>OY754958.1:106758064-109190564 GCA_963576555.1 Ferdinandea cuprea
GGGATATGTAAAGTCAAACCCTTATGCCGACAAACCCGCTTCGATTCAGGCCTTGGAGGAAAACATCACGCGTGTCATTCGAACGATTGATCGAAAATTGGACTCAACGGATGGACCATCTGCGACGTAGCAACCGCCAACATTTGATAGACATAATCTTCAAAAAATAAATACTTCCCATTGGTTAGCTGTAAGTCTTCGATTTGGATTACCAAGATCGGCGATTGCGCTACTAAGACTTTCCTTCACCCTCTCTGAGAATTTCTGTCTATTCGCCTGCCTATCTTCAACCGGCGAGATCGTGTTGTCATGCCTCCAGGCGTGTTCTCCGATTTTGGCGTATCCTTATCTGGATAGTAAAAACTAAAAAAATAAAAAGAGTTAAATATAGAGTAATGACTATTCCGTGTCATGTATGATTATTCCGTGTATGTAGAATATCTTCATTGGTTTTAACCACTGTTGCGTGTCAGATGGTCAAAAGGACAGTGAATGAGCTGCTTCGACTTATTTGAAGCCCAGGTCTATAGGTATCTCCAATACTAAGCCAGGATGTTGGAAAAGAGTTGATGGTGGATGAGCCCTTGAACGGCAGCACTCACATCCCCGAAGTGGGTTACTGGCACCGTAATTACCGGCCAGCCGTCCTGGGGTCAAAACCAGATCCTGGCCCTCCAGGTTGGGGGTTATGCCATCGGGGTAACTTCCCGACCATGTGAAAATATAGTTATGAGAGAGACAGGGATAGCCTCGGATAACAATTTCCCTCAAACGGCAACCAGACCCGGAACGTTAACGGACATGCGAGTATGTACCTGGAATGCGCGGACACTCTACACTCCAGGTGCTATTCAAAAACTTGAGTCTGTCAATGCCGACATTACCGCGATCCAGGAGATACGATGGATAGGATCAGGAATTATGAAAAGACAAAATTGCGACATTTATTACAGCTGTATCAAAAGATTGCATGTGTTAGGATGCGGATTCGTCGTGGGAAATCGTTTAAGATCCAAAGTAATGGACTTCAAGCCGATAAATGTGATCCGCATCAGAGCTACATTCCAAAACATTAGCCTAATATGTGCAGACGCCGCTACCGAGCAGGAGGAATTTTATGACCTCTTGGACGGATCCTACGATGTCAAAATTGTACTCGGGGACTTCAGAGCTAAAGTCGGCCAGGAAAACATCTTCGGTGGATTAGTTGGTAAGCACAGCCTCCACGAAACGACAACAGATAACGGCTACCGACTAATTTACTTTGCAGCAGCTTGTAATATAGTGATAAGTAGCACTAGGTTTACGCGACTAAGGATCCATACAGCAACCTGGCACTCTCCAGACAGTCGAACCGCCAACCAAATCGACCATGTGCTAATCGATGCGAGGCACGCATCTAACATCTTGAACGTGCACACTTATCGAGGGGCAAACGTCGACTCTGAACATTTTCTTGTTGCAGCTAGATTCAGAGCTCAACTGTCTAACGAAAAGATGTTGCGAACTGCCCAAAAGAAGAAATTCGACAGACGGATACCAGCCACCCCAGAGAAAAAGCCCGTGGTATGAAGATATACATATGGATATACCGGAAAAAGGTGACAGAAGATGCACACATTAGAACGCTGCAGAGGAAAACAAGGGCAGCAAGGGATGAGGAGAAGGGAGGAGAAGAAGATCCTGCGTAGGAAGAAAAGAGAGCACGCAGTCTCCCAGCTCAAGGAGAACGAAGAGACCCGCGACCGAAACAACATTCGGAAGTTTTATAAGAAAGCCAAGCAACTTGGTGCTGGCTTTAAAACCGGGAAGCAGGCTCTTCGCAACAGCGATGGAAACCTAGTCACCGACGCGCAAGGAATAGTAGATGTATTTAAGCAGCATTTCCAGCAGCTTTTAAACGGACAAAATGTAGAAATAGTGATGGGGCAAAAAGAGAACCCACGTCCAGTCAATGAAGAACCAGGCCCACCGCCCAGTATAGAGAGGCACCAAATCATCAACAAAGTTTGGATGGAGGAAAACATGCCGGATGACTGGACCATCAGCTCCACATGTTCCATCTACAAGAAAGGCGATCGTCTTGCAAGAACTATCGAGGCATATCCCTGCTTAATGCCGCATATAAGATCCTATACAACGTACTGTGTGAACGTCTCAAACCTTTCTGCAAAACACTAATTGGCACGTACCAGTATGGCTTCCGGCCCGGGAGATTAACTGTTGACTAAATCTTCACACTAAGGCAAATCCTGGAAAAGACCAGCGAGTTTCAAGTCGAGACACACCACCTCTTCATCGACTTTAAAGCCGCATATGATAGCATTCATCGTCAGAATGTTTTTGTGGCGATGGCCGAATTCGGGAACCAGTCAAATCTGATCCAGACACTAGATAACACGCAGTGCAATGTGCAGTTCCGTGCAGTGATAGAGGCTTTCACAGCTATTGAAAAACAGGTGAAACTAGTTGGCCTTGAAGTTAACGGGGACAAGACTGAATATATGCTATCAAGAAACAAACAATCATCTGTACACCGACTAGGGCAAAATGTTACTGTTAATAGCAGCAACTTCGAGGCAGTTTAGGAGTTCATCTACCTCGGGATGTAGTCCGAAAAGCTAAAACTCGTCGACTACATTGGCTCGGCCACATCTAGCGAATGGAAAACAACGCTCCAGCCAAGAGGATCTTCGAATCCCAGCCCCCAGGTTCGAGACGACAAGGAAGACCGAACCTCCGTTTTAAAGACCAAGCCATCGCGGATGCCAGAGCGCTTGGTCTGGACAACTGGAAGCAGCGTGCTCGGGTTCGCAGAGGATGGAAGGCAGCCATATCTCAGACAGGGACTCTTCACGGGTCGGTAGCCCGTTAAGTAAGTAAGTAAGTAAGTATTTGAGGGAACTAGGAGCAGGAGAAAAGATACGTTCTGAAAATCCACCCACCAACACGATCTACACGTCATGCACGGCAAACAAAGCAAAAACGTAGGCAGACAAGATATGGCTCCAGAGAGATACTTGAGCCACCAGAAATCTATATGTTGAGTAAAGGAAGGTTGAAAAACGCTTGCTCAGGAACAAGAAAAAAGAACACCAGCAACGCGAAGTCGCAGAGATGTTTTTGCAGAAAAGAGGTGCGAAACTTCTATAGAAGAGTGAAACAGTCTATATCAGGGTTCACAAGCCTCCCTGGGCCCTGCAAAGATCAGGATGGAAATACTATAGTGGATGCGATGGTCTACAAGCTGAGTTTTTTAAGCACTGATCTGGTCAGGAGCATACAACAACCCTCTATCCGATTGACAAAAAAGGAGACCGCCTACCCTGCGCCAACTATAGAGGCATAAGTCTTTTAAACATCGTCTATAAAATCCTTGCCAGCTTTTTATGTTAACGACTCAAGCCGTTTGCTGATGCTCAATAGGTCCTTACCAATGCGGCTTCAGACCAGGAAAATCTACCACTGATATTCGTCGATTTTAAATAGTCCACGACAGTGTAAATAGATTTGAACTGTATAGTGCTATGTCTAACTCTGGAATCCCTGCTAAACTAATACGCCTTACCAGAATGACGTTGGAGAATGCTCGATGTTCCGTCAAAGTTGGTAGAGACTCTACTGAAACCTTCGAAACCACCAGAGGGCTTAAAAATAGCGACGCACTGTCATGCAGCTTTTAGCATGGTGCTTAAAAATTTAATACGAAGCACCCATGCCAGTACAGTGGGTGCATTGGTTTATTGGTTAAGTGCGTTAGACCACTAATCAAGAGGTCGCTGGTTCAAATCCCGACCTGTACCACCTGAAAGTTTTAATTTGCTGCCCCACCTCTTGCCAACGTCTAACAACCATCCAAGAGTAATAAATGTCATGAGAAGCTTCTCAAAAAATAAGCTTCTCAATAAATAATTGCAGTTCGGAATCGGCATTAAACTGTAGGTCCTCCCATTTGTTGCAAAAATATAACTTCGCACACAAAATGATTGGAAAAGCTAGGCTTTAGGTCCTCTGTGAGAGGCGTTTATGCATAATATTTATTTAAACCCATGCCAGTACATCGGGCACCATTTTAAACAAATCGACAAAATTACTTGAGCTTGCAGACGACATTAATGTAATAGGAAGATCAAAGCGAGCAGTAACCGGTGCATTCATTACTATGGAGTCAGCAGGAAGCAAAATGGGGCTGAAATAAACGACGATAAGAAGAAGTATATGCTCTTATCAACAAAAGTTCAATCCCACGCCGACTTGGTCAAAACGTGACCATTGATAGGTATAACTTCGAGGTAGTCAGTCAATTATCTAGTCACTGTTGTAAACTCAGGCAACAACATCAGCGCAAAAATCAAACGCAGGCTGAATAAACATTTGAGGAATAGAACGCTATCGAGAAGAACCAATGAGACGTTGTATAGAACACTCAACATCCCCGTCATGCTGTATGGTGCATAAGCATGGACCCTCTCCCAATCGGATGAAAAATCGAGAGAAAAGTTCTGCGTACGATTTATGGTCCTGTCTGCGTAAACCAAGAAAATACCATTTGGCAAAAAAGATACAACGACGAGATACATACGTGCTGTACAGCGACAAAAGCTTAGTCAGAAAAATTCGAATGCAACCACTAAGATGCGGGGCCATGTAGAGCGAATGGACATCAACGCTCCGGCGTGAAAAGTGTTCAACGCCAAACCAGAGGTGGTCAGAAACCAAGGTAGACCTCATCTTCGATGGAGCGATTAGGTAAATGGAGACCTCAGACAATTTGGAGACGGAAGGCTAGAGATTGAGCCAGCTGGAGGGGTATATATTGAGCAAGGCCTAGGAGCACCACGCTCTAGTTGAGCCAGCAAAAGAAGAAGAATATCCAATTCAGTAATATTTGCGGCAACTTCTAAGTTTCTGAAAAATCTCCTAGCCGTATTTCCATCTTTACTGCTTCTAATCTTATCGACTACTAATCCCATCAGTTTTAAATTTGGTTGGATTTAATTTTTTCTATCAGCAACGATATTCTTTTCTTCCCCTCCATGAGCTTACCAGTTCAACAGTAACTTAGGTGCAACAAACATTCGAAGAAACGTATCCAGGCATGGAGCACAGATAATCCGAATTCTAATCGAAAGGTGTCTATTACATGAATGTTGTATACTTTTTATTTAATTGAAATGTTATGTTAATAATATCGTTGGACGTAAGTCCGCATACAAAGCATCTTAGTGTTGCTTTGATATCTGTTGTGGTATTACAAATTTTTCCATCCACCATTTTAAATAGCATAGTTAACTTAACATGCTTTTCGATGTTATTGATTTTATATGTCACTTCCTGTATCTCTTTAATTTCCTTGGGCATTATTTCAACCTCGTTGTTTGCTAATTCTGTAATCCAAATCTCTTTGCATGTTTTCACAAGAGGCAATGCCCTGTCAGGATTCCTATCGGTATTCTTATCTTACCCCAGCTAATTTTAATAAACTTCCTGGAACTCTTACAGTCGAGAAGTGGCCATAGAGCTTATGACACCGTTTGTCCGCCAAGACTTGACCACCTTAGGTTGGTAGTCCTTACGGTTAATTCCTTAATCGAACCCTTTATTATACCCTGTCAAACAGGCATTTGAAGTCTATCATAAATTGGAAGGTAACGCCAGATAGTACCTTATCAGATCACAGATACATCGAATTTCAAAACTACACTCAAGCTTATGCGGATGATGTCGCCGTTCTTTCTGTCGGTTCAAGTCTAGGGGCTGTCTACTCTCAAGCGCAGAGATCCCTGGATTTGATCGATGTCTGGTGCACTAGTAATGGGCTTTCAGTGAATCCTTTTAAAACCACGGTTGTTCTTTTTACGAGAAGGAGAATCGTCACTGGTCTGTCCCATCTCATGCTTAAAGGTGTCACCATCCCTATATCCGATGGAGTCAAATATCTGGGTGTAATCCTCAATAAAAAACGTCTATGGTCCAAGGCTTGTCTCCGAAACTGGTCCTTTGGATCTATACGGCCATGATTTGACCGCTACTCTCATACGCATCAGTTGTTTGGTGGAACAGGCTTTCGCGGAAACGTGCTACTGCTTCTTTTGCCAAACTCCAAAGAACGGTATGTCTCGGCTGCACAGGGGCCTTCCCTAGCACCCCGGGCTCTGCTCTAGATGCTTAGGTGAATCTTCCTCCCCTTGATATATATATCATGGGGTGTGCGCTAAAAACCATCTTTCGCTTAAAGAGAGGTGGTTTTTGGTATCATGCGCACTGGAATTTTGAAGAACTTACTCGAGAATTATCCTTTGACTTATTCATATGCCTTCTGATGCAATGACTTCAGAAATTCTTCTGCGAAAAACGACCACGTCAACTTTCCATAGGTAACGGAATGGCTTCGGTCAGACTCTGAACCATGGATTAAATGCCATCGTATTTTCACGGATGGCTCCAAAACCGGGCAGGGGTCTGGTGCTGGAGTCTTTGTGGAACGCGATGATATACGACTTTACTACCCCTTGGGTAAACATGCATCTGTTTTCCAAGTGGAGATTTTTGCCATCCAAATGGCTATGCGCTATATTGTGAACAACAGGTGGAGGGCTAGAGGCATTTGCATCTGCAGTGATAGCCAAGCTGCATTAAAAGCGCTTCTAAACCCTCTTACCTCGTCCAAGTTAGTGCTAGAACTCAAGCTTTCTCTGAATTTGGTCGGAAGACTGAACACAGTGAATCTTGTCTGGGTACCAGGTCACAAAGGACCGTACTATGTCCGAAGTTATTTCGCTTAAAGTAACCCAAAAGAGTGAGTCGCATTGCACTATTCCCAGCCAGTTTTCTGATATTTAAGTCAAGAGGTGTTAGATTCAGAAAAGTGTCCAATGCCGCATAGGGGTGGTGCAGAGCGCCACTAATTTGCCGCATATCTTTTTTTTCGCTGCTGTTTTCTACCACACTGGTGCGCCATATGTCAGTATGGGCCTCACCATCACTGTATCCCGCCAGTGCACTATAGTAAGTCTTAAGCTCCAAGTTTTTCCCACTCTTCTTTTGCAGATAAAAAGAGCATTATAAGCCGGTTTAATTCTTTCCACAACATTAAGATTCCAATTAAATTTTCTATCTAGAATTAAGGCCAGGTACTTCACACTATCCATTATTACTGCGATGGATTCAAAGTATATTTGACATCAAGCCCATTTTGACCTTCTGACCAATTATTTGAATTGCTTTTTGCATTCGTCATACTCATTCCATGTACTGCCACTTTGAAAAGTTTTGCCCTGTTGTAGAGTTTTCTCACCTATTTCCTCTTTGAAGCTATGTCCCTATTGCACCACTTTGGTTAAGCCCATTTAGGCGCTTTGTTAGCCAGACGGCATAGTTAGCACCTTGCCTACTTTTTCTACCTATAGTACTACCTCCTGCATCTTGGCAGCATTCATTTCCATTTCAATGTCAAATAGTGCTAATAGAGGACGTAACCCGGAATATTCATTCATTCAGGCTGCTACCGCCCTTTTAATTTTAGGCTTGTGGCCCGTAGAACAAAATCACACATAATATCCATCCAGGAACCATGGGTGTGGAAAAATCGCATATGAGGTTTTGGTTGTTAGAGTGATTTATACCTCGTTCTTTATGATGAGCAACCCGAAAGACCTAGGTGTCTTATTGCATCGAAATTTTTCACAGCTGCTATGATCAAAAGCTTTTGTAGCCAAAATATGGTAACTGCTTCTATAACTTACCATGCAAATGATAATTGGGAAACCTTTGTCGTTGAATCGGCTTTTATACCCTATGACTCTCTAACCCCTCCTCCACCAAAGGCAGTTGTAGAGCTCGTACTGCTTTGGCTGCGGATGTTTCAGCTGCCTTGGCTACCACTTCGACCAAGTTACCCTTAGCATCAGCGGTGTAAACACTAGCCGTCTCTCCGGTGAATTCGGTTTCCCTAGTTAGTGTTCTTTCAAGCAACTCACTATCGGTGGCTAATATTTCCTACTCCTGCAACGCCATTACCAGGAGGGAGATGGATGAAGTTGAAAGTTCGGCGTCACTCACCTCTGATTCTTCCTGGACGGTTGCCTTTTGTTCTTTAAAATGTTTTTATACCCTATCCTAAGGGTATATTAATTTTGACACATAGTTTGTAACACCCCTTAATATTCGTCGCAGACCCCTAAAAGTATATATATTTATGATCAGGACCAAAATCTAAGACTATTTAGCAATGTCCGTCCGTCCGTCCGTCCGTCCGTCCGTCCGTATCAACTTTTGAGGCCTTTAAAATTATGCTAGGAAGCTGAAATTTGGAACATATACTCCCTAGGGTTCCGAAATGGTAAAGTGTTAAAATTTTCAAAATACGCCCACTGCCACGCCCACAATTTAGAAAAAACCGTTTTAAGGCTTAAGTTAGAGAGATAAAGTTGTACAACCTTCACAAGATATGTAGATACTGCCCACCTTAATTAATTTGTCCTATAAAGTTTTTTTCCACGCCTACTTTTTGTGGGCGTTTTTCACTAAAATGCTGTTTTCTTTGAAAATTTTCATAGAAATCGAAAAAAAATGTTTAACAATATATTTAGCCAATATTTTTTCCAATATATCGCCCATACAAAATTTTTGGTCACGCCCACTTTTTGGGGGCGTTTTTTCAAAAAAATATTTTTTTTTCTATAAATTTCATAGAATGAAATAAAATGCTATCCATCATTTTCCTAATGCTTTTTTTCTTTGGGGATAGGGTATCATACTGTGCGCCCCAAGCGGACTGTAGCCTTTCCTTATGTTTTGTTTTTGGTTTCCTTTTTTTAAAAATTTTATTTCCACGAGGAGCGAAGAAATAAATGTCCGCCTGCAGAGAGATCCACAGTCCGCAGTCAAAAGACTTACAGTAAAATAAATGCAATCAAAACTTACTGATTCCAAAATAGAATTAAAACATCAGAAAAGGCTACAGTCCGCTTTGGGCGAACAGTATGATACCCTATCCATTTCATTATATGCCCCAGAGAAAAAAGCTGGAAGATGGATAGCATTTTATTTCATTCTATGAAATTTGTAGAAAACAAATTATTTTCTTCAAAAAACGCCCCCAAAAAGTGGGCGTGGCCAAAAACTTCGTATGGGCGATATATTGAGAAAAACATTGGCATAATATATTGTTAAACATTTTTTTTCGATTTCTATGAAAATTTTCGAAGAAAACAGCATTTTAGTGAAAAACGCACACAAAAAGTAGGCGTGGCAAAAAACTTTATATGACAAATTAATAAAGGTGGGCAGTATCTACATATCTTGTGAAGGTTGTACAACTTTATCTCTCTAACTTAAGCCTTAAAACGGTTTTTTCTAAATTGTGGGCGTATTTTGAAAATTTTAACACTTTACCATTTCGGAACCCTAGGGAGTATATGTTCCAAATTTCAGCTTCCTAGCATAATTTTAAAGGCCTCAAAAGTTGATACGGATGGACATTGCTAAATAGTCTTAGATTTTGGTCCTGATCATAAATATAGATACTTTTAGGGGTCTGCGACGAATATTAAGGGGTTTTACAAACTATGTGTCAAAATTAATATACCCTTAGGATAGGGTATAAAAATTGACCAGTGCGTACTTACAAAATTGTTTTTTTTTGTCGTATCCACTACTTCTGCTACTGCTACACGTTGTTGTCGTCCTCGTCACGATTCACCGGTGCCCCCCTGCAGAGTATTTACTCTGCTGCTGCTGTTTATCGTCTGTCGTCTTTTCTTCCGTCTCTTGATCAATTCATCACTGCTTGGATACCCCTTTTTTATTTATTTTGTCCGTCTTATGTGTTTCGACTTATGTACATAATGGCACACACTGAGACCTGATTGTATTTTTTTTCATGCACCGCGATGCTGTTTTTGCGTCTTTACTGATTGTGCGGTACTGTGGACCCACTTTCTCACTGCACTCACGTTGTGGTCTTTTCCTTTTTTTCGCGCACTTTAGGTTTTGTTTGTTTTTTTGTTTTTTTAAATATGATTAATGAAAAAAACCGAATACATAGGTATTACAATTTATTGAAAAAACATAAGAAAAGGCTACAGTCCGCTTGGGGCGTACAGTATGATACCCTATCCATATCCCTATATGCCCGAAAGAAAAAAGCATTAAGAAGATGATGGATAGCATTTTATTTCATTCTATAAAATTTACAAAAAAAATATTTTTTGAAAAAACGCCCCAAAAAAGTGGGCGTGGCCGAAAACTTTGTTGGGGCGATATGTTGGAAAAAATATTCGGTAAATATTTTGTTAAACATTTTTTTTCGCTTTTTATGAAAATTTTCGATGAAAACAGCATTATAGTCAAAAACGCAAACAAAAAGTAGGCGTGGCAAAAAACTTTATATGACAAACTTATAAAGAAGGGCAGTACCTACATATCTTCTGAAGGTTACAATGCTCTATCTCTCTAAGTTTAGCTTTAAAACTTTCTAAATTGTGGGCGTGGCAGTGGGCGTATTAAAAATATTACACTTAACCATTTCGGAGCCCTTGGGAGTATGTGGTCCAAATTTCAGCTTCCTAGCTTTATTTTAAAGGCCTAATAAATGCGTATGCACAGGCGGACGGACATTGCTAAATAGTGTCGGGATTTCGTCCTGATCATAAATATATATACTTTTATGGGTCTACGACGAATATTAAGGGGTATTACAAACTATGTGTCAAAATTAATATAACCTTAGGATAGGGTATAAAAAAGAAAGAGAGATGGTATTTAATACACAAAAAAATTGTACCACTGGTCAAATGCACGTCTGTCCGTGTCTACATTTTACTTGCGACCACAGATAAGTAATTATACAGATAGTCGACTGAGAGGATTTGTGGCTCTCCCGCCTATCGTTTTTTATTTGCTTCAAAAATTCGCAGTACTGTGTTCGTATCTGTTTTTATATACATAAACCAACTCACGCACACATTAGCAGTTCTGCGCCTAAGAATCCATTTTGGAAAAGATCTCATCGTGACATATTAAAAGACAAAACTGAGCTGTGTCCCATAACATCGTAATAACATGCGACGATTTATGATGAATTCGCAAAAGAATAAAATTTTGTTGAATGTTTTCAATTACTATGTATTATTTTAGATGTACCTAATGAACATAGTTTTTGGGTAAACATTTTGGCAGTTGCGCAAGTTAAACATAATACAAGGATTTTCTTAATTTGTTTGCCGGTAGTTAAACTGATTAACGGTTTTAAATTGTTAGTAATAATTAAATTATTTTGTTGGTTGATATGTCGAATGTTGAGTAAATTGATTAAAATTAAATAATTTTTAAATGGAAGGTGCGATAAATATTTGAGCAGTGAATTAATGAAATATTTCGTAAAATTACTAAAATTGTGGGTAAAATAAATAAAACCTCAATGAATAAAATTAATGAGTAATGCGTGATTAGTTACCCGACCATTTCAATAATTTAACATAGTATTTCATAAATTCATTGCTATTTTATTCACCGCTATTCACTATTCCAATTCAAAGACAGTAACGTAATATTTCGTCGAAATTTGTCAATTCAACTCAACTCGCTCTCATACGAACGTTCCGAATATGTATATAAATATATTTAACTTTCATATGTTCAATAAAAACATAATAAAACAACCAAAGAATTTAATATACAAGAAAAACTAATCCAAAACTATTAACTATATATATTTTACACCCAAACATTATTGCATATAAAGGGTGATTTTTTAGCTGGTTTGGTTTTGGCAACACTTGTTTTGACAGCTGACGTGTGTTTAGTACCTTGTGTCACTGTCAAACAGCTTCAGTTTGGTTTGCAATTTAACCATGGATCGTCTTACAAATGAACAACGCTTGCAAATTATTGAATTTTACTATCAAAATTCGTGCTCGGTTCGAAATGTTCATCGCGCGCTGCTTCCATTTTATGATCGGCATTCTCGACCTTCTGAGCAGTCTATTCGGAAGATTGTGACCAAATTTCGCACCAAATTAACTTTGTTGGACATTAAACCACCAACACGTTTACGTAGTATGCGTATTGAAGAAAATATTGCGGCCGTATCAGCTAGTGTGACAGAAGACCGCGAAATGTCGATTCGGCGCCGTTCCCAGCAGTTAGGCCTTTGTTACAGCACTACGTGGAAAATTTTGCGGAAGGATTTGGGCGTAAAGCCTTTTAAGATACAGCTGGTGCAAGAACTAAAGCCAGCCGACCTACCACAACGCCGAATTTTTGGTGAATGGGCTCTTGGAAAGCTTGCCGAGGATCCGCTTTTTTATCGAAAAATTGTGTTCAGCGATGAGGCTCATTTCTGGTTGAATGGGTACGTAAATAAGCAAAATTGCCGCATTTGGAGTGAAGATCAGCCAGAAGCATTGCAACAGCTACCAATGCATCCCGAAAAAGCCACTGTTTGGTGCGGTTTATGGGCCGGCGGCATTATTGGGCCATATTTCTTCAAAGATGATGCGAATCGTAGCGTTACTGTCAATGGTGAACGCTACCGAGCGATGATAACAAACTTTTCTTTGCCCGAAATGGAAGTTCTTGACTTGCAAGATATGTGGTTTCAACAAGACGGTGCCACATGCCACACAGCACGCGAAACAATAGCGCAATTGCGAGGCGAGTTTGGTGAACAGTTAATTTCACGTTTCGGGCCGGTCAATTGGCCGCCTAGATCGTGCGATTTGACACCATTAGATTATTTTTTGTGGGGGTATGCCAAGGCTAATGTGTATAGGGACAAGGCCGCTTCGATTGACGCACTGGAAGCCAACATCCATGCATTCATTCGTGAGATACCGGCCGATATGTGTGAAAGAGTATGCCAAAATTGGACTCAGCGGATGGGCTACCTGAGACGCAGCCGCGGTCAACATTTGCATGAAATTATCTTTAAACATTAAATTGCAAGGTTCAAACTATCGATTCAAATAAATATTTCATTCATTTTTTCGAATTTTTTGTGTTTTTTTTTTAAAAAAAGTTCTAAACCTCTTAAAAAATCACCCGGTATATTTATGCAATAATAAAATAATATATATATTTGATCTCACTTTATTAACCAAAATAAAAAAAATATAACAACCCAAGTATGTTTATTTTAAGGCATTTAACAAATTGAGAACTATTTCTTATAAACACAAAAAATATTCGCATTTAATTGCAACAACTTCATTAATTATTATACACCTAACAGTCCCTTGTCTCCATTGCAATCAGCAAACACTCCATTCGTCTTTTCATCGCAGTCGCAGTCATCTTTATCTTCACCGAAAACGCAAGCAGCCATCGGATCCTCAAAGAGCGTTGCATTTGCACATCATCATCACCATCACCGCCAGCCGCACATACCGACACCTTAGTCATTTGGCTAAATACGGCCTAGCATCCTGCTCATGGTGTCGTCACCGTTTGCCGAACCGACACCTCAGTCATTTGGCTTTATACGGCCAAGCACATTGTTCATCGCGCCGTCACCGTTTGCCACACAAACACCTCAGTTATTTGGCTCTATTCGGCCAAAAAATTAAATCTTTTACACCGTCAAAGGTAGCCATATAGACACCTCATTCTGGCTGTATACGATTCATCTTTTCTTTATCACCACCACCATTAGCCTACAATCATCGATACAATCGTCATCATCTAACATCATCATGCAGCACCATCATCATCGCTACCGTCATCATCAGCACCGTCATAATCGATACTATCATCAGCATCGCCATCATCATCATCATCATCATCAGCACCATCATCATCGCTACCGTTATCATCAGGATCGTCATCATCGATACCATAATCATCTGTACCATCATCAGTACCATCAGTATCAGTACGAGTTTTCATACCGTCATAATCATTGGTACCATCATCATATCATCATCGTCAGCATTATCAACATCTTCTAATCACCGTCATCTCATTATCATCGCCGCCACTTCAACGTCAGAGATTATCACCACTCCAACACTCGATCATCTCTAGCGTCAACAGCAGAAAACATCAGATAAGAGAGACCATTCGACCATTCGACCATTCGTGACCATTTGTTCCATTTCATTTGGTTCGTTGGTATTAGATCCTGAATGTGGATAATTTTATTCGTCGAATAAGAGTTGCCACTGTGCTAAAATAATTGTACATCATAATATCTTTTCTATTTATGACTGTAATTAAGTATTGTCATTAGGTATTTAAATTCATTCTCGTGTTCCGTGGGTTTTTTTTTAACAATTTTCGGTTTGAGTTTTGTTGTTCTTACACAATTCTTATAATTCAAAATGAGTGCATCGATTTTATCATAATTTTTCATAATCATTATTTTATTTTTGCCGCTGATCAACTAGTTGATTGTTATGCACATTTGAAAGAAATTGCTATTGCGAAACATAAGGTTTCGAATTTAGAAGCGCGTCAAATTGAATTAAGGGAATTATGGAACGGAGTAATATTATCTTAAGCTGCATGTACTCGCGATGCCACTGATTTGGAAACGGAGATTTTGATATTGGGGAAATTAAATCAAAATACACTTTGTCAAATGAAACGTATATTTCCTGTCTTTTATCCAATATTTTAGGGACTAGTTTCCAATCTCAAAGAGTCACAACCGAGTTTAAATATAAGTTCTTCCTTTAATAATGGTGCCTCATCAGCTTTTATTAACGATCATTCGTCATCCACAATCAACGGTACATCCTCCTTTCAGTGCGTCAAACTTCCTCCTTGCGACACAGACGTTTTTGCTGTGATTAGCTTTCATGGCCATCCTTTCGGGATATGTTTGATGCGGTTTACAGGCAGCATCCCAAGCTAGAACCAGTACAAAAACTCTTTCACTTGCGGTCAAAAACGAGAGACGAAGCGAGCATTGTGCGCAAGTTTCCACTAACGAATGACAGCTTTGATTTAGCATGGGAAGCTTACAAAAATACATATGAAAATAAGCGCATCCTTGTGAAAGTGAAAGTTTTTTTCAATCTTCCGGTCATTCAGGCTGAATCGGACAAAGCTTTAAAATTACTACAAAGCTCAATTAACGATTCTATTGCAGCGCTACGTTCTCACCAAATTGATACCAAAAACTGCGATTCAATCTTGATTTATGCATGCTGCAATCGGTTACCGAAAACCATTCTTGCACTTTGGGAAAAATCAATTCAAAGACCGATGGACGTTCCACTATGGGAACAATTATATAATTTCTTGGATTCTCGTTATCGAATCCTGGAATCGATCTCGGACGAGATGTCAAGTTCAAGTGGAACCAATAACACACGTCAAAGTTTTAAGTATAACTCTTCAAATAAAAATAAAGTTCAGAGCTATTACGCAAAGTCATACATTTTTTCATGTAAGCTATGCAACTAACGTCATCTAATCCGCAAATGTCCCAAGTTTTTAACAATGACAGTTCAAGCTCGGAATAACTTCATTCAAACCAATCACTTGTGTTCCAATTGCTTTTCAGTTACGCATCTTAGACCCGAGTTCAGTACCACAATTGCAGTACTTGTAAAGGTCGTCACCATTCGCTTTTACATGTCGTTCCAAATACAACTCTTCCATCTCAAATGCCTTCCTCAAGTAACTCCGTTTGTAATCAACCCTCCACATCTAAATCAAACTTACAGTCCATTTCTTCTTCAAATCAATCATCGAACGTTCATACCTTTTTTACTCTCAACGGCAGATCGGTTCTTCTTGCAACCGCTCTGATCAAAATCATTTACCAAGATTCCTTCTTTGTTATCCGGGCTGTGATCGATCCGGGTTCTGAAGTATCGTTTATTTCAAAAGCAGTGCAGACAGTGCTTCGCCTACCAGTGCAATATATTAACAGGAACTACTTCAGCTTACTCTGTTTCGTCAAAAAAAATGTATTCGCTTTCACTGGCTAACGATGAAAATCCACATGAGCCTATTTATACCCTATCCTAAGGGTATATTAATTTTGACACATAGTTTGTAACACCCCTTAATGTTCGTCGCAGACCCCTAAAAGTATCTATATTTATGATCAGGACCAAAATCTAAGACTACATAGCAATGACCATCCGTCCGTCCGTATCAACTTTTGAGGCCTTTAAAATTATGCTAGGAAGCTGAAATTTGGAACATATACTCCCTAGGGTTCCGAAATGGTAAAGTGTTAAAATTTTCAAAATACGCCCACTGCCACGCCCACAATTTAGAAAAAACCGTTTTAAGGCTTAAGTTAGAGAGATAAAGTTGTACAACCTTTTTTGCCACGCCTATTTTTTGTGGGCGTTTTTCACTAAAATTCTGTTTTCTTCGAAAATTTTCATAGAAATCGAAAAAAAATGTTTAACAATATATTATGCCAATATTTTTCTCAATATATCGCCCATACAAAGTTTTTGGCCACGCCCACTGTTGAAAAAAATAATTTTTTTTCTATAAATTTCATAGAATGAAATAAAATGCTATCCATCATCTTCCTAATGCTTTTTCTCTTTGGGGTACATAGGGATAAGGATGGGGTATCATACTGTTCGCCCCAAGCGGACTGTAGCCTTTCCTTATGTTTTTCTTCAAGCCATTGTTCTCAAGAATCTAACTGGCCATCTTTCAGCCTCTTCCTTTCAGCTAAGTGATATGAGTCAACTATCAGGACTAAAGCTAGCTGATCCTAAATTCGATAAGTCATCTCAAGTTGATTTTCAATTGGGAGCAGATCTCTATCCTACAATAAATCGGCATGGGGTTTTGAGCATCAGATAACAACAGTGTTTCATCTTTCTATCTTCCCCATCACGCAGTGCTTAAACCGGAAAGTACTTCTACAAAAGTCCGCGTCGTATTTAACGCATCATGCCCATCCGGTAACGGTAACAGCTTAAACGACCTGGTGCATGCTGGACCTGCTCTTCAATCCGATCTTAAATCGCTTATTATAAGATAGAGATTTTTCAAGTTTGTCTTCAATGGAGATATTGAAAAAATGTACCGTCAAATTTGGGTGCACCCCGAAGAAACATCATTCCAACGAATACTTTTTCGAGAATCATCTGACTCTGAAGTAAAAGACTGCGAACTGCTAACTGTCACTTCTGATGTCAACTGCCCACCTTATCTTGCACTCCGGACAATGCGACAATTAGCTGAAGACGTTGAACAGAAGTTTCCTATAGCTACAAAAATCATTGAAAAGGAATTTTATTACGACGGTTTGATGTCGGGTGCTCATGATCTTGATACAGCTCGGAATTCACAACGTCAATTGGTTGAAGCTCTTTCTTCCGCTGGATTTTCAATATGAAAATGGACTTCAAATTCCTCAGATCTTTTGAAACGTTTACCTCCTGAGCACGTTCTTAGCGAAAACTTCCTTAAACTCGATGAAGACAGCTCAGTTAAAACTCTTGGTGTTCGATGGAACGCTAAGGGTGATTATTTTTATTTCACCGTTCAACCCTATGAAGTTTCGCATCTACCGACCAAACGCGAAGTATTTTCGAAAATAGCTCGCCTCTTCGAGCCAATCGCATAACAATCATACTGGACAATTTGGGAAATGCTCAGTGGAGACATGTCAAGTCTCACGACAACCCTGCCGATCTCGCTACTCGTGGCATCTTCCCACTCGACCTCTTTGGTGGAATGGACCTTCTTGGCTCCAAAGGCCGGAATGTGAGTGGCCTAACAGTCTTTCAGATCCTACTGAAGATGATAATTTGGAGCAAAAATGTTTAAAAACATTTTTCATTCACGATTCTGAAGATATTTTGACCAGATTCTCTTCTATTAGTCGCACGTTAAGAGTAGTTGCATACATGTTCCGATTTTATTACCATACTCATAACCACGTACAACCTCACTTACGTGCTAATACTCTCTCACTCTCCCAAATGGAAGTAAAGATAGTAAAACTAAAGTTCATTCACTTGGCACAACGTAGATACTTTTCTGCAGAGTATTATCTTTTATCAAAAAGAGAACCTATTAATGCAAAATGTGCATTGCTGACACTTAATCCTTATCTTGATTCTTATCAAACTCTTCGCTTCAATGGCAGATTAGTCAATGCGGATCTTTCATACAATGAGCGTTATCCGATCATTCTACCTTACGCTTCACCGTACTCTTCCCTTTTGTTGACTTACTTCACCAACTTTCGCTGCACGGCGGAAACGCACTTCTGTTACGTATTGTGAGACAAGAATATTGGATTCCCAGATTAAGAACATTAATTAAGACTCGACTAAGTCGTTGCAAAACTTGTGTTATTCAAAAGCAAAATATGAGTAAGCAACTAATGGCAGCTTTGCCTTCTGAACGCTGCACCTTTTCTCCCCCATTCACGTATACCGGCGTTGACTTTGCCGATCCTTTCGACTTCAAAAGCTTTAGCGGCCGAAACTGTCGCATTTCTAAGGGATACACGTGCCTATTCGTCTGTTTCTCCACCAAAGCTATACATTTAGAAGCTGCTAGTGACCTTTCTTCCAAAATATTTTTTATCCGCTTTTGCGCGTTTTGTAGCTCGTCGTGGCCTACCAAAGGAAGTATTTCTGATCATGATACCAATTTTGTTGGCGCCAATACTTTAATTGAAAAGGATTTTCAATATACCGCCTGGTTCTCCACACAAAAACGCACTTCAGAAAAATCGCCAGTTCAAATAAATTTACATTTGAAGAGTTCTCGACTTTATTAGCTCGAATAGAAGCCTGCCTTTACTCAAGGCCAATTTCGCCTATGTCCTACTTATTTGCTAGCGCTAACGCCAGGCCATTTTTTACGTGGTCCTTAGCTTACACTACCTGAACCTGAGATAGACCACCCTTCACTTTCTATCATTAACCGTTGGGAAAAGATAAAGTGTACGCAGCAGGAATTTTGTCGACGCTGGAAGGTGGAATACCTTAAGGAACTTTACAAACGGTATAAGTGGAAGCACCCTCAGACCGACGTTAAAATTAATGATCTTGTTGTTGTTAAAGACGAAAACCTACCTTCGACACAATGGCGTCTCTGAGGTATTATTCAGATTCATCCTGGTTCAGATGGCAGAGTCAGAGTCGTGACTATAAGAACCGAGCTTGGAAATGTTACCCGACCTATTGTGTTGTACCGACAACACAATAGGTATTACCGACAATATAGTAAAGAACGACAGGAGAATTATCCACAAGTCATTTTCTTTGGATGAGGTATCTATGAACCATCATGACAAATTCTGTCACATGAATCATTTTAGATGAAGTATCTATAGACTCTTATGACAAGTTGTGTCTCATATGGATTAATATGAAGTATCGTTAAAGTTTTTAAAAAAAGGATCTGCAACTATATTTGAAAATTTTAATACATTTAAATAATAATTTCATTTTCAATTTACTTTTATTGAACGCACTTCACTATTGTTACTTATTGTAACTATATTCTTTGTATATTGTAGTTATAATTACGAAATCGATTCTGAAATGTAAATATTTAGAAGGCTATGTATGATTTCTTATTTAGCCGTATAACGCCAAGGCGGCCGGTAATGTTTAAAGTAAAAACTATTATAATCTAATTATAAATTTAAATCTAAAAAATAACTTCCAAAAACGTAACCCAACTCTAATAGCATATTAATTATGAACATGTAAATTGTGAGTTAACACCTGAAGTTGGGTGCATTTAAATTTTCTTTCAATTTTTATACCCTATCCTAAGGGTATAATAATTTTGACACATAGTTTGTAACACCCCTTAATATTCGCCGTAGACCCATAACAGTATATATATTTATGATCAGGACCAAATCCTAAGACTATCTAGCAATGTCCGTCCGTACGCAATTTTTAGGCCTTTAAAATTAAGCTAGGAAGCTGAAATTTGGACCACATATTCCCTAGGGCTCCGAAATGATTAAGTGTACAATTTTGTTGAATACGCCCACTGCCACGCCCACAATTTAGAAGAAAACGTTTTAAAGCTAAAGTTAGAGAGATAGAGTGTTACAACCTTCACAAGATATGTAGGCACTGCCCTCCTTTATAAGTTTGTCATATGAAGTTTTTTGCCACGCCTACTTTTTGTGGGCGTCTTTCACTAAAACGCTGTTTTCTTCGAAAATTTTCACAGAAAGCGAAAAAAACTGTTTAACAAAATATTTACCCAATATTTTTTCCAACATATCGCATACAAAGTTTTTGGCCACGCCCACTTTTTGGGGGCGTTTTTTCAAAAAACTTTTATTTTTTTTAATTAATAGAACTAAATAAAATGCTATCCATCATCTTCTTAATGCTTTTTTCTTTGGGGCATATAGGGATATGGATAGGGTATCATACTGTTCGCCCCAAGCGGACTGTAGCCTTTTCTTATGTTTTGGCATAAAACCGCCAAAAGCTCTCGCTCTCTCTTTCTTATATACAGCCAAAGTTAACATTCAACGATCGCTGCGACGCAAAAAATTGTTTTAAGTTTTTAACTTTAATAAAGGTCGGTAGAGAAAATAAAGTGTTAAGTTTAAATTATGGTTTTAAAACGGCACATAAACACTCTTTAAAGGGTTAACTTAAGAAGGTGGAAGAAAGAACTAACAGAGAGTGTGTGTTGGTGTGCATATACGTGAGGCAGTGGAATGAAGGATGGCGCGATCGGGGACGCGTTATCGGACCACCATATCCCACAGTATTTATTGTAAAAATTGATTCTGGCTCTGCTGTACGCTGTACGATATTTTAAATAAATGTAATAATAAAACAACATTTGCACAAGGCAGAGCTCCATCAGTGCTCTCAGAATATTAGATTTATCCTAGACTTAAGAAAAACAATTGTATAAATATGGTAAACAAATTTTGTTTAAAAAAAAATAGTAATAAATTATATACTCTATCCAACATAAATTGGCAGTACACGTCTTATGGGGAAGCTTCCTCATAAATTGTACAGTGAACTTCCAATTGCATCTGACGGAGATACACCACGTCTTATTCAGCGCACATATTAGTGTACACTGATCGGCTGTGGGCTCTGGCTACTGCTATTCAACGCCCATTTAATTGATGTGCATTCAGAGCTACCAATGTCCGTTTGGTAACTCGTTCACCTTTTTTTCCTTGGGTTTCTGTTGAGGAGCTTTAGGTTTTAGTGCTTTGAAAAAAGGTCTTAATGATAAGTGTTATCATGGAGGTCTTGATTTGGTCTTTTAGATTTCTTCTAATTTGTGGAGAATACGTTAAAATGCAGTTACAAAATTGCAATCTGTTTTTTTTATTATAAGTTGCACGTGCAAAAGGGATTGTTAGCACCCTTATAATCTTATAGTAAGGAAATGAGGGATTAGAAGAAAGGATGAGACACTAATGCACATTGATTTTAAATGTTTGTCAATTGTAGTGGTCAGGAAAAACAAAGTGAGGAAGAGCATTCCACATTCGTGTTGTACGGTTGAAGTATTGAAGGGGAGCAATGCAACTGGCTATTTCGTTCGAGCACTTGTGATGGTAGTATCGATAGAACAACGATAGGCAGGAGACATTGCGACGATGACTAGGAGGGTCAAACGAATTCGCAATATCTTGGTCGCCAATAAGTTTTATCGCACGTTTTTGAATTCTGTTAAGTAGCTTCAAACATGTAATTGGTGCACCGGACCAGATATGAGCATTGTACTCCAGTTTTGGGCGAATAAACGCCTTGTAGATTCTAGCCAGATCAGAAAGGGTTAAATATTTCTTGCATCGCTTTAGGGAGCCTAAATTCCACTCTTTGGTTTTACTTCACTCAAGAATGCTGTCAAGGTCGGAATTTAATGAGCTTAACATGCGTTGCCATTCCAGTTCAACGCCCGAAGATGAGGGGCGTTGCTCAGGAAACGAATGTGGTAAGCTGAGGGTACTGTCATCGGGAAAGGAATGAATAGGATTAGAAGTAACAGAGAGTAGATCATTTATAAAATTGAGAAAGAGAGTCGGAAACAAAACGGAGCCTTGGGGAACATCAGCATTTATTTGGTAAGTTGCAGACTTGAAACCGTCCAAAACAACTTGAATTGAACGGTCCGAAAAGTAATTTCTAATTCATTGAATAAAGATATCATCGATTCCAAATGCACCCATTTTCGATAAAAGAGCTTGGTGCCAAACTCCATCAAATGCCTTTGAAATATCAAGCGCAACGACCTTACTTTCACCACCACGGCGAATAGGTTGTTTCCACTTTTCATCAAATCAACAGTGGACCTGTTGCCGCGAAAACCGTACTGCCGGTCATTAAGAAGTTTCCGCGATTCAAGATATTTTATAAGCTGACGATTTATAAGCGTTTCCATGACCTTGGAAAGAAGGGACGTAAGTGCGATTGGTTGGTAGGAGGAGGGAGAGGAAGATTCGACTTTTTTGGGACAGGCTGGACAAATGCTGTTTTCCATCTTCTCGGAAAGAGCCCTGAAGAATATGACAGATAGAAAAGCTTACGCAGTGGTTTTGCCAGCGTGGAAGAACACCTTTTCAGAACGATAGGGGAAATACAGGGGGAGATAAAGCACAATCTGGCAGCGTTGAACTAGCTGCAAAGTGAGCAGCAAGCAGATTGGTCTTATCTTAAGAGCTGACAGCTGAAAACTCACAGCAATTGAGTGTCGGGATAGATGTTGAGGCCCAATTCTTAATATTCTTAACAAACAACCAAAAGTTTGTGGGACTTAGTATTTTTTGCCCAACTTTTGGTTGTAGGAGAATTTGACACGATTAGTGTGGGCATTGCAGTCATTTCTGGCTCTTGACTTTATTTGGGTTTCCTCAGTTGGGTTGGCCCTACAAGACCGAAAGCTCACCTCTTTTAACCTGATAGCCCCTTTGCAGCTCAAGTCACACCATGCATTCACCTTGGGTTTGATAATTTTTATCCTATTAGGGATAAAACGTTTCATGCCCAGGTGAATTATGTTTGTTATCATATCAGCAGCAGCATCCACATCGCAATCGAGGAAGCAGGTTCTTTAACTTTGTGGTTGGAGTATGAGGAATTGGCCGATATGACACAGTGATCTGACGAACCTAAAGACGATAATACATTTATGGTGTACTTATCTGGGTGAGAGGTGAGAAATAAGTCCAGTGTGTTGGCGGAGTGACGAAGCCAATTCGAATTGTGAACATTGAAATCGCCAGCAACAACGATTTCTGTGTGAGGATAAAGGGATACAATTCGTGTAATGGAAAATCATCAAACTCGTTCAAAGTAAGATTACCGTCCAAATTTGGGCTTCTATATATTAAACAGTCGTGGGTTAATTGCCTACGGACGTGGAATTGAAGCCAAATAAAATTAAATTCCGAATTGGAACATTGGCCGTATTGTGGTTGAAGTTGATAGGCTACATCCCTACGTATATAAACGGCGAGACCACGATTGGGAAATAATAATGGCACTAACTTGTAACCAGGTAGACTAAATTCCGACGAATCAGAATCAACGCTATCCTGGGTTTCACTCAGTGCCAAACCAGCTGGTTTGTTTTGGGAAACATGGGCTTACAGAGAAAAAAGATTCGCTCTTAGGCTACGAATGTTACTTACATCAGCTGCTAAACATTACAAAAAAAAACAAACACAAAAAATCCAACACTGACGCTACCTAAGCCGTGCAATGTAAATTCTATGCTAGCTTACCAAAACAAATTACCGCAGGTGTTATGCCCTTACAGCAATTTGCCTTGGTCTACCAGCATAATTTTATCCATACGACCTGCAATTCGCCAGTTACCACTTGTTTTGTTTGTTAAAAATGGTTTAAATTCATCCAAACACTTAAGTGCAAAAAAAAAATTGTTCGCGCGTCAAAAAATATTCATCAAAATTTTAAAAATAAAACAGTAACTGCGAATCATGTAGGTGATATTTTTTCTGTGGGTAAACGTACAGTTTACAGACTTCTTAACGAAAATATTTAGTACCAAAGGGCACAAATCGCCACCAAAGATTTATGATTTTAAAGAAGAGCAAATGACATCACTAAAATTAGCAGATCTTCTCGGCATACCTATTTACCAAAAAAGAAATCGGTTTTAAATTTACCGTCGTCAACGAAAGAGTGTTCTTTTGGAAAGAACTGACATCATGAAGACAAATTTGTTTTATTTTTATAAAAATGAAAATTTCAATCTAAGAAAGACATAGTAACCCGACATAATATGCTTTCTGGTTTTTACAGATTTAAAATCCTTAGTACGAAAATATTTTCAGGGCTTTTCTTAGAATAGAATTCAGTTTATTGTCCAGTCTAAGGATCTTTTTTATAAATCAAGTGGACTATAAATTAATTGGTGATAGTAAAAAGTAAAACAAAAGAATTAAATCTGTACGCAGGGCACGTCTTCTTTATTACACGAATTTTATGTATTGATTGTAAAAAAGAATTCTGGCTCCGCCATAGCGATCCTACACACGCGATGCACACAGACAGAACGAAAATGGGTTGGTCCGTTCACTCCTGCAGTCCTTTGTGTGTGTATACAGTGCACATTATATATCAAGTCATTTGAACATTATATATGAGTTCATATTTCATAGTGTTGAATTCAGGTGTATTATACATAGTTTGACAAATGCTCGAAAACGGGTTTATTTTCAAGGAGCAAATAAATGGTTGCCCAGATATAGCATCATTTTTTTTAACTTCTTCTGACAACAACTTTAGGCAGTATAAAACCCGGAAGGTTTAAATATTCAGCTCTAAAATTATTTGAAATATTGAAATAATAATTTGAATGTTAAAAACTAAAAACTAAAAAGAAACTATTAAGGATTATCAAAACAAATTAAAACAAAACAAAAATATCGGTATAACGTTTTGTATTTTTTTTTTAATTTTTGTTCGTCAAAAGAAAATGAAACGTGTTATGATGAAATTGAAAAACTAGAGTTTTATATTTAATATTTCAATAAAAAACAAATAAATTTAAAAATATCAGTTTAGTTTTATTATCAAAATGACATTGCTGCAATTATTACCTACATATTAAATTGTAGATATCATAATGTTTCTTATCAATACACCAATAAGAATATTAAATCTTACATAACCATGCAACATTAATATTTAATTATGTTATTCTAGCAGTAAGAAATATAAAATAAATTTTGATATTGAAAATTGATATCACAATGCTAAAATAAATCTTATTAAATCAGCATTTTTAATTTCAAGAAAACAATTTTACCATTAGCATAACATTTTTTGCATAAATTAAAATTTGATATAGAAATTGGAATTTCTGAAATAATAATTTAAAAAATTTATTTTGATATGGGGTAATTTTTTCAGTATATTTGTTTTCGGTGTTGTCATCAAACTACAATTAATGACTGTTTTCGCTGGCAAAATAAAGTTGAGCAAAATAGTCATTATTTGACCAATGGGCCATTCAATCTAATCTTACCTTTACATAAGTGTTTAAGAGCACTTATAAAAAGGTACATGAATGCTTACACTACATGATTAACTTACTACATAAGTTAAATACATAAGTTAAGTCCAGTTTTTCAACCTAAATTATCTATGCTCACACACGGAGTGACATCATGGGCTTAAGCTAGCAGCTGCTGGCATCTGACAGGGTTTCTTCAGACGACTGTATAAAGAGGTAGACGACTTATCCTCCAAAAACTCTTATTTAGAGTGCGTCAGAGAGAAAAAGGTGTTGAGGCACCCGTTTCGAGGACTGGATGGTCAGATATTGGTTAAAAAGAACTGGCAGTCCCAGGCAAGGTAGGTATAAGTGCCTTATCCCGGTAAGTCGGCTCTGGCGGGATGGACCTCCTCTCTAGACATACTCCTGAACACAAGCAAAACAAGCATAAACACACATAAAGAAAAAAGCTTTATTAAAAAAATTTAGACACGAAAGAAGAAGGACGACTGCCTGATCTTGGCACGTGTTTGGAGGATGAGCTAATGGCTTTTAGTCAGGAGACCATAGTTGAAGCCTCTGGTCCTGCAGGAACTAAGCATAGTACTCAAATGGACGGTCACTAGTCATAGCATTCATGTACCAAAAGCCTTTAACTTCTACAACCGCGGCAATCAATAATACCATCCAGGCCAGGTATTCAAAAGCTAAAAAATAAAAAATTCCTTGGATCGATCTCTGGGTCCAAGTACAAGATAGCCCTTCACAAGACAATATTGCATAGAATGAAGAATCGGTTACTGTGCGTGAAAGAGATCGGGAGGATAGGGCACCAAGCAGTAGTGGATTGGTGAACTGGCTAGAAAGGCGTTTCTAATGTGGTGTGGTGTGCTTACTTGCTAAACACAATGTATATTATAGTTATATAATTGATTCAACTCTCTATACTCGCTCTGTTAGAGTAGGCTAGCCTACACCCTCAATTATGTATGAGGCAGTTAATAAATGAACTTCCTAAAAATTGGTTGTGTTTTATTATCGGTCAAAAATGAACACTACATGGTGGCAGCGGTGGAGATTTTTAAGTAGATACCCGCGAATAAATTTGTTTGTTATAGCAATACGGTTTTCTAAGAAACACGAAATAATGGATAGTAATAATTTTACGTTGCAGGCTCCAAAGCAGTTTTCTTTTAGCCCATCCGATTAGCCTAAATGGAAGCGTCGGTTGTATTGCTTTATTTTTCTCTTTTCACATGTCGGAAGCGCGTAATATTTAACTCCCGTTCTCAATTAGAAGGAGAAAGTGGAGAAAATTTTATAACCGCGCTTTATTCATTGTGTAAACCAAAAATAAGAATGAATAATATCTAACAAACCACCCGGGAATTTTGCTTCACTTTAGCGTACAAAATATTTCCAAAAAAGAAAGCAATACTCATTATCTTATATGGCTGTTCAACTCCATTATGCGCACCACTTTAGCGTACAAAATATTTTCCAAAAACGAAAGCAATACTCATTATCGTATAAGTCTATGCACCACACCACCGGTCAGACCCCCGAACAAATATTCAAAAGTCCAAGTTACTAAAGCAACTTGTTGATTGAAACACACATCGGGGTGTTCTTTTCGCTTAAGAGCACCAAGTCGAGGCAAAATAACATACGAAAAACAAGTTACAAAAAAACAGCTAAATCTATTCACCTTTACAAATCTGCTTAGCTCGGTGTTCTCCTTCTCACCTCGATGCCATAATCGACTCATTCCACATATTAATACTTGTTATATGTCGAACAAAAATTCAAAAGCATTTTTTTTTTGGATTTATAAAGCTGGAAATGAGCTTATCATGTGTTTAAATGTTCAACTTTCAAAAATGTTTCTGTTAAGGATATACCTATATAACGAATACTTGATAGTTCTGCAGCAAATAGGAATACCAGCATAAGTCAGTCACTTTTTGTTTTTTTTGAGAAAACCTATTTTTAGTTTTCAATTTCTGTAGCAGCTTTTGATTTTAAACGTCAAGATATCGCAATGAAAAAAATGTTGAATATGGAATGAACATATTAGATCAGAATGGTAAAATCAACTTTGAAATAAATTGATTTAGGCTGTTATTTCCATATAGTCTTACCAGACAATTTTTCGAACAATTTGATAATATTATACATTTTCCAAAATCCAGTTTCCCTGTCGAACGTCCTTTTCTACTCTCAAATGTTCACAAGGAAGAAAGATTATCAAAACCTATTTGCTTTAAAAAATCGTTTCTAAAGGAAATAGAACCTAAGACGCATTCTTCGATGAAGTTCACCTAGTTTTCTTAAAACCACCTAGTGGAAATGTAAATGGCTTCTACACTCTATTGCATTAAATTCAAGAGTTAAGACCAACATACTTTTATAATAAGCATATAAAAATATGTATAAACAAACATAAATACATAAGTAAACACCTATTATATAAAAAAGGAAGAAATAAGAGCGTTGTCTATGACGTCCTTGTCATGTCCCCCAAAAACAAAAAAAAAGTGATAGATAAATATAAAGAGAACAAAATTAAGGGAACACCATACTAAAAGCACCACGGCACGTCCCTGTATCGGATGTCTCTCGAAACGCCTGCAATTAGAATCAGATTTGACACTTGAAATAGCTTTTCCAACGGTTCTTCATCATGAGTGGTGCGCAACAAATATTTCTGAAAGTCGAATTATATTTAATAAGCAACCAAAGGCAGAAACAGATTTTATCTAAATTACAGTGTACCGAAAAATGAGAGACTTACTGATATAAAATGTCAAATGTTTATTATTACCACACAAAGATTTCAAAAAAGAATACCCAGCTAAAGTAGTAGTATGATATTGAAAAAAATTAAAATGAAGATTATGTTGATGGAGACGATGACGAACTGCAGTTCTTAAGCTCATTTACAGTGACTGGTAGAGAGCGGTGACAGCTAGGGTGATAGTAAATGAAGCAGTCGTCAATTTTGTGTGTTGCCAGCCTCTACGTTTAAATCAATATTTCGCAATTAAATGCTTACGAAAACAAACGAGAAATTGACAGGCCCATCGGAAAGCAGTTGTAAATTTTAGGTAAATTTCAATTCTGAATTATGGTGGAAAGGTTAAGATAAAATCGAGTTTTTTTGTAATAAATAATCTGAAATCTCCACTCCTAAGCTTAAGATTGTGTCAAGATTTAAATATCATCCAACAAGTAAGCAAGATGCACATAAAAAATCAGTCCACCGAAAGTGAAAAAAATTCTGAAACAAAAGTGGAGAAAACGGTCTTGCGTCAACATTGAAGAAAAGTTTCCATAACTTTATAATAAACTTGTCTCCCATAAATGTGAAAATCGACTCAAATCCATAACCCTTTCCAATTAACTCTGCGCGCTCTGTACCGATTCCGTTGGTTTCGAAATTAAACAACAAGCTCAACCAGATGATTCTGTTAAAGGTAAAGGTTAAGGAATTTCCTGACAAAAATCTTCGAAACATTTTATTTAAACTGAAAAATGGTGTAGGCACTTTAAAAAGAGATAAGTGCAGCGTGGGAATCACTTCGGTAACCTTTCTAGGGCATCGCATCGACGAAGAGGAAATTTATTCATTCGCCTTAAAAATTAGATCTTCTGGACTTCCCGACTCCACAAAGTATAATCGTGGCGTGTTACGATAAATTTAGGCATATTCTACATGGGATATGGAAAGATTGAGGTTCATTGTGGAGACAGATGTGGAATAAATAGTTGATTCCTATGTAAGGTTTCTCGTCAAGATTTTTTAAAGCCCTTAGCTATATAAGCGTAGCAGCCTATAGTCTGTATTGAAGCACAGATCGCTGAGAAATAGGCAATGCTGCCGCAATAGTAATGAGTCAAGAGTTTTCGATGATCAAAACTAAGTTTATTTATGAAACTAATTCCTATTTATACAAAAGATCTTGCATTAGTTCTTCAATCATCAGCATAAAGTATTCTAATCGATTCTTAAATATGATTCTTATGTTCTAGTTATACAATGTTAAATATGATTCTAGTTTATGACTGGTGGGTTCAGCGAATGAAAGTGTAAACAATAATAATAACAAACACATGAACTCAAGTAAACCATCACTGTCGATATCCATCGAATGCCATGTGACACCTTCAGGTATGTGGCGATACGAAAAATTATATAATGCTTACTCACGTTCTGTGTGCTTACAATACATCCCTCCCCCACATAAAATGATGTTAGTTTATATTTCTTAAAATTTAAATAAATGTCATTATCATGAATATATTATATGTGCTTAATTTATATCATGTTAACATATGATAATCCTAAGTATGCGTATACTATCTTACTTTTCTACAGGGTGTTTTTTTAGAGGTATAGAACTTCGAATCAAAACGAAAAATAAAACACAAGAAAATCGTTTTAATGTCCATCAATTGGCTTTATTGGAAGGATTATTTTATGTCATTAATGCTTAAATATGATTTCGGGCATGTGGCCGCCGCGGCTGGTTCCAATAAAGACAAGTCTAGAGGTCCAATTTTCAACCACTTTTTCAAGCATTTGGGGCTGTATGTCGGCAATAACACCACGAATGTTGGCTTCCCCTAACGTTTCAGGTTTGTTGGCGTAGTAGATCGACTTCATATATCCCCAAAGAAAATAATCCAATGGTGTCAAATCACACGATCTTGGTGGCCAATTGACAGGTCCATTCCGCGAAATTATGCGCTCATCGAATGTTTCCTTCAATAAATCGATTGTGACGTGCGCACATCTCATCCACATTCATGCCATCCAATTCGGGAACAAAATAGTCGGTTATCATGGCTCTATACTGGTCCCCATTAACGGTAACTGACTCTCCAGCATCATTTCGGTAGAAGTATGGCCCAATGACTCCACCAGCCCATAGAGCAAACCAAACAGTCAGTTTTTATGGATGTAATGGCGTTTCAAGGGTCTGATGTGTATTCTTTTCACTCCAAATGCGGAAATTTTGCTTTTTGATGTAGCCATTCAACCCAAAATGAGCCTCATCACTGAACAAAATTTTGCGATGAAAATCAGCATCGATATCAATCTCATTTTCGGCCCATACACCAAAATCACGACGCATTGCATGGCCTCGCGGCTTTAATTCTTGCACATGCTGGATCTTGTAAGGTCGTAAGAAGATATCTTTGCGCAAAATCTTCCAAAAAGTTGATGGACAAAGCTCCAATTGCTGTGCACGGTGGTGAATCGATTCATTCGGTTCCTCTTCAACACATTGCTCTACAGCGGCAATTGTTTCTTCGGTGCACACTGTTCGACATCTCTGCGGATGCGTATTATCACATAGAGTAAACGTAGTGCGAAAACGATCCATGGTTAACCGAATTAATTGAACGGAGCTTGCGGTAAACTTCGGGAATTGAAATAAATTTGCACGATTTGCAAGCGTTGTTCATTTGTCAACCTGTTCATGATGAAATGGCAAACCAAACTGAACATAAATGACATTAGAGTTGCCTGATTTGACCACAAAATGTCAGTTTTATCTCTATTCGAAAAAAAAAAAACATTTATTTTTATTCTTGTCTAGATTGAATTAAATTATTATTATGTATTTCATATTCCTCATTATAATAATATTAATTCATATGAACCTTTAAATGGTTTATGAAATGTTTTCTTATTCTGAGTTCTTAAATATACCTTATCACCTACGTCAAAATTGGATTTATTTACATTAATTTGTTCATTCTTTCTTTTGCGCTTGTCTTTTAATAGATTATTTCTAGCTTGCATATGGGAATATATTAATTGACATTTTAATTCAATTAAGTAATTATCTAAATCAAATATTTTTTCTTTATTTGTTAGAATTTTGCATTACGCTCAATTTTCCAAAAACTAATTCGAATGGTGAATTCATAGTACCGCTATGTGGCATCGAGTTATAACAATATGTGTAATATGGTAACCACTCATCCCAATTATCCTTGTCTCCTATGGTCATTAAATAATCATTTAATAACTATGATTTCTTTCGATACTATTTTTTCTATATTAAATAAATTGCAGATAACATTCCGTCCAACATAAATTGGCAGTACACGTCTTAAGGGGAAGCTTTTTAAAATTCAGTAGCGTGTCATATTTTTCTACCATACCCTCCAGTGAATTTCCAATTGCATCTGACGTGGATCCACCAGGTCTTATTCAGCGCACATGTGAGTGTGCACTGATCGGCTGTCGCCTGTAGCTGCTGCTATTAATTTTGACACATAGTTTGTAACACCCCTTTATATTCGCCGTAGACCCATAAAAGTATATATAATTATTATCAGGACCAAATCCTAAGACTATCTAGCAATGTCCGTCCGTCCGTCCGTCCGTCCGTACGCAATTTTTAGGTCTTTAAAATTAAGCTAGGAAGCTGAAATTGAACCACATATTCCCTAGGGCTCCGAAATGGTTAAGTGTAAAATTTTTTTTGAATACGCCCACTGCCACGCCCACAATTTAGAAAAAACCGTTTTAAAGCTAAAGTTGGAGAGATAGAGTGTTACAACCTTCACAAGATATGTAGGCACTGCCCTGCTTTATAAGTTTGTCATATAAAGTTTTTTGCCACGGCTACTTTTTGTGGGCGTTTTTTTTTACTAAAATGCTGTTTTCTTCGAAAATTTTCATAGAAAGCGAAAAAAAATGTTTAACAAAATATTTACCCAATATTTTTTCCAACATATCGCCCATACAAAGTTGTTGGCCACGCCCACTTTTTGGGGGCGTTTTTTCAAAATTTTTTTTTTTAATTAATAGGACTAAATAAAATGCTATCCAACATCTTCTTAATGCTTTTTTCTGCATTATAGGGCATATAGGGATATGGATAGGGTATCATACTGTTCGCCCTGAGCGGACTGTAGCCTTTCCTTATGTTTTTGTCTGAAATTGGAAAATTTCATATATAAAAACTTAAAAATTTGTAGTAGTTTTTTTGAGCCAATGCATTCGGGACCAAATACCATACAAAGAAATTCTCTCAAAACGACGACGAATATCCGCTTTAGAAAGGGTTTTTATTTCGGATCCATTGACCAGGACTGGGGGTATATGGGTATTATCTGGGTCTGGTATTATTAGTTTCCTTATTTATTTGGGAGACTACATAGACGGCAACTATGCACTCAGCACAAAAATGCATCGATTGGGCGTTATTCTTCGTATGATGTCTAAAGAGATGTCGTATTAGCAGAGAAAAGGTAGACAAAGTTCCTTACTGTTCTGTCATATGCGGCTTTAAAATCGATAAAAAGTGGTGAGTACCAATCTGAAGTATTTGGGTTTTTTTCAGGATCTGCTCGCATAATACGGCTGACAAGATATAATATGCGATGTTTAGGAAACTGATCCCTAATAGATGTCGCAGTTTAGATGGACACCTTTCTTGTGAAATGAACAAGTGATGCTAAGGTTCATATAGGTTCATCACCCATCGGGAAGTGAGTTGGAGCCCGCTCGTTTTCGAGTCATCTCCTGTTGTCACAAACAGTTCCGCGGGTAAACCGTCCAGCCCATTCACCCTGTTGGACTTTGGTTTATATATTGCTGTCCTTAATTAATTTTGGTCGGGTAGACAGAATTCAACAAAATGAACGCCAACATTTTACATGATTTATAAGAAAACCTTAATAATTTGTCAAATTAGGACTATATGTAAATCAACATCTAGTAGAATTTCGAGATCTGAGGGTCATTTCCTGGTGGCCTAGATCCCAGGGCCAAAGCGCAAAATAGAGGGCCAAATGGTCCTATCGGGCAGTTATTGGCAACGCTGCTACTGCTATTCAACGCCAATTTAATTGATGTGCATTCAGAGTTACCAATGTCCGTTTGGAAACTCGTTCAGCTTTTTTTTCTTGGGTTTTTGTTGAGGAGCTTAAGGTTTTAGAGCTTGAAAAAAGGTTTAATGATAAGTGTTATCGTGGAGGTCTTGTTTTGATCTTTGACATTTCTTTTAATGTGTGCAGAATATGTTAAAATGCAATTATAAAATTGTAACCTGTTTTCTTTAAGGGAAAAATATTACTTGCGTTTGTTTTGTTTGTTAGAAATGGTCTTAAATTCATCCAAAGACCTAAGTGCAGAAAAAAAAGAAATTGTTGACGCGACAAAAACAATTCATGAAAATTTGAAAAATAAAAGAGTAGCTGCGAATCACGTAGGTGATATTTTTTTCTGAGTTAATGAACAGTTAATAGACTTCTATAGACTTTTCGTACCATCTTTATTTCTTTCTATCTTTTTATACCCTATCCTAAATTAATTTTGACACATAGTTTGTAACACCCCTTAATATTGGTCGTAGACCCATAAAAGTATATATATTTATGATCAGGACCAAATCCTAAGACTATGTAGCAATGTCCGTCCGTCCGTACGCAATTTTTAGGTCTTTAAAATTAAGCTAGGAAGCTGAAATTGGACCACATATTCCCTAGGGCTCCGAAATGGTTAAGTGTAAAATTTTTTTTAATACGCCCACTGCCACGCCAACAATTTAGAAAAAACCGTTTTAAAGCTAAAGTTAGAGAGATAGAGTATTTTAACCTTCACAAGATATGTAGGCACAGCCCTCCTTTATAAGTTTGTCATATAAAGTTTTTGGACCGCCTACTTTTTTGGGGCGTTTTTTACAAAAATGCTGTTTTCTTCGAAAATTTTCATAGAAAGCAAAAAAAAATGTTTTATAAGGTATTAACCCATTATTTTTTCCAACATATTGCCCATACAAAGTTTTTGGCCACGCCTACTTTTTGGGGGCGTTTTTATTTTCAAAAAAAACTTTTTTTTTAATAAAAGAATGAAATAAAATGCTATCCATCATCTTTTTAATGCTTTTTTCTTTGGGGCATATAGGGATATGTATAGGGTATCATACTGTTCGCCCCAAGCGGACTGTAGCATTTCCTTATATTTGAATTCAATTTTCTTCATTCGCCTTATGTCAGATATTGAATGCAGTGGCGCACTCCTCTGACCAAGTGTATAGTTGTTTTTGTTTCTTCTTCAGTAACTGATTCAGTAGTCTTTCTATGCTCGCAAAGTCTTGAATAAACCTTCTGTAGTAGTTGCAGAAAGCTACGAATCGTCTTACATCATCATCATTCCTTGGTTCTGGATACTTTATAATCAATTCGTATTTTTCTGGATCAGTACAGACTCCTTCTGCTGTTATAAAGTGTTCCAGATATACGACTTCCGGAATTCGCATTTTCCCGGATTCAGATTGTATCTGCGTAGTCTCTTTAGTACATTGATTAAATTATCATTGTGTTCTCTAAAATACTATGATGTCATCCACGTATAGAAATGCTGCTGCTTGCAATCGACTTAAAGCTATTGATACCATCCTCTGGAAGCTGTTTGTTGATATTTTAAGTCCAAATGGGAGTCTCATGAAGTGGTATTATCCCTCATTGGTAGAAAATGCTGTGAACGGCCTCGAGTTTTTGTGCAGGGGTATTTGGTGGAATGAACTTGTCATGTCCTGTGTGGAAAAGTACTTTGCGTTGCCCAGTTTGTCTAGTACATCGTCCAGTCTGGTTAGTGGCAATTTGTCATCTACTACCTTCTTATTTAATGATCTGTAATCTACCAATAGTCTCCATTTTTCTTGCCCGGTTTTGCTCTTCTTTGGTACAATTAGAATTGGTGAGTTGTACGGACTTGTTTGTTTATCTTTTGTAGTTGTGCATGTTGTAGCCTGTAGTTTTTTATGTATGTTGAGTTACTTTCTTTCATTGTTATACGTTGTTCATAGAAGTTATTACAGTTAACTCCTTCAACAAATTGTCACCGTTTTGTATTCAACACGGAATACATCTTGAAATTCTTCAGAAATCTTCCAAATCATTTCTGATTCTGCGTTGCTAGCTTTCTTAATCTTTATTTCTCTTTTTAATTGTTCAAGTCGTTCAGATTGGGGTTCGTTCTTCTTGTATGCTAGTATATCAAAATTCCTCAGTGGTTGTACTTCGATCGTGATATTTTATATTGTCACCGTTTTGTATTACGTATTCATAATTCTCATGTGTTTCAGACCTTCTGCTGGTGTTATGGTGTTGGCTACAAATATTCCATTTTTTATTTATTTTTCTGAATTCTGTATTCGTTAAGTTGCATTTCTACTACTTGGACTACTTCTGACCTTGGTGGTAACGTATTTTTGCCTATATTCTTCATGCCCATGTTGAAGTGTTATTTCGTCTTGTTCTGTGTATGTCTCTGTGTATGTTTTCATTATTAACTACGTGAAATGCATGCATTATTATTATCTTATCGCCTATCGTTAATTCTAACTCTGTTGAACCTTTTGAAAGTAATGTCTGACTGCTTATACCATTTATTTGGCATATTGAGTTTTCATTTATTTCGTTTGCTATACAATTTTTGCAAACAGAAATATCCGCGCTTGTGTCTACCAAGAATGTGAATGTACCTTTACTATTATAAACCTCTAAACTAACAAAATTTTTGAAATTATATTCGTTGTTTAGATCCAGTATCTTCTTCTGCCATCGTTTCCCCGATTCTGTTGACCGGTCCGATCTATCATTGCTTTGCTGGTAATTCCTATATTGGTTATTTTGCCCATTGCGTCTAAAGGGTGATTTTTTAAGAGGTTTAGAACTTTTTTAAAAAAAAAACACAAAATATTCGAAAAAATGAATGAAATATTTATTTGAATCGATAGTTTGAACCTTGCAATTTAATGTTTAAAGATAATTTCATGCAAATGTTGACCGCGGCTGCGTCTCAGGTAGCCCATCCGCTGAGTCCAATTTTGGCATACTCTTTCACACATATCGGCCGGTATCTCACGAATGAATGCATGGATGTTGGCTTCCAGTGCGTCAATCGAAGCGGGCTTGTCCCTATACACATTAGCCTTGGCATACCCCCACAAAAAATAATCTAATGGTGTCAAATCGCACGATCTAGGCGGCCAATTGACCGGCCCGAAACGTGAAATTAACTGTTCACCAAACTCGCCTCGCAATTGCGCCATTGTTTCGCGTGCTGTGTGGCATGTGGCACCGTCTTGTTGAAACCACATATCATGCAAGTCAAGAACTTCCATTTCGGGCAAAAAAAAGTTTGCTATCATCGCTCGGTAGCGTTCACCATTGACAGTAACGCTGCGATTCGCATCATCTTTGAAGAAATATGGCCCAATAATGCCGCCGGCCCATAAACCGCACCAAACAGTGGCTTTTTCGGGATGCATTGGTAGCTGTTGCAATACTTCTGGCTGATCTTCACTCCAAATGCGGCAATTTTGCTTATTTACGTACCCATTCAACCAAAAATGAGCCTCATCGCTGAACACAATTTTTCGATAAAAAAGCGGATCCTCGGCCAGCTTTCCAAGAGCCCATTCACCAAAAATTCGGCGTTGTGGTAGGTCGCCTGGCTTTAGTTCTTGCACCAGCTGTATCTTAAAAGGCTTCACGCCCGCAAAATTTTCCACGTAGTGCTGTAACAGGCCTAACTGCTGGGAACGGCGCCGAATCGACATTTCGCGGTCTTCTGTCACACTAGCTGATACGGCCGCAATATTTTCTTCAATACGCACAGTACGTAAACGTGTTGGTGGTTTAATGTCCAACAAAGTAAATTTGGTGCGAAATTTGGTCACAATCTTCCGAATAGACTGCTCAGAAGGTCGAGAATGCCGATCATAAAATGGAAGCAGCGCGCGATGAACATTTCGAACCGAGCACGAATTTTGATAGTAAAATTCAATAATTTGCAAGCGTTGTTCATTTGTAAGACGATCCATGGTTAAATTGCAAACCAAACTGAAGCTGTTTGACAGTGACACAAGGTACTAAACACACGTCAGCTGTCAAAACCAGTGTTGCCAAAACCAAACCAGCTAAAAAATCACCCTTTATTATCAAAATACCTTCTTGTTGTTTAAACGTGGGTTAAAATTTCCACGGTATCTTTGAAATCTTCCTCTCTAGAACTGCTTCGCGTTTTGTTATTGCGTGAGGGTACAGCTTCAGTTTTTGAGGCAGAGATTGTAAGGGCTCAAAAAGAAGATTAAGTTTTATCGGAGGACCTTTGCCAATCAGGATGGCCTCAGCATGTTATTACAACGATCGTCATAGCCTTTCCATTAATAACGACCTTCTTTTGTGTGACAATCGTATAGTAATACCCTCGGCAATGCCGAAAGATACGATAAAGAAAATTCATGCAGGGCGCTCTGAACTAGTGAAGTGTAGACTTCGTATGAAGCAGTCAGTTTGGTGGCCTGGATGTTTCGGCGAGTTAGAAATTTTCATCCGAAGATGAACTATTTACGTGCAGTTTACGTTCCTAAGCAAAGAATTGTAACCGGCGTCTTGGGGTATACGAAAGAAAGTTTTTGTTTGGCGATTTGCTATGATTCCGAGATAAACAACAATGGGGACGTATTAAACGTAAAGCAGAGACTCCGCGTTCGTAGCCAAACCTACAACGGAAAATTTCGACGCAATTCGTATCATCTGAACAATGCAGTAAGTAAGGAAGGCGTGTCGGTTACTACAACAATGACTCAGAGCAACCTAATGAAACCCACAGTAACTAGATCCGGCAGAGTAGGAAGAGCTCCGGTCCGATGGACTTACACAAAATTCTATTTCATTTCCCAAACTTTGTCTTTCTTTTTTTTTAATTTAATCATAAAATTAAAGTGACCTGGAGTCATGTATAAAATTAAATAAATGTACATTATATAAAAACCTATGCGTACATATATTGAAAAGGTTGTAACATTTTTTTTCTCTAAATTTAGCTTTAAAACGGGTATTTTTTATTTATTTGGTGGGCGTGGATTAGGGCTTATAAAAAAAATTGCACGCTCTACGAAGCCGGTGTATACATACTACCCTATGGAGTATATGTTCAAAATTTCACCTTTCTGGCTCTAATTTAAAAGTCTAAAAATTAGTGACAAACGGACGGACAGACGGACATAAATATATATACTTTTAGGGGTCTTGCGGTCAAAAGGATGGTGAATACGATTATATGAGAACAAAGCGTTCTCACTTTAGCATAATACCATCAACTTCTACTTCTCACCTCCACGTGAGCCTAGTACCTCGACTGGAGTTACGGAGTTGTATGCGTACACCGGAAAAAGGTGACAGAAGATGGGCACATTAGAACGCTGCAGAAGAAAACGAGGGCAGCAAGAGTAGAGTACCGAGCCAAGAGTAGGGAGGCGTAGAAGATCCTGCGTAGGAAGAAAAGGGAAACAACATCCGGAAGTTCTTAAAGAAAGCCAAGCAACTGGCTGCTGGCTTTGAGACTGCAATGCAGGCTCTTCGCAATAACAATGAAACCTAGTTACCGACGCACATCTACCAGTATTTAAGCAGCATTTCCAGTAACTGCTAAACGGGCAAAATGTTGAGAGAGTGATGGGGCAAGAAGAAAATCTACGTCTAGTCAATGAAGAACCAGTCCCGCCACCCAGTATAGAAGAGTTTGGCTTGGCTATAAAATGGCTAAAGAATAACAAGGCGGCCGGCTCAGATGGTCTACTTGCAGAGCTTTTCAAATACGGAGGTGATGTTATGGTAGGGCATATGCACCAAATCATCAACCAAATTTTGGTGTAGGAAATCATGCCCGATGACTGGACCATCTTTTGTCCTTCTAGTTAGGAGTTTTGAACCAATTTGTTTCGCCAAATCGAAGTAGTTTCCTAGGGTAATTCTTCTCCGGATCACTACCAAGATATCATTCGTGGAGTTGATGTTTACACCGAGGTAGATGAACTCCTTAACTACCTCGAAGTTGCTGCTATCAACAATGACATTTTGTCCTAGTCAGTAGACAGGTGATTGTTTGTTTGTTGATAGCATATATTTAGTCTTGTCCTCATTCACTTCAATGCCAACTAGTTTCGCCTGTTCTTCAATAGCAGTAAATCACTACGCTGCACGTACTGTTACGTTCGCACCGGCATAATTTTTAAAGAAATATGGACCGATGATTCCACCGGCCCACAAACCACACCAAACCGTTGTTTTGTCTGTATGAAGTGGCAGTTCTTCAATCTCTTCAGGCTGCTCTTCATCCCAAATGCGGCAACTTTGTTTGTTTACATACCCATTGAGCCAGAAATGGGCCTCATCGCTAAACAAAATTTGCCTCGAAAACGTCAGATCTTCTTGGAACTTTTCAAGAGCCCATAGAGCGAAGCGATGTCGCTTGGGAAGGTCGAGCGGCTTCAGTTATTGCACAAGCTGTATTTTGTACGCTTTCAATTTAAGATCTTGACGTAAAATGCGCCAAGTCGTTCCATACGTCAGTCCGAGTTGCTGCGAACGGCGCCGAATCGACTCTCTACGGTCTTCGTGTACACTCTCAGCTACGGCCGCTATATTTTCTTCACAGCGTGCTGGACGTGGTCTATTCGGTCGAATATTATCCAATAATGAATGCTGGGTCTTAAAATGGGTGATGGTGTTGCGAATAGTACACTCAGTAGGCCGATTATGTTGACCATAAGTTGAGCGAAGTGCACGAAACACATTCCTCACAGAACGTGAATTTTCATAATAAAGTTGAACAATTTGTAAACGTTGTTCACGCGTAAGTCTTTCCATTATGAAATGCCAAACAATACTAAACAAAAATAACATGACAACATGACACGACTCACACGTGATCTGTCAAAAAGGCTATTGAAAAAAGTATATCTACTTGGATCACCCGTTACTTAAATTTATTGTCAACCGAAAATGTATGATGAACTTACTTATTATATATTAGTCACGTTAATCAATATTATTTTGATTATTTTTCATTAAAAATTAGAATAAATTAGTTAAAACACAGCTTTATTCTCAATATTATAATATTTTATTATGTTATTGGTAAGTGTTTTTGTTGTGTGGTAAGTATGTTTTTTTTCAATCCATATTCACCGCATATTGACCATGTTTATTTTACACACCCAAATTGTGAGTTGTAATCTGCTGAAATTCATCAACTGTTCCCAACTTCTTGCTATAAAAAATGACATTTCATGGGCGCGGGCATTAGCCCCATATAATTCGCTTTATGTGTGCGTGATTCCCATTTGATTTGCACGTAAAAGCCCATACAAGTGCAAATTATGTGGGGCTTATCAGTTCGACTTAGCTTGTAGGCAAGGTGAGAGATTCGCTCTCGAGTTACTATCTGGTTAATTCCTCATCTGTGATGTCTATACAGTCCTCATTTACCAGCAGCTGAACTGATCTGTTGAAGATAGTGCCTTTCTGATGACAGTTCTTTTCTTATTCTTGTATTTTGGTCAGAATTTCGCAAGAGGAAGGGCAGTAAATAACCACTAAGCCACTGCACCTCCCTCTCATAATTTTTGATGCTGATCACAAATACATATACATACTTTCAATGGATCTACGTCGTACGACAAATATAAAGGGTGTCGAAAACAATGTGTTAATTTGCAGTGAATATACGACATGTAGATTTTGTAACTTTTAATTTTTGGTTTTCTGAAATCGCTTATAGGAAGCATTAATATTTCACAGCTTTAAAAATACGACAGATGATTTCGAAACACATTTGTAAGATTTTCCCCAGTCCAAAATTTTAGCACATTGTTTTTAAAACCATCCGCTCGGATTTGACAATAATTCTTATCGACAAACTTGCATACACTAAGCGCCAAGTGGGTACATTACATACCTACAACTTTTGCATTCTTATTGCATTCGTTGTTCTAATCGCAGTTTCGCAACATGCATATAATCATCTCTAATCAAAAACAATCTCAATTAATTTTCCCATTTATTAACGAGAAATCAATTTCGACTCCAACGCAAAACTTGCCTTTCCGCTATAGCTCTTTCGCGTAGAGCTCCAAAATGATTAATATGATGTACCTTCGTGTTTTTCGATGTATAAGACAGATCATCGTCAAACGGATGGAACAATTTCCTTCTCCTATCTGATTTCTTCAATTGATGAGCTATTGATCGGTTGACGGAATGGTTGTGCACATTTTCGAGAAGATGTACAGTGGCCGACATAAATCTATGTTCACTTACTTTAAATTGAAGTATGCTTTTTTATATTTACGCAAAAGTCACATCTGAATATGACAAATTTTTAAGTTGAAACTAAAGAAAATCCGACGAAAATAATGTTAGTAGCATCGCGTGATTTTTTAAGCAAAACAAGTTATGATGTGTTTCATTTCAAATGCATTTTTCTCAAAATATTTACTCCACAAAAATGTTATTATTACAAAAAATTCATAGAGAATTTTTCAGAGAAGTAACTTCTAAAAAAAAATACATTTTGATGGAGTAAATGTTTTGGGAACCTACCATATCATACCATTTTATTTTCGTCGGATTTCCATTAATTTCACCATAAGATATATTTTTTAATACTGGGATATTCCTACGTGACTTATACGTAAATATAAAAGAGGCTACTTCAATTTACAGTAAGTGTAAATAGATTCATGTCGGCTACTGTAGGTACAACGTTACATACTCGTACTTCGCCTGACAGCGCACGATCTATGAGCATTCCAAACAGATTAAAAGCTCAATTCCATTACCTAATACTCATAGGTAAAATAAACTCCATTGGCTCTGCAGCGCGTGGTATAAACTTAAGACCCTTGATCCCCATGAATTTATTACAATTTAATTGAAGTGAAATAGGTGATAATGATCGTGTTTGTTAATTAAGTTATTGTATTCCCACAACCTAACGTGGGAACTACTATTATTATGCGTATCCAATATACATTTATGCATGAATGCGTGTCTATCTTTAAACTTTATGTCATTCGGTTTGTGTTAAATCCACCAATCACAAAGTTCATATTTTATCGTGTATCATTCTGTAGTCAAATTAATTAAACCAATAGGTAGGTAACTACCAATGAAGGATGTTACCATGCATGGTGGATAGAGAAGATTGCAAGAAAAAACATTTTATGGCAATGCAGCATATGGTCTCGCGAAGTAGAAGATTGGCAAAATCGATTTCAGCGAAAATTACGGGAAACGCCTTTTTAATTAAAATTTAGCAAATTATTTTTTCTGTTGTAAGCATATGTTATAAGATAACAATAAGCATATGTTACTGCTCCAAGGGCGCATTCGGTTGATAGATTGTATACCAAACATGTGTATTAATAAGCAAACATAAGTTATGTTTAAGACAATATTCATATAACAAAGTTATCAAACACAGGGCTATACCCCAGACAAAAAACTTTGAAAATTTTAATGCTACCCCGCAAGTGTGAAAGAATTAGTTCATAAGCACAGCTCATACGAAACGGCAACACATTACGGTTTTCGACTTATTGATTTTGCACCAGCTTATAATACGGTGATAAGTAGGATGAAGCTTTCAATACTAAGGCCCATAACATATTTGATATGTGAAGATAGCGGAGATGCGCGGACAGCGGTGATTCGAGGTACAACCGCTTTACCCCTTAGCCATAAGAAAACATGTAGTTAAAATCGTGGAGAGCGGCTAAAGGAGGGAGTTGATATCAAAAACTGAGGCGGTTACACTTAACTATTAGATTGAAACATGGTTTTATTGCTTAGTAAAAATATGTCTTTAAAGTCATTAAGCTGCAATATACAGTCCGAGAAATCTTTTTATACTTTTTTTCTGGTTTTCTCTATGAAGAAGCAGTAGAAATAAAAGCTGTATTATTATTGATCTTAGGTAATAAAGTATAATCAATCAATCATACATAGCATAATTTATTTTAATAGAAACACTTTCTCACTGCGAAATTCGTTTATAAGCATGCAAAAAAAATAAAAAAATTGTACTGTGGTCAATATAGGAACTAATATTTTGTGTGTCCTCCATTTCGTTGAATGACAGCAAATATTCTTTTCGGCATAGAGTTAATGAGGTTAGAAATTATTTCATTGCTTATCATATCCTATGGGCGCTTTATTTCTTCTCGAAGTGCAAACTGAAAGTGTTCTCAAACTGACGACCATTTTTATAAATTTCGCATGCCATAACTCCCGATAGATTTTCTGAACCATTCTAACGAGTATCGAGAAACATAACTTGCTTCGTTGTTTTTTTGGAAAATGAAATCTTGGTCCCCAACAACGTCTTCTACAAATGGAATAAGAGACGCATCTCGCAGTACATTTTCGCATCCATTTTCGTTGGAATGAAATACAATTTCGCTTTTCCAAAAGAAGAAAAAGTTCCCCATATCTTCACCCTTCCTCCGTGAAAGTTTCTGTTCATTCTTCGTGGCTCTTTGTGGCGTAAATCATGCCTGAACCATCTGGGCCGTCCAAATTAAATTTTGTTTCGTCAGAAAAATTTCGTTATAAATTTCAAACAATAAAATAAAATACCTTCCATCATGTCCATAATGCAATTTTCTTTGGGGCATATAGGGTTATGGATAGGGTATCATACTGTTCGCCCAAGGTTACCTTTCCCGGCTTGCATCGTACTTGCGAAACTGCCTCCGAGACGGATATGTAGATGTCCTGCCTTAAAGTGTCTACCAATTTGACGACAGTTAAGATGCTAATGCTAAGGTTGGGACAGAGGAAAGCGTTAATGTATTTTTTTACTAAAGTGCATGATCTAGGCTTGTGATCTAGGAGGCCGGCAATGGTCGTTTTCCTGACCCAAGGCCCAGGGTCAATGTCTTCTTTCCTTAGGAAGACCAGAAGACTTTCCGACGCACATTTTGAGTGCTGAAGATTCGCTAGCCCTTGGAAAAAACATCTGTTCATAGCGAACCGTTATAGTCTTAGGATAGAATTAAGTTAGAATAGGTATAGGTAGGGGTTAGCATTACCATTTATGTTAGTTGATATCGTGATGTCTTTCCCTTCTCTTTCTTCGTATTGGCTAAAGTCCGTGGGCATTTTCATTTTCAACCACTTTACTTGTCTTCCATACCCAAGTAACAATTTTGTTGGCATAAGGGTCAAGGCAGCTATTTTTTTATTTCCATAATAACTGTAAGCGATCTTATGGAAAACGATTTGGCGCACTTTAGCGAAGTTATTTACTTTCCTTAAGACCTTTGTTCACAGGCTCTATAAAAGTAATAGTTTGTTCTTAGATGTAACTTTAAGGACTAACAGAAATTATTACGGAAATCTAAAGGAAATTAAAAAAATTTGCACATTTACATAGCTTTTTGATTATATTTTTCGTTTTGATTATTATATTTGCTCGTAATTTTCCATCATTTGAAAGCGTCCAGTTGCTTGAAAGTTTATCTTAAGAGGAAGCAACTAACAAATTAATTTGAAAAATTACTTAGCCTTGTCCAGTATTCGAACTCGAAACCATCTGCGTGCCGACCCAACACGCATCCAGTGGGTCAAACTGATTGATAGAGAGTGAAGATTAAATATTGATAAGTTGATACTATTTCATCGTCTTAAACATCGTAGATGTACCTAGTTATATAGGATGTTACGAGCTTGTTGCCGACAATAATTTCAGCTTTCAGCTTATGTAATAATTTCAGTATGTACAAGTTGATCTGCATGTTAGTAAAAATTGAAAAACTAAACGGATAAAAATTAAATAAAGTAGATATACATAGGTATTGTTTATAATAACTACCACTGGAACTATAAAAATATTACTTTGCTATAAAAATATTATCATTCACAAACATTGTGTTGTATTTTTGGTTTCTTATTTATAGTCCTTATCTAAGTCTATGAGAGCCTTCCTTGATCCACGAAATACATACCTAAATAATTAATAATGATTAGTTATTTCCTTTCCTTTTCTTCGACTTAAATAAAAATGTATATGATATCTAAACCAGGTTTAAATCTCCACTAGCTTCTATTCACAAGCCTTGTAGATAATCTTGTTATTGACTTGGAACCTATTACATTTCAGACCTCAACCAACTAACTTCGAAAGGCCTTATTAAATAAGACCTTGTTAAATAAGAATATCTCTCCCTTCTGTACAGCTTTTGAAATTGTTTCCCAAAAGCTTTAAAGAAATATTTTCTGAAAGTATATCTTGAAAAATAGTAAAGAACTATTAATAAGCCTTATGACAATAAAATAAAAGCAATTGCTTAACAAATTTAAAAAATTGGACCTTATAGAAGGTAAATTGTCAGTTGGACTCTTTCTTCATTTTCATCTTCCTTGTTTTTATTTTTCGTTTCTTTTTCTTGTTTTGTGTTGTTGACGTTCAGAACAAGGGTTTGTGTGATATTGTTTTGTGGGTTTCCTCTCTGGAGCGCTCTAAATAAGAGTAAGGAACACTCATTCGCCTACGTCAACAAACATTAGTATGCAAAATCTTGTCAGGGCTTGCACCTGGCGGCCACTAACAGTATTGGTCCTGACAAAAGGTCCTACGTCGGCTTAGGCCCGTGCACCACGATAAGGTGTCACTTGAGGCGTAGGGACATTAGTCCCTGGAAAGTAAGACCACTTCCCATTGAAAGTTACTTCAATTATTAAGAATCGTCGAGTCGTGTGCTGCAACCCCCTACTTTGGTTATGCAAAGGTTTATTGGTTGCAAACAAAGTTTGCATTCGCAAGGTTGATATTCCCATTCACTACAGAAACCCAAAAAGGATCGACTGGAAGAAATCCTTAACTCCAAACACAACATATTTCTCAATCTGAGTCAATGCACATGCACATGTCCATGCACAAGTTCTAGCAGCCGTATAAATGATCAGTGAATGAGGAATGATCATAAGATCAGCCAAAACTCAGGCTTGGTCAGACTATTGTCAATCCATCGAAACAATCAAGTACTCTGCTAGACTCAGTAAGATTCTATCCAAAGCACACTCCAGTCTTTCATTAAGAAAGGGGGTCGGTACTTTTACGAAATCTACCTTACAGCTCCTTCTCAAAACCCACTTCCCTGGATGCAAAAATTACTGCGGTAGGCCAACTGCTTTGCAAGTAACGCAACATGTGCAATATGAGGTTAAAACAGTTGTCAGCGAAGATAAGATTTCTTGGGCTATCCACAGTTTTAGCCCGTACAAAGCACCAGACCCAGACGGTATCCTGCCTATTGTGTGGAAAAATCATCAAAACAAACTGATACGGAGATATGTAAGAGAGGAGTCACGAGTCCGCAAAGGATTTTAGACCTATTAGCTTGTCATCTTTCGTACGTAAAACACTTAAAGCGTCCTGGACCTTCACATCAGAGGTCCCGCTTATGCAATTCTCACCATGAATATCTCAGAGGTAGGTCCACTGAGACAGCACTGCAACGAGTTAGTGCGCACTATAGAGAGGTCCATCAAATAATAATGTCCATACTGAAGCCATCCAAGTATCTTTCATCGAATCAGGTGTAGAGAAGTTCATCGGCAAATGGATTATTACGACCAAACTAGCCTCTCAACCAAATCGGTCAGCAGGGGCACACCTCAAGGTGGGGTTATCCCGCCTCTGCTATGGTTGAAAATAGAATCTTTTCGATTTTAGACAGCGACATTATTAAAGTGGTTGCGTATGCAGATGACGTGGTTGTTCTGGTATCGGGGATGTTTCCGCTCGTGATTAGTGAAATCATGGAAAGAAAAAATGATCTGATGCTCTTTACCACTACAACCAAAATAGCAAACTTAAACTACCTGTCTAAATAACCACGTTCATTCGCAATCGTGTTAAAAATTTGGGTATCATTCTAGATCCCAGGCTCGGCTGCAAGATGTATCGGCAAGCCAATAACCCATTCTACGCATGCAGCAAAACTTTCGGTTAAAAGTGGGGACTCAAACCATGGTTCCTTGGATGTATACAGCGGTGGTACGCCCAATTCTCACTTATGTGTCTCACGTATGGTGGCTAGAAAAGCATATAGCATCACCAAGCTGGGCAGAGTACAGACAACTGCTGCAATCGGAACCACGGAAGCCCTACGGTCAATGTGTTTCTAGACATCCTTCCCCTAGACCTGCATATCAAATCAATAATTTTATGCAGCGCAGTAAGATTGCAAGTAGCCGGCTGTTGGGCCGCAAGACCCCACGGGCACTGCAATAACTTCGATTTATTAACGAGGAAAGTAGAAGCACTATCTACTGACTGCACTACACCTATACTCAACTTCCAGAAAACCATAATGCTGCATTCCCGTCCAGATCAGAATCGGAGACAAACAGTGTCATTGACGAATCCGTTGTAACCGTCTTCACTGACGGGTCCAAAATGGACGGTGCGGGAGCGGTCATCTTTTCAGACGAATTACATACGTCTTTATCCTTCCGGCTCCTTGTGATTAGGGAAGCAGTCGAGATACTTTTAATTGTACAACAGTAAATTTAAACATATCGTTTTTCACTTATATTCACATATTCAGCTCATCGAGGAGTGCGGGGAGATACTATCCAGAGCGGGCCTTCGGTTTAGAATCTCTCTCATCTTGGTTTCCAGGCGTAGCAAAATGGAGGGGACGAGAAAGCCAGCGAGTTGGCTAGAATTGGCTGCTCCCTTCCGGAATCTTGCGCTGTGGGAGTTTTTTCATCCGTTGGGCTTCGTGAAAAGAGAAATTTTCTCACACTTTTAGGCGAGGGAAGTGTACAGGTGTGGGAATATGACGAAATGCGTCATTTATAGGAAGACTTCGTCCAATTTAACAAATCTAGAACCCAAAACATCATATATAGAACGCGTGTGGATGTGTGCAGACTGGTGGCTATAAGTGCAGGCCACTGGGCGATAGGCACCCATTCTGCCAGACTCGGCATACCCCGTAACACCCATTTCCGTAGCAGCAATGACGCCAATGAGAGTGAAAAGTTTTTCATCTCTTATACGGATGCCCGACTTTGGGTAAGGCTAGACCCCGCGCCGGGCTATGACCGGGTGGATCTGAGTACACATACCCAATAACCCCTCACCCTAAGGTCCTCAAGAATACTGGCATCAAAACGGCATTACAGCGCTTTTCATCTACTCATGGAAATCGGACACTCCACATGGAAAAATGTTGGTAATTTCCCATTATATGTGGAGTAGATTCCTGTGGATTCTACTGTTCCCAAGCCACTGTTCAACTTTCAACTAAAAAACATTGGAAATCTATTTCTATCTAGGCAGGACCGGTGATTACTAGAAACTGGACTAAGCTAAAGGGTAAAGGCTTAACATTTAAATGAAATATTATTCATGAAACATAATGACGATTTCTTTACATTCTGCTTTTTAAGGTATATAAATCTAAAGGACTTAACGTTCCTATAACTGAACTAACATTTTTTTAAGCTTTTTAAAAATTTGGTAAAACTTTCGATAGTATCGATAGTTTTATTCCAGAACCCATTGAAACTGTCGAAAATTTAAACTATCGATGATTAACCAACGCTAGCACATGGGTGAGTTGGAGTGGGCTTATATTGAAAACTCAAAAGATAACTTACAAATGTACCAACCTTCTCTAGTTGTAGAAGTATTTAAAGGTTAAGGAATTATTTTTTATTTTATTCGGTGGATAATTGCGAAATGTAGCGTACGAAAGTAGTGAATAAAATTAATTAAGTGTTAATACCTATAACAAAAGTTATGACGACACGGAAACAGTTCTATATTGACAAATATGTTATAAGTATATGATGTGAAAGAAAAAAAAACGATATGGTTGATAAAGAGTTAAGGGGAAAAAGTACAGCAAGTACAAAACGACACTATAACTTGGTACATATAAATAGAGGTTTATATTGACAGCAGCAGCAATGAATTTGTGGCATTGGAATCCTAGACAAATCCAGTACTAAAAATGTTGGAAAACCATAGGGCGAGGACAAGTGAGTGGATACAAACAATTAAGTTGCAAACAATCGCTCCGCTAATATCTACTTTTTGCTTAAATAGCTACAACAAATGCAACAACAGCACCTGTGATACATATATTAAGTGATTAAGCCCCAGTTATCAATGATAGGATTATCTTTTATTGTTTGTTTTGGATAAAACATATTTTCGTAGTTTAAGTTTGGGAAAATATAGACGTATCTTCAGGAATATTGAGACAAATTTGTGTGAATGATATCAGCTCACTGTTCACAGTTAAATACTAAACAAGCAAATTTTAAGATGGGTTGTTTGCTTGAGTGATGCGCATGACGTGCAGGAGTTATATGGTAACCCTATAAACCTACGGAACTCAGTACTAATATCGGAGCCAACACAAAAGATCCGCTGCTATACAGCACATATAACAACAGGCATTTTCTCAATTCCATAAATCTACCAAATAACAGCCACCCAAAATCATTTGGCATTGGATAAGTAACAGCAGTCAACGCATCGCTTTTGTGCAAATTTTAATCGAACTGTTGACGTTGCATGAAAACTGCATCGAAACTTTATGGAAGTCAGCCATATATTTAAGGCACGATTTAGCTTAAAATGTAATATTATTTAATATTAATAATATTACATATTATATAAATATTATTTATTAAGAAAAAAAAAACCAACATTAAAGAAACAAGACTTAAAATGTATTTATAAAATTCAAATATACGTTATTATATATCTATGCTCAAAATAAATTATTTATATAATTCTACAATTAAATAAATAGCACCTACAAATTAGGAAAGAAATAGTATACATTTTTAGAAATTTTTGGGTTCACGAAACAATTTTTTTTAAAATAAATACTTAATTTATGTGAACAAATTTTTTAAATACAAAAAACGTGATTTTGGACCCGAAAACATTAAAATCTTATAACAACACCACGAAAGCATACGAACTTCACGAAATTTAACCACCCTTATCGTTTTTCTTGGTTTCTTTTTGGTAATATCGTATCGGTCCAAAAATCTAGTTTTAACTTTTATAGCTTTTGTAATTTGTCATTTAAAAGCTCACTCACGCCAACTGCTCGTAAGCTTACGTTTCCGTACCCTGCTTAAATCATACAAATAAACATAAACTAGGCTAAGTCCCTTAAACCGATTCAAAAGACGTCACAATTTTAAAAATCTTTTCGAAAATGTTCAAATGAACTTCTGCCAAACTGCAAATTACTTGGCATACTTTTTAGGATCAGTCGCATTGCCATAATAATTGCCATAATAGGGCTATACTAATAAGAAGGGTGTCATCATTACCACTTCCTAAGAATTTTTGAAATCGGCCGAATAGCTGTGGAGATAGTAAAACCCCTTTCACTCACACGCCCCTTTACCTGTCCTCTTCCCATTTTATGAAAGAACAATTGCACAATTGTTTTTATGATATTTAATAAAAATATTTCATATGAAATCTTTCAGTTTTTTTCAACGAGATTGACGGAAGCACAAGATAATGATCTCTTTTCTCAAGAACTTGCTTCTCTTACGATGGAGATGATTACTAACATTTTGATTACTTACAAGTTTGATCAATTTCATGTTATTGCACAACTAAATACTTATCATAATGCAAAGTAATTTAAATACTATGAAAATTGTATGTTGAATGCCCGAGGCATTCGTAATAAATGTATTGAGTTCTTTAATTTTCTCTTAAATGCTAATGTGCATATTTATCTTGTGTGTGAAATTAGGCTTGATGCTGCTGTCAAATTTTATTAACTTAATATGTCATAAATTAGATAGATAGAGCTTGGGTGGCGGTGTAGCCATTCTTCTCAAAAAAGAAATAAAACATGATCTACTATCGAAAGTTAATATTAACATTATAGAAGCAATTGGAATCGAATAGGTACTAGAAAGTTGCAATAAACTGAAAATGTATTCCATTTATTTTCCCGGCGGTAGATCTAATAATATTAAAAAGTGACGTTTTAAGAACGATTGAAAAAGTTAATAAGTAATAAACAATTTATAAAAAGCGGAGACTTTAATACTAAACACCGGGATTGGGGCTGTCTTAGGGCAAACTCGTGGTTTGTTAGATTTCACGATGAGATATCCCATCAAGCTTATGTACCCAAACGGTCCAACGTATATACCTGCCTCAAGAAGATCTTCACCATCTACAATAATTTTTTTATTTCAAATATACCTCATTGCATAACGACCTCTACTACTTTGCGCTTAGTTCGGATCATCTTCCTGTCTGCTGTGATTCTGCGCTTAAGCCAAACTTATTAAATCTACAATATTTAGATTTTAAGAATGCCAATTGGCACCTTTATCGTTCCAACTTTAAATTTTTCAGTCCCTAAAAAATCAATTAACAAACGAGCGATTGTCCTTCCTCGTTCAATCTTAGATTTTATTTAAAGGAGAAATATGTTCAAATAAGTTTCCCCGATGATGAACAAATTACGGTAGAGGATATAGAGTATTTGATATGTGAGCTGCAAAATAAAAAATCTCGGGGAATTGATGGCATAAAAAATCAATTCCTTAAACAACATCACATTAGTGAACTTTTTTTTTTGACAGGTTTATTAAATACCTTTTTTAGAACTCAATATTTTTCACTAACATGGAAGATGATACAATATAAAAAACAATATTCAAAATGTCCTTGTCCTTATTTTTGAATATTATAAACATTGGCGAATTCAAATAAATGCTGGAAAGAGTCAAGCTATCTTTTTCCCAAGAAAAAGAAAGGATTGTTTCTAACCCAGCCGTAACTTACATATAAATAACTGTAACATCCCATGGGTCAACTTTGTAAAGTACTTAGGTGTTCACTTAGACAAGAAGTTGACCTTTAAGGATCACAAAAAAATGACAACATATATATAGGTATCAAATTGTTATACCCCCTTATTAACCGGAAGTCATTACTTAGTAAACACAACAAACTTATAATTTTTAAGGTCGTTTTACAAGCGATATTATTATACGGATCACCCGTTTGGGGGAATGTGCTAAAATGCATAAGAAAAAATTGCAGATATTTAAAAATTTAAATCTTAAAAATGATGCTTTAACTCCCATGGCACTTATGACGCATTAAAAATAAACCGCAAAATTGAAGTTCTCTGTGAATTTTTTTTTTAAAAATGTTAATTAAGTGAAAACTCCCTTATGTAAAAAAAAATATCATATACATACATATATATTAATAAAATAAAACAGATCGGCATTTATTAATTTATTCATTTATTAACTTATTAATTTTTTGATTTATCTAGTTAATAAAAAATGTTTGAAATATCTGTGATATATTATACACGAATTCTAATGATGGTTCTTCTGTTAATATTGTTCTTCAAAGTTTATATATGTAATAATATATGCTTTTCAACAACCCAATATTGATTTTCAGTAGTAAGATACAATTTGTTATCATATCTCTGTGCTGTGCAAAGGCTTTAAAATATTGTTAACTATGTAATTTTCTTTTAAACAATATATATACATATACTACTACCACTATGTGCTTCTTTTCGGCGTCTCCTCTACAATCACATCGCCGCTATCCTTGCAGCTCCAGCCTCCAGTATGCTTTTAGCGTAAGGCCTAAGACCATCATACTCCCGTCCCGTCATTTCCTAACCCACTTCCATTTCAGTCCTTGATTCCTTTTGAGGAATTGGCATAGCCGATCTTGTGGGACATTTTAAATCCAAGAAAAGAAAAGAAAAAAGCGTTGAGGACTATTGTATAGCCCTCCAAAATGTACTAGAAAAATATTGGCTAAATATATCGTTATATAATTTTTTCGTTTTCTAAAGAAATTTTCGATTTAAACCACATGTTGCTTAAAAATGCCCTCAAAAAATAGGCGTGGAAAAAAACTTTATATGGCAAACTTGTAAAAAACTATATTGTCTACATATTTTTTACGCTTCTTATCCTTCACCGCTTCAACTACAGCTTTAAAAAGGTTTTTCCTAATTGTGGGTGTATTAAACATTATCCAGCTGGCTGTCCTTCCGCATTTTATTGCATTAAAATGGTCGAGGCTGCCGATATCGTAGTAGAAACCAAGACTTTCAATTATCAGTCTCATCGGTCTATCAGTCCTGTTTACCCAGTTTTGTTTTACACATATCAATAGAATCATTAATTCAAAAATCGATTAAATAAACATGCTATTGAAAACTGAAATTGAAAAGTTAATTGATAACAATTAATTTTGTGTTAAAACAAAATAAATAAACTTAACCCTATCTAACACGCGTAATTACATATATGATCTAATTCCTAATCCTTTCTCTAGTTCCAATCAATGAGGCCAAAATCTTAAGTTTAAAAAAAGTATTGACTTGATTCGCATGTGATGAAGTCATTATAGAGGATTAAGTTATTTCCCGGGAGCCAGACAGACAAACTGAATAATATTGAGAGAAAAAGGGAGAATATAAGAAAAATACCAGTAATTATCTTGGTATAAAACAATTAATCAATGAGATACCTGAACAGAGCCGTCATCATAATCATCATTAACATTTGATCAGTATCATATTTTTAGCGTTCTAAGTACATGTAATTTATATTCCAGCCCCTTCCAATTTTTGAGTTCAGAGAATAGCAATAAAATAATGGCTTCATGCTGCGCTAAGAAAATAAATCTCTTGTCTCTGCCATCCCATCATTATGATAAGCTCTTTGCCTACTACCAACACCGACAAACAGTGGTAAATCTTTACGCCTATAATTTGAGGTAATAACCAAGTCCACTGAGAAAAAATGAACCATGCGTCTCCCACTCCTCCGCGAACCGTAATTATAAGCGAGCAGTTTTTTGGAATTGATTCCACTTACTGCTCACCGAAGATCAACAAGACGACAAGGAAAAATATTATGATGTTGGAACAAATTAGTTGGTAACTTCCTTCTCCCCGGAAAACAAAAAAGTGGTCAAATAAGAGGAATTTTTTTTTAAATAGTTTAAGTAGTCATTCGTTGTTATATGTTATAGTATGTATAAGTGTGGAGAGACAAATGCAATACATACGTTCCTTGGAAAAAAATTGCTTCGAAAACTGTAGCAATATAATTCCCTCGGATAGATTTTAAATTAGTGAAGTTCAACTGTAACTTTAATATTCTTTATGAAACGTGGGGAAACATTCGACGAGATAGGTAATCGAAAACGAGTATGATGAAAAATGAAAAGCTTTTCTACACGCTGGTGCCGACTTCAAGAATGATTTTTATTTCTTCTTAGCTTAACCAAGAGAGCTATTTAGGACATGATTTTAATGTTATTTTAAGTTTTAGTACAAAGAGTATTTTAAAAATATTTAAAGTATGTCGACTAAGTAAGTATAGTGTTTGTTGTTGGATTCGTTGACATTTATATCCTTTCCCAAATGATCAGATGAAAATTAGCTGATATTGTTGTACCACTTAGACAGTTCCATCCCTGCAGATCTGAGAATAGAAACAACTTCCCTCTTTTTTCGTACTAATGTTTTGACATCGTCTGCTCCATTAATTAGGTCATCGACATAAAAATCCGTACGAAGTACTTTTGAGGGGAGCTTGTAGCGCGACTTATTGTTCTCTCCCAAATATTGGAGACATCGAATACCCATGAATGGTGCAGATAACGTTCCATAAGTGACCGTATTTAGAGCATAGGTTTTAATGGGAGTCTTCTCGGTTTCCCTCCAAGGATATACTGAAACCTACCAGTATTCGTCGGTAATCGATGCAGCCGGAAACGAAGTAAGATCTGAAATAAATCTTCCTGAATATTGGGTCTTACCATAAGTATCCCATTAAGCGAAATTTGGTAGATGAGCTATTTGGTCGTAGCACACATTGGTGGGGTAAATAGTAGTGTGGTTGGCTCAAGTATGGTATTACCATTGTCATATGGCCTAAGCTTTCATATTCCTGCAAAATGTTTACATATGATGATTTTAAAGCTTCGTCCCTGCCCAATCTGCGTTCTAACGAAAGGAAGCGACGAAAAGCAATATCGTATTACTCGCCGAGAACAGTTTGGTTTTGTTTAAATGGTAACTTCAGCATGATCCTTCCACTGATTCCTTGAACTGTTTTTCGAAATCTATTGGTTCTATTTGTTCGTCATCGAGTCTACTGTCAGTGGAACTGATACATGATTTTTATTGATTTGTATTGAGCGATTTGTATTTCCCCGATACAATACATCCCAGGGTGGTGTTTTGGAGTGAGGGAAGCCCGGATCCCAGCTTGATTTGTCCTACCAACAACAAGTCAAAAAAGACTTTTGCTCCTAAAAGCATGTCTATAGCCGCCGAACGATTAAATTGTTCATCAGCAAGCTCCAATTTTTTGGAAAAATTCCAGTTATCGATATTTATTGATGGATCGGGTTGGTAACCAGTGATTGAAGGCGCAACTAAAAATTCTAAAGATAATTCAAAGGACGAGTATCTGGACTTTATTGTAGATTGAGTGGTACAACCGATCTTTGTTTCAGTCAGATTCCCTGAATATCAACATTCTTCCGTTGGGTGCGTAGGCCAAAGGGTCGTGCAAAATTTTCTTTAATCATGTTCACGTGGGAACCCGAATCAAAAAGAACTCGTCCTATCTGAAAACCTCCTAAAGCATCCCTTACCAGTACAATGGCTGTAGCTAATATGACTTGAGCCAATTGCCTTCCCACTATACAGTTGACAACAGCTGGCGGCAAATAAGAAGAAGAGGACGATGGTTCCTGTGAAGTTGAAACGGTGGCAGATTGAGTTGACCGATGAAGCATCGTATGATGCGATTGCTTACACACTTTACATATGTATGTTGAAGTTCATTTGGACACATTATGTCCTTTTCGCAAGCAAAACATAGTCCGAGCTTCTTAATGTTCGTGAAGCGATCAGAGACGGACAGTTGAGCAAAAGCAGAACAGCTGGTGATGGTGTGCGAACTACCTTTGCAAAATGCACAACATTGTTTGAATTTTTGAATGTTTTGAATTAATTTAGGTTTGTCGAAAGATATCTTGCTCGTATCAAAGCGAATTGTTTTGCTTTCACGAGCTTCTAAATAAGTGGCAGTTTGGCATAGGGCAAATGGGTTTACTGACTGAGGTACTGATAAAGTAGTCTTCAACGCACTAGTACTTCTCCTTCTTTCATGGCCCATTTGCGAAAAAATTTTTGATTTCGTTGAAACATAAAGCTCTTCTAGTTCACTGCGACCAGTATCAGAGGTTTGCAATCCCTCAACTTGCGTTTGATAAGCCATTGCTTGTTTAAAATATCATTCTACGATTCCTAAATGAGATTCTAATTCTGTTGGCGATAGAGATTTTGTTTCAACAATATTTTTGATTCGGGAAATTTTTCCTTTAGTTGAAGCGCTAGAAGTTTTTAAGCTATCGAGAGGCATACCTAAGAAATAATTGTATGTATATATATTTAAGCAAACAAATTTAATACGACCAATGGATTTTGTTTTGTTCTGATGTGGGACTTAATTTATTAAATCCTATTTTCAGGAACTTTAACGAATGAAAATTTGTTTTAACCTCGTACAGCAGGATCAAACAGCAACTACAGCATACAGCAATAGATTTGTTTATTAGGAGCAAAATTTTCAAAGCTTATTTGCATAAACGCATAAATCATTATGTGGACGCAAGACGAAGAAGATCAATGCGGGTAATAAATACAAATGAAAATTATAGAGGGATAAATCGACGAGAATTTGATATTTAATTTGTGGAACCTACATACAATGAGCTATGCGTGCGATAAACGAGCGATGACGGCAACAACAGCAGCAGCAATAGAGTTAAGAGTGCAATTTATAATGCTTGACTCAGCAAAAATATATAATACAAATCACAATGATCAGTGCATTTAAGAGGAATTAAATAAAAAAATACTTTTGATGTGGATTCTAAATTGATAGTTTGAATTGAATGATCTCTTGTATGCCGTCGTTGGCTTTCAATTTTAATTTACTTTTTTATTAAAGTTAAATCAAACTAAAAAATGCATATTGCTTCACAAACTTAGGGATACAATATTGAACTAGTTCGCATGCAAAATCATTCTTTTAAGTCGAATTTGCGTTTGTAGTCAAATAAGATTATGTTTAATTTTACTTTCTCCTTTGTGATACGGTTGTCGATTTTGATCTTTAGCGCACGTTCGAATAAGGATTTTACCACATACCTGCCAGGGAAACTTTTTATACTATTTCCCTTTTTCCCTTAGGATTTAGGGTGTTTCTTCCATCTACAGTTGATGTATTTTTCACCTTTGGCGGTTTTATATACTCCGGAACACTGGATTCTGCCTGCACACTTGCACTTACGGAACCGCTACCGTCACAGTTATAAAACTGTCTTTTTTATGGATACCGATTGTCACTTTGGTTTTGTTATTTTTATTTAATATAAGCGAATAAAAATATTTAGATCATGAAACATTTATAAATGCGATACTTGTTATTCTTTTTGGTTTCAAAATTGTTTGCTGCTGATGCCCCTAAAAACTCCAATGCCTCTCAGAAGAATTGCAGATAGAAAAGAATAGATAGAAGAAGACATTTCATTGGCTGCCCAATGAAATCCCCTGTACTATTTTGGTAGTGTGTCCCTCTCGTGGTGATATCCTGTTTTGCTCGGCTGTGCTGCCAATTCTCACGGACCGCGACATTCCACCCACCGTGAAGTCTCGAAGAGATTCACCACCAACTTGTAGGATAGCCTCTTTTTGAAGCAGAGGGGCGAAGTATTCCTTGTTAACATCGGCAAATATTTTTGGACCAAAGGGCAAATATTCTTCCAAAACGGTTCTTTAATTGCTGTGAAATTCTCCATTGCTTCCGGCAACATATGGGTGAGTCATCAAGATTTGGCGTCTATGTAGAGTTCATACATCCTATAAGGAAGTGGTTAGGAGTTAAAGGCTCGTCCTGCTCCGAAGTCAGTGGCAATTCTCTAAACCGTCGAGAGTTAACTTTATTTTCGTCTTCTATCAATAGGCTTCGCAGCGTCTCTTGACATTTCGGTCTGAATTTGGTTTAAATCAAACAGCCTTGATGCGAGTGTCAACTCCTTTTGCGCCCAAATGAAATTCGTGGGTTGTTACTTCGAATGCGAACGAGTTCCACGTCAATTAATAAAGTTCCATAAGCACAAGATGAAGGCATCGGTGGATCGCCCGTATGCGGCCGATTGAGACTTGCAACGGTCCGAAGTAATCCAATCCAGAGTATATGAATAGGCGAACGAATGGCGTCAGCCGATCTCAGTTGTCCCATGAGCTTTGGCAAGTTTGCACCGAAAGCAGTCACGCTTGATGTTTTTGAGTACTGATTTGATGCATGGGACCCAATATCGCTGACAAATCTCGTTGATTGTGAGTGCTTCGTTTTGGTGATGGAGAATATGATGATGATGGTAGAATACTGAATCAATGCGACAGTGGTTTTAGAATCGCTCCATTAAAACACTCGTGAAATGGCAATGCTATAACTCGTTTTGCCTCGTTTCGGATCCAGTGCCAGTCCGCAGGCCCAGATGTGCCTAAAATTTCTGTGATTCTGTGAGCAACGAAGGGTTTGAATCTCCGCTCTGAAGACTGAATCAATGCGACAGTGGTTTTAGAATCGCTCCAGTAAAACACTAGTGAAATGGCAATGCTTTAACTCGTTTTGATTGTTGCTTGTAGGCGGGTTCCCAGGACTGGGGCTTGAAGTTCGAGGCGGGGAATTAAAAGTAGTTTCTTGGGAGCACATCTAGTTTTACCGGCTACAAAGGCCACATCCACTTGGTCTTTCCACTTTATGCGAAAGTACCCAACTGCTGCAAATGCTCTTTCGCTAGCGTCCGTTAAATTTTATTATTTTGTTTTTTCCCCGAGGGTAGGTGGAAAATCTTTCATGAGATATTATGAGGACCGGCTGCGCGTGCTCATAATAGTGTGAGATTCTTACTCACTAAAAACACCTCCCTACAAAATACTTTTATACTAAATACAACTAGGCTAATGCCTATCAAGCAGTTTTAATTTAAATATTTAATTGCGTTTGGCAGGAAACCTCCCAGCGGAAGCACCTGCTTATACCGACAATAACACGCGGTTACATTTTATTGCGCTAATTCAAAAGGTTTTATTCTTTCTGAGTTTGCAAAATGTTAACATTACTTGGTTTGGTACAACACCAAAGTTGTATACCGTACGTCCAAACTGGTTTTAGAACTTGCTTGTATAAAAGCAGCTTGTTTTGCATGCTGAGTTTAGAAAATCTTCCAATCAGCAAATGCATTTGATTTTATCTGATAATGAGCTCCTCGCGTTTCTTTTTAACATGCGATTTCTATTTTAATTTAGTATCCAACGTCATTCCCAAGTATTTAGCCTCGTTTACGTACGGAATTTGCACCGAGTCTATATAAATGGGTAGATTGCTTACATTTCTGTAAGTAAAATTAACGTGTGTGGATTTTGTCTCGTTGAGGACAATACGCCAAGTTTCTGTCCACAAGCATATTCTGTCGATAGATCGTTGAACGTTATTTGTCGCGGACTGAATCGAATTGTCTACAGCTAGAATAGCCGTATCATCCGCGAAAGTTTCTACGATAGTATCCTCTTCTTGCGGGATATCGCGAGTGTATAATAGGAATAAAATCGGGCCAAAAAAACACTTCCTTGTGGAACTCCTGCCGCGATTTCTTTGAATTCGGAGTACTCGTTTCCATGTTTAACACGAAAGAATCTGTCATCTAAATAAGGGCTAAGGATCTAGGAATACAAAATCTTTGGGAGAGCTTTGTTTAGTTTACATTTTAATCCCGTATGCCATACTTTGTCGAAGGCCTGAGAGACGTCAAGGAAAACGCTAGAACAAATTATTTTCTCCTCTAGTGCTTTTTCAATCTCGTTGGTAATTCTGTAAACCTGGTCAATTGCAGAGTGCTTCGTTCTGAATGCGAATTGGGGATCCGGTATTAATCGGCGTTCTTCGATGATCGGATGTAATCGCTTCAATATGAGTTTTTCAAATATCCTCGACATTATTGGCAGAAGCGATATTGGTCTATAGGATTTTTTGTCATATGAAGGTTTAAGTGGCTTAGGAATCATTATCACCTCAGCTATCTTCTATTGCCGGGGAACGTACAAAAGTCTAATAGAAGCGTTTATAAGATAAACAAATTGAAGTAGTGCTTTTCTGGGTAGCTCTTTAAGGATCTGTCCCGTAATTAGGTCATATCCAGGAGCTTTGTTTAATTTAAGTTTTTTTATTTCAAAACAGAGTTCGACTAGCGATACTCGTCTAATTTGAATTGAGTAGTTAAAGTTTGAATTGTCAGATACCATGGTAGGAACAGTATCTTCTACCAACGCTTCACCGTTAAAGTGGTTTAAACGTCTTTTGAAGGTGTTTGGCAAATATTTCGTCCTTTTCCTTGTCTCCTTTCGCCCATTCCCCGTTATTTTTCCGGATGGGTGGCGCTTGCATCTTTGGCTTTCTCATGCCTTTCATAGCTTTCCAAAGCGAATAGTTAGAAGTTTTATCCGCTGTTAGACTTTCGAGATACATAGAGATTTCACGATTTTTAAAGTTCCGAATGTCTCTTTTGAGTTTGCTGGAAAGATTATTTAAAATTCTTTTATCCTGCGGAGCGCGAGATTGCTGCCATCTTTTACCCGCTCTTCGTTTTTCCTTTACTAAATCAGTAATTTCGCGGGAACATTTTAATTCGTTACTTATAGTTACTCTCTTTTTATGAGGGGTATTGTTCCACGCTGAACTTTGCAAGGCATCGATAAAATTATTAACTTCGTCTTCGAGTTCATATGATGTTCGAAGGAATACTTTCAGATCGATTTTATTTATGCAGTCTTTTCTAAAGGAGTCCCAGTTAGTTCTTTTGCTAGTAAGTTTTGGTGGACCGTCCTTTTCGCGTAAACCTTCGCTGGTAATTATCAGAATGACCGCCTAATGGTCAGAAGAGAGATCAAAACTTTCTTCAATTTTGACTAAGTTTACATCTGGAGCCCCAGAAGGTGTGTTTTGCGTTGAAATCCCCGCCAATTACAAAGTTCTGTCCAAGTGAGTCAAATATGCCCCTAAAATAATTTTTTTCTAACGTCGCTCGTGGAGGACAATAAATAGACGCAAAGTTATATGTAATGGGTTTAATGCTTACGCTAACCGAGCTTATTTGCATTTCATGCTCAATTTTTTCACCCGGGGAGTGATCAGTGGTGGATTTTATAAAAGAGGACGCTCCGCCTCCAGCCCTTTCTGATGGGTGATGTGCGTGATAACCGCTGTAACCTCTAATTTTTATACCTGATTCTTTCATCAAATGCGTTTCCGATACCAGGCATATATAAATATCGTTTTTGTGAAGGAATGCTTCTAACTCGTCGATTTAATGCAGAAGGCCATTCGCGTTCCATGTTAGTACTTTTATAAAGTTCATAATTTTCGGAAAAAAACTTGATGGACTGGATCATGCGCCGTATTAACAACTCGATTGTTTGCTTGTATCGCGGCTTCAGCGTACGTTTGTGCGCCGCGATTCGTCGACTTTTGTACATCAATTTTCCGTACTGTCGTCTGCGGTGGTTTGGACATTTCCTTAGTCCTTGTTTTTCTTTCTTTAGAAGGTTTTCCGTTTTCTTTTTTAAATTTATCTTTGGATCGGCTTTCGATCGGTTAAGGCTTTTTCTTTACTAAGTCGCGCCTTTTCTGCAGATCTTTAGCTACTTCACAGCTGCGATAGTTTGCAGGGTGTTTTCCCTTGCAATTAATGCAAGTAGGCGAGTCTGGTTTTTGTAGAGCACACTCTTCCGATAAGTGTTTACCCGCGGTTCCTTTTGGCAGTATGCGTGCGTATGGTTATAGCCTTGGCAGCGTTTGCACTGAGGGGCAAGCCTTCTACTTTTGTGCGTAGGCTCAATTCTTACGACTATATTAAGTATAGATTTAATTTTGTATATTTTATCTAAGTTTTCGGATTTCTCGAAGCTTAGCATGGATTACGGAATTCCGCGCTTAACTGTAACTTCGTCTTCTCCTTCAGTTTGTCGCTTTTCGTTCTTTATTATATTGACGGCATCGATTATCTGAATTTAGTCTTTCTGAAGCTGCGCGATAGCTTTCCGGATCGCTAACATTAATTTTCCAAATATTGTTATATAGAGATGTTACTTTAAATGTTGTTTTTAGGATAGCCTTTAGAATATCATAAATTTTGGTATAATCTGAAATTCCAACAACTGTTATTGTCTTGTGTGTCTGGTGTGTCTTGTTTTGATTTTTTTTCGACCTCGGTTCATTTTCATCGTTAGCCGAAAGTACCGTTTAGAATTTCCTTTTTTTCGAACCTCAATTTCTGGTGAAGAACCGGCTTTTCGTTTTTTGCTCGGTCGCCTCTCCGTGACCTTATCAATTTCACGCGCGAGCTCATCCTCAATAGTACTGAAAAGTCAGTACAATAATCGCGGATGACTAGGTGGCACGATTTTTCTTAGACTGTTTTTTGGAGTTGAGACTCCCTAAGAGATCCGGATGGTGGTGATCTGAAGACCTTTTTGCTATTTTTAAAAGGGTCGATAGATTGCAATAAGTGGCTCTCCCCAGAATCCGTAGAGCCTGACTCCGAAGAGTGCGGATTTTCCAGTAGAACTGGACTGCCACCTGGGGTATTATATCTATTTGTTCATTGCATTTTTTTTTGTATACGGTTTACACTCGGTATACGGAGAGTGGATTTTAGTCGCCTCTACGACAGGCATGCCTACCTCGGGTATATTCTAACCCCTACCCGAAGGGTCCGTAAAAATGTGCAGCTCAACACTTTTGGTCACTGGTATTATTGAGGAGTAGCAGCGATTCACTTGGAATTGTCTTACAAAAATTTCCATCGGCAGTGAAGCCTGTGTGGCAGTGGGTCGTCCCATCCGATTCCGCTCTTCCAGGTATTCTGCAAAAGTATTTTGGAGTAGATACGAAAATCGGCTAGGGATCGAAGACAGGCATAATGATTCCCAGCACTTCTCTTTTAGTTGGTGACCTTGTTGAACTTAACACTTCTTTGGATATTCGCTGAAACTTGAGCCGGAAACGAAATGTATCATCTTCAGTAGTCCAATCTCACGACATAAGGGATCGCTGAGCTTTGACAGAACTGGTTTCTTATTGCAGACGAAGTTGGGAAGTGTGAACCCACCTTCAGCATGAATTCTTTTGACCTCTAGACTGATACTCTCTACATAGTGGTTTTCCAAGACTACCTTCACAGCTTCAGGTGACTCCTTTTCGAATAAAGCGACGTTTAGGTTTTTTATGTATTCAGCTAAGCAGGGTAAACAGGCAGCACCGAATATCATACACGACATGACATATGTTCGTATAGGCTTATACTTACTCCCGTCTCTCCATAGAAATCTCTGAGCGGTTTGATCGGCGACTCGAATCTTTACTTGAGAAAACATTTCCCTTATGTCAGCAACTGCTCCAACTGCTTCTTGGCGAAACTTGAAGAGGATTGACAAAAGCGTCTTGGCTTCCTCTGGTCCCTTCAATAACATCGAGTTCAATGGGGTCTCTCGGACTGCGGCTGCTGCATCGAATACGATGCGGAGTTTTCTGGTTTGTGACGATTAATAACCCCAAAGTGTGGCAAATACCAGGCTCGATTTCTATTGACTGCGACATCGCTCGGTGACAGCTCTGGGTCTTTTTGCATTTTTGCTTCGATATTATACAAGCATTTTACTGCCATTTGATAGCTGTCTGGCGTGATAAATTTGTCGTGACGCGATAGCAAATCGGTTTCAAATTGTTTTCCAACTCGTTTTGTCGTTTCTTTCATGATCTTTCTTGCACGAGTATCATCGTCGGACTCTAAGACTCGATCCGGTATGCAAACACCAAAGTTCTCCACCGTGAAGTAGGAATTCATTTTCACGAATATGGAGAACAACTGGTCATATAGCTGCTTGCAGTAACATCGTTTCGGGTTCCCTCGATGGCGGCACTGATTGGAGCACCCAAGTGGCAATTGTCTAGTCCAATGAGGAGAACAGGTCTGCCGTTGCTCTGGTCTTTTATGGGTATATCATCCAGCTGTTTTAACCCGTCCTTGCTAAAGTATTGGATCGCAGGCCAAGATTCTGAACAGTTCTTACATTCTTCATGGAGAAACTCAACGAGCCTTTCTCGATTCCACGAATGTCAACGACTACTGTCCTGGATGGTTTGTTTACGACTTTTTCGCCAAACCACTGCAAAGCCAACGATTACAATTTGCCGGTGAAGCCCAACTCCGTGGCAATCTTGTCTTCTAATATTGTGAGCGAGGAGCCTTCATCGAACATGGCAAATACCCTTTTTTCCCCTAGTGGACCGGTCAAAATATGAGGCAAAATATGGAACAGATAGCCATTATGATCTAACGTACGACAATTATGCACCCGAAGTGGAGCTGATGGGAAGGTTTCGATGACAATGGGTACCAGTGCAATACACGGAAAAAATCCAATTCCACTCCAGGCGACTACGATTAGCAATGCCAATGCTCGCAGACGGGGACACCGATACACCGTCTTTAACGCACTTTTATAAATCCAATTGTTCAAAAGACACTTTAAGATATGTATTAAAGTCAATTCAAGCGAAGTGTCCTGTCTCACGGTCGCCAAAATGTACAGTCGAATAGTTTTTCGGCTGTTCCTTGGAAAAAAATTGCTTTGAAAACTGTTGCAATATAATTCCCTCGGATAGATTTTAAATTCGCGAAGTTCAACTTTAACTTCTTTATGGAACGTAAGCTAAAATTCGACGAGATAGGTGAGCGAAAACGAGTATGATGAAAAATGAAAAGCTTTTCTACATTTGGTGCCGACGACAAGAATAATTTTTATTTCTTCTTGGCTTAATCAAGAGAGCTATTTAGAGCATGATTTTAATGTTATTTTAAGTTTTATGGCGAAACTTGGTTTTTTGGCGCTAAATTCTAATTTATTTTAATGTTTAAGGTTTATAATACATAGTATGTACGTTGTTGATGTTGGATAAGTTTTATGTACAAAGGTAAGTTTTAATTACATTTAAAGTGTGTTATGTAGAATAAGTAAGTATGATGTTTGTTGTTGTTTTGTATGTGGTTATCTGTTTGATTTAACGGAGATTTTCTAGGGGCCTAAATACTCCTTCATATGCCTGCTTTTATGTTCAATTTGACTTACACTGTATCCTACATTTCCATGGCGGAAGAATTGGATTTCTGACACCAAAATTCTACTACAATTATGACAGCTAACAAACAAGACAATGAAAAATAAATCAATATTTTATGGTCCAGATCAAATTAATCATTAACTGAAGGTATTGGACTAAATTACTGAAAATATGTACGTAGAAGAGCTGGGCCCTATTTCACAAAACCACTTCTCACTTTGCGCTCTGCAATATTTCAAAAAAGCTAAGAATGCAAAGTTTCGACGAAATTGTACTGTAAGTGTTTTACCAATTTAATATAGAAATTTGCATATGTAATGTAGTTTTACAAATTTGCAAAATAAATCTTATGAATTCAATTGGCTAAAAAAAACTACGGGATTTGGCAGACGAAAATAATTTAGCCGCAAAAAAATACAATAAAAAATTCTGACATTTTGTAAATCAAATTGTAAAATTGAATCTTACATATTCCTCCTAAAAGATGTTCTAAACGTTGAAAAAACAAAAATTTATAAATCCTACCTAAATTATAAATCCTACAAACTACCTACATGGCCAGCTTAGGTTAACAGCATATAAAAATCGAACGAGAATAGATGTTGTAACTATTTAAGCAACATATCCAGCAGCTGCCAAACGGGCATGATGTAGAATGAGTGATGGGGCAAGAAGAAAACCAGTGAAGAAACAGTCCCACAACACAATATAGGAGAGGGTGGATAAGCTATAAAAAGCTGCATGCACCAACTCATCAATTATGTTTCGATGAGAAAGTATGCACAATGACAACCATCAGCTCCATCTACAAGAAAGCCAGACCTATGTCTTGCAAGAACTTTCTCTATTCCTTGTCTCATCATTTGCCTTGCCATGTCGATATTTTTAAGGACATTGGAGTATATTTTGACCCAAACATATCCATGTCATTGTTAATAAGTCAAATTCTATGCTAGAATCCGGCTTACTTTCATAAAGAGGTTTTCCAAAGAATTCGATAACCCCTACCTTATCCACATCTTGAGTATGCTTCAGAAGTTTGGAATCCTTACTACAAAATTCACTCAAATCTAATAGAAGGCATTCAACGTAGCTTTATTCGATTTGCCTTACGGGGACTTACTTGGGAAGATATATGAACATTCCTCCCTACAGTCAACGTAGCAGACTTCTTTTAATGATACCCCTCCCTCAAGGTAGAGTCAATATATGGGTTTCTAACTGCGGATTTGCTGTCTTCTATTTACTTAAACTTTCGTGAAGGTGCTCACAACTTACGATATGTCAATTTATTAGTCAGTCCCTATTATAGACGAATTGTGACAGGAATCAGCCTATTAGTCGCATGAGAAGAATTTATAACTTAAATGACCATGTGATTCATTTGCATGTTACTAAGCTGACACTTAAAAATATCATGTCCAATTGTCTTAGACCATTTTGTGTCCGTAGTGTTTGTGTTAGAACTATCAACTTATGTATATTCCTGTTGTAACGCCACCATTTTTAGTTTTTTCTAAACTCAGTAGTTTGTATAGAATTTCATTTCATTTTCATTTAATTTTAATTTAATTTTCTTTTAACTTTCATTTCATTTGTATAAACCATTTATAACAAAAAAACATTGTAATTTGGTGCCACTGACTGCGCACCTGCATTTCTATTTAATATATATTTTCCAAACGCATTCCAAAAGCTCTTCCAGCTGATCAGATAAGATCTATTCAGCAAGGAGTCGACTTTCGTACACTGACGTGAACAGACGTGTGTGAAAGCTAGCTTTCTAATTGCCCACGCGGTTTATCCGCTGTTACAAACAAAAATCAATTTTCTAGGAAAATTTAATTCTGTGTAATACTTATGAGATAGAGACTCAAAACAGTGGAAAACAATAAGGAAAACAGTAAATATATTCCAGATGAGCTGGAATATAATAAAAACTTAGTTATTAATTCGCATTCATTGAGAAGTGATAAACATAATTACCAATTAGATCTAATACCCGGTGTCGTTCCCCCATCTGCAACTACTCTTAGCCTCGCTCAAAGCATTTTTGAGAGAACAATTAATACTGATTAATACTAATACATTAGAGACAGAGAAGATGCTAACACCACAATCAAGCTCGAACGATTGAACTACTGTTATCAGTAAGTTGAATCGAGCAGCAAACCATTTCAATGATGGACAAAAGAGGAAAAGGAAAAATGAAGAGACAGCCCAAGTCTTTTATGAAAATCAACCTAATTTCGACAACAATTCGTTTGGATTACTAATGCACCGAGAACAAACTGAAACCTTTGAGGAGACCGACATAAACACCAGTGAACCTGAAAGTTCTTCTAATAGACAAACAAATAATAAACAAAAAATTTCAGAAAATAAAATTATTCATTGTCCTCCTATTTTCATATTTGGTGCAAATTGCACACTAATAGCTGATTAAATTAATCTCGCTGCTGCAGATTGTGAAATAAAAGACTGAATGGGTGAATCAGTCAAGTAACTGATATGCATTCGAAGCTTATTACATCAAAGAATTTATTGGGAGAAAAGAAATAGTAGACTTTTGATCAGGTTCTACCGCTGCTCATACAGGTGATTGCTGTGAATACAGTAACCGTTGCGCTGTCTGTGGGGACAATCATGCCTCTGAAACTTGGTTTGATATATGCAAAGCTCAAAGGGAGAATAATGTGGAGGTGCCCGCCCCGAAATGCATTAACTGCAACGTAAAACAAGCGCCATACCAGAGGAATAATTTTGTAACTCATGCAAATAGGCGAGCTGAAGAAGAGGCTGTTAGTTATTTATCCAATTCAATTTCCTTTACTGATATGGCATAAAGTTCTCTAAATAAGCCGTCCCCATTACTCAAGGCGACTCCTCAACAAGGAAATCTAAATGACTTCCTCAATGAATCTAAGAATCTTTTTAACATTTCGTTTAAAGACCTCTTAACTAAAATCAGGCAGCTCTGGCCAAAATACCAAAAACTTAAATCTCAAGAAGAAAAAATGTTTACGTACCTCGAGTTCGTCGCCTCTATAGTTGTATAATGGCCTCAACAACCCTTTCTTTAACATCTATGAATTTTAATTCTATAATCTCGCATGAACGAAGACTTGCACTTTTTAATATTTTAAATAGTAACAAGCCAGACATTTGCTTTCTCTCCGTAACCAGACTTCAGGGGAGTCATAGACCTTCCTTTAAAGTTTATAATATGTTACGAACTGATTCAGGACGGGGAACCGCAATCATTTTTAGGGAAAAGTTTGTATTTCATGCTGTTCGCTTTAACAGTGACATCTTATCAGTATGCTTAGCAACTTTGACTTTCCATAGTTCTAGGAACTCCGACTTTCGATTATTGTTAGGAAGCATACACATTCCCAGTAATTCTGGTCGTAACCTCCTAAGAGATCTCGAGTGGTTTTGACGCAACTATCATTGGTGGAGACTTTAATGCACGGTACCCTCATTGGGGTGATAGTATTCAAAATAGAAACGGAAATTTAGTTTACGACTGGTTTTATAATGGAGCATTCCTAAACCTAGACCTTATTCCATCCCCTTATGCATTCAAGGAAATTGACAAAATTAGTGGAAGAAAATTCTTCGGTACTGACATCCCTAAATACGTTCTAACGCATAATGGCCTTGATTTAGTAGATAATTAATCGAAAGTGAATGCCTTCAAAGATTTCTTTTCCGCTCTGTACACAGAAAAGATTCCGAATTTTGATAGCGATTTAACTAACATTAAGTTATTTATGCCCTACTGTACATCAATTCCGCTTATCCCAAGTCGACACACCCATCGTCATGTTCTCTGAATCAAATCCTTCACATAACCCAGGTACTCCTCCTCTTACAACTGCCCAACAAGTGAAAATTTTTAGATCCAACCTCAAAAACAGAAAGATCCTCATGAGTTGACGGCATATCAAATTTTATTTTGCGAAAAAGCTGTCATTCACTCGATATCTTGCTTGCATCCATCTTCAACGATTGCATTAATAATGACTATTTTTCCACAGATTGGAAAAAAATAATAGCTGAAACAATCAACATATTTTGCGACGACAGGAATATAGTACCTACAAATCGATTTGGCTTCAGAAAAGAACATTCTACAGAACATGCCACGCTTCTTCTCTGTAACAAAATTATTAATAACTAAGAAATGTACTATTTGTGTTAATATAGATCTAGAAAAGGCATTTGACTCTCTCTGGCATAAGGGATTAATATACCAATTAATAAAACTTAATTTTCCTGAATGGATAATTCGAATAGTATCAAATTTTCTCGAAAATCGGCATTCTTCAATATATGTAAAATCCAAACAATCAATTTTTTTCTTAATATCTTCGGGAATTCCACAAGGATCGATTCTTGGGCCGATTTTATTTACTATATACCTGCATCATTTTGCATTCCAATTATCTGTGGATGACGAACCAGAAGGAATTCTATTTGCAGATGACACCTCGATCACAGCTAGCGATGTGAGATCACTTAAAGCATTGCTTAAAATTGAACAAAATCTTCCTTTACTGGTGGGTTACTTTTAAAAATGGGGTTTGAACATTAACTCCGATAAATGTAGTTTTACATGCTTTCGAAATGCTAGCGGAAAAGGCCATCGGCTTGCTGTTAATTAGAGTAAGTTACTTTTATTGAATATCAACACTAAACCCATTCCTTTACGCCCTGAAATGAAGTACTTAGGGATTAACTTTCACAATCGATTCCTTTTTAACAAGCATGCGCGAAAAACGCTTTCTAAAGCCAGAGCTGTAACTGCCACACTAAAGCCTGTACTACATTATACAGTAATGCCTATGAATACTTAATTACTTATATATAAATCATTAATCCGTCCAACATTGGCATACGGTTTCTGTTCATGGTCTACTATTTCCCCCACTGTAGCAAAAGAATTAGTATAATTTTAGTTGCGCAAACAAAAAATATTTTCCAAATAAGTTAATTTATGATTCCTGCAAAGTTATGCCGATTCTGACATATTTAATAAATCTTTCAAAAAATAAACTTAAACTCCTTGTTTGACACTAACCTATCAGATTGCCTGCAAGAGAACTATTATATCTCTCCGTTTAATATGTTAAACGACATTTCTTTGCCAATTATTTCGCCAGATATAAATTCAATGATTCCCTTTTATGACAAGGCATCGCACCTAAACCTGAGAGGATAATTATAATCCGATTGTATTTATTTGAATACAAAAAATGCACACACGTTTTATATGTATATTGTACAGCATCTTGACTACTAAATTTATAACTATGTTGTTCGTAAATTTAAATTACATTACAATACACTCGTTTAAATTTAAATGTTTAGTTAGGTATTTTTGTGTTTATCTAGTCTTAGTCTTCAGTTTATATATCAATAAAATATGGAACGTGTGCCGGGAGCAAGCGCATAAGTAAATTTGCTATACATGTAACTAACTAAGTATCCACTTAACTCATTATTACAGTTATGAAAAATGTATTTTGTTGATTTGATTTGCCAGGCATAATTTAGAAGTCGGCTACTTAAAAAAAAATGTAAGAAATTGTTATTTGTAAAAGTTCTGCTTCAAAAGCCTCAATAAAAAATATTTGAAATTTTTTAATCTATCACCAGTGAAGTCACTCACATTGGGGTTTTTACTTGAAAGTACGGTTAGTAAACTGACATTTTGGAAAGTACCACATTTGAGGTTTATTTGAGCTTGCCTTTGCCTCTTTGACAGTTTTTTTTTTACTTCCTTCGGTCCTTGGACTGCAAAACTGGTCAAAGGAAGTAAATCACTGCCAGTCAGGGTTACCAAAATCCCTTTGTTCATCTGCCTGGCACACAATTTAGAAAAAGCCGTTTTAAGGTAGTAGTTGAATAGATGAAGGGTTATTGCTTTAACAAAATATGAAGATACTGAAATGCATCACAAGTTTGCCATATATAGTTTTTTACCACGCCTACTTTTTGAGAACGTTTTATTTTAACAATGTGGTTTGAATCGAAAATAACTATAGAAAACGGAAAATAGTGTATAACGAGATATTTAGCCAATATTTTTTCTAGTATATAACCCATACAAAGGTTTTGGCAATTAATTTTTAATTTCATTGAATTAAATAAAATTCTATACTTCATGTTCTTAATGCTTTCTCTTCACACTGTTCGCCTCAAGCTGACCGTAACCTTTACCTATGTATTTTTTTACACAATCAGATCTGCGTCCTAGATAGTTGCTAAAAGAAGGCAACTATCACGATGTTTATTAGGTATATACCAATATTAAACAAATATAACTATATCTGATGCTATCTCTTATTACATATGCCGTCCCAAGACCTCAGTAAACGCTGGACAGTGGGTGTATTTCAAAAATTTGAACACTACCATTTCGGGACCCTAGGAAGTATTTGATCCAAGTTTCAGGATGGGATATACAAAAACTTTAAAGGCATATCCCTACTAATGTTGCATATAAAATCCTATACAACGTACTGTGCAAATGACTCAATCCCTTCTGCAACAGACTGATCGGCACGTGTCAGTGTGGCTTACACGAGCCACATATGAAAGCAATCATCGTCAGGAGCTCTTTATGGCGATGGTTGAATTCGGGATCCCGTGTAAAGTGATCCAGATTTGTCGCGTGACATTAGAAACTACGCTTTGCAATATGGAGTTTATCAGTAGCTCATCAGAAGGCTTCGAAACGTGTACCAGATTTCGACAATGAGATGCGATGTCGCCTTTTCTCTTCAATCCGTTCTTGAGCTTATAGTACGCATGTCAGAACGGAAAGCACTATCTCCAACAGATCTTTCTAGCTACTCGGGTATGCAGATGATAATGATATCATCGATCGCTCCCAGCGTGATCAAATAGAGGCTTTCACGGCTATTGAGTTATATTTAGCTTAAAAGCCATTATAAAATAATTTTACATTTAACATTACATTTGTAGTATACATTTGTGTTTTATACACTCAATTAAGCTAGACCCGTGCAGGGACGGGAAGTAAGAATATCCCTGTAGCGCCCGCCAGTGCTCGTCGTAAAAGGCGACCAAGGCGGAGGAATCACATCTAGGCAATTTTAACATCCAGGTGAGCATGGCAACATATTTAACACCTTTAAGATCAATCAAGAACATATATCAGGAGCAGGAGCGCTTAACCTAGCATTATGGAAACCGACGTTCAAAGAAGCACTACCCCGCCAGGCACCTCTAATGCTACGCATGGTTGTGATCCTGGGACGAGCTGGTCAGAGCTATTTAGTTTCCAGGGGATAGCAAAATGATGCAAAGACTTTGGCGAAACCTAAGGGTCGCGGGTTGGAACGTTGGAAGTATGAGTGCTCGCAGCTACGAGCTGGAAGAAATGATGGTAAAAAGGCGATTGGACATCTTGTGTGTCCATGAAACGAAATGGCGAAACACCGAAAATCGGGCACGTTTCTTGGACGTTAAGACAAAATCATACAAGATCACTTTACTACGGTAAAGAACACTGTAAGAATGGTATCGGTATCATCCTTGCGGCAGAGTTGCTTAGCAACATATTGACCATTTCAAAGTCCAGTGACCGTTTTATGTCTCTCAAACTGGTGATTCAAGACGAGGTGTGGAATATTGTCGGTGCATATGCTCCCCAAATCGGGTGCGAGCAGAGGGAAAAAGATGTATTCTGGCTTGATTTTCACAACCTCATCAAGAATATCCCAAAGGATATTTGTTTGAATGGACATGTCGGGAAGTCTAACAAAGACTATGAAGGCTGTCATGGAGGACTAGGATATTGCACCGTAAATTCTTCTGGTGAAGACATCCTAAGCATGTGCAAGTCATACGGTCTGATCGTTTTGAATACAATGTTCATTAAACAGAACCGGCACTTGGTTACTTATATCAGTGGCAGAAATGAAACCCAGATTGACTACCATTTGGTGGAAAGTTTCATGAAGTCTAGGGTTAAAGATTGAAAAGTGATCTTAGGAGAGGAAAATTCGTTCGCCGAAGTTCATTAACAATGCTCAAGGCCAACTACTGGTGGACGACGAAAAAATTGTGCACAGGTGGCGAGAGTATTACGAGCAACTTTTAAACAAACAGTTACAAGGCTTGTACAAGGTATAGACACTCCGGATGGTATTCGGTCAACATTAAGAAACATACACTTGGATTTATGGACATTCAAAATCAAACGCCACATATATATTGCACTAAGGTCACTGTTATCTATGCATTGATCTAATTTATCAACAGATATAAATATAAGTTAACTCAGTTTACGTTCACAAAGCTTAACAGCGCTTCCCACGATTACTCTACGGAATTCGCTGACAACATCCAGCGACCAGGTACCCGGAACCCGAAACCTGCACTAGCAACAGACGACATCCAGCGCAGATCAGGCACCCAAACACGAAACCTGCACTAGCAACATACGACAATAGCCGCACTGAAACACGTCTGTGTAATACAATAACAGCTGTGGGAACACGCCGAATATTTTAGGATAAGAAATAGTATTTAAGCTCTAAATTTTAAGTAAACATTGTTCAGTATTTTAAGAGGCAGAATCGCTGCCAGTTTGAATAAAGTTTTTTTTATCAAAATAAATGTGAATATAATTAATTTATATAATAAAGCATCATCAGCGAAAAAAAAATAATCTTGAAAATGTTACTACTTTTTCCATATCATTGATATAAATAAAATGACTCCTAATATTGTTCCTTGAGGTCTTGATCCCCAAATTAATATCTATTGCTGATGATATATTTCCATTTACAGTGGTGCGTTGAGATCTTTTTTTTGGGAAAGGTTCGAAACCAATTTAATTCTATTATTTTAATAACATATATGTAAAGTTTTTCGATTAAGATTGAATGATAAATTTAAATCTAAGAACACCGATATTATTTTTTATGTTTCCACTCAGTTAACAAATAATTTATATACATCTCACAGTTACTATAATTAATGACTCTTTTGGTAACTCGTTCTTAATGGTAAGTGTTATCGTGGAGGTCTTGTTTTGATCATTAAATTTTTTTTAATGTGTGGAGAATATGTTAAAATGCATTTACAAAATTGTAATCTGTTTTCTTTAAGGAAAAATATTATTTGCCTTTGTTTTGTTTGTTAGAAATGGCTTTAAATTCACCCAAAAACGTAAGTGCCGAAAAAAAAAAATTGTTGACGCGACAAAAAAAATGCATCAAAATTTTAAATATAAAACAGTAACTGCGAATCGAGTAGGTGATATTTTTTCTGCGTAACTGTTCGTTTATTGATTGACTTTTTACCGAAAATAGGCCACAACTCGCCACCAAAGAAGAAAAACCAAACAGATTTAAAAGAAAAGTATATGATTTTAATAAGTGTGGCATCAGGCAAATTTTGCATCAGTTTTTTGCAAATAACGAACTTACGACGCTAGATAAAATACTGCATAAGGTAGGACGTAATGCAAACATCACGAAAATTAGTAGGTTTCTCTGCGTACGTTTTTAAAAATTAAAGTGAGTTTTTAATTTGCCCATCGTCAGCGAATGAGTGTTCTTTTGGAAAGAACTGACATCATAAAAGGCATGGCATGGTAACCCGACATAATATGCTTTCAGGTTTTTGCTGATTTATAATCCTTAGTACGGAAACCCTGTAAGAGCTTTTGTTAGAATAGCACCTTACGAAAAAAAAAGAGTGCGAGTGAGAGGCAACATCCCTATCTTCCCTGTACTACTAATTTATGTTGGACAGAGTATAGTAATGTCATCTATATGCATATCACGAAACTTAAAAACTGTATTGCACTCATTTATCATTTATCACACATGTACGTACGTATATATAATCAGGAAATATCACAGAACTTGTTAAGTTTAATATACTTTGTTTGAAAAAGTTATTAAGCTCATTACCTAATATTCCACTGTTATTTACAGTGTTTCCATTTTCCAGTGTAATTTCATTTATTTTGTCAACTTTATTGATTAGCACGTATCCTTTCAACTGCCTCCACATGTCTTTTTGTGAGGTGGAATTTTCAACTTTCCTTTTAATAAAATGTGATCTTTCAGCTACCAATTTATTTTTATAACTATTTCTAAAACGATCGTAATTTTCCCAATCTTGCGTAGTTTTTAATAAAACAGCTCTATTGCTTCGAAATTGTCCCCACAATTTAGAAAAAACCGTTTTAAAGGTAAAGTTGGAGAGATAGAGTATTACAACCTTCACAAGATATGTAGGCAGTGCCATCCTTCATAAGTCTGTCATATAGTTTTTTGGCGGGCCTACTTTTGCGGGCGTTTTTCACTAAAATGCTGTTTTCTTTGAAAACTTTAATAGAAACCTAAATTTTTTTTTTAACAAGATCTTTAGGCAATATTCTTTCCAATATATTGAAAATTTTAATAAAACATATCAAGTTTTTGGCCACGCCCACAAAAAAAAAATTTCTAAATTTCATAGAATGAAATAAAATGCTATCCATCATATTTTTAATGCTTTTACCTTTGGGGCATATGGATAGGGTATCATATTGGTGACCACAAGCGGACTGTAACCTTTCCTTTTGTTTTTTCATTGTTTTGGTTCTATTTCGGTTTTATGTACATAAATACTATCAGTCTTGTTCTTGGCCACTGCAGCATATAACTGATAGTTGTTGGTGTTGGCGTTTGTTGTTGTTGATGTTGACACTTGATTTTTTACAAGACCAAGTAATGAATTAATATCTTCAATAATCTTGGAAAAGTCACTAAATTTGTTATTAATTGCATTTAAAATATTTTGGCAATCTAAGCACATAAATGTGATGTACGCATTATTTTCGACTAATTTGAGGTCATATGAACTTTTTTTACCACCGCACTTTGTATGAAGCACACATACCACTGCACTTGATTGCATCTTCATTTCTCAAATTTTTTTTTCTTTACAAAGTTAGTCTCTCCACACACCAATTCCATTTTAATTCTTATTGCTTAGTTATATATACACCCACTTTTTCGTATTAATATGCAATAAATAATACAAGAATTTTATATAACGTATATGAAAAATAAACTAGCACAACACTTATGTCCAATGATAATAGTTTTTTTGTCTATTTACGCTAATATTATTCACTGTCTGATAAATTTATAACAGAGCGGATTGAAAACACGTCTTATTTGTTTATCAAATCTTCAATTAAAGAACATGTGAATTTAGTTGGCCTTGAAGTAAGTGAGAACAAGACTAACTACATGTTTTCAACAAACTAACACCTTCCACCAACTGGGACAACACATCAACGATTAGGACAAAACATCAGTATTGATAACAGAAACTTGGAGGTATATATCATTGTTTTATCGGTATTTCCACAAAAAGTGCTCACACGAAATTGCCAGTTGCATTCCACCCCTTGAACAATTCAACCGCAATACTTGCTATGCCAGAAATGCTCATCAGTTTACCCTTAAGCCAATATTCGGACGCTCAGTGAAATATAAAGATTCGTTCATCAGCCGTTCTACACGTATGTGGAATGCTCTCAAAAGCTCCGAGCATTGGCAATTCTTCCTTCAACTCGAAGTAATCCATACTCATCAAGAAACGGTGATAAGGATGAAAGATTGGAACGATTCGAAACGAAGTTTTTGGTTTTTATACCGTTTATTTCCACCTGAAACTCCCTTTGAACAAAAGCGATACAAAAGTGCTTCGAACGAAGAAGTTTAGCAGACGAAATAAACGAATTATTGCGCTAGTTAGAAGAAAGGTTTCAGTTTTCCACGAAACGCATTATATAAGTTACGACTCTAACAAGTTTAGTCCATGAAGATACCTGGATGACTAGATCGTCCATAAAATGTGTGACAGTTGTGGTCTCCTCTGGAACCTCTACTAGATCCCTTGTGACGACATTTGGCCAATTAATGAAGTCCTTTGAGGCCCAGACAGGACCTTTCCATCAAATCTCCAGCTGCAACAACTCACTAGGTATTACTCCTCTTGTAACGCAATCTGCAGGATTTTCTTCAGACCGAACATAATTCCAAACTGATCGAAGAAGGGCATCAAGTATTTCGGACGTAGGGTTGGTGACAAAGGTACTCCATACGGGGAGGCGAAGCAAGCCACCCTTAAACAATTTGAGTCAGAAAAGGCAAAGATGTTCTTTGGTTCCGAATCTAACGACTAGGTGACTAATCGAACAAGGCGACCAAAAAGTAGAGCCCCACACAATTCCAAGCTAGGTATAGATAGTTGCATTACAGGCGTCACACGAGTTTTGGCGGCAACAATTCGAATTTTTAGTTCACCATTTTCTGCAACGCTCTGCGCATACACCACGGCAGAATATGCCGTTTCTGAGGCATCAGAAAATCCAATTAGATCGAAACATCGGGAATCCATAGTGCACCTACCTGAGATCTTGACATTCTCAAAGCTAGGTCAATTCTGGCGATAGAGAGTCCATTGGTCAGCTACTTTCTGGAAAAGTATTTTAAATGCTATGGTAGAGGGGGACAAAAACCCCAACGGATCAAAAATCTTCGCAACCACCGACAAAGGCTTTCGTTTAGTAAAGGGAACAGGGTCCTTTTCCAGCAATATTTTAAATGTGAGTACATCACAGTAAGGATTCCAGACTAACCCGAGAATTTTAGTGAAGCTATTTTCGCCATTCAAGTCTAAAGAAACTATATCATTACCGTCTATTCCATTTAAAATTGGCCAGCAGTTCGAACTCCATTTGCTCAATTTAAAACTTCCACAGGACAGCAGTTCCAACAGTTCGCACCTGTCAGAAGATCATCAACATGATGTACATGTTGAAAGTCTCGGGGCTTTGCATTCACCCATATTTGTCGGAACATCTTTACGATGTCCGCGCAAAAAACGTATTTATGAATTCGAAGTCTTACGCAAACATTAATTAAGATACGGTGCAAAGGGGCCCAATGTGTAGCACTATATGCAAACTATTTCTGAAAGAATCCTTATATGAGCCATCAAATACGATCCTTATTTTATTGGTAATGACGTGATGTGGTAAATAGAACACTTGTCCCGAAGTTGGTTCAATTTGACTCTCTGGAATACGTTCCATGTGACCTAGCTCAGCATAAATTTGGTGTAATCAACTTGGAGGATTTTATTGTGTGCAAAACGACGTTCCATTGGCGATAGACGAGACAATGCACCCGAAAGAGTATTTCCAAATTAAAAAACATTGTAACTAAATAGCAATTTAAAGAGAGAAAATGTTCTTATAAATGCACATCTGCCAAATCTTTATTTCGCATCGCCGATAAATCAGTAGAAAGTTCCTCAATTTCCCAAAAGGATTACCACTGCATATCAAGGTCACCATTGGCTTGTCTAGCAAGTTTTCAGTGATAACCCAGCCAAATGCAGTGTTCTGAGCTATCTTATTTCCACTATCACTAATACGACGGCCAACACGTAAAACTGTCCATGCCATATCTGAACATAAAAAAAGATCGATGGGTCCTGATGTATTAAAATCAGGATCAGCCATTTCGAGACATTCCAAAAGCGATCTGTCATGGAACTCAAACGAATGAAGAGGGATGTGCGATGTAATTTGATTTAAAATGTATGCTCTAACTTCAAATTGATTTTCATCGAAACGTGACAATAAATTTACTGTTATAACACCGTTGGTTACCCCAGCTGCGAGAGACGAAATTCCGCTTTTGGGAATGCGAGCATGTTTTCTACGAATGCCTAAGCACTTAGCTAACTTCTCAGATGCAAAAGTTACTTGTAAGCCTCTATCCAATAGGACTCTTCAACATTGAAGCTGTCCATTAATATCTTTGATGTTTACAAGAACCGATCCCTAAGGAAATCGCGGCGGGAAGGGATTGACATAGCGATAAATTGTTGACATTCAGAAAGTAAATGATTTGCTTTACTGTTGGGCAAGACGAATTGGAAGCGGTAAAGCTTTTCAAATTTGGTAACGCACTCGAACGCGACGCCGTTTTGTTTGAATGAATTTTGGGTTCACTCGCTTCTTAAGCCGAACACCCTATTTCTAAAAAGCTAATCTAATCACTAATCGAAGTCGCTTCTGCATGGTCATTTTCAGGAGCCCAGGCCTTACGCGTGTTGGGTCGACTTTATTAAGTAAAATAAACCCCAACCAAGGATCTCTGTCCACGGCCCGAAGTGCCTTAGTTGTACTGCTACTAACTTGAACCGATCTGCCTTTTCGCCCTTTCTTTTCCGGTCAGATTCTTTTCTTCCAGTGCTTGGTGCATATTGGCGTACGGGATAAAGTTAACATATATCACAATTTAACAGCGATTCGGTACCGAAAACGCGAAAAAATAATTTGGTAGTAATATTGAAAAACTAAATGAAGAATAGGATTATTGTGCAAATGTTTGGTCACACAAAATAAGCATTTTAAGTAATTCAATTGATATTATAAGTAGCCATAAGGTATACAATTTTCGAGTAATTCAATACACAAGTAACACGAAAATAATAAAGAAAAATAGATTTTCATTCTTCAACAGCCTCAAACAAAATGATATGACCTCAAAAATATTGAAGAAATTTTCGTTTTATTACGTAACAAATTTTGGTTTCATTTTTCTTTCTGTTTGGGGCCATTTTCATTTAAAATTGGGGCCATTTTCCATTTTAAAATAAAATCGAATTTTCATTGCCATTTTAAATTTTTGGTTTGGGACCACATTTTCATGCTTCCCAATCACTGAATCATAATTTTGTTTTACCACTAAATATAAAAAGATGAGAGCGGCTTGTGAGCTCCACGAAACAAAAAGGAAGAGAAAAAACATAAAGAAAGGATTGGGGCAAACAGTATGATACCCTATCCATATCCCCATATGCAATAAAGAAAAAAGTATTAGGAAGATGATGTATAGCATTTTATTTCATTCTATGCAATTTATAAAAAATAAAATAAATTATTTTAAAAAACTCCCCCTAAAAGTGGGCGCGGCCAAAAACTTTGTATGGGCAATATATTGGGAAAAATATTTGCTAATCATCTTGTAAACATTTTATTTCGGTTTCTATGAAAATTTTCGGAAAAAACAGTATTTTAGTGAAAAACGCCCACAAATAGTAGGCGTGGAAAAAAACTTTATATGGCAAACTTAATTCTAAAAGCCTAAAAACTGCATACGGACGGGCGGAAGAATTGACTGATGGATATTACTAAATAGTCTTAGGTTTTGGTCTTGATCATAAATATATATACTTTCAGGGGTCTACGATGAATATGTTACGGAGCTCGGACGCAGCTTACGCAACCAAATATTCCTGAGGTCAACGGCCTCGTTTCACTGCTATTAGGTACCTGCGAAAAGAAAAAAAGGAGGTCAATACCCAAATAAATACAAACTATGTCTCACAAAAATGCTTTATCCGGCCAGCAATTGACCCATTGCAACTGCACTGGCCAGGTAAACACTATCGATGAGATAATAAACAAAAAAATGGTGCTTACCTGCTGCAAATGTGGAATGCAGAAATTAATCCATTCGGGCTGCCGCGAACGCATGGTGTGACGGGTTGGTGTTTTCAAACCCTAATCCTACCACGCGGATGGAATGCCCCTGCTTCCATAATATAACATCCTGAACATAAAAGAAATATAAAATATAATACATAATATACAGAAGAATAAAGATATTTATTTTAAATAAAAAGAAAAATATATACTTACCAAGAATAACCACCAAAGCACAATATTAAAGTTGTAAACAAATCATTTGTTTACATTTGCACTTCAGTGCATTCAGTAGCCGTTGCACCGTGGGTATAATATTGCTCGCCCACTCGCACGCGCGAAGTGCTCCCAAACTTTGTAGAGTTGGTGGGGAGAGAAATTATGTATAGATGCAATTATAGGAAATAGATTTGTATACGTATGATAGGCAGTAAGATTAAAAAAAAAAATAATAATAATTTTTGATAGATCCTAGATCAAAATGAATTAAAAAGTGCAATATAGGTTAAGGTTATTTATTTATGTAAGTATCAGTGTAATATTAAGTAGAGTTAAGTATATATACGTCTGACTAAACAGGGGAATAGGAAGAAGTGGTCAACATGTTGCAAGTGATAGGCAGGCTGCAAAGGAGGAAGTCTACATTAGAAATAAGTAGAGACGAAGTGATGTTGCTATACGGCTCACACACACTTGTAGACACAAATTCGGTTTAGATGACCATAAATGGCAATTACCAGGTCATTACCCTTGGTCTACAAGTTAAAACAAAGATTCGCAGTTAGCAAGTGTTGGCACAAAGACCGTTTAGTTCATACGAATTAAAAGAGATTTTGAATATCCGTTGCATAACGTTGCGATAGCAAGTCTGGCCAAAGACAAACAAAATAAATTAAAATTACATTTAATTAGAAACAGGTAAGGACAAATAGAAAAAAAATAAAAATAAAAGTAATTTAAATTATAAAACAAGATTTCCTTAGACCGGACATACATACATATAAAGGGTGATTTTTTAAGAGGTTTGGAACTTTTTTTAAAAAAATAAACACAAAAAATTCGAAAAAATAAATGAAATATTTATTTGAATCGATAGTTTGAACCTTGCAATTTAATGTTTAAAGATAATTTCATGCAAATGTTGACCGCGGCTGCGTCTCAGGTAGCCCATCCGCTGAGTCCAATTTTGGCATACTCTTTCACACATATCGGCCGGTATCTCACGAATGAATGCATGGATGTTGGCTTCCAGTGCGTCAATCGAAGCGGGCTTGTCCCTATACACATTAGCCTTGGCATACCCCCACAAAAAATAATCTAATGGTGTCAAATCGCACGATCTAGGCGGCCAATTGACCGGCCCGAAACGTGAAATTAACTGTTCACCAAACTCGCCTCGCAATTGCGCCATTGTTTCGCGTGCTGTGTGGCATGTGGCACCGTCTTGTTGAAACCACATATCATGCAAGTCAAGAACTTCCATTTCGGGCAAAAAAAAGTTTGTTATCATCGCTCGGTAGCGTTCACCATTGACAGTAACGCTGCGATTCGCATCATCTTTGAAGAAATATGGCCCAATAATGCCGCCGGCCCATAAACCGCACCAAACAGTGGCTTTTTCGGGATACATTGATAGCTGTTGCAATGCTTCTGGCTGATCTTCACTCCAAATGCGGCAATTTTGCTTACTTACGTACCCATTCAACCAAAAATGAGCCTCATCGCTGAACACAATTTTTCGATAAAAAAGCGGATCCTCGGCCAGCTTTCCAAGAGCCCATTCACCAAAAATTCGGCGTTGTGGTAGGTCGCCTGGCTTTAGTTCTTGCACCAGCTGTATCTTAAAAGGCTTTACGCCCAAATCCTTCCGCAAAATTTTCCACGTAGTGCTGTAACAAAGGCCTAACTGCTGGGAACGGCGCCGAATCGACATTTCGCGGTCTTCTGTCACACTAGCTGATACGGCCGCAATATTTTCTTCAATACGCACAGTACGTAAACGTGTTGGTGGTTTAATGTCCAACAAAGTAAATTTGGTGCGAAATTTGGTCGCAATCTTCCGAATAGACTGCTCAGAAGGTCGAGAATGCCGATCATAAAATGGAAGCAGCGCGCGATGAACATTTCGAACCGAGCACGAATTTTGATAGTAAAATTCAATAATTTGCAAGCGTTGTTCATTTGTAAGACGATCCATGGTTAAATTGCAAACCAAACTGAAGCTGTTTGACAGTGACACAAGGTACTAAACACACGTCAGCTGTCAAAACCAGTGTTGCCAAAACCAAACCAGCTAAAAAATCACCCTTTATATACGAATAAAGACCAGAGGAAGCTAAACCGACATATTTGGAAGATAAAGGAGCAGAGGTAAAATCCTAAATGTATTAAGTGGTTTTGTTGTCATTAATAGAATTTACGATTATAGGTAGTGGGTTTGGTCAGATTGTCACGAAACGACCCTCACCTCTGCTTGAGTCCTTTGTCCTGGCACAGTGAAGCCGATATATACGTGCAGCGACGAGCAAAACTGTAAGGTCAGCGGTAACATTGCCAGTTTCGGCACAAGACCGGTGCAAAGTACAAAGCCCTGCCAAAGTACGTCAGCAAAGCATAGGGAATATCGGCCTTCACCAGTGATATCTCCAATCGAGGCCCCAGACCACCACAAAGGTCATCTAAGTGACTCAGCAGCCCGGGGCTCCGCTGAACAAAACACCGTCATGGGGATATTCCCCCCCCCCCGCAGTCCCACATACAGAAAAAAAGTGAATTCTGTGTTTTTAGAATTAGTTCTTTTAGTTATAATAAGCTTTTTTTTTGGAATTTTCTTGAATTTTTTTTTTTTTTGTTATTTTTTTATTTTGAAGTTAAATTAAATTAGTGTAAGGATATAGTGGTGTAGTGAGTGCAAGTGTTAGCGGGAGAGAAAAGGCAGAAAAAGCCATAATTTACAGATTTCATCGCTCCAAGTGCTGCCGGCAGGACGACGAGGGACGACGCTTAGAAAACCGTGAGTTTTTTTTATCCTTTTCTTTTACATTAAGAGCAGAGAAAGTCGCCCATATAATAATGGAGTAGACTGAGGTGTGATTTGGTGTGTGGATCCTTGGGAAGGCCGTCTTACTGTCAATGCCATGACGCGAGCGCGAAGCAGACGACCAGATGAGTTTCTCTTCATTTTCTCTTTCCTTTCAGCCTATTTTCTCTTTCCTTTCATTAATTCGTCCGTCTGAGGTCTGCAATTTTTAGTCCTTCTCCTATCTATCTTCCTTTGTTTTAGGCACGTTTTTTTTTTTGTTGTTGAGCAGATGGTTTAATGCGAGGGGGACAAGAACTACCCCGCCCGACGAGCGATAGCCGTGCAACCGCGAGCGTGCCACCGTCGTCCTCCATTACTCTGAAGGTAGCCCTGTGGCCCAACCTAGACTCATAACAAATATTAAGGGGTGTTCGAATCGTATTCTCAAGAACCCGTCGACGCAAACGGAATCAAATATCTTACGAAAAATTTTTCTTTCAGAAGAGATTTCGTTTTCACTATTAATAGCAGAGGTAGACATATTTCTTTACAAACTACTGCAAACGAGTAATTATAGCTGTCTTTTGTTGTTTTGGCCTATTGAATAATACTTTGTGCTGTATGATCATGATGAGAAGTATGTAGTAGTACAAATACCAAATTTCTTCCTGACGCGATGCTTGCACACGTATTTTGTTTGTAATCGGTCCGCGGCCTGGACACCTACAGTGGTTTGTTTTGGAAAGCTGACGTCAGGATCTACGCGGTACGGCGTAGCTTAGTTAAAGTCAGAGTTCAGTTTTTGTATTTGTTTTTTTTTTTTTGGTATCTGTAGGAATTTTAGAGGTCTACTCTCACGACTAGTGAGCAATATTCGCGACCAATGTTGCAATCCAGAATTAAATTTTATTTGGCTAAAATTCCCTGTCCGTAGGCAATTAATTCACTACTGTTTTATTTACAGAAGCTCTAACCAAGGCAGGCATTCAACTTATAATGAGTTTGATATACTGTCTGAATCCATCACCAGCAGTGTAACCCATTATCCTCGTACCAAAATCGTCATTGCGGGCGATTTCAATATACACAATTCAAGTTGGCTTCGACATTCTGGACAGGCAGCACCCGAAGGAAGGTATGTCAAGATCTTTGCTGAGGTTAATAATTTGACCCAGCTTCTAAATGAGTCGACACGAGTACCGGACGATAGCGGTCAAAACGCCAACACACACTCTGGACTTGTTTCTTACCTCTCACCCTGATATGTACACTTTGAAGGTATTATCGCCTCTAGGTTCGTCAGACCATTGCATCATATCGGGGAATTTATCGTACTTCAACCACACAGTTAAAGAACAAGCTCCTAAAACAAACTAAACTCTTTAAACGGTGTCTTTACACTGAAAAGAATATTATTCATGTACTTATGAATTTTCGTCTTTGGCTCAATGTACAAATTCATTGAAAAAAAATGTTTACTTAATGGACAGTTCCTTAATTCAATGAATGTGTGTTCTTTAATATTTTAGCATAGTTTAAACATTACTACTTATTTTTAATGAACAGTTTCTTTCTTTAAAGAACTGTACCCAGTCATCAAATATATTAATATTTCTACTCTTAAGAGAACTATATTTATACATATAGGAATTTATATGAACTTCTTTTTTATGGTTTAAAGACTTCTTTTCGGAAGCTTTGCATTTATTTATCTTTTTTCAAAAACTATAACTATGTAGACAAAGAACTATTATGGGGACGCTTTTTACATCATTCACAAAATAAGCTGGGACCACCGTTCGTAACTAAATGTACGATACATGAACCAAAGAATAGTTTTTAGTGAATAATGAGCTCTACCCATTTATTCATTGTAGTTAATTGTATTTTTGTCGAAGCAACAATGTCGGCGGGAAAATTTTTTTTATATTTTAGGTTGATAACCGAAAAAATTTGTCAGTCTTCTAAATTTCCACTATTGATGAGGTTAGCCAAGAAATTTAATAAAAAAGTTACATTTTTAAAATCGTAGAAAATAAAAAGTTGTAGTTCTAAAAAAAGGAAAAGCGACAAACAAATGAAAGCACAAAGGTAAGTCCATTATTTGTTTACGTATACAATAAATACATTTATATCTATGGGTTCATTTTCCTAGTTGAAAAATTACGACCTCAACATAAGATTTATTAACCGAATGTACTCCAGGTATCTTATATTCCCGCCTTAATGACTATAGTGAGTATTTTTTTGCAACGATGTGCACGTTTTTTCTGCTACTATTTTATAAAAAAAAACACTTTTAATTAATTTCTTTTCTTTTCTTTTCTTTTTTTTCTTATTGCATATAAGGTATTATATTTTTATATTCTCAGTTTTATTTTATATATTGCTGTATTATGTTATTATTATCTTTATTGAATGCTATATATTGATATTGTTACGTCAAAAACAGAATAACCAAATATATTAAAACTATTTTGAAGGTAGTTTCTTGTATTTTTAATGTGCATTGATTTAACATTTCAGAGGGGGAACTTTATAACTTTCTCGAATAAAGGAATATATGAAAATACGTTTTTTCAATGAACCATATAAGTTGAATTAATGAATGCTGTTGATGCAGGAGTAAATAAATTAAATTATTTGAATTTTCATATATATATATTATAAGGTTTTATTGTAAATTCTGATAGTCACTATTTTGAACTATATTTATTACAGTAGTTAAATACTAAGTTTAGTACAACATATAGAAAAGGAAAGATATAGATTTATACAGTAACTACTAGAATAGAGATGAACGGCAAAAAGGCCGCCAACACCAGGGGATTCGAGTGGAAGTTGTCCAAGCGTACAGACGCATACATTTAATACTAAGGAGTGAATTTGAATAAAAAGTTATAACGTTAATAAAAAAAAGATTGGTTTTTTTTTTGATTAATCGCATACAATCTGCGAAGTGCAAGTACACTTCCACCAAGTTAACCAGCAAGCGAGACGGCACGCTCATCGTGAACAATCATTGTGAAAACTCTCACAATTAACATTGGTGCCGAAACCCGGAAATAATTCGTATTCCCACCTCAGATTCATATTCGATATTCACCAAAATTCTGCAACTGCAAAAGTTCTTGCGCAGATTAAAGATCGATGGTAAAATTTTAAATTTATTTTGCTGAAATTCAATTTTTGCAGAGTGAAAAAAGAAAGCTCAAATTTCGCACAAGCAAATCGAAGAAAAAGAAAGAAAAAACTTTTCTCATGATCGCCGCTGTGGACTTCTATTCCAAGGTCGAAAGGAGGAGAACAAAACGCCGCTAGTGGAGAATCAACGCGAAAGAGCTTTTTCTCCGAAACTCAAGCTGCAACATCACTCAACTCACTTATCCTCTACTCCAACGGAAAGCTTGAGGTGAATACATCGATTGTCAACATTTTAGAAAAAACGTAAGCCTTTCTATTTACATTTACATTTACATGGTAACGAGCTTTCTTATTGAAAAAGCTTTATCATATTTAATTTCCTAAGTGATTGATTCTACACCTTATCAAGAAACTTTATTGCATAAGCAACGTTTAAGACCTTGTTGCTGGCGAAATTTTTAATTGTATGTATGTAATTTGTATACATTACATAATCGTTGCTGCTGAATAAGAATGACACTTATCCGTCACATAATTGTTGCTGAATAAGAATACAAAAATAAACGATTTTTGTTGATTGAAAGCTCCTTCACTCATAGTTGTTGCTTGGTTATTAGAAATAGGAACTTTTCGTTGTTGCTGACTTCAAAATTACAGAATCCTAAGCATTCTTGGTTCCTATATTAATTTTCCGTGAGTAGCGAAGGTTGTTGATTAGCTATGTCAGATCAAGAAGAAACCGTGATAGACCAGATTTTGCAAAAACAAAATGATAATGCTCCAAGTGGTACTAATGCCAATAAGACAGATTTAAATGTTTTGAGAGGAACTACTAAGCAGAGCTTAAATAGAATCAAAACATATATAAAGAAAGAAGGTGAATCGCTATCAGCGACTGAATTGGAGTGTCGATTAAGCATTCTAGAATCGTACTTCAAACAAGTGTTAAATGTTCAAGCATCGATTGAGAAGTATAATGTAATTTATAATTGTAATTTCAGAGATGAGATCGAGGATATTTATGTAAGTTCAAAATCATTGATATTAAGTTATTTGGGAGAGGCGAGAAATCATAATGTCGCTGGTGCTAGTGAGAGTTTTAATACTACGTATTTCCACCAACCACCCACTCGGCCAAAGTTGGAACAAATAAAACTTCCTACGTTTTCGGGAAAATTTTCTGAATATCCCAATTTCATCGGTTTATTCACCAATTTAGTTGATGAAGATGAAACTCTTGATAACTTGCAGAGGTTCAATTATCTTCGGCGTTGTCTTTCGGGTGCTGCACTGAGTGCCGTGCAAGAATTCGATATGATAGGGGCTAACTATCGTAAGGCGTTGGATAGATTGAAAAAGCGCTTCGACAATAAAAGTTTAATTTTTCAAGAGCATATTAATTTGTTGTTGGAAATCCCAAAAGGGGCTAAAGTTTCTGCCTTTTAGCTAAGGAATCTTGAGGATCGTTTTAATACCCATCTCACTGCAATGCTCTCAATCGGAGATTATAAAGACACAACCAATGCAATTTTGATTTCTCTGGCACTTGATCGAGTTGACGATGAGACTCAAGCGAAATGGCAAGATTCAATTGATTATAATAAGTTGCCAAATTGGGAAGATTTTACTGTAGTCTTGGATAGACGTTGTAAGAATTTAGAAGCGAAGGAATCAAAATTGCTGAGTACAGAAAACATGTCAAGGAATAGTTTTAATTCAAAATCGGATTCGCATTACAAACATCGTAATGCTAGAAGTAAACCAAATAAATCGGATAGAGGTGCTTCGTTAACTGTTCAAAATTTGAAATGTGACTATTGTCATTTGGATAACCACAGAGTAGATTCTTGCGAAGAATTTCAGAACTTAGCAGTAGATAGGAGGTTCAAGGAAGTTAAAAAATTAATTCTCTGCTTAAATTGTCTGGAAACGGGACATTCGGTTCGTCATTGCATGAAAGCAAAATGTAGTATCTGTTCGCTGCCACACCACAAGCTGCTACATAGATTTTCGGCAAGTAACACTAGCACGTCAGCCAGTGTGACAGTCGTTGAAAATGAAAAACAAAGCAACCCGTCGGCCCTGATTGGTAGATCCAGTAACCAGGTGATATTGGCGACAGCCGAAATTCTAATAAAAGATACTTGTGGTAGATACCAACCAGCTCGTGCATTGCTGGACTCCGCTTCCCAACATGGTACAAAGGCTTAAATTAGCTAAGGCGAAAACTGATTTGCAAGTAAGCGATATCGGCAATGAAGTTGCGAAGATTCGCCATACCACATGGGCCAATTGTAAGTCCAGAGTATCTGATTTTGAAACAGAGTTACCTTCTTGTTATGAAGAGCATAACGAATCCTCAACCGAGCCAATCATTTGAGGTTGATACTTTGAATATTCCCAAAAATATTATCTTGGCTGATCCTTACTTCAACCAGCCGTCAAAAATTGATTTGTTGATAGGGGCAGACCAGTTTTTTGAACTTTTGGTAATAGGACAGATCAAATTGGAAGGCAAACCTACGCTTCAAAAAACGCTCTTTGGATGGTTTGTATCTGGCAGATATGAACCTAATAAAGTACTAGGATCTGCAGTGTGTTTGTTAGGAAGTCAGGTTATGCAAACTGACTACCATCTTCATAATCTTGTGGAAAAGTTTTGGGAAGTAGAAAGAGTTGAATCTGCGAAATTTTGTGACAACGGTTCGAAGAACGAACAACGGAAGATTTGTTGTTAAATTACCATTCAAGAAAAATCCTTCTACCTTAGGTGATTCCTCTGAAATAGCTAAGAGAGGATTCTTATCGCTCGAAAAGAGATTAGACAAAAATTCGTCAATTAGGAAACAATATGTTGACTTCATCGAAGAATATGAAGGTCTCGGTCACATGGAAGAGGTGGAGTTCAATGAAGTGAGGAACAAAAGTTACTTCTGCCCTCATCAGTATGTTCTCCGTCCATATTCGTCATCCACTAAATTAAGGGTGGTTTTCGATTGCAGTGCTCGAACCTCATCAGGCACCTCGCTCAATGATATTTTATTAAGAGGTCCGGTCACACAAGATGACTTGTATAATATAATTTTGCGTTTTCGTTGTTATAAATTCGCATTGACGGCCGATATCTCAAAAATGTATAGACAAATACTTGTAGATGTAAAAGATCGGAGATACCAATGCATACTTTGGAGAAAAAATGCAAATGATCCATTAAAGGTATACCAATTGAATACGGTAACGTATGGGACAACCTCGGCTCTGTTTCAAGCTACCCGTTGCTTAAAGTTGTTGGCGGACGAAAGTTCTTCAAAGTTTCCACTAAGCTCAAAAACCCTGAATCCTACGTGGATGACCTAATTAGTGGAGGAGATTAACCTGAAGAAATTCAAGCAATTTACGAAGAAGTCAAATTGCTATTGCTTAGTGCAGGCTAAAGAAAGTGACTAAAGAAAGTGGTGGACAAATCAACAGTCTCTGCTTAAGAAAATACCGGAAGTTGATAGGGAAAAACCCTTAAGAATAAATGAGTCGGATATCATAAAAACACTCGGAATAAAATGGAATCCTACGAAGGATCAGCTATATGTTGTACCAGAGTTCGCTGTAACGGCCAAGGTTACTAAACGGATTATATTGTCCGAATTGTCAATGTTGTTTGACCCCTTAGGACTTATCAATCCCGTCATCGTAAAGGGTAAAATTTTGCTGCAAAGTCTGTGGGTAAAAAAGACCGATTGGGATGAATCCGTTCAAGCAAGGATTCATAGCGAGTGGGAACATTTTCGATCTCGATTGAAGGAACTGCAATCCATTCATATTCCTCGATATGTTGTTTCAAATAGACCAAAATTGGTGAAAGTCCATGGATTTTCTGACGCTTCCTTACATGCCTATGGATGTTGCGTTTACATTAGAATGGTTGAAAAATTGATGATGGGTTAGTTGTCACTTAGTGACGGCAAAGGATAAGATCGCACCTATAAAAACACAGAGTTTGCTTCGATTAGAACTTTGTGCAGCGGAGATGTTAGCGAAATTGGTAGCAAAAGTTATTCCAAATTTCACGCATTTAGTTGATGACGTGCATCTATGGACAGACTCTGAAATTGTCCTCTGCTGGCTGTCAGCACATCCGTCGACGTGGGAAGTATTCGTTGCAAACAGAGTTTCAAAAATACAAACCAGTATGCCAAATGCAAGTTGGAAACATATTGGCTCGAAGCAAAATCCAGCTGATATTATATCTAGGGGTGCCTTTGCAGAGGAATTAGTTGAAGGTATTTTGTTTAGTGGTCCCAAGTTCCTTTATTTACCCAAAGAGCGTTGGCCTGCACAAAAGGATTGTTCGCTGATAGTCAAGGACACGCCTGGTAAAAAAAGGAGCAATACTGCACTCATATCAAGCAAAGTGGATTCCGATTGGGCTAAACAGTATCTCCAGCATAACGAATTTCAAAAAACCATTCGTATCTATGTCAGAGTACTACGTGCTATATTAGGAATGCGAAAAGGTAAAGCAAAAACGAAACTAAGAGAGCTGAACTTGTTGGTTGAGAAAGAGACAGCTTCAGGTAGCTGGTTGACAGCAAATGATTTAGATGAAGCGTTAATGAGGATAATCTGGCATATCCAACAACAGAGTTTCGAGGATGAAATTCATCAATTGAAGATGAATCAAATGATCAGCCCTTCGAGTTGCGTCAAAAAAATGACTCCTTAAGACTCCTCCGAGTTGGTGGGCGTCTGCAGAATGCGGACATACCTTATCTTGTCAAATATCCCATCCTAATTCCTAAATCCCACCCATTCGTTAAATCTCTTTTTGTTTATTTGCATAGAAAGAATTACCACGCAGGACCGCAAGCGTTAGTTGGGGTTGTAAGGAAACGTTTCCGGGTACTGGATGCACGACAGCTCGCTAAGAAGGTCGTTGATAGTTGCTTGCACTGCTTTAAATACAAGACGAAGATGATAAACCAGATCATGGGTATTCTACCAGTGGATAGGGCGCAACTTGGAAGGCCATTCCAGAAGACCGGCGTTGATTTTTGTGATTCCTAGAGGACAACGAACGTACAAATCATACGTGTGCCTTGCCATAAAAGCGGTTCATCTTGAAGTCGTATCCGACTTATCTACGGAAGGTTTCCTAGCTGCTCTCAAGAGGTTTGTGGCACGCAGGGGCTTGTGCCAAGATCTGTACTGCGACTATTGCGCCCGGAAATGTGCAACAGGTCTGCATTTTCTTCTGCATCGACTGTAGGCTGCTTGTAGGCGTCCTTTCAGGCCACCAAGCTTTTGCTTAACACTTAAATGTGTTTGTCTTAAGCGACACCACCACCTGTCCTGGAGGATGACACAGCAGAAGACTTACTCTGCAGTTGTCCGGACTATGCTCGCATCAGGTGGCGGATTTTCGGGGCTGAGTGCCAAACATCTAAGCTCTTCATTACTGAAGCTCCTTTCTCATCTTTCTTTGGGACGGGACGGGACGGGACGGGAAAACTAAGTACTTTAATGTAAGGTGTCTGGATGGTAGTACAATGGACCTGTAGTTGTGTCTGAGCGCTCCATCGGATAGAAGCGATCTCCGACCAAAAAAAAAGCAACAGAAACATCACCAAATTGCTTAACTCTCTTAGTCATCGTCACAGTGGTTCCTACTGGCCATTGTTGGAAGTTGGTGGAAGCAACGGCATAAGTGCTCGAACGCAATAGCCAGTTGCATTCCACCTTCACAGCTACTCGCCATGCTAGCAATGAACATCAGTTCACCCTATGCCTATATTCGGACGGACATTAAAATAAAAGGATTCGTTTCTTAACCATACAATACGAATGTGGAATGTTCTATTTACAACGCTCTGTTCACATTATAGTTTATAAACATTTAAAACCAACGTGCATCGGCATCTCCCATTCTGTATTCCTTCTTTTCCTTAATGCCCACACTATGTCACCTCATTATAATGGTATCCAAAGTCCTTATAGAAGGCTCTCTATACTCTGTTCAACATAAATTGGCAGTACACGTCTTATGGGAAAGCTTTTCAAAGTCAGTAGCGTGCCATATTTTTACACCATACCACTTTAAAGAAACCCCTCATAAAAAGTGTGTCCTCCAGTGAATTTCAAATTGCATCTGACGTAGATCAAACACGCCTTATTCAGCGCACATCAACGCTTATTAATTTGATGTGCATTCAGGTTTACCATTGTCCGTTTGGTAACTCGTTCAGTTTATTTTCTTTGGGTTTCTTTTGAGGAGCTTTTGATTAGAGATTTGAGAAAAAGTTCTTAATGATAATACGATTTTTGCTAATTTGGAATGCTTAGAACAGCACCTAACGGCAAACTAAAGAGTGCGAATGAGAGACAAACATCCATATCTTCTCTGTACAGCCAATAGATGAACCAATTAAAACTGAACCGGTCTTCCGGCTCTTCCCGGTCGTGATAAATAGTGCCATCAAGTTTTATTAGCAATTCTATTTCGTTAGATGGATCTTTGAGAGTGCTCTCTGCAGTCGAGCCATGCGAGGCTCGTTTAGATCTTCTATTATATTAGATAAATAATTGGCTGTAGATGGTAAGGAGGGATCTATATTGGTATCATTTACCGGCGCGTTAAGTTTTCTCAAGTTTTACTACTAGGTTTTTATTCCACTATGGTACACACCTCTTTACCACAGTGCCTTGCAACTGCTTGTAAACGATGAGACAATAATGTCATTTATCTGACGTTGAACATTTTCCGCATCATTCATTCGTGATGGATTTTCTGGAAGCATGTCACATCTGATCCCATGTTTTTCGCGAAAGCATTCAGAGAATAACGACTACAGATAGCCGACACAGCAATATAATACTCCTGTAGCACTGTCCCCTTAAATTCGCCAAAAAATTTAAATAATAAGTGCCAAATTCTCTCTCATATTTCCAGTCGATGTCGACTTTACCCATATGATTCCTTATATTTATGTGTGCAAGCTTCCTATTTGATTTGCACATAGAAGCCCATGTAACTGCAAATTATATGGGTAAAAATAGCAGCGCTTACGTTTGAAGGCGAATTGAGAGACTCTCAGAATTATCTATCTGCATATGTATATGATTACTCATTTGTGATAAAGGCGTTTTTCAATGAAAGGAATCTTTGACAATAAATAATTAAATTTTTAAATAGAGAGTAATCGTTTTAAAATCAGAAGCGGGATAATAACCTCAATAACAACAGGAGAGTGTTAAATATAGTAAAGAAAAATTCGAAAATTAAACGCACTAACATTGACTTTATTGAAAGACAATCATTAGAGCTCGAATATAGCGGCCAGCAACGTTAGGGATATAGCTGAAGTCACAAAATGGTATGAAAGCATCAGAACTTTTGTCAAGCCCTAAATACTGATGGTCGAACACCGACCCAGCCAATTGCGACCATAGGAACACAGAATCGCTACAAAGAAAAAAAATACAAAGTGAGCTGCTAAAACCGCAACCAGATTGTGCATTTTGCAACACATTGTCAGTAAGGGAGCAGGAAACGTCCATACCCAAATGATCGAGATGATAATAGCTGAGTTCATGCAAAGGCGGCCGGGAAAAAGATGTAAAATCAATATAGTACAGAAGTTGATTGTTTGTAAAACATGTAAAAAAGGCATGGGATATGAAGTACATCTTAACTCGAATAGCGGTTGACACATTAATCGTATCGCATCGATGAAGAATTGGTCAGATAAAGAATCGGAAAACGGGCCATGGATTATAACTAACGACAATCTTTAAACCATTGCAGATGTTGACGCCATAGATCCTTGGAAAGTTACCCTAGAAATAAAAGGGATGCTTAGCAATGAGCTTAAATGAATTAGGGAGAACACACACACACAATAACTTCCATACGTTACTGAACTAAGGAATAAGCATATTGGGATTATATTATACGAAGCATCATGTATCGACTGCACTGTATGAATTAGAGTCTGGAACAAATTTTACAACATCATTAACGAACAAAATAAACATAGGCGGCCAATGTGATGTCATAGCGGGACACCTGATATTAACATCATTTTCTTCGCTAAGTGACCACAAAATTTCACAAATTAGTATATTCCCTTTAAGAAGGCAGGAGGAAAGCAATTAAAGAAAAATTGAAGGAAACTACAGGTGAATCAACGGTGGCGTCCACATTTCAAGTTAGGCTCAACTATAGTGATATCCCTATATAAGCTGCTTCGACATATTTCGATCCCTGGTCTGTAGGGATCACCACCTTTAGGCTAGGGTGTTGGAAAAGAGTTCGTGTCGAATCAACCCCTTAATGGGCCAAAGGCAGTACTAACATCTCCAAAGTGGGCTACTGGCACCGGAATAAGCAGCCTGCTGTCCTAGGGACAAAACCAGAACCGGTCCCTCCAGGCTAGGGGTTGTGCCGTCGGGGTAACTTCGCGACAATGTTAAAAAATATTATTATGAGAGAGAGCCTCGGATAAAATTTTCCCTCAAACGGCAATCAGACCTGGAAAGTTAACGGACATGCGAGTATCCACATGGAAACTTTAGTCCTACTCAAAAACTTGAGTCTGTCCGCTCGTGGTATAAGGCCGAGATTACCGCAATTCAGGAGATACGATGGGTAGGATCAGGACTAATGAAAAGAGCGAATCACGATATTTATTACAGCTGCAAAAAAAGGTTGCATGTGTTAGAATATGGATTCGTCGTGGGTGATAGGCTAAGGTTAAAAGATATTGACTTCAAGCCATTAAGTGATCGCCTAGCCGTCACCGTGTCAAAAATCAACCTAGCTGGGGTCCAAGAAATAAAGTCATTTTTTAATAGGTAAGTTTTTTAGGTTGGTAGCACTGGTTAGTAATGGCGTCCAAACGTCATCTGTGAAAGTGAAAAGTTTTCAGTATACTCTACCATTTAATCATGGAAAGACTTACAAACGAGCAAGGATTGCAAAATATTTAAATTTATTATCAAAATTCTTGCTCTGTGAAAAAATGTGAAAATCCGCTGTTTTATCGAATGAGGCTCATTTCTGGCGCAACGGCTACGCAAATAAGCAAAACTGTCGCATTTGGAGTGATGAACAGCCACATACCATACAAGAATTACCCATGCATCCCGAAAAAACGACAGTTTGGTGTGGTTTATGGGGTGGTGGCATCATCGGTCCATTTTTCTTCAAAGACGACCATGGAAGAAACGTTACCGTCAACGGCGAACGATATCGAGCCATGATACGCGACTTTTTTTGCACCAGTTAGCTGAGTTGAACCTGGCTGATATGTGGTTTCATCAAGACGGTTGACGGATGAATATGGTGAGCCAAGATCATGCGATTTAACGCCTCGTGATTATTTATTATGGGATTATGTTAAGTCGTTAGTCTATGTGGAAAAGCCGATCACGATTGAAGCCTTACAGGATAACATAACACGCGTAGTTCGTGGAATACAGGCCGAAAAGTGACACAAACAAACAAAGACCTGGTAGCTACCAAAGCTGAACTACACACCATTGCAGTTAGGACAGAAGCTATTATATGCTCATCCTACCTGCCAGGTGACTCAACCGATATGGATTTCCTGCCACTGAAGAAAATTGTAGACTACTGTGGTAGGAAGACTCATTGGCTGCGACGCTAACGGCCATCATACAATCTGGGGTAGTTCACACATCAACAAACGCGGTGAGTCTTTACTAGAATTTACTAATCTTCACAGCGTAGAAATTATAAATCAGAGAAGCAACCCCAATTTTATAAACGGAATTAGAGCAGAAGTCTTAGTTCTTGCTCTAAGTACATAATTTATAAAAAAAATGTATAGGCAACTGGCATGTCTCATTAGAGACATATATGTCAGACCACCACCATATTCCATATATGTTGCTGCATTACAAATATTAGAGATATTGAAAGTATGGGGATAACTTGTGAAAACCTCAATATGACTATCTCTAATGCCTTCCATCAGGCTTGCCCAGAAAAAGAAAAAAACTAGCAACCGGCTTACTTCCTGGTTGAATAAAAAACTTCCCAAATTGAGAAAAGAAACGAGAAAGCTCTTCAATAAAGCTAAACGCAATGGTGAATGGGATACATATAGATACTCACTCACCATCTATAACCAAGAAAAAAAGGAAGGGTAAAACGAGAGTCGTGGAGAAACTTCTGTCAAACAATCAATAACACCAGGAGTTGCGACCGCCTACACAAAAAACTCTCCAAGCAACACACTAATCCTATTGGCTTATTTAAACAACTAGATGGAAACGTACGCTGAAAACGGGCTACAGACGCTACAGCTCTAATGAAGGAAAAATAATGTGGGCAATAAAATCATTTCAATCCTTCAAAGCCCCGGAGAAGATGGAATTTTTCCAGCCTTACTACAAAAGGCCGTCCCGCAATTGCTACCCGTACTAATTAACTTATTCAGAGCTTATTGATGATATATTCCAAAAAGATGGAAGGAAATCTTTGTTAGATATACCCCTTAGGTGGGACGCAGACTGTCAGAACTACCGAAGTCAGATAGACCGATCAGCCTTACCTCCTTCTTTCTTAAAACCATGGAAAAAAATCCATGATAGAGATATATGAGATGATGTACTTCGAACGAATCCTCTTCTTAAATATCAATATGCCTATCAAGCCGGTAAATCAACTACTATCACCTTGCAAAATCTCACTACAAGAATTGAAAAATCTCGTATCGACAAAGAGGTATCAGTTGGTTGTTTCCTCGACATTGAAGGAGCATTCGATAACACAGAATTTTCCCAGATATATAGAGGTATTCAAAACATGGGAGTAGAGAATACTACCTGCAGATAGATAAAATGCATGCTAAAATAATAAAGATAAAACGAGGCAGCAACAAACCCCTAGGCAGCAACAAACTCAGTGTTCTTGCTACTAAAGGTTGCTCACACGGGGGAGTCCTCTCTCCACTACTATGGTCCATCGTAGTAAACGAGCTACTGATTTTTCTCAGTAACGACCGTTTTACGCAGATGACATAGTTTTCTTAATCAGAGGCAAATTCGAAGACACAATCTCGAACCGACTCCAGAGGGCTCTAACTCAAATCACAGAGTGGTCCTCAAGGTCAACCCGAAGAAAAGAACCATAGTTGCATTCACCAAGAGAAGAATGCGAGACAGACTAAACAAGGCAACACTCTTTGGTGAATCAATAGAGTTTTCGTCGGAAGTTAAATATCTAGGAATCACACTGGATGAAAACCTTACGAGTATACGGTCCTCGCACCAATATTATCATATATGCTAGTATGGTTATATGCAGCTCCATATTTCAGCCAGAAATTCATGCAAAAGAACTCTATATTTAAGAGAACTTGAACAGGTTCACAACGAATAAAATCATTTACATTGTCTGTGACAGCAAAGCAGCTATACTTGCAATAAACGCCTTTGAGATAACATCAAAACTAGTCTTCGATTATCTTCAACTCCTTTAATCCTAATACTGGTCACTACCAACAAAGTACATTTAATCTGGGTGCCAAGTCATAGTGGACATGAAGGCAATGAAAAAGCAGACGAACTAGCCAGAACAGCTTCCACATCCAATGCCAAGCCCATTCTGCGAGCTATCTATGAACGCCATAAAAAGTTGTATCAAAACTTGGCTAGGAGATAAAAAGTTACATTTCGGGAGGACTGAAGGAAACAGAAAGGCCAAAAACTTCATGCCAAACAGTTCCCACAAAAAAACGAAACAACTACTTAAACATAGTAGAAGTCAGATTCGACTAGCCATAGGCTTCCTCACGGTGCACAGTCGCGTTAAAATAACACAATTCAATAATGACTATGGGAATAGCACAAGACAATATATGCAGATTATGCAACGAAGACGAAGAAACAGGGGAGTACATACTATGTGACTGCAACTGGTTAATACAAGCTCGTCAACGTTAGCTAGGAAAATTTGTCCTTGAAGCAGCGAATATAGCTGCCAGCTCATCCAAAGAGCTAGTCGCTTTTTTAACTAACTGCGGCATCATGGCTGAGCTCCAAATGGAGGATATAACAATAGACCCATGTGAGGCCGCAGTGATCTGGAATATAGTACACCACCTCTAACCCCCAATCTAATCTAATCTATATTCCAAAATATTAGCTTTTATGTGCATACGTCTCTACCGTAGATTGCAGACCCTATCATGGAGGAATTTTATGTGCTCCTGGAAGGAGCCTATGGAGCCTGTCCGGATTGCTATAAAAATGCTTAAGAACAACAAGGCCACCGGGTCTGATGGTCTACCTGCAGGCTCTTCAAATACGGAGGCGATGTTTTCGTAGGGCGCATGTACCAAATCATGAATCAAGTTTTGGTGGAGGAAAGCATGCCCGATGACTGGACCAGTACTACCAGCAGCTCCATACAAGAAATACGATTCTATGTCTTGCAGCTCCATACAAGAAATGCGATTCACATCCCTACTAAATGTTGCATTTAAGATCCAATCCAACATACTGTGTAAACGTCACAAGCCCTTCTACAGCACACTAATTGGCATGTACCAGTGAGGCCTCCGGCCCGGTAGATCGACCATAGACCAAATTTTGACACTAAATCAAATCCTGGAAAAGACCACCTCTTTATCGACTTTAAAGGCCGCATATGATAGTATTCATCGTCAGGAGCTCTATATGGCGATGGCCGAATTTGGGATCCCTGCAAAACTTATCCATTTGTTGCGACAGCTTGGTGGAGAACCGACGAAGACGCAGCTACTTCGGTTTGCGAAACAAATGCGTTAAAAACTCCTAACTCAAACAACATAAAGTGTATGCTTTATAGAACCCTTATTTTGCCGAGTGCTGGACGGTAAGCAAAAATATGGCTCGTTGGAAAGAAAAATTCTTCGGCGGATATTTGGTCCTGAGTGGAGGAGAGCAAATGGAAAAGATACAACCGCGAACACTTTGAGCTGTAATAAGATGTGGATGTAGTCAACAAAGCCAAAACTCATCGAGTACATTGGGTCGGCCACATCGGGCGAATGGACAATAATGCTCCAGCTAAGAGATATTCGAATGCCAGCTCCCAGGTTCGAGACGATCAGTAAGACCGAATCTCCGTTTTAAAGACCAAGCGATCGCCGATGCCAGAGCACTTGGACTCTTTATGGATCGGGAGCCCGTTACATAAAGTAAGTCACTCTTTTATCGCAAATCTAAATTGTTTTTTTCCGATGATTTGATTCAATATCAGTGATATAGGTTTTGTGGGCATGGTGTAAAGATGTCATAAACTCAGTTCAGAGCCGACGATATACATTGTATAGTTGTCATTCAAGATACTCGAGCGCCACTTCTTATAAGTTATATTTTTAACGATTTATTAATGCACATGTCAGTGTTACATCATTACGACAAGGACAAATATCGTTTATAAAGTTTTTAATCGGAACAATTTTGACAAAGTGAAAAATTAAGTTCATTCAAATGTTATAAAATGCAGAGCAGAGATCTAACCATAATGATAAGTGCTTAGTGCCGAGGCGACGGCCTTGAATTTAAGAAAAACAACAAAAATTTGTTTGAACCTTTCTACGCCATGATCTACCTATATTCCAAATTTTAGCTTCGTAGGCCTTCCAGTTTTCGAGTAAAGGTTCGATTGAAGCGTAGTCCAGAGGACAGAAATTTAACTTGGCTGTTATTATTTGGGGTATAAGTTATATATACATACTACCTATTTAGCCATTTAAACAAAATTTCAATAGTTCGCGTGATCAAAAGACCCGAAATTGCTACTTCTCCTTTAAGCCAAACCAATTTTCAACCACTCCTCCTCTCCAAAAGGAATATTTAATTTACAGCTAACACATTGCAAAGGAAAGGGATTAATTGATTTACCCATGCCACCAGAACAAGAACGGACCCCATAGTTAATTTCCATGGATTACAGAACACATGCAACCTTTAGCGAACAGAAAACACTTCATAAACAAGGCAAGCAAGGAATGAGAATAAGAAAAAAGAAATCAATAACATAACGAAAATTAAATAATTACCCCAACAAAACGGCAAACGAAGACACGAGAACGCTTTGATACCATATACTTACGGATATGCACCAAAAAGATCCAAAACATGGTTAAATCATTTTTCCAGTTTGGGATACCCGTAATTGAACTGAATTTAATCCATTGTGGTTTAAGAGAGGCGAACTTATACGAGAGGGTATATCCCGACGTTAATTTCCCTTTAAGCCCCTCAAATCTGATCCGTCAATGATATATGGTGTTTAATAATAGAGCGCTAAACATAAATTTGTTTTCAAGAACTCTACTAAAGAATGGAATCTTTCGCGGGCACATCGCAATCCTTATGAAGACATCTCTCACCTCGCGAGGCACCGAGATCTGGCTTGTTGGTATATGTGTGCAAATGATGATGCCAACCAAAACTGTATGCTTGGTATTTATACCATTTTGTACAATCCCATCCAACCTCCACCAGGAGCAGCGTCATGCAACAATGCACCCCCAGGGGGTTGTTCTTTTCCTCTGCTTAAAGGCTTTGTCGTGTGTGAAGTGAAAGACATTAAGACATTTGCGGAATCTTTAAGATCCTTTGAACATAGCCTTGTCTATCCCTTGACGTTTTGACTGACTTCTTCATCATCATCATCAGAGTTTTTCAGAGTGAGATGTTACTTTGTGCTTTAAGCGTTTCGTCAAGCTATTAAATAATTTGTCTGTTGTTATACGTGTAATTAATTGGATTATGTCAAAATCGTCATTCAAATAAAATGGAAGCGTTATAGTAAATATTACGTTAATGATCAACTTTGCTTGCTGTTACGGTATAGGATAAAGGTGCGATCAGAAGGTCATCCAAACTTGTCATCCGGATGAAATCCTGACGTAACTAGAATTTGTGATCATCATCCTGTGTGATCGCCTATCATCCGTCATCCGAATAACAAGTTTCCGCGGATGATATCGCTCGATTTTTCACAGTGTTATCTAACCCCAGATGATACGTTTGCACAGTTCATATGAAAACACTTGGACTCGGATGAGATGACCTAGTGGATGACACTGTGTGATGGTGTGTCATCTAACAAATGAAACGCATGCGTCTGAAAAAGTTAAAAAGAACAGTTTTTAGTGATTAATAATGCTTTGGGTTTAATGGCTATGCCATTCTATAAACAGAATTGCCACATAATATCCAGAAAAAGTAACCGTATGGACCGTTTACGCCCATACCCATATAAAAGGTCCATACAGGACCTGAAGCCTAGCTTCTCTAACCATTGTGGGTGTGAAGATATATTTGCATCGAATGGAAGGGACCTACAGTTTAATGCCGATTCCGAACGGAAATTTATTTTTAAGAAGTGTCATTGACAGTTCTTACTCTTGAATGTTTTTCCACGTTCGCAAGAGGTGGGAGTGAATAGAAACTTGCAGGTGGTACGGGTCGGATTTGGACCCGAGACACTTCGCTTAGTAGTCCAACGGATCACTAAGCCACTGCACCCACTGGCCGAGAGCCTTATGGCGAAACGGTTGGACAAATTTGTCCCAATTTTAGTATATAACGCTTTTGGGGTAATATCTGGCGGTTGTTTTTTCTGTTTTGATTAAATTGTATTAATAAAATATATTTTTTTTTGTAAAAATCACTTATCAATAATACTCTCAAAAACGGTTCTAAAGATTTTGGCTGCTTAGTATTTTGGACAATTAGGTAAAATTTGTCCAATGTACAAGATTACATAAATATCGTTAGAGCCGTTTTGAAGAAAATCGATTTTTTTTAAACTTAAAAGTGATTAAAATAAATTTGGTATGTGATTAAATACCTTTTACTGAAAAAATTTCGTATGGGGCGTTATATATTAATAAACCTATCCTAAGGGTATATTAATTTTGAAACATAATTTATAACATTACTAATTTTCGTCGTAGACCTATATAAAATATATATATTTATGGTCAGGACCAAAACCTAATACTATGTAGCAATATTTGTCCGCCCCTTTTAGCTAGGAAACTAAAATCTGAAACATATACTCCCTAAAGTACCGAAATGGTCAAGTGTTAAAATTTTTTAAATTAGCTGAATTTAAAGAGATAAATGGTTAATAAATTTACAAGATATTTAGCCAGTGAACTCCCTTACAAGTTTTCCGTATAAAGTTTTTTGCCACGCCTACAATACGAAGAAAATTGTATAACAAGATGTTTAGGCAATATTTTCCCAATATATCGCCCATACAAAGTTTTTGGCCACGACCACACCTTTTTAAAAAAAAATTTTTGTTTATAAATTTCATAGAATAGGAATAAATAAATAAATATTAGGCGTAATCGACTCATACAGGACCCAAACCCTAGCTTCTCAAACCACTGCAAAGATATATTTTTTGACACGAATGGAAGGGACCTACAGTTTAATGCCAATTCCGAACGGCAATTAAATTTTGAGAAGCTTCTGAAGACAGTTGTTTTTCATACGTTCGCAAGTGGTGGGACAGCGAATAAAAAACTTTCAGGTGGTACAGGTCGGAATTTGAACCAGCGACCTTTCGCTTAGTGGTCCAACGCACTTAACCCATAAGCCACTGCACCCACCAACAAATTACATATAGTGATAATATGCTATCCATCGTGTTCTTAACGCTTTTTTCTTTGGGGAATATAGGGATATGGATATGTTTTTTTTTAGGATTAAGACCAATTTTTCTGCTATTACCTAGATCAGTTATGTCTCTCCGTTTATACGAATTTTTTTTTTATAACTGATTCAAACCAGTTTCTTGGAATCTCATATTCTTGTTGGCGAAATATGAAAACATTAGTAGCAAAAAAAAAGCAACAAAAAAAAGTGACGTCTAAAACGACGGAGGAAAACAAAATTACTTAATTAACATTATATTTATTAATATTCGACAAGAAATCAATAACATCAGCCAATGTACAGGCTTGGGCAGAGCATTGTTGTTCCATTGAAATCCTGAAAGACTCTGCAAGACTAAATAAAGTTCTATCCAAAGAGCACTCCAGCCCGTCTTTCATAAAGAAAGATAATGGTACTTAGACGCAATCTCTCGCAAGACGCAAGTGCTCATGTACAAAAGTTCATTAGGAAATGGGCTCTCGCCTCTGCTATGGATATTGGTCCTCAACAAAATTCTATCGATTCTAAACAGCGTCGGTATCAAAGTGGTTGCGTATGCGGATGACTTGTTTGCACTGGTATCAGGGATGTTTTCTGACGTGATTAGTCGAACACCGGGTGCGGAAGCCAAAATGTAGCAAAAGTTTTGGCAGAAAGTGGGGACTTAAACTAAAACTGGTCCTTTGGATGTACACTGCTGTGGTACGCCCAATACTCATTCATGGTATGGTGGCCCACCCTAAATAAAGCTTAGTGTCTACCGTCATGCGATCAAGGCCTTCATCTCAACCAAGACTACTTCCAAGTTCGTTGAAGAGTGTAGGGAAATTGCTCAGGACGAACCGATGGCTTAGAATCACTTTCATCTGGTTCCCGGACATAGGAACATAGATGGGAATGGGAAAGCTGACGAGCTGGCCAGATATGGCTCCTTTCTTCCTGAATCCTGTGCGGAGGTTACTTACCCCCATTAGGTTTTGTAAAGTGGATAACCTCCTCACACTTCACTGCGAGCGCAGAGTGTAGGTGTAGAAGTCTGACGAATTGCTTCATTTCCAGAAAGACTTGGCCCAATATACACAATCATACGCAGAACACGCGCAGACGTCGCTAGGCTAGTGGTTATCAGCATGGGTCAGTTGCAACTTTTGCGTTAATGCTGTCGCATGCCGGCTGAAAGCGTTATTTAAAACGTTTGGAGACTGCAAGTTAAAGGACTCAGAACAGTTCGATGCCATTCAAGGGATAGTTGAGATGGTTAAGATTGAAAATTAAAAAATTTTGGGTAGAAAGTTTTACGTCAAGTTAAGAGTAATCGAACGATGCTATTACTGAGAGGAAACATTTTTTTGTGGATGGTAGTTTTGATTTTAATTCAATATATTTATTTTATGACCTTAAAAATATTAAAGTTCTCTACTGATTTATTTTTCAGTTTAAACTAATAACAAATAACTTTTACGCCTTCTCTTATATACAAAAGAATACACTTCATAAAAACGCTACGAATTCATTGAGTATTCAAAGCCATCAAATATTGTTCTTATACCTCCAAGCAAATGTAAGCCTTAATTCCCCAAAAAATCAACAAGGAAAATACATTTAATTAATAAAGCATTCCTATACAATAGACACCAACAAGCCATATTAATTGAATAATACACAGATATATAATCACACATTCGTAAGCCACTTATGCAGTGAATCTTCCAAAAATTTGTACCCCATCACCAGGCGTCTCTCTAATTTTGTCAGTATGTCAACTTAAAATTTAACCTCTTAATATGTTCCCACCGTTTCTTCGCGGGTCACTGTGGCTGAGCATTCAAACCAAACCAATGGCTTTGTCTTGACTGGCCCGTAAATTAATACTTATCCCTTAGTTTACAACTTGTTCCTACTCAAGGTGAACCCAAATCTGTGAAAGAATCTGAATTTATTTATTTTCAGTTGAAACAGAGCACTTCTCGAGTTTTCGTGCACACTCATAGATATATTTTCGATTTTATTGCACCCGCTCTCCATTACCAAGTATACAGAGATTATGGTAATTTTCTTGTATAACGATTTGAATGTGATCATATTAAACGGAGTGAACATTTTTCCTGGATAAGGTATTTCTTTTATGGTCATAATGACCAGTATGCAACTCGAGATCCAATTCCAGTTGAGGTGATAATTTATCGGTCATTTATTATACAAAATTTATTCAAAGTTTCCTTGGAGGCTAAGTGTTATGTCAGTTTAAATTTGTTTTGAATTACAAATGAATTTGTCAATAATGCACCGAAACAGGTGGAACAGCGAGGAATGCATCGAGCAGTTATATTCTTATATTAGGATGTTAATACCCTATCCTAAAGGTATATTAATTTTGATATATAATTTGTAACAGCCCTTAATAATCTAAGACTATTTATTTTTCCGTCCATCACTAATTTTTAGGCTTTTAAATTACAGCAGTTTAGAAAAAACGGTTTTGAAGCTAAACCGCCCTCCTTCCTGGTCATAAAAAGTTGTTTGCCCCGCCTACTTTTTGTGGCCGTTTTTTCACTTAAATGCTGTTTTCTTCGCAAATTTTATAATATTTTTTTCAATACATCGCCCATACAAAGTTCTTGGGCCCGCGCACGTTTTTAAGGGTTTTTTTTTAAGAAATATTTTTTTTTTATTAATTTTATAAAATGAAATAAAATGCTATCCATCATGTTCTTAACTTTTTTTCTTTAGGGCATATACGGATATGGACAGGGTATCATATTGTTCGCTCAAGCGGACTGTAGCCTTTCTATAATACACAACCCATATCTAATTAGAAGCGATTAACATTCCAACACCCAGAAAAATACTCCGATGGAAAATCAACATGAAAAATGTATGTTTTTATTATAATGCGATATCATATCATATTATTTAATTTTGTTTAAAACTTATTTGGCTTTAAAAATAATGCTTTAATTGTTGATTTAAACAAAATATACATGATTCAACTATTTAGAACATACGAAACACATTAACATGAGTTCTTGCTAAATTATTTTGTTTTAATTAACGCGCACTAATGAGAATTTTAGTCATATGTATATGGACTTGAGTCAAAAAGTTGATGAGCAGAATTTCTCCATATTGACAACTGCGGTTGTTGGTTCAAAAATAATAACTTTTTCTACAATTTGACGAACTTTGTTTTTGTACCTTTTGTTTCAGTGTGGAAGGTGTTAGTGCCTAGCATCGCACAGTTAATATCATGTCTTCATCTCCAGTGGTAAAGGATGGGCGTTGTCTGTTGGTTAGTTCGTCGAAAAGTAATTCGTCGAATCGAGTTATTTCTTAAATTCGTGTGAATGCATTGTAACAAAACATTTTCAGTACGATAATAAATTTAATTAAATAAATCAGAGTTCATTGTTTACGATATTATCGTGAATGCTAACCCTTCGGGTAGGGGTTAGAATATACCCGAAGTAGGCACGCTTGTCGTAAGGGGCGAATAAAATTAATTTTAAGTATACCGAGTTTAAACCGTAAGCAAATAATGCAATAAACATAACAAACAGATACAAACAGTTCTACTGGAAAATCCACACTCTTCGGAGGCAGTCTCTACGGATTCTGGGGAGAGCCATTTATTGCTATCCATTGACCCTTTTAAAAACAGTAAAAAGTGTCCAGATGACCACCATCGGGATCGGTAAAAGTGAAACCCCTAAAGAAGCCCAACGATGCCGAATGCACTAGGGCGCGTTACTCGGGATTCAACGCAATTAAAAAGCTTCGAAGACGAATATATTGAACTCCGTGCAAAGCTTAATAAAATAGAACAGCTCTATGAAGAACTAAAGAAGGAGCTAGGTCTAATAAAAAAAGAAAACCAATCACTTATAGAGTCGCAACTTCCAAAATAGAGGAAGACAAATTATGCCGCTCAGTCAGTCGCGATTATTCAACTGACGAGGAGGAGCTGGCGCGTGAAACTGATTTTATTACTAAGAGGAGACCGAGCAAGACACGATAAGCGGGAATTTCCAAAACGATTATTATGGTTAATCAATATAAGATATACCTTCCGTCACCGATAACCGTTGTCGGAATTACCAATTACAACAAACTTTATAATCTTCTTAAGGCTATGTTAAAACCATCATTTAACATAATTTCTTTAAGTAGCTATACGTGGAAAATTAATGTTAGCGATCCGGACATCTATAGCGCAATTTCACACAAACAAAATTCAGAGAAAGTTGAATGGTACACTTATGAAAATTAATCAAAAAGGCCTCACCGAGTTGTAGCCAGAGGACTTCATACTTCAAGCCGCAAGAACGACGGTGCAAGGCCTCCAAACTAAACGTTTCAAGATTATCAATGCCGTTAACTTGATTAAGAAAGAAAAGTGAAAAACTGAACGAGACGATGAAGTTACAGTTAAGCGCGGACTTCCGTTGTTCGTGCTTGGCTTCGAGATATCGGGGAAAATTTAGACAAAATATATAATATTGATTCTATACTTAATTTAGTAGTGAAAATTGAACCTGTTCGCAAAAGAACATGGTTAATCCCACAGTCTAAGCGCTGCCAAGGCTATAATCGTACGCACGCAAATTGCCAAAAGGAACCGCGTTGCGTTAAATGTGCCGGTAAACACTTTTCAGAAGAGTGCCGTACAAACAAAATGCCGACTTGCATTAATTGCAAGGGAAAACACCAGGCAAATTATCGCGGGTAAAAACCTCCAAGAAAGACGCGTTATAACAGAGAAAATGTTTTTACCCATCAAAAACCGATCTAAAGGAGGAAAGGAAAAATGAAAAACAACTAAAGAACGAAAAATACAGACTAACGAAACCATCGCAGCCGAAACAACGAAATATTGAGGTACAACAGTCGACGAATCACGGCCGGCAAACTAAGCCGCGATACCAGCAAACAATCGAGTTGTTAATACGACGCCTGATCCGGTCCATCAAGTTTTTTCACAATCCTTGCGAGACTTAAGGAGCAAAGCCAAATTAACTAATTATGTTTAAGAAACTAGACAAGCTCAAAAAAAACTTCGAGGCACACATACTCCAGTTGAAATCATGAAAAGCATTATAAAAATAGGAACAGATAACGCGAATTGCCTTCTGCATAACATCGACGAGTTAGAAGTATTTCTTCACAAACACGATATTGATATATGCCTGGTGTCTAAAATGCATTTGACGAAAGAATCAGGTATGAACCCATCAGAATGAGCTAGAGGTGGAGCGTCTTTTGTTATAAAAGACACCACTGATCGCTCTCCGGGTATAATAATGAAATGCAAATAAGCACGTTTAGCGGAAAAGTCGTATTCTTTACGAAGTCAGTATGGAGTTTGGGGTCGACTTTTACTCGTCTGGCAAGCCGACATATTGGCCTTCAGACATGGCAGATACACCCGACCTCGTAGATCTCCACGAACACCATCCTAACTCGAAGACAAAGTAGATCAATTTGTCGAAGCTTTACAAAGTTCAGCGTGGAACAATATTCCACATTAAAAGAGAGTAATCTAGAAGAGCGAAATTAAATTTCGCCGCGAAATTACTGAATTAGTAAAAGAAAAACGAAGAGCGAGAAAAAGATGGCAACAATCTCGTGCTCCGCAGCACAAAACAATTTTAAATAATCATTGCAGCAAACTGAAAGGATATATTCGGGTTTTAAAAATCATGAAGTTTCTACGTATCTTGAAAGCTTAATGACGGAAATAAGGTCAAATTATTCGCTCTGGAAAGTTGCAAATGCCACCTATAAGGAAAAACAATGGCGAATGGGTGAAAGTAGACAAGGAAAAGGCTGAAATATTCGCGGAATACCTTGAAGCGACGTTTGAGCCATTTAATGGTTAAGCGTTGGTTGAAGATGCTGGTTCAACCATGGTATCTGACAAACTTGGCCATGAATATATCTTATTACAGAACAGGTTCTTAAAGAGTGTCCAAGAAAAGCACTAATTAAGTTTGCTTATCTCATAAACGCTCCGATTAGGCTGTTGTACGTTCGCCGACAATGGAAGATAGCTAAGGTTATAATAGTTCCTAAGCCGGGAAAACCTCCAAATGGCAAAAAGTCCTATCGACCAAATTTGCTTCTACGGTACAAATTCCGCGGCTAAATACTTCGGAATGGCGTTAGATGCAAATTTAAAATGGAATTTAAAATGAAGAAACGCGAGGAGCTTCTTATTAAATTTAATCAAATGCATTGGCCGATTGGAAGTTCTCCAAGCTCAGCATGCAAAACAAGCTGCTTTTATAAAAGCAAGTGCTAAAACCTGTATGGACGCACGGTATACAACTAAACTTAAAATTTTACAAACATTCCAAAATAAAAGTCTTAGACAAACCCTTAATGCTCGGTGGTATCTCCGAAACGAAGATATCCACAGAGATCTAGGTGTTACTATCGCGAACGACGAAATACGAAATTTAGCGCCTAAATAACACACTAGCGTTCTTGGCCATTGCAATGACGCTGTATTACAAATCTTAGATCAGAGAAATTTAGTGCGCCGACTACAAAGGGAAAAATATTTTGAATTAGCACAATAACATGTAACCGCATGTTATTAAATAATTTTAAATAAAGCTGCTTGATAGGCATTAGCCTAGTTGTAGTATGATTAGTTTTTGATGGGAGGTGGCTTTTAATGAGTAAGAATCTCACACTATTATGAGCATGGCCGGTTCTCATAGTGGCTCATGGAAGATTTACCACGTACCCTCGAAAAAAAAAATTATACGGAAAGGCTTCAGTCCTCTTGGGCGAACAGTATTATACCCTATCCATATTCCTATATGTCACAAAGAAAAATGCATTAAGAACATGATCTTTTTTCTATCTAAGAAATTTATAACGGAACACTTTTTTTTTAAAAACGCCCCAAAAAAGTGGGCTTAGCCAAAAACTTTTTATGTGTGATATACTAAAAAAAATATTGCCTAAATAGTTTGTTATAAATCAATTTTTTTTTTATACAAATTTTTAAAGATTTTTAACCATATTTTGCTAAAAAAAAAACGCCCACAAAAACAAGGCGTGGCAAAAAACTTTATAAGGAAAACTTGTGAATGAGTTCAGTGTATACATATTTTATTAAAGTTCAAACCATTTATCTCTTCTACTTTTAAACGGTTGATACGGGCGGACGGACATTGCTAAATATTCTTAGGTTTTGGCCATGTTCATATATATAATACTTTTAGGGGTCTACGACGAATATAAAGGTGTATTACAAACAATGTGTCAAAAGTTAAATGCAAACTAAATACATATAAATATAGATATATAACTAAAATAAAAAAACTTACATTTATAATACAATTTGTTTCGAGTGAAGAACAATATTATCCTACTAAATACAATAGGTTGCGTTGTATTGTTAAATATCCCGCAACATTTTTTTGAAGTTTAACTGCATAACATAATTTCATAATAGCTATCCAATATTTTAATCGAAATTCAATTCACCAAATCTATAATAATTCACGAAAAACTAAGAGGCGCAATATGGGCGGTTTTGTTCCCATTACACATACGCAACGTCTTAACATGCAGAATAAAATTAATATACCTACTTATGTTACGAGTTGTCCTAATTTACTGGCACGTTGTTGGTTTCAGCATAATAACTCACAACTTACTCAAATCTCGTTCGCTGTTTAACCGGTCATTGCAGTCTAGATTGAACAATATTGATTGCGTGAATTACTTCGAACTTATTCCACGATGAGGGCACAAATACCACACAAATTAATAACTCCACGTTTTATATATTTTGATTATCGTTTAAGTCGAACGCCTTCCCACCACCTATTTGCCACTTTGTGGTTGGTATCAATGGATGTATATTTCACTTCTCGTTGTGAGCACAAAGAGCTCTTTTAGTAAGCCAGCCGATTTCTTCATATCTTGATTCTGGTTAAGGAATTATTGGACTCTCACCTTTAGTGATTTGGTGAGAAATTATTTTACACGAAAATGAAATTTCAGTCAAAATTTATTCATTAAGTTGATCGCCGTTGATGTGGTATTTTAAGAGGCGTGCCCCCAAACAGTATTTTCAAGTGATAAGTGAGATACTTCAAGTTAATTTAACACCTTTCGAGTTGTAAGTATAACGCCCAGTTATCGACGTTGTAAATTAATATTAATTCTTTGGAGTAGTTTCAAAAATATATGAACGCATTTTCTATGAAAGGTAAATACATATATTATTGCTTGCAATCCAATTAATACTCTACCTATATCTAAGCCCTCAAAGTGAATATGAAATTGCTCAATTATTGTAAAAATGTTGGCAGTGAACTTTATGATCTGAATGAAAAATATATATTTTTTCTACTGATAGATTGATTTTCTACTAATGAGGCTTAGACTCTTTTTCAGATGCAGAAAAATAATACCAAAAACAGATTTTCTGACTGTACTGTTTGAATAAATAAACAATGGACTTTGTTGCGTTTAATGTCCACTCCTCATGGTTTTACTGTAACGATTTGACTTATCGCAACAAGAAATGGAGATCATTTCTCCGTCTCCGAAACATCGAAAAACTAATTTTCAGACGTTGTGCAAGGAATATGAGCGCTTCGTGTTAAAAAAAAACTTTTAAGCGTATAAATCTAGCTCTAGTTATGATGATTACTCGGATATTTTAAATTGGAATTATTGTTTTTGTTGTCTTTCTTCTTAATTTCTTTTTCGAATCTTTGCCTTATTGAAGCTATTTATTTGTGCACTTGTGTGATTGAGGATTTGATATGCCTTTTTTTTTGTTTTATTAGCTTCTGACTCACTGATGCGAAAAATATTGCACGTCGACCTAAGAGATCTTTTATGCTGGGCGTCAGAGTATTGCATAGGTGAGTAGTGCGTCCATCTTTCTAATGTAGCTGATGATACAATCAGCAGAATAATTCTGTACATCGTCGGTGCTTATCATTTCCCTAAGAAAAGATTTCCTTCTTATACCATACAGGGCCGGGCATACACACATGATGTGCTCAGCAGTTTCGCCTTCTTCAGATTTTTGATATCGTGCCTTGGTAGATTTAACAATTTCTTGGCAACGTGTCAAAACAGTGTAATCCTGATTAGGAGTCAATGGTGGGTGAGATAAAGGCTTTTGTAGCTGCTTGCCTGTTCGTGTTTGTATGGATGTTAGCTCCTTCGATTCTAGAGTTGTAAATTAGGTTAGCGCATTCTTTTATGGCATGGAGCTCTGCCTGAAATAACTGGGAATTTTTCATATAGCTATTGAGACATTTTTATTTGGTCCATGGATACCGCCTCCATCACCAGAGTCCATTTTTGAGCCATCCGTATTGTTTTTTTTTATAATATACGCGCACTATATGGATTTTTGATACCCTTATAATGAAGTAAAACAGTGCGGGCATTAGGGAAGTAAAAAATTAGAAAAAAGGAGATACCGATACACGCTGGTCTTAAGTGTCTGTAAACTATAATGTGCAGGAAAAACAGAGCGGGGTAGAGCGTTTCACATTCGTATTGTACGGTTAAGAAACGAATCCTTGTACTGTACGTTCGAATACAGGCTTCAGGGTAAACTGCAATAAATAATACCAAAGCAAAAATTATATTTTATAATATCGTAAAGATTTAACCATCGGAGTTTCGTGTTTTTGAAAACAAAACTAGCAATACACAGAATATTGCCTTTCTTTTCTATATTTATTTCATTTACAAAAATAGAAATCAGAAATTATGTATTCTCGTTTTTATTATAAACTCATAACATAACATATCATGTTCATCACATTTTCATATGTAGTATTTTATGTCTAAGAAATAGTTTTTTGTTATTTTTCTAACTGGCGAAGGAGATAATGCAAAATTGTGCAAAAACTAATTATATTATTTTTTTCATTTTGTTATGATAACACAACTTTCAGAAAGTAAAACTGTGATCAATCGGTCCGGCAAAAGGGTTCGAATTTCGAAGTATCAATTTAACAATTTACATAAGCATGACGATATGAAAGGGTTATATTAAGCTGTTAAAAAAACCTGGGAATATTATTACTTATATCAGAGAACGGCTGCAATCCTACCACTGAATCTGCATATTAAATCAGTTGTATATTGTAGAGTAGTTCACAGGACCTTACGGGCATTGATCAATATATATTGGCAACTATACTTCCAGAAAACTTTCCTTGTCCAGATCGGAATGGGAGGAAAAAATTCGCTTTATCCATTTTGTCGGGTCCAGAAAGGAATGTGGAGAGTTACATACGTTCGGCCCCCGAATTTGTCCGGCGTCTTCCAGGTGGAAGTCCTGGCGATAAAGGAAGCAGGAAAAATACTTTCAAATAAATAAAAAAATAGTAAATCAACCCAAAACAACACAGCTATGTTCGTCGAAAGCCAGACTTCGATTAAGGCCCTCATCTTTAACAAGACAACGTCGAAGCTCCTCATACTTTAGGGCAAAGGCAGAGTACAGGTGGAGGAACATGACGAATTGCGTTATTTCTGAGAAGACTTGGTCCAAATACATCAAACCGCACTTCACCTACTATTGGCACCGGCTCTAACTAGTGCGAGACTCCGAGCGCTTGGGACGACCTTTCTGGCAAATCAAATATCGGTCTCAATGATATCATAACAATCTTCAATTCCACCAGTTCACTTACACACTTTGAACTTTATATTCGAAAGACCTCATGCGTGGTATTTAGTATCAAAACTTCGCTATAGCGCTATTTGTTATTATTTGCAATTATTGTTTTTTGAGATATCAAAACTCTTATTTTTCATTTACGGCGGTATATCTCAGCAACAAGTTGACGTAAGAAAAAAAAGAAAAGTTTGGTAGGTTTCTACCAAAACGGCAACCGTGACCATGACAGACTTACTGGGGTTGATAGATACTCCCTTTACTACACCATTCAAGAACTATCTTAAGAGAGTTTTGCATACGTGTTGTGACGTGGTTTGCTTCTTTGGCCCTAATTGTGATGACCAGGTCTTCGGTGTAACCAACTACATGGAAGAAACCAACTACAAAGAAAGGTGTGAAAACTCCTTCCTGTGAACAGCCTTTCACGACTCTTACTGATACTGAGGTCAGTGCCGACGAAGCAGTTATCTTACGACTCTCTATCATCGCTTCTATCTATTTAATCGTAGATTGATCGATATTTCTATGTCTCAAAGCGTTTGATATGCAATTATATCCAGTTTTATCAAATGCACCCTCAATGTCTAGGAAGGCATTTCATAGAGGTTTTCACACAATGAAACCTCTGTGAATCTAAAGCTACTTTTGATTTGGACTGATCAAAACAGTTCCTTCGGTTAATTTGCCTTTCTGATAGGCGTATTGATAGGATGGCGAGGTATACCCATTTGCTGATATGTAGGCCTATTGTTTGCCCCATCGATTTGAGGGGGAAAGTCTTACGGGTCGATTTAATTTAGTTAGTTCGTTGTGTCCTATCGTTGCCTATCGTAGGAATAAATACTAATAGTGACGTAAATTTCACCTATGGTTTTTAACCCGGGGAAATGGACTTGCAGAAGGTTCAAGTTTGTAAGTTTTTTCTCGTATAGAACCGGCTTGTGTTCGGTGTTGCATCACAGTTTGGATCTTATGTGCATATAATCCGATAGAAACGCCCCACCGGACACATGACAGTCTTCAGAAATGTTAAGACTGGCATGTGTCTGGTGTTAATGGAACGTTTTCCTCATCTGCAGCAAAATACGCCGAAAATACGAGAGAAAATGTTATGTCTTTCGCAACAAAAAGAGCTGTCCTTGGACTTAAATTTCGTCGGGCTAAAACTCTTTGCTTTCATCGAGAGCGATCTTTCCTTTCGAACATCACTTGATTTACTAAAAAAAATACTTACCCGTCGTAAAATCGAATGACAAACAAATAAGTGGTACAGGAAAAACAGCTGAGTAATGAAAAAAGGCTAAGAAACTGTCCCAACTGTTGAAAGAAAGACTTCGTCGAATTTTGATTTTCATTATAATTATTCATAGTAGGCCCCACGAGTGGCGGAGAAAGGAGGTCGATCTGTACAGAGATCCGCAATATACAGACAAGGCTAGCAAAATCCGGAGGACGTCACGTTTTCGGACACTCCGTTAGCGACTGGGCCCCCAGCCAGGTTGACGCTCGGCACGTGTCCTATGACACCTTCTTCCGGCCCAAGGGAGAGGATTGTGAGAGAGGATGAAGACTAGGAGGGAAAGGAAAGGAGAGGAAGAAAAAGGGGGGAAAATACAGGGAAGAACGTCCTTTGGTTTCAGGATTCATCTAGAGCAAAGCTTCTCAAGAATCATTGACCTTACTGAGCCCCTACAATTCGGCAAGATTGACGCTCGGAGTAGGGGTTGAAAGTTGTAACGTGGAAAACATTTGTCCGTTAAATGAAATTCGATTATGTTGATTCGTGTTTTCTGAGTTCCTGTAAGATTGCAGGATGAACTAGATTGGAATTAGTTTCATCTTATGCGATGAGCGTGTAGGCATTTACCATAGCTTCTTTCATGAGTTCTAGATGAAGTGATGGGATGTTTAGGATAACCTCATGTGCAGCAGACGGTGTTGTCTTCACTGCACCAGTTGTACTTACACAGGCTAGTCATTGTATTTTGTTTAGTTTAGTCTGTACAGACCTCTGCGTAGCTTTATACCACCAAATGGCGGCTGCAAACGTGATAATTGATCTAGTTATTGCCATATACATCCATAATGTCATTTTGAGGTTGAGTCCCCAGTTTTTACCAAGTAGACTATCAGTGAGATACTGGCTTTGTCAATAGTCTTGGTAATGTGAGAGTTCCATGTAAGTTTTTTATCCAGTGTGACTCCTAGGTATTTAACTTCCGATGGGAAGTCTATTGATTCACCGAATAGTGTTGCGCGTCTGAGTCTGTCCAACTTTCTTCTTTTGGTGAATGCAACTATGGTGCTTTTCTTTGGAATGGCCCTGAGGCCAACCTTTAACTAACTAGCACATTAACTAACTGGGACTCTTGTAGAAAAGACTGCGGAAATAAAATCGATCTTAACGTACCACTTCAAACACCTTGTGCACTTGAGGATGAAGTCGATCAATTAATCGGAGACATAGAAAGCTCAGCCTGGTATAATAAATAATATATCCTCGGGAACTAATCGAATAAGTAAAAGAGAAAAGAAAAGCGCGCAAAATCTGGCAACAATCTCATGCTCCATGCATGAAACGATATTAAATAATCTATGCAGCACTCTCAAAAAAAAAAAAAAAGGTTCAAAACTTTGAGAATCGCGAAGTATCTTCATACATATATTTAAGGTCTAACTGCGAATAAGAGTTCGAACCTTTGCTTTTATGCAAGCAGCTTTAATGTTATTAAAGCGATTACATCTTATTATCGAAGAGCGATGCTTAATACATGAGCACCATTTCGGGTTCAGAATTAAGCACTCTATAATCGACCAGGTTTATCGAATAACCAATGAAATAGAGAAACCCCTAGAGGAAAACAAAAAGTGTTTCAGTGTTTTTCTTGATGTATCGCAAGCCTTACTCCATACTCATGCCATACTCTAGCATGCGGGATTGAAAAATAAACTAAAATTAGTTGTTATCGAGTAGACAGACTCTTCCGTGTTAAGCACGGGAACAATAACTCCGAATTCAAAGAAATCGAGGCAGGAGTTCCCCAAAAAAGCCTTCTGGGTCGGATTCTCTTTTTAATTTATACTCGAAATATTCCGCAAGAAGATGGCACAACTGTAGCTAGGTTTGGGGATGACACAGCTATATTGACCGTGAATATTACGGTAGAATCAGCAACGAACAAGCTCCAACGGGCTATCAACATCGTTTTTGAGTGGACATAAACTTGGCGTATTGTATTCAACGAAACAAAATCAACGCACGTTAATTTTACTTACGGATATGTAAATATGCTACCCATTTTTATAAACTCCGCACAAATTCGGTACGCAAATGAAGCTAACTATTTGGGAATGACATTAGATGCGAAACTTAAATGTAAATTGCACGTAAATAAGAAACGGGAAGAGCTCGGTATTAAATATAATCGAATACATTTGGCTGCTTGGTCGATTTGCTAAACTCAGCATGCAAAACAAGTTGCTTTTATACAAGCAAGTTCTTAAACCGGTTTGGGCGTATGGTATACAACTTTGGAGTTGCATCAAAAGAACATACAAATTTTACAAACTTTTCAAAATAAAGTATTAAGAAAAATTGTTAACGCCCCGTGGTATATCCACAGAGACTTAGGTATGGCTACCGACAAAGACGAGATAAAAGCATTTGCCCGTAAGCAACGGACTCGGGTTCATGGTCATTGCAATAACGCTATGCTGCATATTCTAAATATAACGAATCTAGTACGAAGACTGCAACGGATAAAACCATTTGAAGTAGCGCAATAAGATTTAACCGCAAGCAATTGGCGGTATTAGCAGGTACTTCTGCTGGGAGGCTGCTTGTCAAACGCGTATAAAAACGGTAATTAAAACTACTAGATAGGGTATAACCTGAAGGGAAGTGTTTTTAGTGAGTTAGAATCTCACATTATTATGAGCACGTGCGGACGGTCCTCATAATGTCTTATGGAAGAGTTCCATATACCCTCGCAAAAAAAAAATAATTCTTCTTCGCTGTGCGCCAATTTGGAAAATTCTTCTTCTTCCTAGTTCCTATCAGAAGTTGGAAAAAATACCTTCTTCAACTCCTGATACAGGCTCGCCTTACACTTAACTTGAATTTGGGCACACTTTTCTTCGCGATACTTTAGCAACGTCTGTATTCCACTTCAATGCGAGTTTTTTCAACTATATTATTAGAGGGGCACTTTCACCAAGCCTTGAAAACCACTTTCTTTACCTTTATTGCTGCTTGAACTTCCTCTATCCACCACCAAGCTTCCTAACTATATTATTAGAGGGGCACTTTCACCAAGCCTTGAAAACCACTTTCTTTACCTTTATTGCTGCTTGAACTTCCTCTATCCACCACCAAGCTTCCTTTCCGTTCTGGTACTTTAGCTTTCAATAAGCAGGGTTGTTATAGGGAATCTTACATATCTTGTGCGCTGTACTTTTCATCCTCAACTTCGTTCATGCTAACAATAAATGACTCGACTTTTTTTTTGTCAGGTTGTACCAATTGGTTGTCGCAGAAACCATTGTTCGTTTATTTTTGTTCTTCTTTTCCATACGTATTTCTGTCAGGTGGAGACGGTGTTTCCGGCGGATAGAATCTCCCAAGATCACTTTGCAATCTTTAACTCTAGGCTTCATGAAACTTTTCACCAAATGATAGTCAATCTGGGTTCCATTTTCGCCACTGCTGGAAGTGGCCAAGTGCCGGCTCTGTTTGATGAACATTGTATTTAAATCGATCATACGAGACATACGGTCTGTCGTGCTCATGCTTAGGATGTCTTCACGAGAAAAATTTCTGGTTCCGTATTCTAGTCCTCCATGGCAGTCTTTATAGTCTTCGTTGGACTTCCCGACATGTCCTTTCAAATCTCCGCCAACACACAAAAGGTCATCCTTTGGAATATTCTTGATGAGGTTGTGAAAGTCAAGCCAGAATGCATATTTTTTCCTCTGCTCGCAACCGAGATTGGGAGCATATGCACCGACAATATTCCACACCTCGCCTTAAATCACCAGTTTGAGAGACATCAAACGGTCATTGGGATTTATGGTCAAATGGTCAATACGTTGCTAAGCAACTCTGCCGCAAGGATGATACCGATTCCATTCTTACCCTGTTCTTTACCGTAGTAGAACATCTTGTATGTTTTTGTCTTAACGTCCAAGAAACGTGCCCGATTTCCGGTGTTTCGCCATTTCGTTTCATGGACACACAAGATGTCCAATCGCATTTTTACCATCATCTCTTCCAGATCGTAGCTGCGAGCACTCTTACTCGCGACCCTTAGGTTTCGCCAAAGTCTTTGCATTATTTTGCTATCCCCCGGAAACCGAAAAGCTTTGACCCATGGATTTCTGCTCGTCCCAGGACCACAACCCTGCTTAGCATTAGAAGTGCCTGGCGAGGTAGTGTTTCTTTAAACATAAATTGCCATAATGCTAGGTTAAGCGAGTTTGTTTGTTCAACAAGTAGTCCTGATATCATTTCTTGATTGATCTTACTTTGACACCGGTGACCTCCAGTCGTCCCTACCCACGGATTTGCATGCACACTTTTGGAGCAGTTTAAAGGTGTTAAATAGGTTGTTAGGCTCACCTGGATGTTTAAATTGCCTAGAAGTGACTCCCTCCCCTAAGTCGTCTTAGACGACAAGCACTGGCAGGCGCTGCTGGGATTTTCTTTCTTCCCGTCCCTGCATAGGGCGTCATGTAATGAACCATATGCTCATTATTGAGAAAATTTTTATCCAGATCTACGCCGGACAGGAATGGAGTCTTGCGTCTCAAAAATCTGTAACTTGTTTGTCTCGTGGAATAATTAAGTGCAATTTGGAATATATTATCTTTAATATATAATAAATCATCAAATACACAATTTTTTGAGATTCGTTTTTTTTTAATATTTAAAGTTTATTCAAATTTAAAGAATTACAATTTTTTCCAACCAAAATGTAGATTTTCATTATAAATTTTTGTTTTCAATTTATTTATTTTTACTTAGGTTATACACATTAAGATAAAAATTAAGATAAACTATAACACCCAAAATAAAACAATTAGAGAAATGAAAAAACGTAATTCAAATATTTTTTTTATTAAAAAATCTACGAACAATTGTTTAAAATTAATTCATATGTCGTGATAGGCCTATCACAAGTTCCCTTCGAAAAAATCCCCGAATGAAAAATTCTGCTACGAATCCCGAAAAAATCAAAAGTTCCGAAGGGATTCGAAAAAAAGCATTGCCTGATTGAAAAAATTAGTTTCCATTTTCGAAGTTAGCTGATTTATATCACAAATAAAAATTACCTTCATTTTTCCAAACCAATTTTTTTACCAATTTTTTTTTCTAGTAAAAATTTAATTTTTGTGACTTAAATGAGTTCTTCTAGATTTGTAACATTTACTCAATTTAAAATATATATGTAATGAACAATTGAACTGTCGAATATAATAAAATATTTTTGTTTTCAAGTTAAAAATTCCCAAAAAAGGATTTTCCCATCTATTAAATTCAAAATCAAAAACTAGTTTGTCGCGCATATATTCGTTTTTTTAAGTGAAAAAAATAATAATTAATGGAATCAATTGCAATTTTTATCGTTGCAATTCATAAAGAGGGCGATACACCAACAAAGATACTCTGTAAGTTATACTTTCAATTATTTAAATTTGTTCATTTCATTGGTATCTTTCGCAGTTTTAGAAGAAATTTCAGACTAAACAAAGACTCCGTCAAATACGTGCTTCAAGAACTTAAAGCGGAGCTGGAGCCAGGCGTGTTAGCATCTTCATGACCCCATTCTGTCGATTGAGTCCGACGCAGAGACTTATAGCTGAAGGCGGCTACCAGCATTGTGGCACCGGGAATGATTTCGAAATCAGTATACCCCAATCAGCGTTCTTCATGAATTTTAAGAATATAAGACATTTATTATTACATATAAATGAATAAAAATATTTTTATAAGAACGTAAATTTTGTTGAAATAACTATTCCTTTAGTTAGTCTACGACAGAAAAAACTTGTCGTAGAGAAGGATAAAATAATTCAGGTTTTTTCGGGTGTGGTCATACCAAATTCTACGAATTTCGAATTTGGTAGCAGTTTTTTCACTACGAAGGGAACTTGTAATACATTTTTCGGGATTCGTAGAAATTTTTCTATTACGATGTAGCTCGTGATAGGAGTGATTAATTGGTTTTACTTCGTATTTGTGGTTTTGCGTGGATTTAGTTTGTAGATATTTATAAACAGATATTGCGACTTGAGTGAACAAAATTTCAGCCACGCTTTAGCCACTCACAATTTATTTCCTTGTCAGGTAGTGACTGCGACTTTTCACTCACATGTATAAAATCATAGGTATTGATTTTTTGTTCAACTCTAGACCGAACTAACTTATTTTCTAACTAGGCTTCCGACTAGTACCCGAAATAGCTGCGGTTTCCAGGGAAATTATTCCTATTAAATTTTCGATTGTATAGTTGATTTAACCCCGAGGTAGGTAAACATCTTAACCATCTCGAAGTTTCTGCATTTAACAATTACGTTTTGTTCCTTTGTTTACGAACAACTATGTTCGTCTGTTTTTCACATACAAGACATAAAGCCAGGTCAGAGATAAGGAGTTAACCAGACCAGAAACCAAATAGTTAACTCTGCAAGACTCTTCCCTTGAACCAGCAAAATTTTTTGAAATTGGACGCAAAATCCTCTCTCAAATTTCTTATCTTTGAATACGTGTAACTGAGAGACATTTGAGGCATTGCTGTGTCAAAAATACGACATTCGGCGATTAGTTTTACAATATTTCCAAATGGCAACAAAAAACAGGTGGTTAGGCGGGTGTGTTGGGAAGTGCTGTAAAGTATTGAGTTTACGTAATTCAACTTTTATTCCTATTTTATTGTTAATGTTTATGAAGAAACAAAAAATTAATAATACCATAATTATGAAGTTATTGCAAATGAATGGGAATATCTGTTGTGTTTTTAAAGCATAGTTCTTTCTTTGCTTATCTTTTTTTTTATAATCTACACGTCCAAAAGAGATGAAAGGATGGGAAAGCGATGCACACTGATTTTAAGTGTTGATGGGGAGGAATGCAGCTGGTTATTTCGCACTTACGATGGAAGTATAGATAAAAAAACGACAGATAGGTATAGAAAAATAGATTTGAATCACTCTTTTTTATGTATAAATAAACAAGTTTTTAATTTAAAAAAAAAAACCAAAAATATGCAACAATTTGTTTTTGGATTATTTGATTTTTTTTTTAGCTTTGACCGAAGGAGATTTTATAGCCAACCCAGGACTGAAGCGATTTCTTGGCCACTGCGTCGAAAATGTGGTCATTCCAACATTGGTTGTCAATAACGCACATACCGAGGACGGTTTCAGCAATGGAAGTGCCGTTCATGGATAATTACAAAGTATTTGGGTTTCGCTTAATGTCAACTCAAACGAAATTTGCATTCCAGCCCTACAGTAGTTCAACCGCAATACTCGCCATGCTAAGAATGCACATCAGTTCACCCTTAAGCCTTTATTCGGACGAACCATATTCCTAATCCTTCACTTCCATAATGCCCGCACTGTGTTACTTCATTATAAAGGTATCGAAGTACGCTTACATTATAAAAAAAACAGCATAGTGTTTTGGAGGCATTAAATTCTACTAAATTGATTGTACCCCACTTAAGTATGCTGTCAGGGTCAGAATTTAATGAGCTTAACATATGTACTTTGCCGCTTCTGCTCCACGCCTGAAGATGAGGGACGTGAACCCTGGAAACGAATATGAGTAGATGAGGGTACTGTCATTAGCAAATAAATAAATTGGAATAGAAGTGACAGACAGGAGATCATTGATAAAAATAAGAAAACTTGTCGGAGACAAAACAGATCCTTGGGGAACACCAGCATGTATTTGGTGGGTTGAAGACTTGAAGCCGTCTAAAACCACTTGAAATGAAATGTCTGAAAGGTAATTTCTAATCCATTGAAGAAAGGTAACATTGATTCCAAAAGCACGCAATTCCGAAAAAAGAGCTTGATGCCAAACTCTGTCAAATGCTTTTAAAATATCAAGCGTAACGATCTTACTTTCATATTTTTGAATTGGTTAATTGTATTTATATTAAATTCATTTGTTGTTTTATTACATTATATCTTTTTAATTTATGAAAGTTTACTGTATTTTTTGTTAATCCTTTTTAAATAATTTTATGTTATAAACTAAGTACGTTCAGTCATTCAATATGATAAGCTGTTTCTTTTTCTTAGTTGGCTTTAAAATCTAACTTCCAATGCATAGTTAATGATTGCAAATGTTATATCGAATATCGTTTTCAACCATTTCCCAATTGTGTAAGAGTACTTAACTGGTTTAATATCACCATCCCTGACCTACGAAATCCGTTTGGTTATGGGTACCCACTCTTCAATTTATTTTCAACCGCAAATGTATGATCGACTTTCTTAATATGTATACATTAGTCAGGTTAATCCGTATGATTTTAATTATTTTTCATTAAAAAATTAGAATAAATTGGTTAAAAGATAGATATATAAATCCATATTCACCGCATATTTTAGTTGTTTATTTTACACACCCAAATTGTGAGGTGTAATCTGCTCAAATTCATCAAGTGTTCCCAACTTCTTATTATTGAAAATTACATTTCATGGGTGCGGTAATTAAAACCCAAATAATGTTTTATACATATGTGTGCACGTATTAATTTGCTCGCAAAAGCCATAAGTGAAAATTTTAATTAGCAGCCTAGTTTACGTTTGAGGGTGAATTGAGAGACTCTCTCAGAGTAGAATATCTGGTTAATTCCACATCTTTGGTCTAGCTTCTCGAACTACTTAGCCACTTCACATAGAAATTTCTTTGTGCTTTCCGAATTTCGTCAAATATGTTCTTAAAGAGCCATCGATCAAATCAATATTTTTTTTAAAAAGTTTTGTTAATAGTCATCAGCTATTGCTAGCTCATACATTATGTTTTATTTAAAACAGTCGCTTTATACCACTATATGATTTATGCGACCTATAGTTTCAAAGGCATTTCACCCAGATGTGGTGTTTTTTTTTTTGTTTAAATCGAGTTTCTAATTTCCTTATACAAGCAATCTTTTATAGTGATACGTTACATATAAAGTAATTTTGACTTTTTGTCTCAACTCTATTTAGCGTATATCTTGGATTATGACTTTCTTCTACTGCGTTTAAAAACACATTAAAATTGATTTCCGATTTGTTTGACCATGAAAATTAAGTCGAATCTAATTTATCCAAAATACTTCACGATGCATTGCTATTCGATAGCTAGAATTCTGCAAGGTATTTAACGATTATGTTTATCGGAATATGTTTATTATCGACTTACTAGTTTTATGTATCAATTCGTATAGTTCTCTTTTGAGAACATGCATTTATGAATATTCTTGGACTTCTTGTGGCCATCGGTTTTTTTTTTTTATGAAAAATGCGCGTTACGTATGCGTTGATGTCTACCTATCGTAACATTTTAATACTATAATAATGTCTTGATACCAACACAAGGTTACCTTCGGCTGTTTAAAAAAAAATGAATGGCGATGCGTGATTTTAAAGGCCTGTTCATCGATAAAATTACCGTCGTTAAAAGATACAATCCAGTGAAAGAGGCAGAAAAATCACAAGCGCATCCAAGCAAATTCCAGAAAGACTGGAATTGAAATTAATATATTCCTATTTATGACCATCATCATTTGTCGGTCTGCATTGGAACGTGCTGAGATTTCAGCACGACATTCAATTATATTTAATATTTTTGAATGAACCTAAAGCGAGTAATAATTATTAAACCTTTAAGTCTTTCATTAGATGAAATAACCAAATTACGTTGATAAAATAATGGTGGGAGTTATTCATTACTAAATGTATGCATATGTACATACATAGGTCATAACGGGTGATCCAAGTAGAGATAGCCAATATCCCTTCAACAGCCTTTTTTGACAGATCACGTGTGAGTCGTGTCATGCTGTCATGTTATTTTTGTTTAGTATTGTTTGGCATTTCATAATGGAAAGACTTACGAGTGAACAACGTTTACAAATTGTTCAACTTCATTATGAAAATTCACGTTCTGTGAGGAATGTGTTTCGTGCACTTCGCACAACTTATGGTCAACATAATCGGCCTACTGAGCATACTATTCGCAACACCATCACCTATTTTGAGACCCAGCATTCATTATTGGATAATATTCGACCGAATAGACAACGTCCAGCACGCTGTGAAGAAAATATAGCGGCCTTAGCTGAGAGTGTACACGAAGACCGTAGAGAGTCGATTCGGCGCCGTTCGCAGCAACTCGGACTGACGTATGGAACGACTTGGCGCATTTTACGTCAAGATCTTAAATTGAAAGCGTACAAAATACAGCTTGTGCAACAACTGAAGCCGCTCGACCTTCCCAAGCGACATCGCTTCCGCTCTATGGGCTCTTGAAAAGTTCCAAGAAGATCCAACGTTTTCGAGGAAAATTTTGTTTAGCGATGAGGCCCATTTCTGGCTCAATGGGTATGTAAACAAACAAAATTGCCGCATTTGGGACGAAGAGCAACCTGAAGAGATTGAAGAACTGCCACTTCATCATGCCGGTGCGAACGTGACCGTCAATGGCGAACGTTATCGTGCCATTATAACCGACTATTTGATGCCTGAAATTGAAGCTCGGCGACATTTGGTTTCAGCAAGACGGCGCCACTTCCCACACATCGCATCAATCAATGGACTTATTGAGAGAACATTTCGGTGAGCACATAATTTGACGTTTTGGGCCGGTCGATTGGCCACCAAGATCGTGTGATATCACACCGTTAGACTTTTTCCTGTGGGGATATGTAAAGTTAAATGCTTATGCCGACAAACCCGCTTCGATTCAGGCCTTGGATGAAAACATCACGCGTGTCATTCGCCAGTTACCAGTCGAAATGCTCGAACGAGTGATCGAAAATTGGACTCAACGGGTGGACCATCTGCGACGTAGCAACGGCCAACATTTGATGGACATAATCTTCAAAAAATAAATGCCAAAGAATGTTCTTTCAAATGATAATCAACATTCTCCATTAAATTTGAATTTTCTGTGTTTTTTTCCTTAAAAAAGTAGGGAACCTCGAAATGGATCACCCTTTAGAATAATGCATTGAAATAAGACGGAAAGGCTACAGTTCGCTTGGGGCGAACAGTATGATACCCCAACCATGGCATTTTATTTCATTCTATCATTTAATTTTTTTTTTAAAAACGCCCCAAAAAAGTGGGCGCGGCCAAAAACTTTGTATGGGCGATATATTGGAAAACACATTGGCTAAATATATTGTTAAACATTTTTTTTCGGTTTCTATGAAAATTTTCGACTAAAATAGCATTTTAGTGAAAAACGCCCACAAAAAGTAGGCGTGTCAAAAAACTATATATGACAAACTTATAAAGGCGGGCAGTGCCTACATATCTTGTGAAGGTTGTAACACTCAATCTCTCTGACTTTAGCTAAGTTTTTTCTTAACTGTGCGCATGGCAGTGGGCGTTTCAAAAAAATGTTACAGTCTACCATTTCGGGACCCTTGGGAGTATATATTCCAAATTTCAGCTTCCTAACTTTAATATAAAGGCCTAAACATTGGTGACGGACGGACGGACGGGCATTGATAAATAGTCTTAGGTTTTGGTCCTGATCATAAATTCATATACTTTTATGGGTCTACGACCCATTTTTTCTTTAAAAATTATGCCGGTGCGAACGTAACCGTCAATGGCGACCGTTATCGCGCCATGATAACCGACTATTTGATGCCTGAAATTGAAGCTCGTGATCTCGGCGAAATTTGGTTTCAGCAAGACGGCGCCACTTCCCACACATCGCATCAATCAATGGACTTATTGAGAGAACATTTCACATTTTGGGCCGGTCGATTGGCCACCAAGATCGTGTGATATCACACCTTTAGACTTTTTCCTGTGGGGATATGTAAAGTCAAAAGCTTATGCCGACAAACCCGCTTCGATTCAGGCCTTGGAGGAAAACATCACGCGTGTCATTCGCCAGTTAGCAGTCGAAATGCTCGAACGAGTGATCGAAAATTGGACTCAACGGATGGACCATCTGCGACGTAGCAACGGCCAACATTTGATAGACATAATCTTCAAAAAATAAATGCCAAAGAATGTTCTTTCAAATGATAATAAACATTCTCCATTAAATTTGAGTTTTCTGTGTTTTTTTCTTTAAAAAAGTAGGGAACCTCGAAATGGATCACCCTTTAAAATAAACATGAGTTGATTTGGTTTCATTAAGCTTCATACGCCAAGTTTTTGTCCGCTCAAAAACACAATCAATAGCCCGTTGAAGCTTGTTCGTTGCTGATTTAACCGTATTATTCACGGCTACTATAGCTGTATCATCTGGAAACATAGCTATTGTTTTTCCTTGACTTGCGGAATATCTCGAGTATAGATTAAAGATAAAATCAGAAACCAGAACGCTTCCTTGTGGAACTCCTGCCCCGATTTTTTGAATTTACCGAATTCGCAGCCGAATATTTGGTACATAACACGGAAGAGTCAGTCCGCTAGATAAGAACTTGGTATCTCATATAACTGCCTTGGAAAGGCCAATTTAAGCTTATGTTTCAATCCTGTATGGCATATCTTTTCAAAAGCCTGGGAGACGTCAAGAAAAACGCCAGAACAAAATTTTTTTCTCTTATACGGCTTTTTCTATTTCATTCTTCTTCTCTCCATTTAACGACGAGATTATGATCAGGATTACAGGGATCATAACGCTCCCACTTCACTGCATTCCTACTCGTCCCAGAAGTCTTGCAGCGGAAGTCTTGGACATCGCTCTCTGAAGGTCCTTGCAGATATTTTGGAGACCTAAAGAACACCAAAGCGAATCGCCCAGCTAAAATGGGCCCTAGGTTTCTTGGAAAAGGACAAACTGACCAGCGGAGACTTAGCGTCAGAGCGGCAGAGATCGGTGCACAGATGAGGAATTAACCAGATAGTCAACTCTGCATTCCCTTATCAACCCGCAAAAATATTTAAAAATGGCGGCAAAATCATCTCTCAATTTTCCCATCCGAGAATACGTGTGAGGCAGACATATGAAGTAAGAAGTAAGAGTGGCGAGTTGTGCAACATTTCCAAATGGCAACAAAAAATATAAGGAAAGGCTACAGTCCGCTTGGGGCGAACAGTATGATACCCTATCCATATCCCTATAAGCCCCAAAGGGAAAAGCATTAAGAAGATGATGGAAAGCATTTTATTTCATTATATTAAAATTTTTTTTTAAATGCCCCCAAAAATTGTTCGTGGCCAAAAACTTTCTATGGGCGATATGTTGGAAAAAATATTGAAAAATATACATATCTTGTGAAGTAAAACTCTATCTCTCTAACCTTAGCTTTAAAACGGTTTTTTCTAAATTGTGGGCGTGGCAGTGGGCGTATTCAAAAAATACACTTAACCATTTCGGAGCCCTAGGGAATATGTGGTCATAATTTCAACTTCCTAGATTAATTTTAAATGCCTGAAAATCGCGTACGGACGGACTGGCGGACATTGCTAAATAGTCTTAGCATTTGGTCCTGCTCATAGATATATATACTTTTATGGGTCTACGACGAATATTAAGGGGTGTTACAAACTATGTGCCAAAATTAATATACCCTTAGGATAGGGTATAAAAAGCTGGTCACGGCGGATGTGTTGGGAAATAGGAAGTGCTGTGAAGTGTTGAATTTACATAATTCAGCTTTTATAGCTTCATGTAAATGTTTTTTCATGAAACAAAAAAATTGTTACACAATAAATACGAAGTTATTACAATTTAATTCGAATATTTTTTGCGGTTTTAAGAAATGGTCCTCTATTTTGTATCGGCCTTTAAAATATACATACTTGGGTTGTTTTATTTTTTCCATTTTGGTTAATAAACTGAGATAAAATGTAAATTTTATTATATTATTGCATAAATATTACTAAATTATGACATTCTTTGTCAAGTTGTAATGTTTTGTAATTTCGTTTTATGAAAATAAACAAAACATTTTACTACTATGTACTACTCCTAGTAAGTGATTGCAAATGTTGTTCAAAAAGTGTTTTCATGTACCAAGAATAATATTTGTATATAGCTATATTAAAAATCGTTTTAAGCCAGTGCCCAATTGTGTAAAAGCACTTAACTGCATCAATATACCCATCCATAACCTACGAATTCCGCGTTTGTATAGTTATATTTAAATATATTGTCAACCTAAAATGCATGATCAATTTAGTTGTATTATGATTTTTTTTCATTAAAAATTATAATAAATTGGTTAAAACATAGCTTTATTCTCAATACTATAATATTTTATTATGTTATTAGTTCCGTGGTAGGTATGTTTTTATAAATCCATATTCACCGCATATTTTGCATGTTTATTTTACACACCCAACTTGTGGGGGTAATCTGCTCAAATTTATCAACTGTTCTCAACTTTTTGCTATAAGAAATAATATTTCATATCATTTCAATGGCCGCCCAAATTAAAACCCATATAATTCGATACATGTGTGAACGGTTCCCATTTGATTTTCCCGCAAAACTCCATATAAGTGCAAATTATGTGGGTAGCTGAAAGATACTTTATGGAGTTGACTATCTGCTTAATGCTTCATCTGTGGATCGAGGGTGCATTACACCAGCACTCCTCCCACCAACACATCTCTCAGGTTTTTCAGTCCTCAAGGTTAAAATTACCATAGCGATAATTGATCGTAGCAACATCGATGGCACGATCTCCTCTTAAAGGTGGCAGACAATCAAGTTGGAGCTGGATGACAACTTCATAGACTTCTTGAAGAAGCACCCAGGACCACCCCCAATTGTCGATGACGCTGGGTGACATCAGGGCCACATAAAACTCATCGTGCCAAGATCAAAGATGTTGCATGGGAGGATATCCCTTGCAGGTCGAGAACTCGCGCCATGATCCTCATCAAACCATACGCGGATAAAATTCCCGAGACGATAGGTCTCTGCAATCCCTTTCTGCCGACCCATAACTGGAAAGTCGTTAAGCTGGATGAGCAAATAATAATAATAATAATATATATATAGGCTGTAGTACACTGCGACCTTGTGGTCTATTGTGCCCCCTACTTATACCTTGGAGTGGTGTTGCTCCCTCTTACAGAGCACCCTCACAGATTAATTCGCCGGGAATTAAGTTGGAGTGCAAATGTTCTGGCTTTGGCCTTGGCAAGGAAACTCCTACTCAGGGTACATCATCCAGTCCAGTTTCCTTTAATAATCTGAGAATGAGTAGTGGATCCGTGGTTGATAAACTCTTTTCTTGAATTTGGTGTTTTCCCAAATATTTAAATTTTTTTGGGTCATTGCAGAATTTGCAGAGACCTTCATCTGATATCCCTATCTTCCTTAGGTATTCCCTGAGTTTCAATGCCCCATTAGGATCCATCTATCTAAAGATGGAGAACAGGAGCCATGGGTTGTTAATAACCTGGTTCGCGGACTCAGGACTCCTGGATACTACTCACTATATGCGTCAAATAAAGGTAATCCTAGATCTTGCATTCTAGTGAAAAAGTAGTTTAAATGTGTATTTTTTTTCTAATTTGAGCGATCGAGATGTAACCATCGCTAACAAGGAACTGCTAAAGGCAACATCTGGCTTGTATCGGCATATCTTGCACACGACCTAGTGGGATCTCTGCTTGTTTTAAACATAGTGTGGGGCAGTTCATATATGAACGATAGAGCTGAGTCACCGCATTGTTTGTAATTTGGGAAATGAACCCACATTCATAACCAAAAGTCGATAAGAAGTCTTAGAGATCACTCTTGTCTCCGATTCCATTTACATAAGATTGCAAACTGGAAAGTATTGACTGAGCACTAATTTTCAGACCATCGTTACATCCAAATCAATTTAGTTGATGAACCACTACGCCAACCAGCCTTCAGAAATTGCAGTAAAACAGATAGGCTAAAGTATAGGGGTATTATGCAACGAGCAGTAAGCTCTGAAATTACTAGTCCTCCATGCAATACAGACGAGCTCGATCGTAAAGTTAAGGAACTAACCCTGGCTTTCAATAGAGCATTTATGTCATCCTATCCTCTTATCCAACCAAGAGGTAAAAAAATTTCGCATTGGTGGACGTTGAATTGGGACCTCTGGATGCGTAAATTGAATATGCTTGATGAGCTTTCTTATTATGGCAGAAGGTGCAATTAAGGTGGTCTGCAAACTTTAAGTTTCAGACGTGATCCAACTTTCTTCATGTTTATTCGCGTGATATTTTTAGTTATCATATTCATTGACCAGAATTGTACTTTCTCTTAAGTATATATTATATGCTCCCCAAGGGTCACTACGGGTAAGAAGCTTACAGATAGGCATTAAACAATTATCGTAATAATGAGCCTATTACGAGGTGCATAAGCACATTATGAATTTTGTAACGAAATTGAATTTTGCGTGTAGCGAGCAGATTTTAAAAAGTCCTTTTATTCATAAACTTCAAATGAACTAAATTTGTATATATTTGAAATAGTCATAAGATGAAGCAAAGTCGCGCTACAAACAGCCGTTGTTTTAAGCGACACTGAGAGCTTGCACTTAGTGATGGTAATGTTTTGTATTTTGCTCTGCGATGGTATGAAAAAAAAAAGTTTCCGACTGGACTGCTTATAATGTGATACCCCTCTTTTGTGGCAAGAGACTAAGAAAAATCGTATCAACTAATCCGGTAATGCCTACCTTTATTAAAACTAGACGGATCCTGGACATCCTATAGCGAAGAATGATTAATTTGCTACTATACACCCACTTCTCAGGTAGCTCCCAGGCTTTGGGCGCAATTAAACCTTAAGCCATACAATTCCGTAGGAACAGATGGTATAATACCAGCTGAATCGCAAAAAAAACCTCTGATATTATACTACCAACGCTAGAGGTAATCTCCAAAAGTTGTTTGGAACTGGTCCACATTTCACTTAAGGTGGTTATTTCAAGTGAAAGTGGTTTTCATACCCAAAGCTGGCAAATGATCCCACGGAAATTCCAAAGATCTCAGACCTATCAGTCTATCATCTTTCCTCTTAAAAAATCTGGAAAGATTTATATATATACGAGACTTTTGTCTTTGTGATGGCTCAAAATGCGTATTGTAAAGGCAAATCTGTAGGAACAGGTACACTAGTACGTACCATCGAATATACTCTCCATCACAAAGAGTACACAATGGTAGCCTTATTGGACAGAAGAGGACACTTTTAACAATGGCAACACATCAGATGCAGCACTTGGTGGCCAGAAGATTCTCTGGAACTTAGTGGTGAACGAACTTCTTATATGTCTAGAAGGGGAAGACTGGAGAATGATCGCCTATGCAGATGATGTGGCTATTGCCGTCTCAGGAAAGCATGAACTCCTTCAGAAAGCTCCTAACAAGCTTGTAAGCGGAACAAACCGTTGCGGGCTGGGGGTTAATCTTCATAAAACCGAACTTGTCCTTACACCAGAAAGTACAAAATCCCTATTACTGTCCCTTCCTCTATTAAAGGTACAAGCCTAGTCTTCTCTAACGAGGCTAAATATCTAGGTGTAGTCTTGGACTAATTAAGCTGGAAACCTTATATACAAGAAAGGGTTAGGAATGCAACAGTTGCTCTTTTTTTTGCAAGAAATTACATTTCGGTCGTAAGACCTATACTTATGTACGGCGTAATAGTCTGGAGGACAGCTTTAGACATTGCGACAAATCGCGACAAACTCAGCAAAGTTCAGCGATCAGCCTGTCTATGCATAAGTGGTGCACTTCGTACTACTCCCTCGGCAGCACTCGACATCCTATTTCATTTAAAACCACTCGACATCTTAAGCAGACAACTAGCTGCTAACTCGGCCATTCGCCTCAAAGCAACATTACAGTGGACCAAAACAGAATTTGGCCACTCTGCTATGCTAAACCTATTTAAGACCATTTCTAGAAACTTAGATTACACCACACCTCAGCATCAGTTTGAAAAACCTTTTCCTGTCACTATTCCATCCAGATCATTCTGGGACGAAAGTGATTTCGCAGAAGATGAATCGATCGAATCGAATTTTCTCTGATAGCCAAGCGGCCTTGAAAACACAAGACTCAGTCTCTCAAAGACCTATAGTGGCCCTAGAATGCCGATCCTCTCTTAAGGAGATGTCAAAGCATTTCAATATTCACTTCTGCTGGGTGCCGGGGCATATAGCATAAAGCGGGGCAGAGAACCACACCACACGATATTTCACCTGATAAAGGTTCTTTATACATTCCAATTTCCACATGCAAACTAGTGATAAAGTCGGAAGCTATTGAGAAAGTTAACCTTAGGTGGACAAGTGGCACAACTTGTCTAGCGACAAAACGGATTTGGCCTAAGCTTTACCTGAAACGCTCTAAGGGTTTGATCTCCCTATAAAAACTGCACGTCAGCTCTACAATAGGTGTCATCACGTGACACTGTCTTATAGTCAAGCATGCTATTAGGCTTGGCATGTACTCAAATGGCTTCTGCAAAAGCTGCATAGACGAGGAGAAGAAGGAGACAATCCTTCCAATTTTTGGATGGGCGATATATTGGAAAAAATATTGCCTAAATATCTTGTTATACCATTTCTTTCGTAACCTATACAAATTTTTGATGAAAACAAAATATTAAAAGATAAAAACCCCCTCAAAAAGTAGGCGTGGCACAAAACCTTCTATGACAAACTTGTAAAGGAGTTCACTGTCGACATATTTTGTTTATATTCTTATCCCTTTATCTCTTCAACTTCAGCTTTAAAAATGTTTTTTCTAAATTGTGGGCGTATTAAACAAATTTTAACAGTTTACCATTTCGGGACCCTAGGGAATATATGTTCCAAATTTCAGTTCAGTTCAGTTCTAGTCCTGATTTTAAATATTTTTATGGTTCTACGGCGAATATTAATGGGTGTTTCAAATTAGGTGTCAATATGAATATACATACCCTTAGAATAGGGTATAGGGTTCGCTTGAGGCGAACAGTATGATACCCTATTCATATTCCTATATGTTCCAAAGAAAAACGCATTAAGAAGATGTTGGATAGCATTTTCTATCATTCTATTAAATAAAAAAAATTTTTTTTTTTAAAAATCCCCCAAAAAGTGGGCGTGGCCAAAAACTTTGTATGGGCGATATATTGGATAAAATATTGTCTATATATATTGTTAAATATTTCAAGCATCAAGCAACTTTTTTTAAACGATTGATTTCTAACTATGGAAGTAATCTTTACTTATTTCAAACCAGGAGTATTCACGCAAAATAAGGCTGCAAGATGTATAAATCTTTGCTAAACTTAGAAGCGCAAGTGTTGAACAAGAAGCAAATAGCATGTGTCTAAGAAATGTCTAATCAAATGTCTAAGTCTGTATTAGCAGAGTTGTAAAAGATTGCATTCATTCTACCATTTCATTCTTTTGAAATATCTAAAAAATTATTTAATTCATTGACTTCACTTGTAGACTTTAGGCATTCATTTTGAAGTCAATGAATTACCGTTCCCTTTGGTCACTCAAGAGAATGCAATCATATGAGCGCATTCTTTTGAGATTTTACTCTACTTTTTAAACTCAGTTGAAGCCTTTTGCATTCTTTGAATTCTTTAAAGTCTTTGCAGCCTTTGAAGCATTTGAAGTCATTATAGTCTTTGAAGCACTTGAAGCCTTTGAATTCTTTGAAACCTTTACATTCTTTGAAATCTTTGAATTAATTTTAAGTATTTTTTTTGTTTTTAAGAGAGTAGGTGAAAATCTTTCATGAGACACTATGAGGACCGCCCGTACGTGCTCATAATAGTGGAAACTAAAACTAAAAACAGCTCCCTTCAAAATAATTTTTACTACAACTATATAGGTTATACCCTATCTAGCAGTTTTAATTTCCGTTTTGATAGGCGTTTGGCAGGCAGCAGTACTTGGGTCTGTCTATATCAACCGCAATCGCGCCACCGAATCTTTTATTCACGAGATACGCAAGAATCGATAGGAGACATGAATAAAGATGCAGGGAGATCCAACACAGGTTCGGGTCCTGAGAAAACTTCTTCTGAACCTTGCCTAGCAAGCTCATCCGAGATTTTATTTCCGTGGATGTCAGTGTGACTTGGTACCCAGACTGTGTTCGGTCTTCCGACCAAATTCAACTAAGAGGGTTTAGAAGCACTTTTAATGCAGCTTGGCTATCACTGCAGATGCAAATTCCTCTCGTCCTCCACCTGTTGTTCACAATATAGCGCATAGCCATTAGGATGGCAAAAATCTCCGATTGGAAAACAGATGCATGTTTACCCAAGGAGTAGAAAAGTCGTATATCATGGCGTTCCACAAAGACTCCAGCACCAGACCCCTGTCCGCTTATGGAGCCATCCGTGAAAATACGACGGCATTCAATCCATGGTTCAGAGTCTGACCGAAGCCATTCCGTTATCCATAAGGGGTCAAAGGATAATTCTCGAGGAAGTTCTTCAAAATTCCAGTGCGCATGGTACCAAAAACCACGTCTCTTTAAGCGAAAGATGGTTTTTAGCGTACACCCCGACGATTCTCCTTCTCGTGAAGAGAACAATCGTTAAGAGGATTCACAGAAAGCCCATTATTAGTGCACCAGGAATCGATCAAATCCTAGAATCTCTGCGCTTGAGGGCAGACAGCCCCTAGATTTGAACCGACAAATAGAACAGCGACATCATCCGCATAAGCTTGAGTGTAGTTTCCAGGAAAATTGAGAGCCGTAAGCAAAGAGTCTACCACCTTGAGGGCAGCCCCTATTTACCCCTGTTATGACGCACTTGCCACAATCTCGGCTACCAACGTTCTGTACATTAGCATTGCTTTAATCCACAACACCATGCTGAGTCGCATTATCAAAAGCACCCTCAATTTCGACGAAAATGCCCAACGCATACTTCTTGCGGTCAGGGACACTATCAATCCTACCAACAAGGTTTTAAAGCGCAGTCTCGCAGGATTTTCCGCGCTGATAGGCATGTTGCATCTCAGAGAGAGGATGTGATCGAAGAGCAACTTTGCGCTCAATGCAGCTCAACCAGTTTTTCCAAACTTTTCAGTAAGAAGGAAGACAGAATTATCGGTCTACAACTTTTGGCTGGAGTGCAGTCAGACTTACCTATTTTTGGTATGAAAACCACTTTAACCATTCGCCATGGGGAAGGTATATAGGCCAAGGCCAAGCTTTCGGTGAAAATTGTTTTCAACGTTGGCAAAACCTGACTTGAACCTTGTTTCAGCAAAACTGGATAAATTCCAGCATATTTGATACTATCATCAGTCACCACTCCCGATGCAATATACCAGCTGTGCTGCGTGGTATTAGTCGTTGTACACGTAGTAACCTGATTTCCCGGAAAGTGAGTCTCAAGTAGAAGACTAAAAGTCTCCGCCTTTGTCTCAGTGTACGTACCATCAGGCTTAAGGATTGCATCCAGTTTACTTGGACTGTTCCTTTGGAGGACTTAAACAAGCCTACTAGTTGCACTTAGAGATTCGACCTCTTCACAAAACTTTTTATAGAAGTCATTTCTCGACTTGCGAATAAGTCTCTTAAAAACTTTTTGTTTGTTGGCTTTTAAAGACCGATTTAATAGCTTCCTAGTTACGAAGACACTGCAGTTTGGGGTTCCACGAGGGTACCGATTTTTTCCGGGGGGTTTAAAACAGGGCACGAAAGTACAAAGCAGCGTGTGAGGACGTTGTTCAGATCCTGAGTAGACATCTCCACTCCCTGTCTTGATCTAAGTTTGAGTGGAACTTTAAAAGAGTTGACAAGCTCCTCTCTAAACCGTGGCCAGTTCGTTTTTCTCGGATTTCTCCTCTCTTGTGAAGGTGAAAGTTCGCAGTAGATTTGAAATTCTATGTATCTGTGATCTAATAAGGTGCTATCTGGCGATATCTTCCAATATATGATAGACTTCAAATGCTCGTTTGGCAGGGTAACATCAATTACTTGCTGTCTTCTGGCTGAAACAAAGGCAGGTTGATGACTTACAGTGTTGTTGGTAATATCAGACGATAAAATGAAGTCCAAGAGTCGATCTCCCCTTATGTTGCATTTGCTGCTGCCCCAAACAATGTTCTGAGCACAAGACAAGACCCAACCTTTTGGATTCACAATACTCTAACTCTACACAGCCTTTGGTGGAGGAGGGATTAGAGAGTCATAGGGGAAATAAGCCGATGCAGCGACAAACGTTTCCCAATTATCAGTTGCATTGTAAGTTACAGAAACAGCTACAAAATCTTGGCAACAAAAGCTTTTGAACATAGTAGCTGTAAAAGATTTGGATACAATAAGACAAGTCCTAAGTCTTTCGGATTGCTCATCATAAAGAACGCGATATAAATCACTCAAGCAACCAAGAGCACAGATGCGATTTTTCCACACCCATGGCTCCTGGATGGATATTATGTGTGATTTTGTTCTTCAAGCCACAAGTCTGCTACTTAAAAGAGCGGTAGCAGCCTTGCTGTGCTGTAGGTTAATTTGGGTAAACGAGATGGATGAATACTCTGCGTAACGTCCACTATTAGCACTGTTTGATATTGAAATGGAAATGGATCCTGCCAAGATGCAGAAAGGGACGCATGTTGTACCTAGATTTGATGATCTCGGCAGCAGTCATGTCTATACTCACAACAAGAGAACTACCACCTTCATTGTGGCGGTTTTTACTTTTCTTGTGTGAACGGAAGATTGTGTGAGACTAGGATTCTGGGTTTGCAAACGCTTTAGCACATCCGCCGATTTCCCTAGTTTCCCAGGGATCCAGCAGACAGCACGCGTAAGTTTAGGTGGTTTGTAGACCTCAAAAGATGAAGTTCTAAGTGAAGGGATTTTCGGCACCATACTGCTAGTCTATTCCGAGGTTTTCTGTGATGAGGTCTTCACCATGAGGGTTTCGTCCTTTAATATACAGCCCTCCACCTGAATGCAAGCATTTGTTGCAGCAGCCAGCTCCAAAAGTTGAGTTTTGCAGTGTTCGGAATCTGCAACACTCATGCTATTATCATTGTCCGCTTTCCCAATGCGAACTGCTAGAGAGGAGACAGCAGTATCCTTGTAGGAAAGCTTCTTTACTCGAACTTTAGCTGTTCGCGTCGACTAAGTTCTGTCCACTGGTGCTGCCCCCAATATTAGTCACTTCCTCTACTCATACTCAAGAGTGAGTCTACTATAACCAATTTCTGTCCATCAATGCTACTACCTTTGCTGGTAGAAGCACCGACTTCATTTGAAGACAGGGCGTGGGCAGACACAGGAGCTTGAAGAGGGTTGTATCTCTTAACAAGCTTGAATCGCTTATTCTTGCTTATCGGTTCAGCAGAAGAGGAGGCATTGCCTGATCAGCTTCCGTTTGTGAGACTTCCACCGAACTATCCCGTTTCATAGACGCAGCCGCAGAGCCAACCGGAGTGCTTGCGCCTTCAGCCTGTGGTGCTTCTTTGCGCCGCTGATCGCTCAGCTGCTTCCTTTTCCTCGAGAGCGTAGCAACCGTACTCATGCTCAGTTTGCCCAAAGAGTCGGACATAGAGCCACAAGAGTCGCTTGTAGGTTCAATGAATGTTGGGGCCTCCAGAATCCGAGCCCCAGCGGATGTGGAGAAAACCACGGATTAAGTATTGCAAGTACCACCTGGAGTATTAACATCGTTAAGGTTTTTCATTCGTCAATATTTTGAGTTTTAACTACTACTCCTGTAGGTTAGAGTACACTAACGGATTATTTTACAGAGGATAGGTTAAAACCGTTGCCTCCAACACCTCCTCCTTTATCCGGGCTTGGGACCGGCATGCTTCTGGCGTAACAAGGCGGAGTTTAATGCTGAGTTTGTTAAATAGATCAAGCAGCCAATGCATTTGATTATATTTAATTGGTTATTTTATAAAGCTGGTCGATTGTAGATTATTCTATTCTGAACCCGAATTGGTGGTCAGGTTTTAAGCGTCGCTATTCTATAATCGGATGTAATCGCTTTAATAAAAAAAAATTCAAATGCTTTTGACATAATTGGTAAAAGCGATATTGGTCTATACGACTTTTTGTCACATGGCGGTTTTCCCGGCTTTAGAACCATTATGGCCTCAGCTACTTTCCATTGTCTTGGGACGTACAGTAACCTAAACGCAGCATTTATTAGATAGACGAACATGATTAGTGCTTTGTTCAATTTAAATTTTTGTATTTAATAACACAGCTATGCCAGCAATGCTAAAATTGTTAGGGTAGGGCTGTATCTTCAACTAGCTCTTAAGGGTTTAAGGGTTTTTGTTAAGTGCTCGGCAAATATGTCGGCTTTTTCTTTGTCTTCTTTCGCCCATTCGCCATTATTTTTTCTGCGAGGAGGCGCTTGCCCTTTTGGCTTTCTAATGCCTTTCCAAGCTTTCCAGAGCGAGTAGTTCGAACTCTTATCCGCAGTTAGACCTTCAATATATGAAGATACCTTGCGTATTTATTGTCCTGAATATTTTTTTTGGAATGCAGCATAGATCATTTATTAAGCGCTTTCCTTTTCCCTTTTACTAATTAGATTATTTCTCGAGGCTATATTATTTCGCTTTTTCCTTTTGTTATCCGTTTGTAAGGAGTATTACATCAGGCTGAGCTTTGTATGACTCCGATTAGCTGATCGACTTCGCCCTCAAATGCAAAAGGTTTTTGAAGTGATACTATAAGATCGATTTTATTTGCGCAGTCTTTTCTAAAAGAGTCTCAGTTAGTTAATACGCTTGTAAGTCTGGATGGACTCTCCTTTTTTAATATGCTTCTCATAATGACGAGGCGAGTGGTCAGAAAAAAGATCGAAACATTCTGCAAGTTTAATATGGCTTTCGGATATCCCTTTTGCGATGCAAAAATCAGTAAGGTCCGGAGTTTTTGCCATATCCGATGTCCAATAAGTCGGTTTGCCTGACTGAGTAAAAGCCCACCCCGAATTACATACCGGCTTCTTAGAAGATTTTGCCTTTTGGTAAAATGCATCTTGAATCCCAAAAGGTATGTTTTGCATTAAAGTCGCCGCCGAAAATAAAATTTCGGGCTAATGAGTCAAAAATACTAGTAAAATAATTTTTGTCAATTTTTTTCCTTGGAGGAATATACATATTTAGACGCAAAATCACAATTTAGGCCTTGTGAACCGAACCGTTATTGGAAATCGTACTCGATTTTTGTGCTTATTGAATGGACAATGGTGTCTTTTATAAACAAGGACGCTCCACCTCTAGCCCTTTCCAAAGGGTGATACGCATGATAGGAACTGTATCCTTTCATGTTTATGCTTGATTCCTTTATCAGGTGGGTTTCGTAAATCAAGCATACGTCAATATCACTTGAGCGAATGAATACCTCTAGTTCGTTAGCCGTTAGCATTCCATGTAATAATTTTTAGAATTCTTGCGTCTTTCATATTTATTTAGTTAGATGTGTGCTCCGATTTTATTTCTTGCGACAGCTTAATCTTTGGACCAGGATTCGACGACCATCTAATTACATGTCTTAATTTCTACAGATGAGACAGTTTTTTAGCCTATATACGTCGTTTTTCTTGTGCCCCTTATGTTTAGATTAAATTTTATCCCGACGCGTGAAGATCTTTTCTATAGTAAATCACGCTCTTTAGGTACTTCGCAGCCGCTATAGTTGTGTAGATCGTTAATCCTTTCTATTCATACCGCAGTCTTGAGATAAATGTTTACCGGCAAGAGTCTAGTCCTTTGTCGCACCAATTCAAATTTGACTACAATATTCAGTACGTTTTTAATATTATATATTTCATAAATATTCTCCAAGTTTTTCAAGCTTAACATGAATAGCGTAAGTCCACCCTTGAGTACTCAAGGTTGGTTTTCGTTTTTTTTTGGTTAACCATAAACTGCTTCGATAATCTTGAAGCCTTTTATTTTAAGGTCTTTCAAAACGCCTTCTTTGCAGCACGAAAAATGCAAGCCTCGGGCAATAACCCGATGTGGCCTTTCTGACTAATTTTCATACATGTATCACAAAAGTTTTCCGGAATAAGTTTTTGAGAGACTGCGCGGTAGCTTTCGGGATCGGTAACATTTATTTTAGACATATTATTTACCATAGATGTGTCTTTGATTCCGGATTTTGAAACTTCCTGGAGCAGACATTATAATTTTCTATAATCCGTGACTCCAATCACGTTCATTAGGGGCGGAAGCAATACCCTGTCACAAGTCTTTTTGTCGTTGATATCGTTTCCGTTGTTTAAGGTTTTTTTATGTTTAATTTCCAACTTTCCTTTTTTTGTTTGGTCGCCTCTTCGCTCTTTTCGTCTGTCGGAAATTTTTTCGGAAATATGCTTAGAATAACAATTATGTACATTACATGTTTGGTAGCATATTGGACTCGATTCTTATTTGATACCTATATCAAGGGAAGAAGACAATCTTAAACCTTACTCAATTTTACTCATCAAACACTTTTTTTTTTTTGTTATACCCATATAAGCCAAGTATTGAAAATAGATTATCCCCCATTTTCATTTTTCGATTAAACAATATTTATTACTTATAAATTTTTTACTTATAATTTATTACTACCATAAGTAAAACTCGTATTTTAAATACCTATGAACATGACCTATCTTACGTTTTCAAAAATGCATACACATACAAAAGGACACCACACATACATAGGTATAAGATAAAAATAAAGCTATTCATACCTAGAGCATGAAAATGCATATATGGGCATAAAAATATACACATACCTGCATTTGGTCCAGGTATATTGGGCATATGTACCTACCTTATTTGTATATTTCATCATAAATTACTAAACATTAATTCAAAGACTACAACTGAGTTAAAAGAGTAGAGTGAAATTTTAAAAAAATGCATTTTATTGAATACCAAAAAAAAATTTAAATTCATGGACTTCAAAATGATGGCTGATTGCATTTTTCAACCTGGAGTCTTTAAGTGAAGTCAATGAATTAAATTATATATTTGAATTCAATGAGTGAGATTTCAAAGATTGCAATAAAAAATATTAGGCGTAAACGCCTAATGCAGGACTCAAGGCCTAGCGTCTCCAACCACTGTGTGTGCAAAGATATATTTTTTGACACGAATGAAAGGGACCTATAGTTTAATGCCGATTCCGAACAGCAATTAATTTTTGAGAAGCTTCTCATGACAGTTTTTACTCTTGGATGTTTGTCAGACGTTCGCAAGAAGTGGGGCAGCGAATAATAACTTTCAGGTACCTACCTCGGGGTTAACATAAACTCCGCAAACGACACCTTAGTGGCAATTCAACGAAGTAGTACCTTAGAAAACCGCTGATACTTCGGTTAGGCAAAATACATGGGTTCGAAGCTCCTTACTCGAAGGATGAAGCTTCAAAAAACTCTGCTCCCGACACTTCTGCTCTATGGTTCTCAGGAAGAGAAGATTCAACCGCGAATTTTATGAGCTATACCAAAATTTGGATGTGTTTCAAAAAACCAAAACGTCGACTACATTGGCTCAGCCACATCGAGTATATGGACAATATGGAAGCCAAGAGGATCTTCTAATCTCAGCCCCTATGTTAGAGACGACAATCGTGATATGTGTGTCTTTGACCATAGAGAATGGAAGGCAGAGGCTCTCCACGGGTCGGAAGCCCGTTAAGTAAAAGAAAAAAAATTTAATTATGGATTTGAAGCATTAGCCATATTGTGGTTAAAGTTAATAGGCTTTATTACTGCGTAAATAAACGGTGATTTATGAATACGGTCATTGTAGTCACATAAGTGTCAAAATAGTTGCGGTATCCTTATATTGTTCATATGTTAAAGTCACGAAAAAATATTTATTAAATTAATTTTCAAATTAACTAAATCTGTTTTTTTTATTAATTAATCAAATTATTTCTATCTCATGTCATATGTATTACAATTATGCTTAATAAAAGTTTTTGGTATATTCTTTGTTATGATTACATTATAAGTTAATTGCCGATTTATTTGTTCCTTATTTACTCTAAAATTACATAATAGTTTTCCTTTCAATATTTGTGAAATACATTTGTCTTTTATAAATTTTAAATTTTTTTTGATTTCAATAGGTTCATCTGTATATTCATATATAGTATTAATATTATTTTTTTTTATATTGCAATAGTATAATTGCTTACAATTTCGAGTCCATTTTTATTTGGAACTGGTTCAATTAATATGTTATAGTACCTATCTAAATCATTATTTGGTATCATTATCATAAATATTATCATATTATCATGTAGCACTATGGAGCTTTTAATATTTTTGAATTCTCTATATGAAATGTTATACTTTCTTATTTCTTAGGTTGTAAGCAGATCTCTGACTAAAACTCCTAATATGCAAAGTAAAAGATTATCTTTAATTTTTCCGGCTTGTTCTCTTAATAATTGAATATCATATTGAATTTGGAATATGTGTTGCATATGCTCTATTGAGCTAAGGTTAATATTTATTGCTTCGTACATGTCATATAATTGTTTACTTATTTTTCTTTTTTTGTATATTAATATGATTTGTTACATATTTCATTATTTCGTTAAAATTATTATTTATTTGTATTTGTTCATTTATATTTTGAATTTTATTTTTTATTATTTTGGTCATTAACATCTAATCTTTCTCTTATTTCTTTTTCATCATCGGAGTCCATTACTACTGCTAAATTTGTAATCCTTTACCCCACACATTTATCAATCCTCTTTCAGATCTTTTATGTGGAATTAAGTTTGTAAGTTTTTCTTTTAATGAATTAAATTTATGTATCATTGCTGGATATTGGTAAATGTAGTTAAGGATTGCAATATTTTGGCCAATTATATTAAGATTATTTTCCCAAGAATCTATCTGTACGCTATGTAATGTTTTTCTATAATTTGAAATTACTACATCCCTAGTAATCCCTTGCAAAACCTAGTGCTTCATTTAAATTCGTTATGTCCTTGAAGAGTCAGTATTGTCGTCGTGATAAGTATAATCTGTGAATGCATTTTGAACCTGAAATTTACGAGGTTTTTTGATTTATAATATTGTTTGTTATTGTTCCCTAAAATTGTTACTTTATTATTCTTCAGTACTGCGTTTCTTGATTGAAGTTCATAAGCCTGTGCTTATCAACTGTATTTGTCTATTATAGTGAGTATTGGTGTTTCTTTTTGCGGAAAGAAGATGTCTACGTGTATTATTTCTAATGGATTTTTAGGAGTTTCTGTAAATTAAAATTTTTGTTTGGGAGGGTTTCTCTCATATTTTTCTGTTTGACATATATCGCAGTTATTAATAAATTTAGTAATTTTCTCTTTTATATTCTATTTATATTTCCCTTTTATATTCCGATCCTGATGTGATCGAAGGATTCATTTATTTCACTGTGATTACTTTCCTTGTGATAGTTTATTATAATTTTATTTTGTTCCCTTTCATCGGTTACATCTTTCAACAGTTTTGTGCAACGGAGCACTCTAAATTTTTTACTTCTGTGAAAGTGGTTTTTATAAACATTAAAACATAAAAAGTAAAAGATTTTCAATATGGATCGCGTTTGTTGTTTTTGTGTTAAAATGATTTCTTTGTTATTTGTATAATGTCACCTTCTGTGAAATTTTTAACTTGTATTACTTTCCTAGTTTTGTTAAAAATTTTCTTTGTTCTAAGCTCCACTTTTTAAATAAATGTTTTTAAATAAATTAAGAGCTGATTCTGAAATTGGTATATATCCCTGGTCATCTTCCTCTGCACTGTTTTGTAGCTCCTATTTCAATTTCATTAAGATTTACTTCGATAGGAATTCTGCTTAATGCATCTGCATTTGAATTTTTCTCACCCTGTTTATAATCTATTTCGTAATTATATTCCTCCATTTGAAGTTTACATCTAACAAGTTTACTATTGGGTTCCTTAAAATTCATAAGCCACTTTAAAGGTTTATAAGACATTTAGTATAAACGAAATAATAGACGATGATTCTCCTTTCAACTCTTTATTGCAACTGTCCAACATGATTCCGACAAATCATTAGCATAGCTTAAAAAATAAGAATATAATATAATACAAGAACAATTATAACAATAGAATTCGGTATGTATGTATACTTGAAAGTTGGGGAAGTATGAAGGTTAAACTGTTTCATCGTTTGATCAGTCTAATGGTATGTTACATTTTGAAGACAAGATACGTTAGGTACATAAGCGAGCATGTCGGTGCATGGATTTGTTACGATAGGGTGGTCATTTTCTCATTATACCCTATCCTAAGGGTATATTAATTTTGACACATAGTTTGTAACACCCCATAATATTCGTCGCAGACCCCTAAAAGTATATATATTTATGATCAGGACCAAAATCTAAGACTATTTAGCAATGTCCGTCCGTCCGTATCAACTTTTAAGGCCTTTAAAGTTATGCTAGGAAGCTGAAATTTGGAATATATACTCCCTAAGGCTCCGAAATGGTAAAGTGTTAAAATTTTCAAAATACGCCCACTGCCACGCCCACATTATAGAAAAAACCGTTTTAAGGCTTAAGTGAGAGAGATATAGTTGTACAACCTTCACAAGATATGTAGGTTCTGGCCCCCTTTATAAATTTGTCATATAAAGTTTTTTGCCACGCCTACTTTTTGTGGGCGTTTTTCACTAAAATGGTGTTTTCTTTGAAAATTTTCATAGAAATCGCAAAAAAATGTTTAACAATTTATTTAGCCAATATATTTTGCAATATATCGTCCATACAAAGTTTTTGGCCACGGCCACTTTTTGGGGGAGTTTTTTCAAAAAAATTATTTATTTTCTATAAATTTCATAGAATGAAATAAAATGCTATCCATCATCTTCCTAATGCTCTTTTTCTTTGGGGTACATAGGGATAAGGATAGGGTATCATACTGTTCGCCCTAAGCGGACTGTACCTATTCTTTATGTTTTTAATATTGAAAATACAAAAATATAATTTGTTTGAATTAGTTTCTTACAGGTTTATGATCTGTGTGTTTTTTAAATTTTGTACAGTAAAGGTCTGAAATATTTCGTTGCCCAAATAATTGCTAGGAGTTCTTTTTCAATTGTTGAATAATTTTGTTCGTGTGAATTTAAAGTTCTACTTATATAATAAATAGGATGTTCATGACATTCTTGATTTTGTGATAGAATTGCTCCGATCGCGAAGTTAGATGCGTCTGTGCTTAAAATAAATGTTTTAAGAGATCTGGATAGGTTGAATTTGGTTCTTTTACTAACATATTTTTACAGTCTTTGAAACACTTTATGTAAGTTTCATCTTTTATGTCTATTTTCTTACCCTTTATTAGTTTTTCTGTTAATTGTTTAGTTAATCTTGCAAAGTCCTTTATGAACTTCCTGTAGTATCCTTACAAACCTAAATATTGCTTTTCTGTTCTTGTGTTTTAGGAATTGGATAATTTCTATTTTCTTGGGATTTGGTTTTATATCGTTTCTACATACTACATGCCCTAAAAATTCTACCTCTTTTTTTTAAAATTTACTTTTATCTATTTGAATTTTTAAGTCAATGTTGGTGAGTAAATTATTATGTCTTCCATATATACGAGACATATTTTATCGATAAATTCATTAAGAACATTGTCCATTACGCGTTGAAACGTGGCAGGTGCATTCTTTAAGCCGAATAGCATTCGAGTAAACTCAAAATGTCCATTGTCGACTGTAAATGCCGTTTTTTTGACATCTCGTGCGTCTACCTCCATTTGATGGAAGCCTGACGCGAGATCAATAGTCGTAAAACAGTGGCATATTCCTTATTTATCTTGGATTTCATTGATTTTAGGCATAGGGTACCTGTCATCAATGGTTTTTTGATTCAATTTCCGAAAGTCAATGACTAAACGCCATTTTTGTATACCATTGGGGTTGACCTTTTCTGGTACTATCCATACTGGTGATGACTACGGTGAATTACTCGAATTTGCCTTTTATTTGGGACTGAATCTTATGCTTATGAGCATGAGGATATTGATAACTCTTTGCATATACTGGTTTTTCATCAGTTGTTGTGATTTCATGTTTTACTGTATTGGAAAACGAAAGATTATGACCGTCTTGTTTAAATAGGTGGTCGTACTTACTTATTATTTGATTTAGTTTTCAATTTTAAAATTATTTAGGTGACCAGTTTCTAAATCACTTATTTTATTTTTCTGGATTTCTAATTTTTTTCTATACTGTATGGATGTGTGTTTTCCATACCATACAGTTCTGTTAGATCTATTATTGATCCATGATCGGATTCTTCTGAAAAGTTGTTTTGCCACGCCTTTTTGTGTGCATTTTTCACTAAAATGCTGTTTGAATAGCATACACCTTTCGAAAATTTTCAATGGAACCGAAGAAAAATGTTTAACAAAATATTCAGCCAATATTTTTTCCAATATATCGCCTTTACAAAGATTTTGGCCACACCCACTTTTTGGGGGTTTTTTCAAAAAATATTTTTTTCTTATAAATTTTATAGAATAAAATAAAATGCTATCAATCATCTTCTTAACGTTTTTTCTTTGGGGCATATAGACATGGATATGGATAGGGTATCATACTGTTCGCCCCAAGCGGACTGTAGTTTCGTTTTTTCTTTGTTATTATTTTTATTTTTTCCTTTTTCGGATTTATTTATTTTATCAGATTTTATTGCTTTTACCCGATCATTTAGAGACCATTAGACCATCTGATTATTCTTTATTATTATTTTTAAATTTATATTGATACACCTTTAATCGTTGTATAAAATTTAATCTTATTATGCTATCTGAGAACTTTATTACTTTTATGTTTACTATTTTTTTTGATAAAAATACTTTCCCTAGTATTTAGAGGTCTTCATTGAGACGAAGTTTCCTAAATTTAACATGGCCGTTTTCGACATCTGAGTGTACTGTTATTGAACGTATTGTTCGAAGTTGAAATTTAAAAGGTTTTGCAGTGTTTTTTTGAGGTTTATATTTAATCTCTAGTTCCCTTTTCTTAAAACATTCTTTGAGAAATCGATAATCACGTTTTGTGTTTTAAAAATATCGTTACCTAAAAGTATATCAAAATATGTGCGGAAATCACACAAAAAAGTTTTATTGGTGGTTTATCGTCACCAAATTCTTTGAATAAGTTTATTTCAATTTGTTCGTCAATTGTTGGTCCTTAGCCACTGACTGTATGTACAGATATTACTGCAAAAGCCTTCTTTACGTATTCCTTCTTAAGTACATTTGAATTTATAAATGATAAGATTAAACTTGTATCTATTAGGGCTTAAAGGGTTCGTTCTTTATTGCAAGTTGGTACTGTTAGTTCTATGTATGGTAGTTTTTCTGGTTTTACTGTAGTTTTACCGAGGCCCTCGTATGAAAATTTTCTTGGACAAATATATCCTGTTTTACTCCTCGGGCTCTATTGAAGTTATTGTTTCTATTAAAATTATTATTATTATTTCTAATGAAGTTATTATTATTACTGATTGATGTTTTTTTTTTTTTTTTTTTTTTGTCGGAGGTTACTACTATCCGATGGAGCGCTCAGACACAACTACAGGTCCATTGTACTACCATTCAGAAACCTTACGTTAATGTACTTAGTTTTCCCGTCTTTCGAAGAAAAACGAGAAGGAGCTTCACTGATAAAGAGCTTAGATGTTCGGCACTCACCACGTCAGCCCCGAAGATCCGCCACCTGATGCGAGCATAGGCCGGGCAACTGCAGAGAAAGTGTTCTGCTTTGTCATCCTCCTCACCGCAAGCAGGACATGTAGTGGTGTCGCTTAAGCCCAACACATTTATGTGTTTAGCAAAAGAAAGAACTTCTACAAGCAGCCTAAAGTCGATTCTCCTCAGAGATAGCAGAACAGATGCTGACCTTTTGCAAATGTCCGGGCGCAGTAGTTTAGCCTGTCTACATCCACCGCAATCGCGCCACCGAATCTTAAATTCACGAGAAACCCAAGAATCGATAGAAGACATGACTAAAGATGCAGGCAGACCCAACACAGGTTCGGGTCCTGAGAAAACTTCTTCTGAACCTTGCCTAGCAAGCTCATCCGAGATCTCATTTCCCTGGATGCCAGTGTGACCTGGTACCCAGACAAAATTCACTGTGTTCAGTCTTCCGACCAAATTCAGAGAGAGCTTGAGTTCTAGCACTAACTTGGACGAGGCGAAAGGGTTTAGAAGCGCTTCTAATGCAGCTTGGCTATCACTGCAGATGCAGTGTTAGCCACCTGTTGTTCACAATATAGCGCATAGCCATTTGGATGTTTACTCAAGGGGTAGTAAAGTCGTATATCATCGCGTTCCACAAAGATTCCAGCACCAGAGCCCTGCCCGGTTTTGGTGCCATCCGTGAAAATACGATGGCATTCAATCCATGGTTCAGAGTCTGACCGAAGCCATTTCGTTACCTGTGGAAAGTTGACGTGGTAGTTTTTTCGCGGAAGAATTTCTGGTGTCATTACATCAGACGGCATATCCATAAGACAGGGGTCAAAGGATAATTCTCGAGCAGGTACCAAAAACTACCTCTCTTTAAGCGAAAGATGGTTTTTAGTGTACACCCCATGATATATAAATCAAGGGGAGAAAGATTCATCAAAGCATCTAGAGCAGAGCCCGGGCTGCTGGGGAAGGCCCCTATGCAGCCGAGACATGCCGTTCTTTGGAGTTTGGCAAAAGAAGCAATAACATTTTTCCGCGAAAGCCTGTTCCACCAAACAACTGATGCATATGAGAGTAGTGGTCTAATCATGGCCGTATAGATCCAAACGACCCACTTCGGAGATTGATTACTGTTAATATCCATTCGATTATAGGCTCTCGGTAAGGTTAATAGTGATGGATCTACTTCCATCTGTATAGGTCTTTCATTTCTATGATTATGGATTTGTTGGGAATTATTTGGAATGTACGGAATGTTTGGAATAGCAGAATAATTCTGTTTATTAAATGGATAGTTTCTAATGTTACTACGATTTGTGTCTACTAAATCTAGAGTTATTTTATATGCCTCTTCTTTAGTATCAGGATCTCGGCTTACGGCAATTGTTTTTAATGGTTCCCTAAGTCCTCTTACGAATGTGTCTAGTCCTTCCTTTATATTCCTAATTCCTATATCTTCTTCTGTTTGTCTTAATTTTCTATTAAGTACTGTTACTATTTCTAAAATTTGGTCGAAAAATTTCTACAAGCTGCCTGTTTGGTGAAGAAGACTTAATTGATTATAGAAGGTTCTTTCATCCCTGTGGTCCGAAAAGTGTTTTTGCAGTATTTATTTTATTTCATCAAAGCTATCTGGGTTACCTTATAGCCTATATTAAAAGTGGAGCATTTTCAATTTGGTGTAAGTTACAGCACAGTTGACACAGTTTGGAGTCCATACTTTTTATGAAATGTTCAAGTTCTCTGCTATTTCCCGAAAAATCTGGAAGATTCTGGATAATGTTTGCGGTTACTAGGATATTTTCCATTTTATCTATTATTAGGTATTCTTTATATTATTTAATATATTCGATTTTTAATATGTTCCTTAAAACATTATATTTAATTAACTTATTAATTACTTAGAAATTATTTGCTTCAAAAAAAAAATGCACTTACTTAATCTGATTCTCCTTTGCGTTGTCTTGATTTTCTGGTTTTTCCTCCTTAAATACACTGCCTTGTTTTGGTTTTTTCTTCTTTGAGCCTACTGTTTTACTTTGGTTTCTCTTTATATATATACTTATACTTTCTTTATTAATAATTCAAATACAATTTATGTTGCTGACCCCTTACCACTGGTGGATGGAAGTCAGATAGAAGTATTGAGTTGCACTGAACTGCACTGAAACTAGTGAACTGAACTCGTGGTTTTAGGTGCCCGGTATTTATACTACTTAAGCCGTGGGAATGGCTTGTAATGTGATCCTTAGATTTGTCGATCAGACAAATCTTACGGATGCATCTGTGTCAACAGATGTGATTTCAAATGGTAAATTCCATTTGAAGATTCATTAAATTAATAAAGGAAAGAGTGGGCGTTAGATTAATAAAAAGATTAATTTCATCAACTTAGAATAACAAAAACAATTGCATCATATTATGACTAAGGATGCAATGTACACTTGTGGAAATAAATGCGAAGATATGACGATATATTGGCCTTGAATTACTGCTCTAGTGACAAAGAGACAGATAAGCATTATTATGCATGATTGATGACTCATGCAAGTGAGGGTTTGCGGTTGCTGTAATCTTTGTGAATGGTTTGGGAAGGCGTGACGCCAGCCATTGCCGTAAATATATATTTTAAGTTTATTCATTCATTTTGATCGTATTGACTCTGAATATAGTTTTTGAAACTATATTAAGATAAATAATGAAAGAAAGAAGTAAAATGGTTGTTTTTTAATTATGGATCTGCCGCGTATACAGATTTCAAGTGGCATCCTTTAGAAATTCTTCAGAAGAATTCCAGAATCATTGTTTCATAAAAAAAGATAAATCCCGAAAGATACATTCCGAATTCGTCTCTTGAATCTTTTCTAGAAACGTCTCACAGATATATTCCGGGATGATTCTTGGGATACATTCTATATATTTATATATGAAGAAGATACATTCCATATTCATATTAATCCGTTTATTCTGATTTTTTCAAACCGTAATTTGATTGAAATTATATGGCAGCAACATTTAAAAATATTGGCAAATATTTGCACCCATCTTTACTAATGCGTAATGATTCTGAGGACCCTATCAAGAAAGAATTTTATTACCTTCCGCATGGAGTCTGATTGAAGAACGATGACGAAATTGTACTCGGGGACTTCAATACTAAGGTTGGAAAGGAAAATACTTTGGCAGGTTAGTTGGTATGCACAGTGATCACGAAACGAAACGACAACAGATAACGGCTACTGGCTAAGTGATGTTGCAACAGCTTCTAATATGAATATACATGCAAGTAGTACCAAGTTTCCAAGGCTAAAGATCCACACAGCAACCTGTAGTTGGAGATAATGCCATGGTTACCAACTAGAAAAATCTGGATGTATGTATTAGTGTACCGGAAAAATATGATAGAAGATGAAGAGAAAGTAGGGCAACAAAACATATCGTGATCAAGACAGCATCCATAGGTTTTATAAGTAAGCCCAACAAACAAATGTACATAATAATACAAAAATATATTTTTAGATTTATCACAGCCCAAATTCAGAAAGGTTATTTACTATCATGTGACTTCTTTAATCTTGTTCATATGAATACCAAGATTAGTGCAGTATTACAAATTTGCATATTTCCAACCGCAGTTGTTAAATTGACAATCGCAGTTTATATATTGATAATATTGACACAGTTGTCAATATGAATACTATATTTTAAACAAAACTAAAAACCGTGAATTAAAATTAGAAAGGTGGGCAGTACCTACATATCTTGTAAAGATTACAACACTCTATCTCTCTAACTTTAGCTCTAAAACGGTTTTTTCTAAATTGTGGTCGTGGCAGTGGGCGTATCAAATTTTTATACTCTACCATTTCGGGACCCTAGGGAGTATATGGTCCAAATTTCAGCTTTCTACCTTTAATTTAAAGGCCTATAAATTGGTGACGGATAGACGGACGGACGGACATTGCTAAATAGTCTTAGGTTTTGGTCCTGATCATATATATACTTTTGTGGGTCTATGACGAATATTAAGGGGTGTTACAAACTATGAGTCAAAATTAATATACCCTTAGGATAGGGTATAAATAGTAAAATCTGATTCGTCTGATTGGAATTGAAATCGGATTTGAAGTTTTGGTGCCTTGGTGGGATTATTATTTCGTTTGTTTCGGTCTCCTTCATTTAAATCGAAGTAAGTATTAGGATAAGGCCATTGTGTTTTGGTCAAAACTTTGGTCATTGCATTGTTTTGTTATTTGCATTGCGTTTCGGTCAAAGTTTTGATCATTTAGTCGCCTATGTTCCTACCATAGCAACATACGTATGTCAATCCGGATCGATTCGATTTTTCTGATACTTTTCTTGCAAAGGATTGATGATTGCAATACACAACTCCAAATCTAAATCTCTTACTTTTTACAATCGTTCGTTTTAAGAATATAAAGTGGATTCTATAGATTCGGAGTTGTTTATTGCAATCATCAATCCTTTGCGAGAAAAGAATCAGAAAGATCGAATCGACCCGGATTGACATACATATGTTGCTATGGTAGGAACATAGGCGACTAAATTTTCTTATTTACACTCAAGAGTAGCCATGCGGGTCAGCTAGTAAGAACATAATAAGTAAGTTTAATCAATTTCATATAAAGAATTCATTTGATATCTACAAAAAATTATTTTGAAATATTAAAAAAAATATCTTTCATTTATATATTTAAAATATAAAGAAAAAAGGAAAGACGACATATATCAGATTTATATAGTAATAATGGAGTTGTTTGCATTAATGGTTGTAGAATACAGCAAAGTATGAAGTTGGTTTCAACCTTTATAGCAATTTCCAATTAAAAACAGTGACCCAAGACTTATGCTTCTCCCAATAAGTGTCAAAATTAAAAAAAAACTACAAATACACATAATGTAATTTATCTACCTATTATTGCAAAAATAACAATCATTTATTGAAATTGAAACAAATCCAAAACTGGTACATTAATGATTTATGAGATCTTGTTTAATGTTAGACAAACGAATCGCAGAAACAAAATTAACAATTCAATCAAAATGTGGGTAAAAAAAACTGTTGATTCATAAATATCATCACCGAGGCGAATCGAAATCTTTAAATGAATCTTGAATTCAACTTCAACAAAATTAACGATCATCACTCGTGCTCTCCCTTATTCAAAATTAACATAGTCCCAATGTTGAATTGGAATTTTTAAAGTGAAATAAGGAAAACTGTCAAATCACTTGTAAAACATTAAATACAACAAAGAGAACCAATTTTTTTATTATAGCTTTACAAAACATAACAGACACAATGGCACGATAAAGGAAACAATCCAATTGATCCAAGTGCTTCTCGATCGGAGGACCCTAAAATGCATACAAAGAGAGCGCGCAGCGGCAGCGAGGCATATTCGAACAAATTAGTAATATGAAAGCCGACCCAGCATGCGGTCAGCTCACTCCCCGTAAATAATAATGGTGTTCTAAAAGTAAGAGGAAGACGATAAGTTGATGGAATAAATTGGAGGTGGAAGACGAAGAAAACAGCAGCCTCGAGCTGAACTGAAACTGGATGGGCATGGGATCTGTGTCGGTGCGCTGCGTTTTTAATTGAGTTGTCCATCGAATGAATCTGTATAGTGAGAAAAAACCCCAGTGAAGGTGTCAAAAAGAGAAGTCAGCAGACATACAAAGAGAAATAATAACAACAAATAATGTGATTTTCAATCAGACGAGTCCGGCAGAACATATGGCTTGGACATGAACACAAACATGTGACGGCCGAAGAGGGCTGATCGCAGAGCAAATCCAATTATACGATAAATTATGTGATTTCATGTGATTTGGAGTGGAATTAATTCTGTCTGTTATTCAATCTCGGTGCACTGGTAGTCTATTAAGCGGTCATTAAGGATACTATAATCATGTTCAAGTAGATACTAGTTGGTATTTGGAAAATGATTTTCTATAATGTGAATTTCTTAAGCAAAACTTGTTATATTTATTTTATTCATTTTGACATAGACATATTAACATATTGGTCTCCATACGTATTGAACTTTAATTTAACTTCTTAGACCAGTTTTTTTATTACAATACTTTGATGATTACAAGAATTCTTCTAGTTGGCAAGTATCTTTTCGACATGATTTACAATTGGCTCCAAGTTAATATATGTGAATTTTGGCAAAAGGAAGTTTTACATTAATATGGCCTTGATTTCATATTCGGATATGGAATTTTTCTCATGTACAAATCATGATCAAATCTTTTTAATATTATTATTTAAAATAAAATACAAACTCTAAGCACTGAGATAGTGTGAATGAAGTGTCTAAGTGGTTAAGTGCGTTGGACCAATAATTGAACGGTCGCTGCTTTTTAAGTTTTATTCTCTGTTGCTTTGCGAAAGTCTGACAAACATCTTAGAGTACGAAATGTCATACGAAGCCGTTTGGAATTATCATTGAACTAGGTAGTTCCCTTCATTCTTGTCAAAAAATAAATCTTCGCACACGCTAAGAAGCTAGGCCTGAGCTTATGTATGGTCTGTTTACAGCTAATATTTATTTATTTTGTAACACTCAATGGGTCAATTTTATACAATGAAGTATAGTACATATTTAGGTAAAGGGTTTTTCAATAAGTACATACAAATTTTGTATTTAAACCAAACAAAGAATTATTCAGAGGTGTAGAACACATGTTAGGTTTAGTATGGAATCCTATCCCGTTCATATGGTCACTGTGAACATTAATTGACGTTTTAAGATTTTAATCATAAGAAATTTTAAGGCCTGCGTTTGTATTAAAACACAATATCGTTATGTTCCTACTGAAAAATCGTATTGTATACTACCAGGCATCAATTATCTTTTTGGTGTAGTAGTTAGAGAAATTAGATGATGTTTATCACCCCTGCTATGTGCTATCCATCGCATTGGGGGGAATTGTCATTGAATTTTCATCAATTTAATTTTTCTATCCGCAGAGTTAAATCTGATTCAAGACCGAAATTTCGGTAATACTTTGCACTTCTTCAGCGTTGAAGCATTCACCCGACGGATGGCAGAATGCAATTTTCAGTGAAAGGGAAAAGAATGGGGGAATCGAATACGCGAACGTACTTTATTTTTCTAGCTTTATTGGTTCCTAGATTGAAGAGACTTTTCATCACACATAACGTGGAACAGTCCAACATTTTTTTTTTGGTTTGTTTTGTAAATTATAAAAATATTATGCTGAATATAAAAAAATTATGAATTGCTGGATTGAGTTATTTAAATTGCCAGATATAGAATTTGCTAGCTAAGGCGGATAACTTTGCGGATCGTTTTAACCACTTTGAATTTTATATAAAGTGTGTAATTTTGGTTTTTACCTTTTAAAATAAAATTAGAGTAATACTGACTAAAACGATTAATAAAATTTAAAAAAAATTTAATTTAAAATATCTGCAGGCCTCCCGATTTTTGATCACTTCATCATTGAGGCCAATCAAACGCTGATTTTTTCGAGATGGATTCTTTGACGTGAAGGCTTCCTGAGATTCTGGAACTTCTAATTTGATCAAGCTTTGTTACTCCTGCTGTCATGCGAAACATCTTCATCTCAGCTGCTTCCCCTAATACTTTTTGTACATTGTCCAGTATTGTGAACCGTGTCGATGATTGATGTATTCATCAACAATTGCTTGGTTGTAAATCATTGAATCCAGATATTTGAACTTTTCACACTTGGGAACCACCACCCCATTCAAATAAATGTCTGGAATGGGTTGGCTTGGGTCAGAGAATGGGCAGTACAGATTTTCTGTCTTTTTTTGGCTAATACGATACTCATTCCCTTATAAAAGATCTATCCGAACATCAAGTGCTCGTTGCAGGGAAGTCAGTCTGATCATCACTCATGATGGCTCTATCGTCAGCAAAGAATAACTGATGCACTTAAGGGTCCGTCACTTTTCCCTCAAACAGATAATCTAGGACTGTAATAAAGAGCAAAGGACTTAAGACACTTCTCTGGTGAACACCGACTTTAGTTGGGAATTCATCGTTGACCTTTGCGGGACATCTGACTTTTGTCTTCGCTTCCGCGTACATATCCATGATCAGTTGTACGTAGGTTTCAGGAACTCCTCGTTGTCTTAACGCTATTCATATCAGATCTCTTGGTTGTCTATCGAATCCTTTTTCAAAATCAACCAGAATCATAAGATTATTTAACCGCGACAAATAATGTCATATTGACAAAAGAGTTTGTGGATTCAACAAAATTTTTGTTTATTTGACAAAATCTGTGTTACAAACAATTTTTCCAGTTTAACATAACAATTGTCAATTTTACTAAATTAAGGTGTCTGAATTTTGTGACATTAAAAAAAAAATGTTTTGAATCGAAAATTTGTTTTTATTCCAATCTTTGTTTAAACAAAAAAGAACTGTCAGCACAACAAAGTTGGTATTGTCAGTATTATACAAATTTGGTTGAATTAAAAAAAATTTATATTTTGTGGCATTTTTTATCATGGACAAAAACTTTTTGTTGAGTTTTGGAACTTTTTGATCATATTGACATTGATGAATCAAAAAAAAAAATTGCTTACTATTTAATTCTTTTAGATGTAATATTTTACCTTACGACTCAAACGTACCTGCAAGAAAAAAAAAATAAGAGATTTAAAACTTGCTATAATTAAAGATAGTACAATTTGCGATCCGCCTTGTTACGCCAGTAGCATGCCGGTCCCAAGCCCGGATAAAGGAGGAGGTGTTGGAGGCAACGGTTTTTAACCTCTCCTCTGTAAAATAAACTAACCTACAGGAGTAATAGTTAAAACTCAAAATATTGATGAATGAACAACCTTAAGGATGTTAATACTCCAGGTGGTAATGGCAATAACCAAAATCAATCCGTGGTCTTCTCGACTGCGGCTGGGGCTCGGATTCTGGAGGCCCCAACATTCATTGAACATACAAGCGACTCTTGTGGCTCTATGTCCGACTCTTTGGGCAAACTGAGCATGAGTAAGGTTGCTACCCACTGCACTGCCGCTGACAGCTTGACCCGTGATGTCTCTACGGTTGAACGGGCTCCTGAAGTGGCTGGCTTTGAAGTGCACCTCACTAAGGGTCAGCGAAAGAGGAAAAGGAAGCAGCTGAGCGATCGGTTGTGTCTATGATACGGGATAGGTCGGTGGAAGTCTCACAAATGGAAGCTGACCTGACCCCTTCATCAGGCAATGCCTCCTCCTCTGCTGAACCGAAAAACAAGAAGAAGCGACCCAAGCTCGTAAAGAGATACAACCCTCCTCAAGCTCCTGTGTCTGCCCACGTCCTGTCTTCAAATGAAGTCGGTGCTTCTACCAGCAAAGGAAGAACCCTTGAGCATGAGTAGAGGAAGTGCACCTTTTGTTGTTGCAGCCCGTGCACTGGTAATGGATGATGCTGGTGTTGTGACCAATACTGGGTGCAGCACAAGTGGACAGTACTTTGTCGACGCGGATGGCTCTGCTGGTAGGTGTGCGTCTAAAAAACCATGTGTTGAACGCAAAAGAGATAGAGTGCGAGTTAAGAAGCATTCCTACAAGGATGCTGCTGTCTCCTCTTGAGCAGTTCGCATTGGGAAAGCGGGCAATGATAATAGCATGAGTGTTACAGAGTCCGAACACTGCAAAACTCATCTGTTGGAGCTGGCTGCTGCAAAGGAATCTAGGGAAATCGGCGGATGTGTTAAAGCGTTTGCAAACCCAGAATCCTGGTCTCGAACCAAAAGCCTGGATTGTCCGTTCACACAAGAAGAGTCAAAACCGCCACAATGAAGGTGGTAGTTATCTTGTTGTGAGTATAGACATCGCTGCTGCCGAGATCATCAAATCTAGGTACAACTTGCGTCCCTAAATGCATCTTGGCAGGATCCATTTCCATTTCAATGTCAAACAGTGCTAATAGTGGACGTTAGAGTATTCATCCATCTTGTTTACTCAAATTAACCTACAGCACTGCAAGGCTGCTACCGCCTTTTTAAGTAGCAGGCTTGTGGCTTGTAGAACAAAATCACACATAATATCCATCCAGAAACCATGGGTGTGGAAAAGTCGCATCTGTGGTCTTGGTTGCTTGAGTGATTTATACCACGTTCTTTATGATGAGCAAAATGTCTTCTTTATGAAGACAAAGACCTAGGACTTGTCTTATTGTATCAAAATCCTTTACAGCTACTATGATTAATATCTTTTGTAGCCAAGATTTGGTAGCTGTTTCTATAACTTACCATGCAAATGATAATTGGGAAACCTTTGTCGCTGCATCGGCTTATTTCCCCTATGACCATCTAACCCCTCCTCTCACAAAGGCTGTTGTAGAGCTCGTAGAGTGTTGTGAATCCAAAAGGTTGGGTCTTCACTTGTGCTGCGATGCGAATGCTCAGAACATTGTTTGGGGATGCATCAAATGCAACAAAAGGGGAGATCGACTCTTGGACTTTATTTTATCGTCTGATAATACCAACAACACTGTAAGTCATCAACCTGCCGTTGTTTCAGCCAGAAGACAGCAAGTAATTGATGTTACCCTGTCAAACAGGCATTTGAAGTCTATCATAAATTGGAAGGTATCGCCAGATAGCACCTTATCAGATCACAGATACATCGAATTTCAAATCTACTGCGAACTTTCACCTTCGCAAGAGAGGAGAAATCCGAGAAAAAGAACTGGCCACGGTTTAGAAAGGAGCTTGCCAACTCTGACAAAGTTCCACTAAAACTTAGATCAAGACAGGGAGTGGAGAGGTCTGCTCAGGATCTGAACAACGTCCTCACCCGCTGCTTTGAACTTTCGTGCCCTGTTTCTAAAACCCCCTGCAGAAAATCGGTACCCTGGTGGAACTCCGAACTGCAGTGTCTTCGTAAAGAAGCTAGGAAGCTACTAAATCGGTTTTTAAAAACCAACTTACTCGAAGACTGGAATCTTTATCGATCGAAAAATGACTCCTATAAAAAGTTTTGTGAAGAGTTCGAATCTCTAAGTGCAACTAGTAGGCTTGTTAAAGTTCTCCAAAGGAACAGACCAAGTAAACTGGATGCAATCCTTAAACCTGATAGCACGTACACTGAGACAAAGGCGGAGACTTTCAGTCTTCTACTTGAGACTCACATTCCGGGAAATCAGGTTACTACGTTTCTGCAGCCCTTCAAACGACGGTGGCTACATTTGAATCGACTAATACCGCGCGGCACAGCTGGTATTTTGCATCGGGAGTGGTGACTGATGATGCTATCAAATATGCTATTGCATCTTTTGAGATTTCAGGTCACCTGGTCCGGATGGAATTTGTCCAGTTTTGCTGAAACAAGGTTTAAGTCAGGTTTTGCCAATGTTGAAAAGAATTTTCACCGCGGGCTTGGCCTTGGTCTATATACCTTCCCCATGGCGAATGGTTAAAGTGGTTTTCATACCAAAAATTGGTAAGTCTGACTACACTCTAGCCAGCTTTAGACCCATAAGTCTGTCTTCCTTCTTACTGAAAAGATTGGAAAAACTGGTTGAGCTGCATGTGCGAAAAGTTGCTCTTCGATCACATCCTCTCTCTGAGATGCCACATGCCTATCAGCGCGGAAGATCCTGCGAGACTGCGCTTCAAAACCTTGTTGGTAGGATTGATAGTGCTCTTGACCGGAAGGAGTACGCGTTGGGTATTTTCGTCGATATCGAGGGTGCTTTTGATAATGCGACCTTTGACAGTATGTGTAACTCTGCCAGACAGCATGGTGTAGATGAAACTTTGGTGTTGTGGATTAAAGCAATGCTAATGTTCAGGATGTTGGTAGCGGATGCAGATTGTGGCAAGTGCGTCATAATAGGGGTAAATAGGGGCTTGCCTCAAGGTGGCGTTCTGTCTGCCCTCCTATGGTGTATGGTGGTAGACTCTCAGCTTACGGCTCTCAATTTTCCTAGAAACTACACTCAAGCTTATGCGGATGATGTCGCCGTTCTTTCTGTCGGTTCTTAAGGGCAGAGAACCCTGGATTTTATCGATGTCTGGTGCAATAGTAATGGGCTTTCAGTTAATCCTCTTAAAACCACGGTTGTTCTCTTTACGAGAAGGAGAATCGTCACTGGTCTGTTCCATCTCGTGCTTTAAGGTGTCACCATCCCTATATCCGATGAAGTCAAATATCTGGGTGTAATCCTCGATAAAAAACTTCTATGGTCCAAACATGTCGAATCGAAAAACTATAAAGCGCTGTCGACTTTCTGGCAGTGTAAAGGGGCTTTTGTCAAGACATGGGGCTTGTCTCCGAAACGGGTCCTTTGGACCTATGCGGCCATGATTAGACCACTAATCTCATACGCATCAGTTGTTTGGTGGAACAGGCTTTCGCGGAAACGTGTTACTGATTCGTTTGCCAAACTCCAAAGAACGGCATGTCTCGGCTGCACAGGGGCCTTCCCTAGCACCCTGGGCTCTGCTCTAGATGCCTTGATGAATCTTCCTCCCCTTGATTTATATATCATGGGTTGTACGCTAAAAACCATCTTTCGCTTAAAAAGAGGTGGTTTTTGGTACCATGCGCACTAAAATTTTGAAGAACTTGCTCGAGAATTATCCTTTGACCGCTGTCTTATGGAATCCGTCTGATGCAATGACAGCAGAAATCCTTCTGCGAAAAAACTACCACGTCAACTGTCCACAGGTAACGGAATGGCTTCGGTCAGACCCTGAACCATGGATTGAATGCCATCGTATTTTCACGGATGGCTCCAAAACCTGGCAGGGGTCTGGTGCTGGAGTCTTTGTGGAATGCGATGATATACGACACTACCTGTCCTGCTTGGGGTGAGGAGGATGACACAGCAGAACACTTTCTCTGCAGTTGTCCGGCCTATGCTCGCATCAGGTGGCGGATCTTCGGGGCTGACGGGAAAACTAAGTACATTAATGTAAGGTGTCTGAGTGGTCGTACAATGGACCTGTAGTTGTGTCTGAGCGCTCCATCGGATAGTAGCAACCTCCGACAAAAAAAAACGAAAAAAACGGTGAACTCCAAAAACATTTTATAACTAAATTTAGTTTAAGATAATTTGCTGTAAAATTTGAATGTAATTTAAGGAATATCAATATAATTCAAAATATATGATTGTTCAAGTTAGTAATTTGATTATACCCTATCCTAAGGGTATATTAATTTTGACACATAGTTTGTAACACCCCTTAATATTCGCCGTAGACCCATAAAAGTATATATATTTATGATCAGGACCAAATCCTAAGACTATCTAGCAATGTCCGTCCGTCCGTCCGGACGCAATTTTTAGGCCTTTAAAATTAAGCTAGGAAGCTGAAATTTGGACCACATATTCCCTAGGGCTCCGAAATGGTTAAGTGTAAAATTTTTTTGAATACGCCCACTGCCACGCCCACAATTTAGAAAAAACCGTTTTAAAGCTAAAGTTAGAGAGATAGAGTATTACAACCTTCACAAGATATGTAGGCAATGCCCTCCTTTATAAGTTTGTCATATAAAGTTTTTTGCCACGCCTACTTTTTGTGGGCGTTTTTCACTAAAATGCTGTTTTCTTCGATAATTTTCCTAGAAACCGAAAAAAAATGTTTAACAAGATATTTAGCCAATATTTTTTCCAATATATCGCCCATACAAAGTTTTTGGCCATGCCCACTTTTTGGGGGCGTTTTTTCAAAAAATGTTTTTTTTTTTTCTAAATTTTATAAAATGAAATAAGATGCTATCCATCATCTTCTTAAGGTTTTTTTTGGGGCATATAGGGATAGGGATAGGGTATCATACTGTTCGCTCCAAGCGGACTGTAGCCTTTCTTTATGTTTTTATATCCATTTATTATACCCTATCCTAAGGGTATATTAATTTTGACACATAGTTTGTAACACCCCTTAATATTCGTCGTAGACCCATAAAAGTATATATATTTATGATCAGGACCAAATCCTAAGACTATTTAGCAATGTCCGTCCGTCCGTCCGTCCGTATCAAATTTTGAGGCCTTTAAAGTTATGCTAGGAGTCTGAAATTTGGAGCATATACTCCCTAGGGTCCCGAAATGGTAAACTGTTAAAAGTTTTTAAATCCGCCCACTGCCACGCCCACAATTTAGAAAAAACCATTTTAAGGCTTAAGTTAGAGAGATAAAGTTGTAAAACCTTCACAAGATATGTAGGTACTGCCTACCTTTATAAATTTGACATATAAAGTTTTTTGCCACGCCTACTTTTTGTGGGCGTTTTTCACTAAAATGCTGTTTTCTTTAAAAATTTTCATAGAAATCGAAAAAAATTGTTTAACAATATATTTAGCCAATATTTTTTCCAATATTTTGCCCATACAAAGTTTTTGGCCACGCCCACTTTTTGGGGGCGTTTTTTCAAAAAAAAAATTTTTCCTTTAAATTTCATAGAATAAAATAAAATTCTATCCATCATCTTCCTAATGCTTTTTTTCTTTCGGGTACATAGGGATAAGGATAGGGTATCATACTGTTCGCCCCAAGCGGACTGTAGCCTTTCCTTATGTTTATTATTTCATTTTCTTCAATATTCTCGGTGAGGTGTGTCTCTGATAGAATAATAAATTCGTATTGCTTGTTTTCTGCCATAATTTCGAGTTCCTCAAAATTGTTTGTTAGCCCTTGGATATTAATATTTATATACACTTTTGATTATATTTAATTGCTAGTACCTTATTCTCTTTTTTTTCGCTTCTAGTTTGTTTAAGTATACTGGGCATGATCTACTTAAAGTAAGATGTTTATCATCAAGTCCCAAATTCAGTCTTTCATTCGCTCTCATAAAATTAATGCATTTTGTTATTGCTTCTTCTTCGCATTCACTAGTTTTATGACTTTTTAAACATTTTAAACATATTTCTTCTTCTTTTTTGCAATCATTTGATCTGTGATTAAATCCTTTACATTTGAAGCATCTAATAACTTCTATTCCATCAAATACCTTACATCTTTCCCATCCAATACTAAGTCGTCCTGCTTCTAGTACTTTCGGGAATGAATCTGGGTCGATTTCTATTATAGCATTGTAGTTTTTGGTATTATTTTTCCTGTTTTCATAATATTTAATTAATTTTAACTCGCTGTTAGTTATTATTGAGTTTTGCTTTTTCAGCATTCCTGTGATTTCATTTTCATTGCTTTTAAATTTCATATTTGTTAATATTATTCTTGGTTTAACTTTATTTGGTACTTTTACTTCATAACCTTCACCCATTTTGTATTCGATTGCGCTTTTAATTTTATTTCTCTTTTCATTATTTTCACTTTCTATTATAGTAATGCTATTGTGTGTGTTTTCAATTTGAAATTGAAATTCTTAAATTTCTTGGATCAACCTTTTTATTTAGATCTTCTTTAGTTTTACTACTATTTTGTTTTATGATAAGTGGCATTTCTTTTCGAATGATTGGTAGCACTTTTTCTTGGGTTCTGTCATTTGCTTTTTTGACAGTGTCTGCAAATGACAATTGGCTTCCCGCCATTATTTGTTTGTTGTTTACCATTTTTTTTAACCTCATTGCACATATTAATGTTACAGTTTCTCACTTCATGACATATTTTTTCACTCTCCTTCTTAAAGTTTTGTGAAACATTACACATTTCTTTCATTTGATTGACACTTTTTTCACAAACGTCTTGTGCCATTTTCATCCCTTTTAGTCTTTCTGCATACCTTGCCTTGATCGCCGCCAAAAGTGTTTTCATTTCCATTTCATTTCTTTTGAGTGAACTCTCGAACTCATCCTTATAGTGCTTCAGATAATCAGTGTTTATACCCTATCCTAAGGGTATATTAATTTTGACACATAGTTTGTAACACCCCTTAATATTCGCCGTAGACCCATAAAAGTATATTTATGATCAGGACCAAATCCTAAGACTATCTAGCAATGTCCGTCCGTCCGTCCGTACGCAATTTTTAGGCCTTTAAAATAAAGCTAGGAAGCTGAAATTTGGACCACATATTCCCTAGGACTCCGAAATGGTTAAGTGTAAAATTTTTTTGAATACGCCCACTGCCACGCCCACAATTTAGAAAAAACCGTTTTAAAGCTAAAGTTAGAGAGATAGAGTGTTACAACCTTCACAAGATATGTAGGCAATGCCCTCCTTTATAAGTTTGTCATATAAAGTTTTTTGCCACGCCTACTCTTTTTGGGCGTTTTTGACTAAAATGCTGTTTTCTTCGAAAATTTTCACAGAAAGCGAAAAAAACTGTATAACAAAATATTTACCCAATATTTTTTCCAATATATCGCCCATACAAAGTTTTTGGCCACGCCCACTTTTTGGGGGCGTTTTTTCAAAAAAACTTTTTTTTTTTTTTAATTCATCGAACTAAATAAAATGCTATGCATCATCTTCTTAATGGTTTTTTTTTGGGGCATATTGGGATATGGATAGGGTATCATACTGTTCGCCTCAAGCGGACTGTAGCCTTTCCTTATGTTTTTTATTTATTAATCGGAGGAATTTTCACTAGGACAGACGAATTTTTATATATATAACAAAATACAGCGGTAAGCTTTTCTAATATTGCTGAATTGTTTACTGAATGAAAAATGTTTTTTTATTCAACAAAATACAGCAGTTATATTGATGACGCATCAAAATACGAGGGTAACAGTAATTTTTTTGTTTCACAAAATATTTTTGTAGCATCAACAATATTTTTTATTAGTATTAGCACTTTGTTGATTCAACTGCAACCAGTTAGCCGTATTTTGACAAAAAATATATACAAACATTAAAAAAGGCTACAGTTCGCTTGGGGCGAACATAATGATACCCTATCCATATCCCTATATACCCCAAAGAAAAAAGCATTAAGAAGATTATGGATAGCATTTTATTTCATTCTATTAAATTTAAAAACAAAATATATTTATTGAAAAATCGTCCCCAAAAACTGAGCGTGGCAAAAAACTATGTATGGGCAATATGTTGGAAAAAATGTTAGCTAAATATCCTGTTAAACATTTTTTTCGCTATTAAAATTTTTTGAAGAAAACAGCATTTTAGTAAAAAAGCCCACAAAAAGTAGGCGTGGCAAAAAACTTTATGTGACAAACTTATAAAGGAGGGCAGTGCCTGCATATCTTGTGAAGGTTATAACGCTTTATCTCTCTAAGCTTAGCTTTAAAACAGTTTTTCTAAATTGTGGGCGTGGCAGTGGGCGTATTCAAAAAATACACTTAACCATTTTGGAGCCCTAGGGAATATGTGGTCCAATTTTCAACTTCGTACATTAATTTTAAAGGCCTGGAAATCGCGTACGGACGGACGGGCGGACATTGCTTAATAGTCTTAGGATTTGGTCCTGCTCATAAATATATATACTTTTATGGGTCTATGACGAATATTAAGGGGTGTTACAAACTATGTATTAAAATTAATATATTAATATTAGGATTGGGTATAAAAACTAGCTTGTCGAGCATATTTTTCGTTTTTTAAGTGAAAAAAATATTATTTATTGGAATCAATTGCCATTGCTTTCGTTGCAATTCATAAAGAGGCGATAGACCAACAAAAAGGAAAATTCAAAGAAGGTGACTAAGGGACGCAAGTAACATTTGGATGATATTTTGTAAGTTATTCTTGCAATTATTTAAATTTCTTAATATCATTGGTATCTTTCGCAGATTTAATAGAAATTTCAAACTAAACAAGGACTCAATCAAATACGTGCTTCAAAAACTTGAAGCGGAGTTGGAGCCAGGCGTTGTAGCATCTGCTATTACCCCAAACTGTCGATTGAATGCGGCGGTGAGACTTATAGCTCAAGGCGGTTACCAGCATAGCAGCACCGGAAACGATTTCGAAATAAGTGTAGCCCAATCAACGTTCTTCATGTAATTTAAGAATTAAAACATGTATTATTAAATAAAAATGATTGTTAGTTTACGCCAGAAAAAACTCGTCGTTTTTCGGGTGTAGTGATACCAAATTCTAGGAATTACGAATTTCGTAGCAGATTTTCCACTACGAAGGGAACTTGTAATAGATTTTTCGGGACTCGTAGACATTTTTCTAGTACGACGTACATAGCTCGTGATAGGGGTGAATATCGCAATAAATATAACATATCTAAATAAATAAATTTCTGATGTTTTATAAAATATATAATGGAGATAAAACTTTATAATCCCGATCACATTCAGTATTTATTGAAAACCAGCGAAATATTTACCATTTTTTTATTAATACATATTCCAAGTGGCGCTGACGTTTATGTGTTTTTCTGAGGGGATACTGGTGAAAGCAAGATAGTGTTTACGGAAGCTAGTTTTAGTTGAGTTAATTTTATTCAAAGAGAAAGGGAATGAAAAGACGAAGCACGTGTGAGAGGAAATAAGACCAAAAGTATTATGTTTTGTTTCCGTTAATATTTAAACTGTCAAAGAGGCCAGAAAATGGATCGCACTTCTGACCATAGTTGTATGCAAGGGTTATTTATCGCCAATTAGGCTATTCGCACCTTCCTCGCGCTCCTTGAAATTGCGATTTGGGATTTAGTGCCGATGCACACGGCTACTTTTTAGTGCAATTGTTTACACAACTAGACTGGGAAGTTCACCCACGCATGCGGTGACGCTTCGGCGAGGCAGAGGTGCTTCACGTCATAATTTTCGCCGCAGGTTGCCTTTGTTACATTGTTCGTAAATGAGAGTGCACACGCACGTATTTCTAACGCTGCGGTGATGCTGGATGACAAGTGTTTTGGGTAGAAAATTTAAAAAGGACTATTTGCTGCAACAACTTAGGTTGAATTAAGCAGTGATCAGGATTTAAAGTATCTAATGGGTATAAAAAGGGTAAATAGGTTATAATTAATAGCATTTTAATTTCAGCTTAACTTGAAATTTATTTTGAATACAGTATCCAAAAGGAAGACGCAAGAGCTTCTTCCGCAAGACCATTTATGCCGCCGTACATATGCCAATAGGATGTTACAGCTAGCCCATGACAACCCCGACTTTTATGAAAAAATCATAATGAGTGACAAGACACATTTTCATTTGAATGGATATGTGAATAAACAGAATAGTCGGTTCTGGGCAATGGAAAGCCCTCAAATTATTCATTAGTCGCCTTGAATTCATTAAAAGTTACAGTCTAGTGTGGAATTTGGTCAGTAGGAATTATTGGCCCTTACTTCTGTGAAAATGAAAACAGCGTAACCGTAACTATTAATGGGGAGCGATAGCGTGGCATGATTGAAAACTTTTAATGCCACAACTTCATGCTTTGGGCTTGATTAACATGTGGTATCAAAAAGACGGTGCCACATCGCAAGCAGATAGGATTTCAATGGAATTACTGCGAGACCTCTTTCCACAACAAGTTATTTCCAGAAATGGTGATGTTTATTGGCCTCCACGGTCGCCTGATATGACTGCTCCGGACTTCTTTTTGTGGGGACACCTGAAAAGCAAGGTTTATGCAAACAAACCAGAAACGCTTGAGCAACTCCAACAAAATATTCGTGATGAAATTAATAAAATACCGCGTGAAATGTGTGAGAATGTAAAGAAAAATTTATGAAACTAACAGAGGCGGCCATTTACCTAATATTATTTTCCATACATAAGTGCCGACATTAACTAAAACATTTATGAATATAATATCCATTCGCTATCATTTAATCAAAAATTATGAACAAACAAAGTAGTATACTTTCCCGGCGGACACCCTGTTTATCAACAGGTTAATTTGTTTTGATTTAAGGGTAATTGCGGAAAAGAGCAGAGACCCAAAAAGAATTAAAATAAGATATATCTTTCGCCACCGATAACCGTTGTCGGAATTGCAGATTATAACAAACCTTATAATCTCCTTAAGGATATGTTAAAAACAACATTTAAAGTATGGTCTTTCAATAACAATATGCGGTAAATTAATGTTAACAATCGGGACAGCTATCGCGCGGTTTTATACACACTAAATTCAGATAAAATTCAATGGTACACTTATGAAAATTGTTGTTCCAGTTGTTCAAGCTTAGCTTAGATAAATCGGAAAATTTACACAAAATATATAATATTAAATCTATACCCTACCCCCAATTTGACCATACTTGGTACACAGTGATTTCATATTATTTATGTACAGTATTCGATGGATATAAGAAAACTCCATATAAGAAAACCACGCTTATAAGACACACTTTCTAAAACACCATGCACTTTCATATTTAGTTACGTGTTAAATTTATCTGATATAAGAAACTAATTTTGAAAAAAAAAATGGTATAATTGCATGGAAAATTAAACTTAGAAAATTTAACTTAAATAAGAAAGTTACCATACCCTTAGTATAAACACCCTAATAATGCGACGTGTAACTCTGTGCATACATATGTGCTACATTTGTGAACATATCCTTATGATATTACAAATTAAATTCAATGACAGAAATGACAGATTGACAATGACAGGACGAAATACAAAGAAGCCCCACATTTTTCTTCTTACAAATGGAATATATGTCGGCTTAGTTTTATTTGTTCTATTTTATTTATTGTTTTGATTTGATTTAAATGTCGGCTAAGAAAAGAAATAAAGTGTCCATAAAAATTAAACTTCAAATATTAGATGAAGTGACATGCGGAAAGTCCCGAAAAGACATCTGCAAGAAGTTTCAGGTCGCAGAAAGTACTTTGTGTAAAATAATAAAAAAATCTAAGAAGCTTGAGAGCAACAAATATTGGGGCAAAAATTTAAACATAAAAATGAATAGAACGTTCTGAACAAAACATTGTCCAAATGGTTTGCGCAAAAAAAAGCAAAAATCACAGGACCAATTCTTCTCGAAAAAGCACAACAATTTGCGATTCAGTTGGGCATTATTAATTTTAAAGCCTATTCCGGGTGGCTTCAGGGCTGGAAGAAACAAGAAAACATTGTCTTTAAAATAATCAACGGAGAGGCTGGTTCCTCAAACGTAACCGCTGCCGATAATTTCAAGTCAAACGTCTTCCACAAAAGTTAGGCATATACGAGCTCGATGAAATCTACAATGCGGATGAGAACGGCTTAATGTCCAAGGCACTTCCTGGTGGAACACATGCACCGGCTAACAGAACCATATGCGGACAAGAAATTCCAAGAGATCGAATAACATTGCTATTTATCTGTAATGCAACTGGTTCCGACAAACATGAGGAAATCGAAGCAACCCCGGAGTTTTCGGGGGAAACAAATTTCTGTATCTTATAAATTTAATAAGAATGCCTGGATGACCAGCACCATATGGTGTGAAATTATAAGGGAACTAGATGACATTTTTGGAAAGAAAAAGATAAAAATGTTGTTGCTCATTGATAATGCATCGTGTCATAAAATAAATTTTATACCAAAAAACATTGAAATATTGATGTTTGCTACCTTGCACCACAAGCCTCATTCAGCCTTTGGATCAAGGTAAGATGCTTTTTGTTTCATTTATTCAAAACCATAATCCAATTTTGAGTTTTCATCCAAAGCAATTCATCAGACTAAAGCAATTCATTGTATGGGCATAACACCTGCAGTGATTTGTTTTGGAAAGCTGATGTCAGGATCTACATGGTACGGCTCAGCTTGGTCAGCGTCGGAGTTCAGTTTTTTTGTGTTTGTTTTTTTTTTATGCGTGAGAATTTTAAAGTGGACGTGAGTAATATTCGTGGGTTGAGATCCAATTTTTTTTCATTGTACGCCCATACGAATCACAATAAACCAGGTGTTTTGGCACTAAGTGAAACACAGGTCAGCATTGATTCCGATTTAACGGAGTTTAGTCTGCCTGGATATAACTTGCTGTCATTATTCTTTTCCCATCGTGGTATCGCCGTTTATATACGCAGTGATGCAGCCTACCCACTTCTACCTCAATATGGCCAATGTTCCAATCCGGAATTAAATTCCATGTCCGCGGGCAATTAATTCACTACTGTTTTATTTACAGAAGCCCTAACCAGGACAGGCATTCAACTTATAATGAGTTTGATGCACTGTCTGATTCCATCACCAGAATTGTAACCCATTATCCTCGTACTGAAATCGTCATTGCGGGCGATTTCAATATACACAATTCAAGTTGGCTTCGACATTCTGGACAGACAACGCCCGAAGGAAGGTATGTTGAGATCTTTGCTGAGGTTAATAATTTAACCCAGATTGTAAATGATCCGACACGGATACCGGACATTAGCTGTCAAAATGCCAACACTCTGGACTTGTTTCTTACCTCTCACCCTGATAAATACACTTTAAACGTATTATCACCTCTAGGTTCGTCAGACCATTGTATCTATCGGCGAATTTCTCGTACTCCAGCCACACAGTTAAAGAACAAGAACAAGCTCCTAAAAGAACCGTATGGCAATACGAGAAAGCCAATTGGGAAGCTTTAAGCGGTTTCTTTAGTAGTTTTAACTGGTCGTTGTGCTTCCTCAACAACGACGTGGATGCCGCTGCCGATATGATTACAAATTTAATTCACCTGGGTATTGTAAGTGTATCAGACCTAACGAAAACGCGTGGTGTGACTTGTGCTGTAAAGAAGCTATCAGGGCTAAGGAGGTAAGTTTTCGATCATTTAAGGCCAACCCAACTGAGGAAAACCGAAAAAAGTTCAAACGAGCCATAAATGACTGCAATGCCCACATTAATCGTGTCAAATTCTCCTACGACCAAAATTTGAGGCAGAAAATCCAAAAAAGTCGCACCGGTAGTAAAAACTTTTGGTCGTTTGTTAAGAATATTAGAATTCGGCCTCAACGTCTATCCCGACACTCATTTGCAATGACCTTCCAGCGTTCAGCTCTTCGGATAAAGCCAATCGGCTCGATGCTCCTTTTGCAGCTAGCTCAAAGCTGCCAGATTGTATCTTGTTTCCCCCCGTACTCGAGCGCGTAGAATCTTCTATGGCAAGAGTTCTTCGAGATCTCAACATACGTAAATCCGCTGGTCCAGATGTTATTTCCCCTATCGTTCTGAAGAGGTGTTCTTCCACGCTGGCAAAACCAATGCGTAAGCTTTTCTATCTGTCCTATTCTTCAGGGCTCTTTCCGAGAAGACGGAAAACAGCATTTGTCCAGCCCGTCCCAAAAAAGGCTAATCTTCCTCTGTCTCCTCCTACTGACAAATTGCACTAACGTCCCTTCTTTCCAAGGTCATGGAAACGCTGATAAATCGTCAGCGTATGAAATATCTTGAATCCCGAAAACTTCTCAATGACCGGCAGTACGGTTTTCGCAGCAACAGATCCACCTTTCGGACCGTTCAATACAAGTTGTTTTGGACGGTTTCAGGTCTGCAACTTACCAAATAAATGGTGGTGTTCCCCAAGGCTCCGTTTTGTCTCCGACTCTTTTTTTCATTTTTATCAATGACCTCCTGTCTGTCACTTCTAACTTCACTTCACTTCTGTCAATCCATTCCTTTGCTGATGACAGTACCCTCAGCTTTACATATTCGTTTTATGGGCAACGCCCCTCATCTTCGGGCGTTGAACTGGAACGGCAACGTATGTTAAGCTATTTAAATTCCGATCTTGACAGCATACTTAAATAGGGTAAAACTAACTGAGTGGAATTAAATACTTCCACAATACAATGCTGTCTTCTGTCATTGAAGCGAAACCCCGAAAACTGTCGTTATTCATCCTCGGCATATGCGTTGATGACAGCCTTCGTTGGAATGACCACATATTCGACGTCGCCAAGAACGCTGCAAAATGTAAAGACTTTCCAAAGCGATGCAAGAAATATTCATATTGCCAAAAGGAACCGCATTGCATTAAATGTGCCGGTAAACACTTATCAGAAGAGTGCCGTACAAACAAAGAGCCGACTTGCATTAATTGCAAGGGAAAACACCAGGCAAATTATCGCGGCTGTGAAGTAGCGAAATACCTCCAAAAAAGGCGCAATATAACAAAGAAAACGTATTTAACCATCGAAAACCGATCTAAGAAGAAGGAAAAAAGGAAAAACAGTACTAAAGAAAAAATTAAGACTAAAGAAAATACCAAAACACTGCAGCCGAAAGAACGAAAAATTGGGGTAAAAAAGTAGACGAATCGCGGTCCGCAAACGTACGCCGCTAAAGCCGCGATACCAGCAAACAATCGAGTTGTTAATACGACGCCTGATCCGGTCCGTCAGTTTTTTTTCGCAATCCTTGCGAGACTTGAGGAGCAAAGCCAAATTAACAAACGTATTTCTGAGAAACTGGACAAGCTCGAAAATAAACTTCGAGGCACACCAAGTCCCGTTGAAATTATGAAAAGCTTTATAGAAATAAAAACAGATAACGCGAATGGCGACGAGTTAGAAGTATTCCTTTACAAACACAATATTGATATATGCCAGGTGTCTGAAACGCATTTGACGAGAAAATCAGGAATGGAAATAAGAGGTTATAGCGGTTTTCACGCATATCACCCATCAGAATTTCTTTATCGCAAAAGGAATATCGAAAAGTTTTGTCAAAATTGAAGAAAGTTTTGATCTATATTCTGACCAAACACCCGTCTTTCAAATCATTTTTAGCGGCGGCTTACGTGAAAAGGACGGTACACCGAGCCTGGCTGGTGCAAGAACTAATTGGGACTTCTTCAGAAAAGACTGCATACATAAAATCGATCTGAAGGTATCGAGGTAAGGTAAGTAGATCAATTTGTCGAAGCTTTACAAAGTTCGGCGTAGAACAATATTCCTCATAAAAAGAGAGTAATCAAAAAGAACGAAATTAAATTTATATTAAAAATTGTGAAGTCTCTATGTATCTTGAAAGCTTAACGGCGGAAAATAGTTCAAATTATACGCTCTGGAAAGCTATGAAATGCATGAAAAAATCAAAAGTTGCAAATGCCACCTATCAGGAAAAACAATGGCGAATGGGTGAAATGAGAAAAGGAAAAGACCGAAATTTTCGCGGAATACCTTGAAGCGACGTTTAAGCCATTTGATGGTCAAGTGTTGCTTGAAGATGCTGGTTCAACCACGGTTCAGGACGGTACACCGAGCCTGGCTGGTGCAAGAACTAATTGGGACTTCTTCAGAAAAGACTGCATACATAAAATCGATCTGAAGGTATCGAGGTAAGGTAAGTAGATCAATTTGTCGAAGCTTTACAAAGTTCGGCGTAGAACAATATTCCTCATAAAAAGAGAGTAATCAAAAAGAACGAAATTAAATTTATATTAAAAATTGTGAAGTCTCTATGTATCTTGAAAGCTTAACGGCGGAAAATAGTTCAAATTATACGCTCTGGAAAGCTATGAAATGCATGAAAAAATCAAAAGTTGCAAATGCCACCTATCAGGAAAAACAATGGCGAATGGGTGAAATGAGAAAAGGAAAAGACCGAAATTTTCGCGGAATACCTTGAAGCGACGTTTAAGCCATTTGATGGTCAAGTGTTGCTTGAAGATGCTGGTTCAACCACGGTATCTGACAATTTTTAAATAAGAAAAGTATCGCTGGTCGAACTGTGTCATAAAATACAAAACCTCAAATTACACAAGGCTCCTGGATATGTTCTTATTACGGAACAGGTTCTTAAAGAGTTGCCACAAAAGCACAAATTAAGTTTGTTTATCTTATAAAGGCTTCGATTAGACTTTTGTACGTACCCCGACAGTGAGGATATAATGGATAGCCAGAAAAACAAAATTACAGAAAATCTTATCGACCAATCTTATATTACCAATAATGTCGAAGATATTCGAAAAACTTATATTGAAGGGATTGCATCCGATTATTGAAGAACGGCGTTTATTACCGGATTACCAATTCGGGTTTAGAACGAAGCACTCTACCATTGACCAAGTAAATGGTAACCAACGAAATTGAAAAAGCACTAGAGGAGGTGAAAAATTGTTCTAGTGTTTTTCTAAACGTCTCTCAGGCTTTCGATAAGGTATGGGATACGGGATTAAGATATAAACTTAAAAACAACTCTCCCACAACAATTATATGAGATTTTAAGCTCTTATTTAGCGGACAGACTCTTTCGTGTTAAACACGGAAATGATTTTATTTTATAAAATAAATAAATATTAGGCGTAAACGGCCCATACAGGACCTAAAGCCTAGCTTCTCCAACCATTGTGTGTGCGAAGTTATATTTTTGACACGAATGGCGGGACCTACAGTTTAATGCCGATTCCGAACGATAATTTATTTTTGAGAAGCTTCTCATGACATTTCTTACTCTTGGATGTTTGTCAGACGTCCGCAAGAGGTGGGGCAGCGAATACAAAACTTTCTGGTGGTACAGGTCGGGATTTTAACCGGCGACCTCTCGCTTAGTGGTCCAACGTACTTAACCACTGAGCCACTCGTCATATACCACAGGAAGATGATACTGTCGTAGCAACGTTCGCAAATGATACGGCCATATTAGCTGTAGACGATTCGATTCAGTCCGCGACATATAAGCTTCAACGGCGATCGACAAAATATGCGCTTGTACAAAAACTTGGCGTATCGTTCTCAACAAAAAAAAACTAAATTTAAATTTACCCACAGAAATGTAAGTGATCTATCAATTTTTATTGGTTAAGAAGAAACGCGAGGAGCTCTTTATCAGATTTAATCAAATAGATTCGCTGATTGGCAAATTCTTCAAGGTCAGCATGCAAAGCAAACTGCTTTTATACAAGCAATTGCTAAGACCTGTTTGGACGTATGGTATACAATTTTAGGGTTCTACCAAACAAAGTTATGTTAAAATTTTACAAATTTTCCAAAATAAAGTTCTTACACAAATCAGTCGAATTACGAAATTTCGCGCGTAAACAACACACTCGCGATATTGGTCATTGCTATGATGCTCTATTACAAATTTTAGATCAGAGAAAACGTGTGCGGCGACTTCAAATGATAAAACCTTTTGAATTAGCACAATAAGTGTAACCGCAAGTTATTGTCGTTATAAGCAGGTGCTTCCGCTGGGATGTTTCCTGCCAAATCTAATTAAATAATTTAAATTAAAAGTGCTTGATAGACATTAGCCTAGTTGTAGTATGAATACTTAATGATGGGAGTTGTTTTTATAGTTGTTCTATAGATTAAAGTGCAATTTAATGTAGTTGCAACGGTTTTGATTTTGAATAGAAAACATAAGGAAAGGGTACACTCCGCTTGGGACGAATAGTATATAATAAGATAGATAGGGTATAAATAGACAAACAATAGTTCTGATATGCTTTGCGCAAAGAAAACCAGGAGTTCCTAAAACCTACGTGCAGATGATCATATAAATGTACGAGGGAGCGAAGACAGAATTATCAATAACCCTCTGAAGTCACCGACGAGTTCCTAATCGAGTTCCTTCCAGCGAGCAATTGATGTGTGGATAGATGTTTTAGAAGGGTATCATATTAGTCCAAAGAATTTCTGCACTTCCCATTCTCTGATCCATTTGATATATTCCAGACATTTGTTTTGATGAAAAAGAGATTTCCAGGTGTGAAAAGTTAAAATCACTGGGATCTATGATCAAAAGCGAAGAAACCGTGGATAATGATATCAATCATTTTGTAAGCGTAGGATGGATGAAGTGGCATAAGCATTCTGCCATCTTCTGTGACCCAAAAAAGCAAAAAAGAAAAAGGTGAAGAGAATGCTCCACACCGCAGTCCGGCGATGTTCTTCAGATATTGAAGACAGTCCCTTCCGTGTTGACACTTGCACTTTGCACTAGAGATGACTAGAGATGACTGGTGTCATAAAACAAGATAAATCATTAATAACAGAAGCATGCGTGTTGAGTTTAAAATTTTCTAAAAAGCGTAGCGAAACCAAGTCCATTTTTCTTAACTCAACCCCCTAAGCAACAACAACTTACTTAGAATATACATTTAAAAAGAGAAATATCGAAATAAAGGAAACATTTTTATGAGAGTTTGAGGTAATCTTTTTGTTGGGGTTCATTCAGTTTAAATTAAATAGAAACCTCATTTACTTAAGCATCTTGTTTGAGCGAAGCCACTCAGATCAACTAGTATTTCTACCTGTATCTAAGTGAGCATAGTGATAAACTGCCAAAAGCAATATTTTGTGTTCAAAATCACATATTTTGGCTTTTATTTACGAAGTTTTAAACATAAGTTAGACTTAATTTTAACGAAAATTATTTCCGTTTATGAATGTAAGCAACATTTATACACGAAGAGGAAACGCACAACATCTGTTGTTGCTTAGACATACAACTTGACGCTATTATGCACACATTCTTGAGAAAAATACACTCTATATAAGCATCATTCTCCTTGTAGGCCTAATGGGAAATTATTTTACTGCAAGAACGTTATCATTGTATATAATTAAATACAACCTAGTCTTCAATAAAATATTGCACAGACGTAGGTACATATGTATACCCTTAATGACGAGTTTTTCCTGAATTGTAACAGAAAATAATTAATAATACAGTTGATGTATATGTATTATGTATAAATGTGGGGTTGCCCTTGCTATGAAACACAAGTAATTCCATCATTTAATTTTATTGTAATTACATAATTTCCAAACTCATTGACCGCCAGCGTCTGTACCTATATGCCTATAAACCAGAGCGCCATTATATTTTACTAAGGGTATCTAAAGGTATCGAAATTAAGATGTCAAAAAATTAATTAATTAAAAGAAGGAACACCATTACTTAAGTCGTTCTGACAGGCGCATACAATAATACTCATTCACTTTTCTGAGGCAGTTAGTAAGGGTATCCATCTACCCGACCTCAAAAGAAAATTAATGTATTATTCTCACCTGCATGACGGATTGCAGATATCATTACTCACATTACCTACACCTACCAACATACAGATCTCATCAAACGTTCACCCGGGGTACCTGTTTGCTGGTATGGCTTAAGTCCTAAATGCTTTTAATTAATCTTCCCGAAATGTTGGTGCTGTTCGTCAAGGCAAATAGAATACATCCAATTCTTTGCCTCACAACTCATTTCTAGAAAATCCGCTTCCCTTGGCCCAAAGGCTAAATGCATTCTGGAAGAAAAAAATGAAAACAAAATCAGGAACCTTCAGTAATGATGCTGTTACATGTAGATACATAATGTTTGTACGTGTGTATAAAAGAATGGTGTGATCTGCACATTGGATAGATTTCGCATTTCTCAACCCACCTGTAGGCAGTATAGGGCCGTTTATGACTTTGGCTTGCTCGTCCCATAGTCCTATGGTATATTCGTTACTCCAAGTCGTCCATTCGGCCCGAAACGCCTATATAACACCAAACCAATGGCTTGTGGTCGAGTAATAGATTTATCTCCGTAGTCATCATCGTTGTACCCATAGTCTCAGACGAAGTGTTACTCTAAGCATGAGTGCAGTTCTCAGGGAGCCCTGTACGTTCAACAATTACGAACTCCGCTGCATACATCTCTTACACCCGCCCGTTTTCACAATGATTTATTGCACGTTATCAACCAAATTGATTCGATGTGCCATAGCCTGTGCCAGGCGCCCAGTATACCAAAGTAAGAGTGTGCGCTTATGTCGTTCTTCGGCGCGCGGCGTGAATGAGTGCAGCAGTGCAAATTATTTAATTTAAAACTGAGAGAACGCTTGTTCTTATGGCGATAAAGTGCAAATAAACCAAGAGAGTGTCGAACCGACTTACAGTGCCGGCCGCGCTAATAATGACGTTTTAGGTGATGACTCTGTAGTTTTATGTTATTGCCTTCTACGTCTCTAAAATGGGACCTTAGATGTTCGTTTGTGCTTGACCGCCTTAAGGTGATTTTGGAATACCTGTTCACAAAAAAACATATATAAGTATATATATACCCTCAAAGTGCGGTTAAAGACTGTTTGAATGGATTTGGGGCAGAGCCCAGGAAACAAGTTATAAGAAAACGATAGGAACAACTAGCGCAGATTATTGAATTGCAAAACAGTCGGCATGTCGTTTAAGAAGCAGCAACAACTACGAATTTATTATTTTATATTTTTGGTTTTGTCTTGTTTAGTCAATGAAAAAATAGAGTCTTCGAAAAATATGAAAGTTAGTATTATGTAATATAACCCACGAAATGCAAAATATTGACTTTACCAATCTAAATTCGTTTATAGAACAATACATGCCTTATAGCTTTATTATTTATTGACTCAAAGCTTTTAATCATTTGACGCCATCGATGTATATAGTGTACAATTTCTAGTTTCTTTTGAGCAATCAAGTCTGTATTAAACTTCCTCGCATACATTAGTTAAGGATGGGCCAAATACAAGTTTTTTTTTAAAAATGCAATAAAATGATCAAATTTAAATTGTTTCAATGTATTATGGCTTTATTATTAAGAGAGAACATTTCAATTATTTATACCCTATCCTAAGGATATATTAATTTTGACTCATAGTTTGTAACACCCCTTAATTTCGTCGTAGACTCATAAAAGTATATATATTTATGATCAGGACCAAAACCTAAGACTATTTAGCAATGTCCTTCCGTTCGTCACCAATTTATAGGCCTTTAAATTAAAGCTAGGAGGCTGAAATTAGGAACATATACTACCTAGGGTCCCTAAATGGTAGAGCGTTTTTTGATACGCCCACGATTTATAAAAAACCGTTTTAATGCTTAAGTTAGAGAGATAGAGTGTTATAATATTTACGAAATATGTAGGCACTGCCTTCCTTCATAAATTTGTCAAATTAAGTTTTTCGCCACGCCTACTTTTTGTGGGCGTTTTTCACTAAAATGCTGTTTTATTCGAAAATTTTTATAGAAACCAAAAAAAAATGTTTAACAAGATATTTAGCCAATATTTTTTCCAATATATAGCCCATACAAAGTTTTTGGCCACGCTCACTTTTTGGGGTTTTTTTTTTTAAAAAAAATTTTTTTTTATAAATTTTATAGAAAGAAAAAAAATGCTATCCATCATCTTCTTAATGCTCTTTTCTTTGGGGCATATAGGACTATGGATAGGATATCATACTGTTCGCCCCAAGCGGACTGTAGCCTTTCCTTATGTTTTTATTTTAGTTTTTATGTCCATTAACTATGGAACACAGTGTCGTTCAAGTGCATACCTCTGTCACTCCAATTTTCAAAGACCATGAACCACAGGTCGTCAAAATCCATTTCATTAAACAAAAAGTCGGATAACATGACCCTATAACGCCCACCGTCGATTTGAGTATTAGGCCTCAAAAATGCACCATCTTAAAATACATAAAGTAGTTTCAAAACCCATATGTTTTATTAAAAAGGGCTGATTTATGCCCTTAAAAAAATAGGAGTGAAAATTAAATTAATATAAGTTTAATAGTTTTTAATGTAGATTAAATATTCTTAATACTAATAATAACATTTATGATGAAACGTAATATTGATATTTCATATGTATGTTTAAAATTATAAATTCTAAAGTGATATGAAAGTGTTAATATTTCTGGTGCAAATCGGAAATTAAGTTGATGCGCTTAACTTGACTTTTCAAATTCCGCGCATAATTTTTCGTTTGTAAATTAAACGCTTAATGCGGATATGTTGAAGGAATATATTTTTTTTTCTAAATTAATAAGTACACATTCAATTATATTACAATCACTTTTAGGTGGGCTAATAATTTAAATAGATATGTTGGAGCTAAAATATTATAGCACGAATTATTTTAAACATGAGACTAAATAATTAAAATAAGTAACAATCTTAATTACAACTTTTGAAGCAATTAAGGAAAAGAACGCAAATAGCTGAGAGTGGTGGGTGCATCCATATAATCTAAAACGAAATGCTGAGGATGTGATAATAAACTTAATATCAAAGCTAAGAACTTATCCCGAATGCGGATTGAAATTTTTGATTATTTGTTGATATTTCTGCACACAGTTTATCAATAGTAATTTTTTTTTTCATGTTCCATATTTATAGAGTTGAATTCTTGCCTCAATTAAATTAATCATGTTTCCTGCATCTATTTACGTCCATATTTGTTGAAATTTGTGCACACAGTAAACATCGAAGCAAATAAAGCTGTAAAGTGCACCGAAAGAAGAAAATAAAAACAACGGAATCAAAATTTAGTTTTACCAAAAAACAATAGCTCAGCTGTAGGCAACGAAACACGTTTTTCTGTTTTGATTTGATTTCTATGCTTCGGAGCTTTATTTATTCACTTTAACTTTCGCGGAGGTGCTCACAACTTACAATGTGTGAATTTATAATTCAGTCCTTATCATTGAACTAATTATGGTCGACGTAGATGCGAATATTTATCAACATCGGACTGATTATGAACTGAAAAAGCCGGTGCTTTGCCAGTTGTTCGCAAATTCTTATGTAAAGGGTGATTTTTTAAGAGGTTTAGAACTTTTTTTAAAAAAAAAACACAAAAAATTCGAAAAAATGAATGAAATATTTATTTGAATCGATAGTTTGAACCTTGCAATTTAATGTTTAAAGATAATTTCATGCAAATGTTGACCGCGGCTGCGTCTCAGGTAGCCCATCCGCTGAGTCCAATTTTGGCGTACTCTTTCACACATATCGGCCGGTATCTCACGAATGAATGCATGGATGTTGGCTTCCAGTGCGTCAATCGAAGCGGGCTTGTCCCTATACACATTAGCCTTGGCATACCCCCACAAAAAATAATCTAATGGTGTCAAATCGCACGATCTAGGCGGCCAATTGACCGGCCCGAAACGTGAAATTAACTGTTCACCAAACTCGCCTCGCAATTGCGCCATTGTTTCGCGTGCTGTGTGGCATGTGGCACCGTCTTGTTGAAACCACATATCATGCAAGTCAAGAACTTCCATTTCGGGCAAAAAAAAGTTTGTTATCATCGCTCGGTAGCGTTCACCATTGACAGTAACGCTGCGATTCGCATCATCTTTGAAGAAATATGGCCCAATAATGCCGCCGGCCCATAAACCGCACCAAACAGTGGCTTTTTCGGGATGCATTGGTAGCTGTTGCAATGCTTCTGGCTGATCTTCACTCCAAATGCGGCAATTTTGCTTATTTACGTACCCATTCAACCAAAAATGAGCCTCATCGCTGAACACAATTTTTCGATAAAAAAGCGGATCCTCGGCCAGCTTTCCAAGAGCCCATTCACCAAAAATTCGGCGTTGTGGTAGGTCGGCTGGCTTTAGTTCTTGCACCAGCTGTATCTTAAAAGGCTTTACGCCCAAATCCTTCCGCAAAATTTTCCACGTAGTGCTGTAACAAAGGCCTAACTGCTGGGAACGGCGCCGAATCGACATTTCGCGGTCTTCTGTCACACTAGCTGATACGGCCGCAATATTTTCTTCAATACGCACAGTACGTAAACGTGTTGGTGGTTTAATGTCCAACAAAGTAAATTTGGTGCGAAATTTGGTCACAATCTTCCGAATAGACTGCTCAGAAGGTCGAGAATGCCGATCATAAAATGGAAGCAGCGCGCGATGAACATTTCGAACCGAGCATGAATTTTGATAGTAAAATTCAATAATTTGCAAGCGTTGTTCATTTGTAAGACGATCCATGGTTAAATTGCAAACCAAACTGAAGCTGTTTGACAGTGACACAAGGTACTAAACACACGTCAGCTGTCAAAACCAGTGTTGCCAAAACCAAACCAGCTAAAAAATCACCCTTTAGTGCATTATGCAGGTGGGAACATTACACAAATCACAAAATGCAGTTGCTTTAACGTCTTTCTCTTGTGTTTTGCAGGAATCAAACTTTTTTGCTTGGTCGTTTTGAAGGGAATGGTAAAATGGCTTTTATTTTATATTCTATCATTGCCATCGTAGTTTTCACAGAGTTTCGCAAGCTTGGCTTTGAAATTCTTTTTTCAATGTTTTTAGCCGATAGTTGTAATGCTCGTTCATTAATAAAAAATTTTTTTTTCCGATATTTTCATAATTGTAAATCCTACTGGGTTAGTAATTTTAAACGATCTGTAGGCAGCAAGGCTTGCAGTATCTATCATGTTGTAAAATAATGTAACTGGCCAACGGTAATTTTTTCTTTTGCAGCTGTAGAGTGTATTCATTTATACTTTTTTGAAAGTCCAAAATAACAACTGGTTTCTGAGTTTATTGATCTATGGCCTCGCATAGCTGACTAACTGCAGGTACCGTGGGAAACAAAAATATGTACTGAATATGTCCCGAGTTCTTTGAATTCTTTGCCATTTTGGGTAAACTCGCGGCTTGTTGCTTCTTATTGTGCCAACCAATGCATTTTTTGGACTGGCTAACTTTAAAGCCATCCAAAAAATCTTCACCAGGTTGCTGACGTAAATAAATTTTTCCACGCATGGTATCTAAAAGCCAAAATATTTTCAAACCATAACTGACAGGTTTATTAGGTATATATTGTCGAAATAAAAATCGGCCGCTGGTAGCTATTTGTTTGTCATCTAAAGTAAGCTCTTTCGATGAGTTATAGAGTGCAGTAAGGTCTAAAGCTGCCATCTTGTAAGTTTGCTCGAGGATTGTTCAAGTTCTTGAATCGTTGAGCCGAATAAAACGAGAAATTTGTTCAAATTGCTCTAAAGACAAGACAGCTCTATCAAAAGTCATATTGCGTTGGTCAATTACTTACCTTCTTCGTTTGACGCTTCTTCGGCACTTGCGTACAAGAATATTGCAACATATGCATACACCCCATCTTCATCCCTATCACACCATCGACGAAGTATCTTTGCTGTTATTGACAAACGATTTTGTGCATACTCTCTTTGAAAATATGTTCAAATAAACAACTTAAATTTCTGTGAAAGCTGTAAAGTTAATGGTTGCAATAAATAGTTAATACCAAAAAATAGTTGGATACTGAGTGCCCAAGTTAACGAAATTTAATTTTTTTGTAGCTCCGAGCTACCGAAACCTTATACAGAATCAGTTAAAATGGTTGGTTCTCACGTACTTGAGCATTAAATCATATTTCATTTGCAATTCATAACCCAAAATAAACGTTTCCATTCGATTTAAAAATTTCTTGGGACACTCAGTGTATTTGTATATACTAACACCCGCACTAAGTGATGAGCCTGTGGGTGCATTTCCGCAGGCCAATGCTCGTGAAAGGCTACAGTCCGCTTGGAACTGGTGACATTTTGTTTTCTATGATAAATCCATTTTGGATTTAGAATATATTCTTCTTAACATTTGACATTTGTGGCATTTTATTAAAAGAGCTGTATTTTTATGAATTTATCGTAGAATACGAAATAAAATGTCATCTATTGTATTTTCAATGCGTCGTTCAAAGTCGTTGGAGCCGGTTTTGAGAAAATCGAATTTTTTTATTTTCTAAAACTTAAAAAGTGAAAACATTTAATGGAGTTGAAACTAAACGTACTCACGCGCGTAATTTTTCCAAATATTGGGCAAGCATTTTAAATGGAAAAAACAAAAGCAAAATGATATGAAAAATAATAGCAATTATAATAATAATGAGGAACAAACATGACTAGATCCAAGTTAGCACGATCGGCTATTCACCTGCTGATAAAGAAGTGCAAGCGCCGCAGGTGGCAGCACCTTCCCAACGGTAATGCGAGAACTCTTAGTGAGACGCATAACTTACATTTCCTGCACGCGCGGACGAGTTCGTGGGAACCAAGGCCAATTGAAGTTTAGATTTTAAATATCTGAATATTGTCACAGTTAGTTCTAAGCGGGACACGAATAGATAAAGACCACATATTTTATAATGTAACTTATGTTGTTTTATTCTGAATACAAACAGTTGGTCCAACAAAAAGTTGGCGTTCGGGTTTTTTTTTGGTTGAAACAACGAGAAAAACCTTTACTGGCGCCCGAGCAGGGACTCTGACGAAAGGATAACAAGTCAGTGTCTAACAGAAAAGCAAGAACAAATAGTGCATAACTGAAACTAAAACGAAAAGTGAAATCAGTGTTAAAAGATAATGCTATACATGCTGTACACGAACTCACATGAAAAGTGAAATTAGTGTCGAAGAAAAATCTTATGTTTTACGGAAATTAAGAAAGAGTTAAACCTAGTTTAGAATTCAATACGAATGAGAAGAAAGTGAATGCGTAGAAAGATAGAAGGAAGTCACAACGGCGAAGGGAGACAGTAACAGGAAATCAAGGAGGACGAAAAGGAGCACGTGAAGTCCGTGCGAAGTCCTTCGTACCTTAGTATGTCGCTGCAAACATAACTGCATTAACGACTAAAACGGATACATACGAACCTTCCGTTAGGACAGTAACTACCCCGAAAGTTTAATAGAGAGCGCTTAGTGAGCATCCAGGCAAAATAATTAAATCAAAGCAAATTATTTATTATTATTAATTAAATTAATTGATGAGTGAAAAATATGCAAATTCCTAAAAGGAACAACAAATTAAGAAAATACGAACGAAATTAAAACACAAGAAAAGGCTACAGTCTGCTTGGGGCAAACAGTATGATACCCTATCCATATCCCTATATGCCCCATTTCATTTTATTTCATTCTATTAAATTTACAAAAAAAAAAAATATTTTTTGGAAAAACGGCCCCCAAAAAGTGGACGTGGCCAAAAACATTGAATGGACGATATGTTGGAAAAATTATTGGCTAAATATCTTGTTAAACATTTTTTTCGCTTTCTATGAAAATTTTAGAAGAAAACAGCATTTTAGTGAAAAACGCATTTTATATGACAAACTTATAAAGAAGGGCAGTGCCTACATATCTTCTGAAGGTTATAACGCTCTATCTCGCTTAGTTTAGCTTTAAAACGGTTTTTTATAAAATGTGGGCGTGGCAGTGGGCGTATTCAAACAAATTTTTCACAACCATTTGGTCCAAATTTCAGCTTCCTAGCTTAATTTTAAAGGCCTAAAAATTGCGTACGGACGGACGGACGGACAGACATTGCTAAATAGTCTGAGGATTTGGTCCTGATCATAAATATATATACTTTTATGGGTCTACGACGAATATTAAGGGGTGCTAGAAACTATGTGTCAAAATTAATATACCCTTAGGATAGGGTATAAAAAGAAGAAAAATCTACATTTAACAGTATATGACAATGTAATTGTGAAATTTTATATAAAAAAATTAAATACGAATTCGCTTTTGCCACTAGGTGTTCATTTATTTGCTATATTTAAAAACAAGACTAGAACAATTAGGTTTGGGCGCTTCTGCCCCACAGGTCGAACAGGTAGAACGCCTACATGGGCCGAGCTCTGAACAAGACCTAAGCGACATTTATAAATTGCCTGATTGCGCCAAGGAGCTTCAAATCTTCGACGGAAATCCAGTGCATTACGTGGCTATGAACCCTCATAGCGTCGAATCTATATTAAAGGATTATGAAATGTCCGTAGTAAGCCCATCTACAGGGCACTACTACAACACTTTCGACAGGAAGTCAGGGGCAAGGCAGACTCCGCCTTGGTCTCGTACAACAAATTCGACAATGACTGGGTCAACTGGTCAAATGAAAAGAGTTCTCTCACTCCATTACGCTGATAAACGGGACATTCGAACTCTTGAGCACCAACTGAACCACCTAACGCAGGGTTCTGCAAGAGTCCATGACTTTTATGCAACGGTAAACCATCAGTTTTCCCTAATTATTAGCAAAATTGGGGCTGAGGTTTACTCGACTGATCCGATGAACGCTTTGGTGGAAAGCTATAGAAATCAAGCACTAGATGTGTTCACACGAGGGCTGAGTGGAGACCTTTCGAGGCTTCTGATCATCCAAAAACCGAGGACCCTACCCGAAGCATATTCAGCTTGTCTGGAGATGCAAAATCTGAATTTTAGGAGCAACTCTGTGCACTTGATAACTTCACCCATTAAACAAAATTTCAGGGATAACGCTGGACCCTCCAGAAACTTTGATAGGCCACCGGTTGCAAATAATAACTTTGCCCCAAGGTCATACCCCTTTAGGAATTCGGGATTCCAACGGCCGTCAGCTCCAAAACCACATGTTAAAATGGAGGTGGATAGTTTCGTACAAACTAGGAGAGTAAATTATATGAATCGGCCCCATAACAGGTTCAAACGGGAACAATTACAACCCACGTAAGCAACTGCGATTGCACCATATAGAATCGGTCGGTTCCGAAAATTTGGAAGAGGTGGAATCCGCTGATCCTTCTTACAAGGAACCATCGCCAGAAAATTTTATAGCAGGGGCCTCGTTTCCAGCGTACCATACATAGAGTACGTTACGCGGGACGGGGTCGTTCTAAATTTCTTAGTGGACACCGGGGCTAATAAGAATTTTATTAGATCTAATTTGGTCCCACGCCCTGATCCTGTACAAAAACCATTTCATGTAAATAGCCCCGCTGGGAAAATTCTCATCGAAGGCAAAATTTGTGGAAAGTTCTTTTATTATTTAGGTTGTGAATTAAATATCACGTTCTTTGTTCTCCCGAGGTTAACATCATTCGACGGCATAATTGGTGACGACACGCTCAAACAATTAAGAGCTGTCATCGATAGGAAAACCAATAAGCTTACCATAGAATGCAATAAATTAATTATCTTGAAGAATCGCACTTCAAATGCAGTTAATCAAATATTGACCTTAACTGAAGATATTTCTATATCTGCTAGATCTAAACTGGAAACTGGAAACCATTTGCGAAAAGTTCAACAGGCTCCTCGGTCCTGTGAGTAACGAAAAAATAAAAACCAATGTAAGAGTTGCGATCCGTAAAAACACGGATGAACCAATATATGCTAAAAGCTACCCATACCCCGCTTGTATGTGGAGGAGGTTGAGCTAAAGAACTTCTGTTCGAAAACGTCATCCATCCTTCGAATAGCCCATATAATTCTCCTAAATGGATTGTTCCTAAGAAGCCAAAACCCAATGGCGAAAAACTTTACAGGATAGTGATCGACAATAAGCGCTTGAACGCTGTAACGTTCACATACGCTATCGGATATCAATAGCACACTTGCCAGTCTTAGAGAGGCAAAACTCTTCACGACACTTGATCTGACTTCGGGATTTCATCAGATCTTGATGAATGAGAAAGATATCCCGAAGACAGCCTTCTCAACTATGAACGGTGAGTACGAATATCTTAGATCTTATGGACGACCCTCGTGCTGCAATCAAGAATGGAAGACAAATTGACAATATGATAGTCTAGCTGTACGAAACTACTGGTTAATCACGACTTGACTTACGGTCTTAAGGGTGACTGCTTCCATATAGGAAACACATCAATATGCGAGAGTAGCGTTTTAAAGAAATAAACGGAAGACACATACCTACCCAGCATCCTTAAGGGCGGTATCGCAGCGTGCGACTTCAAAAGCACTAATGAAGAGGTCATAGAACTTATTGGGGAAAATACGATCTTCGTGACAAATTTTAATGGTTAAATTTTAACTAAAAATGTTTCTCTTTCTCTAGAAGGTTCTTTTCGCATCCAACTGGACAATGACACGATCACCATCAAGGACCAGGCATACTTTGGGGAGTCTGCCACAAGTCTACAAGCACTTCCTGCTGTCCTGGCCAACGAAACCAGCAAAAGGCTCAAACCTAATCTGGAACTCGGGCACGATATCAGTGTCAAGAATATTGAACATATTAATATCATAAAAGAAAACATTAATTCTTCTATCATTACAGAAACTCTTATCGCCATAATCATAGTTATCGCCATCTGCCTATTATGGAAAAAAATCGACGGAAAGGTCAACATCCCGGAACTTCGTCTTTCTTTTCGCCGAAAGCGCACTCCACGCCCAGCTCAACGCTCAGCGCAAGTTCAACAATCTGGCAGTAACTTAAGCTGTTCCACATGCTCAGCAATAGATCTGCGGGACGCAGATATTTTAAGAGGCGGCAGTTAACACGATCGGCTATTCACCTGCCGATAAAGAAGTGCAAGCGCCGCAGTTTGCAGCACCTGCCCAACGGTAATGCGAGAACTCTTAGCGAGACTCATAACTCGCATTTCCTGCACGCGCGGACGTGTTCGTGGGAACCAAGGCCAATTGAAGTTTAGATTTTAAATATCTGATTATTGTCACAGTTAGTTCAAAACGGGACACGAATAGATAAAGACCACATATTTTATAACGTAACTTGTGTTGTTTTATTCTGAATACGAACAGTTGGGCCAACGAAAAGTTGGCGTTCGGTTTTTCTTGGTTGAAACAACGAGAACAACCTTTACTTCCAGCTTAAATTAGTACGTACTTTGAGGTATAAATGATAAATAATAAATAATAAATATCACCAAGTTTATTTTTTGCGTAATTTCCTGGGTGATTCCGAATAATTTATCATAAATCTTGTACTGATGGTTATTGTTCTTCGGTATGTATTGCTCATTTTGCAAAAATGAAGTTACAATTAATTATACTACTTACGGATGCAACATTTTTTAATCTTCCGCATCCACCAAAAATCCGCAAAATTTTACAACTATGGTGTGTTGCACTTTCTGCCACCATTTTCCAGTGTAGTCCGTTGTAATCATCATACCACGGACCCGATTTTTAGGGTTTTTGGTAACTTACTGTGGTCTTGGCTACCTCCTTGATGATCCATTCATGGATGGTGAGTGAACAGCGAAGAGTTTCTAGCTCAAGCGACCTCTGTAGGCCCTGACTGCTCCAATCACGCTGAGGCATCCAACGTTAGATTACTTCGCAGCGTCTTTTCGTTAGACAGTCCGGGTCTGAGTATAGCCTTTGATCTTAAGAGCGTACCCACGTTTAAGATGTTAGACGAAACCTAGCCTTGTGGATTCGATGTCTTGAAAACGGAGTGCTGTTTATCACTGTTTTATGAGCTGCTACAAAGTCTATTAGCCAGAAGTCATGTCGTCGAGACTGTGCTTACCAACTAATCCACCAGAGATGTTTTTTTTTACCGATTTTAGCCGGTGAAAGTCGCCAAGTCCGATTTTGGCGTCATACCTTGGAATGTCTAGGCATAGGCACTGTTTAAGAGGGCACACAACTCGTTCTTGTTTGTGTCCTCAGCTTCATCGATAGGGGTGTCTAAACATACTAAGCTGACATTGCAAAATGTGACTGGCTTTTTTCTCACTTTTATACTTCTCAGTGAGTGCAATGGCTTAGCGGTTAAGTGCGTTGGACCACTAAGCTAGAGGTTGCTGGCTCAAATCTGAAAGTTTTTATTCGCTGCTCTTGGGAACGTCTGATATGTATGAATATTGGAAGGTTTTTGATGTGGGTTTTGTGGACTTTTCTACCATTGGTTGTGACGACTGTCTCTTTATTATTTTTAAGCACCGTTTTCTTTCAGAATAACGGTTTTTTCTTCCCTCGAATGCCTTTTGATGTCGTGTACATAACATCACCTTTTTTGTAATGGTTCGGCTTACTTCTTTTGGAATTCCTATTTTAATTCATTTCCCTTTGCTTTTGCTCTATTTCCCCCTTGTGCTCATTGTTGACTTTATTCCGAAAGTCAACCAAGTTCTGATAGTTGATTCTTTGTGGTCTGTCGAAAATAGGTTTTCTCGGTTTTCTTTTCGTGACCGAGTGAATTGTATTGTTGTATCTATCGACCGCGATATCAACGAGTTCTTTTACTCGCAACTCCTTATACTCGGCCTTTAGACATCGGTAGATTTCTAATATTGTTGAGTGCATTCTCTCAACTTGACCGTTTACCTCAGACCGATGTACGGATGTGTGAAAAATCTTGCTATTGAGCATCTTGATATAGTTCAAGATTATTGGGCTCAAGAAACTTCGTTCTTTATCAGTAACAAGAATTTTTGGAACCGTAAAATAATGCAAAATTTTAATTATTTTATTTGTTAGGTGTAGTACCGATCTATTTCTAATCTGAAATAGCTTGTCGAATTTTGAAAATTTGTGAATACAGCTGATAAATTTCTCACTTTGGAGATCCAAAATATCTAGATGAAGTATTGCACAAGGATACGAAGGAGTAAGAGTAGGTTGAAATTCGGGGTTTATAGGGTGCCTGCCGTACTTGTAAGAGTTGCAAATATCACTCGTCTTGGTATATCTTTTTACCAAGATGTTCATTTGAGGTAAATAGTAGTCCTCTAACAACGGTTTTTTGTTTTCGCGAGAGTTTCTGTGAGCTCGCTTGTGCTCCTTCATCACAAGTTCATAAATCCGATCTTCATTTCAGACGTCAACTATTCGTTGAGTAATTCGTATTTTGTATTCTGTAAAATGCTCGAGATATGTTTCTTGCAACAAGCTTAGGTATGGCTCTGGGATTTTGATGCCACTGATTACGTTGAGATTCAGTTTTTTTCTCAGTATCTCAGATAAAATTGCAACCGTCGGGTTCTCTGTTGCAACATAGTGTCGGGAGTAACCTGAATGAGGTTCTTCGTGTACCTTCGAAACCTTTTCCAATTTTAATCACAATTTAATTTCGGAAAATGTTCAACGGAGCCTAGACATGTGGGATTAAGTCGGAACAGTCTTGGTCGGCACTATGCGACTTCGACTGAGGATCGTTCTTCGCTAGACGTCTCGGTGGATTCGTTTAAATTGACTTTGCAAGGTTCAGAAGCGGTTTCGGTGTAACCATTTGGATCGAACCTTCGCTTGCGGTGTCTCCTGGTTCCGTCTCAGTCTCAGTGTGTTCTTAGTTAGACAAGTGATCAACCTCTGTTTTCAATCGAGATAGAGCGTCTGCAACCACGTTACATTTACCTGGTTTGTATATTAGTTCTAAGTTATATCCTTCTATTCGCGCTTTCCAACGTTTTAACTTGGTATTGTAGTTACAATTTCCCAACGCAAATGTCAAAGGATATATTCGAATCTTCCTTGTCCCATATAGTAGTGAGTGAAGACTGTCCAGACTATAGATAGTAGCTCCTTTTCGTTAGTGGCATAGTTTTCTTCCGTCCTGTTCAAAGACTTAGAAATATATGCAATTGGTCGATCTCTTCCCCACTCTCCCTGAGATAGATCTGCTCCAATTGCGAAATTGGAGGCATCCGTGGTAAGATTGAATGGTTTTTCGAAGTCAGGAAATGCTTATATCTCCGAGGAGGTCAGAAGAATTTTGAGGTCATTGAACGAGCGTAAAGCTTTGTCGTGACCCTTTTAGACTGATTAGCTTTGACTTGAGCGTGTTCCCCCCTCACGTATGAATTTACTATAATATGAGGTAAGGCCCAGAAAGCATTTTAGGTCCTTCAGATTTATCGGAGGGGAAATTTTTTTTATGGCTGTATCCCTAGAACTCGACATCGGTTCCCATGAAATGGGTTTTTTCTAAGTTATCCTTGAGGTTAGCTTCGCGAAGCCTACTAAAGATTGTGTCTATATTTTTAAGATGAGTATTAGGGTTGCTGCCAAAAATGATAATGTCATCTATATAGACATAGCAGATTTTCCCGATATATTCTTTGAGAACGTCGTAAATATTACGGGGGCATTCTTTAAACCAAATGGCAGCTATAGGAATTCATATTTCCCATTCATAGTAGAGAACGCCGTCTTTGGAATAACGGATTCCTTCATTGGAATCTGATGGAAACCAGAAGTCAGATCCAGAGTAGTAAAGAATTTTGCTAGCGAGGGTACTGTTAATGTCAGATATTGGGTATGCATCTTAAATGGTTACAGAATTTAGACGATTACAGTCTATTACAATTCTCTATTGTTTTTTGGGTACAACCCAAATGGGAGAATTGTAAGGGCTTTTGGATGGACGAATTATACCCTCCGAAAGCAGTTCGCTGATTTCCTTTTCTACCTCTTGCCTCATGCAAGCTGGGTAAGGATAGCTCTTCATATAGAAAGGCTCGCTAGTGGTTGTTTTTATTTTTGCTTTGACTACAGTTTGGATCATTTCATTGGAACTTATAGGTCCAAAAACAGCTTGGTTTTTGCGGTTTAATTCAGAAAGTTTTTGTTTGATGTCTTCAGGAAGGCTCTCGTCTAGTTAGGGATTGACCTGCGTGGAAATTTTATTTTTCAGGGGAATTTTAATATTAGGGCTGAAGTACAATATATTTTTCTTTCGATTGATAACTGCTTCCAACTTCTTTAGCGTGTCATCGGCAATAATGCCGTCAAACGATTTAAGTCCAGGAAGTACGAAAAACGTTTTTAAAGAATGAATTCCGATTTATTGGAAGAATTTGCCAGTGATTTTATGGGTGACTATAATTTCACCGGCTGCTGAGTGTACTGAGAAGCGGTTGGTGAGGGCAGACGCTCCATATGTTACACTTGGGCTGATGCAATTTTTATTCGCCCCCGTGTCTATTACAAATTTAAAATGCGTCCCTTCTCACGTAACATAATCTATGTATGACGAGCTCCATTTTTACGGTAGGGTTAGGTCCGAGGGGCCTTGGCGGAATGCCATTGTCGCAATGATAAGCCTTTTGCCGTTGCTTACATTTTTCAAACCTTCACGTCCAGCCTGAAACCGAAATAAAATACATTTAGAAAAAAATATAAAGAAAAATTTCTCAGCCTGTGGACAGAACTGAGTTTTGTGTCCTTCCGTCAAATCAAAAACTAATACCAGAACTAATAGAACTAAGTCCAAGGTAAAAAGTAAAAAATCATTTAGAAAGAGAAGGAAAAAACATTTCAAATAGACAAGGAATAACTTAGTATAAACCATAACCTTTCCGGTACCGCTCTTCAATATATATGGAGGAAATCAAAGATTCAGTCACCAGGTTAACGGGGTGGTTAACTCCGTCCTTGAACGATTGAGGGGGTTCGAGAACGTAATTGATCGCATTGAGCAAGCGGATTCCCGACAGGCAATCCAAAATTTAGTAAAGAAAACTAAACTCTTTCGAGAATAGGGTAACCGCTGTAGAAATCAGGAGTAATCAGATGGAGAAACGATAGCAACTCGGGAGGAGCTGCGGGGCCCGATTGACGAGGCCGAGTTAAAGAAAATTTCGAAGCTACGTGACGCTGTGAAATAGGTCTTCGTGGGCGACTGCGTTCTCTACGAAGAATGGCTAATTTGAATATGCCAGACTGCCTTTTGGGCAAAACCTCTAACGAGTCTGACTCGCGGCGAGTTATCACAGATAAAAGTCAACCAATCTAAAAAAGTTCCTATTTAACTAGACGGAACTGAAGTTAAGGCATTTGCCGCCCTAAAACAACTCCTTACTTCGGCCGAAGTTTTGGCTTTTACTGAATTTGAAGGACCCTTTAATTTAACAACACACGCTTCAGACTGTGCTATTGGCGCTGCGCTGTCCCAAGGCGAACCCGGTAAAGATTAACTAATTTCATTTATCTTCCGTTCCCTAAACAGAACGGAAGAGAAAGAATCTGCGAACTGGGTAACTCAAACTTTGTGGCCGATGATCTCTCCCGACTCCGCACGGAGGTCAATCAACTTGCAGGTACATGTTCTTCCTTATAGCGAATAGATACAGCAATTATACCAGCGGAAAAAACCACAGAACGATGCGGACGAAGACAAATACAGATACCGCTGATGAGGGACGAAGCGTAAGAATAGACAAAGAAAATACCGAAGGGCTTACCGCCTCCAAGGGAGAACAAGAAACAGGTCCTTGAACAATTCTACTCCCCACAAATGATGTCCAGTATAAGAAAATATGTGCCTTCTTGCGAAATTTGCAACCTTAATAAATACGACAGACATAAACCCTGAATTGCAGGCTACACCTGTTCCCATGTATCCATGCGAAGTAATACACATGGATATTATGGAAGATTCAGATATGTTCTCGAAGTTCTCAAAATTCTTTCACATTAAAGATAGGTCAGCCATCTACATGAGATCAAAAACCATTAAAATAATGCGTTATTTTACTGTCCCTCTAACATTGGTTACAGACAATGAAAGGGGCTTTCGCAGCCCAATCGTTTTAAGCCTGATCAGGAATTTACGGTTCAAGTAGTACGTTACGCCATCCCACAGAAGTGAGGTTATTGGCCAAAATAGAGATGATTCATTCTACAATTTCGGAACTATACAGGTGCCTTAGAGCAGATCATTCAGTCCTGCGGAAAGAAAGGCTACAGTTCGCTATGGATGATACCCTATCCATATCACTATATGATGGACAGCATTTCATTTTATTCTATTAAATTAAAAAAAATATTTTTTAAAAAAACTCCCTCAAAATTGGGCGTGTTCCAAAACTTTGTATGGGCGATATGTTGGAAAAAATATTGGCTAAATATCTTATTAAACATTTCGTTTCGTTTTCTATAAAAATGTTCGAAGAAAACAGCATTTATGTTAAAAACGCCCACAAAAAGTAGGCGTGGCAAAAAACTTCATATGACAAACTTAAAGGGAGGGCTTATAAAGGTTGTAACACTCTATCTCTCTTACTTAACTTTAAAACAGTTTTTTCTAAATTGTGGGCGTGGCAGTGAGCGTACTCCAAATGTTTACACTTATCTCTCTTACTTTATCTTTAAAACTGTTTTTTCTAAATTGTGGGCGTGGCAGTGGGCGTACTCCAAATGTTTACACTTAACCATTGCGGAGCTCTAGGGAATATGTGGTCCAAAATTCAGCTTCCTAGCTTAATTTTAAAGGCCTAAAAATTGCGTACGGACGGAAATTGCTAAATAGTCTTAGGATTTGGTCCTAATCACAAAAATATATACTATTATGGGTCTACGACGAATATTAAGGGGTGGTACAAACAATGTGTTTAAATTAATACACCCTTAGGATAGGGTATAATAACTCTTGATTATATTGCAGATAAGTAGTTCTTTTCACTCCTCTGCGTATCTTCGCCGTGTGTTGGGTGGTTGGGTGTTGTAGAATAGGGTAGTCACTGTTCGGTATAATTTTGGATTTTCTACACATCAATTGTGTTTATTTAACCTTCCCGTGTTAACCACCGGATACCAGTCTCGTTCAACCGAACTTCACATGCTAAACTTATAAGCGCGAGTGTTGAAGAGAAAGAAAATACCAACACTATAATTACTTTATCTAAGATGACTGACTGAATGAGCCTAAGAAGAATGCTATATAGAGAGAGAGACGTACGGCGGATGAATTCATTGGGTTGGATCAACGGTAACGTCAACGGTCATAATAGAATATACCTTATATGAGCTACTTCGACATATTTGGAGCTAAGGTCATTGAGGATTTTCAGCACTATTCAGGGTGTTGGAAAAGAGATGGTGTCGGATGAGCCCTTAATGGGCCAACTGCAGCGCTCACATTCCCGTAGTGGAGTACTGGCACCAACCAAAGTTTTTTTTTTGGATCTGGCCCTCCAGGTTGGGGGTTGTGCCGTCGGGGTATCTTCCATACCATGTAAAAAAACATGTTATGAGAGAGACACCAGCCTCGTATACTGACCCCCCTCTTTTAAGATCACGACCCGGAACGACAAAGGCTTACGATTTAAGAGTATGCATCTGGAATGTACGTACTTGGTATACCCCGGATGCTGCTCAAAAACTGTAACCTGTCCTCGAGCGGTATAAGGTAGATATTACCGCGGTCCAGGAGATGCGTTGGATAGGTTCAGGTATGCAGAAAAGAAAAACAAGCGATATTTTTACAGTTGCCACAAAACGTTGCACGTATTAGAGTGCGGATTCATCGTGGGAAATTGGCTATGATCAAAGGTCATTGGTTTTAGGCCAATAAGGGATCGCTTGGCTGTAATCACACATTTTAAAACGTGAGCCTAATATGTGCCCATGCGCCTACCGATTAAGCTGAAGACCCAATCAGGGAGGAGTTTTATTACCTATTGGATGGTGCCTACGGAATCTGTCCGGAGTACGACGTCAAAATCGTACTCGGGGACCTTAACGATAAAATTTTCGTATTGGCTAGATTCAGAGCTCGGCTGTCAAATGAGAAGAAGTTGTGAATCGCCCAGAAAAAGAAGTTTCACGTTGGCGCCTCAGAACAGTTGGAGTTGCCAGAGTCTACAGAGAGCGCCTGAGCGAGAAATTCTCCGCTGCGCACTCACCATCCACAAATACAAACACCATGTGGAACCAATATCGCAACTTCATCAAGGAAGTAGCATTCTTAGCGTTGTGAACAGTAATCTCTTGGGCTCAGAAGAGATCAATACTATTGTAAACGAACTGGAAACATTGCCTTATCAACACGTTGTAGAAGCTGTCGAATACGGCCGACATTCACTATACTGCAACGTGACATTAATGCTATATATCCTGTCCACACCCAAAACAAACCCAAAGCTGTATCGCCTAGTTACGGCCCGTGCAGCGATAAAAATGGTAAACAGATTGACTTAGACTTCTCACGACTCCTTATTATCCATGACAAGACATACGGGCTCAACGGATAATGTCTTAATATAGGTAACACATCCGTATGCGAAGAGGAGATTCTCGAAGAACTACCGGAAGTCTCTTGCTTACCAAAAATCCCCAAGGGTGGTAACGTGATTTGCGTACAGGACAACGAATGCAGAAATAGTCGAACTGATTGGAGAAAACTCAATTTTTCTGACAAACTTCAATGGGACAATTTGTAACGAACCCCCGAAACTCTCATCATGAAAGAAGCGCTCGACTGAAGCACTATCTACCGTGCTGGAAATGGCTTAAACAACTGATGGTCGGAAACATCCTTCCTAATACGTCCGCGAGCGACCCTTCTATTAAACCTATCCACCCTTATGAGTCAAGGTCGCAGGACCCTTGAGCCAGTCCGAGCAGACTAAAAGAAGGGTTGTCCAGGCCTCCTGTGGCTCAGGCATGAACTCCACCCGTTAGCTCAACGGTGGGTGGGGATCTTGCAACAAGCCCTGGAATTGGGGTTACATTATATTTACATGCCTGAAATATCGAAAATAGTTACGAAAAAAAATGTCTTAAAAACCTGTAACCGATTATCCCTAAAAATAAAAGAGCGAGGCCCACCTCTCCTTTATTTTGTAAAACCTATCCATATCCGCGAATCTTAACGAACACAAGTACGAGTTCTCGAAAGCGAAGGAAAATCACTAAAATGGCAATAACTTTGGAAACGCAATATTCAAAGAAAAATAATATACAGCGCAGATCATTTGAATATTATAAAACAATATTGTAAATTGCACTTATTAAGCAACCCGGAAATTCAACGATAGCATTTAAATTCAAATTCATTGCTTCTTTTCGTCGTTTTTTTACTGCTAATACTCTTCTAGAATATCATTTTTGTTTGAAATTAATTCGTATACAACTTCTCCCCATTAAATTACCTGAGTAACCATTAAACCGGGATCTAAAGTGTTGGACTGAGGTGCACCGCATTCCTTCCTTGATTTATGCTGCTCTAAATTTGGCATACAATACGAAGCTAAACTAAGAGAATAAGAATTATATTTGAACACTAATGATTTACAAATTAATTTGAGAACAAGCAAAATATTTGAGCAGAACTTAGCTTTAATGTAATGTATTTTAAGAGCGCTATAGTGGCCTCTAGGGCATTTCACCAGACGCTTTGGGGCACGCTTCTTGAGAACTTCTATCACGTAATCGTCTTCTACTATTTCTACCGTCACTGTACACGTCCGCGAAAACAGAAAAAAACAATCTGATCACTCCTACGAAAAACCCCGAACTCCCCATTTATGAAAATTCGCTGGCACTTACAGCCTAGCCATTGATTTATTGCTATCTCGCTTGTTCCTATATGCACTAATTATATAGCGAAACTTCTAATTCCATCCAGCTCCGTGAGTTTTATTCACAAAATTCTACTTTTTTAGCTAAGTCCCGATTTTAGACGTCTAATTAATTCATTAAATTCGCATCTTGAATGAAAATATTGGAGCTGGATGCGATTAAAAATGTCGCCATAATCTTAGCGAAACAAATTACGCGAAACAAATTACGCGCTCGCCATCACAAATTCGCTCAGTGTCCAGCAAATCGAATTCAGTACTCTAGTTTACAACTATGAGAATTAGCTGAGCCACATTAGAGATTTTCTTTTCCTCATTCCTAGCTTCCGGTAGGATAAATAATAAATAATAAATAATAAATAATAAATAATAAATAATAAATAATAAATAATAAATAATAAATAATAAATAATAAATAATAAATAATAAATAATAAATAATAAATAATAAATAATAAATAATAAATAATAAATAATAAATAATAAATAATAAATAATAAATAATAAATAATAAATAATAAATAATAAATAATAAATAATAAATAATAAATAATAAATAATAAATAATAAATAATAAATAATAAATAATAAATAATAAATAATAAATAATAAATAATAAATAATAAATAATAAATAATAAATAATAAATAATAAATAATAAATAATAAATAATAAATAATAAATAATAAATAATAAATAATAAATAATAAATAATAAATAATAAATAATAAATAATAAATAATAAATAATAAATAATAAATAATAAATAATAAATAATAAATAATAAATAATAAATAATAAATAATAAATAATAAATAATAAATAATAAATAATAAATAATAAATAATAAATAATAAATAATAAATAATAAATAATAAATAATAAATAATAAATAATAAATAATAAATAATAAATAATAAATAATAAATAATAAATAATAAATAATAAATAATAAATAATAAATAATAAATAATAAATAATAAATAATAAATAATAAATAATAAATAATAAATAATAAATAATAAATAATAAATAATAAATAATAAATAATAAATAATAAATAATAAATAATAAATAATAAATAATAAATAATAAATAATAAATAATAAATAATAAATAATAAATAATAAATAATAAATAATAAATAATAAATAATAAATAATAAATAATAAATAATAAATAATAAATAATAAATAATAAATAATAAATAATAAATAATAAATAATAAATAATAAATAATAAATAATAAATAATAAATAATAAATAATAAATAATAAATAATAAATAATAAATAATAAATAATAAATAATAAATAATAAATAATAAATAATAAATAATAAATAATAAATAATAAATAATAAATAATAAATAATAAATAATAAATAATAAATAATAAATAATAAATAATAAATAATAAATAATAAATAATAAATAATAAATAATAAATAATAAATAGGTTAGGAGGGCTCTTTTGCACCAGAAGCGAATTTTACTCGGAGGCCGTAAAGGCCCATTGTGTGTACTGTAAGGACATGCAACTAACAAAACTACATAGATCTATTGAGGAAAAGTTCTAGGTCTGTTAGAGGTACCCTAGCCATGTCGCCAAGCTTTCGAAGAACCGTGCTCCCATGCAAGATAAGCGGCGTTCTTGTAGAGCAGGGCAGTGGCATAGGAGATGTTCCACGGACTCTATCCCCTTCTCGTCTCTGCAGCTTCTGCAGAAGTCATTTGTAAAGAGCCCTAGCTTTTTGGCCGTGTTTCCGATGACGCAGTGTCCGGTTAATACCCCGACGAGCATCCGGATTTGACCTCTGGTCATCGCTGGTAGTCCCATCGATAGGATAGTCTGTGCTGCTTTCTTAACCGCAAAGATCTCAGCTTGAAAGACACTGCAGTGATCGGTCAGTCGAAACGAGTCGTTGATGGCAAGCGCCTCCGAGAAGACGCCGGCTCCTGTACCTTTATCTGTTTTAGAACCATCCGTGTAAACGGTTATACCTTTAATAATGGTACTGGGTTAGTCCCTGTCCTTTTTTTTGGGTATAGTGATTCTGAAATCTTCTTCGAAGACATACCTGTGTTTCTCGTAATCAGTACGTTACATGAGACCCTTCCTATCAAAGGTTTCAAGTATGCTCGAGTGTCCGCAATAGCCAGGCCTCAAAAGTTTGTTCTCTTTTAATCTGAGAGCGGCTTTGGCTGCCACGTTCTTAGTGAAAGCTCAATTACCTGCAGGTACGATAAAGTCTCCAGACTTAGTTGTGGTGTGGATTTAATTGCGCCTGTTATGGCCAGACAAGCAATTCTCTGCACCTTGGTCAAGTTTCTGAGGTAAGATTTGGTTTTAACCGCTTTCCACCAGACAACTGATGACCCATGGTCAGAATGGGTCTTTCAATCGCGTTGTACAGCCAGTGCACAATGTTCGTTGTCCCCCCATTTTTTGTCAAATGTTTTTCTACAGACATAGAAGGCATTGAGTCCATTCTTCGCTCTTTCTTCGGTGTTCCGTTTCCAGTTCAATTTGGATGTGAACACCACACCCAGGTACTTGGCCTCAGTTGAAAGATTTATCTTATATTTTCTGGTGAAGAGAATTAGGTCGGTCTTCTTTGGATTAACCGCAAGGCCAAATGGACTGAACCCATTTGGATAGTTCTGATAATGCAGATTCCATAATGTCTCTAATGGTGGAAAGATACTTTCCTGTTATTAGTACAACTATGTCATCAGCATAAGCGACTGTCTTTATACCTCTGTTGGAAAGGGACTTAAGAATTTTGTTTTGTTCGAGATGTTCCACAGAAGAGGGCAGTAGTGGTTTGCCCAGCATGTTGTTTTGCTGCTCTAGCTTTCTTTTTTAACTGTTGCGATATTCACCCCAGTCTTCATCGCATATTGTCAGTTTGGCTCAATTAAAAAGTTTCCTGGTTTTGGTCCTAAGACTAGCGCGTGGAGTGATACCTTGGCGTGGTACGCGGGCTTAAGCCGACTCAGGACCTTTTGGCAGGACCAACACTGTCAGGTGCCGGCAGTTCGTTGTTAAAGAGAATGTGGCCGCGAACGGTCTCCTCCGATGCTGATTGACTGTTTGGTGTGCTCTTTGGGCTGGTGGAGTCATTAGGCCATACTTAATCCAAAATGATGCTGGAGAGTCAGTTACCGTAAATGGAGACGGTATAGAGCCATGATAACCGACTATTTTGTTCCCGAATTGGATGGTATAAATGTGGATGAGATATGGTTCCAAAAAGACGGCGCTACATGCCACACAGCGGACGTCACAATCGATTTACTGAAGAAACAATCGATGAGCGCATAATTTCGCGGAACGGACCTGTTAATTGGCCACCAAGATCGTATGATTTGACACCATTGGATTATTTTCTTTGGGGATATGTGAAGTCTCTCGCCTACGCCAATAAACCAGAAACGTAGGGGACTTGGAAGCCAACATTCGTGGTGTTATTGCCGACATACAGCCCCAAATGCTTGAAAAAGTGTTTGGAAATTGGACCTCTAGATTTGTCTTTATTCGAACCAGCCGCAGCGGCCACATGCCCGAAATATTATTTAAACATTAATGACATAAAATTATCCTTCCAATAAAGACAAATTGATAAACATTAAAAGGATTTTGTTGTGTTTTATTTTAATTCGAAGTTCTATACGTAAAACACACTTTATTAAAAAATCAAACTATGAATTATTGAACAGCGACACATAAAGAGACTCCATTGCATGTACGCAAAATTAACTGTGTAGTTTGGATATGAATCTCGAGAATCGATCGCTGCAAACATACTCACTGTGATTGAATTGCATACTTAACTTAAACATGCGTTGGTAAAAATAAATTTCAGCCCCTTTCCTTGCAGTACCATTCAATTCACGTAGTAAGATACCGGTCCTCAAATTTTTTTTTGTCTGTTGAGGTCTACTGCCAGCTACTCATGTATGTACATACCGATTAATTTGAAGGGATCAGGGACAACTTGAAAGTTGCCATCATCGATGAGCTGTCCAAAAACGGCAAGTCGGTAATGAGCCTGTGGAGCAGCATCGAGGCAAAACTGTCGGAGACGGTTGTAGAGCACGTCATAGCAGGAGGTCCTGCGCCGGGCTTCGATTCTGCGGAAACTGTTCGGGGTTATCGGGTCGTCAAATGCGTGGACCGATTTCCAAGGATCTTCTCGGCTCGTGCTTGGCTAAGGTAAGCGACGTCTGGCAAGGGCTTGCATCTGGCTTTCTTTCATGGAGATACAGCCCGATAACCTAATCAAATGCCTCAGACTACAGAACACCAAAATCCCTATGAACGACTGGGCAGTCATAAAGGCGGAAGAACCGAAAAAAACAGCCTTTAATTCTTGCTTCTTATAAATGCAGAGTGCCTGGGTGCACTCGAGGAAGCAGTCCACAAATTGAATTTGTCATAAGGTTTGCAGTTTGAAGGTCATACAAACGAATCTCCAGCATTCAAAGTGTGCGTCGGAGAATCTTCTGGTCTTCCTAAGGGAGGAGGACCATTGACATCGACATAATACCGGAGCCATGGGTCAGGAAGACGACCACAGCAGGCCTCCTAGACAACAAGTACAGCCTTTTCTGCATCCATAATACGGGTAAGCCAAGATCATGCATTTTAGTAAAAAAATACATTAACGCTTTCCTCTGTCCCAACCTTATCACAAACGACATAACTGTGGTAAAACTGGTAGATGCCCTGAAGCAGGACATCTACGTATTCTCGGCCTATCTGGCGCACGGCAGGCCATCTCCGTCAGAGGACCTAAGGATAAGGACCTAGGATTAGGAAGAGACACCTAATCTGAATATAGACTCAGTAGAAGAAATGGATACTACAGTTCAGACCTTCGAGAAAGCTATGGGAGTAGCTTTCAGGAAGTCGTGTCCAGTCAGTTACAGCAAAAAAACTTAACCGCCTTGGTGGAACGAAGACCTCACCATCCGTAGGAAGTTGACAAGAGTGATCTTCAATATCTGCTTTTGGTAGAAATGCCTAAAATTCTACAAAAAATCGATAAGATCAGCCAAGACTCAGGCCTGGTCAGACTATTGCCAATCTATCGAAACACTTAAGGACTCTGCCAGACTCAGCAAGATCCCATCCAAAGCACACTCCAATGCACCATTCATAAAGAAAGAGGACGGCACTTGGACGGAATCTACTAACGAATCTTTAGAGCTCCTTTTTAACACCCACTTCTTTGGATGCATAAATTACGGCGGTAGCCCAAACGCTATGAAAATGTCGCAACATATACATGTTGAGGTTAAAACAGTTATTAGTGCGGATAAGATTTTCTGGGCTATTAACAGTTTCTCCCCGTACAAATCACCGGGACCGCACGGCATCCTGCCCATTATATTGCAAAAACATCTAAGCATAGTGTTACCTTGGCTTCTTTTTGCCATTTTCTACGCAAGGTTGCCAAGTGTAGTCACGAGTCCGCGAAGGACTTCAGACCAATTAGCTTGTAATCTTTCGTACTTAAAACACTCGATCGCATCCTAGTCCTTCACATAAGGGCCGGCCCGATCAGATCGCCCTCATGTAATTCTCAACATGCATATCTCATAGGTAGGTCCACTGAGACTGCAGACTGAGACTCCTCGAGCTAGGTGTAGAGGAGTTCATTGTAAAATGGTTAGTCTCCATGCTTAGAACAAGGATAATTCAGATAATCAAAAATAACAACCTTCAGACTACCCCGACTAAACAACCAGGCTCTCTTCCTTTCCTTCAGTGCTAAATACTAGGGCGTTATTCTTGACCCCAAGCTAAGCTGGAAGCTGAATATCGAACACCGCATTCGGAAAGCAAATACAGCATTCTACGTATGTAGCAAAACTTTCGGCAAAAAGTGGGGTCTGAAACCAAAGATGATTCTTTGGATGTAGACGGCGGTGGTACGTCCAATTCTCACTTATGGGTCACTGATTTGGCGGTCCGCCCTAAGTTAAGCTTACAATATCACCTAACTAAGCAGAGTTCAGAGAACGGCTGCAATTGGAACCACGACAGCCCTGCGGTCGAGTCCGAAGGAGGAGATCAATGTGTTTTTTTTTTTTATAATGTACGCGTATTAAAGGGATTTTGGATACCCTAATTATGAAGTAACACAGTGCGGGCATTAGGGACGTGAAGGATTAGAAAAGAGGAGATACCGATGCACGTTGGTCTTAAATGTCTGTATACTATAATGCGTAGGAAAAACAGAGCGGGGTAGAGAATTCCACATTCGTATTGTACCGTTAAGAAACGAATCATTGTATTTCACTGTACGTCCGAATACAGGTTTGAGGGTAAACTTGTGTGCACTTCTAGAATGGCGAGTATTGCGGTTGAATTGCTGTAGGGGTGGAATGCAACTGGCTATTTCATTTGAGCACTTGTGGTGGAAGTACCGATAAAACAATGACAGACAGGAGACATAACGACGATGACTAAGAGAGTCAAATGATTTCGTGATGTCTCGATCGCCAATAAATTTTACCCTACCATTCATGGATAATGGCAGAGAATTAGGTGTTCGCTTCAATGACAGCAGACAGCATTGCATTTTGAAAGCATTAAATTCAACTCTGTTGGTTTTACCCCATTTAAGTATGCTGTCAAGATCGGAATTCAATAAGCTTAACACACGTTGCCGTTCCAGTTCAACGCCCGAAGATGAGGGGCGTTGCCCACAAAACGAATATGTAAAGCTGAGGGTACTGTCGTGATAGACAGGAGGTCATTGATAAAAATGAGAAAGTGAGTCGGAGACAAAACGGAGCCTTGGGGAACACCAGCATTTATTTGGTAAGTTTCAGACTCGAAACCATACAAAACAACTTGTATTGAACGGTCCGAAAGGTAATTTCTAATCCATTGAAGAAGGGTAACATCGATCCCAAATGCACGCATTTTTGACAAGAGAGTTTGATGCCAAACTCTGTCAAATGCATTTGAAATATCAAGCGCAACGACCTTACTTTCACCACCACGTTGAATAGATTGGTTCCACTTTTCGGTTAGATATGTGAATCTGATATTCCCCAACCCAAATTTGATGACCTCTGCTGCCGTTTTCAGGTGGTTGGCGGATGTTGGATCCAGCGCAATGCGTAGGTCCATGCCGATTCAATTTGTTGCTGTCACACACGTGACTATCAGTGTGGTCCTCCATCGCAGTTGGGTACTTCAAACTCAGTGACCGGAGTATTTATCTTTTTTGTTGTCCTTTCATATTTGGGGGGGGGGGGGGGGGGTTGGTAGTTCTTAGTTGATCGCTCATCAACAGCCTGTCTGCCATGGGTGGTCCTTCTGACGACTAGGTCATCGACAGCATACCCCGTTGAGTCATTGCTATACGAAGCCTCCGCATTCGGCATCTTTAGAAAGGCACGCGAGACCCCTAGCGAAGGAAATAATAAATAATAAATAATAAATAATAAATAATAAATAATAAATAATAAATAATAAATAATAAATAATAAATAATAAATAATAAATAATAAATAATAAATAATAAATAATAAATAATAAATAATAAATAATAAATAATAAATAATAAATAATAAATAATAAATAATAAATAATAAATAATAAATAATAAATAATAAATAATAAATAATAAATAATAAATAATAAATAATAAATAATAAATAATAAATAATAAATAATAAATAATAAATAATAAATAATAAATAATAAATAATAAATAATAAATAATAAATAATAAATAATAAATAATAAATAATAAATAATAAATAATAAATAATAAATAATAAATAATAAATAATAAATAATAAATAATAAATAATAAATAATAAATAATAAATAATAAATAATAAATAATAAATAATAAATAATAAATAATAAATAATAAATAATAAATAATAAATAATAAATAATAAATAATAAATAATAAATAATAAATAATAAATAATAAATAATAAATAATAAATAATAAATAATAAATAATAAATAATAAATAATAAATAATAAATAATAAATAATAAATAATAAATAATAAATAATAAATAATAAATAATAAATAATAAATAATAAATAATAAATAATAAATAATAAATAATAAATAATAAATAATAAATAATAAAAAATAAAAAATAAAAAATAAAAAATAAAAAATAACTAATAACTAATAACTAATAACTAATAACTAATAACTAATAACTAATAACTAATAACTAATAACTAATAACTAATAACTAATAACTAATAACTAATAACTAATAACTAATAACTAATAACTAATAACTAATAACTAATAACTAATAACTAATAACTAATAACTAATAACTAATAACTAATAACTAATAACTAATAACTAATAACTAATAACTAATAACTAATAACTAATAACTAATAACTAATAACTAATAACTAATAACTAATAACTAATAACTAATAACTAATAACTAATAACTAATAACTAATAACTAATAACTAATAACTAATAACTAATAACTAATAACTAATAACTAATAACTAATAACTAATAACTAATAACTAATAACTAATAACTAATAACTAATAACTAATAACTAATAACTAATAACTAATAACTAATAACTAATAACTAATAACTAATAACTAATCCCTCGGGGGTTTTGTTGTTTCCCCTAGAGGGCGCGTCCTCAGGTGGCGGATAGAGGGATGCTCGGCTTTAATACTTAGTATTAATGCAGGGTAGGTGGGAAATAAAATACCACCCGTGGACCAAAAAACAACTATGTGAAGGAACACAGAAAATAAACCAAAAACCAAATATGGATAGAGAACACGAAGGAAGAAAACTTACGGTGCAGGGAGTCGGATCCCCAGTACCGGCGTCTGTCAGGGGTGAGCACGCGGGCCCCGGGACGTCGATATCCTATGACCGCAATCATCTCCAAACCCAAACCGATTCCCCAGGAGTTGCAAGCTTGGCTCTTGAGGAACGAAATGCTACAAGCAAACAGAGCAGTGTACCTTTTCAGAGGTCCGCAAGGATTCAACGTACACCACCGCGGAATACAACCCCACAGAACACAAAAACATCCACAGGAATCTTTCCTGCCACTCACGCAGGAAACGAGGGGAACAACAAAGACGTCTTTATACGGGAAATACTCGCGTGTGAAAGCGTCGTTAAAAGCATGAAGACGGCCTGTTTAAAACAGAAGAATATCAGCATGGATATTAAAAATGGTATCGCGATACTCGAAGAGGGGCTCGATAGGCTAAAGTGGAAAATCAGTACCTCAAACACAGGAGAGCAAAGCATGCAAAAGCCAAAAAGCAGCATCGCAAAAGCAACACAAACTGACCCAGTCCGAAAAAGTTCAGCTGAAAGACTAGTCTCCCACAAAAGACCGCCAACAAGCCCTCTAAACAAACTAGTGGAGAAGAAAACAAAAACTGATGAAACTGACCTCACCTGTTGTGAGCAAGAGAGCTACGCTGAAGCTCTCAAGAAGAAAAACCCTATGGCTGTCTCGCCAGACAAACTCGCCCAGAGGGTCAGACCTAGGGACAAACCCAAAGAAAGGGCAAGGGAAAACAAAAAGAAGGAAAAGAAAAGGAAAGAGAAGAACCAACGGACCTGAGGCTATTCTCATTAAGCCAAAGGGATCAGAGAAATTCACCGATATCCTGAAGGAAATCCGAAGTAAGGCGAATCCAGACGACACCGAAACTATCGTCAAAACTGTTCGGCAAACGAAAACTGGAGACGTACTTCTAGAACTCGGATCTAAGACAAAGAATAAGACAGCTTTCGGAGAGTCTCTAAGAGCTATTCTAGGGGATAAGGCAACGGTTCGCAGTCTTGAACCGAAAATGTCCCTGGAGATCAGGGACTTGGACGAACTGACTACAGCCGAAGAAGTCCAAGAAGCAGTCAAGAAAAAAGCTGCTGTTTTCATCTCTTATATACAGGTGTCAGTCACAGCGAAAAACAGAAATTCCCTCAAGACGGCAATAGTGCATATGAACGCCCGAGCAGCCTACGAATTGCTGAAGAGCCCAACAATTAGAATCGGATGGGTCCAGTGTCGAATCCGTCGCAGAACAGAGGTCGCGCGGTGCTATAAATGCTTTGGATATGGCCACCAACAAGCAACATGCAGTGGCGTAGATAGAAAGGGGCTAGGGCTGTGTTTCAACTGCGGAGAAAAGGGCCACAAGAAGATCGACTGCCAAAATCCACCAAAATGCTGCCTATGCGCGGATCTCCAAGTCCAACCAACCGCTCTGGACCATGTCCCGGGTTCAGGAAAGTGCCTTGTCTTCCGAGAGGCTCTCGAAAAAGAAAAGAAAAGGGCCTCACAATGACCAGAATCCTGCAGGGAAATATGCGTGGGTAAAGCACGACCAACTTACGGTCGTGAGCGTCTACCTGAGCCCAAACGACCGAATTGACGCGTTCCGGCAAAAACTGGACGACCTGGAGGACTTCCTGGTCGACACCAGAGGGGAGATCTTGGTAGCAGGTGACTTTAACGCCAAAGCACAAGAGTGGGGTATGCCGACTACTGACTCTCGAGGAAGGCAAATACTCGAGATGGCCGCCAGACGTGGACTTTACGTAGTCAACGCAGGAGACACCCCCACCTTCAGGAGACCCGGACACAGAGGAACTATTCCAGACGTAACCTTCGCAACGAACACCACATTCGCAAGAATCAAAAACTGGAGAGTAATCGAGGACTACACAGGCAGCGACCATCAGTATATCGTCTTTGATCTGGAGTATAACCAACGAGTCCTGAACCACCGTTACCACCCACGGGCTCCGAGATGCAATTTGAACAGGCTCGACGCAGATCTTTTTAAGGGCGTAATCGAGGAAGGTGCAGACGCCGTAATCCAGGTACAAGGACCTGCTGAAACGAAAGCTGAAGCCACGATGCAACTAATTCGGCGCGCTTGCGACTCCTCAATGCCGAGAACGAGCGGTGCCAACAGAAAAAGAGACCCAGTGTACTGGTGGACCGAGGAGATAGCTACGCTACGTCGGAGATGCCTACAAATACGACGAACCGTCACCAGGGTAAGAGGAAGAGGAAATACGGAAGCTATGGAAGATGCTCTAGCGGAATTCAGAACTCGAAGATCTGAGCTCAAGAGGGCCATCAACTTGAGCAAAAAACAGAAGTGGGAGGATCTTCGCCGAGACGTCAACAGCGACCCATGGGGACTAGGCTACAAAATCGTGACGCGGAAACTCGGAGCTCAGATGGCACCCCCCATCCTCAGTGAAGGAAAGATGGAACACATCGTGGACGCACTGTTTCCAACTCATCCGGTCAGACAACCCGACATCACACCGGTCCAACGAGAGGAAATTCCAGCCTTTAGCGAAGAAGAGTTGAGCATAGCGGTACATTCCCTGAAAACCAGAAGAGCCCCGGGCCCCGACGGAATTCCTACAGAAGCACTGAAAGTGACCTTCCATACTTGTCCGCACTTACTGCTGAACATGTTTAACAGCCTCCTCGAGGAAGGCATCTTTCCCAAGAGCTGGAAGAAACAACGCTTGGTGCTCATCAGCAAAGGCAAAGGAGATCCAGACTCCCCATCGGCATACAGACCTCTGTGCATGTTAGATACCACGGGTAAGCTCTTCGAAAAGCTTATTAAGCCACGTCTTATAGCGGCAGTGCAAACGTCAGGCGACCTGTCAGAGAGGCAGTATGGTTTCCGGAGAGGCCGCTCTACGATTGGAGCCGTAAAGGAAGTTGTGAACGCCGCCAAAATCGCCCATCAGGGAAACCACTACTCAAGGAACATCGTCTTGTTGGCAACACTGGACGTACGGAATGCCTTCAATTCAGCCAGGTGGAGCGATATACTGAACGCACTTGAACGGAGGTTCTACATACCAGCATATCTCCTGCGGATTGTAAAGGACTATCTCAGGGATCGAGAGCTGTTTTACGAGACCACAGAAGGCCCGAGAAGAAAGGAAGTGACATCGGGCGCAGCGCAGGGATCGATCCTAGGACCAGACCTCTGGAACATTTCCTACGACGACATCCTTGGCATGGAAATGCCCGAGGGTGCCTTTCTGGTCGGGTACGCAGACGACATCGCGGCGGTGATCACGGCACGAGACACCGATAACGCGCAAAGGAAGCTGAACCAGGTCATGCGACGGGCAAATTCGTGGATGGAAGAGCACGGACTCAGCCTTGCGACGGAGAAAACAGAGATAGTCCTTCTTACGAAGAAGAGGATCCCCACACAAATTGACTTCCAAATCGGGGCAGAATTAATAAGAAGCAGTGCCGCGGTGAAATACCTGGGACTGAGGCTCGACACAAAGCTATCCTACTGGCAACATATAAAGGCAGCAGCGGAAAGAGCCTCTAAAACAACTGCATCACTGAGCAGACTGATGGCAAATGTAGGTGGTCCAGCGGCCAGTAAGCGAAAGTTATTGATGGCGACAACGCATTCCATCCTTCTCTACGGCAGCGAAATTTGGGCAGACGCACTTAATCAAGAGAAGTACCGGAAACAGATGGCGGCAGTCCAAAGATGCGGAGCTCTACGGGTGGTAAGTTCCTACCGAACGGTGTCGGAAGCAGCCGCACTTGTAGTCGCAGGAGTGACTCCCATCGATCTCCTAGCGGCAGAAAGGAAGTACGTCTACGACAACAAGGCGGAAATCGGAGTGGAAATGGCAACCGTGCAGGCCAAGCAACTTACCAAACAGAAGTGGCAAGAGCGTTGGAACTCGGACAGCAGAGGAAGATGGACAGCAAAGCTGATCAGGAACGTGGCTGAATGGAAGGACCGAAAACATGGGGAGGTGAACTACTACATCACACAGTTCCTCACCGGACACGGATATTTCAATGCCTTCCTTCATAAGATCGGTAAAATGAATACCCCAGCCTGCCAGTACGGAGACTCCGAAGAAGACGACGTTCAACATACCTTCTTCGCTTGCAGCAGATGGGAAAATGAAAGAGCTGAACTGGAGAGAAATATCGGTATCATCACTCCAGACAACATAGTCGAAAAGATGCTGGCCAGCGAACAGAACTGGAACGACATCTGCGTCTACACCCAACGAATTCTCAGAAGAAAGAAAAGAGAAGAAGAGCAATTCCGCGACGAGACAGAGTAAGCCCGAAAGGGCGAATGATTACAACCCCCCTGAAGTAATGCGAACAGCGGTCCCGGGGGGGCGGGTCAGAAACCGAGGGGTGGGAGGAGTTTTAGTTTACGTATACCTTGAAAAAGGGGAGTCGGACACACGGGGAAGGTCAACGCCAACACGGCCTCCTTATGGTGCATCAAGCATTCTCCTCCACCCAACAGGAAAAAAAAAAAAAAAAAAAAAAAAAAAAAAAAAAAACTAATAACTAATAACTAATAACTAATAACTAATAACTAATAACTAATAACTAATAACTAATAACTAATAACTAATAACTAATAACTAATAAATAATAAATAATAAATAATAAATAATAAATAATAAATAATAAATAATAAATAATAAATAATAAATAATAAATAATAAATAATAAATAATAAATAATAAATAATAAATAATAAATAATAAATAATAAATAATAAATAATAAATAATAAATAATAAATAATAAATAATAAATAATAAATAATAAATAATAAATAATAAATAATAAATAATAAATAATAAATAATAAATAATAAATAATAAATAATAAATAATAAATAATAAATAATAAATAATAAATAATAAATAATAAATAATAAATAATAAATAATAAATAATAAATAATAAATAATAAATAATAAATAATAAATAATAAATAATAAATAATAAATAATAAATAATAAATAATAAATAATAAATAATAAATAATAAATAATAAATAATAAATAATAAATAATAAATAATAAATAATAAATAATAAATAATAAATAATAAATAATAAATAATAAATAATAAATAATAAATAATAAATAATAAATAATAAATAATAAATAATAAATAATAAATAATAAATAATAAATAATAAATAATAAATAATAAATAATAAATAATAAATAATAAATAATAAATAATAAATAATAAATAATAAATAATAAATAATAAATAATAAATAATAAATAATAAATAATAAATAATAAATAATAAATAATAAATAATAAATAATAAATAATAAATAATAAATAATAAATAATAAATAATAAATAATAAATAATAAAAAATAAATAATAAATAATAAATAATAAATAATAAATAATAAATAATAAATAATAAATAATAAATAATAAATAATAAATAATAAATAATAAATAATAAATAATAAATAATAAATAATAAATAATAAATAATAAATAATAAATAATAAATAATAAATAATAATAAATAATAAATAATAAATAATAAATAATAAATAATAAATAATAAATAATAAATAATAAATAATAAATAATAAATAATAAATAATAAATAATAAATAATAAATAATAAATAATAAATAATAAATAATAAATATTATTATAATAAACCCAGAGGAACCCAGCAGAGTATAGTATAATATCTTGCTGTGAGCCAAGTGCCTCAAACTTAATTTCAATAGCTGATAGTAACAGAACATGTTCCTCATTCTATCTTAGATCTGTGTATCTGTAGGGCAATACATCGGTTCGATATTCAGTAGGTTTCTTTTGACAGATCACGCGTGACTCTTATCAAACGGGGTTGTCATTTTTATTCAGTATCGTTTGGCAAGTCATGATGGAAAGACTTACACCACAACAGCGTCTCCAAATTGTTCAGCTGTATTACGAAAATCAGCGTGCTGTGAGAAATGTTTTTCGTGCGGGTCGAGGTATTACGGATCGTATAATGAACCTACTAAAACAAAAATTACTATTGCCAATACTGTTTGCAAATTCGAAAACCACTTCACATTGGCGGATGATACTCTACCGGTTAGATCACATCCAGTATGGTTTATGGACTGGTGGAATCATTGGTCCATATTTCTTCAAAAATGAGGCACATCAGAGAGTTACTGACAATGGTTACTGATGATGATATGGTATCGATAAGCTCTGGTTTCAACAAGACGACGCTATGAGCAATAGAGCATTTAAACAATGGACTTGTTGAGAAATCATTTTTGTGAGCACTTAATTTCACGTTTTGCTACGGTAATTGGCCGCCTAGATCGTGCGATATTACACCTTTTGACTATTTTCTCTGAGAATATGTAAAGTCTCAGGTCTTCAGAAAAAATCCAGCAAAATTAGACCTTCCGAATGGAACACCGCAGACGTAGTCGTGGCCAAAATTTACATGATATTATTTTCAAAAGTAAATGCCGTGAATTGTTCTTTTAACCGTTAATATTAATTTTAAGTTCACTTTCAAACTGGTAAGAAACGGGTCTGCCATTGACCAAAAAGAGGCGCTTGAAAACAAACGCAATCGCTTTCCAACCTTAAGACAGGATCTGAATGAAGCTAATACCAGTTTGAAAATGTTGATCACCTGTGCCACTTCAAGGGTAGGTGCAGTGGCTTAGTGGTTAAGTGCTTTGGACCATGCTGCCCCTATCTGACAAACATTCAAGAGTAAGAAGAGTCATAAAAAGTTTATTAAAAAATCGTAGACAGAATAGATGAAGAAGCTAGTCTTAAGGCCCTTTTAGGCGTTTACGACCAACATTTTTTTTTCAATGAGGCTTAGGCCAAGAAATTATAATGGCCTTTTGAATAAGCGTCGCCAGTAGGATAAATTCTATGTTAGTAGGCTATCATTCCTGGCCATAGCCTTCTAGAAGCCATGAAGCATGCATACTGCATATGAAGTATGTATGAGCAGAGGCTATGGTAAAGAGGACCCAACTCATTTTCTCTATTACTTCCCGTGGCTCTGTCACTTCACAAATTTAATTTTTCCCCTGATGAACTTTTCGACGTCAATATTTTTAGTCTTTTCTGACGTTGGGCCGATCAGACAACATCACTCTTGGAAGAGATTTGAAAGTCAACCTTTGATTTCCTTGTATGTTTATCGTTTATACCTGATTACGTTTAATTACTCATTCTGTCATTATTAATTACATATTGCATTACAATTACTATAAACTAATAGTGTTGTTACTTCGGTAAGAAAACATCAACATAGACCCGACCTTACTGTCTCTGGGATACGTTGTTCAGGATACCAATGCCAACTACAACTTTCAATGCAGTCATTAATTTCAATTGCGTGTGACTGCGTCCAACCAAGACAGTACTTGTAGGGAAAAAGGTAATGCAAAACTATAGTGAATAACCAACTTTTTACTCATGGATACAACCGCCTATGTGTGTGTAAAGTGTAAACCTATATAACCTCGACATGGACGAATTCGTTTTATAGAAGCAATTTTCGTCTAATTCAATCGGAAAGTCTATATTTTTCCTCGGGTGTTCCTTTCTCTTTGCGTTATCGTAATCGGAAATATTTTTCCTTTTTTTATACTCCCCCATGGTCTATTAGCAGCTGCAAAAGGATGAAGGTATATGTATATGTATATGTAGCTGCATACATCCATCCATACATTTGTCGTATTGTAGGTATATACATAGTTTTTATGTGAATGCGGTGAGCTGACCAGGGAAATGTTCGCACCAACCGACACCTGTACACAAGTGTTTTCACATATACGTAATGGAGGGTGTCGGGAAAGGGATGCACCTGTAGTTACAAGTACCACTGACTGGAGATTGTAATAGTTTTTTTCTCTTATGCTTGTGATTTTCGCGTTTAAGTTAATTGGTTTGGAAAAACCATTACAATAATGGCGAAGCTCGAATGAATTTTAGTAGCGTAGTTGTTTGCGGATTTTCCACGGTGTGTGAGCAAAATCACTTACATTGATATAGTTAGATACATGCAAGTTGTTTTTTGTCTCTATAATTTTATTAGTGAATTTGGGTTAATTAAAAAATTACTAACCACTAGGACGCCGCCAGTCTTTTTTAAGTAAATGAGTGTGTACCTAACAAGGTGTATCCCCAATAAATATAAATATACTATGTAAAATATTCATACCGTAAAATTCTTAGTTTCTACCATGAAATTTCATGAGGAAAATGCGCCTTAAATTTTTTTTTATACAGCACCATGAAACTGAAAATAATGTTACAGGTCTTTTTCATTAATGTTACAGGTCTTTTTTTGCAGGGATGTGATACGAAATGGTACGAAACTGGTACGAAACCGGTACGAAACTATCCGTTACGAAACTGGTACGAAACTAGCCGTATATTGGAGTTATTGACTTGCTTGTGGGCTGGAGGTTTCCAGGAAAATAGCGTGCGGTGCGATACTGGTGTGTTACGGAAGTTATATTCATTTTAAAATCATAAAGTCAACTATCGTAACTTTGATCGAGATCCATTACAATTTTATTCTAATCGGACTACTAGCAACCAAAAGTGGGGACCCCGACGTGCTTAAAAACGAACAAGGAAATTATTAAAATACATAGATGAAGAAAATTCTATAGAAGGAAATAACTCGAACTCATGTGCCGGACCCTCTAGCGATCCTCACCCGAAAACTCGGAAGTATCAAAAGTGGCACGTTATAATGTCAGATGCGAGGAAATATCATACTGTAGTGGCCGCAATAGAGAGTAACATATTAAGTCAAGTCAGTATTCAACCCCCAACTCAACCAAAACTTGTACAACACGCTCAAGTAAAAGATCATACAACGATTCACTAATTCCGACCACCAGCGGCTGAAACAAGATGCCCGAGTTACGTTTTCTCGCGTTACACCAAGAAAAACATCAAGAAATCAATTTGATTTAAACATATAATTTTTTTTTTTTACAATTTTATTTTTCTTAAAGGTCTTTTCTTGACCACAGCCAAACTCCAACTCCCTACTTCTTTTTCAGTGAGCAAACCAAAAGCCAGCATAGATTGACATTGGTCTGGGTAAAACATACCGCATACTCTGCCCAAGCAAGTGCAAATTTCGGTATAGGTTGAACTAATGTTCATGTACGTTAATGATAATGTTGTTTGGTTTTGGGTAAACAACATACCGTACACTCTGGCCAAGCAAGTGCAAGTATCGGTATCGGTTTAGTATTAGATCGAAAACAATGTTCGTTGATGATAATGTTGTTTGATCCGATTCTGCTAGTGCTGTTGCCAAGCTCGTGCTGGCACTGCTTGCATTGGACGATTGATGATAAGCCAGGTCATATCAGCATTGTATATACAGCAACGGAATTCCTGATACATGTTCTGCAGCTGTGACAGTTCGTGTTGCCGGGCTTATAATGTCTCGTTTGTGACTGTGGAGATGCACCATTCGTAACTCCCGCAGTGGGTATTTGATTGCGAAACATGGCATTAATTTCCAGTTATAGCTGGATAAATAATAATAGCTACATATGTATTTGTTCATCAATTCATAGTATTAATAGTATATTAATTGGGAACATTAACAAATTTTCCATTATATATTTAAAGAGAGATATTTAAGTTAAAGAGAAAAACAACTACGGAAGAGGTGTGCACACATATGTTCTCCAAGATGCAATACAACACAATATTATTTATATTGCACATAGGTTCAGTCACTGTTTGCATTTCAAAAATTAGTATATAAACATATTTAAATAGAAACTTCAAAGCGAAAAATAATAATATATTTTAACGTATTTTATTACTGCAAACGTATTCTTGTAATAACACTCAACTTTGCACTGTCGCTGATGCCGATTAGTTTGACAGATTGATATGCTGCTATGCTTTTCTGATAGCTACGTTATTTCTCTTGAGGTATGCATTTAAATTTTTAGTAACTGCAGAAAAAAAAATTTGGTTTCTGCCATGTTTAATTGTCAAATACCCCACTGTGGCGCCGTCTCAACTGCTTCGCGAAGTGCGCCAAATAGAGGACACGGGGACTCGATGGTGATTGGTTAACGGCAGAAGCTGGCCGCCTTTTAATTCGTGAAAAGAGTACAGTACAGATTTCTTATTGACATCGACGCTGTCATTTCATCTATTCCAGCTACTCGCACTCACCAGAAAAATGTTACCGGTGGCAATTCGACTATCTATGCCGCAAACAAAACGCTATTTTCAACGGTCGGTACAGAAACAATTACAGTTGACTTGGATTTACGGTGCCCCGTCAAATGAATATTTATTATCGCTGATGTTTCTCGACCTTTAATCGGAGCGGATTTTTCGAAACGTTTTGGAGTATTAGTTGATCTACAGAAACGCTATCAGATAGATCAAGAAACTTCCGTATCCAGTAATGGTCTTATAACGCATATACCATCGTTGTAGCTTACTTATGTAAGCAGTGAAGAGCCTTTTCGCGAACTTTTAAAGGCATTTCAAGTTATAAGACGTCCACCACTCACAAATAAATTAACTTATGACACTCAAGAACGCTATCGATGATCAAGCAATTCTCCAACAAAACGAAAAACACCAGTAGATAGAGTGGTCACCAGAGCAGAACTTAGTTTCTAGAATTGTAAAATCGCTTTAGCTAACGCAGCTTACCTAGCGCATCCAAAATACATCAACTGGACAACGACGCATAGTTCGCTTGGTTTTTTTTTCAACAAGCTTACGGCGGCACAGCCGAACTATAGTACTTACGACAGAGAGCTGCTGAGTGCTTACCTTACAGTAAAGTATTTTTGTTATATGGTGGAAAGCCGTACTTTTTCTATAATCACCGATCACAAGCAAGGCAACTTCGTCATCTACATTTAATCGGTAAATTAACTACCGACATAAGAAATACCGCCGGAAAGGATAACACAATTGCAGACATGTTGTCACGAATTGCTAAAGTTTCATTCGCGAATACCATTGAATCTGAGCAATTAGCTTACAACCAAGATAAATAAGAGGATCTTTTGCACCTGCTGCAGGAAGGTAGGTCACATTCATTGAAATTAAAGAAATTGTTTAGTCTGTCAGAGGACGAACGCTTCATTTACTGTGACGTTTCAACTCATTAGGTTCGCCCCTTCATTTCCAAACCACTTCGGAAAGTTGCGTTTCACAGCGTGCACAAGTTGGCGCATTTTGGTGTTAGTTCAAAAGTGAAATGCGCTGTATATCGGTTAATATTGCCATCGATTCGCAAATATTATCAAAAAGTAGCATACTGTGTCAAAGAGCCAAAGGCTGGAAGCACACTCGAGAGACGACTCATTCATATCCTTCAACTGATGCCCGATTGTAACATCTCCAGATCGACATGATTGGACCGCTGCCAACTGCACGCGAATTTCGCTATATTCTAACGCGCGTGGACTAGTTTTCAAGATGAATAGAGACAATACCACGACGGGAAAGTACTGCTGAAAGGGCTGAATGGCCTTATAAGAAGGATGGAATTTAAGATTCGGAGTGCTCGTACGAATACCAACAGTCCAAGGGTGGAAGTTCAAAAGTGATCTGTTCAAGTAACTAATGATACTACTCGGCATTTAACATCAGAACAACGACAACAGATGCTAATGAGATAAAAGAGATCAGTACTACTGGGACTATTCACAACAATTAAGCAGGACCTTGATGCATCAACAGTTGAGCTGGTTTATAGAAAGACATTGCAGATACCTGGCGAATTCATCAACCCGACTAAGCAAGCAATTCTCCAACGATTAATTCCCAAAGGGAACATACGAACGAAAGACACCAGTTGTCATTGTATGCTAAAGATGACAAAAACGCACATGACTTTGTAAGGCTGCTTCGTAGAACATTGGCACTAGCGAAGTCAACTCCGGCCCAACACCATGACACGAAGAGTTCTGTAGTACCGGATGATTTAGTGTACTGTGGAGTTCTTAGTGAGTACTTTTGGCGAAGGTTTCCGCAAGAAAGGGTAGTTGACTAGACCAAGAACGAGATGCCGCTGCCTTTTGTATTGAGTCGGTCAAAACACGGAAAATCCGGTGCTATCCCAGCTTAAGACACGTGTTTAACTGAGCAGTCATCGGAAAAAAAATAGAGGAACTTTGTCCCCAAGACCTTCATACGCGGTGAAGAACCACTCCTGCACGAGGTGCCACTGGTTTCTATAGGGGAATAACACGATAAGCGGGTGTAATTCCGGGTGTCACACAACCGTGCCCAAGGAATAAATGGCACTATGTTATGATGTCGTTAAACGGTGAGCTCTAGATACCTGGGGACCTTCAGTTTCATTTCTATATACTGGGCGTGAGTACAGAACGATATCTTCTTCCCCCTTACTTGGGGGTTGAAAATTAAGGAAACAGCAAACAAGACAAAAAAAAGGACTGGTGTAAATGAATCGGGCACCAATAACTTGAATAAAACCGATTCTTAAACGATGACGACAATGACGGAGGAGGAGCAAAATCCCTTACTGCATGATCTGTCGACCAGCTAAGCCGAGGATGGTTGAAGCAAAGGAGCGGCAAGACATCAATCTCGGAAATTTTTTTCTAGAGGATAATGACAATCGATGCCAGCTCATCTAAATTCTCAATTTCGTATTTCTTGGAAAGTTCTGATACCAACGCATGTGATATGCCGAAATCTATAGGGGCACGGGTGTGTTGTATCTGACCACGAAAATGAAATTTGCCAGCTTCACCGGGTGAAGCGAGTGCTGGACAGTTTCTGTACGGTTATTGCGAAGCATAGTGAGCCGAATGATAGCACATGTTGGGAAGTAACCGATGCCGTAGCTGATCCTGAGGCAAACCTGGCGGACAACATTTAGCGATCAGGCAGAGAAAACCCGCTAAAACTACGCAGGAATGCGCGCCGACTGCTAGGCTGGTTTAGAACCTAGGACTTTCAAAGGAGCGGAAGCGGTTCAGCTTGATAGAGCTCGGGTGGTTATCAGAGATACCAAGATTGCGTGGCGCAGATTCCAGAAGGATAAGCAAAAGGACCGGACGTGCAGGGGAGGAATGCCGACTAACTTCCGCCTTGTAAAGGTCGAAATCTAAAAAGTTGATCTGCTTGTCGTTAACAGGAAAGCTTTATTGAACTTCACCAGACCAAGGGAACGCATATATAGTCAATTCTCATATACTATCGCCGCGAGGATCCGAAAACATACTTTTAAGGTTCGCGTAGGCATAACACGATGCAAATTTCTTTTTTGACAACAAAGAAGATAGACGTCGCCCTTATACAGGAACCAAGGATACTACGGGGCCAGATAAAAGGGCTGAACTCGAGAGATCTGGTCATTTATATGCTTAAATGCTCTTAAAATAGTCTTGGATTGGTGTTACAAAGAGGGAATCTCTATCAATCTCTATCAATCCGAATAAGGCTGTCATAGTTCCTTTCACAAAGAGAAGAAATTTAAATCTAAACCAAATTTACATAAAGGATAATCTCATAGAGTATTCCGACGAGGTCAAATATCTGGGAAGGATCTTGGATAAAAGACTGAATTGGAACTCATAACTGAATAACAAAACTATAAAAGCATCGAACGCTTTCTGGGTCTGCCGCCGCATGTATGGAAAAACTTGGGGTATCTCCCCAAAGATCACCCACTGGATCTATACATTTATATGGTGGAAGAAAACAACCCAAAAGTCCGCGATAAACAAAGTAAATAAGGTACAACGGCTCGCATGCATTGGTATTTCCGGTGTCATGAGAACCTGTCCCACGGCGGCCATCGAAGCTATAAATGCCAATATGAAGCGCTGCAAGTTTAAAACAAACTAAAGAGCAAACCATTGGTAAAAACATAGAACTAATGCAACTGCTATCGGAAATCCCCGAACTAGACATGATCTGCGCGGTAACAGATCGAACAACAAAAACACTATGCTTTATTTATTTACCTTTTAATTTATTTATTTATTCATATACATATCTATTTAGTTTATTTATTTATTCACATCTATTTATCTATTTATTTATTTATTTATTTCGGTATAAAAAATATATACACATATATATTTTTTTATTAATTTATAATCTTGTTTTTATTTTATTCACATATTTATTTTTCTTTATATATATACGTATATACATAGCTGTATATATATATATATATATGTATATACATACATATATTTTTTTTTTATAATACATACTAATTAGGTTTCCTTTTTCGAAGTTTCCTCAATATGTCATTCTCTTTCGAAAACATTTCACTCTGTCCTACATTTTTTTCAGCAGAAATATTACATACGTTAATCATATATCTGTGCTAATAATGTAAATTGTGCGATAACAATATGTAATTTGAAACGAAATAAAATATATCTATCTATCTATGCTTCAACAAAGGTTTCTCCACTGAAATCACAAACGGAGAAGCTTGGGTTGGCAACAACCCACCTAATTGCCAAAACGGCCTAATGTGATATACGGATGGTTCAAAAATAGAATCTGGGGTGGGAGCTGGTATTTGCAGTCCAAACAAAAATGTCTCAATACCCATGGGAAAATGTCCCAGTGTATTTTAGGCAGAGCTCCATTCCACTATGGAATGCGCAAACCTAACTCACACCTCAGGTATTAAAGGCGCCAACATCTATATATTCACGCGCAGACTAACAGCTATAAAAGCCGTAAGCTCGCCAATTATTTACTCCAAATCAGTACGATACTGCTTTCAAACCCTTCAGTCAATAAAAACCAGGAACAAGACCAAAATCTGGTGGATTCCTGGACACCAGCGAATTGAGGGAAATGAGAGAGCCGACGAATTGGCTAGAAATGGCTCGGAGACCCGTTTATAGGAACCGAGGACCCTTTTTGTCCACTAAAAAATCAGCTATAAATCTAGAATTAAAAGGCCGGGAACAAAACATATGCATCTCCTATTGGGAAAGCATCCCAGGTATTAGACAGGCCAAAAAGGTTATACAGTCCTTCAGAAACGATGCCAAGAAGATACTTGATCAATCTAGGCATGATATAAAAAATCTTATTGGTTGCCTAGCCGGCCACCACAGATTAAGATATCACCTTAGGTCCAAGTGCAATCCCTATCGCATCCGCGATGCTACAAAAAAAAAATTAATAAACCCTTACTGTGCGATAATAGAAGGTTTCCCTAGAACCATTCTTTTAACAGAATAATAGATTGATGAGAGCGTTGACCTATCTCGTAAATTTAAGAATCCAAGAAGGACGAACTGTGAGAAGTTCGTTATAGAGGTAGGAAAGAACAGAAGAAAATAGCAACAGCAGATGAAATCCACGCTACCACAGAAGTCCTCGGTACAATTTTGCAAAATGCGTACGAGATTTCATGTCCTTTAGGGACAATTAAAAATAGAAAGTCTTCACCCTGGTGGTACAAAAACCTCTTTGAGATGAGGAAAAAAGCAAGAACCTCCTTCAACATTGCCATAGCCCCAAACTATCAACCATATAGGAACGCTTATAAAGATAACCAGAAAAAGGGTTCAAGGGTGCGATAGCAAGTGCTTAACGTACAGGATGGAGAACATTCAGCTGTGATATTGAAAGCACTACAGAATCAGCGAGGCTCAGGAAAATTATTCCAAATCATCAACTATTCCTGGATATTTAAAAGACAGCGGAAACTGGACAACACCTTGTGAGGGTGGCGGGCAGACTACATATAACACCTTATTAGCTGTATCACCCATCCCAGTAGGAGTTATAATGGAAGAAATGATAATTCGGGTAGTTTTTGCCCCGCCGAATCCCTTTCTATATGCAAGACTAGGTGACGCTGACCTAAGAGTTACAGCATCAAGAGGCACACCTCAAGGAGCTGTCATCTCTCCACTACTCTGGGTCCTAGTTGTTAATGAAATATTCATGAAACTAAGAAACAGAGGGGTTAAAATAAATGATTACACAGACGATGTTTTGCTGCTTACGTCAGGCAAATTCTTATCACCTATAAGCGAACTTTAAGAAAACGCATACGGACACTTAACCCTCGACCTTCGACTCGTGTACTCGGTACTGAGTACCCAAGGGAAATCCAATTTTAACATGCATATTGGTCTATGACATGCAAGGAAGATATTATTATATATTAACTCCGCTTTGTTACGCTATTAGCATGCCGGTTCCAAGCCCGGGTAAAGAAGGAGGTGTTTGAGGCAAGGGTTTTTAACCTATCCTCTGTCAAATAACCGTAAGTGTACTCTTACCCACTGGAGCAGTAGGTAAAAATCAAATGAATGAAAAACTTAAGGGATGTTAATACTCCAGGTGGTACTAGCAATTTATTGCCAAAATCCATCCGCGATCTTTTCGACCGCGGCTGGGGCTCGGATTCTGGAAGCTCCAGCATTCATTGAACAAATAAGTGGCTCAATGTCCAAACACTGAGCATGAGTAAGGATGCGACCCACTGCACCGCCACTGACAGCTTGACCCATGATATCTGTTGCTTCCCAACAACAAAAACAACACGCGCAGACAAGGATGAATTGTGGGCGTGCAGGAAACGAAAACGAAAAGAAAACTCGGATGAAATACATTACAAATTATCTCTAGCTGTTAAGTTTATGTACATCACACAAGTTAAAGAACAAAATAATAAAAAAAACCAACAAACATTCAATAAAAAAAACATCGCGCACAAACCAAAACCACACGCCAAGAAGAAAAACCGACAACTGCCAAAATCACCCAACATTCACATTGGTCACACGTAAATGCACATATGGCACAGATGGGTTGATCTCGCTTCAGCATGTGTCACACAAGGTTGAAGGAGATAGTCGAAACCTCTGACCAACAGCACGGAAAATGCATGAGAGATACACCTGATCGCTCTAACACACACTCCAAAGATGTGGGGCATTGTTGAAGACAAAACGCACACAAATTACAAGATGACCACACTACTACAGATCGTGCACTTTTCACTGAGAAATTTGTAAATAAGTCAGGGTGAATGACCTACAACCGAATCAGCTGGATAATACATAAGTCATCAAAACCTTCAGGAAAGGAAATTTGAAGATGTTAAATCACTCGCCAGTTAACAGCCCGCCAATAAAGTAAAATATTTAAGAAGGAAGATTTTTATTTTTCAGTTTTCGGTTTTTTTATTCTTTGTTCAGTACGCCTAACTGAACGAAATTTAAACCGCCTGCGAACTTTCAAATTCCAAGCCTAACTTCTAAATCTTGGATTTTGACAGTTGATAGTAAAGAAAGTGAAATTTTGCAGTGGTGAATAATTTACAATTTAAATAATAAAAGGACTATATAAAATTATATATTTTTGTAAAACAGATAGTTTTATGGTGTTTCTACATAGAAGAAATAGAAAAACAACGAAAAGAGAGGTCTGACTGCAATAAATGCAGGTTGGCGATTAAGGGCGAAACGGGCATACGATGTGATGGAGTATGTGGAAAGGTTTTCCACTCAACAGTAAAATGTTCGGGTCTGGATAGCTACAGCAGTGGAGTTCTTGCTACTAATATCATGGTAAGATATATATGCGAAGACTGCATGCAATATATACATAATGTGGATTTGACGGTGAGGAAAATGCAAGAAAGCGTAAACAAAAACACTGATTATCTAAAGCACTATAAGGAAGATTTTGAGAGTTCACTCAAAAGAAATGAAATGGAAATGAAAACCCTTTTGGCGGCGGTCGAGGCAAGGTATGCAGAAAGACTAAAAGGGATGAAAATGGCACAAGACGTTTGTGAAAAAAGTGTCAATCAAATGAAAGAAATGTGTAATGGAGGAGAGTAAAAAAATATGTCATGAAGTGAGAAACTGTAACATTAATATGTGCAATGAGGTTAAAAACGGTAAACAACACACAAATAATGGCGGGAAGTCAATTGTCATTTGCAGACACTGCCAAAAAAGCAAATAACAGAACCCAAGAAAAAGTGCTACCAATCATTCGAAAAGAGATGCCACTTATCATAAAACCAAAAGAGAAACAAAATAGTAGTAAGACTAAGGAAGATCTAAATAAAAAGGTTGATCCAAGAAATCTAAGAATTTCAAACATTGAAAGCACACACAATGGCATTATTATAATAGAAAGTGAAAATAATGAAGAGAGAAATAAAATTAAAAGCGCAATCGAACACAAAATGGGTGAAGGTTATGAAGTAAAAGTAATAAATAAAGTTAAACCAAGAATAATATTAACAAATATGAAATTTAAAAGCAATGAAAATGACATCACAGAAAAACTGAAAAAGCAAAACTCAATAATAACAAACAACGAGTTAAAATTAATTAAATATTATGAAAACATGAAAAATTATACCAAAAACTACAATGCTGTAATAGAAATCGACCCAGATTCTTTCCCGAAAGTACTAGAAGTAGGACGACTTAGTATTGGATGGGAAAGATGTAAGGTATTTGAAGGAATAGAAGTTATAAGATGCTTCAAATGTAAAGGATTTAATCACAGATCAAATGAATGCAAAAAAGAAGAAGAAATATGTTTAAAATGTTTAAAAAATCATAAAACTAGTGAATGCTTAGAAGAAGCAATAATAAAATGCATTAATTGTATGAGAGCGAATGAAAGACTGAATTTGGGACTTGATGATAAACATCTTACTTTAAGTAGATCATGCCCAGTATACTTAAACAAACTGGAAGCAAACAAGAAGAGAATTTTGATGAACTCGAAATAAACAAAACAAGCAATACGAATTTATTATTCTATCAGAGACACACCTCACCGAAAATATTGAAGAAAATGAAATAATAATAAATGGATATAAAAATATACAGTGTTTCTCTAATTCAACACGAACTGGGGGTATATCTATATAAATCTATAGATTTTCAAAGATGGTTTCTAGCATGTAAATGTAAAAATAATGGATTTGAAATCGTTTTAGTTGCAATATATAGATCGCCTAATAGTTAGAAAGGGAATTCTGTACATTTTTTGAAGATAATATTGAAAAACTGACTGAAACAACAAGTAATATTTTAATAGCTGGAGATTTTAACATCGATTGGTGCAAAGATCAACTATACAAAAGAGAATTTGAACGGATATTGAATGACAATTGTCTATCACAAAAAATGGAGGATTATTCTAGAGTTACGCCTACATCAAAAACTATTATTGATTATGTAATAACAAACATGCAAAACATAACGATATATGCAGACAGGAGTCATAAAATATCGGACCATGAAAACATTGAAATTGTTATAAAAACGGAAAGTGTAATAAAGACATATGAAAATACCATTGAAGTATGTAAATACAGAAAAAATCCGTTTCGCACAGGAACTTAGTAATTTGGATACAAAATATGATGCAGAAAGAAACCTTAACGAAAATGGTACCAAAATTAATATAATCATGAAGAATACGGCAGCTAAATTTATCACCAAAGAAGTAGTACAAATGAAAAAAATAGGTGGTTCAACAATGAACCTAAAACTCTAAAAAATGAAAAAATTAAAAAATATCAAAAAGCCAAAATACTTAACAACAATGAAAGTTGACGAGATTACATACTAATACGAGACAGATACAAGGTTAAATTAAATACCGCAAAGAACATGTATATAAACAACAAAATTGCCCAATGCAATGGACAGAACGAGATGTGGATGCAAATAAAAACATTTGTATTGAAAAAACATAAAAGCAACTTAAAAAATGTAATATTCGAAAATGAAGAATATCATGATGAAACAATAATAGCTAACAAATTCAACAAATATTTTATAGAAAGTGTAAAAGAAATTAGTAAATCAATTGAAAATACTATATATACAAATCACTTAGATCGACATGATAGCGTATTCAAATTTCGCCGAATATCGTTACAAGATTTAAGAACAATATGCAAATCATTAAAAAATAAAGCTGATTTCGATAAAGTAAGCCCTATAATGATACTAGACAACTGGAATAATTTAAGTAACACCATTCTGCAATTAATAAACAAATCATTTTTAACTGGTGAATTTCCTAGTTCATGGAAAGATTCAATGATCACCTCGGTTGAAAAAATTGCAAACACCAACAAATGTGAAGAATTTAGACCAATAAATACTTTAAGGACAATTGAAAAAATATTAGCGGCAGTAGTTAAAACACAACTAATGGAATATATTGAACAAAACAATATTTTTTTCAATTTACTAATCCGGTTTTCGACAAAAGTATTCATGTGAGACTGCAGTAAACCATTTAATAAATGAATGGAAAAATTGTGCAAAGAAGACGAAAATAATTGCACTTTTTTTTTTGATTTTAAAAGAGCGTTCGAAACGATTGATCAGGAAATTTTATTACAAAAATTGTATAAATATGGTATCAAGAATAAGGAACTAAATTGGTTCAGGTCATTTATAACAAATAGAACACAGAGAACAAAAGTTAATAATTCCATATCGGAATATATTGAAGTAGAACAAGGAGTTCCTTAAAGATGAATTTTAGGGGCGCTCTTATTTAAAATTTATATAAACCATATGCCAAGAATCATGCAATTTTGCAAAAAACGTGTTATATGCGGATGACACTCTAATATACGCTGAAGGAGACGACACTGAACAATGCAGAACCATGTTAAACAACGATGTGAAACATATAGTATCATGGCTTAGAATGAATAAACTGAAGCTTAACGAACAAAAAACTAAGTTGATGACTATTAATATATAACCTTACAGACTACGAAATACAAACGATTTCCGACTGAATTTGCAAATGTCAGCAGATGGACAGAAGACAATAGTACTAAATACTAAATTAAATAGTATTTAAAATATTAAACAATATATATGTACTACTATGTACTACTATTAATTCCCGCTCGTCTCAGCGTGGAACAATATCTCTACGGTTGGACGGGCCTGAAGTGTCCGGCTTTGAGGTGCGCCTCACTAAGGGGCAGCGAAAGAGGAAAAGGAACTAGCTGAGCAACCAGCGGAGCAAAGAAGCTTCACAGGCTGAAGGCGCTAGCATTCCCTTCTGCTTTTCGGCTGCGTCTATGAAACCGGGATAGGTCGGCGGAAGTCTCACAAATAGAAGCAGACTTGATCCTTTCAGCAGGCAATGCTTCCTCTTCTGCTGAACTGAAGAACAAGAAGAAGCGACCTAAGCTCATTAAGAGATATAACCCTTCTCAAGCACCTGCATCTACCCACGCCCCGTCTCCAACTAAAGGCGGTGCTTCTACCAGCAATGGTATTGACGGACGGAAACTAGTTGCAGTGGGCTCCCCCTCCAGTATGAGTAGAGGAAGTGCACCTATCGTTGGTGCGGCTCGTGCACTGGTAATGGATGATGCTGGTGCTGTGATAAATACTGGGTGCAGCACTAGTGGACAGAACTTTGTCGTTGCGGACGGCTCTGATGGTAGGTGTGCGTCTAAAAGGCAACGCGTTGAACGCAAATCCAGCTTGTTTAATCAATCAATCTATAGCACAGCAAGGCAGATATCGCCCTTTTAAGTAGCAGGCTTGTGGCCCGTAGAATACAATCACACATAATATCCGTCTTCCTGGACGGATTGGTATTGGTCGCATCTGTGGTCGTGGTTGTTTGAGTGATTTATACCACATTCTTTATTATGAGCAATCCGAAAGACCTAGGACTTGTCTTATTGTATCGAAATCTTTCAGCAACTGTTTCTCTAACATACCATGCAAATGATAATTGGGAAATATTTGTCGTTGCATTTGCTTATTTCCCCTATGACTCTCTAACCCCCCCTCCACCAAAGGCAGTTGTAGAGCCGGTATAGAGTATTGTGAATCCAACAGGTTGGGTGTTGTTTTGTGCCGCGATGCTTACGCTCAGAATACTGTTTGGTATAGCAACATGTGTAAAATAAGGGGAGATCGACTCTTGGACTTAATTTTATCATCTGATATTACCACCAGCAATGTAGCTCATCAACCTACCTTTGTTACAGCCAGAAGACAGTAAGTAATTGACCTTACACTGTCTAACAGGCAATTAAAATCTATCATTAATTGGAAGGTATCGCCAGAGACTTTATCGGATCACAGATACTTCGAATTTCAAATCTACTGCGAACTTTCACCCTCGCAAGAGAGGAGAAATCCGAGAAAAATAAACTGGCCACAGTGTATAGAAGAAGCTTGTTAACTCTGTCAAAGTTCAATTCAAACTTAGATCACGACATTTAGTGAAGAGGACTGCTCAGGTTCTGAACAGCATCCTCACCCGCTGCTTTGAACTTTCGTGCTCTGTTTCTAACCGCGGCACAGCTGGCAAAGGGAGTTGTGACTGCATTGGCTCTTGCATCTTTTGAGAGTTGCAAGTCACCTTGTTCGGATGGAATTTATCCAGCTATGCTGAAACTTTCTTACTAAAAAGTTTGGAGAAACTGGTTGTATTTGCTGAAACTTTGCTATGCTGAAACTTTCTTACTAAAAAGTTTGGAGAAACTGGTTGTATTTGGTTTGATAGAAATGATACGTATATGCTGTGTTATACTATATTTACACAACATATATTATAGTTAGCTAATATATTGTAGTTAGCTAATTATTATTTTTGTACTTCAATTTAATATTGCATCCTTATCCAAATTCTGTCGAAGGTGGGCCTTTTTTTGTATGTACATACATGTATTACTTTCTGTTTCCTATGCAATTGTACAGGAATAGAGTGATTAAGTATGATGTTTGTCAACATCCGAATAATTGAACTATATCACGTAGCTGGAAATAGGGATTTATACTTATCTCCCACTATTGAATTTCTCCTTTTATGTCAGTTTTGGTGTTGGTGTTGAGTGTTTCCAACACTTCTTCCTTTTATGCTGGATTGTACTGGAACGGCTACCTTGCACTCGCGATCGCGATCACCGAAACCGAGATTTGCAATTCCTTCGAATGTCTATTGTTCTAAGAGAATTTTATTAATCGAAAGGACTTCAATCTTTGACTGAAACAACAAATTAAAATAGCGATTGGGCACGTATAGCGAGCGAAATAAAATACAAGAGTTTCCCCTTAGGACTTTTGACTATCAATTTCAAAGCTTTACTTCGTGACGAGTTTTTATACAAAAATTGAGTAACAGATTTTTTCTTATTATATTTCAATTTGATAATGGAATCCATTTAATTTACAATTGTGTTCATCATATTGACAATTCCTATGAAAATTGCAATCTTCAAATTAACAATCGCATTCATCACATTGACCACGATTCTCAATACGAAAATTTAAATACTCAAATTCAACTACACCGAAATTTGATGAACAGAAATTCTTCTTATTGACAACTGCGGTTGTGGGCTAAAAATTAACAACTTTTTCTTCAATATAACAAACTTTGTTGTCAAGATGACAACAGAGTTCGTCTATTGTGTCTTAAATCACTGGTGTACCTTTTCGGTTAACAATAGTACTAAATACTAAATTAAATAGTATTTAAAATACTAAAAAATATATATGTACTACTATGTACTACTATTAATTCCCTCTCGTCTCAGCGTGGAACAATATCTCTACGGTTGAACGGGCCTGAAGTGTCCGGCTTTGAGGTGCGCCTCACTAAGGGGCAGCGAAAGAGGAAAAGGAAGTAGCTGAGCAACCAGCGGCGGAAGTCTCACAAATAGAAGCAGACTTGATCCTTTCAGCAGGCAATGCTTCCTCTTCTGCTGAACTGAAGAACAAGAAGAAGCGACCGAAGCTCATTAAGAGATATAACCCTTCTCAAGCACCTGCATCTACCCACGCCCCGTCTCCAACTAAAGGCGGTGATTCTACCAGCACTACACTTTTGGTTTCGAGTTTTTATGTTAATGTGCACTGTTAAATTACTCAAATTTATTGGATGTGAGTATTTCAACACGTTGGGCGCTAAAATGAACGGTCGAATATTTTTTCGACCGCCAACCTCGAGACCTCTATTTGACCTCGACTGAGAATAGGTAGGTCCTGGTTGTTTGAATTTGACCGATTGCCAAAACGGATGGAAATTACGAATTTTTCTAATCGAAAGGACTTCAATCTTTGACTGAAACAACAAATTAAAATAGCGATTGGACACGTATAGCGAGCGAAATAAAATACAAGAGTTTCCCCTTAGGACTTTTGACTATCAATTTCAAAGCTTTACTTCGTGACGAGTTTTTATACAAAAATTGAGTAACAGATTTCTTCTTATTATATTTCAATTTGATAATGGAATCCATTTAATTTACAATTGTGTTCATCATATTGAAAATTCCTATGAAAATTGCAATCTTCAAATTAACAATCGCATTCATCACATTGACCACGATTCTCAAAACGAAAATTTAAATACTCAAATTCAACTACACCGAAATTTGATGAACAGAAATTCTTCTTATTGACAACTGCGGTTGTGGGCTAAAAATTAACAACTTTTTCTTCAATATAACAAACTTTGTTGTCAAGATGACAACAGAGTTCGTCTATTGTGTCTTAAATCACTGGTGTACCTTTTCGGTTCATTGTAGATTTACAGTTTTGCAGCAACGTTAACATCACGGGAGTCAGAGCGTTGATCTCTTCCATGGAGAAAAAGTTTGCTGGATTCCTTTGTAGTGGTGTTATTGTTGTTTTTCAGCCTTGTAAGTAAAAATTCGTAATTCGTAAAAATTGTAAAAATTCGACGAAACGTAGGGTGAAAGAATGAATTGAACTTGGTTAAATTGCATTTTGGAAGAAGTAGGCCATAAAGCCAAACAAAAGGTAATATATTATCATATTATTCGTTTTCCCATATATAACCGACTTGCCTTTGCGGTCACTGAAATAATTTCATATATGTCTCAGACAATACATTCTTTAATCCTCTGTTATTCCGGGTACGATGTATTAAATTTTCTGATCAAGCGTCCTAGCATCCTCGATGTGGCAGCATTTGCCTCTGAACATTAGGTCTACGGTCGATCTGCCGAGCAATTGGTCGATTATTTGGTGCGACCGTTTGGCAACTGCCGCAAATTCTGCTTACATACATCTACTATTACCTGTGTGACTAGATTTCATTTTATTTGCTGTTCCGATCTTAAAACCAGCAGCCGAGCTATTTGCCAAATAGCACCATTGCGAAACATAGAAAGAACAAAAGAACAACTTGCAATAATACCAGCTGCGGCTAGTCTGGCTAGTCGTTTGGCCTTTTTAAAAAGCCGCGGAATAGACTCATGCTAAGCAAAACTCAAATTCTTATATATGTATATATTTGAAATACATATATATATATTGGCCAAAGAAAAATATATTTAATATATCTAGTAACCTATCAACAGCAGTTTTCGCTATCATCATGAATATCTAATATTCACACTCCCCTAATAATATTGATATTGATATGCCTAGCTATATTTCCGAAAATGTCCCGAAGGAGATTGTTTTCTATAGTTCGCCTTTTTCGTTGTCTTGTTTCATTAGCATACCCCGTATAACTTCTCGAAAACAGCATGAAATGCACATCAAAATGGGCGGAAAATTTTTTGCATGCAAGAAGCTAGGTAGGTATATGGGAGAATGGATTTTGTTTCGATAAAGGATCGACCGGATAAACAACAAGTCAAAAGGCTGTGGGATTACTACCGCGTGAGTTTGCCGCACGAATTCTGAAGTAGTATAGTTTTACTCCAATAGGACATACGTGCTTGGAATTCCACACTTCTGTGGCTGTGTATGTGTTAAAAGCTGGCTGGTTCACAATATGTACTCTTATGTGCTACAGGTGACCAAAAAGTCCTTCTTCCACTTGCTATACGTTTCCCACTAGAATAAGGGGTTGTAAGTTCCTTACTTTTATGGGCGTGGCTTTCTGACTTTAATACGTCCGCTTTTGCAACCGGTTTCTGCCAACGGGAGTAAAATTAACAAGGATAATGCAACTTCAATCGCTGCCATGTTTTAACACCACCACTTCGATAGCATTCCAAAAATACGGAGGAAAACTTCTGCGTCAGACAAGATGGTTATTGGTGTGTGGTAGTTATCAAAAAATAATTCCTCATACGTATTGATTATTATTATAAGTCGCAGGGCTAGAGCACCAGCTACAGAAGGGTAGTGGTTTTCATTAAACATTTATGTAAATTCCATACCACTTTAGTTGGTCCATAGAAAAGCTTTGTATGAGTAAAAGATTCGCATACTGACTCCTAGTAATAGGTTTGAATATTTGAATAAAAAGGGAAGCTTGGATATATTAGTTGTACGTCATTCAATTACTATTTTAGTTGCAACCGATAATTTTTATCATGGACATAAACTCTTCCACATACGAGTATATACATACATAGACATATGCGGAAATACATAAATGTTTTTAATCCACATTTAATTATCGGACGTTTTATGCATTATATATGAACTTATTTGGAGTCTCTATAATTATGCCCGACAGTGGGTGTCATGAAAATGGTCGATTTAATCAGCAAGGTGGTGCAATATCGTGATTTGCTTTGCGGTCTGGCTGACATTTTTAGGATTTATTATGCGGATTGATTTACTTTTAATAACTGGTATTAAATGGTAGCACCAATGGAAAATGACTAGTGCATTATCTCTGTTCGGTTTCATGTCGTTGAAAATTATAATTCCGATGCCTGTCATGATAGGGTGTCTGATTCAGTCAAGAATAAAATAATGTGCAGGTACATATTTTCTATGAATGGAATGGCACTGAACATTTTCGTATATTTTTTACTGAACTTGACTGATCCGCATTTAAATTAATATATTTATTTGTATGCTAACTAACTTTTACTTAACGGGCTCCCGACCCGTGAAGAGTCCCTGCCTGAGATACGGCAGCCTCTGCGATCCCGAGCACGCTGCTTCCAGTTGTCCAGACCAAGCGCTCTGGCATACCCGATGGCTCGGTCTTTAAAACGGAGGTTCGGTCTTCCTTGTCGTCTCGAACCTGGGGGCTGGGATTCGAAGATACTCTTGGCTGGAGCGTTGTTGTCCATTCGCTCGATGTGGCCAAACCAATGTAGTCGGCGAGTTTTAGCTTTTCGGACTACATCCACATCTTGGTACAGCTCATAGAGTTCGCGGTTGTATCTTCTCCTCCATTCGCCCTGCTCGCACACAGGACCAAATATTCGTCGAAGGATTTTTCTTTCAAAGGATACCAGTATTAACTCTCCTTTCCTGCTTATCGTCCAGCACTCGGTGCCGTATAGCAGAACTGGCAGGATAAGGGTTCTGTAGAGCTTGCACTTTGTCCTTCGAGTTAGGAGTTTTGAACCCATTTGTTTTGCCAAACCGAAGTAGCAGCGGTTTCCTAGCGTAATTCTTCGGCGGATCTCCACTAAGATGTCATTTGTGGAGTTGATGTTTACCCCGAAGTAGATGAACTTCTTAACTACCTCGAAGTTGCTGCTATCAACAGTGACATTTTGTCCTATTCGGTGGACAGATGATTTTTTGTTTGTTGATCGGATATATTTAGTCTAGTCCTCATTCACTTCAAGGCCAACTAGTTTCGCCTGTTCTTCAATAGCCGTGAAAGGCTCTATCACGGCACGCTGGGATCGACCGATGACATCAATATCGTCCGCATACCCCAGCATTTGGACTGATCTGTTGAAGATAGTGCCTTCCGTGTTGACACCTGCCCTGCGCACTATCTGCTCAAGAACAAGATTGAAGAAATCACACGACAGCGCATCTCCTTGCCGAAATCCGGTGCATGTTTGAAAGAGTTCAGATGAGCTGCTGCCGAACTGCACATTGCATCGCGTGTTATCTATTATCTAGTGTCATGCGACACATCTGGATCAGTTTTAACGGGATCCCGAATTTAGCCATCGCCACAAAAAGCTCCTGACGATGAACGCTATCATATGCGGCTCGATGAAGAGATGGTTTGTCTCGACTTGAAACTCGTTGGTCTTTTCCAGGATTTGCCTTAGTGTGAAGATTTGGTCTACAGTCGATCTGCCGGGCCAGAAGCCACACTGGTACGTGCCGATTAGTGTGTTGCAGAAAGGTTTGAGACGTTTACACAGTACGTTGGATAGGATCTTATATGCGACTTTAGCAGGGATATGCCTCGATAGTTCTTGCAAGACATAGTATCGCCTTTCTTGTAGATGGGACATATGGAGCCGATGGTCCAGTCATCGGGCATGCTTTCCTCCACCCAAACTTGGTTGATGATTTGGAAAAGCTCTGCAGGTAGACCATCAGAGCCGGCCGCCTTGTTGTCCCTTAGCTATTTAATAGCTAAGCCAACCTATTCTACACTGAGCGGAGGGACGGGTTCTTTATTGACTGGACGTGGGTTCTCTTTTTGCACCATCACTCTCTCTGCACTTTGTCCGTTTAGTAGCTGCTGGAAGTGCTGCTGAAATACATCTACTATTCCCTGCGCGTCGGGGACTAGGTTTCCATCGCTGTTACGAAGAGCCTGCGTTCCGGTCTTAAAGCCAGCAGCCAGCTGCTTGGCCTTCTTAGAGAACTTCCGGATGTTGTTTCGGTCGCGGGACTCTTCGATATGCAGGATGTTTTTCTCCTCCCTTCTCCTGGCTCGGTACTCATGCCTTGCTGCCGTTGTTTTCTTCTGCAGCGTTCTATTGTGTGCATTTTCTGTCACCTTTTCCGGAATACTCATACATCATCATACCACGGGCTTTTTCTGTGGGGTGGCTGGTATCCTAGGGTGGTTTCGACTACCTCCTTGATGATGTCGCGATACTGAGACCACTGGTTGTTGGCGTCTGTGGTAGGTGAATTCACAGTGGAGAGTTTCTCACTCAGGCGCTCTTTGTAAGCTCTGGCGACTCCAGATGTGCTAAGGTGTCCAACGTCGATTTCTTCTTTGGGCAGTTCGCAACTTTTACTCGTTGGATAGTCGAGCTCTGATTCAAGCTGCAACAAGAAAATGGTCAGCACGTTCAAGATTTTGGATGCGTGCCTCGCATCGATTAGCACATGGTCGATTTGATTGGCGGTTCGACCGTCTGGAGAGCCCCAAGTTGCTGTGTGGATCCTTAGTCGCGGAAACCTAGTGCTAGTTATCACCGTATTACAAGCTGCTGCAAAGTCCATTAGTCAGTAGCCGTTATCTGTTTTCATTTCGTGGAGGCTGTGCTTACCAACTAATCCGCCGAAGATGTTTTCCTAGCCGACTTTAGCATTGAAGTCCCCGAGTACAATTTTGACATCGTACCGGACAGGCTCCGTCCAAGAGGTCAGAGAATTCCTCCTTAATAGGGTCCTCAGCCTCGTCAGTAGGGGCGTGTGCACATATTTGACTAATGTTTTGGAATGTAGCGAATGCAGCCAGGCGATCACTTATCGGCTTGAAGTCCATTACTTTGGATCTAAACCGATTTCCCACGAGGAATCCGAACACGTGCAATCTTTTGTTACAACTGTAATATATGTCGCAATTTTGTCTTTTCATAGTGCCTGATCCTATCCATCGTATCTCCTAGATCGCGGTAATGTCGGCCTTGTACCGCGAGAGGACAGACTCAAGTTTTTGAGTAGCACCTGGAGTGTAGAGTGTCCGCACATTCCAGGTACAGACTCGCATGTCCGTTAACGTTCCGGGTCTAGTTTGCCTTTGAGGTATATTTATATCCGAGGCAGCCATAGTCACTCCCATAACTAGATGTTTTTGACGTGGTCGGGAAGTTACCCCAACGGCACAACCCCCAACCTGGAAGGCCAGGCCCTGTTCTTGACCCGAGGACAGTAGGCCGGTAATTCCGGTGCCAGTAACCCACTTTGGGGATGTGAGTGCTGGCGTTGACCCATCAAGGGCTCATCCGCCACTAGCTCTTTTCCAATACTCTGGCTTAGTGTTGGATATCCCTATAGACCTGGGCTTCAAATAAGTCGAAGTAGCTCATATAGGGAGATCACTTGTTCCACCTAACTGGAAATGTTATGCTGAAGTGAGAACGCTTGTGTTCTCATATAATCGCAATCATAATCCTTTTGACCACCAATCGTGTCAAATATTTATTTGTAAACCCTATCTTAATTTTGACATATAGTTGATAGCACCTCTTGATAGTCGTAGACCCCTAAAAGTATGTATATTTATATCAGCATAAACCTCTAGGGCTAAATATAGCAATGTCCATCCGTCACTAATTTTTAGGCCTTTTTAAAGCTAGGACGCTTGGGCTACACATCTTTTAATGTTCTCCTTATTATGCCAAAAATTTATGATGGAAATAAAGCCCAAAAACCTCATAAAAATTTTTGGTGTTTTTATTATTCCATGTTACAAACAAAGCTCCCATTACGCCAAAAATTTAGAATGGAAATAAAGCCCAAAAACCTCATACAAATTTGTGGTATTTTTTTGAGGAAAAATCGCCCAAATATTTTGTATCAAATGACGCGAATTTTGTTATCTTTTAGAAAATTTTTTTTGACATTTTTTATTTAAGTAAACTGATAAAACGCAAAAAATCTGTTTTGGTATTTTTTCCAAAATGAAATTTTTTGTTTATCGTAATTTCCTGGCATTCTGCCGAATTTTCCAAATTAATTATTGGCGCTTTTTCCGAAAATATTATTAGTCTTTTTTCCAAAACACTTTTGGCATAATTTCGTTTGGCGTAATTTCAAAGAGCCAATGAAGTAAGTTTTAAGGAATTTTGTTTGTTTGCCATTCAATTATTAACACTTTCAGTGAGCAATGCATTAGTAGAACATGCGTTTTCTTTTATAAAATCAATTAAGACCAAACCATGATTGTCGGCGGAGTCTCTGGAAGCTTAATGCATCGATTCGACTATCAAAAATATATTTATTATAACCGATGATAATTATTGCTTATAGCTAATATGCGATGAATTTGGCGAAGTGTTTTCTACATGTTCATGTCCAATAATTTGAATTCAAAAAAAATTTATTGTGTAATTTTTTTTGTCGAGTTTTGTTTAATTAAAGAAACAAAATAGGTACATGTTTCCTATGAAAATAAAAGAATCTGGTTTTATTTGCAACTATATTGGACTACACCCTTTCTAGTTTTGGACGCTTAAGCCAGATCGAATTCTGGCAGCCCTTCCTGTATATGTGTATATAGTTATACCCTATCCTTTACGCCCACTGCCACGCCCACAATTAAGAAAAACCGGTTTAAAAGCTAAAGTTTAAGATATAGAGTGTTACAGCCTTAGAAGATATGTAGGCACTGCCCTCCTTTATAAGTCTGTCACATAAAGTTTTTTGCCACGCCTACTTTTTGCGGGCGTTTTTCACTAAAATGCTGTTTTCTTGGAAAATTTTTATAGAAACCGAAACAAAAGAAAGTTAAACAAGATATTACCCAATATTTTTTTTCCATTATATTGCCCATACAAAGTTTTTGAACACGCCCACTTTTTGGGGTCTTTTTTTTAATTTAATAGAATGAAATAAAATTCCATCCATTATCTTCTTTATGCTTTTTTCTTTGGGGCATATAGGGATATGGATAGGGTATCGTACTGTTCGCCCACAGCGGAGTGTAGTCTTTCCTTATGTTTTATAGTTATAGTTAGTTAGTAATAGTAATAGTGAAGAATTATAAGAACAAATCAAGTAGGTGCTATAGAAAAACAAATATAAGAAAGTTAGGTGACATTCGATATTTATATATGAGTACCAAATAGAGTCGAATCAATTGACTAAGTCAATACAAGTAGGAGTTAGGTCGATTGAATCTGGGAATTTGCGTTAGAGTGAGAGGGAAGATGCGAATTTTGAATGAGGGTTATTGTTGTTGGCGTTGCATTCGGTTTGCTTTGTTGTGCCGTCGGGTAGTGTGTTTGTTATATTTTATGTTTTTGCTTTGTTGTGTCGTCGGTAGATATGAGTTTTGAATGAGGTTGAGTGTCGTCAAGTTAGTTATAAGTTTAGTGCGTTTGTTTTTATACCCTATCCTAAGGGTATATTAATTTTGACACATAGTTTGTAACACCCCTTAATATTCGTCGTAGACCCATAAAAGTATATATATTTATGATCAGGACCAAATCCTAAGACTATCTAGCAATGTCCGTCCGTCCGTCCGTCCGTACGCAATTTTTAGGCCTTTAAATTCAAGCTAGAAAGCTGAAATTTGGACCACATACTCCCTAGGGCTCCGAAATGGTTAAGTGTAAAATTTTTTGGAATACGCCCACTGCCACGCCCACAATTTAGAAAAAACCGATTTAAAGCTACAGATGGACAGATAGAGGGTTATAACCTTCACAAGATATGTAGGCACTGCCCTCCTTTATAAGTTTGTCATATAAAGTTTTTTGCCACGCCTACTTTTTGTGGGCGTTTTTCACTAAAATGCTGTTTTCTTCGATAATTTTCATAGAAACCAAAAAAAAGTGTTTAACAAGATATTTAGCCAATATTTTTTCCAATATATCGCCCATACAAAGTTTTTGGCCACGCCCACTTTTTGGGGGCGTTTTTCCAAAAAATGTTTTTTTTTTCTAAATTTTATAGAATGAAATAAAATGCTATCCATCATCTTCTTAAGGTTTTTTTTGGGGCATATAGGGATAGGGATAGGGTATCATACTGTTCGCTACAAGCGGACTGTAGCCTTTCCTTATGTTATTCTTTGTTTTTGATTTGGTTGATATGTGTGATTAGTGTGTTATGGGGGATTCTGTTGAGATGTGTCAGTGAGCAGTGTGTGTGTGTGATTCATGGAGCATTGGGCATTTGAGATGGGTATGATGACGATGATGATGATGATAACGATGATGGTTAATGTTAAAGTAATTGAGAAGCCGGTTGGTCTTATGGTGTGTGAGAGCAGTTTGCTGGTGACCGATGTGATGTTGCTTAAAAATTGATAAGTTAAATGTATGGTTGCTATAGATTAGAAATTTTGTATGCATCGTCTGTCCCATGGCATGGTGATGGTTGAACTGGCTTAGTTCGCGTTAGTTACTTGTTCCTGGATTGAGTAAATAGTAAGTAAATAGGCCAAATCAGCCAAATGGCCAGACCCCAGCGAGTCCAGTAACTGGTACAATGCCCATGCCATCGAAATCCAATGGCACAACACAATCGTCGTACCCACACCAGTCCGTCGTCCGTCCCAAGCAGCCAAGGTGCAGCGTCAGCCAAATGACCATGCTCCCAACGAGTTCCGTATCTGGTAGATAGAATTATCTATATATATTTTTCTATGTTTCACATTATAGTAGCCATCTGAGTGTAACCTGAGACCCATTTTAGTTTCATCATTTATAACGCTCATGAGAGATTCTTCAAAAATGTTGATAATAATTGTTGTTTTATTTTGAAAATCAGTAGTATCATCTACATATTATTTGTTGGCGGTGTGATGTGTTAGGCTTTGGAACATTATTTGGATATTTTCCCTCTATATCAAAATCACCAGTAGATTATAGTTTAAATTCTTCTCGAGGACCAGTTGTTGTTGCTGAATTGTGAATTTGATTGAAACTCCTTCTGAACTTGACGGCGTTCATTTTACTTTTAACGAATTGCCTGCTAAGGATTGAGGTTAATATATGAAGTTTGCCTTGCACAGTTCTTGTATGATAGAATTTATCTCATTTTGAAGATTATTGTTGCCTGCCCTTTGAGATGCAATTAAAAGTTTTAACCTATTAACGAGCTCATTGGGACTATCCCAGTGCACATAATCAATCGAATTATTAGAATAAGTCATGTCAGGTAAATTATTGTTGTATGATTTTCGAATTTTCTTTGTAACATTCTGAAGTACAGGTTGAAGAATATGTTAATACTTATAACCACTATTTCCTTTTGCTTGAGAGTTATCATAATTTTTGTTTTTTTGTAATATCTTAAGATATTCATCCACATCTTCATTGCTATATCGATCTTTTCTGGGTTTTTGGAGAACTTGAGAACTGCAAACATCGATGCTTTGCTTTATCGATTTCAGTATCAACAGCAGCAGCAGTGTTTCGACTATAAACACTTTTGACATTTTTAACAATCTCTTCTAAGGGTTTAACTATTGGTTTAAAAGTAGTTTCAATTTCCTTTTCCTTCATGATATGATATATTTTCTTCTCAAATTTCTTTTTGTTTTTATAAGATTTTGAAGAATATTTTCATTAACGTCCATGTTTAGTAACTTTGAACAGCGGTTTTAAACACGATCAGTCACAAACAGTACCAGTTGCAAATAGGATCAGTTGCAAACAGGATAAGTTACAAGCTGGGGCTGTTCCAATCCGAATGTAATCATATAAGCAGTTGATTAATGACTGAGTAACTACATACAAATACAATTTCTTTAATATGGTCATATACTGAGTTTGTAAGTGGCGGCCTCAAGATTTATGCTTACAAAGTCTACAGTACAAAAGATGATATCGAAAAAATTGTGTGTAAAATAAAAGGAATAAATCTTAATTATTCAGCATCGAAGAAGGTTCATTTTGAGACGAATAAGGAAGCTGTACTTAACGCTAAGAACAAATATGACAGAAATTATTATTACCAATAACAAACGTCGGACGCGAGGACATCAAATAAATATTTATTTATTTTAATATTTATTTTATTTATTTATTTATTTCAAAATCGCTTACAAAGTAAGACAAGAGTCTTATAAATTTTTGAAAGCCTTTAAATTAATTTAAGAATTTGAATTTAATTTATTTATTAAGCTATTTTCAGCATTATTATATGTTTATTGAAAAGAAATCTAAATTTAAAAAGAGAAAAGTTAATAAATTAATAGAAATTATCAATGATTTGCCAAATAGTTGAAAAGTAAACATTTGAATCTTCTTGTGCTGTTTACACTTCTCATACTTATGGGCAGGGAGTTCCAAAGGCGAATAACATGGACGAAGAATTGACGCTCAGTAATAAGGAAATTGTATCGAGGTAGTAGTAGAGCAAAAGACCTTGTTGAATGAGGGAAGTTCAGCTTACCGTGTAGATAATCAGGCTGTTTTGTTTGAATGATTTCATGTAGATAGCTAAGTGATCGAAAATTTAATAAATTGTCTAGACTACAGCCAGATATACGAACAGCAAAAGAGGAAACGTGGTCATACCGACGTAGATTATAGACGTAACGGGCAATGTTGTTATATGCAACGATTAATTTGCGGTTAGTGGCAGAATCCAAGCTGCAAAAAATTTCACATCCATATAACATAATAGGTAGTAAAAGCGTTTTGGCAAGAAGAAGTTTGGTTTTTGTGGGGATGAAACTTCGAGTGACTTGGAGAGCACGGAGGCTTCCATATATTTTACCAATTACTTTAATTAGGTGGTCGTTCCATGTGAGGGTACGATTGAAAACCATTCCAAGGTTTCTAGCACTGTTAACATATTCGATTCCTTCGTTTTCGGGATTCAGTGGTCTTAAGACTGCAAAATCAAAGATTTTGCGATAGATGGGGAGGGCTGTTGATTTGGCAGGGTTTAGGCACAGATAATTTCTCCTAGACCAGCGAGAAATGAAAAAAAGTCCTCATTCATTAATGCAACGGCATCATTCTTTTCTCCAAACGGTCGACTTATCAGAAGTTGCACATCATCAGCGTAAAGATGAATAAGACAATGCTTTACAACTTTTGGAAGCTCATTTATGTAAAGTGAGAAGAGAATTGGGCCAAGAATAGATCCCTGTGGCACTCCATTCAAAACATTGAGAAAGATCGATGATTGACCATTTGCCACAACGCGTTGTTGCCTTCCGCTAAGGTACGAGTGAATCAACTTACAGGACTCTATTGAAAACCCAAAGAAATTACGCAGTTTTTTACATAGAATTGAATGGTTAACAGTGCCTTTGAAAAGTCTAAAAGCGTTAGATGTGTAATATTATCCTTATCCATTGCGGTTCTTATTTCGTCAGTAACAAAAAGTAGGGCAGATTTGCAGCTGCGCTTTGGTCTAAAACCAGACTGACAGGTAGTTAACAGGTTGTTAATCGATAGATATGTTTGTATCTGCTTCATAATGGTTTTTTCAAACACCTTTGATAGAAACGGGAGGATAGCAATGGGTCGGAACTCCGTAGCAATACCAGTTTGCTTTTTAGGAACGGGAATAATTTTAGCCTTCTTCCATTCTGAAGGAAACTCGGATGTAGTTAAGATATTATTGAATATAAAAGCTATAAAGCGGAGTATATGAGGAAGCAATAACTTGACGACCTTAGGTTCCATTAGGTCGAGGCCAGTAGCATTCGATTTGATAGATAATATTGCCTCAAATATGTCTTCTTCTTGTATTCTTATAAAGCTCAGCGAACAGTTCACGCCTGTTGATTCCTCTTCAATAGGGGAATCAATAGGTGTAAAAGCATCAAAGGAATGTGGCGTGTTGGTGAAATTTTTGTTGAGAGCATCGCAATCGATGTTATCAGTAGACCTCGTAGATTGCTTCCCAATACCGATTTCTCGCAGGTTTCTCCATAACTTTTTTCCAGAAACTAATGGACCGACTTTGTGTTCGTAGTGAAGCCTTTTTGTTGTTCTGATCAATGCGGCGACTTGATTGCGGAGTCTGCAATAGGATTTGTGGAAGTACTCCAATTTGAACCGCCTCCATTGACTGTAAGCGGCATCTCGTTTCAACATTCGAGCAGAGATGTCGCCATTCAGCCAAGGTGGAGACGTATGCTTAATGAGCCGGGTTTTTAAAGGGACATGAATATCAAAGAGTTGATTGACGTTATGCCGTAGAAAACCAATTTGTTTATTTACATTTTCCATAAGGTATATTGAGTTCCAGTCAATGCAATTAAGGTCGCGTACTAGTTCAGATGTGTTTAAATTTTTATAGTCTCGATATTGGTAAATTTGTTGATCAACCCGACAAGCTATATCCAGACTTACAAAAATTAAATCATGCTTGGAGAAACCAGGTGCCAAAAGCTGTGTGTAAAGCATTACCCTGCCAACATCGCTAGCAAGATAAAGGTCTAATAGTGAGCTAGACTCTTTAGTAAAGTGGGTAGGGGTAGAGTGGTTAACGGGGCTAAGATTGAGTGCCTTGAATGGACTTAGAAAGTTTGCCGCAAGTCGGGTATCCAAGATATTACAGTTAAAATCACCACACAGTAAGGTATATGGGTAACAATAAGAAATTGACTCCAAAGTCGTAACCAAAGGTAACGTGCTGATGTGATTATATGGTCTGTAGACTGATCCAACCAAGATATTTTCCATGTTGCATGTGATACTCGCAAGGACATATTCCAAAGGACAATCGTCATCGGATTTACATACCAACCTGCAACTAATTCCCTCACGTACATAAAGAGCGGCGCCCCCACCAGAAGTAAATACTGTTGCGGAAATAAAAACCTACAAACCCAGAGCAGAAAAACGTAGATTTCTTGGTGATAACAGTTCGTTACCATATGGCTATAAAAAACTCAAATAAAAGAGAAATAAAAACCTAAGGAAAGGCTACAGTCCGATTGGGGCGAACAGTATGATACCCTATCCTTATCCTTATATGCCCCAAAGAAAAAAGCATTAAGAAGATGATGGATGGCATTATATTTCATTCTATGAAATTTATGAAAAAAAAATATTTATTTAAAAAACGCCCCAAAAACTTTGTATGGATGATATATTGGAAAAAATATTGTTAGACATTTTTTTTCGATTTCTATGAAAATTTTCGAAGAAAACAGCAGTTTATTGAAAAGACCCACAAAAATTAGGCGTAGCAAAAAACGTTATATGAAAAACTTATACAGGAGGGCATTGCCTACATATCTTCTAACTCTTTATCTCTTTAACCACAGCTTTAAAACGGTTTTTTTCTAAATTGTGGGCGTGGCAGTAGGCGTATCTTAAAAATTTCAACACTTTTCCATTTCGAAACCGTAGGGAGTATATGTTCTAAATTTTAGCTTCCTAGCATAAATTTAAAGGCCTCAAAAGTTGATCGGACGGACGGACATTACTAAGTAATCTTAGGTCTTGGTCCTGATCATAAATATATATACTTTTAGGGGTCTTCGATGAATATTAAGGGGTGTTACAAACTATGTGTCAAAATTAATATACCCTTAGGATAGGGTATAAACACTAATTTCATATTTCATTAAAAGAATCATAAATGTTTTTTTTCTATTTTTACTTAGTTTCCAGTTATGAATTTGGTTAACGGGTAAACATTTTACAGTGCGCAGCATTTACCATTGAATGAACATTTTGTCTTATTGGGATAGAGACGCTTTAGTTGCTTAAGGTTCGGACAGCCAATATCTTCAATGTCCATCACTTCAACATTTTCCTCTTGTAGTATTTCCTTCATCAATTGAGCTTTTTATTATGTTATGTTCGAACGCATTTTTCATTCGCGGAGTTGTGGATCGCGTCTGTATTATGTGGATTGTGAATAAAGAGTGACAGTGATCGCGGTAAGAATTTTTTAATCCGCGCGAAAATGTTTGCAATAATAAATACATTAAAATTGATTTGTATGCGATTAGTTCTCATGTCCTAAGCCGTGATGGTTTTCATACAACCAATTGGCTTGTCTTCATAATGAGGGTGTTATCTGGTCAGAGGTGAATGGCTGCTTTACGATGAAATGATGATGATGACCACTGTGCAGTACAGCTATTTCCTTTGCATTAAACTGATTTTTTGGTTCCTTGAATCCCTGCAGGTCGATAACAATATACATTTTTACGAGTGCGCGCGCAGTACAAAAAAAAAAGAAGAAAATAACTATACATAGTTTATGATATAGTACGTATTGTGATTTTTGAAAAACCTACTATAATCGCCTATTTGCTGAACCACTCTTATCAACAGATACTTTTAAATCTCAAAAATTTCGTAATTGATTGCCGACACCAGAGCGATATAATCAAATTGATATTGGCTGTCCGAACTTTAAAGAACTAAAGCCTCTCTATCCCAATGAGATAAAATGTCCATTCCACGGTAAATGCTGCGCGCTGCAAAATGTTTTCCTTTTAAACAAATTTATAACTGGAAACTAAGTGTAAATAAAAAAATAACATTTTTATTTCTTTTTTATTTCAGTCTTTTATAGCCAAATGGTAAGGAACTATGATTACCAAGAAATCAACGTTTTTCTGCTCTGGTTTTGTAGGTTTTTATTTCCGCAACAGTAATTATTTGAAGTTCTCGTGCCCGACGAATATTATTCGTAATAATAATGTATATCATCTGTGTGCTCAGCATTAAGTACAGCTACCTTAATCGTCCCAAAATAGACCTTCTTCGATGCTGAATAAATTAGATTTAATCCTTTTATTTTACACACAATTTTTTCGATGTCATCTTTTGTACTGTAAACTATGTAAGCATAATTTTTGGGGCCGCCACTTACAAAGTCAGTCACATAATTTCCATGACCATATCAAAGAAATTGTATCTATATGTAGCTTCTCTGTCATTATTCAACTGCTTATAAGATTACATTCAGATTTGAACAGCTCCAGTTTCTAACTGATCCTGTTTGCAACAGGTCCTGTTTGTAACTGATCCTGTTTAAAACTGGTCCTATTTGTAACTAATCCTGTATTATTTAAATATTCTTAAAGATCTTATAAAAACAAAAAGAGATTTTAGGAGAAAATATATGTTTCTCAAGACCCGGAGAAACGGATGGTCCTTATGAATTAATTTTTGGAAAAATCCAAAGAAAAGATCGATATAGCAATAAATCATGAAGGAAAAGGAAATTGAAACTACTTTTAAACCAATAGTTGAACCCTTAAAATGTCAAAATTGTTTATAGTCGAAACACTGCTGCTGCTGTTGATACTGAAATCGATAAAGCAAAGCATCGACTACGACGACGTTTGCAGTTCTCAAGTTCTCCAGAAACAATCAAACCCGCTCTAAAGGAAAGTTTTGACCTTTCATCTACAGAATCAATTCAACTAACGGACAAAGATGTTTCATTTAGAACACCTACAAATTTTATAACCGATGACCCTGATCAAAGTCCTTTATTCAACCGATCATCACCATCAGATTCGAATCTTGATAAAATCTATCCCAAAGTTATTTACTTTCCTTAAGACCTTTGTTCACAGGCTATATAAAAGTAATTGTTTCGTTTTAGATGTTGCTTTAAGGACTTACAGAAGTTATTACGGAAATCTTAACGAAATTAAAAAAATTCGCACATATTTACATAGTCTTTTATTATATTTTTCGTTTTGATTACATTTGCTCGTATTAATATTTTCCACCATTTGAAAGCGTCAAGCTGCTTCAAAGTTTATCGGAGAGGAAATAAATATCGAATATATAAATCGAAAAATCTTAGCCCTGTCCAGGATTCGCACTCGAGACCATTCGCGTACCAGCCCAAAACGCATCGACTGGTTATCCATCCAAACTGATTAACACAGAGTGAAGATTAAAAAATTATGAGTTGATACTATTTCAACATCTTAGGATGTTACGACCTTGATGCCGATAATAATTTCATCTTATGTAAAAAATGTAGGTCTGCTTGTTAGTAAACATTGAAAAACTAAACGGATAAAAATAAAAATTAAGTAGATATAGGTATTGTCTATAATAACTACCACTGGAGCTATAAAAATATTATTTGGATATAAAAATATTATTTGGCTATAAAAATATTATCATTCACAAACATTGTGTTACATTTTTGGTTTCTTATTTATAGTCCTTATCTAAGTCTATGAGAGCCTTCCCTGATCCATGAAATAAATACCTAACTAATTAATAATGATTAATTATTTCCTTTCTTTTTCTTTGACTTAAATAAATATTTATACGATATCAAAACCCAGGTTCACATCTCCACTATATTGATTGTATGTTACGCTTCTCTTCAGAAGCCTTGAAGAGAATCTTGTTATGACTTGGAATAGCAAGCTTTAAAGAATCGATTACATTTCAGACCTTAACCAACTAACTTCGAAAGGCCTTATAGCCACCTCGTTAAATAAGAATATGTCTCCCTTCTGTATTGCTTGTGAAATTGTTTCCCAAAAGCTTTAAAGAAACATTTTCTAAAAGTATATCTTGTAAAATAATAAACATCTATAAATAAGCCTCATGACAATACAATAGAAGCAATAGCTTAACAAATTTAAAAAATTGTAGGTAAATTGTTAGTTGGGATGGGCCATATTTTGAAGTGCAGTCAAATTCAACAAAATTGGGTAGATCAAGTTTTACAATTAATGAAAAAAGGAATTTCATCATTGGTGATGATGATGAAATCTTCTCTGAAACGGATGGTCCTTATGAATTAATTTTTGGAAAAATCCCAAGAAAAGATCGATATAGCAATAAAGATGTGGATGAATATCTTAAGATATTACAAAAACCAAAAGCCCATTCGAAAAATTTCATGACTCTTAACTCTCAAGAAAAAGGAAATAGAGGTGATTGTTGTTGTATGATTTTCCATTTATTTAAACTATCATCTGCTGGTGATTTTGACATAGAAGGAAAATGTCTAAATAATGTTGCAAAGCCTAAATCATCACACCAAGCGGCCAACAAATAATATGTAGATGATAATATTGATTTTCAAAATAAAACAACAATTATTATCAACATTTTTTAAGAATGTCTCATGAGCGCTATAAATGATGAAACTAAAATGGGTCTCAGATTACATTCAGATGGCTACTATGATGTGAAACATAGAAGAATATGTAAATATAAATAATCCTACCTACCAGATACGGAACTCGCTGGGAGTATGGTCATTTGGTTGACGCTGCAGCTTGGCTTGGACGATGGATAAACAATTTGTAATCCATAGCAACCATACATTTAACTTATCAATTCTTAAGCAACAAATAGTTTTATATATTCAAAATTAATATATTTATAATATGATGAATAATTAGATGATGATGAACAAAATACTTTTATTTAATGCATTTTATTTAAGCGATTATACAATAACATGATTTTCTGTATTTGAATAATTTTACTCGTTATCATGTATTATTCGCAAATGTCGGGTCCGTCTTCACATGTATTTGATGACCAACAGCATAATGCCAACCATGTTTGGTAGTAATAAGAGTATTGTGGTTGTATTTACATATTTATGCATAGCAATTTAGAATATCGAAGTAATTTCCCTCAAACAAATCTGCCTTGTTTTCCAATAAAAACAAAGCAATTGGCTTCATAAGCTGATCAAATTTGTGTCCACCATTCTTCCCGGACAAAAACAAAACGTATACCTACTGGTGGAAAAGGTATTAAAAACTAAGCGTGATCAATTGTATGTAAAGTGTCTTGGATTCTCAAGCGATCATAATTTATGGATAAATAAAAGTCAGCTGTTATGATAAAACAGTACTGAGTCTAAAGCCTGAATTGAAAAAAAAACACTAACAACAACAAAGAAAAGCAACAAAAAAAAGTAAATAAAAAATGTTTAGTATAAGTAAACAGCCACACACTTTTTTAAGTTTTAATTTTATTTCTTTAGCAATAGCCCTACACATTGAGATACAAAAGTCGTATAAACTAACGTAAACTTTAATTGGAATTTAAAATTGTATGCGTTAAGTTGAGTGGTAAAATTTACAGTAATTATTAGTTTAATATTTCATTTTAAATTTTTAAATATTTCAATTAATTCATTGAAAAAAAAGGAACTAAAAAACATAATCAATCAAAAAGCGAATTTTTAGAAATTAAGTGTGTTTCTAAATACTGGCTGAGCCTCGCCCTGAACAGGGTTGTACCACTTATCAATTGAACGGAAAGGGGGAGGGAATTCTACAACCGGACAGCATGCAAAAGAATTGTCGGTTAGACACTAAGTATTTAAAGCGGATTGGCACTAGGTTACACGATCTAATAGAGCGCGGTCGACAAATTCTGTTATAAAGGTACGATGGCTTAAAATTTGTGTTGTTTTTTATTTATATGATTTTCTTAAGATATAGACATTTGATATGTCTCTCGAAAGACCACTTTCACATACGATGTAACGTTGGATTTCTAGGGCATGGGTTTGGTCCCAGATACTGGACTCGCTGTGGGGTCTGGTCATTTGGCTGACCCTGCAGCTTGGCTGCTTGGGACGGAAGATGGACTGGTGTGGGAACGACGATTGTGTTGTGCCGTTGGATTTCAAGGGCATAGGCATTATACCAGATACTGGACTCACTGGGGTCTGGTCATTTTTCTGACGCTTAGTACCCAAGAAACTTTTTGGTAATTATGATAAGACGCTCACTGACGCATCTCAACAGAATCCCACTCAACAAACTAATCACACATTGTCAAACAAAGCAAAAACAAAAAACAAAACAAACACACTAAGCTGATAACTAACGTGACGACACTCAACCTCATTCAAAACTCATATCTGCCGACGATACAACAAAGCAAAAACAAAAAATAAAACAAACAATAAAATAAACTTCACAACATACACCAAACCGAATGCAACGCCAACAACAATCACCCGCATTCAAAACTCTAATCTTCCCTCTCATTCTAACGCAGAATTCCCAGTCTCAATCGACCTAACTCCTACTAATACAAAATAAAATTATTGGATGGGGTGATCCATTAAGAATTCAAATTAAAAATTCAAAAACATGATAAAATAAAAATAATAAATAATACAATTCAAACAAAGATAAAAAAAGTAAAGAGTAAGTAATATATTTCATATGTCAAATTTTTTTTGACAGACGAATCGATGCCTGAAGTTAAAAAAAAAGGTGAAGAAAGAAAACTTAAATATTATACTAAAACATAAGAAAACCTATTCTAGTGCAGGGTAATCGAAACTGAGGAGACACATTTTTTAGCATATTAGAAACCTTTCAGGTATGGATATACCTACATAGACTGAGGAAGATTATTAAATAATCAATAAGACAAATCCGAAAAAAAGTTACGATAAGCAGTTTTACAGAAATTGGCTAAAGATAAGATGTTCTAACGAATCGCATAATTAGACGAGAATTATGATTACCAGACTTCATAAAGAACATTTTAAGCACCTTAAAACAAAAAAAATGACGAAAAAATAACACAGCTTGTTAGAGTATACGTTATGCAAATAAAAAAAAATGTTGAAGAGTGCATCGTAAATACTTTTTTAGGGTAACAGTGTGATTGGCAAAACTCATCCTGAAGGGTTAGCCCCAAATAATTAAATTCATTCAAATTCTATACTTGAAAACATTTATCACTGCAGGTTAGATTGCAATAAAATGAGGGAGGCGAGGAACCACATATACAATTCATATTACACATTTTGTATTTGCGACACTCAGGGCCATGGAAATACAAACTACCATTCAAATTGTAAGAGGAGGAAAGACTGAAATACATTATTTTGGTCTTACAATTTAGAAAAGAGGAATTACATCTTCACAATTAGGACCTTTTGGAAAGACCCCTTTAAAAACGCAGCGATTTTTGATATGACATGCACTTTGAATCATGCAATATTTTTTATTAAACAATTTCAAAAACCAACAGCTGCGCCAGAGGACGATTTAGGTAAAGTTCCAATAGTTTTTAAAATTTCCAAAGGAGTTATGGGCTCAAAAGCAAAACTACAACTTTGCAACGGTTGGAAAAAACGACCACAAGTACAACAAATCGATTGGACGGGACTTGGAAGAAGACTACAGCCAACATTAGCATCATAGGAATTAAAAGCATTAGCAATAGCAAGTTTATCAAAAATTTCGGAGTTTACAATTCATAAAACTTTTGGCTTTTTGGGGGTAGTGGATTTTTTTCTTAAAATATTTACCACCCGGTATTAATTTTTTTAAATTTTCCTATGCCGAGCGAAATTGTACGCGGTAAAAGTTATCGCGGCAAATACGAATTTCTTGTTTAAGCTCCACACAAAATTTTATAATAATTCTATAGACACGTAAATACACATAAGTTACACGATTAATTTCAACAGAGATTTTTAAGACATTACCACTCAATTAATCAACGCACACATTAAGAAGTTTGGGGGCATCTTTAGCAAAACGCACATTATTCGCTGCTTAGTTGTTAAATTAGCGAATCTTAAGGTGCGATCAGACGGTCATCCAAAGCTGTTATTCGGATGACATCCAGACGTCACTATGATGTAGAATTTGTACTGGAGCACATGTACTTAAGCACCTTTAAGCAGACAATTGTTTTGAAGCCAGAAGAGTATTTCACCAATGCTTTTTTACTAATACAGCTTCACAAAATAATTCGCACATTCCTTTTACTTCGAAATTTTCCTTTTTATATGTACGTACCTATGGTCATATCAGAATATTACAGTTTAAAAAAACATATTACTTTAGGTTGACCTTTCTGGTGTTCCGACGAATAAAACTTGGTATTGTAGATGGGTCTATTAGCATTCCTATTCAATTTAAAAATTAACACTTGAAAGTAGAACTATTTCAAATCATAAAACTTTCGAACTATTTTCGATATAAAAAAAAGTTTTTTGTTATATTTTTGATAGAGAATTTAACGTATAGTAATTATTTATGATAATAGAGAATGGTATTTTGCCATTTTTAATATAAGAAATATAGGGACAGAATTAACCATAATAAAAAGGCGTTAAGAACATGGTGAAGACATTTTACTTCATTTTGTATGAAATTTATAAAAAAAGTGGGTAAAAACTTCATATTGTCTAAATATCTTGTCAAACATTTTTATCGGTTTATATAAAAATTTTTGACTAAAACAGCTTTTTAGTGAAAACGCCTACAAAAGTAGACGTGGCAAAAAACTTTGTATGACAAACTTCTAAGTGAGCGCAGTGCCTACATATTTGTGAAGGTTTTTACCCTTTATCTCTCCAACAACAGTTTTAAAACGATTTTTTCGAAATTGTGGGCGTGGCAGTGGGCGTATTTAACATTTTTTAATACATTACCATTTCGGAACCCTAGAGTATATGTTCCAAATTTTAGCTTCCTAGATAATTTTAAAGGCCTCAAAAGTTGATGCAGACGGCCGGATGGACGGTCGGATATTGCTTAATATTCTTTTTAACAGCCGACTTTATTTGTCGAGTTTAATGTTTAGTAATTTTTTTTATGAAAATAAACAAAACAATTTACTACTACTAGTGAGTAATTGCAAATTTTATTAAAAAAGTGTTTTCATGTTCAAAAAATAATATTTGTAAGAATTTGGATTACGTTATATTAAAAATAGTTTTAAACCAGTGTTCAATTGTGTAGAAGTACTAAACTGCTTCAATATGACCATCCATAACTTACGAAATCCGTGTTAGTATAGTTATATGTATAGGGTCCGCTAATTAACTTTTTTTTTGAAACAGGGCGCAAAACATCGAGTGTAGCTTCGGCTGTGTGGCACGTACCGCCGTCCTGTTGAAACCAAATGTTGCCAATATCCTCCTCTTCAATTTTTGTGAACAAAAATTCGTTCAACTTGGCCCGATAACGATCGCCATTGACTGTAACGGCCACTCCTTGTTGTTGTTCGTTGTTCAAGCGTATACACAACCATATTCATTCAGTGGAAGGATAAAACTAATTATCTGTCAAATCAGACATGAAGTAAGTGTTACCATTCGCGAAATAAGCACTAGTTGAAAAAAAAAAACGTTAGATGGCGGACCCTACACTTAAATTTATTGTCAACCGAAAATGTATGATCAACTTACTTATTATATTTTAGTACGTTAATCAATATTATTTTTATTACTTATCATTAAAAATTAGAAAAGATTAACCTAGCTTTATTCTCAACTCTCTCGAGTTGACTATCTGCTTAATTCCTTAACTGTGCCAAGGATGCTCATCTTCGGCTTGTCCGTTAAGTTACGGACGATCTGCCAGGCAGGAAGTTACACTGGTACTACACACAGTACATACAATACGATTTTATGTGCGATATTTATCAGGAATATGCCTAGATAGCTTTTGCGAGACATATGATCGCCTAATGGGCATATGGACCTGATCGTCCAGTTATCGGTCATACTTTCCTCCACCCAATCTTAGTTGATGATTTTGAATGTGCCCCCTACCAAAACATCATCTTTGTGACGGGAGTGGTTGTTCTCCTCTTTCCCCAATACTCTCTCCATATGATGTCAGCTGCTGCTGGAATACTGTTTGAATACATCTACTATTCCTTGCGCACTGGTGATTAGGTTTCATTGAACTTTTTGAAATGCCTGAATGGAAATTTGATGAGTATCGCCTAACAGCTTTGAGGTGAATACTTATCGTAACTTTTGACTAGAGCCGACTACACATGACAAATCCGCATTTGACATATAAATGCAATGTTTTATGGCAGCTGTAACACGGGGTGCATTATATTTAAATGTTTCAGGTCGATGTTGGTATACCTTATTATATGGGTATATTGATTGTGACACGTAGTTGTAACACCCCACGGTTTGAAGGCTTTTTGGAATAATTAAAATTTTTTTATTTAACTTAACGTTTCAAAGCAGTCCATAGACAATTCATAGAAAGTAAATATATATCTTCTTATATTTTTTTATTTGTTTATTTATGTTATATTACATATGATTATATATAAAACAATATTCTTTAAGAGATTTGATATTTAAACTATATCTTACAACAAAAAATTTTTTAAACATTTTGAATTAATGATTACATTTGAAAGAAAACTATGAATAAAACTTTTATATAATACGTTTTATAGAATGACAAGATAAAACTTAAGAAATAAAAGAACTGGCAGGCTATTAGATGTTTGTATCAATGTTTGCATAATTACATAGTCATGAATATAATATCATAATATAAGTAATTACAACAATATTTAATAAAATGAATAATAAATAAAAAAGAAAAAAAAAATAATTCATTAAATTAATAAATAAATAGATAAATAAACATATAACATACTTACTTAATGGGCTCCCGACTCGTGAAGAATCTCTGCCTGAGACAGAACAGCCTTCCATCCTCTACGGTCCCGGGCACGCTGCTTCCAATTATCCAGACCAAGCGCTATGGCATCCGCGAAGGCCTTGTCTTTGAAACGGAGGTTCGGTCTTCCTTGTCGTTTCGAACCTGGGGGCTGGTATTCGAAGATCCTCTTGACTGGAGCATTATTGTCCATTCGCTCGATGTGGCCGAGCCAATGTATTAGGCGTGTTTTGGCTTTTTGGACTTCATCCACATCTTGGTACAGCTCATAGATTTCACGGTTGTATCTTCTCCTCCATTCGTTGTGTCGTGGAGGCTATGCGTTCCAACTAATCCGCCAAAGATGTTTTCCTTAACGATTTTAGCGCTAAAGTCCCCCAGTACGATTTTGACGTCGTACTCCGGACAGACTCCGTAGGCACCATCCAATAGGTCATAAAACTCCTCCATGAATGGGTCTTCAGGCTCATCGGTAGGGGCGTGGGCACATATTACGCTGATGTTGTAAAATGTGCCTTGGATACTGATTACAGCCAGGTGATCGCTTATTGGTCGAAAATCAATGACCTTTGATCTTAGCCAATTTCCCACGACGAGCCCGCACCCTAATACTTGCGACCTTTTGTGGCAACTGTAATAAATATCGCATGTTTTTCTTTTCTGCATACCTGAACCTATCCAAGGTATCTCCTGTACCGCAGTAATATCTGCCTTATACCGCTCGAGGGCAGTTTCCAGTTTTGGAACAGCACCCGGGGTGTACAACACACGTACATTCCAGTTGCATACTCTTAAATCGTAAGCCTTTGTTTTTCCGGGTCGTAATCTTAAAAGATGGGGGTCAGTATGCGAGGCTGGCGTCTCTCTCATAACATGTTTTTTTTTTCGTGGCAGGGAAGTTACCCCAACGGCAAAACTCCCAACCTGGAGGGCCAGATCCAATAATAAACTTTGGATTGTTGCCAGTACTCCACTACGGGAATGTGAGCACTCCCGTTGGCCCACTAAGGGCTCATCCGCCACTATCTCTTTTCCAACACCCTGACTAGTGCTGAAAATCCTCAATGACCTTAGCTCCAAATATGTCGAAGTAGTTCTATTCTATAATGACCGTTGACGTCACCACTGATCCAATCCAGTGAATTCATTCGTCGTACGTCTCTCTCGCTAAGGTGCAATATTATTGAATGAAAAGCAAATGTTCTGGATTCATCTTTTGTATGTATTCTAGACACGTCTGCCAAATTTTATCTGAATTGATTCTTACGATAATTGATTTTTAAAATGAGTTAATCATTCTAATCATTCGTTATTCATTCCGAGTCATGTGTTCTAAATTTTTTTAAACCCGTTTTTATTGCTTCTGTCCGCGGTCATGCTTTAATAAAAAGAATATTATTTGCGCAATCAAGGGTAATGCATTCTTAGCTTCCGAGCTATTTTTCAGAATGCATGGCGGATGTATTTTTTTCAACATTGCTATTTTACAGTTCCATACTACTTTAAAATCAGCAACGTCTGTTATATACAACAATGGAGCCAATACTTATCTCTGGGGTAAACCCGATGTTATACTTTATAAGTTGGAATGTATGTTATTCAAATTAACTTGAAATTTTCAGTTCCCGAGAAAACTTTGTATTATTTTTATATCTTATTAAAATACACCGGATACCGGAATATTTTCAGTTTGTGTAGAAAATTGCTATCAAAAGCCATTTCAACATCCACTCTGTCCTAAATCTCGGCTTGCCTTTTGGTTTTCAGCATGGTCGGTAATGCGTAAGCGGATTGATGGATGACCATATATAAAAGAAATATAAAAGATCATATGTACTTACAGCAGTATTTCTATATCGAGAGTTACGTTCGATGGCTTAGCGATAGAAATGGTACAGCTGACCTCCTTCACCAGTTTTCCATAAAAAATGTTTTGCCTTGCCTATTTTTCTTGGCGCTTTTAGTGGAATGTTGTTTCCTTTAAAATTAGCATGGAAAATGAAAAACAAATTATAATAAGATATTTTCCCAACATATCTTATACATCACCATTGCCACTTCTTAGACCGTTTTCTAAAATATGCTACTATTTATGAATTTACCACAGCAAATTAAATAAAATGTCAGCCATGACCTTAACGCTTTTTTGTAGTCTTTCCTTTTGTTTTTCTTTAATCCTTTTATGTACCTCGTTTAATGCATGACAGTTTCCAATTAGTTTCATTGAAGGTAAAATTAATTTCAATTTGTGAATATGCAGTTTCAATTTGAAAACAATCAAAAGTCATGCTGTTATGTTTTTGGGATCCAAGTGAATGTGCTTCCTACATGGCGTGTTTGCTTCCCGTAACATTTTTTCTTGACATGAGACCCCAAATTGCCTGACAGTTAAAGGGTTGAAAATGAATTTCTCATTTTCATGCAGCAAATTGATATCTTATTGTCAGAACAGAGAACAATAAAACAATTAACCTCTACTGCCTATTCCGGCCTGGGCATGGCTTGAAGTAATAGCCTGCACAATTGCAAATGGTGGTGCGCAGAAACAGTTGCATTGCGAATTAGACTGGCAGAAAAAAAATTTTGCCCGAATGGTAGTTGGATTACCCAGTAATTGAGCGCACATATCAAATTGAAATATTTCGTGCATTTAAATGGAACAATTGCACACGGTGCACATTTACTTCTAAGGGTTGATCACGGTGAGTACTGCAATGACATAAATGGAGTGTGGTGGAATCTACCATTACATATATTAGATGTACACCTAGGTTCGTTTGTGGTCAGCAGAAAGGAGTGACTCCTTAATAATAGGTCAAGAAGAATGAGGATCTCTAATTGACAGCAATGTGTAACTTTGGGTTGGAGTACATGTCTTTTTGTCCGCATTGCAATGCAGAAGTTGCATAATCCAATTTAAATTGGTCAAATTGACAAAGGCGACTTCTTCAGAAAACGGTTACTGCACAGTAATATAGTTGTAGTCATTACATTGTACAGCTGAATGGCAAATTGGATGCAGTTTTAAAAAATATTTTGTATTTATTCTAAAAGCTAGGTTTTCACTGCTCCAATCCAAAATTTAAATTGTCGCAATATCAATACATCATACCGATAGCATTAGATAAATAATATATTTCGCATAACAACATAATGCCACATGCATCTTAATGAACGATAAACGTCAGTATGTAAACTATTAAGGTATATCTGGAATCAAGTAATTTCGACAAATAGAACCCAGTTAGCTGATAACATACTAAAAGAGTATATCCAATCTGATTAATTAAAGAAGATACATATTTATGTATTGAAAAATCGATTAATGTTGTAATGAAAAACGATTTGATGGAGAATGTTGAGTTGTACATTCAACATCACCACTTACAGGTAAGTAAAACCCCACACTTAATATCAGTGATATTTCAAGTCCATTCGTTGACAAAAGTGGTAAACTTGAAAAATCGAATCAAAAGTATACCCATCATATTTTCAGCTCGTTATACCCTATCCTAAGGTTATATTAATTTTGACACATTCTTTGTAACACCCCTTAATATTTGTCGTAGACCTATAAAAGTATATATATTTATGATCAGGACCAAACCCTAAGACTATTTTGCAATGTCCGTCCGTCCGTCCGTACGCAATTTTTAGGCCTTTAAAATTAAGCTAGGAAGCTGAAATTTGGACCACATACTCCCTAGGGCTCCGAAATGGTTAAGGGTAAAAATTGTTTGAATACGCCCACAATTTAGAAAAAACCCTTTTAAAGCTAAACTTAGAGTCTATCTCTCTAACCTTCAGAAGATATGAGGCACTGCCCTTCTTTATAAGTTTGCCATATAATGTTTTTTGCCGCGCCTACTTTTTGTAGGCGTTTTTTCAAAAAAACATTTTTTTTTTAATTAATAGAATGAAATAAAATCTTCTTAATGCTTTTTTCTTTGGGGTACATAGGGATAAGGATAGGGTATCATACTGTTCGCCCCCAGCGGACTGTAGCCTTTCCTTATGTTTATACCCTATCCTAAAGGTATATTAATTTTGACACATAATTTGAAACACCCCTTAATATTCGTCGTAGACACTTTAATATATTTAAGATCAGGACCAAATCCTATCACCATCTAGAAATGTCCGTCCGTCCGTACGCAATTTTTAGGCCTTAAAAATTAAGCTAGGAAGCTGAAATTTGGACCACATATTCCCTAGGGCTCCGAAATTGTATTTTAATACGCCCACTGCCACGCCCACAATTTAGAAAAAAACATTTTAAAGCTACTTGTTGGCCACGCCCACTTTTTGGGGGCGTTTTTAAAATTTTTTTTTTTTAAATTAATAAAATGAAATAAAATGCTATCCATCATCTTCTTAATGCTTTTTTCTTTGGGGCATATAGGGATATGGATAGGGTATCATACTGTTCGCCCCCAGCGGACTGTAGCCTTTCCTTATGTGTTTAATATGAAATATGATCAAATCTAGATAGATCTCCCTGCTGTGTTCGGATATCAGACACACGCACATTACCATCGTTGGCCGTAAAAACATTAGTTACACGACCCAGCCGACATTCTGTAGGCGGAATGTTTTCTTTTCTGACGACGACAATATCCCCAACCCTTTAATTTAGGATCTCTACTTGAATCTGTTATGTATATCCTTGAGGTACTCCTCCTTGCATGTTATGCAAAAGTTTTGGTGGAGAAGCAGATTTGGTGCCACGAATGTACCCTTTTATATTTTCCTTAAGGATGCGGTCAAATCCAACAAAGTTTGTTCCGTTGTAGGAATTTGATTTGCTTTCACGAAGGTACCTTTTTATATTTTCCTTAAGGATGCGGTCAAATCCAACAAACCGTTGTGGGAACTCGCAATTGCGTAGATATCCTGAACCATGCCACCAACTATTCTTATCAATAAGTTCACCAGGAGTTATCCCCCTAGTTGTCGGCTGGGTTGTCTCCTGAAGACACATGCCTCCATTTAATATCTTCAACATACCTCTTTATTTTGCTGGTACGATTACCAATGAACGTCTGCCACGAACAGGGTGGTTTCTCACGAACAATAGAGGATAATCGGATTTAAAAATGGAAGCAACCGAAGTCATTAGTTTGGACAAAAGCTTAGCGTCACACAGCTAAGGTTAGTTAAGGTTTTGATCCCACTGGGTTTTATCTTTCCATATTTGCTGCACCAAATTCTTCGCCTTTACTATTACAGGTGCGACCCAACCAGCTTGATCGAAGATCTTGCCGATATAGGAAAAAACTTCACGCTCTGTGTAGAAGGCTCTGGGTTTAATTTTAAAGTGGAATGCATCAGAACTAGCATTTCAGTAGACCCCAAGTGTTTTGATAGAGCTTTGGTCATTGAGATCTAAAATTCCTTCATTACAAAGGTGATCCTGCGGAATACTTTTCAGTAAAACACTGTGTTAGACGTCCATTTACGTAGAACAAAGCCAGCAATTTTAACAATTGATATGATTTCCGACTGAGATTTGAGCGCTTGTTTGAGGGACCGAGAACCGGACAACAGGATATCTACGTAGAAGTCGTTTCGAAACATTGTCGAACCGGGAGAAAATTTTGATTCCTCGTCATTGGCTAGCACCATTTATCTCTTTCATATGGAAAACATCGGAGTGTTCTAATACGACCTTATTTTATTCAGATGCTAAGCTGGGATTCTTTTTTAATCGGCATTCCGAATTCATAAGCCGATTTTCACAGATCTGACGTGACAATTCAAGTTCGCATGTTCTTGGCAAACTCAACTTTAAAAGGTTAATTGACGACGTATTTCCGTCATGTTACCGATATTTTGTTTTTGAATATAAATTGTCGATCTTCGTTCGATAGACGCCTGCAATCTGTTATCTCTTCCACTTCCCAAAAACACTTGATTTCATCATCGAGAGAAACATTATTAAAATATGAAACAAACATTTTAAATGATGATGGATGAACCGTCGGCATAGGACCAGAAATAATCCAGCCGAAAATTGTGTCCTGGACAGGTCGAATTGCGACGATTTGTAGAAATAAAGGCTGAGCTCAGATATTTGAGATAAGTCGAGTGAGTCAATCGTTCGAGATAGAAGATTTCCAGTTGGTTTATGAACAACAAGAAATTGTGCAGAAACGTGGAGATTTGAGTTGGAGATAGGTCCGTGAGTAAAGTGGCATAGGAGTTTAGAAGTTGTAGCTAAGGATGTGTTAACGCCAGATATTTGAGCAAAAGGGACAATGACTTTCGGATCTGCACGTGGAATGTTCGAACCCTGAATAGACCACGTGCAGCCGAACAATTAGCGGAGGCCCTAACCTGCTACAATGCAGATATCACCGCCATCCAGGAAGTGCGATGGGATGGACCGGGCAAAAGAAGAATGAAAAACTGTGACATCTACTACGGTGATTGCTATAGGGAACAGAAGCAGCGTCTATTTGGATGTGGATTCGTTGTAAGCGGCAGACTTAGGCAAGAAGTCTTGAGCTTTCGACACGTTAGTGAACGCCTTACAACCATCCGCATCAAGGCTAAATTCGCCAACATCAGCCTTTTATGCGCTCACGCCCCCACAGAAGAGAAAGATGATGCTACCATAGAATGTTTCTACGAGCTCCTCGAGAAAACATATGAGCAATGTCCTAAATATGACGTTAAAATCGTCCTAGGTGATTTTAACGCCAAAATAGGAAAGGAGGACATCTTTGGTAGCACAATCGGAAAGCATAGCCTACACGACACCACGTCTGGAAACGGACTTAGGCTAATTGACTTTGCTGCGGGACGTAATGTTACTATAGCTAGCACACGGTTTCCTCACCTCAATATCCACAAAGGAACATGGCGGTCACCAGATCACCAAACCGTCAATCAAGTTGAACATGTTGCGATCGACGCAAGGCACTCCTCCAATATTCTAGATGTCCGAACTTTCCGAGCGGCCAACATAGACTCGCATCACTACCTTGTTGTAGCCAAGGTAGGTATGCGGTTATCCCAGACACCACAACAGCGAGGAAATACTGTGAGGAGATTCAACGTTGAACGGCTACAAGCGCAACAAACCGCCAGAATTTTTGCCGATCGCGTATCCCTCAACCTCTCGAGAGGTCCTGTGCTGCCAGCATCAAGTGGTGAAGACCAGTGGCATCGATGCCAAGAAGCCATCAGAAGCGCCGCAACTGATGTGCTTGGTTTCACCAAACCACCCCCACGAAACCCCTGGTTCGATGAAGAGTGCCGGCAAGCGCATGCAGCAAAACAACGTGCCTACGAAGGACGAGAGCGGCTCGTGAGCTCTACGAGCAAATGAGGAGGGAAGAACACCGGCTTCTCCGGAAGAAAAAGAAAGAGCATGAGAAGCGCGCGATCGAGGAAATAGAGAGGTGGTACTCCAGGAACAATGTTCGGAAGTTTTACCAAAAGGTAAAAAGAACGTGTCAACGCAACTTTACCCGAGCAGATACCTGTAGAGACGAACAAGGAAGCCTAGTAGTGGAAACACAGTCGGTGCTGAGGATATGGAAAAACCATTTCTGCAGACTGTTAAACGGCGATGATGACACAAATTCCGCTGTCAGGCAGAATGAACCATTCAACATGGGCGATGAAAGCCAAGACTCCCGCCCACCTGACCAAAATGAAGTGAGGATAGCAATATCCAAACTGAAATCCAACAAGGCTGCCGGGCCGGACGGCTTAACTGCCGAACTTTTCAAGGCAGCGGGAGATGATTTGGTAGAGAGCATGCACCAGCTCGTCTCCAAGATTTGGTCAGAGGAAAGTATGCCTGATGAATGGAACCTCAGCATTGTTTGCCCGATCCACAAGAAAGGAGAGGTATAAGTCTCCTCAACATCGCATACAAGATCCTGTCTGCCGTGCTGTGTGAACGCCTGAAACCATTCGTCAACGAACTGATTGGACCCTATCAGTGCGGTTTTAGGCCCAGTAAGTCCACAACTGACCAGATTTTCACACTTCGGCAGATCCTGGAAAAAACCCAAGAAGTCCAGATCGATACTCACCATCTTTTTATCGATTTTAAGGCCGCATATGACAGCATTTATAGAGACGAGCTATACAGAGCCATGTCTAGTTTTGGCATACCTGCCAAACTCGTCAGATTGTGCAGGATGACGATGGAGAACTCTCGCTGCTCCATTAAGGTCGGAAACAATCTCACCGAGACCTTTGATGTCAAAAAAGGATTAAGACAAGGCGATGCGCTGTCATGTAACTTCTTCAACATCATACTTGAGAGAATTGTGCGAAACTCGCAAGCCAACACCAGGGGCACAATTTTCCAAAAGTCTGTGCAACTACTTGCTTACGCCGACGACATCGACATCATTGGCAGAACACAGCGAGCTGTCACTGGTGCGTTTGCAAGTATCAGTACAGAGGCGGCAAAAATGGGTTTAGAAGTGAATGAGGGCAAAACGAAATATATGCTGTCAACAAGAAGGGACGCACAACATCGACGAATCGGACAGAACGTCACAATAGAGAGCTATAACTTCGAGGTAGTTCGGGACTTTATCTACCTCAGCTCCGCTATTAACTCTGACAATGGCATATCGTCAGAAATCAAGCGAAGAATTACACTTGCCAACCGCTGTTACTTTGGCCTAAGGAGGCAATTGATTAGTAAGGCCTTGTCGAGAAACACCAAGGAGACTCTATATAAGACCCTCATCATCCCAGTCCTGCTGTATGGCGCAGAAGCATGGACGTTATCAAAGGCGGATGAAGATCTCCTTGGTCGTTTCGAACGCAAAATTCTTCGAGTGATTTTCGGTCCCGTTTGCGTTGACGGGCTTTGGAGGAGGAGATTTAACAGAGAACTCTACGAGCAGTACACCGACATCGACCTGGTCAGAAAAATACGGATTAGTCGTCTAAGATGGCTGGGTCATGTAGAGCGAATGGACACCAACGCTCCGGCCCGAAGAGTCTTCGAATCCAACCCGGAGGGACAACGCAGTAGAGGAAGACCTCGCCTAAGGTGGCGCGCGCAAGTGGAAGGGGACCTCAACCAACTTGGAGTGCGCAACTGGAGGCAGTTAGCCAAAGATCGTGCTAACTGGAGAGGCGTATTGGTTGAGGCCCAGGTCCACCCCGGACTGTAGCGCCACCTAAGTAAGTAAGTACGTGTACATGAAATTCCTAATCGAACTGGAGTAGCTTTAGAAATTAAAGTAACCTCTGAACCTGGGTCAATTAATGCTCGTTGAGTTTAAATAGTACCCTGACTGTAAATAGACACTAAAGCTGTTGCCAAAAGTATCTGTTTTTTGGTAGTCGAGAGGTATGATTTGACATTAGAAGATTATTGAGCAATGGACTGTATCGGTAACTGAGGATTTACATTGGTTAGATGTAGATGATTAAACGAATGATAAGATAATTTTGTGTGACATGCACTGAATTTTTTAGTTGAATTAGGCTGTGAAACTTTCAAAACCTGCCTAGGATTTGACGGAGCTCGAAAATCATTCACTGTTTCTAGTATTTTACACCTCGCGGCAATAAGCTCATAGCATTCCAAAATGGAATCTCAGATGGCTTATCTAACTGTTGTTCTCATAACGAAAGTGTTTTTTTTTTGGTAAGCGGTTAGAAATTTAAAAGGTCACGAATGAATCCAACGAATCCGTATTAATTCCGTAGGATATCAAATAAATCACGAGAGCTTCTTAGGTACATATTTACAAAGTTTTATTGTCTCCAAAGTAGTTACCTCGTGGAGGGTTGTTTAAAGAATAAATATTTATATATTTCTTAGTGTCATCTGTGGAGAGATAACACAGTGTACTGACAAGTTATATTTTGGGTTTAAAAAAAATACAAAAGCTTTTTTTCATATTTTTACTTCTAATCCATATGGAAATTAAAAAGGAAATACATATTAAAAGAATAAAGAAAGTCATGCTTTTTAGCCAACAACAAAAATACAATTTCTTATTTAATAAACCATTTATTTTGAAACCGATGAAGTTATGAAAGAAGCACACTACCAACATCATTTATGAATAGTCTTAAAATAAAAATTTTAATTTAGGCTGCTTACACAGAAATACGTATGGTCCATAAAATAACAAAAGTTATGATAATACAAACTTAAAATTAAAATAAAGGAATAGGAATAATAATTGACAATGTAGCTGGAAAATCTTAACAACGTTTGGTTGAACACACTAAAACTACAAAATCTAAAAGTATGTATACTATAGAAAAACATCAACATCAAAAATAACAGAATTGATTTATATATGGAATGAATGTTTGCTCGCTTCATACCATTAAGTGGTTATGTTCTACGTACAAGTATAAAATACACTACATTCTTCTCAAAGAGAAGAGAAGTGTTTCTTATTTCGTTTTTTAATATTGTTGCATAAACTATTTCTCTTATTATACGCGGCAAAGAATTCAAAAGGCTAATACTATTTACGTTAAATTGACGCGCAGAAGTAATCGATGAATATCGTGGGTGTTGGGGCAGAATCACCATCACTAGTCCTCACTTTGTCATTGTCCTCACTTCATCATCGTCATCATTATCATCATCATCGTCATAATACAGTTATATTGTAATTTCTGGATACATTTCTATTATAGTTTAAATATTCGTTAAAATTTCAAATTTGGCGCGTCTTTATACCATTCGCCATATTTAATATAATTTTTAATTTGCCTTAAAACTCAAATATTTTAAGTTAACGTAATCTCTCTCTTTCTCTATTGAATTCTAAAATGTATAAATACCCTTTACTAAATAAAAAAAATTGTCATTAGTATATTATAACCCTTAGGGAAAATCTCTGCGGTGAAATTTATTTCGTCGTTTCCGCCCGCTATCTTGTCGTTCCTTTGTCCCAAATGTAGGAATCGCCTTCAAAAAGTTTAAAAAGGTATATTGCTCACGTTCGCGTAATTAGCTTAAATTTTAGCAACCGTTGACATTGGGTCAACGCAACAACCAGGATCTTCCTATCCTTTGCAACAGGAAGAAATAGAGATCTCCGATTGTCGGTCTAAAGTTGTAGATCGTTCAGTGGGTGTATGAGTTGACCAGACCTGTTCGAGGAAGTTCGTCTTATTCTTGAGTAGGGATAGTGTGGCGAGTGCGTGACCAAGACGTCAGAGGATAAAGCTAACGTGCGAAACTTTAGGAGATTATCAAATGACATATTTAACACTTGTTTAGAAAAAGTAGAAACACGGTCTCTTCTCCAAAAAAAAAGTCCAAAAATTTAACGTATGGCACTGTTGAAAGCGATATTGGGTCTACGTTTGCTTTCGTAGCTACATGAAGAATAAGTTTCATAGCCATACGTAAGAATTGGTATATTGCACTGCCTTCAACGAACGAAGTGCCGTATATGTTTTTCCAACTATTGACTTAAAATGCCACGAAAGTGTGCGATTAAAAGTAATACCTAGGTTTTTTGCAGTCTCTATAAATGCAATGGGAACGTTATTCATTACAATTGGTGGAACATAGGATGGGTCGAGTGGTTTTCTTGATATAATCAAGCACTTAGATGTTTTTGGGTTCAGTAGAAGCCCATTTGATTTCGATCAACTCGATACACTTATGTTACATACAACATAATGTTCCAAAAGACCTAGAGGACAACTCAGGTAACTCATCATCCGCATGCATGGCTACAACATTACTTAACATTTGCGGCAGTGATTTAATGTACACGGAGAACAACAACGGGCCTATAATAGATCTTTGGGGAACACCTTTTACGTTTGGAGGAAAATTTGACAAGGACCTTTTATCTTAAGAGATTAAGATCTACCGGATATATAAGAATGGAACAACTTTGTTGCTGTTTTCCAGAAATTAAAACCTCGTAGTAGTTTATCACATAGAATATTGTAACAGAATCAAATGCTTTCTAGAATCTAGAAGAACTAGCACCGATACATATCCTTCACCCATCGATTGGCGTAAATCTTCAACTATGTTTGATTAAGGCGGTAACACAACTATGTTTTTTTCCGGAAATCAGACTGCATAGTAGTTAACAATTACAATTCAGTTAGAAAGGAGTTTGTCTGTTTATACCCTATCCTAAGGGTATATTAATTTTGACACATAGTTTGTAACACCCCTTAATATTCATCGTAGACCCATAAAAGTATATATATTTATGATCAGGACCAAATCCTAAGACTATCTACCAATGTCCGTCCGTCTGTTCGTCCGGCCGTTCGTACGCAATTTTAAGGCGTTTAAGATTAAGCTAGGAAGGTGAAATTTTGACCACATATTCCCTAGGGCTTTTTGAATACGCCCACTTTTGAGGGCGTTTTTTCTTTCAAAAAACATATTTTCTTAATGCTTTTTGCCTTGGGGTATAGGAAGGATAATACAGCAATTGGCCTAAATTCATTGCCTTTCGAATGTTTAGGTATTGGGATATTTTATTTCTTAGGATATTCACTAGATATAATGATAAAGTTGAATATGTGTGTACGATAGTGTAGTAGAATAGGCAATATAATCTTAAGAAACAATGGGTGAATTTCATCAAAGCCGACAGCTTTCGATTTAATTGATAGAATAGCCTCTACTATGTCTGCACTCTCAGAGGCCTTAGTTTTTCCTAGTTTTGATAGGAGCGGTGGATTTGAGCACTGTCACCGCTTTTGCCTTTACGTCTTGCTCTCCTAAAATGTCTTTTTTCGAATGGATACAGTTTAACAAAACCACCTTGAATCTGCAGCCCAACGAAGATGGAAGAGTAAGGGTCTACGACGAATATTAAGGGGTGTTGCCAACTATGTGTCAAAATTCATATACTTTTCTTCTCTCTCTGCCTTTTCTCTCTTATCTTTAGAGAAATGTATACGAGAAAGTGAAGAATATAATTCCCGTTGCCATTAACAAATTTAATGTAGAGCTGAAATGTGTCGTCTCTTACGCACTTATGAATAAGAAAATTCTACAGAACGGAGCCACGAATTTAATATTTAAATTTATTTTGTTGTTTGTAAAGCCCAATATGAATTACAATCATATTTAAAGACATTAATATACAGAATATGTTATCTCAAATCAAGTTTATTGTACGTATGGTGTTTTCGTTTGGTAATTGCAGATTTTGATCTAAAATTAATTTTTTGTATGGCCATAAAAACATTGCAAAATATTTTCTTCGGTGTAGCTGTAAAATGTCCAATTTGAAAAGCGTCCAGTTGAGATTTTCTTATAGAATTTCTAAATTTAATATTGTGTTTTAAGATTAAACATTAATTCTCGGAAGGAAACGGATATTGCTATTGAACAAAAACTGGTCAAAAATGTACATTACTTACTTTACCGGCTCCCGACCCGTGAAGAGTCCCTGCCTGAGATACGGCTGCCTTCCACCCTCTGCGATCCCGAGCACGCTGCTTCCAGTTGTCCAGACCAAGCGCTCTGGCATCCTCGATGGCTTGGTCTTTAAAACGGAGGTTCGGTCTTCCTTGTCGTCTCGAACCTGGGGGCTGGGATTCGAAGATCCTCTTGGCTGGAGCATTGTTGTCCATTCGCTCGATGTGTTTTAGCTTTTTGGACTACATCCACATCTTGGTACAGCTCATAGAGTTCACGGTTGTATCTTCTCCTCCATTCGCCCTCCTCGCACACAGGACCAAATATCCGTCGAAGGATTTTTCTTTCAACGAATCCCAATCTTAACTCTCCTTTCAGCACTCGGCGCCGTATAGCATAACTGGCAGGATAAGGGTTCTGTAGAGCATGCACTTTGTCCTTCGAGTTAGGAGTTTTGAACCCATTTGTTTTGCCAAACCGAAGAAGCAGCGGTTTCCTAGGGTAATTCTTCGACGGATCTCCACTAAAATGTCATTTTTGGAGTTGATGTTTACCCCGAGGCAGATGAACTCCCTAACTACCTCGAAGTTACTGCTATCGACAGTGACATTTTGCCCTAGTCGGTGGACAGATGATTGTTTGTTTGTTGATAGCATATATTTAGTCTTGTCCTCATTCATTTCAACGCCAACTAGTTTCGCCTGTTCTTCAATAGCCGTGAAAGCCTCTATTACGGCAAGCTGGGATCGACCGATGACATCAATATCGTATACCCCTGTTGAAGATAGTGCCTTCCGTGTTGACACCTGCCCTGCGCACTATCTGCTCAAGAACAAGATTGAAGAAATCACACTACAGCGCATCTCCTTGCCGAAATCCGGTGCATGTTTGAAAGAGTTCAGATGAGCTGCTGCCGAACTGCACATTGCATCGCGTGTTATCTAGTGTCATGCGACACATCTGGATCAGTTTTAACGGGATGCCGAATTAAGCCATCGCCACAAAAAGCTCCTGACGATGAATGCTATCATATGCGGCTCGATGAAGAGATGGTTTGTCTCGACTTGAAACTCGTTGGTCTTTTCCAGGATTTGCCTTAGTGTGAAGATTTGGTCTACAGTTGATCTGCCCAAACTTGGTTGATGATTTGGTGCATGCGCCCTACCATAACATCACCTCCGTATTGGAAAAGCTCTGCAGGTAGACCTTGTTGTTCTTTAGCTTTTTTATAGCTAAGCCAACCTCTTCTATACTGGGCGGAGGGGCTGGTTCTTCATTGACTGGACGCGGATTCTCTTCTTGCCCGATCACTCTCTCTACATTTTGTCCGTTAAGCAGCTGCCGGAAATGCTGCTTAAATACATCTACTATTCACTGCGCTCATTTGTGGCTTAATGGCTGGCTGAGTTGAACTTGGTTCACATGTGGTTTCATCAAGACGGTGCCACATGCCACACACCTCGTGAAACAATGGAAATGTTGAAGGATGAATTTGTTGAGCAGCTTATTTCTCGAAATGGCCCTGTGAGTTGGCCGACAAGATCATGCGTTTTAACACCTCTTGATCATTTCTTGTGGAGTTATGTAAAGTCGTTAGTCTATGTGGACAACCCGAACACGATTGAAGCCTTACAGGTAACATAACACACGTAATTCGTGGAATACAGGCCGAAATGCTCGAAAAAGTGACGCAAAATTGGACCTTCCGAATGGACCATTTGAAACGGAGCCGCGGACAACATTTACATGAAGTTGTCTTTAAAACGTAAATGGCAAAAGCTGATTTATCGACTACAATAAAAATTTAGATTTTTTTTTCGAGGGTAGGTAGAAAATCTTCCATAAGACGCTATGAGGACCGGCCGCGCGTGCTCATAATAGTGTGAGATTCTTACTCGCTAAAACCTTCCATCAAAAAGTATTCATACTAAAACTAGGCTAATGGCTATCCAGCAGTTTTAATTTAATTTATTTAATAACGTTCGACAGGAAACATCCTTCCGCTGGGATGTTGCTGGGACCTGCTTATACCGACAATAAATTGCGGTTACATCTTATTGTGCTAATTCAAAAGGTTTTATCGTTTGTAGTCGCCGAACAAGATTTCTCTGATTTAAAATTTGTAATACAGCGTCATTGCAATGGCCAATAACGGGAGTATGTTGCTTACGCGCGAAATTTCTTTTTTCGTCGCCCACGGTAGTAATACCTAAATCTCTTTCGATATCAGTGTTTCGGATATACCACGGAGCATTAACGATTTGTCTAAGAACTTTGGAAAGTTTGTAAAATTTTAACATAACTTGGTTTGGTACAACGTCAAAGTTTTATACCATACGTCCAAACAGGTTCTAGCACTTGCTTGTATAAAAGCAGATTGTTTTGCATGTTGTAATTGGAGAATTAGCCTATCAGCCAATTCATTTGATTAAATCTGATAACGAGCTCCTCGCGGTTCTTCTTAACATGCGATTTCCATTTTAATTTCGCATTCAACGTCATTCCCAAGTATTTAGCCTCGTTCGCGTACGGAATTTGTGCGGAGTCAATAAAATCGGGTAGATTACTTACATATCTGGAGGTAAAATTAACGTGTGTGGATTTTGCCACATTGAGAACAATATCCCAATTTTATGTCCAAGCGCACGTTGAAGCTTATATGTCGCGGACTAAATCGATTCGTCTACGGCTAATATGGCCGTATCATCTGTTAACGTCGCTACGATAGTATCATCTTCTTGCGGTATATCACGACTGTATAAAAGAAATAAAATCGGACCAAGAACGCTTGCTTGTGAAACTCCCGCCGCGATTCTTTAAATTCGGAATACTCATTGCCGTGTTTAACACGAAAGAGTCTGTCCACTAAATAAGAGCTTAGAATCTCATATAATTGTTGTGGGAGAATTTTTTTCAGTTTTTATGCCATACCTTATCGAAAGCCTGAGAGACGTCTAGAAAAAAAACTACTAGAACAAATTTCTTCCTCCTCTAGTGCTTTTTCAATTTCGTTGGTTATTCTATATACTTGGTCAATGGTAGAACGCTTCGTTCTACCATTCATGTCCGAATTGGTGATCCGGTATAAATCGGCGTTCATCAATAATCGGATGCAATAGCTTCAATATAAGTTTTTCGAATATCTTCGACATTATTGGTAGAAGCGATATTGGTTGATAAGATTTTTTGTCATTTGGAAGTTTTCCCGGCTTGGGGATAGCTATAACCTCAGCTGTATTCCACTGTCGGGGAAGGTACAACAGCCTAATCGAAGCGTTTATGAGATAAACAAACTTAATTAAGTGCTTTTCTGCGCAACTCTTCAAGAACCTGTCCCGTAATAAGATCATATGCAGGAACCTTGTTTGATATGAGTTTTCGTATTTCATGTAACAGTTCGACCAGCGATGCTTTTTTTAGCTGAAAATTATCAGATACCGTGGTTGAACCAGCATCTTCAACCAACGCTTGACCATCAAATGGCTTAAACGTCGATTCAAGGTAGTCCGCGAAATTTTCGCAAGTCTCGTCTTTTTGTACCACACTCAACGCGGTTCCTTTCAATTTTATATGAATTTTGTTTATGTGAAACTGCGCGATAACTGTCCGAATAGCTAACATTAATTTTCCACATATTGTTATTTAAAGACGTTACTTTAAATGATGTCTATACCCTATCCTAAGGGTATATTAATTTTGTCGCATATAAAAGTATACATATTTATGATCAGGACGAAATCCTAAGCAATTTTTAGGCCTTTTAAATTAAGCTAGGAAGCTGCCAATAAATTCCCTAAGGCTCCGAAATGGTTAAGTATAAAATTTGTTTGACTGCCACGCCCAAAATTAAGAAAAACCGGTTTAAAAGCTAAAGTTAAAGATATAGAGTGATACAGCCTTCAGAGGATATGTAGGCACTGAACTCCTTTATAAGTCTGTCATATTAATATTTTTGCCACGCCTACTCTTTGTGGGCGTTTTTTTCTAGAATGCTGTTTTCTTCCAAAATTTTTATAGAAACCGAAAAAAATGTTTAACAAAATATTTATCCAATATTTTTTCCAGTATATCGCCCATACCAAGTTTTATATTATATATATATATGTATATTTTATTTTGTTTATTTTTGGGCTTCGGCTCTTTTGCGCTATTACACGTAAGAATCGTTTTAGAGTTTCGTTCTTTTGGGACACCAATTACTGGTGAGGAACCGGCTTTTCGATTTTTTCTCTGCCTCCTCTTAGTGATCCAATCAGTTTCACGCGCCAGCTCCTCCTTGTCAGTAGAATAACCGCGGCATAATTTGTCTTCGGCTCTCTAAGTGATTGGTTTTCTATTTTATTAGATCTGTCTCTTTCTTTAGTTCGTCGTAGAGCTCTTCTATTTTATTAAGCCTTGCACGGATTTCAATATTTTCGTCCTTGAAGCTTTTTAATTGCGTTGAATCCCGAGTAACGCGCTCTAGAGCATACGGATTCGTTGGGTTTTTTTTGGGTTTACTTTTACAGATCCCGATGGTTATGATCTAGACACCTTTTTACTGTTTTTAAAAGGGTCATTTGATAGCAATAAATGGTAATCCGTAAAGCCTGCCTCCAAAGAGTGTGGATTTTAAAGTAGAACTGGACTGCCACCTTATTATTGTATCTATTTGTTTTGTGTACGCTATACGGTTTAAACTCGGTATACGGAAAGTGGATTTTAGTCGCCTCTTACGACTGGCATGCCTACCTCGGGTATATTTGCATAATTGATGCAAGTTTGAATGTTTTATTCGATTTTTAAAAAAAACTACGCTTAAAAAATCATTCTTTATAACGCTGTAACAAACAAAATATGGATTCCATATTTAGATGTAAGAATAACAAAATGAAAAAACACACCTGATCATAGCTTCGGATTTTTCTCTGAGCATATATTAATTAGGTTGAGGCAATTATCTTCTACTTACAAAACTAACAGATTAATAATATGTATTTTTTCTTGATTTGACAGAAGCAATTTTTCAAATCTGTGATTTCTTATTAATTTCAATGATAAATCCCTACCTTTCTTTAACACTGTGCTTCGCTTTTAATTTTAATTAATTTCATCTTAACAAAAGTCTCTTCTCGTCTTTCGGCTTTTGCTGTGGTAACAGAAACTGTCAAAAACATTATAACAGTGGTGCATACACGTTGATATCTCGAAGACAGTGAGAGCTTTGAGCTATCAAAAGATTAGCCAGTTTTTAAACATTTTTATTGGTCACAAATGTTGACCTGACCACTGACCGAAAGCATCTGAGCGATACACATATTTGCATTATACATCACCCGAACATTTTTTCCAGACTTACAAGTTTCTTCTTCCATGACATTCTTTGAAGAGTTTGTAGAAAGGGGGGTTGCAAAACTTCATAGGTATTTGAAACATTTTTAATACCGGTACACCTGTTCTACATCTATGATAATATAGTGTCAATCATAGGGATTGAAAATATTTACACGGAAACGCTGTTGAAGATCATCACGTCTCTCGTCTTAAGACAGTTCATCAAAGAGAATCTTTTTCTGGCGCATCTTTCTGTAATTAACGAAACCAGTGGCGAGGCATAACATTGTTTAGGTCGTTCATGAACGCCTCACTTTCATATGATACTATTTTAATTTTCGCGTCTACTAAACCAAACATAGAATATTCACACTCTTTTCCAACCTGTCAGATTTTTTTCTTCAACTAATGTGTGTATTTACCCAACTCGTTCAATCCATTCGGCAACGAAATGTATCTATTGCGAGCATAAAGAAAACAAAACGAAAAAAAGATAGATAGATAATAGTTTTATTTCATATAGTATACAGGGTAAAATTCAAATACAATTCATGGAAAATTAGACAGATTGAAAATTAAAGGGTGATTTTTTAGCTGGTTTGGTTTTGGCAACACTGGTTTTGACAGCTGACGTGTGTTTAGTACCTTGTGTCACTGTCAAACAGCTTCAGTTTGGTTTGCAATTTAACCATGGATCGTCTTACAAATGAACAACGCTTGCAAATTATTGAATTTTACTATCAAAATTCGTGCTCGGTTCGAAATGTTCATCGCGCGCTGCTTCCATTTTATGATCGGCATTCTCGACCTTCTGAGCAGTCTATTCGGAAGATTGTGACCAAATTTCGCACCAAATTTACTTTGTTGGACATTAAACCACCAACACGTTTACGTACTGTGCGTATTGAAGAAAATATTGCGGCCGTATCAGCTAGTGTGACAGAAGACCGCGAAATGTCGATTCGGCGCCGTTCCCAGCAGTTAGGCCTTTGTTACAGCACTACGTGGAAAATTTTGCGGAAGGATTTGGGCGTAAAGCCTTTTAAGATACAGCTGGTGCAAGAACTAAAGCCAGCCGACCTACCACAACGCCGAATTTTTGGTGAATGGGCTCTTGGAAAGCTGGCCGAGGATCCGCTTTTTTATCGAAAAATTGTGTTCAGCGATGAGGCTCATTTTTGGTTGAATGGGTACGTAAATAAGCAAAATTGCCGCATTTGGAGTGAAGATCAGCCAGAAGCATTGCAACAGCTACCAATGCATCCCGAAAAAGCCACTGTTTGGTGCGGTTTATGGGCCGGCGGCATTATTGGGCCATATTTCTTCAAAGATGATGCGAATCGCAGCGTTACTGTCAATGGTGAACGCTACCGAGCGATGATAACAAACTTTTTTTTGCCCGAAATGGAAGCTCTTGACTTGCATGATATGTGGTTTCAACAAGACGGTGCCACATGCCACATAGCACGCGAAACAATGGCGCAATTGCGAGGCGAGTTTGGTGAACAGTTAATTTCACGTTTCGGGCCGGTCAATTGGCCGCCTAGATCGTGCGATTTGACACCATTAGATTATTTTTTGTGGGGGTATGCCAAGGCTAATGTGTATAGGGACAAGCCCGCTTCGATTGACGCACTGGAAGCCAACATCCATGCATTCATTCGTGAGATACCGGCCGATATGTGTGAAAGAGTATGCCAAAATTGGACTCAGCGGATGGGCTACCTGAGACGCAGCCGCGGTCAACATTTGCATGAAATTATCTTTAAACATTAAATTGCAAGGTTCAAACTATCGATTCAAATAAATATTTCATTCATTTTTTCGAATTGTTTGTGTTTTTTTTTTAAAAAAAGTTCTAAACCTCTTAAAAAATCACCCTTTATATGAAAAGTTGGGACATTGAGTATTTTACTAACAAAAGCAGTGAAAATAGTATTGAATGCCACTTCAGTTATTATTTAAATTGAAATTAAAGTTTATCGTGGGGTGGGCATAAACAACAAATGTAATTCATATTACAAAAAATAAATAAATAAATAAATAATCAATTAACAAAAGTAACAGGATGAAGGAATAACAAACAACTCAATTAACTAACATCAAAATAAAGAATAAGGAGAACAAACAAATTTAAGCAAAAGTTAAATCAAAATGTCGAAAGTAACAGATTCTAAACTAGCGTAGTTGACTGAGAAGCCATTTTTTCACATCTTAAAAACATTCCAGATGTTTGATAAAATGTGGAAGTTTATTAAATAGGCGAAATGACAAAACAGAATAAAAATTACGGTATGCAGTAGCACAAGCAAATGGAACAGATACCAAGTATAAAAAGTTTCCACGTAAATTGTAATATGAAATTAATCTAAAATTTCGATTACCAGATTTCATAAAGAATAACTTCAATACCTTAAAACAATACGGATGACGGACAGGGAGGATTTTTAGATCGCAGAACAAAGGAAAGCTTGGATATCTATCAGGTTTTTGGCATAAATTTCTTAATATATGTTTCAGTAAAACTAATAGAGATTGTATTTTGTTATTATAAGTACCTCCCCAACAAGAAATTCCATATTGCAGTTTAGAGTAAAAAATACCATAGTAGATTTTTATTAAAAGCGCTGTAGAGCAAACATTGCGCAAATAATAAAAGTATCTCAAAGTGCAACGTACATAATTTTTCAAAGATTCCGTGTGGTTCGAAAAGCTCATATTAGAATCGATAACATGCCCTAGATATTTAAATTCAACTACTGCCTCGATAACAAAACAATGACCTTTGGGTACACCCAGGTTAAACAATTTTATTTCGCTCCTTATTTCATCTATTTTCACACTTTGTGCCCTATTTTTTAAGTAAGCCTTGAACCAATCAAGCATAAAACCACGAAATCCAGCTTTTTCTAGTTTTCGAACTAAGATATTGTGATTGACCATGTCAAAGGCTTTGGTAATATCAATGAACAAGCCAGCAGTACACTTCCTATCATCAAGATTAGACATTGTTTGCGCACAGAACTGCAGTAGAGCATCTTCAGTAGATTTGCCTTTTCAAAATCCAAACTGTTTAGGACTTAAATAATTGTTGATGTCTAAAAATGTACTATTCTATCTTTCATAGGCCTGTAGTTACATAGTTCTACAGCAGAACCTTTTTTGAACAAAGGGATGACATCAGCACACTTGAGATCTTCAGGAAAAACCCCTGCAAAAACGCAGCCATTGAAAATGTCTGTTAAGACATCCACTATGAACCAAGCAATTCGTTTGAGAATCAGACTTCAATACCGTCTGCACCATTTGACTTTGTATTTTTTAAGCTGCGAATTGCTTTAAACATTTCAAGAAATGTTTTGGGTTTATAGACAAAGCTATGCCTTTGAAATGGCTCAGCACATAGACAAAGAGCACAAGATGAATTGACTGGACATGGTTGTAGACTACTGGCAATATTTATGTAATAGTCATTAAATGCTTCAGCGATTTCGTATTTGTCAGAGACTAAACAGTTATTGATACGCAAAGAGGAAGGTTTTTTAGAGGAAAGGGAACTATTGAGTAAACTGTTTACTATTTTCCATTCGCTTCTTAGGTTTCCTCTGGCAAAATCAAAACGATTACGGTAATAGTTATCTCGACAGATTGGTATCTTCTTTTTCATTTCAGCGCACAATTTAATGTAATTTTTTTTCAATCTCATATTACTAAGGAAACGATAGCATTTCATTCTAAGTTTATTTTTAGCATTGACTTTATTCACTAAGACCCTAGAGATCCAGGGCTTAAGTCTTTTTCTCAATTTTTTCGGAGGTACGAAAGAGTAGCTATTGTAAATATGCTTATTGAGGCAATCAATAAATGTTGTGTAGGATACAAAAACATCACTACACGAATACACGTCTTCCCAAAACTCAGATATCAGATTCTTAATGAGTTTACTGAAGTTAATTTCCATAATTTTATTCAATAAATATTTAAACAATTGCTTCCTATTAAACGTATCTATAAGGAGTCCTGTACCATGCAATGATCAGTGATCATCAAATTAGAAACACATTTCTCACATATATTAGAAGAAGCACATTTAAATCGCCCATATATATGATCCAGACATCTGCCTGAAACAATCCTAGTAGGCTCATTAATGAAGGAAACAACTCCATGCGCAGCTAATGACGCTAAATAAGTTGAAACAGTTTCGCTACTCTCTAAATTGTTAATGTTGAAATCACTAACAACAATTAAATTTTAATACCCTATCCTAAGGGTATATTAATTTTGACACATAGTTTGAAACACCCCTTAATATTCGTCGCAGACCCCTAAAAGTATATATATTTATGATCAGGACCAAATCCTAAGACTATTTAGCAATGTCCGTCCGCCCGTCCGTCCGTATCCGTAAATTTATGATAGAAAGCTGAAATTTAGAGCATATACTCCTTAGGGTCCCGAAATGGTAAAGTGTTAAAAGTTTTTTAATCCGCCGACTGCCACGCCCACAATTTAGAAAAAAAGCCGTTTTAAGGCTTAAGTTAGAGAGATAGAGTATTGGAACATTTACAAGATATGTAGGCACTGCCCTCCTTTATAAGTCTGTCATATACAATTTTTTGCCACGCCTACTTTTTGTGGGCTTTTTTCACTAAAATGCTGTTTACAGCGAAAATTTTCATAGAAACTCAAAAAAAATGCTGAACAAGATATTTAGCAAATATTTTCTCCAATATATCGCCCATACAAAGTTTTTGGCCACGCCCACTTTTTGGGGGCGTTTTTTCAAAAAATATATTTTTTTTTTTATAAATTTCATAGAATGAAATGATATCCATCACCTTCTTAAAGCGTTTTTCTTTGGGGCATATAGGGATATGGATAAAGTATCGTACTGTTCGCCCCAAGCGGACTGTAGCCTTTCCTTATGTTTTGCTTTAAATTTAGATAAAAGATCTGAAAATTATTTTATAAATATCGAAACATTAAACATATGCAGCCTATAGACACATAAAAAAACGAAAACTTCACTGTTAACTACAATACAAACTTTTAAGACATCCGCACTTACAAAATCTACACACAAAACTTCTTGAATCTGGTAACCCTCTTTTATAAAACAGACAGCACCACCCGCAGCGTAATTTTCATTCGCATTAGCGAAGAAATTAAAGCCGGGAATAACGTAATCACTCTTTTCCACATTATAAATCCATATTTCAGACACAAAAACAATATCTGGAATGCACGCAAACGAATCAATGAGTAGCAAGACACGCAAAGTTTTCTCTCAAACTTCTGACATTCTGATGGACAATAAAAAATTTGTTATCACAGTATGATCTAGATGTGAAGATAGAATCACAGTTGGAACTACTTAGTTCAAGGGCAGAAATGTCTTCGATTAAATCACTTACATAGTATAAGTTATTAATTTTAAATTTTAAATAAGTGCAAGATCATTAAAAGACTTAATCGAAGTTACTTTTCCACCCTCAACCTTTCTCACAAGAATTTGATTATTACTATACCATACATATTTAACTGCTTTTTGTTTTATTAATTCTTTTGTTTTCATAAAGAACGCCTGAGTGTATTTGGTAAGAGAATCAGTAATATAAATATTGTTTCCCTTCCTGCTGTTGTGGCGGCCTCAGTCACCATCGCCTTCGACGCCAGTCACTGTGTTGAGTTTATGTTTGCTTGTCTTCTTTGCTCTCATAATTCGTTTTGTTGTTGAGTCAGAGAATTTTACGCAAATGATTGATTTTGTTTTCATTTGAGAAGTGATACCTCCTTTAGTGTGGACTCTCTTGACAAAACAATTTTCAATTTTGTTTTCGGGAACATCAACTGAAAAAGATTTATTGAAAACTTGTTTTACTTTGTCAAATGCATTTTCGCCATTGACATATGGAACTCCAACAATATCGATGCAATTTTCAAGATTCTGCTGCTGTTGCCAATTTAGTTTGCTTTCCAGACTCATAACTTTTGTTTTGAGTTCTTCATTCTGCGTACGCAACTCATTAAGTTGTAGCAGGAATTGTTCATTTTTTTCTTCCAAATTTGTGAGCTTGTCGTTGTCGCCGATGTGAGTAGACGATGAATATTTGGTGTCTGTGCAATGTTGTTGTTTTGCATGGGTAGGGTCACAGCAGGCAAATTAAGAAAGCGGCGTCTAAGCACTCCACACTTATTGCAGCAGAACGGATTACCGCTTGAATTTGTATACTCCACATCTTGCTCGGTGTTATTTACACATGAATAGGCTATATAGGCTTTTACGTGCAAATCAAATGGGTACCGGGGCCGCCGCCATGAATTTGATTTCCTAAATCAAACAAAAAATAACGCTTGCCAATCGTTATTTCTGTGGGCTGAGAAGGCAACTATGTAGAAAATCCTGCTCAAGAATAACTAAGGATATATAGGACCCTCATAATGACAGTACATGTTCTATGGTTCCGAAGCATTTACTCTTTCTAAAGCGGATGAAGATTTCTCTGGGCTTTTTGAGAGGAAAGTTCTTCGTAAGATACTTGGTCCCCTATACGTTGACGGGTTAGGTAAACTCTGTTGGACAGAAAAATATATCTTAACTTCTTATAATCAGTTTGTTACGAGAGTAACATATCAACGAGCACAGTAAAAGCAGATGTAATTTATGATATTTTATGTTTTGGTTCACATAAGAAATTGGTGGCGAAATGATTTATTAGGTTATATAAAGAAATTTAACGAAAAAGCTCCAATAGTTTTTTCTAAGCAACGCATTGCATTGAGTTTTGTTTTTAGTACAGAGCTGTGAAGATAATAATTTCTCTAGCTGAGTTGTTTATGTGTATAATAACTATGAGCTAATTTTTTTAAATTCTATTCTCCCATCTATAATTTTTTTGATATTTGAAAATGCATTTTTAAGCCGATCATAAGCAGATAGATTATTCCCGATTATAATATCTTGGATGGACAATTCATTATATGCCAAATCTCAGCTTGAAGAATAAGGAAGAGAGAAGATTAAGAGCACAAAATGAAGTGCTTTAGTTTACTTTCTTATTCCGTAGATTTTTCCGTAGATTTGTTTGTTTTTAGCTTAAGCTTTTGATTATATAACAAAACCTTCGTTTTTGAGCATGAACGGCGTCATATTTCGTAATGGATTTGAAGCTGGCCCCAAAGAGTTAGGCATAATTAGATTGTAGAGTTAGAAAAAATTAGCTCTAATTTTTTTATTGAACGGTCCTGCATCAATGCATCATTCAAAACAAAATTCATGTTATGAGAAGCGCGATGGACGAAGTATGTTATGCTACATCCTGAATAGGTGCCGTTAATAGCTGCTGCATATTCATATTAAATTCATTGTTCCTTAGAAAACCAATCACAAGATTGCCGATACCTAAAATTGTTTGATCTTGGAGTTAATTTGAGATCTACGTCGTGGGCCCGTTGGTCGGGGCCCCGCTTGCCACAGTGGCCTAAGCTAAGGCCCTGGTGATATGCGTGGTATGTGTTATATCTTTTTTTTCTACCGACGAAGGAAGTCAGCTGCATTCCTTATATTTTTGCACGATTGCAAAGCAACCTCGGCATATGACTGTAGTCGTTTATTTGACGACTGCAATCATCTTTTCTTGGATGCACTGAGAAAAGAATCTAGTCCGTTGTCGCACCGGTTATATTTTGACCGAAATACTAAGAATATTTTTAATAATTTCTACTATTCGAAGTTTAACTTTAAAAGCGAAAGTCCATCTCCCTAGGTTAACTTCGACGATGATTTTGAAGCAAAACGTTTTCCTTGCAGCCTGAAGATGAAGTCTCGGGCTATTAGTCGATGTGGCTGTGATTTATTTTCATGTTTGTATCATTGCATTTGTACAGCATTTAGCTTTTGGGAAACTGCGTAGTAGCTTTGGGAGCAGTAACGTTATTTTTACACTAATTATTGAAATTTGAATTATTGTTGAAATTATTGAAATTTCCTAACAAAAGCTATGTCATTTTTAAAAAGTCGTGATTCCGAGAACGTTTATTGGAGGCGAAAGGTAAACACTATCTCTATCACTATTTCTCGTGCATTGTACATTCCTTCCTAATGATTTGTAAGCTCTATTTTATCAGAGATTTTAAACTATTTTTACTGCAGACTGTTTTTAAGCTGAGGCTTAAGGATACTTTAGTGCTTTGTTTTCTACTTTGAACAGATCGATTTCGCTTATTAGGGTTGGTAGAGTTGTGCGATATTACTAAGGGTTCTTTATTTTCTGCAAGCTTTAACCGCAGGCGCACGTGGGTGAGTTTTGGGAAAAACAGAAAATGTCCGCTAGCGTGCGCACGTGAGACGTGAGTATTATTCGTGAGTCGTTTTCAAAATTCGAATTTCAGGATTAATGAACGGAATTGGATTGGAATAAAGAAAAAATGATTCTGTGCAATGCGTCCGTATGGTCTTTGTTGTGATCCAGGGTCGAGCCACAGAGGCAACTTCGGTATAGGTGAGGGGAACGCGGCATGCTTGTGGTTGCTCGGCTCAGCTCGTCGGACGGGGGTGTTTCTTGTCCCCTCACTTTATACCACCTGTCAACAAAGTTTTATCCATGCCAAGAAGTGATTATAAAAAGAATTCTAAGCCATAGAGAAGAAAGTTACTCTACGTAGACCTCGGACGGACTAAAAAGATAGGAAAGTGAAAAAAAACAAGAGAAGAGGAAGTAAAAGCTTTGAAATGAAAATTGTCCACGGACTTAGGCCAATACCCAAGAAAGAGAAGGGAAAGACATCGCGAAACTAACCTAACTAACCTAAGCTTACTCTAAACTAAACTAAATGGTAGAGCTAGACCCTAGCTACACCTACTCTAACTTAATTATATCCTAAATCTACCTTACCCTATACGAAATGTACTTTCCCTATATCAATCTTAGATACCGGTTCGTTAAGAACCTTAGACATGCCAGATGTTATAGGCAAGGGTTAGCCAGCCCACCCTTATGTCTTTCGACACAACCATAGCTATCACTCTGGCCGATGTTATGAGTGATAGCCCCTCGACAACCCCCCAGTCACGATCACTTAAATCCTGCCGCTAAAAGTCGGTCGTCACGTTCTGTCGTCGTAGTCAGTTAAGTCCTGTTATGTCACGTCCATCTACAGAAAGGCGGCCTTCACAGCCGTCCACACACCGTACGCGAAAAGAAAGCTACTTAGCCGCGCATATTTATATGCAAAATAATCCAAAAGAAATTATTTTTTTAAAAAAAAAAAACTTAAAAACTATCAACAAAAAAAAGAAAATGTAATTCAAAAATATTTAAAAAAAAAATTCAAAAAAAATATACAAAATAAAAGAAATGAAGAAAAGAAAAAAAAAATAAAGCTCTGCACTTAACTCAAAAAAACTAAAATTCAAAACAAATAAAAAAAATACCAAAAAAAAATCTAAAACTACTCACGGTTTTTAACGTCCCCCGAAGTCCTGGTACCAGCACTGAAGAGGTCCGAAGAATGTTGGGCCAATTCGGCCTTACCGCGCACAAAAAAAAAAAGAGCAGAACTCTTCACACACAAAAAAAATTAAAATAAATCTAAATTTAAATTACTTAAATTACTAAATTGGTTTAACCGGTAAAAAAAAACTTAAAATAAAATTTAGAAAACAAAAAAAAAAAATTTAAATTCAATTAAAAAAAGTCCAAACAATAAAACAAAAGTTTTTAAGACCACTGTTTTTTCAAGGCCAGAGAAGAAGCTGTTGCCGAAGCAAAATTTAAATGCGGCCAAAACACTCGCGCACCACTTTAAAATAAAAAAAAAATCACTGTTGTTGTTTTTGTTGTTTGTGTTGTTTGTGTTACGGTGGGTTGCGGCTCTTTGGCCGTACAACCTCTTGTCCGTTAATACGGTTCCACAAGAACCCTTCCCGGCAAGGCACCAAAAGGTGGCAGAGATTCGGGTGCCTCCAATTTGTGAGACTTAAAATTCTATCCCCGAAACCTTAATAAAACACTTCAAATTCAAAATCAGAATATAATAAAAAAACCACACATACCTCTGCTCTGCTGCGACTGCCTATTTGAATCTCCTCTGACCAGTATATATATATATATATATATGGGTATAGGTATCTGCCTATTAATTACGAATTTTAATATTTTTCTTAACATCCCAATAATTCCCAACTCACCTAGGATCTCCTTTAAGATAATTTGTCCCAAAGAGACAAAAAAATGTTGTTTGCAAAAAGTTATTTCGCAAAAAAAATGACTGGTAAATGCGACTGTTGTCGAAGACACAAAAACCAATTTGATTGTGAAGGGCATTGACCACACAATCGACTTTGTTGCCATTCCCCTTTCTTTGTTTTTTTCTTCTTCTCATTTTCACCTATTCCTAATTCTAATACTCTCTCTCTCATCCTTTTCTAATTTCCCTCTACATTCCGCGAATACCGATACTGGAAGGAGGAAAAGATCCCTTCTTCCAGTCGTCAAAATATAGGAATACTTATCCATAATAAATAAATAACATTAATAAATAACCAAACACAATAATAATTATTATAATACGTAAACCTATAAAACAACTAATAAATATATAAACGAACACCTTTTTAAAAAAAGTGGTTCGAGTCTCTGTTGGAGTTCAGTTGGTCTAGGGAAATTTTGGTAGGAAATAGAGAGAAGAAGGATGGGAGAAATTGACAAAGTGTAAAAACAAAAAAAAACAAAGCTGTCAAACGATCACTGGGAAATTGGATGGAGTGGCAGGTTAGTATTTTTGTGTTATTAAAATTGAAATTAAAATTATTAATTATTGGTTATTTTTAGGACGAGGATTTAGGAATTGGACAAGGTGAGTGTGCTCATGTGTATTGCTGGATTTTGCAAGTCGGGATCATGTATTATACACAGATTCCGTCTTGTAAAATTCAGCGAAAATTGTTTACATTCGCCTTTTTTTTTTTGTGTTCTTTATTTCATTCTCTCAATTACAGGTACTGGTGATGGGTGGAGAGGAAAGCGACGGGACATGGATGGATCAGCTGTCTCTAATGTATTATTTTTTTTTTCTTTTCAGCTAATCCACTGCGCCATAACATCTTTGGTTGCAAATTGTTAAATTTAGTTGGAGCTATTTATTTCTACGCAAAACAAGTCCAAAATTAGTAGTGGGCGCATTGTTTTTGCATAATAGGCTAAGGTTAATTATTACGAATTTAGACCTTTAGAGGGCTTATATTGAAAATTCGAAGGAGAACTTGAAAATTTACCAACCATCTCCAGTTTTGGCAGTATTTAAATGTTAAGGAACTCATTTTTATTTCATTCGGTAAAAAGTAGCCTACGAAAGTAGAAAATAAAATTAATTAAGTGTTAATACATATAACAATAATTAGGGTGCACCGGAAACTATGATAAAGTGTTAAGTGGAAAAAGTCCATGTTGATAGTGACAACAGCAGCAATAAATCTTTGGCATTGAAATCCAAGACAAAAGAAAGAAACTAGCTGAATGCAATGCCATAAGAACGAACATGAATATAAATGATAATACAGCTTAAAATAGGATATTCCTTCAAGAAGCATACCCCCACCTCCAAAAACGTCAACCTCGATCTGCGACCGAAGCAACCACTCAACATCGTTCGATGCTGCTGGCAAAGCATAAACACTTTCCCTTAGGTTAAATACTATCGCACCCACTATTAATTACGCGGACTTCTATTGGGGTTATATTTTGCCACAGATCACAGTAATCTAGTACCCATATTTACTAATTCTAACAATGTATTTAGGCAATGTTCTTTTTACGATTGCACACATACATACATTGTTTTTTGCAACGTTTTGTTTCTGAAAGCGTTTATTTAGGAATTCTGGTTTATTTGCTGAATTCAATAAAAAAAGATATGAAATATCATCCATTCAAATTGTTTTCAATTTTGTTTTGATTGGGGGTACATATATTATAGGGATATTGGTAGAATATAATCCTTCTCGCCCTACGGAGGTAGTTATAGCTATCATTGAAATGCATCGATGAAAATTTTGTTTTCCTATTTTAAGACGACAATATTGGCTGCAAGTGGTATTAAAATAAAGCTAATAACTTACAGAATTTTTCTACAAACAAAATTACTTAATTCTGATTTAAACTTTTCTTTAAATCTATTTTTATTATTTCACTGACAGAAATCGATTTAATGAACACTGATGTGTTCGATTCTATTTCTATTCTCATCAGTCAGTTTTGCTTTCAATGATCAACTCTAACCTTAAAACCTATACCAGTGGCCTTACACTGATAGAAATTTTTCAATGATTGCTATAACTGACTTGTCAAAAAAATTAAACAACTATTCCAGTGATTTGTTCAAATGATGCATTTCAATGATAGCTATAACTAGACCCGCGGAATGTAGCCTTTCCTTAAGTTTATTTTTTCATATTACGTGACATTATTCAATTTATTTGCTGATAATCTCATTTTCAGATAACTTTAACTGGGCACTATCTACTAAATATGTACCTAACACGGAATTTGATGTGCACAATGAATTTAAAAGGCTTTTTAAGAATAATTTTTTTTTTGGTTTTTTTTTTGCCCCCATTCTTTGTTACCCCACATTATATTAATATGACTACCTGTAATGCTATCGACCAATCCACATAAAATTAGTATATAGGGGTAGATTCAAGTCGCTATACGCTTTACGCCTTACTCACTAACTAGATAAATCCTATATAATCCGTTAATAGGATATTTTCAAACAAAAACCTACCCTTTTTGAAACAAATTGTTCAATGCAACAAAACATGACTTCAACCCACAACAAACGTCAAGAGTCAGTAGGGTTTATTTACCATGCCGAATCAGGGGAGAGAAGCAAACAAGCAAAAGTCTGCAAAGACCATCTTTTGCGCATTTACAGACAAAACAAACTGAATCAAAGTGGCAGAGCAATAATGAGAGGGTTTTTATCCCATTTATTACGGGTAGAACATGATCTCCTCTTATCCTGTCTTTAAGGGTGTTACAACTTCATTGCTGTGTGAGTTTATCTCACATATTATGGTGAAAGTATCTTTTGATTTAACATAGGGGAGTAACCAAACCGATTTTAATGCCGACGCCGTGGTTCTGGCATTATTTATTATTAAACAGCATTTCATATCAATCAAAATAAGGCCTGCTAGTATGTAAGCATTTAGATGTATTTAGTGACTATACAAAATTTTTGGTTGGAATAGAATTTATGTATCGATTCCTCAAACTATGTGTGGCATTGGGTCCTGCGTTTTTATACTTGTTGATGAGAAACACATGAATATACCTACATGTGATATAACGGGTGATCCAAGTAGAGATACTTTTTCAATAGCCTTTTTTGACAGATCACGTGTGAGTCGTGTCATGCTGTCATGTTATTTTTGTTTAGTATTGTTTGGCATTCCATAATGGAAAGACTTACGCCTGAACAACGTTTACAAATTGTTCAACTTTATTTTGAAAATTCACGTTCTGTGAGGAATGTGTTTCGTGCACTTCGCTCATGGTCAACATAATCGGCCTACTGAGCGTACTATTCGAAACACCATCACCCATTTTGAGACCCAGCATTCATTATTGGATAATATTCGACCGAATAGACCACGTCCAGCACGCTGTGAAGAAAATATAGCGGCCGTAGCTGAGAGTGTACACGAAGACCGTAGAGAGTCGATTCGGCGCCGTATTTGGGACGAAGAGCAACCTGAAGAGATTGAAGAACTGCCACTTCATCCAGAAAAAACAACGGTTTGGTGTGGTTTGTGGGCCGGTGGAATCATCGGTCCATATTTCTTTAAAAATTATGCCGGTGCGAACGTAACCGTCAATGGCGACCGTTATCGTGCCATGATAACCGACTATTTGATGCCTGAAATTGAAGCTCGTGATCTCGGCGACATTTGGTTTCAGCAAGACGGCGCCACTTCCCACACATCGCATCAATCAATGGACTTATTGAGAGAACATTTCGGTGAGCACATAATTTGACGTTTTGGGCCGGTCGATTGGCCACCAAGATCGTGTGATATCACACCGTTAGACTTTTTCCTGTGGGGATATGTAAAGTCAAAAGCTTATGCCGACAAACCCGCTTCGATTCAGGCCTTGGAGGAAAACATCACGCGTGTAATTCGCCAGTTACCAGTCGAAATGCTCGAACGAGTGATCGAAAATTGAACTCAACGGATGGACCATCTGCGACGTAGCAACGCCCAACATTTGATAGACATAATCTTCAAAAAATAAATGCCAAAGAATGTTCTTTCAAATGATAATAAACATTCTCCATTAAATTTTGAATTTTCTGTGTTTATTTACTTTAAAAAAGTAGGGAATCTCGAAATGGATTACCCTTTACATGTAACTTAACTGAGAAAAAACACAATTCTTCTTCTCTCCATTTAACGACGAGATTATGATCAGGATTACAGGGATCATAACCCTCCCACTTCACTGCATTCCTACTGGTCCGTTTGTGGGGTTCGCCGGTTCGACCTCAAAGTATATCTGCAGGCATCCCGATTTTGGATCACTTCATCATTGAGGCCAATCAAATGCTGGTGTTTTTGCAGTTGTGTGATCCAGGAGTTTTTCGGCCTGCCTCTCTTACGGGATTGTAAGGGAACGTTGATTGTCATTGCCTTTTTGGCGGGGTTCGTAAGATTCCTCCCTTGAACATCGGTCGGTCGGTCGTGCTCCAATTTTTTCGAGATGGGTTCTTTAACGTGAAGGCTTCCTCGGATTCTGGAACTTCTAATTTGTTACTCCTGCTGTCATGCCAAGCATCTTCATCTCAGCAGCTGTTAACTTGCCCTCATACTTTTTATACATTGTCCAGCCGGACGTACAACTGCTGTGTAGAGCCTTCTTTTCAGCTTAGGGGACATTTTTCGATCACAGAAGATGACAGAGTTCTCCTGCCACTTCATCCACCCTAAGCTTACACGATGATTGATGTCGACATCAACTGTTGCTTCGCTGTTGATCATTGATCCCAAATATTTGAACTTTTCACACTTGGGAACCACCACCCCATTCACATAAATGTCCGGAATGGGTTGACTTGGGTCAGAGAATGGGAAGTACAGATACTCTGTCTTTTTTTGGCTAATACGATACCCATTCCCTTCAAAAACATCTACCCAAACATCAAGTGCTCGTTGTAGGGAAGTCTGATCATTACTTATGATGGCTCCATCGTCAGTAAAGAATAACTGATGCACTTTAAGGTCCGTCACTTTTTCCTCAAGCAGATAATCTAGGACTATAATAAAGAGCAAAGGACTTAAGACACTTCCCTGGTGAACATCGACTTTATTTGGGAATTCATCGGTGACACCTGCGGGTAATCTGACTTTTGTCTTCACTCCCGCGTGCATGTACATGATCATCTGTACGTTTCAGGAACTCCTCGTTGTCTGAGCGCTACCCATATCAGATCTCTTGGTTGTCTATCGAATGCTTTTTCAAAATCAACCAGAATCATATGAAGATCCTTTAAGGAATCACGATGCTTTTTTTCCATTATGATCTTTATACTTTGCTTTGCATCTGTGGTTGATTTACCCGCGACAAACCCGCACTGGTCGTCAGACAACCGTATTTTTTGTCTTAAGCGGTCATCTAATACCCGCTCAACAATCTTGATGGTGTGTGATATCAACTTAATTGAACGGTAATTATCACAGTTTCGCGTATCACCCTTTTCTTTGTGCAAAGGAAGAAGATAACTTTTCCTACACTGATGGGCATTGGATCTAACTCATGAGAGGTTTCTCACTGAACTCACTGGGTATCTCTTCCGGCCCAACCTCATTTCTCTTCTTGGAGTTCTTGACCGCTTTCCCAACTTCTTCGACTGATATGTCGGTCACTTCTTCATTGTTATAGCCGGGGAAACTGTTCGCTTAAAAGTTCCTCGCAATACTCTCGCCACCTGTGTAAAATGTTTTCGTCGTCCACAAGTAGTTGGTCTTGTGCATTGTTAATGAACTTCCATGAACGAATTTCCTGAGTATTTCTTCTTCTCTGTGCGGCAATCTTGAAAATTGTTGTTCCTTTGTTCGTGTTTTGTCGAAGCTCGTGGGTTACCTGGTTCCTATCAACGGGCGAAGAAGATACCTCCTCCAACTCCGGATACAGACTCACCATACACTTAGCTTGAATTTGGGCACACTTTTTCTTCGCGATACTTTTGCAACATCTGTATTCCACTTCAAGGTGAGCTTTTTCAACTATATTATTAGAGACGCTTGGTCAAAGCGTTAAAAGCCACTTTATTTTCCTTTATTGCTGCTTGAATTTCCTCTGTCCACCACCAAGTTTCCTTTCCGTGCTGGTAATGACCCTCCGAGGCTCCAAGCAGTACTTTAGCTTTCTCTAAGCAGGCTCGTTGTAGAGAATCCCACATATCTTGTTCGCTGCACTCTATATCCTCAAGTTCGTTGGAAGAGACGGTGTTGCTGGGTGATTGCCTCTCCCAAGATCACTTTGCAATCTTTAACTCTAAAGCTCATGAAACTTGCCACCAAATGGTAATCAATCTGGGGTTCATTTCCACCACTGCTATAAGTGACCAAATAACGGCTCTGTTTTTCGGTTTCTATGAAAACAGCATTTTAGTGAAAAACGCCCAGTGCCTGAATATCTTCTGAAGGTTGTAACACTCTATATCTCTACCTTTAGCTTTTAAACGGTTTTTTTTCTAAATTTTGGGCGTGGCAGTGGGCGTATTTTACAATTAACCATTTCGCAGCCCTAGGGAGTATGTGTACCAAATTTCAGCTTCCCAGCTTAATCTTAAATTCGTAAAAATTGCGTACGGACGGACGGACATTGCTGAATAGTCTTAGGATTTGGACCTGATCATAAATATGTATACTTTTATGGGTCTACGATGAATATTAAGGGGTGTTACAAGCTATGTGCCACAATTAATATACCCTTAGGATAGGGTATAAAAACGAACTCCAAGTGTCTGAGAGACTGCTACCTACAATCAAAATCCCTATATTGAAAAGCGATTAGCTGCAATGGCGACCTTTCTATGATCTATTTTCGACACTCATTCACAACAAGATGTCTTTGTGGGAAATAGAAAGAATGGAATACTTGAAAATCTATATGGACGGCCCTTACAATTTCCAGCGCAAACTATCAAACAGAATGGGAAACCTTAAACGGAAGATATGGCAACGAGCATAAAATCAGGTCTATGCACATGGAAAAAATGCTGAAAGGAGGTCATCTTGCGAGTCATCAGCCGGGGGCACAAGTAAAGCCAATGCCTGATGTTACCAAAACAGGATTGGCGACTCTCAACAACAAGGGGGTAGATACTTCGTCATGGGGCCCGATGATAGTACATTTTAACTTTTTGGAAAGAAGATACCAATCCCTTAAGGCAGATGACTCCAGACACGCTCTTCCTAAGTTTTACTTATTATCAAGGACTAAACTTACGTTGACTGCAATAGTGTAATATCTACTTTCGTTAAAAGTTCTTAGCTTTGAAACCAAAGGAGCGATACAAGCAGGCAATTGTCTAAGCTACGCATTAATTGCTTGACACATGACAAGGGGAGCCAATGCGGAAGTAAAAGGATGTGTAAGCATTGCAACAAGAGGCTCCTTCAAAGTTAGTGAACTAGGAGCAACTGATGCACGCGCCTCGCATAGTACAATGGAGTTTATGATACTTCCAAGGTTTAGGTCTGAATTCATCGTCTAAGTACCAGCTTAAGTACTACTCAAGTTGACACTACATTTGCTATCCGAGGAAATTTGAAGCCTGACACTAGCCGATCCAACATTCAACGACCCCGGCCGTATAGACATTATAATCGGAGCAGACATATATGTTGATATAATTCTGAATGGAGTAAGACTTTCTTTAAGGTGCTGCGCTATAGTGGATATACCATCGCAATATACCATATTACTATAGAGCTCTAATATTGGCTGATAACAAGCCGAACCTCAACACAAAATAACAATAATGGCAAGAGAATTACAGCAATGGTCTTACAGACAGCCATTGATAAGCAACTTGAACGATTTTGGGAAATGGAAGAAGTAGCTGAGCGAAGTCCAAAGAAACCTGATGTGAGGCAATCTATGAAAAAACTCATTACCGTGGTGCAGACGGAAGGTACATCTTCAGCTTACCCTTCGATCAGGAGCTATTAGCTGCTCACAGGCTGAGAAAATCACGCCATAGAACAGTGGTTAGACTACTGCAACTAGAAAAGCGATTTAGCTCCGATGAACCACTAAGAAAGGAATACACAAGGCTTATCAAGGAATACTTAGATCTTAACCACATGGTCCAAGTAGGCCCCAGCAATAAAGACGACGTTTACTAAATGCCGCACCGCGCTGTACATAAACAAAATAGTACAACTACTAAGCTACGAGTTGTATTTTCACGCATCGGCTTCAAGACAAGGCTTAAAGAAGATTTGACAACTATTATAATGCGGTGGCATCGACACAAATACGTATTTACTGCAGATATTGGAAAGATATATCGTCAGATACAAATCTTTAGTAATCATCAGCACTATCAGCGCATTTTATGGCGATATTCTACGGATGACGATATCAAGGATTACAGCCTAACAACAATAACATATGGAACATCATAATCTGGACCATATCTGGCTGCCAAAACATTGATAAAGTTAGCAATCGAAGAAGTCAGAAAATATCCTGCCACAACCGATATTGTAAAAAATTATTTCTATGTCGATGACTTGATGTCTGGGCGAGGAACGCTTAGAGAGTGCAGAGAACTGTAGTCGCAACTGGTATCTTTGTGGATTCTGTCTCAGGAAATGGTCCTGCAATAGTTTACAATTACTAAATAGCATATCGCCAGAGGCCCAACATACCATAACCATAAAACATTGGGAATTAACTGGAAGCCATTAGATAACATGTTCCAGTTTAAAGTAACAATAGACTGTTATATTTGATGTTAGTTTGAAGTAAAAGACTTGTTGCTTTGTCGAGATGAGTTTATTAACTAAAACTAACAAATTCAATTTCATATATATTCATTTTAGTATGAGTATCAATATAAATATGTGTATGCATGTCTTTATTAGAAAGAGATATATATATATAGTATAATTTATGTGTGTACATTGTATATATAACATGCCCCTTTTATTATGGTAACATAAACATTTAGTTATTTTAATATACTTATATATAATACGTACATAGTTTCAATAACAATTCCTTCATAAGAATTCGAGATTTAATATCTGGATTCGGGAGCAGAAACAAAAATAAAAGTAATTCATTTTTTTAAGATTTGTTTACCGGATCGCAATGTCAATGTGTCTGTGGGTTGTTCGGATTCTAGTGTTGTTTGGTACTTATTGTTATTACTCGTAGTATCGTTTTTTCTATCAATAATTATGTCTCTTTGATTGCGTCGATATTGCTTTCCGTCTGTGTCCTCCACTATAACAGATCTTGGCATCTCGCTGATCTCCACTACATTCCCTTTTTTCCACGGTTCTTTAGGGAATTGTTTGAAGTATATTGGTGCCCCTTCCATTATTGCAGGACGTTCTCTGGCATGCTTGTCATGTGCTAATTTCATTTTACTTTGGTACTCTTGAGTGTGCTGTCTATATAGTGTGTCATCTATGAACGATGGTTTTAGCTCCAATTTGTTCAAAGGGATTCTAGTTCGCAGCCTTCGTGACATCAGTAACTGTGACGGAGAATACATAAGATGTTGCGTTGTTCGGAGGTTGAGAAGTCCTAGGTCTGTGTTTGTTTCATGGCATTTTGTGAGAAGCTTTTTGCATGTTTGTATAGACCTCTCAACTAATCCGTTCGATTTTGGATAGTACGGGCTGCTTGTCGTGTGATCAAATTTCCACTCGGTTGCGAAATTCTTGAATTCTGTGGAATTGAAGGGTGGACCATTATCGGACATGAGTTGGGATGGTATTCCATGTCGTGCAAATATTGACTTGAGATTTACAATAATTTCGCTAGCTTTGTATGACTTCAGCTTTGCTATCTCTATATATTTCGAATAGTAATCAATTAATAAGAAATACAACTCCTTTTTCCATTCAAACAGATCGAGGCCTACCTTCTGAAATGGAAGATCTGGCAACTCATGCGGTATTAGTGGCTCTTTGCAATTATTGTTGAGATATTTCATGCACGTCTTGCAGTTCTCGACCGATTTCTGTATGTCTGCATTCATGTGTGGCCAGAATACTAAACCTCTAGCACGGCGTTTACTTTTTTCTATCCCTGGGTGACCATCATGGATGTATTGCAAAATCATATCGACCAGTTTTGATGGAATCATCAGTGCTTGGCCTTTAAATATCATTTCATCAATTACTGATAATTCATTTCGATAGTTCCACAAGACTTGAATTTCCGGTTTTAGCTTCTTCTTAGTTTCAGGCCACTGACTTTTGATAAAAAATCGCACCTGCTGCATTGTTGTATCTTCCGCTGTTTCATCAACAATTTGTTTCAGCATTGGTTGTGATATTGCAAGATTGGATTTTATTAATCCGACGTGGATTTTAATTTCTGTATCCAACCGACTTTCTTCTTTGTGACATAGTGGTGCCCGCGACAGCATATCGGCAACTAGCAACTTCCTTCCAGGCTTATATACCACCTCAAGATCGTAGGATTGTAAGCGAAGCATCATCCTTTGCAATCTGGCCGGTACATGAACTAATGCCTTCTTGAATAGCGGAATCAGCGGTTTGTGGTCGGTTTCGACCAATGTTTTTTGCCCATAAATGAATTGATGGTACTTTTCGCAGCTAAAGAGGATCGCATATAATTCCTTCTCTATCTGTGCATAGTTTCTCTGACACTCGGTTAGAGTCTTAGATGCGAAAGCTAAAGGACGGTTATCTTGTAAGATACATCCACCTACTGCAAATTGCGAGGCATCAGCTGAAATTACTATTGGCTTTGCCGTGTCAAAATAAGCTAGCACAGGTGGTTCTGTGACTAAAGACTTGAGTTTCGAGAAGGCTTTTTCCAATGATTCATTCCATTGAAAGACTACATTTTTCTTGAGTAATTGTCTCAAGGGCTCCGTTTCGTTTGACAGATTTTGAATAAAAGATCCGAAATATGTTATCATGCCCAAAAATCTGTGAACATCTTTCACACAGGTGGGAGACGGCATGTTCAAGATCGCTTCGACTTTTTGTGGATCTGTATGAACACCGAGTTCATTGAAGACATGACCAAAGTATTTGACTTCTGTTAAGCCAAACCTACATTTGTCTTTATTTAGCTTAAGACCGAATTTATCCATTCGTTCCAGCACCCTTATTAGTTTTTCATTATGTTCCTGAATACTACTGCCATAGACTAGTATGTCGTCTATGTACACAATAACATTCATATCAATAAACATTTCCGTCATGACACGATGGAAAATTTCTTGCGCTACTTTCACACCGTATGGCATTCTAAGGAATCGGTACCTTCCATAAGGTGTATTAAAGGTGCACAGTTCAGAGCTATTATTGTTCAGCTTTAACATCCAATAGGCTTTACTAGCATCCAAAGTGGAGTAATATTTTGACCCAGATAGTTTGGACTTAATAAACTCAATACTGGGAATGGGGTAATGCTCGCGCTGAAGGGCTTTGTTGAGATTTCGCGGATCTAAGCAAAATCGTAGTGAACCATCTGCCTTCTCAACCAAAACTATTGAGCTGACCCATGACGTTGGACTATTAACTCTAGCAATGACTTCGTTTTGTTCCATTCTATCTAACTCATTCTTAAGCTTCGCATGTAGCTTAAAAGGAATTTTTCTAGGAGCATCAATAACGGGATTCACCTGAGGGTCAACTTTCAAATTAAATTCTCCTTCTAAGCAACCCAACCCTTTGAACAAATTGTCAAATTTGGGTGGTATGCTTTTGATGATTACACTCGAATCATTTTTTAATTGATTGATAATTCCTACTGAGTTACGATGCACTAATCCTAATCTGACGCAATCAAATTTTCCTAGCACTGTGGCGACATTTTCTTTAACGATCAGAAAATCTATTTTTTTGCTTTTCTCCTTTTTCTGGCCCAAAAATGCGTTGACGGAACACTGACCCAAAACATTGACCGTAGATCCTCCAAATGCTCTTAAGTTTCCAAGACATTTGTTAAGAATCAATTTATTGTTATAATTGATCAAATTAAATGTGCGTAGAGACATCACATTTGCTTCTGTACCCGTGTCCAGCTCTACTTTAATTATCTTGTCACTAATTTTAATGAGCTCTGTAAAATTTATGTTAATTTTACTTCCACTTTGATTAGATTTAAATAACTGTTTTAAATTTAGTGTGCCTATAAAAAAATCATTATCTTCATTTACATCACTACTGCTATTCGATTTGTTATTTATACTAAGAGATTGAACTTTATTAGACTTACAATATTTAGCGAAGTGATTCAAACCTTTGCAGACATGACATCGTTGACCAAGTGCTGGACATTTGGTGCGGTGGTACCAGTTTCCACATCGCTCACATCTCTTGCTTGATTCGTTCTCTTTCATTTTGGAGTTGCTGTTGTTGTTGTTGATACTGTTGTTCTTTCTGCTATTCCTCTGCTTGTACTGTTGCTGCTTGCTGATATTTTTGGATGCTTGTTGTCTGGAACTGCTGTTGCTGGGTTGTTGTATATAATTTATACTGCTTTCAGAATGGACTGCGAATGTGGACATCTCCTGCGACTGCGACTGACTTAGGATATATGATTTCGCACGTTTTTCTGCTGTTTCCAGATTTAGATCATCTGTGTCGAGTAATAAACGCCTTAATTTGTCATCATTTAGGCCAATTATGAAGACATCTCTGACCATACTGTCTTGAAGCGTGTCATAGTCACATGCAAGAACTAATTCCTTTAAATGGGTGAGGAACTGATCTATTGTTTCTGCTGACTTTTGTCTTGCAGACAAGAACTTATAGCGCTCGAATACAATATTTGTTCTTGGATCGCAATGACTCCCAAATTTCTGCACTACTTCGTCGAACTTAAGATTTTTGGGAAATGTGTTATATATGCGTAGGCCATCATCTCCGATATACGAAAGAATAGCAGTGACCTTCCTTGCATCTTCTTTTATACCCACTAGATCCAGAAAAATTTCTAGCTTTTGTATCCAGAACTTCCAGGCAGCACTCAAATTGGTTTTGCACCAAAAGAAACCTCCATTTTGGATTGTGTAGTTTGGTTGTTCGATGAATTCGATGCTGATGGCGGTGGCGGTGGCGGTGGCGATGGCGTTGGCTGTGGCGGTGATGAGGGACTTTGAAAGCTGGTCTGCTGCTCCAGTGAAAGCTCCAGAATTTCCTCCTCTTTTTTTTAGTAGGAATCAAATGATATTCCTGAATCAGCTACGGAATTTCTGACGTCTTTATCCAGCTTGACTATTTAATGCACATGTGCTTTTGACATTTAGGTTATCGCGATTGATTGTGTGTATTGAGCTGGTGACAGTTTTGTTTTTTTTTTTGTTTTTTTTTTTTTTTTTTTTTTTTGTTTGTTTTATTTTTGTCGCATGCGTTAGACTTTTTCTTTTACTTTTAATAGATTATACTATATTAACATCTGACACCATGTTATATTTGATGTTAGTTTGAAGTAAAAGACTTGTTGCTTTGTCGAGATGAGTTTATTAACTAAAACTAACAAATTCAATTTCATATATATTCATTTTAGTATGAGTATCGATATAAATATGTGTATGCATGTCTATATTAGAAAGAGATATATATATATAGTATAATTTATGTGTGTACATTGTATATATAACATAGACAAACCGTTAAAAATGTTTGCCATACAATGGGGATGGGATATTCGCCTGGACTGACTCTACGATTGCCTTTGCCTGGATTAGCGGATGTCCTCTAAATGGAAAGCCTTTGTGGCAAATAGGGTTTCCCAAATTCAGGAAGTTACTGATCCAAGTTCTTGGAGACACATAAGATCAATCGATAACCCTGCTGACTGCGCATCCAGAGGTATCGACACCACATCAATTAAAGCATCACTCATTATAGTGGACTGGTCGGAGCTAACAAGGACATACAAACAATGATGAAGCAAAGCTTTAAACAATAGCTTGCCTCAACTCTAACTAAACGCATTGCCTGAACCTATCTTGGATCAAAGGCGAAGCTATTGGAAAATTTGTTCAACGGACTATATTTGTCACAACTGCAGCAACGCTCAAAGTGGAAACTAAGCCAGCCAAATTTTCATATCGGAGATATTGTACTTATAAGCAATGAACGGATGCCACTAACTAAGTGGTCACTAGGGAAAATTGATGAACTTCACTCAGAAAAAGATAATGAAGTTCGGGCTGTTACAGTTTTTAGTAATAAAAAACCGATTACTAGATTATGTCCTCTTTCCATTGCAGTAACTGCGAATGAAATAACAGATCCAGCAAGCCAACAAGAAACTGAAAACCACACTCAGCGTCGATCGCCGAGAAATAAGACGATTTTTCAATTTTAAATTCATTTTTATTATTTTCAAAAGATCTTGCATAGTAAACAAAAATGATTAAATCTAACTTAAAGTTAACAGGATGCTTATTCTAGGTTACTGGTCCTCATGCGGACGCTCTAAACTTAACTATATCACTTATTACTATTACCTTTCGGCCTAATTTTTAAAAACTGGCAAACTTAATAATTATTTCTTTCTTAAAATACTTAAAACTACTATCTAAAGCTATACATATATATAAACAAACAAACAATTAAAAACTTGAAAATAATTATACAAAAAACTATTACTAATTATAATCAGCGGTGACGTGCACTCGCCGCCTCTTCGACAGAGGCACCTAGTGCCCACCCCCAACACCGTTAGCAGCACCCAGCAGCCGCCAACAAAGCACACATGCGCCACTGAGAGCCGACTGACACCGAAATGCATCGGTCGAACCTCAAGAACACCACACCTTGCAGCCGACATGCCCAGCACAGCAAACCTACTTACAACTTAAAACTACTTAAAACTAATAGGAGTTACCTTAAGGTAACGCACCGACCTGGAAAGGTATGTCTACCTCTTCCAATTCGGTTAATTGCGTGTCCGTATCAATTTGATCCCCTATCGCGGTACTAAAACGAAGGAGCTCGGGAGAATTAGCGACGTCCCTGTCGTAGTTGAGCCGCTTATCAGTCGCTCAGCGGTAGCGGTGGTCTCCATGTGTGCTTCATTGGGGTAGTATGCCTCGAAGATCAGGCTATTGTCGTTGGTCATCGCCCTCGCAACGTGCCTTCGAGTCACCTTAATGAGGAAATTGTCAATCCTTTTCAAGTGTGCCCCATCATATAATACCGTGTTGGGATAATATTTTATGCACTCAGATTTAGGTGTTCGAAACACCCCGAGACATGTCCTAAGACATTGTCTCTCGAAAACCCGAATCCTTTCCATATACGACGGCGCTATATTGAACCACAATGGACAGCCATAAGCGATGATGGGCCTTATTAGGGCCACGGAGCATATGACCTTAACTCTAGAAGCAAGTTGACTGCTATAGAGACTAAACCCAATAAGGTGGCTGGTCTTGACCAGTTTGGTCATGATGGTTCTTGGACAAGGAAACTCATTAACACCAAACGAACAAATTGATTCCGTAAAGGTTATTCCATTCGAAAACCGCCCAGGTTTTGAGAAGATCAGAAGAGTAAATCTAATAACCAGTGACTGGAAAATAATTCTTTACTACGACATGACGAACTATTGGAGAGAATTTGAAGGATTCCGGGAACTAGTAAGGGATATGAATGACTTTTGTAAAATGAAGTCTAAGGCTTTGACTCACAATATAGTTCATCAATTTAACCATCAGCTGACAATTATAGAAAACAATAACGATTTGCTGCATACACAAGGAGTTGGAAGTTAACTCAAGGTCAGATCAAAACGATCGTATTTCGACTTCCTTGGTACCGTGGCAAACAAGCTGTTCATGGTATTGGATAAGTCATATGCTGAACATTATGAGCAGCAATTTCAGCATACCTGAGCTAATGAAAATCATTTTCTGTAGTTGACCAGACTTCACTCGCAGAAGCAACGAGTCATATACTTCAAAAAATATTAAAACTGGTAATGCATAGCTGCAAGCATTTCAGACCGATCTTGAGAACCTTAAGAGCATGGCAGCCAAATCGATCAACCAGAAGGAAGCAGAACACGCATTTTTAGCTGTGGCAGCGTAAGCTAATGTTGCATACGCTGCCATTGCTGAATTATCAGCAAACACATAATTTTCTACTTTAGTAATTCTCTACTGTAATTCTGACAGATTTGCATCATGCCAAAATTAACCCTCTGATGATCACTCCAGATCAACTCAGATCGCAGCTGATGTTGATAAGCCTCCACAACTAGCTGTAGCAGAAGACAATATTTTAGTATTTAAGGGAAGCAAATAAAATTAATTTGTTCATTCGTAAAAGATAATTCAGAGTTATTACTTAGACTTCCGCCCACCAGAGGTAAGGGGTCTTTAAGCTACTTTCTAAAACCAACATTATTTGATTTTTAACAGCAACAATACTGTTAACAAAATACTTATTCAACAAGTTTGCCATCGCATAGCTTTTATTATATTTTATGTTATTGTAACTAACTTCTTTTATTAATAAAATTAATATTAGTTGTGTAATGTTCTCCACATTGTTTTTTGATCATTTGCATTGTCAATTTTTCGGGGTATTTAAATGTTTTTTTCTTTCTTAATCTCAGCCTTAGACCTATTTCGTATACTTTTGTACCTCGTCCAGTTACCTTGGACTTACCATGAACCATATATTTTTATGATTTTTAAAATTTTGCATTTTGTGAATTATTGTACTGTAGAAGCAAAATTGTCACTGAATTTCTTAACTGAAGTTTTATTATTTTCATAAGGTCATTTAAAATATTTGTATGCTGGAGTTCGTTGTCCTACTTCTTTCATTTCACCAAACACAATATTTTTTGTTATGAGTAGTGATACAAATAAATGATAGATTTTTCAAAATGGATGTTTGGAGTTGTAATGCAATTGTGTGAGTGAACTGGCCCAATTTGATTTGCATGTCGAAACATAAGGAAAGGCTACAGTCCGCTTGGGCGAACAGTATGATATCCTTAACCCTATGTACCCCAAAGAAAAAACGCATTAGGAAGATGATGGATAGCATTTTATTTCATTCTATGAAATTTAAAGAAAAAAAAATAGTTTTTTGAAAAAACGCCCCCAAAGATTGGGCGTGGCCAAAAACTTTGTATGGGCGATTTATTGGAAAAATATTGGCTAAATATATTGTTAAACATTTTTTTTCGATTTCTATAAAAATTTTCCAAGAAAACAGCATTTTTGTCAAAAACGCCCACAAAAAGTAGGCGTGGCAAAGAACTTTATGGTAACCCTCAAGTTGCTCAAGAGGACGACCGATAGCAAACATGCGACGGAGGCTACGACAGATGATGCAGGTAGTCCAAATAAACCTCCACCACAGTAAGGTTCTTGAAAAGAAGCAGCTGGATCTAGCCCTAATGTAGGAACCCTGGATAAACAAGAACAGGATTTTAGGATTGGGGCTGAAAAACTATTGTACTTTTTATTCAAAGGAAAGGTAAGAACTTATAACCTTCACATACTTATGTTATCTAATTTCAGCACAGGTGACTTAACGGCAGTGGAAGTCAGAGGCACCGATGAGAGCTGCACCGTAGCGTCGGTTTATATGCTTTACGACGACGGTAAATCGGTTCCCCCGGACTCTGTGAGGGCGCTAGTTACAGCGTTCGAACAAGGTAAGAAAAACTAAGTCTTAAGCTGTGATGTCAACGTCCACCATACCATCTGGGGCAGCTCAGACATCAATGCTAGAGGTGAGGCTTTGATTTTGATTTTGGCCTTTGCTCCGATCTACTACCTTCTACCTTTATTACAGCAAATAGAAAGGAAGTCCTGGGCGTAACTTTCGTATCTCATAACAGTTCTATTCAAGTGGCAAACTGAAAAGTATCCAGTCAAGAATCACTATCTGACCACTGCTGGATACTCTTTGGCATACAGATAGGCTCTCAAGGCAGGGAAGTTTTCAAAAACACAAGAAGATCGAACTGAAATAAGTTCAAAAAAGAAATACGTAAGAATCCTCCAAATTTCCTGCCCAGATAGAGAGATCACCACCGAAGAGGAGGCCGACGAAACAGTCGGGTACCTTACCTGGATGCTCTCTAGCGTCTTCGAAAAACCCTGCCCAAACAACGGCAATAGAGTTAAAAAACGATCAGTTCCAACATACAACCGATAATGATCCAAATTGCTGAGGAAACTGTCATTCCATGGCTGAGGATTATATACAAAAGTTGTCTACGGCTCTGCTACGTTCCCAAAGTATAGAGAGAAGTTCGAGTGATCTTCATTCCGAAAGCAGGGAAGGCAAGCCACACTACAGAAAGGACTACAGACCGATAAGCCTGTCGTCATTCTTGCTAAAGACTATTGACAGGTATGTCAGAGAGGTAATTGGCGATAACTGTCTGTTTACTAAAAAGCAGGCCTATATAAAATGAATTTATTGTCGGCATCAAGGTCTTAACATCCTATATAACAAGGTACATCTACGATGTTTATGATGATAAAATATTATCAACTTATCAATTTTTAATATTCACTCTGTATTAATCAGTTTGAACCAGTGGCACGCAGATGGTTTCGTGTTCGAATCCGTAACCAGGCTAAGTAATTTTTTAATTTAATCATTATTTATTTTCTCTTCAGATGAACTTTCAAACAACTAGACGCTTTAAATTGATGGAAAATATTAATACAAACAAATAATAATCAAAACGAAAAATATAATAAAAACTTGTAATATGTGCAACTTTTTTTTACTTTAGTTAAGATTTCCGTGATAACTTCTGTAAGTCCGAAGAGTAACATCGAAGAAGAAATTATTACTTTTATAGGGCCTGTGAACAAAGATCTAGAAAAGTATATAACATCGCTAAAGTGCGCCAATCGTTTTCCATAAGATCTCTTACAGTTGTTATGGAAATATGAAAATATCTTTCCTTGGCCCTTATGGAAACTAAATTGTTACTTGGGTTATTCTTTATTTTATTATATTAAAAAATAGTATAGATCTTGCTTTTCACTATAATTTATTTGTTTATTTATTTATTTAATCAACATTTTATAATTATAATTTATAATTATTTAATAATTTAAATCCTTCTTAGGGGTAGGCACCTTGTCGTTCGTGGCGCCTGGTGCGGAGGCTTCGTATTGCAATGACTCAACGGGGTATGCTGTCGATGACCTAGTCGTCAGAAGGGCCACCCATGGCAGACAGGCTGTTGATGAGCGATCAACTAAGAACTACCAACCTCCCCCCAAACATGAAAGGACAACAAACAAAAAAGAGTCTGAAGGACCCACCTTTGATGGAGGACCACACTGATAGTCAAGGGTGTGGAGGCATAATGCTACTTGACGGCAACAAATTGAATCGGCAGGATGCGAGCGCCTCACCGGAAGTTAAACCTGCGTTGGGGAGTTCGTGGCCGGACTCGACCGTGCTGGGGATGTACTCTCCCCACAGGTCAGCAACAGTTCGACCATTGACTCCGAGGCGGAAGACAGACCTCTGGAGGAAACGCTCGTCCCCCGTAAAAAAGATAGAGGTAAAAGAACCTCTGAGCAGAAGAGGAAGGAGGGCTACAAATGCTCCCAGAAGTACCTGAGGAAGATGAAGGACTGTGACATGGCTAATCTCTCTGACAGAGATAGAGCGTTGGTGAGGAAGCAAACCAAGCTAGTCAAACAGTACGAGAATCGTAGAATGGCAGTTAGTAAGCTCCAAGCCACGGGAGAAAGATGGCGCCATGGACCTACATCCGCCAACCACCTGAGAACAGCAGCAGAGGTCATTAAATTTGGGTTGGGGAATATCAGATTCTCCTTCCCTAGCTCCGATGGCCAGCGCCGAAAAGCTATAGTCTTTTTCTTAGTCCACCGTGGCTATATAAAGCCAAAATCCACGGACTGAGGTCAAAAAATTACACACTCCTACACTCTAAATGTGAAGGTAAAGTTAGGAGTTGCATTCTGATAAGGAAATCAATTAATTTTCTTTTCTCTTATCGGTTCAGCAACAGTGATCAGACAGTGGCTAACTGCGACCACAAGAAAGAGCCCGCACTCATTCTTGCATCCGCTTATCTGCCCTACGAAGAAGAGACGCCCCTATCACCACTACTAAGGGACTTGGTACAGCATGCCAGCACAACCAGAGCCAACTTAATATTAGGTATGGACGCAAAAGCTCACCACACACAATGGGGCAGCAAAGACATTAACAAAGGGGGTGAGACTAAACTTGATTTTATATTCCTCTCCAACCTACATATTTGTAACAGGGATAGTCACCCTACTTTCCATAACAAAATTAGGGAAGAGGTAATTGATCTCCCAATAGATAGATTCAGGGTCAATGACTGGATGGTATCACCGAAGTGCTCTTTCTCTGATGACTTCAGGATAACATTCACAATTGACTTTGTTCTACCCAAGGAACGCCCCTTTAGGAATCCTGTCAAGACTGACTAGAGTAAATTGTCTGAGTTAGTCGAACGTCGACATCCACCAACGACATTGGTACATTATCGAATGCCGCTCTCGTTGATGAAACAGTCAATCGTCTCACAAAGACCCTAACCGACTCATTTAAAAAATTCTGACTTATTAGTCGTCCTCCTAAAAGAACACACGCGGCTTGGTGGACTAGGGAACTACGACTTCTTAGGACCAAGACCGGGAAACTTTTTAATAGAGCCAAACTGACTAAAACCGATGAAGACTGGGTGAATATCGCAACAGCTCCAACGAGTTCAAAAAGAAAACTAGAGCAGCAAAACGAGCATCCTGGGCAAACTACTCCTCCTGCATCGAATCCACCATAGAAGCGGCTAGACTCCGGAAGGTTTTAGCCAAAAACCCCTCCCCTGTAGGGTTTCTGTGTAAGGAAGATGACAGCTGGAAGTTGATAATCAGGAAACTCTCGAGCTGCTCCTCGGTACACACTTTCCGGGATGTATAACTCCAGGAAGACTGCTGCGCAGCTCTAACGACGGACCCTCCTCATTCTCTGATGAAGAACTGACCGTCATCAGTGACTCTACCAGCACAAAGAGAAAAACATGGACTCTCCAATCCTTCCAACCGTACAAGTCGACAGGACCGGACGGTCTTATACCTGCCATGTTACAAAGGATTAGCAATAGGACTGTACCATGCCTACAGTCAATCTTTAGGGGTTGTCTGACACTTGGACTGGTTCCCGATTGCTGAAGAGATGTCGGGGTAGTCTTTATTCCCAAAGCTGGGAAACCAAGCCACTCTACACCCAAAGATTGCAGGCCAATTAGCCTTTCATTCTTTCTTTTGAAAACTCTAGAAAGACTATTGGATCTACACCTAAGGAACATTCTTGAGAATACTGGTGCTTTGTGCAGTGCGCACACGCATATGTCAAAGACGGATCTGTGGAAACTGCGCTGCATGAAGTAACGAGAACAATCGAAAAATCCCTTTAAAACAAAGAATTTACGTTGGCGGCCATTCTAGACATAGAAGGTACTTTCAACAATCTGAATACTGGAACCATTATTTCCTCACTTGAGGATTTAGGTTCGCCAAAGCTTCTGACAAACTGGGTTGAGGCTAGGCTTAATAGCAGAGTCATTAACAGCAGGCTAGGGGACTGTGCGATTAAGAAAAATTCCAATCGTGGAACACCGCAAGGAATATCTGTGGAACATCTCGATCAACAAAATTCTTAAGTCCCTTGCCAACAGAGGTATAAAGATAGTCGCTTATGCTGATGACATAGTTCTACTAACAGGAAAGTATCTTTCCACCATTAGAGACATTATGGAATCTGCGTTATCAGAACTATCCAAATGGACGGAACACAACGGCCTTACGGTTAATCCAAAGAAGCCCGAACTAATTCTGTTTACCGGGAAATATAAGGTAAATCTTTTATGGTGGGACAACGAATGTTGTGCACTGGCTGTACACCGCGATTGTAAGACCCATTCTGACCTACGGTTCAGTTGTCTGGTGAAAAGCGATTAAAAATAAATCTTACCTCAAAAACTTAAACAAGGTGCACACCACAACTAGGTCTGGATACTTTATTGCAGGCCATTGAGCTATTCACTTAGAACGTGGCAGCCAAAGCCGCTCTCAGATTAAGAGAGAACAAACTTTGGAGGCCTGGCTATTGCATACACGCGAGCATACTTGGAACGTTTGTAAGGAAGGGTCTTATGTCATGCACTGAATACGAGAAACCCAGGTACTTACTCAGTACCGTTATTAAAGGTATACCCGCATAAAACAAGTAAAGGTACAGGAGAAGACGTCTTCTCAGAGGCTCTTGCCGTCAACGAGTCGTTTCGACTGACCGATCACTGCAGTATCTTTCAAGCTGAGATCTTTGCGGTTAAGAAAGCATCACAGACTATCCTATCGATGGGACTAACAGCAATGGAAATAACTATCTGCGGGGACAGTCACGCAGCACTTAAAGCAATCGGCTATAACCTTGTAAACGCGAAGTGCGTAACTGTGCGTAACTATTGGCAGAGTCGTTGTTTTCACTTCCGTCAGTTTCTTGGTTAAGAATGAGACAACGACTTTAACGGTCTCACAGTAACATTTACAGGCTTATTTTTCACACTCAATGCACAAGCAGTCTTGTTTGAGGAAATACCAATTTTGAATTATATATACTTTAGCTAAGTAACATCACAGCCTTTCTTAACTAATGCAAAGTAATATATGTTATTTGCAGATATGTCTATTTGAAGCTACATAATGTCCATTTCCGCAAGTAGTAATCTAGAGAGATGCAGCCATTTAGTAGGTGTAATATTATCAAGTTAATTCGCCTCTTCACAATCATCAAGAACACAATTACGACTGATCTGACTTTTTTTCGCATTTCTTTCCACTCACTTGCTTCATTGGCATTTTAAGTATTTATTAGAAACGAACTCAAGGCCACTAACACTGGGAATATCTTCACATACATAAATCATTATTTTTATGAAAGGTATTAGCATTCTTTAAAGTATTCAATTTATCTTTATCAGAACTATTAACACCGTCTTTAAATTTAAAACATTAACAATTGTAGTAAAATTTTTTTTATTTTTTTATATAGAGTAAATCTCACTGATTTGTATATTAATTTTGACACATAGTTTTAGCAATGTCCGTCCGTATCAACTCTTGAGGCATTTTAATTTATGCTAGGAAGTTGAAATTTAGAGCAAATACTCCCTACGGTCCCGAAATTGTAGTGCTAAAAGTTTTTATATCCGCCACTTTTTGTGGGCGTTTTTTCCAAAAAAAAAATTTTTTTTATAAATTTCATAGATTGAAGTAAAATGATATTCATCACCTTTGCTTTTTTCTTTGAGGAATATGGATATGGATATGGATACGGTATCATCCTCTTCGCCTCAAGCGGACTGTAGTCTTTTCGCCCTCATAAGAAATCGCCCGTATCAAGAATAATATTATCGCACTTAAAGCATTTTAAATTTAAGCCATTTTAAAAGCAAAGCAAAAACACAACCAATTCCAACAACTGCTGCGCAAGATTAATAATTAATAATTAAATATGTCTTCAAACATTGATAAAATAAATTTATTTTAGTCGACTGAGGATAGAAAGAAATAGATTATAATCTAATTTTCTTTTCAAATAGTAAACAAAGAATAACAGCTTAGTCAACAGATTTTAAAAGCATCGACAAAAGTGTGGGGGAGGAATAATCACTTGATTCAACTTAGAAATTTTTAATATAACACATTTCTGTCTGATACCTGATGCCTGTGGCAAGAGAGTTGAGATCTCTTGATCCCAACCAGGTACCGTTGCCATAGGCGTCTGCGTAACGAAGAACATAAGCGGTACCTGCCGCATGTAAAGATGAATCTGAAACAGTATCTTTGTTGCATTTATTTTATTTGGACATTAAGTCCGGTTCAAAATTTGCTAATTGGACATGTCCTTATATGTTTGATATATGCACCTTTTGTACATTTGCCTGTTGACCTTATGTCAGCTTACTAATATTGTCCATGGACTTTATGTCAATTTAAAGCAATGTGCATGGACATTTTGGAACTCTTGGAGGATCCATTGTCTGTCGTCGGCCTCCGGGCACAAATTCATTTTGTTAATATGATACACAAAGCCACAATGGCCTATGAGGAAACTCATCAGCATAGTAATGTTCTTCTTGCTTAAGAACACGATTTTCTTGTAAGGATTAATTAATCTTTTGTACAGTTTTGAAAACGACACGACTTATTGCCCACTTCCTATTTAATGTTGTCCGTCCGTGGGCAAAAGCCCACTTGTGGTGGTTATAAATACTTATAAGATCAGAATTGGTGGGTTAAAAGTTAATTATGTAGACTTATGACTCGGCGCATACTTATTTTGGCATAACATATGGGTTTAAATAGCCTTGTTTAAAAATTTGAATATTAACAGATTAAATATTTAGATGTGTTTGCTTTGGAGAATTCATCAAACGAAGATACTCCTTTTCGAAATAGTTGAGTATTTCAGTGGGGCGAGGAGAAAAAATCCGAAACCGCATAAGGAAAAATTTTAAAACTTTGTTTAAAAGCATCACCGCATCCCTGCATTTTCTATTATAAATAAAAACTTTAAACATTTTTTACACTCGCTTATTAAATCATGTTTTTTTTTCATAATATATAATATGTAACCTCCAAGTTCAATAACCATTGAGAACAATACACGAAGTTTTTGTCCAAGCGAATGTTTTGTCGATAGCTCTTTAAAGCTTAAATGTCGCGGACTAAATCGAATTGTCTACGGCTAATATGGCCGTATCTTCTGTGAACGTCGCTACGATAGTATCATCTTCTTGCGGTACATCACCAGTGTATAAAAGAAATAAAATGGGACCAAGAACGCTTCCTTGTAGAATTCCCCCCGCGATTACTTTGATTTTGGAATACTCGTTCCCGTGCTTCGGCTTCATAGGACTTACAGTTCCCAAGTAATTTTGGTCCTGATATAGATGCCTGACAGAGGACAGAAATTTGACTTGGCTTTTATTATAAGAATTGTTTCGTTCATCCGGTAAATTAACGACTTAAATGTAGTAAGTTTTTTTTTCTGTTGGTAGCTGTTTTGTGTCGTTATTAAATAAGGTACTGGACTTTAGAAAATCATGCTTATAGTTTAAGAAAACCTGACATCGAAACAGGCATATCATATAAATTGTATTACCTATTAACCCTCCAATGTCAACAAAGACGCAAATCAAAAACTGTTAAGTGTAACCAAAAACTCCATTTGATAAACCTCATTTTTTGAATTTCATTGCATACCATCAGAACCATTTCTCACCCCTTGTCTCGCATACCGGGTGTGTAATCTCTTTCTCACACCCCAACGTGAAATTGGATGTTTTGGCGTGAAATTTGGATAACGCATGCAGGTCACGTGACCGAAACAGTTTATTTACAGTTCAATATTATTCGGCGCACGTGACAATCCTTCACAACAACAACATTCATTTCCATTTGGATTACACCCCAAAAAGTTTGGAAACATACATACCTACTACATCAAGAATTTGTATTTTTCTGCTTCATCTTTGGGGAAATCTGATCCAATCGTAAAGATAAACGAGTAGCTCCGTTCACCACTCATCTCTGTGTCTTGTGCTGAAGCGCACAGATAGTTTTATTTTTATACCCCTATTAATGTTTGCAATGTTAACTGAAATATCCGCTAGGTTATGTTATTGAATATCCAAATTGGCAAAACAATTGGACTCGGTCCCGTTATCGTCTTTCGCAAATCGCAGACTGGATAATTTTAATTGTTAACATCAAGCGTTAACCGTTTCATAATTAACAACTTTTTCAAGAATGTATATATATTGCGTTTTAATTGTGGTGTTATCTTTAGTAACAGTAGTGTTAATGTTAACATTCACCGTCGCTAATTAGCTCCAGCAGCGCTTAACTGACTTCTTCGTTTTAATAGTTCCTTACAAATTAATCGGTATGTACATACATGAGTAGCTGGCAGTAGACCTCAACAGACAAAAAAAAAGTTGAGGACCGGTATCTTACTACGTGAATTGAATGGTACTGCAAACACGAAGTCGTACTATTTAAGCGGTACGACTTGCGCCTAATGTGAGTTTAAAATACATACATTTATATGTTGGTATATACCTAATATTGATATGTGTGTAGTGAATATGTAGGCAGCTCGGCTAATGTCGAATGAATAGACTGCTCGTTATTAAACGCTTTTGAATCAAAACTGTAGAGAAAAGGAAAGGGGCTGAAATTTATTTTTACCAACGCATGTTTAAGTTAAGTACGTAATTCAATCACAGTGAGCATGTTTGCAGCGATCGACTCTCGAGGTTCATATGCAAACTACACAGTTAATTTTGCGTACATGCAATGGAGTCTCTTAAAGTATATGTGTCGCTGTTCAATAATTCATAGCTTGCTTTTTTAATAAAGTATGTTTTACGTATAGAACTTCGTATTGAAATAAAACACAAGAAAATCGTTTTTAATGTCCATCAATGTGGCTTTATTGGAAGGACAATTTTATGCCATTAATATTTGAATCTGACTTCGGGCATGTAGCCGCCGCGGCTGGTGCGAATAAAGACAAGCCTAAAGGTCCGATTTTCAACCACTTTTTCAAGCATTTGGGGCTGTATGTCGGCAATAACGCCACGAATGTTGGCTTCCAAGTCCCCTCACGTTTCTGGTTTGTTGACGTAGGCGAGCGACTTCAAATATCCCCAAAGAAAATAATCCAATGGTGTCAAATCGCACGATCTTGGAGGCCAATTCACAGGTCCATTCAGCGAAATTATGCGCTCATCGAATGTTTCCTTTAACAAATCGATTTTGAAGTGCGCTTTGTGGCATGTAGCGCCTTCTTGTTGGACCACATCTCATACGCATTCATGCCATCCAATTCGGGAACAAAATAGTCGGTTATCATGGCTCTCTACCGGTCTCCATTAACGGTAACTGACTATCCAGCATCATTTCGGAAGAAGTATGGCCCACTGACTCCACCAGCCCATAGAGCACACCAAACAGTCAGTTTTTGTGGATGTAATGGCGTTTCAAGGGTCTCATGTGGATTCTCTTCACTTCAAATGCGGCAATTTTGCTTGTTGACGTAGCCATTCAACCCAAAATTAGCTCTATCACTGAACAAAATATTGCGATGAAAATCAGCAACGATATCAAACTCATTTTCGGCCCATACACCAAAATCACGACGCATTGCATGGTCTCGCGGCTTTAATTCTTGCACAAGCTGGATCCTATAAGGTCGTAAGAAGAGATCTTTGCGCAAAATCGTCCATAAAATTGATGGGCAAAGCTCCAATTGCTGTGCTCGGTGGTGAATCGATTCATTCGAATCCTCTTCAACACTTTGCTCTACAGCGGCAATTGTTTCTTCGGTGCGCACTTTCGATGTCTCTGCGGATGCGTATTATCACATAGAGTAAACTTAGTGTGAAAACGATCCATGGTTAACCGAATTAAATGCTCTGATTGACGATTATGTCGACCATAAATGGAACGGAGCTTGCGGTAAACTTCGAGAACTGAACCATTATTTTCTAAATAAATTTGCACGATTTGCAAGCATTGTTCTTTTGTCAACCTGTTCGTAATGAAATATTAAACCAAACTGAACATAAATGTCATTAGATCTGCCAGATTTGACCACAAAAGTTTTATCTCTATTCGAAAAACCAACCACTAAAAAAAAAACATGAAGAATTACGAGCGGAAATTTGCAGGTACAAAAAGTGCACCCGCAGGCTTATCACTTAGTGCAAGTGTTAGTATATACAAATATGAAACCAATATTTATAACAGGCATATAATTATATACAGTGGTGGTCCAGTATAACGAATAATCGATATAACGTAGACTTTTTTAAATTTCATTGGTGTTTCTATATAACGTCTGAGGGGGAGAGTACGATAACTTTGGCGCCAAAAATTGAAAGCCGTTTTTTGTAGAGGGGTTAACTGCAAGCATTTTTTACTACGGGAGGTGGGGGTGTATCTTGCTCCGTTTAGGCGGGAGGGGAAATGTAAAAAAAAATACTTAAAATGGAAAACAGTGATTAAAAGAAGAGTTTTGAAAGCCAGAAATCTGTTCTTTAATCCAAAATTTAAATTAATTTATTTTTGTCAATAGTTTTTAAAAAAAATAAATTGGCTTTTTGTGATAAATGCTAAATTCTAAACCGAATTTGAGAAAATTACAAATAACTAAAACTACTTTTTTATCATTTTTTTTTGTATTTACTGTGACCTCACTTTAAGTATTAATGTTAATAATAGGTTCATCTTTGTAAGTAAAGCACAGCTGTTTATACAATCATAAGAAAATAAAAAACAGCATTTGAATTTTGTACCGTTGCTTTTTTTATGCAAAATTGAAACAGGTTATTGTTTATGAATGGCATTCATTATTCGACCTTTGTAAGAGAGAAGGGTTTTTTTTTTGGAAGTGTTTTTTGTTATTAAAAATGGCGGATAAGCATCCACTACTTCATCCTAAGTTAAATAACTTTTAAATTTTTTGTTCGTTCAAAAAAAATGTGACAAAAATTTTATTATTCCAATCAACCTATCTACCGGTACAATTTTCAATGGGCCTAAATGTCGGCTAGAGATTCGCGAGGTGCTTCCAATAATTATCTCTCTTGTGATCAAAATACCCGTGAACACGGTTTTTAAATCTAAAGCTACAACTTATAGATTTGTTAAATATTATTGTAAATGATATTTTTAAAATAAGCATTTAATCGCTTGGCGCCATTACGACGACTTGGGCTCCCAAATGATGGAATTTTTACTTGACGTAAAAAAGTATACCCATGTTTTATCGATGGTGAAGAAAGTATGAGTTTGGAACTGAAGGACTTTGACCCTCCCACCGTTCACAGTGAACACTTAGAGGGTGTTCTACTGCCAAGCAACCTTGACTTCGGTTTTTTGTTTTCGATTTAAAATTGATTTTATCATTGATCACAAAAAGCCAATTTATCACTTCACTTCACAATTTTGAAAAAAATTGGTCTAAACTTTTTTTTTTAATTTTTCTTAGCAAGATTTTGTGTTTGTTTGCGAATTTCTTAAAAACTATTGACACAAATGAATTAATTTAAATTTTGGATTAAAGAACAGATTCCTGGCTTGGAAAACTGCTGCTGTACTTTTTGGTAAGAGTAAGAGTTGCCATTGTCTTTTAATATACTGTTTTCCATTTTAAGTAAATTTTTTTTTAAATTGCCCCTACCTCCTAAACGGGGCAAAATAGAGCCCCCCTCCCATAGTAAATTTTTTTTGTATTTAACCCCTCTACAAAAAAACCGTTATCATTTTGTGGCGCCAAAGTTATCGTACTCGTACCAAAAAGGGTTGTTACATACCTACTATAACTTTCTGTTACTGTGCATTAAATAAAAAGAAGTTTGTTTTGTCTGGCTGGCATACGTATTTGGTATCGACATATGAATACCTACTAGTTTCGATTAAAATCGAGCGGCGTTTATTCATTTGTACTAGTAGTTCGGTAAAATTGGTAAACTTGCAAAATCATTGCCGATTGCAATAAGAGAGTCCCGCTTAAGGACATTACAAAGAAGTAACAAACTCAGCTTAGATACGGTATTCAATACAAATGAAACTGGGCATGCCGAAGAAGCAAGTGCTCTAAAAAGCAAAATTTTCAGATTTAACGTGCAAGTAAAATTTGTTCGAAATTAAGATTTTTTCGATATAACGAATACAGATGGACATTATACCATTCGTTATGCTGGGGGTCCAGTATACGTAGATAGTGCTTGCATCAATATGACAAGGTGTAAGCTGCTGTAAGAAAACCATATCACTATTGACTCTACTTTTAGAGAGGGGTATAAATTGCAGTTGTTTGATATTCAATAATCCAACGTTACACCAAATGTTGCTCTTTCGTGAAAATTTGCCACAATACGTAGGCAAATCATAAAAGTTTTAAGGGTGCGTTTGTTCTAAAATACAAAATTGTTATGTCATTGCTGTATCTTTGTCACAATTGGTAGTATAGTAATAAAAGGTTTCTAGCTTTAAGATCTTTTGGCATAATCGAAACGAGCGAGCAGTTCCAAAAATACCAACAACGGCTTTAAGGTTCTTGTTAGACCAATAGTTTCTTACACAGTTTGTAACACCACTTAATATTCATCGGAGATATTTTATACAGTGCGGAGCAAAATTGATGTATCTAGTAGAAACCTTAAAATAGAGGTGCATTTCTGTTGACAGCGACACGCATATTTTATAAACTTCTAATCCTTTAATTTTGCTATTCTTTATTTTTACCTTGTACTTTTTAACTTTCTCGTATACATTAGATTACTAAAGAGAAAGTTATTGCGATCGTGCGGAAATTTCGAACTCAAACTGAGTATGAGGGATAATATAACGACTAAATAGAAGTCCAAAAAGTGGGTCCGCCAATGCCGTCCGTCGGTCTGTCTGTGTGTCTGTCCGGGCCCCGTATGGCGAAACGGTTCGACGGATTTGCTTCAAAATTCGTATATAAGGTTTATGGGGTTACATCTCGAAGCATCTTTTTATTTTTTGCTTTATCATTTCAAACGGTACCTGCCATACAATTTTTTGGTGAAAATTCCTTATCACTATTTTTCTAGAAAAAGGGTGGATAGATATTAATCTGCAAATTTTTGGAAGTTGTTTTTATATTTTCCTCTTTATTTTCAAAATATTTATAATTAAATATAATTTTAATATTAACTGTCACAGCTTATTTCGACTTATATTTGGACTTATTGGGGACCTTTCGTAAGTTTTACGAGCGCTCATAAATTTACAACAATATGCGTTAGTAAATAGTTTAATATTTAATACTCGTAAAAAAACCTACCAAACCGAATGAAACCCAACCAACCTACCAACGCTGGAAAAACCTACCAAGTTTGGTAAGATTTTACAAAAACGGTCTGGTTTATTCACTCTCTTTGAGAGTTCGCAACACGTGTACGCGTGTCCATTTGAGAGCTATTCTCAGAATGTTCTCAAGAGCAAAAAGCAAACTCTCTGCGAGCTTTTCTCAGCACTGTCTCCACTTTCGAAGTTATTCTCGAGAGCGATTTGAGAGTCTTTTTTAGTGGACACGTAACATAAATGTACGTCTACCGAAATTTTTGTATAGCATTTTGGGTATATGTGGATATCACTAACGAGATATGAGATTTATGACACATTTTTAATTTGTACGAACATAGTGCGATTATATTTGGATGAGTCTTTCTGTTATTAGTTACTTGATTTTTCATCTGTGGCATATTTAAATACCATTGCTTCATCTCGCAAACTGCTTGATTGAAAGGACTTTTGAATCTTGAATGAATTGAAGAACAGTTTAAAAATATCACCCAAAATATTAACTAAGTCAAATGCGGGTCCATGAGCTGTGCGATTTTTCATTGAATGACACCCAAAAAATCTATATTTTGCAGGGTATATTATACCTAAATACATTTCTCATATGTACGTACATTATTGTGTTTTCCACCTGAATTGGGTGCACTGAAACTAAACAACGAAATGAAGCAACAAGGATCTATATATTCAACGTTATAATACTAGTAACATAGTTACCATTAACAAGATTTGCATGCGATGCTAGACCATCTCGATGATAATGCTCGTTGTATTTGTTGTCCGTTTGTGAAAAGAGAACAAGTTCAAAAAGTTAACAAGGGATAACTTTTATTTATTACACCCCAGGGATCGGACTTTGTTTCTACTTCTCCTACCCTGCTTTTTACCTCGTTTATACTATGTAAGGGTTGCTTTGTAAACATATGGCATATTGTTGTGGTGTTATCTTCGAAGGATTTTCATATAAAACATTTACTTACAGGGAATATACCACATTGAACAAGTACTCCTGGCTCTTTGGGGGATTGAAATAGAAAAACCTGCCCCAGAGTCGAGTCGGCACACAGCAGCACACACAAATATAAAACAAACAAAAATGATTGTCGTAAGTGAGTATTTATTAGCACGGGGATTTCCACACAACTTAACAGAATTGAAATTAATTGTGTTATTATTACAAGCACATGGGTGTAATCTGGTTTTAGAAGAAAAAGAGAATGTAATCGAATTGGACTTGAGTTATGAGAGTGACTTTAGATTTAATAAAGTGAACGACTACGTCATACAAAATTTTCTCGCTACATGAGATGCGTTTTTCAATCGCAAAATGAATCGAAAATGAATGGTGAAAAATTTATTTAAATCACGTTTAGGGTTTTGAAAAATTTGATTATTCTCAAAATCGTCACCTAAGATTTGTATGTAATTTCGCACATAGAACACTTAATATAGTTGTTCAAAATACAAAAATTTATCAAAATCGTTGAGCCGTTTTTGAGAAAACGAATTTAATTTTAATTAATTACTAGGAAACTATGAAAAAAGAATATTTTTCGAAAATCTAAGTACGCAGATTTGTTCAACATTTTAGAAAACATAGTAAAATTTCGGAATTCCCTCTATGAGTTTTTGAGATACTGGCGGTTTTATAAATTACCTTTATTCGAAGTTTTTGCCAAAAACTGAGTACGCATTTTTCCCGATCCCATCCCAAAAAACAAATAAAATCCAAAATACAAAGAAAACAAAAATCCTTGGAACCATTTGCATAGTTCGGTTTTCCAAATTAAAATTTTTTATTATTCTTTTTCCATACGATTTTCTTAAATTCGGATAATTATGTTAAAAGTGCCACAATGCAAGGTTGCATCGAAACACTGAAATAAACCATATATTTATTTGAATGAAAAGTTATTCAAATATTTTTATAGTTCAGTCGCACTAAAGGGATTGTGGGTACCCTTATTATGAATAAACACAGTGCGGGTATTAAGGAAATTTAGGGATGCCTTTGCCAATTGATTTTAAATCTCTGTAAACTATAACGACTGATGAACGAATCTTTATATATCACTGTAATTCCGAATATTGGCTTAAGGGGAGCTGATGAGCATTCCTGGGATAACGGCTAACGGCCGCAATTTTTTTTCGATTTTCCTATCTGTGAATACGTGTGAGCCAGACATATAAAGTTAGAAGTAATTTGCTTAGTTACCCGCCAAAAATTAGTGTTGGGAATTTTGCAACATTTCCAAATGGCAACAAAAAACAGCTGGTCACGGCGAATTGTTGAGTTTACACAATTCAACTTTTAGTGCTATTTTAATGTAAATGTTTATGATGAAACATAAAAATAAGTCACACAATATTTGGTAAAATGTAATTGAAATATTTTTTGCGGTTATAAGAAACAGTTCTCCATTTTTTATTTGCCTTAAAATAACATACTTGGGTTGTTTTATTTTTTCCATTTTTGTTAATGAAAAATTGGAAAATAAACGAAACAATTTACTACTAGTACTACTAGTGAGTGATTGCAAATATTGTTAAAAGGGTGTTTTCATGTACCAAAAATAATTATTATTTTTCATTAAAAATTAAAATAAATTGGATCACAACAGTGCAACAACACCTGTTTTTTATTGGCTCAGTGACGAAGTGATATTACACTGGGAGTCCAGCGAAGTTAGAGTCAAACCCCACCGGCGGATCAGTACGGATGCAGTGAAGGGAGAGATGGGAATTTGACTTCTGGTAATTTAAACATTATTGTATTTATTATATTTGAAAAGTTTAATTATAATTCGTAGTTAGATTAAAAAGAAGAACTCTTTTAAATTTTAATAGGATTTTAATATGACATCATTAAGATTTCTTTATGAAAAAAACATTGTTGTTTGTTTCTTTTAATACAACACTTAATCGGCTAAATAAGACATTCTTGTTGATTTTATTTATTTTTTTTATCTGCGTACTTTAATGCTTGTTATTATGTATTGCACATATTTGGGTATTTCTAAAATAGAACCATTCACTCGATTATAATATAATTATACAATTCGCGTTGTATCACTTTGTTGCAGTGGGTCTTTTACATAAAAAAAAATTATATCAAAATAAGCCACCCCTCAAATTAGAGAATTCCCACCAGTGGCAACAAAAGAAATAATCTACAGGCATTAATGAGCAATCTTCTACACATGGAATTAGATCCGTTTAACGACTAGAATTAACTTTTAATCAATCAAATATGACACCGACAGTGGTATTGAGGTAACCTCTTAAAACTAAAAAAAAGGGGTGACACCGACGAGGGAACAAAAATTGGTTCCCCGTACATTATTTTTTTGTTATAAGAAAAAAGCCAAAAGACTTGGTGCCACACGACACAAATTTGTAACAGTTTGTTTTTTTCATCCTTTTTTTCTGTTTGTCTAAAAAAAAATCTCCCTTGTGTGTAGTTCTGGAAAAAAAAATTGTTGCTGATTTTACCTGAAACTGCTGCATACATTAGTTAAAATTTTTTTTTCAGTTTATGTGAATACAAAAATTCCGAACGTGAAGGTACATTATATTATAACCCTCAAATCAATCCACCCCTTATTAAATAACCCAAGCACAAAAAAAAACCATTGACGGACTGCTAATTAACTCTATGTAAAATAATGTTCGCTATAAAAAATGGTTGTAACCTAAAAAAATAAAACTTAAATGAAGCCGAATAAAAAATCAGAATAGTTAGTGCCTAAAAATTACGGTTTGAATAATGAAAAGTCAGGGTAACCGTTTTTTTTGCGTTTTTGTAGTTAAATATTTAAAAAACAATTCTGAGGGTTGTTTGCTGGTAGGCATAAAATAATTCGTAAGAGCTCTGCACCAGGCGGATGCCAGTCATTTGGTTCCACTTCAGACTGCTTAACGACCGATGAAATTAAAAGGAAAACCTATCTGGAAACGTATTATCAGAGTGAAAGTGTACCTAACTGTATTTGCCGTCTGTGTAAAGATATATAAGCATAGGAACGTACAAACATGATACAGTTCGGCGTGATTTTTATTCTAAGATTTATGAATGGGAGCATCTTTTGTGACTTTTGGAAATTAGTCTCATTACATACTCCTTAGTCCTTCGCTAGGGGTAGGCACCTTGTCGTGTGTGCCTGGTGCGGAGGCTTCATATCGCAATGACTCAACGGACTTTGCTGTCGACGACCTAGTCGCCAGAAGGGTCACCCACGGCAGACATGCTGTTGAGGAGCGATCACCTAAGAACAACCCCCCCCCCCCCAAAAAAAACACGAAAGGACAACAAACACAAGAGATAACTACTTCAGGTGGAACGCACGACTGTGTAAATGCACTCGCGACAGCGGCAGGGTCGTGGAGTCCGGAAGACCCGACTTTCATGGTGCACCACACTAATATTCAAGCATGTGGAGGCAGATTCCTACTTGACGGCATCAAATTGAATCGGCAGGATGCGAGCGACTCACCGGAAGATAAAGCTGCGTCGGCGAGTTCGTGGCCGGACATGAACGTGCTGGGGGATGTACTCTCCCCACAGGTCGGTAACAGTTCGACCATTGACTCCGAGACGGAGGACAGACTTCTGGAGGAAACTCTCGTCGCTAGCAAAAAAGAAGAAGAAGAAGAGCTACAAATGCTCCCAGAAGTACGACAATCGTCGTGCCAACAAGACACATCTCGTGCACACGACTCGCGAGGATTCGGTCTCACCAACATGCCATGGAGAAGAAGACACAGGGGTCGATAAGAAGGTGGAACGGCCTACTCCGTAGGCAATTCCCATCCCATCGACCTCGAAGGCGGTGGTTCCCGTTCTCCGACCACCTCGAAAGCTGAGCAATGCTCCAAAGGCCCAAAGAGCTAAGCAATCCCACCCACGGTCGGATGGGTCCAAGGACCCGAAGAACACTGGAAGGGAAACAGCTAAGCCAGCTCCCGAGAGAACTCGCACGGCGACCGAGGTAACAGGGACAACGAAAAACCCCGTCTCATCGGCCTCAAAAGCCGCTTTCTCTGCTCTCCCACCACCACGAAAGCCGGGCAACATTCGAAAGGAGGGCAATGACCAGCAATCCTACCAACGGTCGGAAATGTCTAAGGAAATGAAGGTCGTTGGAAAGGAAACAGCAAGCAGGGCCCCAAAAGAATACGCTCAGCCGACGAGGTAACAGGCAAACGAAGCAAAGATTAGGAGTAGTGAAGACCTCACCCTAGCCATTATCGACCGTAGCAACCCTGACGGGAAACTTGCGGCAGATAAATGGCTTAAGGTAGAGGCAAAGATCCTGGAGGCCATGATATCGGAGGGAGAGACTGCTAATATTAACAACGCCTGCAACTTCGTTAGAGCAGGTTGGCGGAAGGGAGTAAAGGCCGTCGGATGCGGCAACAACCAGGAGTCACTAGACTTTTTAACTCATTGGCCGAGGAGAGTGTGGACGTAGCCTAAGTCCAGAAACCGTGGCTACATAAAGCCAAAATCCAGGGACTAAGGTCAAAAAATTACTTTCTAACTATGAAGGTAAACTTAGGAGTTGCATTCTGATAAGGAAATCAATTAATTTTGTTTTCTTTTATCGTTTCAGCAACAGTGATCGGACAGTGGCTAAATGCGACCGCAAGAAAAAGCCCCCATTCATTCTTGCATCCGCTTATCTGCCCTACGAAGAAGAAGACCCCCCATCACCACTACTAAGGGACCTGGCACAGCATGCCAGCACAACCAGAGCCAACTTAATAGTAGGTGTGGACGCAAAAGCTCATCACACACAATGGGGCAGTAAGAACATTAACAAAAGAGGAAGGGGTAATTGATTTCACTCTAGCACTCCCAATAGATAGATTCAGGGTCAATGAATGGATGGTATCCCCGAAGAACTCTTTCTCTGATAACTTCAGGATAACATTCACAATTGACTTTGTTTTACCCAAAGAACCTCCATTTAGGAATCCTGTCAGGACTGGAGTAAATTTTCTGAATTACCTAGTCGAACGTCGACTTTCACCTAACCCATTGGTACATTTTCGAATGCGGCTCTCGCTGACGAAACAGTCAATCTTCTCACAAAGACCCTAACTGACTCATTTAAAAAAATCATGCCCTATTAGTGGTCCTCCTAAAAGAACACACGCGGCTTGGACTAGGGAACTACGACTTCTTAGGACCAAAACCAGGGAACTTTTTAATAGAGCCAAACTGACTAAAACCGATGAAGACCGGGATGAATATCGCAACAGCTTGAACGGGGTCAAAAAGAAAACTAAAGCAGCAAAACAAAGATCCTGGGCAAACTACTGCTCCGGCATCGAATCCACCCAAAAGCTGTTAGATTCCGAAAGGTTTTAGCCAAAAACCCACCCCCTGTAGGGTTTCTGTGTAAGGAAGATGGCAGCTGGACAGTTGATAATCAGGAAACTCTCGAGTTCTCTTCGGTACGCAGTCTCGGGATGTACAACCCCAGGAAGTATGCTGCGCAGTTCTGACGACGGACCCTCCTCATCCTCGGATGAAGAACTGATCGTCATCAGTGACTGTACCAGCACAATCAGAATAACATGGGCTCACCAATCCTTCCAACCGTACAAGTCGGCAGGACCGGACGGTATTATACCTGTCATGTTACAAAAGAGTAGCAATAGGACTGTGCCATGGCTACAGTCAATCTTTAGGGGTTGCCTGACTCTTGGACTGGTTCCCGATTGCTGGAAAGAGATGAGGGTAGTCTTTATTCCCAAAGCTGGGAGACCAAGCCACTCTACACCCAAACACTCAATTAGCCTTTCATCCTTTCTTTTGAAAACTCTAGAAAGAGTATTGGATCTACACCTAAGGAACATTCTTGAGAATACTGGTGCTTTGTGCGGTGCGCAACACGCCTATGTCAAAGCGCTGCATGAAGTAACGAGAACAATCGAGAAATCCCTTGGAAACAAAGAATTTACGTTTTCGGCCTTTCTAGACATAGAAGGTGCTTTCAACAACCTGAATACTGGAACCATTATTTCCTCACTTGAGGATTTAGGTTCGCCAAAGCTTCTGACAAACTGGGTTGGGGCACCGCAACACCGCAAGGGGGAGTTCTATGCCCTCTCCTGTGGAACATCTCGATCAACAAAATTCTAAAATCCCTTGTCAATAGAGGTACAAAGGTAGTCGCTTATGCTGATGACATAACAGGAAAGTATCTTTGCACCGTTAGAGACATTATGTAATCCGCGTTATCAGAACTATCCAAATGGACGGAACACAACGGCCTTGCGGTTAATCCAAAGAAGATCGAACTAATTCTGTTCACCAGGAAATATAAGGTAAATCTTTCAACTGAGGCCAAATACCTGGGTGTGGTCTTCACATCCAATTTGAACTGGAAATGGAACACCGAAGAAAGAATGAAGAAAGGACTTAATGCCTTCTATGCTTGTAGAAACGGGCTTAATGCCTTCTATGCTTGTAGAAAAAGCATTTGGAAAAAAATGGGAGGACAACGAACATTGTGCACTAGCTGTACAGCGCAATAGTAAGACCCATTCTGCCCTACGGTTCAGTTGTCTGGTGGGAAGCGGTTAAACCAAATTTTACCTCAAAAACTAGAACAAGGTGCAGAGAATTGCTTGTGTGGGCATAAAAGGCATAAATCTACACCACAACTAGGTCTGGAGACTTTATTGTACCTGCAGCCATTCAGCTATTCACTAAGAACTTGGCAGCCAAAGCCACTCTCAGATTAAGAGAGCACAAACCTTGGAGTCCTGGCTATTGCGGACACTCGAGCATACTTGAAACCTTTGAAAGGAAGGGTCTTATATCACGTACTGATTACTGGTAACATAGGTATGTCTTCGAGAAAGATTTCAGAATCACTATACCCAAAAGACAAGATAGGACTGGAACTCCCCCAGTACCATTTTAAAGGTCTTCTTCGAGGCAGTTGCCAGCAACGAGTCGTTTCGATTGACCGATCACTGCGGTGTCTTTCAAGCTGATGGGACTACCAATGGTAATAACTATCTGCGTGGATAGTCAAGGACCACTTTAAGCAATCGGCTCTAACCTTGTAAGCGCGAAGTGCGTAACAGTGCTCTTGGCACTAAGAGCTATACGTCATCACTTGCTAAGGAACAATACCAGCGGTTGCGTCATAACCCGAAGCCTATGGCCTCTTGTCGACATCAAAAGATCAAAATCCCTAATCTCTCTTAACAGAGGTCAAATCCGGATCTTCGGGGTATTAACCGCACACTGCGTCATCGTAAATATGGCTTAAAAGCTAGGGCTCGTTGCAAATGACTTCTGCAGAAGCTGCAGAGACAATGAGGAGATAGAGTCCGTCCATCAATATTCACCCGCTCTACATGGCCCAGCCATATTAACCGCTGGAAACGGATTTTTTTAATCTAGCCTTATGTCGCTATACATCACGTATAAATCATTGTTGTATCTTCTTCGCCAAACATTGTATTCAATCAGCAAGGGAGCTTTCATACGACTGGGTAAGAGTCAATGCTTCTGCACCATATAGCAGGACCGAGATGATGAGTGTTTTGAATAGCGTCTCCTTGGCTCTTCTCGATAGGGCTTTATTCCTCAATTGCTTATTTAGCCAAAAAAACAGCGATTAGCAAGAATTATTATTCGTTTGATTTCCGCGCTGATATTGTTTTCCGCATTTACAGCAGTACCCAGGTAGACAAATCCACTAACTACCTCAAATTTATACCTATCAGTTGTCACGTTCTGACCAATTCCTTGGTTGTTTTGGACTTTTTTGATGAAAGCATATACTTCGCCTTGTCGTCATTTATAATCAGCCCCATAGCGCTTGCTGCTGACTCCATTGTAGTGAAGGCACCTGTTACTGCTCGCTTTGTTCTTCCCATATCAATGTCATCAGCAAACCCACGTAATGGTGTTGATTTATTAAGGATAGCGCCTGATGTACTGGCTAGGGTGTTCCATATTACCTTTTCAAATACAGTGCATCACATTGACTTAACCCTTGGTATAGGTTTGGCTATAATCCCTACAAATTTTGACGGAATAGCGAGCATTCTCCAAAGTAGCAGTAGTTTAGCAGGATATGTAGTTCGTCCATATTTATACTGTCGTATTTGGTCGGTCGTAGATTTTCCAGGTCTGGTGCCGCATTGGTAAGGACCTATTACAGCGTCAGCAAACGGCTTAAGACATTTACATAATACGCTGGACAAGATCTTATAGGTAATTTTTAAAAGGCTTATGCCTCTATAGTTGGTGCATCCTTTGTTGGCGATCTCCTTTTTGTGGATCGGGTAGATGATACCGAGATTCCAATCGTCGGGCATACTTTCCGAACATATTTTGCATATATTTTGCTGCCTTGTTCGGTTTTAGTCTGTGATGGCTACATTAATGTCGTTTTGGTTGGGTGGATGCAACTCTTGCTCTTAATAGCACAAGTAGTAATTTTAGACTTCAGAATTCGCAAAAAAGCTGACCTTTTAAACGACGCTAAATAGTGGGACATAAGTTATTCATAAATTATTTCATAATTTGACTGCTCCCTGCCCGATTTTATTACTTATCATTTTAGAATAGATAAAATATTCATACTCCATACCACCCCATATGAAAGCAAAGGTATAGGTTTGCCAGCCCTTCCCGTAAGGTTGTAAATACTAGCGATGGAAAAAACCTACAGCTGTTAGAGAAAATTTTATTAGCTCGTGAAACTTCGTATAACATCTTGCATAATTTGCAAAAATCTACTGGAGTACTTTTATCGGCTGATGAAATCAGTATCTATAATTGGAAGAAAACAGCAAACTTCCAGGGTAAATAGTTCAATATTTTTATTTTCTATATATAAATATTTATATTATATTGTTGTACCCGAGTTCTAAAGCTATTATCGCATTTATAATATTTACATGGAACTTGTTTTTTGAAACAAATCTTCATCATCTTCATTGTCAGCGTCATCATCCTTATCATCTTCATATCTTCGAAATGCGTTCCACGCAAATTGTATTTTTTAAATCTGGCGCCTAGTTTATACCATTCGCCATATGTTTGTATGTGATATATTCGCCACATTTTAAACAATAAAATTACCTTTATAAAGAAATAAAGCTTTATGAATTTATAGTTATTTCTGTATTTCGCTCGCTACAGAAATTCGCACTTTCGTTGACTCGTTGTTTCATCAAAATCTTTTCGCTTTAAAAAGGTCAGATTTCGTACTTCCAAAGTTCATAATTTGCATCTGTTTGGCAATCAGTCGAACTCAAACAACTAGGTGCAAACTTTTTCCCGTCGAGGTCAAATAGAGATTTCGAGGTTGGCGGTCAAAGTAATATTCGACCGTTCATATCCCTCCCCATGAAAAAGGGTTGTGTTGAAAACACAATTGATGATATTTTACATCGTTTATGAGAAACCTTTCAGAAATAAAATTGCCGTAAAACGGCATTAAACTGTAGGTCACTTCCATTGGTGTCAAAAAATAAATCTTTGCCACCACAATAATTGGAGAAGCTAGTAGTTGGGATCTGTATGAGGAGTTTACGCCTAATATTTATATAAATATTTATAATTTCACCTAAACTGGCTGGCAACACTGGCCCCGAAGTTTATTTGAAGTTGAAGTTGAATTACTATTGTTGATTCGCTCGATGTAGTCGGCGTGTTTTGACTTTTTGGACTACATCGACATTTGAGTTTATAGAGTTCGGGGTGGTATCTTTTTCTCCCATCGCCCTCCTTACACACAGGATCAAATATTTTGTTTAAAGAAGTCCGTTTGGTCCGTCGGACACCACTCGACTAAAGTCAACACCTGCTGCCAGATCTGAAAACTGTGTGATGTGAGGCTTCGCCTTCTGAGCAACTTTATATTATAATATATACGGGGATACAAAATATGTTATGTACATATGTACATATGGATACATATGTATCGACTTGGCTATTGACTATTTAATATGCTCTCTGTAACCTATGTAAACCAATTATTATTCTTATTACTGCAAAGCCTGTCAAATGAAACTACATTCATGCACTCGAACAAACCTCTCCTGTTACAATTAATCTATTTACCCACACATTTGTTTCTAAAGCAAGAACGACATAATAAATTTCCAACGGCAGAATCAGCAAGCTAGCTCTCTAGAATAAGCCCACCAAACCGAAACTACCACATTATCGGTACAGCAATTGGGTATGGAATAGAAATACTGCTTTTGTTGTTCGAAATGCGTTTTAACCCGATTTGCGGTGGTGCCGAATAACTTTTCGGGGTAGAAACACTTAAAATAAAAGTGAGGTCTAAATTAAATGTTAAACACCGGTATGGTAGCAGCAATGGCCAGTGTATGCACTCGGCAGATAATTCGCATGGTTTCTCCGACTCGGCAATGGAAAGGCTGGTAAGTGAAGAATTATTTGGCAACACACTCTACGGTTACGGTGGAGAAAAATAGCCTTTCATAGCCTAATTGTGAGCAATTAGAGTATGCAAAATGTAATAAAGTGTTTTTTATATGTTTGTGTGTATATGCTGGCCGAAGGAAGTTTAAAATGATTGCTAATCTCTGCGGTATGTTAGAGAAAATGTTATATGCACAGTAGAAGGGCCGTAATTACTGGATATATTAATGAATTTATTGATTTACTGGAGAAGTGATTATCATTTATCAGTGATGTGAGATCATTTTGACATAAAAATCTTAAACTAAATGTGCTGCGAACTGCAATTATTCAAGCAAATGCTAAATTTTTTTCATTATAATATATCAAGTTTAAAAGTTGTAGCCGAGTGAATATATTAATACGCCATATGCCAGCACACAAATCCAAAACTTACAATATGTCCCCTTAAAAATTAAGATCTTGTTTAGACAAATCTAAATTTGTTGTTAAGATATCTATTAAGCTGTGTAAGTTTTATGGACGATTATGTAAGTTCCAAGGATCAAACTTTAAATAATCGCACAAGAACGTTTTTCAATGTTTATGTAGGCTTTTACGTACAAATTTAGTCACAACGAATCACCACCCACCACAAATGAAACAACCCAATGGAGTGCATAACTGCCCTGCTACCTACGCGAAGATATATCCACTATTCATGAATGTATTCAACGCTTGCAGTATGGTATTAAACTGAGGATTGTTACGGACGAAAGAAGTGTTTTAAAAGCAGGTACTATTGAATTATTATATACATAAGTTGACAATGTACCATAACAAAATACATTTCCTAAATGACCGGACGTTAACGTTCAAACCATCAACAAGCATCTCAAGCACCGCTTTTGGCAAATAGTATGATATTCTGTTCCTTATCCATATATGCCCTAAAGGAAAAAGCCTTAAGAACATGATGCATTTTAGCATTAGCATTTTATTTCAATCTATGAAATATATACAAAAACAAATTTTTTGATACTAACGAATTTCAATTGTTATGATTAACGACCCCAAAAGTGGGCGTTACTGAAAACTTTGTATGGGCAATATAATAAAAAAAATATTGGCTTAATATGTTGTTAAACTATTTTTTCGGTTTCTATGAACATTTTCCAGGCAAACAGCATTTTAGTGTAAAACGCCCACAAAAAGTAGGAGTGGCAAAAAACATTATATGACGAAGAAGGGCAGTGCCAACGTATGTTGTAAAGGTTGTAATACTCTATCTCTTTGACTTTAGCCTTAGAAAAATTTTCTTAATTGTGGGCGTGGCAGTGGGCATATAAAAAAACTGGTAAACTTAACCATTTTGGATCCCTAGGGAATATGTAGTCCAAATTTCAGCTTCCTAGCTTGAATTTAAAGGTCCAACAATTGCGTAAGGACGGACGGACGGACATTGCTAATTACTTTTAGGTTTAGGTATTACACTAATATTAGAGGGTGTTACAAACTATGTGTCAAAATTAATATATTTTTAGGATAGGGTATAAAAAGTGTATTATGTTGGGGCATTCTCCCATATATCGTTTGCTGATGCTTTGCTTAGCTACATCGAGTGTCGTATATTTCTGCGTGCACTTGCTATGGTTGGGTAAAGCATCATCTGGCGAATAGCGGGTCGCGTTGTTTTGGTAGACCAGAGCAATTCATTGTATGGAAATAAAACTTACAGTTATTTGTTTTCGAAAGCTGATGTCAGGATCTACACAGTACGCCCTGGCTTAGTCAGCGTCGTAATGTCTCCTGCTGTCATTGTTTTAACGGTATTTCCACCACAAGTGCTCAAATTAAAGCATTTAAACCGCAATACTCACACTGCTAGGAAAGCACATCAGTATACCTTCAAGCCTGTATTCCGACGTACAGTGAAATCCAATGATTCGTTTATTAAACATACAACGCGAATGTGGAATGCTTCCTTCACATTATAGTTTACAGACATTTAAAACCAACGTGCATCGGCTTATCCTTTTTCCAGTGATTAAAAATGGCCCATTTTCCATTTTTGGTTTGTGTCCATTGTTCATTGGGGCCAAAATTCATGTAGCCTTATTCCTCCTTCGGCATCTCACTTCGCCGTTTTTTGGGAAGCAGAAGTTAAATCTGTTAAGCAACGCCTTCGGCGGCAGTTGAACAAATATATATTGTATTGACTCTAATCGAAGCCATTCTTAATTCGGGACTGCTCTGCCAAATCTCTGATGTTAATCCTTAACTCATTCTTATTTTTTGAGGCTAATTCTATTCTGTGACCAACGCTAGATATGCCAGCAAAATCACTTGTCCTGCTGGAAACCACATTTTAGGGGCATCGGAGTGTTTTGGAATTATATACCCATGATTTTATTTTTAATTTGAATCACCAATAACAAAATTTGTCATTAAATTCACAGTATCCAAAGGCACTTAGTTATACCCAGGTAGACTAAACTCCATTAAATCACAATCAATGCTGACCTACGTTTCACCAAGTGCCAAAATAGGTGGTTTCTTGTGATTCACGTGGGCGTACGGTGAAAAAATATTGGTCCTTGACCCACGAATATTGCTCACGACTACTCTTAAATGCCTACACATAAAAGAAAACCAAACGACTCAATCAAGGGCGTATGCAGGATTTTGATCAGGGGAGGGAGGGGGGTAAACTCATTCATCTGCCAATACAAAGGCTAAATTCCTAAATGCAGTACTGCAACGGCAAGGGTTTTCTGAATGCAATATTAATGTAGTGATACAATGTATAACGTTTCAAATCGCAGTGTAAATGTATGTAATGCGCAAAATAATCAACCTTTGGATCACAAACAAATCTGTTGCGATAACATTTGGGTTGTTTTAATTATTATTTATGTGTAATAATTTAAATTATTAATGTGTTTAAAAGTATTATTTGAGTCATTTTGACAATACATATTTAATTAAAAATGTAACAGCAAAGCTGAGAAAAAAAATGCCCAAATGTCGTTTCAAAACGTTAAAAATTTCAATGCCTCACCTATGCTTTGCAATAAAAAAGCAGTATTGCAAGGCATATAAAAAGCATTCAGCCAAATTAACGTGATAATAAAAATCTTACCTTAAGTGCAGTTTGAAATAGATTTAGTTAATTTGAAAATTTAGTTAATAATTATATTTTTTAATTTCAATGTACATTATAGTTTTTTTTTGTCGCGTATTTTATTCAATGTGAAAGTGCGTTACAAAACAAATGCAAACAGTTTCAAAATAAAAAAAGGTATATTATAGTAGGTATGTTCATGTACGTTCATTTAAATTAAAGCCAATTGGCGTAGCTTGAGTTTTGAACGAACCTTCCCAACACTTCTTTTACAATTTCTTTGCCAGATTTTCTGTAGACACTCAACATGCATAAACCTATAAATTGAAACATTTCCTCACCTATCTATCATTTCAAAATTTTACATTATTCAATTACTATTCAAACGATTTTCAACCATGGTTGAACGAGGCCAAGTTTTTACTCTCCTTGAAGGTCCTTTCAACCGAGCTTGTAGTGCAGGCTAAAGCTAAGGCAATATAGAAAGCAAGTTTTGTTACTGGGAAAAAAATTCCTGCTTCTTGTAAAACATCATGAACCTCCATGAAAACCTTGAAATGAGTAGAACTCGATAAAATTTTTTGAACTTGATTTAAAATCTTGAACATTCATTCATTGATGGATGTAACAAAGAGAATAAATATGCTGGTATGTTTTCCTTCAAAAATCTACGTTTAAGCGCCATAATTAATGAATATATATACGGAATCAAGAGTGATAGCTTCCAGAATTCAAAATCATTCGATGAAGGACGTTTAGACTGATGATTTTGACGGCTCACCGTTCTATGCCTTTGAAGTTTTACTTCAATTTCAAATAATTTTGAATCTACCACAAGTTCATCTATTCCTAAATCAACTTGTGCGCGAAGCACAAGCTTTGTACATGCAAGGAGGTCTAACTTTTGTGATTGTATAATCATTCCCATGAACATCATCACAATTCACAATAAGGGCTTTTCTTGTGTCTTTTCGCACAGAATTTTCGAATTTTGTTTTTGTTTTTTCAAAGCGTGTGCAGTATTGAATCTAGGTTTTTCTTTTCTTATTTTTTTTATTCCATATTATAAAATGCTAGATAATTGCTAGGGGGAATTTTGAAGCAAAAAACACATTATAAAATTATTAAAAAAAATTTGTGCAAAATCTTGGAATTGTTGACTTGAGAGTTTTTTTTGGAAAAAAATTCCTCTATCGAGGAAAACATTTTTTTATCAAAATCATACGAACAGTTTTTATAATAAAACATAATAATGGAATTTTATTTTGTTTCTAATGAATGTATAGGTATGTTCCGTGACCGCCAAAACCAAACAAATAGAACAGACCAAACATGTAATAAAAACAAGAACAAGAAAGACTACCGGTCGATTAGTAGGTAGAGGAAAATACATACAAACAAGTTAGTTTTATGCGTTCGGCCGTATGTAAAAGTTGTACTGAAAAGTTTGATTAAATTCATTAAGATAAAACATAAAAAACTTGACTTTAATTTATTAAAACTATTTCCTTTTGTACAGTGTCAATAACTGTACTGATATGTGGAAGACCAACAACAATTTTGGGAACTTTATAATCTTTAAATATTTAATTTTATAACTTATTCCTTAACAAAAATAAAAGTTTGTATGAACACAAACAATTTTCAATGTATATGTATTTACGCAGGCTTTCACTCTTTGATAAAGAGTTACTTTTGCATTTGGATGAAAAACAATTTATTTCTAATAAAATGAAAATGATCAACCCAAAACCTTGGGCAAACGCTTCCACAGTCATTGCCCGCGAAGTGTAGATTTTGTGAGCGGTCATAATTTATACTTCTTTCAAGTGCAACTGTTTCAAATAATACATAATTTATCAAGTAGCAATAGTTGAAGACGAGTATTAACAAAAAGATTTGATTAAAACCAATTCCTATAAACAAAAAATCAATAAGTTTTTATACATTATTCGATTTATTTATTTCATAGAGCTAAAAAGAATTTTTAAAAAAAGGATGTATTCTAGATTTTAAGAATTTTATTTATTTGACTTTTAGGCGACTCTCACACTAAGGTAAAAACAATAAGCAATACGTAATTTGTATTTCAAAATATTCTCACATCGAACCTACTGTATTGCAAAAAAATGTTTAGCTGTCATTACATCCCACGACTCCAGTAATTCGATTCCACCGTTTTTATTTTTTATTTACTTTTTTTAAGCCTGCGCTGGGTATCGCCAGCAATAAATGTAGCAGCAATCAATAACATTTTTCGTTCGACCGCTTTTGAGTTGCCTTAATGTGCGAGCTTAAATTTAATTCAATATAGGATAATGATTAGCGATAATATTCCATGTTTCCTATTGCCATTTGCTTATTGCTTACATTCCTAACACCACTCTAATTGTTCTTATTTGTGTTGAGGCACAAACGTCAATCGTCGAAAACAAAGAAAGAAATAGCTATACTGTAACATTCGGGATCGTATTCGAAATGGTCAAAAGTAATTCTCTTTAACTGGGGTGCAGTGGCTTAGTGTTGAAGTGCGTTGGACCACTAAGCGAGAGGTCGCTGACACAAATCCAGACCTATATCATCTGAAAGTTTGTATTCGCTGCCCCACCACTTGCGAACGTATGACAAAACTGTCATGAGAAGCTTCTCAAAATTTTCCTTTCGGAGTCTTTATAACTGTCCCCTGGTCCCTTCTGTTCGTGTCTAAAAATATATCTTCGAACACACAGTGGTTGGAGAAGCTAGGCGTTGGGTCCTCTGTGGGCCGTTTACCCCGGATATTTATTATTTTATATTTGAATTCTCTTTAACTATTCCTTTAATTCTCCTTAACCAGGAAAGTGCTACCGCATACTCATCACTTTGTGTAAGAATTAATATACACATGTTATATAAAACATAGAAAAATTATTAAAAGAATACAAATAATACTAACATAAACACGATCTACGACATCGAAAAATAATTAGATACGTAAAAAGCTTTTAAGTCTATATTATTGTGATGGGCTCGTTCCTGGTAATTGGTCTCATGAAAATGACTAAATAAAAGTTCAACACATCGTAAGTTGTGGGCACCTCCACGGAAGCTGAAGGCGAAGGAAGGCAGCAAATCAGGGGAATCCATATGCCCGGATTAAAGCTGCTATATGAAAATCATATTATATATATTATATAGTGGTATCATTTGGAAAAGTTTGATCCGTTGACTTTTGAGAGTTAGGTATACTTATAACCAATATATTAGTATATATTAAAATTTCAGCATGGACAAAATAAGTTGAAAATTTTCATTCTTGTCATGTTATCTGACGGGAGTTTAGCTTTGGCTTTTATATTATTATAGTTGAGTTTTGGGTCAAAATAAACTCCAAGATCTTTAAAATTATTAATATCACAAAGCATATGTTAAGATAAGGTAGATTGAAAACTAAAGGGAATACGCCTTCTTGAAAATTGTTGGCATTTAGATCTTATCAAATTTAGCTGGTTTTTAGCACACAAAATGTCGAAACTATTTATATCGACTTATTTGGGTCTATCTTAGATAACATTCCATTTTCCTTACACGTGTAAAGGTTAAATGATAGTTTCTTCAAATAATTAAATATTGAATGAACCCGAAATGGAATTTTTTTTTAATTTTTCATACTTTGACAGCCAGGGGCAAAAGCACCTTATTGGTTGAAAAATTGAGAGAACGAAAGCATTTGGTATTACAGTCAGCCCTGTCATAGCTTTTGGTAGCTAAATTTATGCTTTTCTATTATTTGTTTCTAATTGAAATTTGTTTTCTTCCACTTGCATTCCACCCCCACAGCAATTCCACCGCAATACTCGCCATGCTAGGAATGTACATCAGTTTACCCTCAAGCCTGTATACGGACGTACAGAAAAATACAAAGATTCATTTCTTAACCGTACAACGCGAATGTGGAATGCTCTGCCACGCTCTGTTTTTCCCGGCTCTATGCAATAGCTCCTAACGTATTAACTCCTAACAAAAAAAATGAAATAAAACCTAAAATTTTACATACAAAGTTAGTAGTTAATACACATGAAAGAACTCCTAAACGTTAGATTTATTTTCATCGAAGTTAGGACTTATTGCATGTTAAAGTGTTAGGAATTATTTCATCATGAAATAAATCCTAAAATCATGTGAATGAAATAAAACCTAATTAGGAGTTGTTACACTCAATGTTGTTAGGAGTTATTTCATCAATGTTAGGAGTTACTTCATTTTCCTTAAAATCATATTTCTTAAGTTAATTTTTGTTTCTCAAACAGCATTTTTTTTTTTTTTTATGTAAACCGTTAAACTATAACAACTTGTCGTACCCTAGGAAATCAATTGGTAACTAGTGTTCTTGTTGACAAGTTCATTCGGTCGCGTTAAAAAAAAAACAATGGAATTCGAAATAATTAGTGGAAAGAGGAAGAATAGTCAATTATTATATGTTAAAAGTGAAAAACAATTATATATAAAAAAAACAAAAATTCGCAATAAGCAATATTACGTATGCTATAACCAAAATTGCAAGGCAAAAGTTGAAATTGTAAATAGTGTATGTTCAAAACCAGTGAAATTTGTGGACCATAACCATTCTCCCAATGAGGATCTCTATAAAGAATTAAAAGCTTTAAATTCTATAAAGACAGAGTGTATTGATGTAGAACGTGTCTTAAGCGATGTTAATGCTTTGAGTGGCATTCGCAATACGTTCCAGACGATTTGTTCCAAGTAAGTTCATTGATCTTATTAAACTTTTTTCGGATTTGCACGCTGCATTTTTTAATTGTAGTAACCAAAACGCAACAAAAAACTTGGATTTCCACAAGTTAAAAAGAACATTGCAGAATTTAACAGCAAAAGTTTTTACTACCTCGCCAAAATCTGCCCTTGAGGTTGTTGAAGCTTTCCAAAGGGAACATATTTGGAATAATTTTGGTGTAGCTTTACACAAAGATGGTGTTTTGGGCCGGATGATAAACAAAAATGGTAATTTCTTCAAATTTGTAAAATCTTTACAAACAGAAGAATTTTCCAAAAGTAGAGATTTTGAACTGCTTACCTCTAGCGGTGGTTCTCATGGTTCTTCAAAACAAAGAAAGTCGATGTATGTAGAAAGGGCGCAAAAAATTGAAGATGCCAGTAGGGAATTGCTCGCAGGAAAAATAACGGCAGTTATGTTTATCAACAGGATGGTGTTTCCTAAAAATTGCATATGCGTCGAAATGGAACCGGACGAAGATATTTTCGATGTTCACTTGGAAGATGGTGAAGAGCACAACAGTGATGAGGACGATAAGCCAAGCACTTCTAACTCGATACAAAGAGAAGATGATGATGAGTACTTGTGCATCATCTGCTGCGTTACACGACCAAACACTCTTTTGTTGCCTTGTAAACATTTAAAACTGTGTACCGAATGCTTCGATAAGTTACATTCCGATGAGGACGAATTTATTAGATGCCCTGTATGCAGATCCGTAGTGGTTGACAACATCCAAGTTTATAATTAAACATGTACTGACGCTTACTTAAATATATAGAAATATTTTGCACTTTAGGACTTTTTTCATTTTGTACTGCTAGGAATTGTTTCATTGTGAAAGAACTCCTAAATGTTAGGATTTATTTCATGTTTAGGTTAGAAGATATTTCATCCGGAGTTAGGACTTATTTCATTTTAAAAATTAGGAATTGTTGCGTTTATTGTTAGAATTTGTTCCATTAGGAACTATTTCATTAGGAGTTAATACGTTAGGAGCTATTGCATAGAGCCTGGTTTTATATGTCTGTAAACTATAATGTGTGGGAAAAACGGCTCTATGCAATAGCTCCTAACGTATTAACTCCTAATGAAATAGTTCCTAATGGAACAAATTCTAACAATAAACGCAACAATTCCTAATTTTTAAAATGAAATAAGTCCTAACTCCGGATGAAATATCTTCTAACCTAAACATGAAATAAATCCTAACATTTAGGAGTTCTTTCACAATGAAACAATTCCTAGCAGTACAAAATGAAAAAAGTCCTAAAGTGCAAAATATTTCTATATATTTAAGTAAGCGTCAGTACATGTTTAATTATAAACTTGGATGTTGTCAACCACTACGGATCTGCATACAGGGCATCTAATAAATTCGTCCTCATCGGAATGTAACTTATCGAAGCATTCGGTACACAGTTTTAAATGTTTACAAGGCAACAAAAGAGTGTTTGGTCGTGTAACGCAGCAGATGATGCACAAGTACTCATCATCATCTTCTCTTTGTATCGAGTTAGAAGTGCTTGGCTTATCGTCCTCATCACTGTTGTGCTCTTCACCACCTTCCAAGTGAACATCGAAAATATCTTCGTCCGGTTCCATTTCGACGCATATGCAATTTTTAGGAAACACCATCCTGTTGATAAACATAACTGCCGTTATTTTTCCTGCGAGCAATTCCCTACTGGCATCTTCAATTTTTTGCGCCCTTTCTACATACATCGACTTTCTTTGTTTTGAAGAACCATGAGAACCACCGCTAGAGGTAAGCAGTTCAAAATCTCTACTTTTGGAAAATTCTTCTGTTTGTAAAGATTTTACAAATTTGAAGAAATTACCATTTTTGTTTATCATCCGGCCCAAAACACCATCTTTGTGTAAAGCTACACCAAAATTATTCCAAATATGTTCCCTTTGGAAAGCTTCAACAACCTCAAGGGCAGATTTTGGCGAGGTAGTAAAAACTTTTGCTGTTAAATTCTGCAATGTTCTTTTTAACTTGTGGAAATCCAAGTTTTTTGTTGCGTTTTGGTTACTACAATTAAAAAATGCAGCGTGCAAATCCGAAAAAAGTTTAATAAGATCAATGAACTTACTTGGAACAAATCGTCTGGAACGTATTGCGAATGCCACTCAAAGCATTAACATCGCTTAAGACACGTTCTACATCAATACACTCTGTCTTTATAGAATTTAAAGCTTTTAATTCTTTATAGAGATCCTCATTGGGAGAATGGTTATGGTCCACAAATTTCACTGGTTTTGAACATACACTATTTACAATTTCAACTTTTGCCTTGCAATTTTGGTTATAGCATACGTAATATTGCTTATTGCGAATTTTTGTTTTTTTTATATATAATTGTTTTTCACTTTTAACATATAATAATTGACTATTCTTCCTCTTTCCACTAATTATTTCGAATTCCATTGTTTTTTTTTTAACGCGACCGAATGAACTTGTCAACAAGAACACTAGTTACCAATTGATTTCCTAGGGTACGACAAGTTGTTATAGTTTAACGGTTTACATAAAAAAAAAAAAAAATGCTGTTTGAGAAACAAAAATTAACTTAAGAAATATGATTTTAAGGAAAATGAAGTAACTCCTAACATTGATGAAATAACTCCTAACAACATTGAGTGTAACAACTCCTAATTAGGTTTTATTTCATTCACATGATTTTAGGATTTATTTCATGATGAAATAATTCCTAACACTTTAACATGCAATAAGTCCTAACTTCGATGAAAATAAATCTAACGTTTAGGAGTTCTTTCATGTGTATTAACTACTAACTTTGTATGTAAAATTTTAGGTTTTATTTCATTTTTTTTGTTAGGAGTTAATACGTTAGGAGCTATTGCATAGAGCCATAAAACCAACGTGCATCGGTTTCTCCTTTTTCGCCTTTACTTCCCTAATGAACGCACTGTGTAACTTCAGTGCGCGTATATTATAAAACAAAATAAAAACCATATTAGTATTTTTTCCTTAATACGGATGTGCATTTTTGCTGAAGCGTAATATATATTTAGTCGCAAAAATAAAAAGGCTAATCGATTATTAAAAATACAAATGTCTTTATTAAAATAAAAAAAAGTGTCGTTGCGACGTTGCAGGGTTGGCGTTGGAGGGCGGAAACGGTCCTAAGATGGCGATGTTGATGTTGGCGAAGCGTTCGTCGGATGGTGCGTAACTTTGTAGTTCCGTTCTCGAATGACGATGTACTTTCGTTTTCTAGCTTGGTACGCAAATTTTGGCAAAATTTTTGCAGTCTTGTCGGATTTTTGGCCAAACGAACCGCTCGGACGTAAGTCGTGCTGAACCGCGGCGGACTGGGTGTGACAGGTCGTGTGTGGTGTCGAGGAATGCATTGCGAAGATCTTTGGTTATGAACGGTCGAATTCGGTTGTGTGACACGTCACAAAAGACTGGTTTGTCTAGGTGAGAAAAGGAAAACAGTGTTAAATGCATTGAGTGCACAGGTATACATTTGAGGAGCTGTAGAAGCTCAACGTCTTCTTCCTGCGATTATGCGAGTTAAAAAAAAGAGGCCCTCCTTGGCGTTGACGGCACCAATACGTGAGAACAGGTCTGCTGCATGGTAATTACTGAATGTAATATTTAACCCTTAATGTAGCGAATGTCGGTTGTAAATTCGCTGATGAACGACAAGTAATTTGTTTGTCGCTTTGATGATTTTTCTGGTAGGGAAAGGCGAATTCCGCTCCCCGAAGCACTTCAAGGATCAGCCGCTAAAGGGCTGCGTTGTGTAACCCGAATTTCATGTGGGTGAACTCGTGCAGACTGAAAGAAGTGATAATAGCGGTCTTAGGTGATTGCTGATTATAGCGAATAGCGATTTCGAAAGAGAGGTGGTGCGCGAATCGATGAGACGAGCTTTTTTAACGTCGACATGCTGCTTTAAGAAGTCGGCTCCGATGACTGAAGCGGTTACGTCGGCGACCAAGGCTGAGCTCATGAGTTAATTCTCCATAGACCTTGATGGGTGAACCGCTGCATGGTAATAGGGCGAGGCTTTTTGGTCGATGAAGATGGCGGAATGCACGAGACTTCTACACCTGTGTCGATTAACAAGGAAAGATTAGTGTTGTTCTTTACGTAAGCATAGTCTGTTGATGTTGGCTGAGATCGGCTGCCGTTCCTCCAAATTATCCGAGAGTGCACGATGGAGTCATGCTTGAGACTGCGAAGGTGCTTGAGACTGGTTGCTTTCGGAAGCGGCATGGTGCCGAAAATTAGTTGCCCTGTTGCCAAAATTGCGATGGAACCAGCAGTCGTCAAATTGTTCAACGGATTTCTCCCGTCTACGCTGGCTGGAGATACGAAGATACGGGGCTGAGCGGGTCATGATGGTGTGCGAGTACGCGGTCTCGAAGTTCGTTGTTGGCTTTGCTGTGTTAGCAATTTGGAAAATTTATTACCAGGTAAGCGACTTCGGATGAGGGCGCGGCAGCTTGGTGTTCGGCGGGCGAATGTGCTAAGGTGCTGCGTGTCTGAATTCTGCGTTTTCACAACTGTATCCGCGATTTGCGTTTTGTCCGCTACGGAGCCTTTTATCATGACGGTCACCGTGTGGACGGATTGCGGTAGGCGCGCTGCCCATAGGTCGAGTAACATGCGCTCGCTTAGTGAGCCATTGGTTTCCTGTACCATCTCATAATAGAGCTGGCTTCGATTTTTTTTCGCCTAGGGGCATATCGTGGAGCACGCGGCGAAGTCGTTTTTGCTGGGTGTCTGTGAAATAGTTTGTGATCTGTGTCAGAATCGTAATCGTACTTTTTTTGCTCAAGTTATCACAACTGTATCCGCGATTTGCGTTTTGTCCGCTACGGAGCCTTTTATCATGACGGTCACCGTGTGGACGGATTGCGGTAGGCGCGCTGCCCATAGGTCGAGTAACATGCGCTCGCTTAGTGAGCCATTGGTTTCCTGTACCATCTCATAATAGAGCTGGCTTCGATTTTTTTTCGCCTAGGGGCATATCGTGGAGCACGCGGCGAAGTCGTTTTTGCTGGGTGTCTGTGAAATAGTTTGTGATCTGTGTTAGAATCGTAATCGTACTTTTTTTGCTCAAGTTATCGGGCGGAGTTCCGTAATCCCTGCAAGCGGCAGCTGGGAGCAAACTGTGTCGAATTTGCGACTGGCCTGTGCTATTCCCGATGTCCGAAAGAAATAATTTAGCAGAAAGAACCAGTTTTCGATGTCAGATTTCAGAACTGTGGCATCTAGAGGCGAGCGTTGTAATTCGCGGCCACATCCACGTTCTCACCATCGACTGCTTGCGCGACACTTTCGTTGCCACTTGGGCTTGAGTTTCCTTGTTCGTCGGAGGACATCAAGTCGTGGTCACCACTTTAGTTGCACAAATAAAAAGGCTTATTAAGATGATTAAAAATTTAAATGTCATTATTAAAATTCACGGAGTGGTTAGACCGGTTACATAGCCATTGACTTCAAGAAGAAGGAATAAAGAAAAGTATCGTTGCGACGTTGCCGGGTTGGCGTCGATGTGGATGATTCTCATTGGCTTGTCCAGGCGCACTTTACTTTTACACAAACCATTACCAGTTTTCCAGAATGCATTTCCATCTATCTTCCCAGTGAACTCTAAAGTGTTATGTATTTAGTCAGTCATCTTTATTCTTCCTATTAATTGAATCATAAATTAAGAAAACGCTCGTATGTAAGATTAGGAATTTAGCAATATTAAAAGGCAATTCACTAAAAAATCTTAACTTCTTTTTTTTAGCAAGACAAGATAATTAAAGCTGCATGCATTGATCACTCTACCCATGTACATATGTAAAAGGAACGCTTGCCGAAAATTAATTTGTTGGTAATTTGTTTTGTTACTAACGATGCGTATTGAATTGCCGTACTTCCTATCTCTTTTTGTACATTTTATTTCAAAGTTTTCATAGCTAATTTTCGAATAGATTTGTAGCACTTTGTTTTGTAATAGGTATGAGTGTATCTGCATCATAGGATATATTTTGAGCATTCCAGAATTATTTTCATCCGCCCATTTGTTAACCTTTTCACATCTTTTCACATCCTAGGTTGCTTGTTATGTATTTTCTTTAATAAAGAACCAAATAACCATATGTCGATCTGAAGCAGAGCGGTTACATTGTTATTTTTAGGGTTTTAGAATAATCATATCATTTAATTATAGCTATACAGTTTCGTAATACTTATGTATAGGTTTTTCCCGAATCAGCATATCACACACCTGAACTTTGACGCAATTGACCATATACTAAAGAGAGTGTATGCGCAAATAAGGAAATATAAAAATGCTAAAATCAAGCATCGCTCAGGCGAACATACAAACAACTCCATACACATTCATTCCGCATGCACAAACATTTATAAATTTTTTGAAATTTACGAGTTTTGCTTTTGCAATTTAATTTTTGTACCATTGGCAATTCCTGTTTTAATAAACTGACAATTATATTACACTAGTTTTATTGTTTTTTTAAATGAAATTTAATTTTTGTGTGTGTAAAAAAACCTTGTCAGTTAAACAATATTTTTTATTTTATTTTGTTAAATCAACAGTATGTCTCGCGATATTTTTGTTATGAGTCCTCATTAGCCATCAAGCAAAGCGTAGTCGCCCCAACCCTTCTTTACATAAAGGTCCAACAAGATCTATGTTTGACATAAACACTGAACCAAAAAGGTTCTTAAATATAAAGAAGAAGTTCTTTAAATCAAAGTATTTTTCATTAAAATTCAGCCGATGAACATGTTCTCTGATCCAAAGAATGGTCGTTCATCAATCAATGAACCCGTTCATTAAATAATGTATTATTCTTTGTATTAATGAAAATCTGTTCATTGATTTATATATGCTATTCATTAGTCAACGTATTCCGAACATTGAATCAACGAACTTTGATCTTTGGGTCAGTGAATATTGTTCATTGAAACAAAAAAATTTTTTTTATTGAGCCAACGTATTTATTTCATTGAATCAATGAACTTTGTTCATCAATGTATGTATTATATTCATCAATCAACAAATTGTATTCTTTGACTTAATGTATTTTGTTTATTAATTCAAAGTATATTGTTCCTTGAATAAACGTATTTGGCTCATCGTTTTATGCGAAAGAGCCCCTAATTCCATACTCTTCTGAAATTTTAAATAGATATTAAAGAAAAAAAAATCAAATTCATTTAATAATATTTATTTATTCAGTTGATGGTTTAATAATAATCACAATTATAAATTTAATACAACATAATATAAATAAAGAAATTTAATAAGGCTGTAAATATAATATATTATATTATATTTAATTAGAAAGGCATTTAATGAATATGTATAGTTACAAAAAAGAAAAGAAATGAAAAGATGAGTAATAAAATAATTTATGTTAATATAGTCATTAAGGTCTTAATCACTTCGCACTGATGTTGAGGCCTAAATTTTTGAGCTAGAAAAAGGAATATGTATTAGAAGTAAATAAACAACTTAAACTTTTTAACTTGAATGAGTTGGAAAATAAATATTATATCTAATATAAACAATGAACACTATTAAAAAATAATACCTACTTAAGAAATAATGGACTTACCTTTATTCCCTTTTCTGTTTTTTTGGTTTTTTTTTCACCGACACTTAATTTTCACGTTTACAAATTTAATATTTAAGTTTAAATTATTTATCTAATATTTTTTTTTGAGGATAACCGCATTCGTTAAAATGTATTTAAAGATTAACCGAATATTTTCGGTTTTCAACAAAAAAAAATATTAAATTTGTTCGCCAACCTGGTTAATGCGATAAAAGTTCGATTAACTACAGTGAATTATGGGTAGGGCTCAATATTCAATGAAAACCATTCCTTGGTTCAATGTATCATTCATTAAACTACGAACAGCAGCCATAGCTTATTTTGGTATGATGTAAAAAGTAAAAATATGTTAATTGATTTTACTATTTATTTGTTTACATATTTTATAATGCAAAAAAAAATCATCTATAAATGTTAAAAGCAGCTCATATAAATTTCGAAGATTATATATGTCCATAGTACTCTTAAGTCTAAAAATATTTATATGTTTGATGGCTGTGGTATATGTACAGTTCTTTAAAGAAAGAAATTGTTCATTAAAAATAAGATTTTATGTTTGAACAATGTTAAAAAAATTAAACACACACGTTGTACATTGAAACAACGAACTGTTCATTTAACAAATATTTTTTTTTTATGAATTTGTACATTGAGACAAAGAATTCGTACAATGAACCAATGAATTTTACTTAATGAACGAAAATTCATAAGTTTATGAAAAATATTATTTTCAGTGAACTTTTAGTGACAAGCACTAGCTGGAAAATCTGACTGTAATATAAATTGTCATATGAATCAATTATATATTGTAATCTTAAAAGGTTTAAAAAGAAGCTGCATAAAAACAAAATTTTAATTCTTCTCCTTACTTGATTAAAATCAGCACTTTTTTTCTTTACTATACTTAACTTTACCTAGCTTTTTTTTAAATCGCACTATTGGTTCAGACCAGGCTAATATAAAATCCAATTGCTCGGAAATGTGAATGAAATATTAATAATTTGTATTCTTCTTCTTCTTCTTCTATTTCTACTCTCCTTATTCTACTTTTATCTCTTTACTTCTGTTAAATCTAAAAGGCGAAGAAATTGAATAACAACATACTCTTAAGTATCAAATCACATTTTCTGGGGTTGAAACACTAAAAAAATATGATGAAGGAAAGAGCCGAAGCCCTAATTATCCTTGCACCAGGGCAAGCCTCTTAGGTATAATTTGCCTGATTGATTTACATAACGATCGAAAATGATCAAGACATTAATATTTTTTTTAAATATTTTATAGGATGCCTTTAGTCAGCTTGTATCTGTATGCCATGATATGATATTCGAGTTATGGGTGAAATGGGTAGCGAATTCCTTGCCACTGTGAAAACCTGTTCGGTGTAGTCGTGGTCCGTCCCCTTCATCATCATCATCATCATCGACATGAAGAACGGTTTAGTTATCGTTTTTGTTCCTCGATCTTCTCGTTATTTTTTTTTCTTTCTTTCATTTGCTCGCCCAGGTCCGTGATGAATTGAGCCATTACAGTGCCCTTATAATATTGGCTTGGTGCGTCTCCAAACACAATTATACGTGGATGTATGGATGGATGTATTGCTCTGATGATCATCGTTTGCACCGCCGACATAATTAATGTTAGTTTTAACGCTGGTCCCGAAAATGTTATTTTCCCTGATTATACGTTGCCAGTAGTATCTACGGAGGATCGTGACCCTCCGCTGGGTAATTCTATAGGCAGAGCACATTGTTTCCATTAATGAAATGGCAGACAGATTATCACCTGGATATGCGCCGCGTCGCGTCGTTCAATCGAGAACTAACCAATTGATTTGATGCGTTCAGGTGATTCGGATGACTTTTTTTAGCTTTCGATTTTAATTAAAGGAGAACATTTAGGACAAATCAGGTAGTGTTTTTGTAAAGATATGTTAATACAAACGTAAATGAATAGGTATGGTAATATCAACACCCGCCATTAAGTTAATGATTCAAACAAATATTTTATTAAACCTACCTCTCTGTCTGTCCTTAACGTGTGCTAAGTATTGTAGAAAATATATACAAGCTATCTTAATAGTTAAGAACAGACATCGGTCCCTAAGACCGTAATACGTGGGGAAGAACCACTTCCTGCATGAGGTGCCACTGCTTTCTACTAAATATGACGGATCTAGAGGGGAATAACTCGTAATTCCGGGTGCAAAAAGACCGTGCCCATGGAATATATGGCACAATGTTACGCTGTCTTTTAACGGTGAACTCTAGATACTTGGGGATCTCTAGTTTCAATTAAATTCCCCTTTTCTGTATACAGGGGGTGAGTACAGAACGACATCTTCTTCCCACTTACTTGTGGGTCCAAAATTAACGAACTATAACAAAAAACAAAGAAAGGGACTGGTGTAAATGAATCGGGCACCAAGAACTTACAAAAACCGAATCTCGTCGACAGTCAAACGGATCCCCCATCCTGAAGGCAGACGGCAAGGTTCCATTTTTTGGACAGGATTCAAGATCAATGAGTGTGATAATAGGAGCACCCTAGAGTGGTTGAAGAATTTCATCGTCAACACTCACGCACCTTGGGAAAATGCTGACCTGCGTGTCGTTAACAGGAAAGAAATTGTCAACTACACAAGACCGAGGGGGCGCATAAACGTTCAGTGCTAAACGCATAGCCTGGCGAAAGTTCTGCAGTGATATTGAAAGCACTAAGGAATCAGCAAGGCTCAGAAAAATTCTGTCCAAGGAACCCGCTGTTTCTGGATACATGGAAAAGACAGTAATGGAAACTGGAGAACATCCAGCAAGAAACTCTCAATCTCTTATTACAAACTCAACTTTCCGGGATGTATTCCGAGTGATAGTAGTAACCAAGCTACGTATAGCGCCCCATTAGCTGCATTGCTAGTTTCGGAATGTACTATTATGGAAGAAAAAATAAACTGGGCAATAGATAGCTTCATTCCCTTCAAATCCCCTGGCGGTGACGAGATAATCTCAAAATACTATTCATAAGAAGTCTTGAACTACGCTGCTTTCCAAAAGCATGGCGTAAAGTGAATGTTGTCTTCATTCCCAGGGCAGGAAAACCCAGTCACACCAATGCTAAGGACTTAAGACCCACTTCAGACCATAACATCATTCGTCCTGAAAGAACGTCAAAGAACCCATCTCCAAAAAATTGGAGCACGACCGACTCAGTTAGTATTGTCATGTTCAAAGGAGGGGGCCTACGAACCCCGTCAAAAAGGCAATGGTAATCAAAACCTCCTGGATCACACAAATGCAGAAATATCAGCATTTGATTGGCCTCAATGATGAAGTGATCTAAAATCGGGATGCCTGCAGATATCTTTTGAGGTCGAACCAGCGAACACCAAAGGCGAACCAGTAGGAATGCATTGAAGTGGTAGGATTATGATCCCTGTAATCCTGATCATAATCTCGTCGTTAAATGGAGAGAAGATTGGATAAATGTGTATACATTTTTTTTCATTTTCTACCGAAATTTTAGAAGAAAACAACATTTTGGTAAAAAACACGATAAAAACATAAATGTTAAAGAATAGCCAAGTTCTCTTATACAAAAATCGTCTTTTCCTTATAAGACAGCTACTAAAAGTACTGAGATCTAAAAAAGAAGTCCAATTTAGTATTGTAATTATTAAAAACAAACAAACAAATAGTATTTATATTTTTATACTTTTTGCAAAAATTTTTCATACAAATTTCATTGCAAAATCTAAAAATTGTAGGAATTCTGACAGAACGTAAACCCTTTTTCGCTAAAAATACAATTTGTTTTATATAAACAGAACCTCGTTTGCCTTATAAAGAACTCCTGACATGTACAATTTTATAACTGTAGACTAAAGGGATTTATTTAAGGGTGAACTGATGTGCATTCCTAGCATGGCGAGTATTGCGGTTGAACCGCTGTAGCAACTAGCTATTTCGTTTCAGCAATTATGGTGGACATAGCGATAAAACAACGATAGGCAGGAGACATTGCGACGATGACGAGGAGAGTCCAGCTATCTCGCAGTGTCTCCATTGCCAATAAGTTTAATCGCAAGTTTTTGATTCCCATCTAGTACCGCCAAATATGTTATATGTCCACCAGACCAGATATGAGCGTTATACTCAAGTTTAGGACGAATTAACGCCTTATAAACTCTAGCCAGATCAGAAAAGGTGAAGTATTTCTTGCAACGCTTAAGGAACCCTAGACGGTTAACACACATACCGAGGATGAAAAGCCTTTTAGCGATCAAGTGCCATTCATGGATAACGGCAGAGTATTGGGGTTTCGCTTGAATGCTGTCAAGGTCAGAATTTAATGAACTTAACATACGTTGCCGTTCTAGTCCACGCCCGAAGATGAGGGACGTGAATCATAAAAGGGATATGCGAAGCTAAGAGTACTGTTATCCGCCCATGAATGGATTGGATAAGAAGTAATAGACAGGACATCATTGATAAAAATGAGAAAGACAGTCGGAGACAAGTCAGAGCCTTGGGGGCAAGAGCATTTATTTGGTGAAATGCAGCCTTGAAACCATCCAAAATAACTTGTATCCGAAAGGTAATTTCTAATCTATTGAAGGAAGGTATCACCGATTCCAAATGCACGCATTTTCGACCAAAAAGCCTGATGCCGAACTCTGTCAAATACCTTTGAAATATCAAGCGTAAATACCTTACTTTTACCACCATTGTGAATAGATTGGTTCCAGTTTTCGGTTCGATATATCATCAAATCACCAGTGGATGTGTTGCTGCGAAAACCGTACTGCCGGTCATTCAGATGATATTGAGATATAGATATTTCATAAGCTGAGGATTTATCAGCGTTTCCATGACCTTGGAAAGAAGGAACGTTAGTGCACCCTTCAGAACGATAGGGGAAATACCATCTGAATCAGCTGACTTAGGTATGTAGAGATCTAGAAGAACTCTTGCCACAGTACTGGGGGAGATAAAGCACAATCTGCCAGCGGTGAGCTAGTTGCAAGGTGAGCAGCAAGCAGATTGGCTTTGCCTGAAGAGCTGACAGCTGGGATGTCATTACATATGAGTGTCGGAATAGATGACCAGGCTGAATTTTTTTATATTTTTGACAAACGAGCAAAAGTCCCACTACCGGTGGGTCTTTGTAGTATTATTTGCCTCAACTTTTGGTCGTAGAAGAATTTGACACGATTAATGTGGGCATTGCAGTCATCTCTGGCTCGTTTAAACTTTTTTCGGTTTTCACCAGTTGGGTTGGCTTTAAATGACCGAAAACTTATCTCTTTAAACCTGATAGTTTTTTTGCAACTCAAGTCACACCACGCGTTTTCCGAAGGTTTGATATTCTTTATCCTGTTTGGGATAAAGCGTTTTATACCTTGTATTATATTTGTAAACACATCGGCAGCGGCGACCACGTCGTTGTCGAGGAAGCACAACGCCCAGTTAAAACTCCTCAAGAAACTGTTTAAAGCTTCCCAATTGGCTTTCTCGTATTGCCATACGGTTCTTTTAGGAGATTGTTCCTTAACTGACAAAAATACATTTAAAATGTATTTATCAGGGCGGGAGGTAAGAAACAGGTCCAGAGTGTTGGCGTTTTGACCGCTAATGTCCGGTATCCGTGTCGGCTCATTTATAAGCTGGGTCAAATTATAAACCTCACCGAAGATCTCGACATACCTTCCTTCGGGTGTTGTCTGTCCAAAATGTCAATGCCAACTTGAATTGTGCAATGACGATTTCAGTACGAGGATTATGGGTTACAATTATGGTGATGGAGGGCTTCGGCTTCCTGTAAATAAAACCGTAGTGAATTAATTGCCCGCGGACATGAAATTTTAACCAAATAAAATTAAATTCCGGATTGGAACATTGGCCATATTGAGGTAGAAGTTGGTAGGCTACATCACTACATATATAAACGGCAATACCACGATGGGAAAAGAATAATGGCACCAAGTTATACCCATGCAGACTAAACTTCGTTATATCAGAATCAATGCTGACCTGTGTTTCACTGAGTGCCAAAACAGCTGTGTTTAACTAAGTGCCAAAACAGCTGGTTTATTGTGGATGTAGATCCTGACGCCAGCCTTCCAAAACATATCACTGCAGGTGTTATGCCGATACAATGAATTGCCCAACCATGTACGGTATGCATAGATGTATCAAATTATATGGGTTTTCATGGGGGCGGCCATTGAAATGATATGATATGTAATTTTTTATAGCAAGAAGTTGAGAACAGTTGATAAATTTGAGCAGATTACACTGCAAAATAAACATGCAAAATATTCAGTGAATATGGATTTATAAAAACATACTTACCACAGAACAAATAATATAATAAAATATTATTGAGAATAAAGCTATGTTTTAACCAATTTATTCTAAGTTTTAATGAAAAATAATCAAAATAATATTGATTAATAATAAGTAAGTTGATCATACATTTTTGGTCGACAATGAATTTAAGTATATATATATATACGAAAACGGTTTTCGTAGGTTATGTATAGTTATATTGAAGCAGTTAAGTACTTCCATACAATTGGGTACTGGTTTAAAACGCTTTTTATTATAGCGTGATCCAAATTCTTACAAATATTATTTTTGGTACATGAAAACACTTTCAACATTTGCAATCACCTACTAGTAGTAGTAGAAGTAATTTGTTTTCTTTATTTTCATAACAAAAAAATTACAAAACATTATAACATGAAAAATAAAGTCGTCTGTTAAAAAATTGGCTTATTAATTCAATATACATATATACGTAACATAATGTGAATACTTATTTATGGGTTGTACTCAACTACCAAACATTTGCGATAAAAAAATTCACCCACAATATATTTATGCAATGCATTCCTGATACCTTCTATTCTCCATCTTCTGTCTATCGCTTACTATAAATTTTAAAATAAAGCATATTAACGTATAAACAAAATTACAAATCCGCCTAAGAAAAGACAGCAAAGAAATTGATTGACTAAACGTACAAAGTTTGTAACACAATTAATTTTAAAATGATTAAAATTACTTCTTTCCCACTTTTTTCTTATCGATGCACGGAACCCAAATATGTATATTCATTAAAATTCCATATGTTGAATAAAAACAATCAAATAATAAATAAGTAAAAAACAATCAAAGAATTTAATATATATTCATAAAACCATTTACAATAAATATTTTACACCCAAACATTACTAGTTTAGTAATATTTGTGCAAAAATACAGTAAAATATACATATTTTCTTATTTTATTAACCAAAATTTACAAAATAAAAAAATCCAAGTATGTTTATTTTAAGGCATATATAAAATAGAGAACTATTTCTTATAACCGCAAAAAATATTCGAATTAAATTGTAGCAACTTCGTATTTATTGTGTAACTAATTTTGGGTTTCTTCATAAACGTTTACATTAAAATAGCTATAAAAGTTGAATCACATAAACTCAACACTTAGCAGCACTTCCTATTTTCCGACACATCCGCCCGGACCAGCTGTTTCTTGTTGTCATTTGGAAATTTTGCAAAACTCGCCACACTTATTGTTGGCGGGTAATTAAGCAAATTAGATCTAATTTCATGTGTCTGGCTCACACGTATTCACAGATAGGAAACAGTTTTTGGGGGTTGGAAGTGATAGGGGATTGCAGAGTTGACTATCTGGTTAATTCCTCATTCGGTACTCGAATTTATTTTTTTCCATGTTTGTTCTTAAAATGCAACCCTAATGCAAAAAATAATTGTAGGTCTTTTGCGGGTGAGTTAATAGAAGTGGGCGGCTGCCACGCCCCCCGGATGAAAAATCACAAATGTAAGATCTTTCCCTGGGTTTACTTCGCAAATCCTATTACTGTGCCAAATTTCTGAGAGGATTGAATATGGTCCATATGTACATGATCTGTCAGTGAGTCATTGAATTAGTGAGTCGGTGAGCTACTATTTTTGCTAATTTTGGGGCCTTATAACGCAGGAACTGCTTATATTAAACAGTTTATATTTGGTATGGAGAATGCAGCTGTGTGTTCCAATAATCGTTTGTCTCCAGCTTTGTTGTAAGCGAAGTTAGAGGGGCGGTCTCCCCGTCTGAAAGTTATTTGTGTTCATACAAACTTTTATTCTTGTTAAGGAATTAGTTATAAAATTAAATATTTAAAGATTATAGAGTTTCCAAAATTTTTTTTTGTCTTTCTTATATCGGTACTGTCAGTGGCACTGTACAAAAGGAAATAATTTTAACAAATAAAAGTCAAGTTTTTTTTTTTTCTTAATGTATTTAATCAAACTTTTGAGTACAACATTTGGCATACGTCTGACCGCTTGAATGTAACTTGTTTTTATGTATTTTCCTCTACCTACTGAATATCGGTCGTCTTTTTTTTTGTATTTCTTGTTTTTGTTACATGTTTGGTTTGTTCTATTTGTTTGTTTCTTTCTTTTGGAGGCCACAGAACCTACCTATACATTCATTAGAAACAAAATACAATTTCATTATTATGTTTCATTATAAAAACTGTTGGTATGGTTTTGATAAAAATGTTTTCCTAGATAGACTCATTTTTAGAAATTATTATTGCATTCTTAGTTTTTCCAAGAAAATCAAAAATTCCAAATTAAAAATTCCAAGATCTTACACATATTTCTCTTAATAATTTTATAATGTTTTTCTTTTCTCAAAATGCTCCCTAGAAAACAGATAAAGAGGCCGAGTTTTTAGCGTTTTCACAAACTACTAAAAATGTCCATCCTCCTTAAGACATTATTTAACACTTACCAATTAGCTTTCCCGTATTCCCATATTGTTCTTTGGAAGCTTGTTCTTTAACTATGTCTTTCTCACGCATAAAGTGACACCTTGACGTTTGGCGTGGGCTTAAGCCGATACTTCTATGATCTATAAAAATCTTTTAAGATTTGATGATGGCTGATGGATTTTAGGATGGCTCGAAGAAAGCGATACTTTGATACTACGAGAAATTCGCCGATATGATATAATGGTGTGACGAACCTTAAGTGTATACTACATTTAATGAGTATTTATCAGGGTGAGAGATAAGAAACAAGTCCAAAGGTTTTATCGTTTGATAAACTTGTGAAGGAGGTCAGTGTTTACATATGCATTTTATCGCGGTTTTGACCCTTCATCTCTTCAACTTTAGCTCTAAACCGTTTTTTTTATTATTATTGATGTGTCAGTGGGCGAATTAAAAAAAAAGAATACTTAAACATTTCGGGACCCTAGGGAGTATAATGAACATTTCGCTTGCGACGGACCGCCGTCCGTGTATATATATTATATATAAGTATATATACTTTTAAGGGTCTACGAAGAAAATCTTTCAATTCACTCAGGGGTGTTACAAACTGTATCAAATTTAATAATAGGATAGGGTGACACAAAAGTCCTAACAGCAATAAAAGGACACAAGCTAGATGTGAAGTTTTGTGAATTTAGAACTTGCAACAATTTAAACTTAATTGTTAATTGTTTTGAAGCACTTACGACTCGCAACACGAAAGTGCTCCACTTGAATGTCAATTAAGAATTATATTTTCAAACATGTACATAAGTTTTGATAGATGGCAAACACTAACTCATTTCAGCATGGAATGCCTGGTAGTTAACCAACAATTTCATCGATATAAAAGTATTCGACAGACAAATACTTAACACTACTAAAGTGGTCAAATGCCTAAATCCTTCAATCCGTACAATTTTAAGTCCCATCATACGTACTTTGATGGGTTTTTGTACTTAAAAAGTGTTTATGAGAAAGTCAAACGAAGTTGTTACAGAATCCGAGGAAGACTTTTTTTTCATATATCTAGTTTGCTTAACTATGATATTAAATTGAATTTTCTTAGAGTTGATAAGTCTTAACGTTTTTTGAAAACTCTATGCAACTCATACTTTACCAGGTAAGCACACCTTTAAATGCTTCCGATACGTATAAAGCAAAAAAATGTCCAGCTTAATAGAAGCCTGCTGGGTATGAATAATAAAGCAGTTCTAAGCAAATAAAGGAATATTCCTTAAGTATATTCTACTTATGGAGACGTAATAAAATACATATTTACGAAATTGTTTTGAATTCCAACCATCTCACAAGGTCTCATTTATATTCGTATGTGTATTGACCACCATTGTCACAGGAGCTAATATAAACACGCTGGAAGCCACAGCAACTCAACAAACCACCAAATACCGTTTTCCACAACAATCTGTTTCAATATAATACGAGAGGGTGGGTGACTTTTCATACAGATACACGCTTTCGTATGTATGTATTGTGCTGTCCCAAAATATGCTGGGTTAGTTTATATCCCCTGGGTGCCATAACTTCAGACAAGCTCATCATTAACTTAAGTTTTACATATTTTGTTTACTGTAAGAACTAAAGCAGGATAGAAAGATGTAAGAGGAGGTTTAGATAGCACTGGAATTGGCCCATAGTCACTTGTCATTGCCTCGACCAAAATATCCAATAAACTAGATATGCGATATACACAAATATGTTGATAGACATACATATAGACGTCGATTCTGTTATAAGGAGAACAATATACATATTATACAGCATATAAGAGGATGCTTAGTCTGGCACATCTATGAAATACCCATAGACTTCACTTACACAAGCAGAATATCTACCACAAATACAAGCATGCAACATGCGCAGACGGGTAGAAATATGGGGGATGGTGGAGATATAAATGTCATTTTGGGGAATTACGAAAGTATCAGGAGGGAAAACTTCATTTCAATCTTTCGCATTTGGGCCGTTGCTATCCCAGAATGAAGAAGGAAGTTTGGGGAAAGTTGTTGCTATAGATACTTTATCCTCATCATCTAAACTCATTTAATAAACCATACTAGTGAACGGAGTGGAACGGGAACCGAAAATTTCATGGTTTAGTAAACATGGGACTCTAGAGGGAGACCCAAAGAACAGATACAACTTGTTAGGAAGTCAAATTTCACCGAGGGCTTTCAATTTCTAGGCCGCCCCATCTGTGTCCACTATTGTCGGTCGGTTTTTATATTTCTTTCGGTTATCGAGGGGAGATGGAAGACGTTGATGATACCTCCTTCATTTAGATGGGTAATAACTGGGAATTTAACCCCCAAAAAGTGGGGGTTAAATTCCCAGATCCCAACTTCCTAACAAGTTGTATCTGTTCTTTGAACACAAAATAACAAAGTGTGGAGGGTGACACGCTGAATCGGCATCCATAATAGGCGTTTGTTGGGGAAACTTGAATTAATTTAATTTCTAAAGTTCTCTTAATGGGGGATTTTTAATTTTTCGTTTGTGGTTAGAGTAATAAGATTGGACAGGTCTGATAGGGCGGAGGAGTCTTGCAATTTCGGGATTATTAAATAAACGGTATAGTTACCTTGTAAACAAACTGAGTTGAGTTAATAACTCTTTTAAGTAGGTAGAGATGTAGATCCAAAGAAGTAATGGATCGGTCTTAATTAATAGTTACAAAGCTACATTATATGCTCTTGGGTATCATTAATAATAGATACATATTTTTTTATTTATTTTATGTTCCTACGAAATTTATGGGTTATACCATAAGTTAGCACACTTGAGTGGAATGTGTTTGGATTCAATTAAATGTTTCAGTTATATTCACGGTGTATGTTTGCTAACTATTACCTAATGATAGCAAATCAAGCAAATTTAGGGCTTGTGCGATATGTCGAACACACCGGGCTTTATAAAGTTATCAAACGATGTCATCCAGTTTTACAAAATGCATGCTATAAAAAGCCGAACAACCTAATCAAAATGTAATATGCAGTTGAAGTTTTTCCACTGACAAAAATACCCCCCCCCCCCCCCCCCCACCGCTTGATAAAATAAATCAAGTCAATTTTAACCCACAGATTGCATAGCTCTAGGAATACATTGCCAAATACACCCAAATTAAGCAAATGTCACATCACCCACAATGTTTGGGCGATTTATCACTATGATAGATCGCACAAAAATAAAAATATCAAATCGCCCAAATATTCTTTGAATATTTAAAGTGCTGGGTGGAAAGGGCGAAGCTAAGTAGTAAAGGGTGTTGTTTTTAGAGGTTGTTTTTTTTCGAATAAAGATAAAACTGACATTTTGTGGTCAAATCTGGCAACTCTAATGTCATTTATGTTCAGTTGGGTTTGCCATTTCATTGTGAACAGGTTGGCAAATAAACAACGCTTGCAAATCGTGCAAATTTACGTTACCACAAGCTCCGTTCATTCTATGGTCCATCAGAGCAATTAATTCGGTTAACCATTGATCGTCTTCGAACTACGTTTACTCTATGTGAGGCATCCGCAGAGACGTCGAACAGTGCACACCGAAGAAACAATTGCCGCTGTGTTGAAGAGGACCCGAATGAATCGATTCGCCACCGTGCCCGGCAATTGGAGCTTTGTCCATCGACTTTATCAACTTTATGGAAGATTTTGCGCAAAGATCTCTTCTTACGACCTTACAAGATCTAGCTTGCGAAAGAATTAAAGCCGCAGACCATACAATGCGTCGTGATTTTGGTGTATGGGCCGAAATTTTCATCGCAAAATTTTGTTTAGTGATGAGGCTCATTTTGAGTTGAACGGCTACGTCAACAAGCAAAATTGCCGCATTTGGAGTGAAGAGAATCCATATGAGACCCTTGAAACGCCATTACATCCACGAAAACTGACTGTTTGGGGTGCTCTATGGGCTGGTGAAGTCATTGGGCCATACTTCTTCCGAAATGATGCTGGGGAGTAGTTACCGTTAATAGAGACCGGTATAGAGCCATGATAACCTCTAGACTTGTCTTTATTCGAAATCATATTTAAACATTAATGGCATAAAATTATCCTTCCAATACAGCCAAATTGATGGACATTAAAACGATTTTCTTGTGAAGTTCTATACCTCCAAAAAAACACCTTGTATAAGGTTTCATTCAAAAATGTCAACAAAGATTCTATTCGCACGCTACAAAAATCGTCGGTTGGATATAAGAAGCCCATTAGAAGTTTCTCGTGTTTAGCTACGCGATTTAACTGTTAATTCGGAGCGAAATTTTTAAACAGTAAATTGAACAATCATAATAACTTTAACTAAAAACTACCGGGGTTATTATAAGTAAGACCGATAAGATGAACAGGCATCTGTATTTACGAAGTGTTAAATCAAGTGCATCGGTACTGGATTTTCATCGAAAGCCATGAGTATCATGAACAGAGTTTGCAATTGATGATGATACAAACCAAATCACTTGTCCAAGTTCGATTGCGGAAAGAACTTGGACAAATTCTACTCTATTTTAGTAGAATGAGTTAGCATTACACAGGTTCGGGTCACAGCTCAGCAGATGTTTCATCGTTACAATCGGTCAACGGTATTCAACTCATTTGCAGAGGAAATCATATTAATTGGCCTATTTCCATTTGCAAAGCGAAATAAAACTACATTTGATTTAAAGACTAGAAAATTTACTTTTATATTCAGATTTAAAACGAAATAAGGACTAATTTCCATTACGCTGGGCACATGCACCACACATGCATGCATGCACAATAAATCTTTTACCCACTCTTTTCATGCAAACTGCATAGTACACACCAGCGCTGGAACTATGCTGAAAATTGCAGTAGATCTACTGAATTTTATTCAAAATTTAAATCTACTGCTAAAAAATTAGTAAGCTTGTATGCACACATAGATCGAGAATTGTATCCATTTAAGCAGAAAACATAACAACAAAACTTTTGGGAAAAGTTGAATATCTAATTAAAAAAAAAATCCAAAAAATGGGATGTATGTTTTCTGTTGAATCAATTTTATTGATTTTTTAAATTTTGTTACATTATTATTTCATTAATTTTGTATTGTTTATGTTATTTTTTGTTTCTAAACATAAGGAAAAGACTACAGTCCGCTTGTGCAAACATCATGATACCCTAACCATGCCCAAAGAAAAATGCGTTAAGAACATGATGGATGAAATTTCATTTCATTCTATGAAATTTATAACGAACAACAATTTTTAGAAAAAAAGCCTCAAAAAGTTGGAGTGGCCAAAAACGGGTAATATACTAGAAAATTTATTGGCTAATAATTGTTTAACACTTCACCATTTCGGAACCCTAGGGAGTATAAGTTACAAATTTCAGCTTGTTAGCATAAATTTAAAGGCCTCAAAAGTTGATACGGATGGACAAACGTTGCTAAATAGTCTTGGGTTTTGATCCTGATTATAAATATATATACTTTTAGGGGTCTATGACGAATATTAAGAGCTGTTACAAACTATGTGTCAAAACTAATATACCCTTAAAATAGGGTATAGAAAACCTACTGCCAACATTGCTATCTATTATAGATTCTCTATTGCGAAAAAATAATCCTGGAATGGCAACACATACTCTTTTCGTATTTTTACTTTTCGTCGTCTTAACTCATTCATGCTTTTACAATTGCAGCGTGTACGCTTCAATTTTTCCCCAAAAAAGTCACTGCGTACAATTTTATAATTTCAGAGAATAAAAATATAGGCGATGAATTCATATCAAGCATCATCCAAATTCAATCGACAACAAGCACAAACAAGCACATATCGAATCATTTTAGAAAAAACGCATGCAGCATGCGCAACCACTCTTATGGTTGCTTCTGTCTGCAAAACGGTTTGAGTGCTAATCACAACATGGGTATGGAAAAAGTTGAACAGTTGCGTCACTCAAGTTTGTTAGAAACTTAAGGCCCCAACCCCATCCGTTGCTGCGTGTGTCCGTTTTTTTTTTTGCCTGACAGCAACATAGAATACACGTAAACTTATGGAAAGTGACCTAGAAACAACGCATTGACGGTGATGCAGGAAATTATAGACCAACATTCTACTTTTTCATATTTTGACATCATACTTTGACAGTCTGGCGAAAAGCATTCTGATTGGTTGAAAAGCACGAACGAACGCATTTGTGATTGCAGTCAGCATTGCCATATTGGCATATTTATCGTAGTTAATTCTGTGGTTAATTAATATTAATATTTTTTTATTTCTATAGGTACATGTTTTTGCTTATACTTTATACATTTAAACGATTTATTCTAATTTAACAAAAAATTATAAAACTGAATGTATTACAAAAAAAAGATATCAGAATATTTTTTTGATATGATGACAACCGACAGCTGAAATCGCCGATGAAAAAAAAAACACAACAGTCAAAGTTCCAACGGATTATATGGGACGACCCATGCGTTAATTTTAAAGTTTTAACGCACGCACGCCAGCGACGGATTCTATGGGTGGGGCCCTTTATTAAGGTAACAATTCTTATTTTATTAAAAATAAAAGAAGTAGTTATATATTATATTATATTATATATAGTTTATAGAGAATATAGAAGTTGAGAATGATTTTAATGTATGATAAATCAATTAAAACATAAATATTTTCAATTAACTAACTTCACTTAGTTAAGAGTCTCTTCAAAGTACCTATAGTTTATATTCTTTATTCGTACCTTCAATACCGGTGTCTCAACAGGACACCCACAAAACCCTTTTTACGCTGCAGTTGGTCGCGGAAACAAAAGGGGTAATACGGAGTCCGCCAGGGACAGAATAACAGGTCGTCTTGGTCAGGATGCCTGTCGGAGAGGGAAAGGCCTCAAAAAGGTCCAACTTCTTCGACAAGCTTCCAAGGATCTATAAATACCCTTAAAGTGCTACAGTCAAATAACATTAAATGTGCAGACTATAATGCAACGCACAAGTCGACCGACCCGTCTTGCATGAGCCGCAAGAGCTTTCTGGACATGAGCGAAAAGTTATCTTCGAGAAGCAAAAATCAAATTCATACTGTGGAGAAAGTGCAGCAATTGTTTGTTCCAAACCAAATTGACTTCCCTCCTCTCTCGACAAATAGAAGAGCTCCAACAATATCAAAACCGGTTTCTGTGCCTGGCTCTCGTACGTGGGCGAGTAAAAAAAAATCCTGGAGACACCAATATGAGTTATCTGTTTTCTTTAGAATATATTAACAAACTTACGGCGGAGATGATAACACTATTAAGTAATTGTAATACAAAAGCAGAACAATTTAATACTATTGCACAACAAACAATTAAATATTTATACAAACAAGCACCATGAATAATATATCGATGAATATAATACAAATAGAATGTTTTGCCTTTCTCAGAAGGCATAATTTAGATGTAGGGTTAGTTTCCGAAACTTGGCTTGCGAGATTAAGTAATAAAGAATATATTTGTTATCGTTTAGATAGAGTAGAGCTTATGGGAGGCGGTGTTTTTTAAAAAAAAACCATTCCTCATTAACTTGTTCCTATTTTAAATACTAATGTTATTGAAAATATTGGTATATAAAATAATATTTCTCACACCTCGTTTTTTTATATTTGATTTTATTCTTATTATTATAAAGATAATACAAAAATAGTTACTTTTATTTTTTCCCTTCCTCTATGAGGAAGCCTTAGCCAAATAATCAAATGTAGCCGACCGTTCTGCTGCTTGGGATTTTTACAACTAACTCTCCGTAGGCATAGCATACCCGCCAACAAGAGTCGCAATTCGTGCTGCTGCTGGTAAAAGATCGGTTTCGGTGTTGTTGTTTTCATAATGCTGTTGCTGGCTGCTAATCCGTTCTCATCGTATCATATCAGGAGCAGCGGTTTCGGTGTTTTTTTTCATCATCGACGCTGCTATTGCCTCTGTTATTATGCTGGCTGCTAAGCGGTTCTCATCTTCTTCATGTATTTATTTGTCATCGAACGTGATTATTAATTATATGGAGATGTTGGGTCAGAGTTGCCATCCTACCCAAAATAGAGTTTTATGCAATGGAATTTTGTTGAGTTTTCGCTCGCTCATAACTTATATAACATTTGTATGAGATGCATCTTCTTGGTAATTTCATATTCTTTGGTTGTACGTAGATTAGGTTAAAATAGGAGTGTGATATAAAAATCAACACACAACACTAGGCACCGAGGTGGGCCTATCGCGGTCCTTGGGGAACCGGCTTAAGAATCGAAACGGTGCACAAAAAAACCTGTATATTTTCCATAAAACACATTAATTTCCAGAAAGGCCTTTAAAGTTTGTACCGTCTATTTCCTCCAAAACTTCGAAGAAGTATTTCCCTAAGAATTTCCTACGACTACGTGAGATTGTCTCGCATTCACACAATATGTGCGGTATATCCTCAACATCCTGAAGATCGCAGATGTGTGCATCTGCCAGCCCGAGTCTTTTTGCATGTTTTCGCAAGAGACAATGCCCTGCCAGGACTCCTACTAGTATTCTTAGCTTATCCCTACTAATTTTCATAAATCCACTGGACCTCTTACAGTCGAGAAGTGGCCATAGAGCATGTCAGCAACCTCACCACTGTTGAGAAGCCCTCCTAATCTTGCTAGCTCGTCTGCCTGCTCATTTCCTTATAAAGCGCAGTGTCCTGGCATCCAGCACAGTCTGACTCGGTTCTGACTGCATAATGCCTTAAGTATTGTGCGACAGTTCCTGACTATATCAGAATTGAGGTTTGTTGATTCCATTGCCTTAAGTGCGGCCTGGCTGTCGATGTAGATAGCAATATCTCGTCCGTATACCGATCTCATCTGCATTTGCTCAGCCGCTCGAGCCTCTGATTGTTCCCGGTAGTCTTATAGATTCCCTCAGTTCTGGATCTTTTGTTCTTGTTTTGATAACTGCATCTGGATATATTACATCATCCGGAATGTCGAAGTCGACTAAGGGGGGGATTTCATCCGTTATGATTGGATTTTTTGGCAGTAGCTCCGAAAGGACCGTACTATGTCCGAAGCTATTCCTCTTAAAGTGACTCAAAAAAGTCAGTCCTACTACACTGTTGGCAGCCAGTTTTCCGAGTACTAGCCGTCTCACCGGTGAATTCGCTCTCGTTAGTTATTGTACGTAACTGCTGATTGTTTTTCAGGTGTGTGTCGCACTTTTGTATGATATTATGTCATATATATGAAAATAGAACATTTCTACTGAGAACAATTTTATTAAAATAAAATCAAAAAGAGAAGCATCTAAAGGTACTGTCGTATTAATTTTTTTTAAATTGTACACTCTTAATATTATTTCTTCTACAAAAGAGGCGTAACAGTTTAAATTAACTCTGGCTCTTCCTAAAGCTAGTATAGTTTGGTATTACGTTTCATCTCTCACTTGGCTAACATAAAAATAAAAGGCATAATTTCATTTATCACTTTGGATGGTGAATATCGAAAGTTATAATTGTAAATGGAGCCTTAAGATTTTTGGTTGGTTCTGTAAAAATACCGCTTAAGTGTAAATATACCATGGCAAACTTTCGTTTCAGTTAAACGAAGCAGACTGTATTGAACATTTTAAATACACGCAAGTTTCTTAAAATTTTAACATAAGTTTCAAAATATAATTCAGATGGAAAAACTAATTAATTTGTGTCCTCTTCGATGACTTCAGAGGGACATCTAAATCATGTTCTTTTCTTTTCCCTAATAAATCTCCATGATCATTTATGCGTTGGTTTCATTGTCTTATTGCAACCCATATCTTTTGGTTATTTTCCAAATGCTTTTCTAAAATAAATAAATTAATACGATATAATGCATATGGAAATACCATTGAGTTGAATTTGCAATCGGCCATATAAAGGCCTTCAGTATGTGACATCAGCTTGATTAGTTACTCCTTAATTTGCTGGCACTTCCATTCATCTACCATAGCAAATTATGATATTTTTTAAGTTCTAATTGAAGTACAAAACACCTATAACAAAATAACGTCGTTATAAGGTATTTAGCTATGCATGTTAGTAATGATAATGATACGTTATTTATTCAGTCGGTACTTAGTTGTGGTACCTATATTTTTCGTAAAACTAGCTTATTAGCAAGGAAATCAATTTCCCATTGAAACCCAGCCGGATGCTATAGGCTTTGTTATTAAGTGACCAATTTAAGCAAGGCGAATACAGTAACAAAATAGAATCAAATAATTACTTTGGTACTTTAAATGAAAAACTACAAATATAGATAGTAACATAATAACCAAAAAAAAAGCTAACCTTGCTTGTTTGCTCAAAAAACCTGACATACGATGCACATAATTATATTACTAATCTCAAAAAATCTTGACGCTATTGCGATTGTGAACAAAAATCACTTGGTCACAAGTCAACTCCTCCCAACCTACGTTAAACCCGCTTTAAGTGAAATCCCTAATTTTCTTAGGTAATTTATGTTATATAAAAATCAAAGAAAAAGAAAACGACGGTCAGCGGTAACGCTGAATGGGACCGGATCAGTTACCTACAAGACCATTACATTTTTCCCTGTCATTATTAGAACAACAGCCATTACAGTTTCTCAAAACTAAGTTGAAATACCAATAGCAACAACTATTGAAGCGCCAATTACTCCCCCACAAACAAAATAAAAACTGCATTTAACAAACGACTTGCGGACAAAAATGTAATAAAAAGCAATAGAATGAATACCATCAAGTTAGGGCAAATTACTTTGAGAGGCCATTGCTTGCGTTGTGAGGGGTAACAGCGAAAAATAAAATAATACATCGGGCTGCCTCCTACCAACAATGGCGCTTAGGACTGTGGTATGTAGTCTAACCCACACAAACAATTTAATTTTCATTTTACTATTATTATTATTATGTTTTTTTTTTATTCTCGCACGATAAACCGTACTACACATTGACATTACACAATACATCCGAACACGACGGAAAGAAACGAATAATGTTTCTTGCACCTTTTTCTAAAAAGGTAATTAATTATAGTCCACGCTATTGGATGTAAGTATGTTAGAGCACGGGTAATGCCCAGAGGGTGACTCTGGTTTCGGTTGTTGACGCAGCAACGTCTATCAATGTAATTTAAAGTGGCTAAAAAGCACACTGCTTGTGATGATTCTGTAAATGAAAATTCGAATGAATTATTCTATGTTTTGTTTATTTACATAAAGCATATTTAGTAATTTTACAACTGATATATTTGGCAAACTTAATTTTATAGAACAACTAGCTGACCCGGCAAACGATGTTTTGCCTTATAAATTGTTTCTAGATATTATTTTAGTAGAAAACATAAGGAAAGGCTACAGTCCGCTTGGGGCGAACAGTAAGTATGATACCCTATCCTTATCCCTATGTACCCCAAAAAACAAAAGCATTGGGAAGATGATATTTCATTCTATGAAGTTTATAGAAAAAAAAATATTTTTTTAAAAAAAAAACACCAAACAGCCAAAAACTTTTTATGGGCGATATATGGGAAAAAATATTGGCTAAATATATTGTTAAACATTTTTTTTCGTATTCTATGAACATTTTTGAAGAAAACGGCATTTTAGTGAAAAATGCCCACAAAAAGTAGGCGTGGCAAAAAACTTTATTTGACAAATTTATATAGGTGGCTAGTACCTACATATCTTGTGAAGGTTGTACAATTTTATCTCTCTAACTTAAGCCTTAAAACTGTTTTTTCTAAATTGTGGGCGTGGCAGTGGGCGGTTTTTATAAATATTAACACTTTACCATTTTGGAAAAGAAGTATTTGTAATCCTTTTTAAATTATGTTGTGTTACAAGATTTGTACGTTTAGTCAATCAATTTTCTTAGCTGTTTCTTTTCAAAGGCGGATTTGGAAATTTTTTATATTAGTTAATATGCTTTATTTTAAAATTTAAAGTAAGCGATAGACGGAAGAAGGAGAAAAAAAGGTAGCTGGAATGCACTGCACTGCATAAATATATTGGGGTGCATTTTTTTATCGAAAATGCTTGGTAGTTGAGTACATCACGAAAATGCTTGGTATTTGAGTAGATATCATAAATAAGCATGCACATTATGTTACATATATATTGAATTAATTAGCCACTTTTATTAACAGCCGACTTTATTTGTCAAGTTATAATGTTTTGTAATTTTATTTTATATGAAAATAAACAAAACTATTTACTACTAAAGGGTGATTTTTTAAGAGGTTTAGAACTTTTTTAAAAAAAAAACACAAAAAATTCGAAAAAATGAATGAAATATTTATTTGAATCGATAGTTTGAACCTTGCAATTTAATGTTTAAAGATAATTTCATGCAAATGTTGACCGCGGCTGCGTCTCAGGTAGCCCATCCGCTGAGTCCAATTTTGGCATACTCTTTCACACATATCGGCCGGTATCTCACGAATGAATGCATGGATGTTGGCTTCAGTGGCACCGTCTTGTTGAAACCACATATCATGCAAGTCAAGAACTTCCATTTCGGGCAAAAAAAAGTTTGTTATCATCGCTCGGTAGCGTTCACCATTGACAGTAACGCTGCGATTCGCATCATCTTTGAAGAAATATGGCCCAATAATGCCGCCGGCCCATAAACCGCACCAAACAGTGGCTTTTTCGGGATGCATTGGTAGCTGTTGCAATGCTTCTGGCTGATCTTCACTCCAAATGCGGCAATTTTGCTTATTTACGTACCCATTCAACCAAAAATGAGCCTCATCGCTAAACACAATTTTTCGATAAAAAAGCGGATCCTCGGCCAGCTTTCCAAGAGCCCATTCACCAAAAATTCGGCGTTGTGGTAGGTCGGCTGGCTTTAGTTCTTGAACCAGCTGTATCTTAAAAGGCTTTACGCCCAAATTCTTCCGCAAAATTTTCCACGTAGTGCTGTAACAAAGGCCTAACTGCTGGGAACGGCGCCGAATCGACATTTCGCGGTCTTCTGTCACACTAGCTGATACGGCCGCAATATTTTCTTCAATACGCACAGTACGTAAACGTGTTGGTGGTTTAATGTCCAACAAAGTAAATTTGGTGCGAAATTTGGTCACAATCTTCCGAATAGACTGCTCAGAAGGTCGAGAATGCCGATCATAAAATGGAAGCAGCGCGCGATGAACATTTCGAACCGAGCACGAATTTTGATTGTAAAATTCAATAATTTGCAAGCGTTGTTCATTTGTAAGACGATCCATGGTTAAATTGCAAACCAAACTGAAGCTGTTTGACAGTGACACAAGGTACTAAACACACGTCAGCTGTCAAAACCAGTGTTGCCAAAACCAAACCAGCTAAAAAATCACCCTTTACTACTACTACTAGGAAGTAATTGCAAATTTTTTTAAAAAAGTGTTTTGATGTACCAAAAATAATATTTGTAAGAATTTGGATTCCGTTTTATTAAAAAGCGTTTTAAACCAGTAACCATCTACGAAATCCTTGCTAGTATAGTTATACTTAAATTTATTGTCAACCGAAAATGTATGATGAACTTACTTATTATATATTAGTCACGTTAATCAATATTATTTTGATTATTTTTCATTAAAAATTACAATAAATTAGTTAGCTTCAGTCAGCTTTATTCTTAATATTTTAATATTTTATTATGTTATTAGTTGTGTGGTAAGTATGTTTTTATCAATCCATATTCACCGCGTATTGACCATGTTTATTTTACACACCCAAATTGTGAGTTGTAATCTGCTGATATTCATCAACTGTTCCCAACTTCTTGCTATAAAAAATGACATTTCATGGGCGCGGCCATTAGCCCCATATAATTCGATTTATGTGTGCGTGATTCCCATTTGATTTGCACGTAAAAGCCCATATAAGTGCAAATTATGTGGGGCTTATCAGTTCGACTTAGCTTGTAGGCAAGGTGAGAGATTCGCTCTCGAGTTGACTATCTGGTTAATTCCTCATCTGTGATTACAATGCTGGCATTTCTTATCCTCAGCAATTACCTCACACTCGAATGCTAGTCGCGGGAATGAATCAGATGTAAATGATCGATGTACCTGTTGGCCCTATTGAGCATTTGCTCTGCGTCTGTTAACTATAAAACGGAGTGCTTGGTTTCTTCAAATCTTCTTCGTCCATTTCGTTCATATTTTGATTCTGCTTGACGCAATTGTGCTATGCTTACACTCGTATTAATGTTATCTTGCTGGATTTGTTCTTCTGTTATTTGGGCTCTTGCATTTCGCATGCCTGCAGCTTTACGTATTTGGCGGCTCAAAGAATCCCCTCTGCGTCTTTTTTGGTATTGTTCACTGTACAAAACACATATAAATAGAACACATTGAGTTACTTCATAATGAGAAATAGTATAGTAAAAATGTATTTATTCTTTGAAAAGCATACATATATAGAATATTTAACGTTTTTTAGTTTATATTTTCTTTTATTACCTTATTTACCTTGAATAATATTTTTCTTTTAGGATGATTCTCATCAAATTTTGCACGCACTGACTTTAAGATATTTATTATCGTTTTGACGTTATCTGAAATCACTATATCACAAACAATGATAATTGCCAAAAAAAAAGTATATGGAATTAGAGAAAGCTTATTGTGTGAGAATTATCCACCGCCTAGAGTAGAATATTATTAAATTAATAATACTTCTGTAATCCCTCAGGTAGAAGGGTGAAAATTTAGAATTGTATGTATATTTCATGAAAACATAATAACAAAAATTTTGTAAAAAAAAAATAACAATTTTGGCGTGAACCACCCCTAATATTTAGGTATAAAAAATATATGTTGGCCGATTCTCAGACCTACCCGATAAGCACACAAAATGTAATCAAAATCGATCCAGCCTTTTCGGAGGAGTTTTGTAACAAACACCGCGAAACCGCGATATATTAGATTTTCAGCTAGATCATATTAAAGTTTGCCCGATGATTTTTTGGCGAATTGTAAAGCTCTTTCAGTGGACTATCGGCTTAATAGCGTTATGACATTCATCTATTTAAGAAAAAAACAAAGTGGATGTGGAAATTAAGAAATACTATCAAAATTGAAATAAACGATCAAGTGTGTTTGATGGAAGACAATCAGAAGGGATCCAAAGTATGGAAAATTCTTAGTTTACATAAAATGAATATATTGTTTTGTGGGAGTATTAGCTAATAAAACCTAGCTTTTCCAGACAAGTCATGCTTTTGGCGCGAAGCACAATAGTTATAATTCAATGCGGATTCTGGTCGCCAAATTGAAGATGCTTCTCATGACTTGTTAAGGTACTCTTGCATGTTTGTCAGGTGAAAGTTGATTAGTGAACAACGTATGGTAGAACCGGGGAGGGTTTAAATTTAGAAATTCGTGCAACTGCAGTCGATATAGGCATGTTCCTTGTGCATGATGGTCTAGTTTTTTTTTTTTAGAGGCAATGGTTTTCCCCGTTTTTTCTATTTGCGACTGGGACGATGTTGTGATCTCTCTCTGGCACTCTGGCACTCTCCTGTAATTTTTATTCAACACGTTCATGCTACTGCTATTTAATTTATTATTGATTAGTAGATGTGTTCAACCATGGCCCATCTCGATGTTGAAACTACATATGTAGGTCACCTTTTACCACACACTTCTCTAACCTTAGCAAGGGGTTTAGAAACAATCTTCATCAAATTAAAAAAGCCAACTTCATAAGCCACATCTTAAGCTTATTTAAGATAGATAGATTCGTATCCGTATAACATATTCACCTACCTATGCACTAACAAGTTCCCTACCGAACCTATTCCATTTCAATCCAACAAACAATCTCATCTAAATTCAACTGTATAATTGGATAGGAAAACATTTTTTTAGAAATAAAATAATTGCACACTACCTATACATTTTACTACGCGCATTATTAATTCAATCAAACAATACGGTGCTTCAATCCACAAGAGTCAAAAATACACGGCATTAAACACTTCGTTTAATGAATATCTTAAGTTTATATATTGTTAATATTGATTGTAAACAGCGGTGTGGCAGTTGTCGGTGCTAAAGCCGCAGTTAATTTAATTCCAAAATATGTACTGTGATTATAGTAATATCCATTCACACTCACTCACTTTTCAAATGGAGGCGTCAACGCACAGTTTTGTTTTGCATCTCCAAACTACCTAAATGGGTAATAAATTAAATGAAATTCCGTGGGAAAAATACGCAATGGAACTATTTTCGATCTGCGGTGGGACAAGAGAAACGATCCTGTTTTCTGTTCCCGCCATTCATATTTATATCGTGTTAAGAATTAATTTTGAATTTTCCCTATATCGATGTTTAACAGACATATACCTATCTACTGTGTTGAAGCTGGATGCATTCATTAAGGATAGATACACGCACACAGTAAAATCGCGCCTCGTCGTACTAGGCGGGAGCACCTAATGTGAAATTTTAATTTGCGAATTGATTAAAATTGCGATTTCAACTTTATTGTTAAATTGAAATTCGGGAGGTTTTATTAAAATTTATTGCCTAGACAAATTAATGTTTATTCAAATTTAATAAGCGCAGTCTTTTGGGAACGTGAGTATCAAAAGCCATCGGATGTTTTGAATTGGGGGGCTAGAAGGTGTGCGTCGAGAGAAATTATTATATTGTAGGCACACATTTTACGTGCCTATTTGTTTCGCATAATTATACCCTATCCTAAGGGTATATTAATTTTCACACATAGTTTGAAAATCCCCTTGCAGTAATCGTAGACCCCTAAAAGTATATATAGGTATATTATTTTATTTAAAACATGAAAATATAACAAAACTATATTAGAAAGAATATCATTTCTGTAGAAACAATATAGCAACAAAAGGGCTGTACAAAATAGACAAACATGATGGATAAAATAAAAATCCTCGAAAAGAAGCTTATGGTGTTAAGGACGAAAAGCGAGTGGCGATCGACATAAACAATATAGCTATATATATATGAGGTGATAACATTATATCATTATACACATCAAAATAAATAAATAGGTATTAGGCGCCCATACAGGACCCAAAGTTTAGTTTCCCCAACCACTGTGTGTGAAAAGATATACTTTTTTACACGAAAGGAAGGGACCTACACTTTAATGCTGATTTCGAACGGCAATTAATTGTTGAGAAGCTGCTCACAACAGTTCTTACTCTTGGATGTTTATCAGACGTTAGCAAGAGGTGGGTGGGGTAGCGAATAAAAACGTTCAGGTCTGGATTTGAAACAGCGACCTCTCACTTAAGGGTCCAACGCACTTAACCACTAAGCTACTGCACCCACGTCCACATAATAGTAAAGAAAAGGAGGAGCTGCGGTTAGTAAAGGATATGATTGATCCATAAATATGAAGTATTTATAAAAACGATGAGTTGACAAATGATGTTGTTGCTTCAGCATACTGTTCACCCAGCTACAAAATAAATAGAAAAAGATTATGAAACCCTTTCCGCATATTAACGGTTCAAATAAACAAATGCCAGAGAGAAAAATGAGCACTATATACAACAACTAAGGAAAGCGGTGCCAAATTCCTCTCAACAAAAACATACCTAATTGGCAAATGAATACTTAATATACAAAACTCCTAAAGTTCCGTATAAGCTGTTAATATCTTAAACAGTTAAGTAAAGGGTGATTTTTTGACAGCTGACGTGTGTTTAGTACCTTGTGTCACTGTCAAACAGCTTCAGTTTGGTTTGCAATTTAACCATGGATCGTCTTACAAATGAACAACGCTTGCAAATTATTGAATTTTACTATCAAAATTCGTGCTCGGTTCGAAATGTTCATCGCGCGCTGCTTCCATTTTATGATCGGCATTCTCGACCTTCTGAGCAGTCTATTCGGAAGATTGTGACCAAATTTCGCACCAAATTTACTTTGTTGGACATTAAACCACCAACACGTTTACGTACTGTGCGTATTGAAGAAAATATTGCGGCCGTATCAGCTAGTGTGACAGAAGACCGCGAAATGTCGATTCGCCGCCGTTCCCAGCAGTTAGGCCTTTGTTACAGCACTACGTGGAAAATTTTGCGGAAGGATTTGGGCGTAAAGCCTTTTAAGATACAGCTGGTGCAAGAACTAAAGCCAGCCGACCTACCACAACGCCGAATTTTTGGTGAATGGGCTCTTGGGAAGCTGGCCGAGGATCCGCTTTCTTATCGAAAAATTGTGTTCAGCGATGAGGCTCATTTTTGGTTGAATGGGTACGTAAATAAGCAAAATTGCCGCATTTGGAGTGAAGATCAGCCAGAAGCATTGCAACAGCTACCAATGCATCCCGAAAAAGCCACTGTTTGGTGCGGTTTATGGGCCGGCGGCATTATTGGGCCATATTTCTTCAAAGATGATGCGAATCGCAGCGTTACTGTCAATGGTGAACGCTACCGAGCGATGATAACAAACTTTTTTTTGCCCGAAATGGAAGTTCTTGACTTGCAGTTAATTTCACGTTTCGGGCCGGTCAATTGGCCGCCTAGATCGTGCGATTTGACACCATTAGATTATTTTTTGTGGGGGTATGCCAAGGCTAATGTGTATAGGGACAAGCCCGCTTCGATTGACGCACTGGAAGCCAACATCCATGCATTCATTCGTGAGATACCGGCCGATATGTGTGAAAGAGTATGCCAACATTGGACTCAGCGGATGGGCTACCTGAGACGCAGCCGCGGTCAACATTTGCATGAAATTATCTTTAAACATTAAATTGCAAGGTTCAAACTATCGATTCAAATAAATATTTCAATTCATTTTTTCGAATTTTTTGTGTTTTTTTTTTTAAAAAGTTCTAAACCTCTTAAAAAATCACCCTTTATAAAAAGCAGCATCCTCTTCAAGATATATTTAACTGCAGTTTTTGTTTAAAGTTTACGAGTTTTTAATGTATTATTTTCAGATTATATCTTCTCTAGTTTAGATGCCGCAACTAAAGCTTCACTAGTAAAGCAACCAATAGTTTATATAGGTCATTTGCTTATTAATTGCTTATTAATTTGTTTATATAAATCTATATAGTTTTGTTATGAATCATAGTCCGAATTCGAATCCGAACCGGTTAAGGAACTGTTCATTGCGATATCTTGCGATATCAGACGGTCATCCAAACGTGTCATCCGGATGACATCCTGATGTCACTATGAATTTAAGAAAACTATTTTTTTCAGAATAGGCAAATTCTGGCAGGTAGTGTCAGGATGGATGTTTTTCCGGCTTTTGATATACAAAAGCACTTTTGTACAGGAACGTACAAAAAAAGTGGCCCTACTCCTTACAAAAATGTTATACCATTTTTCGGCGTATAAGTTATCATTCACTAGGTTTACATTATGTACTATGCTTACCATATGATGACTGTCTGACTGTTCGCTCATTTTTTAAACAACTAGTGGTCAAACTTAGACCTAACTACCTTCGGTAAAACAACTATGAAACGAACAATGTTTTCCAATATACCATATTAACGCCAGCTAAAAAAATGATAACATGCTCAGTATAAGCATGTTATTATCTTTTTAAGCTGGCGTTAATTTGTGTTAACTCCCAATCGGAACTATTTTTATCTGCTACCACTGACCTAGGAAAGATGCCGTTTAAACAATAAATGTAGCAATTATTATATCTATATTCTATCTATTAAATATGCTAGTAGGTATGTATATACGGTATAGATACCTTAACACAGTCTATGAAAATAATTAAATTGCATTAGGGACACTAGAACTATAATAACTTTCTACATAGTACCTATCTACCTACGAATACTAAGATGATTCAGTTGTTTAAAATCTTGGGCGGCATAACGAAATTATAATGCAACACAGAATGGAGATCATAGGTAGAATAAACACATTAAATAGATAAGTACATAGGTACGTAGACAGTAACGAAGATGTCCATACTATGTGCACAAGTTCCCATAAACAAATCTTCCAAGTAGGTAGGTACTCCAATGGAATTATAATATAATATAATATTATTAGGTAGTTAGGTAGGTACATTTTTTAATTAAAACTCTTCCATAACCTTATCTGAAAACACTCAGCAGCATATATTTTCCATCCACTAAACATCCTTTAGTCCCATTCACAAGTTAACATTTCAAAAACAGACGCACGTTCTACCCAATAATCCGCTTCTAGAATAGTTCCACCATTCTTTACCACAAGTATTTGCGAGAATGCTGGCAAGAGCCGAGCCATAATAAATACCTAGTGACAATTGCAGTTCTTTTAGTTTTCTTTGTTTCGTGAAGCAAATGCCCTTACTCTTTTCCTCTTGTATGTGTGTAGAGAAGTGCCGATGTATGATTAAATTTAAATTCATTTGCTCCCATGGGAGCGAAGAGAAAAGAATATGTTTATGAGGGAAATTCTCACACATTGAAAGGAAATAGAAACAGTTACAAAACAAAAATAAGGGGTAAAGAAAATACACATTAAAGGAGGAGCATACCATTTCATAGATATAAAAATAACGGGAATTTATGTTTGATTATTGTTGGAAAATGGTTGGAATGGAATTCTTCGGATTTCGTTGTCTCTTTCATTTCAACACATTTCTTAACTTAACTATATACACGATGATAATTTTGATTGGTGAGTTGCCCTAGTAGGGATGTTGTTTCAATTATTTATGTAGAGACGTATATATATATGTACTGGAGAGAAAATGATGGAAGAGTTGTTGTTAGACCCCCTCGAATCCATAAGGACGACCTATTTTGAAAGGAACAATCGCTCCAGCAAAGCTAAATTCAATTAATTAAGTTGTTTTTCCAATTTTCTACATCCCATGTAGATGTTACAAGTTTGTATAGGAGTACCTACCTATTATATTGTGTGTAATTTTCGATATCATCTTCTTCTGCTCTCACCCTCCCGCGTTTCAAACTTTTGTGTGTAAATGGAAATTTTTGAAATTATTGATTCTAAGTGCTTTGGTAAAAACCAACGTTCGGTTTTGAAAATGGTAAAACGTGTAAGAGAAAAGAAGAAAAGCCGAAGAAGCACGCATACGCAAGGAGAAGGTATATACGTAGATATGTGTGTGCAGATGTTACATGTATGGAAACTTATTGTGTAGGGTATATACACTATATTTGTAGGTATGTATACATACTTAGATGTGATGTGTCTACAGAAAAAATATGGAATCCATACAAGTAAGCTTAATGAAAAAAAATAGAAAATTCAGCTCAATCAGGAAATTGGAATCAGATTTGAATCAATTGGATTTTTTATGTTTTTCCTTGAATTTGCCTTAGGTTTCGCTTCTTGCCTTAAGCCGTTAGACAGATTTTGGAGGTTATTGTTATGGCAATGGTGCAAATGAAATTAAATAGACATTGTTCTTCTCAGTCGCACTTCGTATGTATATACGATGATATTTTTCATGTTTTTTTGTATTTTCAGTTGTACCTAGTTACCCATCTTCATAGGTACGAGAAAATGTGGTTGGCGACATTAGTAAAATTGGCTTATAATTTTATTAAGGTAAATGCAGATGCCTACCTAAGTAATGCATATTGAATGTACCTATATTGAATTTCTGTATTGGGATACCTTTAGAGTAAAAAGGCTAAAAGGAAATAAATGTCAAGTGCACGACTGTCTCTGTACATGAGATGTGTTTTTGAATACCCTAAAAGAGAATGGTAACATTTGATCACATATTAAATTTATTTAAATCACTTAAAAAATTAGATTTTCTTTGCCGCTTACGATAAGTCCGCACGTTGTACACTTTTAAAATAATTGTTCAAAATACAAGAATTGATCATAACCGGTTCAAAAATCTAAAAAAAATTGACAAATGGGTGCTTCGGAATTCCTTTTATTAGTTTTTGAGATACTGACGGGTTTATATATTACCTTTATTCGATTTTTTTGCAAAAACTGAGTATGCAGTATTTTCGGACCCAACTCAATATCCATAGAACAAAAAAAAACCTAAATCTTTGGAATAATTTTCGAGAAAATTGTTGATGTCTTTTTCACAAGAAAATTGTATGGCAGGACGATAACGTAAAAAACAAAAATCTTACATACGAACTTTGAAGCAAATTTGTCAAACCGTTTCCCGGACAAACAGAAATTTTTTTGGGACTTCTTTATTCGTAATATAATCCCTCATACTCAGTGGGAGTTCGAAATTTCCGCACGATCGCAATAACTTTCTCTTTTCTGCTACTCATGATGCGCAGATAGTTTTGGAAACCTCGGATTTAAAATTGGTCGCCCTCTGTCCGAATGAAGTTCCATTGGCATACCATAACGACAGAACCATAGATGAGGAATTACACACAATATAATTAACTCTGCAGTTTCAACCCGCAAAATATATTTAATAACGGCCGCAAAATCCTCTCTCAATTTTCCCATCTGTGAATACATGTGATCCAGACACATGAAGTTAGATTTTATTTACTAGATTACCCGCCAAAAATAATTGTGGGGAGTTTTGCAACATATCCAAATTGCAACAACAAAACAGCTGGTCAAGGCGGATGTGTTGGGATATAGGAATTGCTTCGAAGTGTTGGATTATGCGATTCAACTTTTATAACTATTTTAATGCAAATGGTTGTGATGAAACAAAAAATTAGTTACACAATAAATACGAAGTTGTTACAATTTAATTCAAATATTTTTTTGCGGTTATAAGAAATAGTTCTCTATTTTTTATCTGCCTTAAAATAAACATTCTTGGATTGTTATACTTTTTCCATTTTGGTTAATTAAATGTATATTTTATTGTATTATTGCATAAATAAATCCAAATTAGTAATGTTTGCGTGTAATATATTTGTTGAATACAACTCATAAATAAGCATGCACATTATGTTACATATATATATTGAATTAATTAGCCACTCTTTTTGACAGACCCTTTTATTTGTCAAGTTATAATGTTTTGTAGTTTTTAAAAAAACAAATTTTATGAAAATAAACAAAACAATTTACTACTACGACACTAGTAAGTGATTGGAAATGTTGTTAAAAAAGTGTTTTCACGTACCAAAAATAATATTTGTAATGATTTGGATCACGTTATATTAAAAAGCGTTTTAAATCAGTGCCCAATTGTGTAATGCAACGTTTCCACCGAGCAAGGTTAATCTGCCCTTAATCCACTTTAAATCTGAAGATTAACCATACCAATTTTAATCTGCTAAACACAAGATTAAAAATAAATCTAGGAAATAAACTTCGTTTGCATGAAAATTCGGCTTGCGAACACACTCTATATGACTCTATACTACTCTCAACATGTCTCATACCTTTTTTTTAATTGCAATTTTGTTCCTTCTAGCTACCCTAATTTTCATTAAGCACTGACCGCGGGTTTTTTCTGTATATGCGACTTCTCCCGGACAATGCAACCATTAAAACATTGATATTGGTTTAAAGAATAAAATTGTGTGCTAATATTTTTTTCATTCTTTTTCCACTCATTAAACTATAGCAACCAATTTTAATTTTATTTTCGCTCTGTTTGTCGTTCAAGAATAAACATCTGTTCTCTTTCGAAATGGCAATTACGTTCTCAATTTTAAAGCAAAAATGCTATAAAGAGAGCCAAACGTCAGATTCTTCGGTGGAAACGTTGAAAGATTAATTTTTAATTTTTTTTGCTTAATCTCGGTTTATTTTATGGTGGAAACGTAGCATAAAAGTATTTCAATGCTTCAATATAACAATCCATAACGAAATCCGTGTTTGTAAAGTTATACTTAAATTTATTGTCAACCCAAAATGTATGATCAACTTACTTATTATATATTAGTCACGTTAATCAATATTATTTTGATTATTTTTCATTTAAAATTAGAGTAAATTGGTTAAAATATAGCTTTATTCTCAATATTATAATATTTTGTTACATTATTAGTTGTGTTGTAAGTATGTTTTTATAAATCCATATTCACCGCATATTGTGCATGTTTATTTTACACACCCAAATTGTGAGGTGTAATCTGCTGAAATTCATCAACTGTTCCCAACTTCTTGCTATAAAAAATGACATTTCTTGCGGCGGCCAAGTGTACTGTGGACGGAGCAAAATAACGTTCACAAACTTGGAAAAATAGTTAATGTTCATCAATACGACCATAATAAATTTGTTATAGAGTAGCTGGTAACAGCCTAGATATCTACAGCAATACTTTGAAAATATTCTCCTGCCAAATAGAGTTGAGGTCGCAATAGTTTTCTGTGATGAGCACCGAACACGGTTCAATGAAGTCTTGCCGAAGCATGCCAATCGTCGATAATACTTCGAGATTCCTCCTATAATGGCAAATGTATCCAACGTGGCTTAATTTTTTTTTCTGGAGAAGATGTAAGAGAATTCGTATAGAAGTTATTTAGCATCTTCTTCCTGCATTAGCTGTAAGCGTTTGTCAAAAAGTGTGGTAAAACGCTATTCTTAGCATATAGCATCTTGGCATTTGAGCTTCTTAAAAAGTGCAACTTCAAAACTGCAAAACAACTGCATGTTTTGCTAAACCTGCAACCTTGTTTACAAACCTTTTTTGGTATATTATTTCGCAAGGGTTTCCTAGGGTAATTCTTGAACGGATCTCTACTAACATGCACTCCTAATCCGCGAAAGCCTTTATCACGGAATGCTCATTTAAAGAAGAGCGCCTTGATATCTACTCTTCCATTGATTGATTTCAAGTTATAAAAAACATGAGAAGACAAATGCAAGAAACCGAATCTTTTTTAACAGTGTTTTTGCACATTTATAATACGTTAATATCATTTCTTAAAAGAATTCAATAAGACTGCAAGAGTCTACGCAAAGAGAGAAAGTGTGTGGTGTACGTATGTATGTTCAAGTATAATCAAAGAAGAGTGCAGAGAGTGTTTGGCTTTTGTGTTGTGCGAAGAGGAGTACAAAATTGCATATAAATTGAGTATAGGAGCGAAATAAGGTTGTCTGAATCCGACTATTGGCAATGACTGTAGTTCAACTTTAGTTGAAACGATACTTTTTTATACAAGAACTTCTATACAATACATACGAACTTTGAAGCAAAAAAGGTATTGATTCCAAAAGTTTGAAACACTTACCCCACTGATAAGTGCCGATATCTGTGTTGCAAAAGTGTTTTTACAGAATAAGTTGGATAGGATCTTATATGCGATATGTAGCAGGGATTTGCCTTGATAAGGCTGATGGTTTCGTTGTCGGGCATGCTTCCCTTCACTGCGATTCCAGTTTATGATCCTCATGTTAAAAAAGCAGAAAGATCCCTGTTAATAATGCCTATGTTGAGTTAACATATGAACATTTATTTAAATAAGAACTTCAGGTTTGGTTCAAAATTTTAGTTTATTATTATTATTACAATAAGTTACAAAATTTATTTCTTAAATATATTTTTCCATATATATAGTGTTGGGCAAAGATAGTTTACCCACTTCATATGATTGAAAATTATCATAAAAAAAGAACATAAAATAAAACATACATTTTAGTACATACTTTAGAAAAATAACAGATTTTATATAATTTTAAGATTTCGCTAAACAACACAAAATAATCAAAATTAATTTTTAGGTGAGCAAAAATGTTTTTAAAATTATTGTCTAGTGTACTTATAATTTTAGTATAATCATTTCAAAAGCAAAACTTAGACCTGTTTTTGTACATAGAGTTAAAGATTCATTTACTCCAGAGTTTATATTACTACAATATTCATATTTAATATCACGAACGAGTCAAATTATTGTTTGAGTAATTTGATCTGTCACCTCCAAATTCTTGTTTAATTTAACTGATTATCTGAATGTTCTGCTCTTTAGTTGGCACATCTGTCTCAAATCTTACCACCTGAGTTCTTCTCCTCCCACGCAGAAGAAAAGAATATTCCTGGAATAAAAAAAAAACTATTTATATTGACAAATTAAGTTAAAATGAAAATATATACATACTTACTTTTATTTCGTTGGGGAATTGCTCGAGAATTTTTTCAACTAGTAGTGGAAAATCTTTTTGTGATAGCTTTATATTGTGGAAAAAAGTATATTCCAAAATAATATAAATAAGATCCGCCCGAAATGACTAAATTAAATGACCGCTGCTCCTATTAAAATATATTATGGCTATTCCTTTTAAGCTTTCTTGTAAAACAAGTTTAAGTGAAAAGATATGATATTATATGTTATTTGTTAAAATTTTTACAAAATACCAATGTTTTGAGCCAAAACGTCAAACAAGAATATATCTTTGCACTGGATAACTGTAGCCAAGTTTCAGATTTCGAGCTCAAATTTAAAGGCCACAGAAAGCGTACTTGAGAGGCGAGGAGAAGAATTATAACATTAAATAGGTACCCTTAAAATGGTGTATACAAATATGATAAATAATTAAATAATTATGCTCGAACATGTTTCTGTACCTTCGAAAGCTGAGAACCTCAAAAAAATGCAGTGGAAAGAGAAGATGCCGGCGTTGATATTGTTGCAGAACTAAATTGGCTTTGCAGCCAAGAAACCACTTTACTGCTAATTGAATTTGACAAAAGTTTCGTCATCTCCGGATTGATGAAGTCTGCACAAAAGAATTTAATTATTATTAAATTAATAAAAGATCACAAAGTTTTTGTACACTTACATATACCACACATTTTCTACAACTTAATAATTTTGCTTAGAAACGCGCACGAAGACTTACCACCTATTAGTCTTCTTACCACCTCTAGCTTCTTGAATATCGTTCTTCGACAAATATCGTAAGCTTTCTAAAGTAATAGAAAAATACAGACAGATGTACAAAGTTACGAGTTAATATTTTTTTTAAGAAAACATTAGGTTTATTTTGCTCTAGAGAAATTTAAAAATGTTTTGTACTGACTTGTTAAATACAATTTAGCTTCCATTAAATTAAATTTTTGCAAGAATTCGTCTAACTCGCTGTCATTACTTTGAATAACTGGTAGGTATATACATATATGGATTACAATATTTCCATGATCGTCGATTTCAAAATTTTCACTGTCACTTGCTGAAGGTTCTTCTCCACTCGTACCTATGTACATCTAACGACCTCTACTGCGACGAAATTAATAAATAAAAAGACTTTTACTTCAATATTGAAGGAGCAATACCCAGATATAGGTAATTAACACTAATCAATGTAATCACACAGCCAATTAAAAGAGGAATTCTTAAAATAACGGTAGGATAAAGAATATTTTTATTGAATTAACCATGTTCAATTTTATTTGATGTTGAATTTAAAGGCACCAATTTTGTTCTGGATCCTGGTTACACGGCTGTCGTCTGGGTGTACAGTTTAACACTTGGAATGAATGTATTGATCGTGTATTTTTTGCTCACACCAGACAAACAATAGGATTTATGGCGCCAATACTTGGGAAATGAGTTGGTACAGAAGGTTGATGCATACGATTTGATATTGATTTTACAATGACAAACTTTATTTTAAATCGATTCAATGTTAACTACAAGCAAAAACACGTTTGTTTTAAAAAACAATTCTTCTGCAATAGTGAGAGACCTTAACCGGATCTAAAAATAACCTCAACAGGGAGATGACTTTCGTCAGCCCGAATGGGATTGTACCTAATCGATTGACTAATTAGCAATTTATTTTTGTTTGATGTAATTTGAAAAATTTAAAAGACGGATCACCAAAATTTATTGTTTAAATAAATCTCCTAATAACTTTGTCAGTATTTAACAGTTCTTTTATTTCTATTGTATCTGAACAGAAAGAGTACCTCCCAATAACGCAAAAACATTTTACTGTATCGCAGGTCCCATCTCTCTTTTTCTTTATATGCGGTTTACAACGCGATTTAGCGTCTAAAGTCATGCCTAGATATATGGCTGCATTTGAGTATTCCACTACATTGTTGTTTATGTTTATGTACACTGAAATGTGTGATATGTTTTTATACGTAAAATTAACATTGACCGACTTTAAAAATTAATAAATATTAGGCGTAAGCCATATAAGGGCCGCTGGCTTCTCCAACCACTGTGTGTACGAAGATAAATATTTTGTACACGAATAAAAGGGACTTACAGTTTAATGCCGATTCTGAACGGCAATTAATTTTTGAGAAGCTTCTCACGACAGTTCTTACTCTTGGAAGTTTGTCAGACGTTCACAAGAGGTGGGGCAGCTTATAAAATCTTTCAGGTGGTATAGGTCAGGATTTGAACCACCGACCACTCGCTTAGTGGTTCAACGCACTTAACCACTAAGCCACTGCACCAACTGGACCGACTTTAGATAATTTAATCTAATCTGCCACTTCTTAGTCTAATCCGAGATACCGTTTATTGCTATTTGGAGCTTTTTTGTTGCTATTTCAACAGTTGCAGTATTACCTGCAAAAGTTGCTATAGTGGGGTCTCCGCTTTCAGACTGGACGCTAGTGAATAAAAGGTATAGCACTGAACCTAGCACACTGCCTTGTGGTACACCAGCTTTAATTTATCTTAATGTTAAGTACTCTGTCTCTTATTTAATAGTCACTTCGCTAGGTGGCTTGCTAGGTTTGGTATCATTATTACCTCCGCATGTGGAAGGTCATGCTTGTCACATATCTTAACTTAAATGCAGCATTTATAATTTGCGCTAACCTTTTCGTGGAAATTTTGTTGAAATTTCCCCTGTTATGAAATCAAACCCGGGGGCTTTTTTTATGTTTATGCTTTCTTTAATTGCTTTGCCAAGGACTTTAACTGTTACCGGCCAACTAGCTCTATATACTTCGATTTCTTGATAATCTTTATATTCATAAGGTTTGAACGCCTCTTCAAGATATTCTGCAAAAGTATTCGCTTTTTTGGCGGAATGCGAGCAATTGGCCATATCATTTTATTTGTTGCCATCCAGAGTGAGAAGTCTGTACTAGCTTCATTTGTAAGACTAGTAAGGTAGGTTTTTAAGGAGTGATTATTAAATTCTCTTAAATAATTCTGTCGTTTGGCGCCCTTGTCTGTTGCCATTGTTTTCTAGTTTTCCTCTTTTCTGTAATGATTTCACATATTTCGCATGGATAAGAGTTTTGTTTAATCTTGTTTGTTCTTGTGAGAGTTGCAGCCCACGCAGCTTTTTGTATATTCAGTGTAAATATTTCCACTGCTTTTTCTAGTCGGTCTTCTGTATGTATAGCTGATGATAGTTTGATACTTTCATCTAACTCCTGTCTAAAGTAGGTCCAATCAGTCAGTCTACTAACTAGTTTTGGGAAATATTTTGTAATTAGTGTCTTATAATAACCAAAGAAAGGTAATAAGTATTGAGAAATGATCCGATTGAAGATCAGGCCCTTCTTCTACTTTCATTTTATTTGAAGATATGTTTTTAGATATAAAAAAATTGAAAAGATCTGGGGTTTTATTCTTATCTGTTGGCCATTCCCGTTGAGTTATATTTGGCGCATTCTTCTTTAATAGTTTCAAAGAGTATTTTAGTATTTATTTGTTAATCTAGATCCCCAATATTTATTCTTGGCATTAAAATCTCCTGCCGCGATTAATCTATTGTGAAATATACGGAAAAGACTTTTAAAATCATTTTTATTTAGTATATAGCTTGGAGAGCAGTACTGCTGCAGCTATTTTCCCACTGCTCGTTTTTATTCTTATAGAAATGCTCTGCCCGGCACATGATTAGAATTGTGCTTCTATGTGATGATCAATCAAATACTGCAGCCCCAACTTACACTGAACTAAAAAATATAACTACAGTTTGTCAAGAAAGTGTTTTTACAAGCGATAATATTCCATCATTTTATTTCTTCCTTGTTAATAAACTCTCATCTATATATTTCTTTTATTTTTTTTTACTTTTTAAATTAATCTCTTGAGTATTAATTGCAAAAAAAATATTCACTTTTATTAAAGAAATATAAGAAAAATAAACAAAAACTATATCATTCAAAAATTACAAGTCTTTTTACGTATTGTCCGTAAGCATTTAAAAGTCAATTTTATCATATTATTTTTATTCAATATTTTGAGTTGCCGCCTTCAGCTTCAAGCATTAAGTCTACATTTCATCGACCTAATTAATTTTTAAGGTTGTATTCGCTAGTTTTATATAATTAATTTTTAAGGTTGTATTCGCTTCATGTGACCATCAATAAAAACCAAGTTCCCAACTCCTTTGCTTGATATGAAAGCCCACACCATTACAGACAATTTAGAAAATTTAACTGTTGGAATAATATTTCTTTTATCCAACGAAAAAACTCTTTCTTGACAAACTGTATGTTGTTTATAACGAGAGTCTCATGTATTTCGTCCTTTTGATTCTCGGCACCATTAGCAGGCAATAATTGCGATGAATACTTGCAAAAAATAAAAAGATTTATTTTGCTCTCAGTCTGGCAGGTTGGGTTTGGTCGCATTCCAGACTGTGCAACATTACAAAGGAGGCCCTACATTTTATTGTTAGTGTTATCATATGAAGTGGAGTCTTAAATGATTGCGCCGTTTTACAGCTAAACCACTGGATCAAACAGATGTAGTAACACCAACATAAAGGGTGATTTTTTAAGAGGTTTAGAACTTTTTTTAAAAAAAAAACACAAAAAATTCGAAAAAATGAATGAAATATTTATTTGAATCGATAGTTTGAACCTTGCAATTTAATGTTTAAAGATAATTTCATGGAAATGTTGACCGCGGCTGCGTCTCAGGTAGCCCATCCGCTGAGTCCAATTTTGGAGTATGCCAAATTTCACACATATCGGCCGGTATCTCACGAATGAATGCATGGATGTTGGCTTCCAGTGCGTCAATCGAAGCGGGCTTGTCCCTATACACATTAGCCTTGGCATACCCCCACAAAAAATAATCTAATGGTGTCAAATCGCACGATCGCCTCGCAATTGCGCCATTGTTTCGCGTGCTGTGTGGCATGTGGCACCGTCTTGTTGAAACCACATATCATGCAAGTCAAGAACTTCCATTTCGGGCAAAAAAAAGTTTGTTATCATCGCTCGGTAGCGTTCACCATTGACAGTAGCGCTGCGATTCGCATCATCTTTGAAGAAATATGGCCCAATAATGCCGCCGGCCCATAAACCGCACCAAACAGTGGCTTTTTCGGGATGCATTGGTAGCTGTTGCAATGCTTCTGGCTGATCTTCACTCCAAATGCGGCAATTTTGCTTATTTACGTACCCATTCAACCAAAAATGAGCCTCATCGCTGAACACAATTTTTCGATAAAAAAGCGGATCCTCGGCCAGCTTTCCAAGAGCCCATTCACCAAAAATTCGGCGTTGTGGTAGGTCGGCTGGCTTTAGTTCTTGCACCAGCTGTATCTTAAAAGGCTTTACGCCCAAATCCTTCCGCAAAATTTTCCACGTAGTGCTGTAACAAAGGCCTAACTGCTGGGAACGGCGCCGAATCGACATTTCGCGGTCTTCTGTCACACTAGCTGATACGGCCGCAATATTTTCTTCAATACGCACAGTACGTAAACGTGTTGGTGGTTTAATGTCCAACAAAGTAAATTTGGTGCGAAATTTGGTCACAATCTTCCGAATAGACTGCTCAGAAGGTCGAGATTGCCGATCATAAAATGGAAGCAGCGCGCGATGAACATTTTGAACCGAGCACGAATTTTGATAGTAAAATTCAATAATTTGCAAGCGTTGTTCATTTGTAAGACGATCCATGGTTAAATTGCAAACCAAACTGAAGCTGTTTGACAGTGACACAAGGTACTAAACACACGTCAGCTGTCAAAACCAGTGTTGCCAAAACCAAACCAGCTAAAAAATCACCCTTTAGAACTCAATGATTCATCTGAAATTCCGAAATTTATTACAGGCCGAACCTACCAAACCCACTGGTGGATAAGTAGGGATGTAGAATTGACACCTACGGTGGGTCCTTTTTGGAAAGCTAACGCTAATTGCAAAGGTAGCGTCAGTGTTATATTCTTAGTGCTTTTAACTGTATTTTTTAAGAGGTTTAAAATTGAAGTAAGTAACATTAGGGGCTTAAGAGCAACTATTTTTCGCCTTATGCATATCCATATGTTTACCAAGATAAACCAGCTGTTTTCACATTGAGTGACACTCAGGTTAGTGGAACCAATCTATTCACCACGGTGATGAAAGTGCTTGTTATTTCAAAAGCATTTAACAGAGTTTGTCCTCAAGCTGTTTTTGTCAAAAATGCGTGCATATGGAATCGATGACACCATTATTAAATGGATTAGAACTTACCTTTCGATTGAATTCAAGTTGTTTTGGACGTTTTGAAGTCTGCAAACCACCAAATAAATGCTGGTGTTCCCCAAGGCTCTGTTTTGTCTCTGACACTCTTTCTTATTTTTATTATCAATTATCTCCTGTCTGTCACTTCTAATCCAATCCATTTCTTTGCTAATGACAGTATCCTCAGCTTCTAATATTCGCTTCCAGGTTTACGTCCCTCATCTTCGGGCAAGGTATGTTGAGCTCATTAATTTCTGACCTTAGCAACATAGTTAAATGGGGTACAAAGGAACATAGACCGGAATTACATGGCTCCTCATTTTCCGAATTTTGTGCGCAGGTTATGTACTGACCATTAAGATTTGTGAAGGGGATAATCTCCTCGCACTTCACGGCGACGGCCAATGCAGAGTCTAGGTGGAGTAGTCGACGAATTGCGTCATCTCAAGAAAGACGTGGAGCAAAAGCAACCAATACTGAACTCTTAGCCTCATTCAAAGAACACGCGCGGCTAGTGGCCGTCGGCATGTGCCATGAGTTTTTGCTTCAAACAGCTCTATAACGCTATTTGCATGTCCTACTGCTGCTGTCTGCTTAAGTCAATCAACACCTTTTATACAAACTGTGAAATAGCTTCTCGTTTTAATCAATTAAAATAAAATTGATAACAAACTTGCAAAGCTGATTAAATATTAAAATAATTTCGATGTAATTTTAATCATCATGTCCATTATAACTCAATAGTCAATCACTTAAATGATTGAATCCAGTCTGCCAACCGTCTTAAACCTAAAACTAGATTTTCTTCACTATGACCGGTGCCCGTACATAGATTTGCAGAAATGCATCGTTAAAATTACATTAAACCCGTTGGACGTGTAAGTGATCATATCAATCTCACCAGACGAGTTTGCGTTAATTTTAGCTCTGGCTAAGGTGTGAAAAATTTAAATTGAGGTTATTTGTTTATATATCCTTATCCTACACAAAATATAAATATCTACCTAAACTAATTGCTTGTATATATATAAAAATCATATTTATTAAGTGCATACATTGCTATAGCTAAGTGCATTTCTTTGTTTATTGTCTATGACGCGTTACGCGTGGCATAAACATGTATTTAACTGTAGGTAAAAACCAATGTACCAATGAGTTGCTTATAGTCAAAATCATAATCACAAACCTTCGTTTTAATTTGAATTTAATTTCAACAAATCATTATATCAATCAAGTTTGTTTTTACAATTGATGTTAGTCGTGAAAATGAAACAAAATCCAGAGAGAATTATCAGATATTTGAATCTAATGTCACACTTCTTCAACAGTGATGTATGCATAAGATGTTTATCTAATTTTCTCTTTAATAGAACCGCACACACAAAATTGAATGACAGTTAAGAGTTTCAAATGACATCGGTCGTAATTTGGTCCTTATCATCCCTCTGGTATGGTAGTTGATCATGTGGTTAAACGAAACCCTCTTGTAAAATATATTCTGAACCCTATTCCCATGTCTATTGTGATTGGGCAAATTATTCGTGCGAAGATTACACAGATTTGAAGATAATAAACCGGAGTTTGAAAGGAATGCTACACACGGTTACTTGCGGAAAAAAAATTCGAGGGTTGCAAAATTTGTCTAAATATTTCTAATGGATGTGTATACACAAAGCACGTGTTCCATAAGGGTTGCTCTTAATGTGACAATAATTAAGTGCAGACACAAGGCATGTATGAGATGTTGGTCAAATGAACACATTGTGAGATGTGTTAATGCAAACGATAATTAGGTACCTAAGAAGATTAAAAATGGTTATATTATAACAAGTATATTTGTTGATTTCTAAATTAAAATATAAACATAAGAAAAGGCTACAGTTCGCATGGGAACAAAATGATTACCCAACCCTTTATGCTCTCAAGAAATAAGCGTGAAGAAAAATTAAACAAAAACACCCACAAAAAGTATATATTGACAATAAACCTTATGGCAAATAGTAGACATTGACAATAAACTTTATGTGAAAAACTACACTAAATTTATGATTTTTCATTCATTAAAGGTAATTTATTGGTTCAATGTACAAATTCATTGGATTAATGTACAAATATATTAAAGCAAATTTGAATTTAATGAACAATTCGTTGATTCAATGAATGAGTGTTCATAAACGCTTTCCCATTGCACAAAAATGACTTTCTAATTTTAATGAACGGGTTCGTGCTTTAATGAATTGTAAACATTTATCTATCTTGATCGTATTTACATATTTAATGTGCATATTTTCGTTGAGACAAAGAATGCTTTCATTGAATAATAAACGTCATTCAGAATTTAATGTGGGATACATTGGGTCATGGAATGGTTTTCGTTGAATAATGAACGCCATTCAGAACTGAATCTATAAGTAAATTTCAATAAATATATACAGCAAATACTGGAAGGGAATTAAAAGTTTAAGGTTATTTTGTAAGAATTAAATAAATAAAGTATATGTACATAAGATTTTCATTATATCTTTTTATTATGAAGTGTCGCCTGTCAGCTACACTTAAGTAGACAGCACTAAAATGAGATATTTATAGATACAATATGTACATCAGTATCAATTATATATACATTAAGTAAACATTTTTAAACGTGACTTCGATTTACATATCTTTAATATATATTTAAATTAATAAACCAAGTAAAAATTCGAATAACGAATACTTTATAACGTTGTGGGCGTGATCTGTTTCCTTTTTTTTAACAATTCTTTATTTGCCACTATAAATTCAAAAATATTAAATAATTAACATTACGGATATAATTTTATTTACATTCAGAAGAAATATCGACACAATTTCTTAGATAGACTATAAAAAAACAGTTATATAAGTACATAACCATATGGTCCATTTTTCATTAAAAAAGCATTATTATAAACTATTCAAATTTAGTATATTTTTATTTCAGAGAACAACAAAACAAAAACGGTTGAAGGTACCCAAGTTGCTGTATAAAACCTAATAAAAATTGTACACACAAAAAACAACCGATTGCATTTTTTTCAATAATTTTTTTAATAATTGCATTTTTTTAAATAATTTATTTTACAGATTAAACTGGAAAGCTGTTTTTTAATATAAAAAAAAGAGAATTCGTTGATTTTAAGAAATTAATTAAATATTTTAATTCAACGAATTAATTTCATGGCATTGAAACCTTTCCTCAGAATGATGGGAGCAGCTGCGGGAGTATCTGTACAGAAGGCTTAAAATTATTTCCGTGGAAATAGCTACCCTTTGTTGGGAACTAGGTCTACATGCTCGACGGATATATTTCTGAATTATAAAACGCGCATCAATGAGCCAATAGTTCCTTCGAAAAAATTAAGCACTTCTTGAGTAGCACCATGAAGCGTGCTTAAACGAGCTTGCGCGATATAAGAAGAGTACTAATGTAGCTTTCTTTCGGAAATATAATAGGATACCTCTCAGCTATTGGCATCATCGCATTAACCAACCATTCAACGGCAGAATACCAATGTCGTCAAATACCAGATTGAGCTTCAGTAGCTTGCTCTTTGAGGCTATATGTTTTCTTTAACGAGGCTAGAAATTTCGGCGCAGGGACATAAGTCCCAACTCTTACTTTCGATTTGGGACTTATGTCTTACTTATATCGTACATAACTCGTAAGTAAAAGTTGGTACATGTGTCTTACCAAATAATTGTATTTTTTTGATCAGCTTAGAGAATTTTCAATGAAGAGCACGCAACAAGAATGTATAGCCAGTCAAACAAGTTTTTGTCTTCATTTTTAAGTGAAAATAAGACCTATGTGGTCTTATTTCAATGACTACTGCGAAATAAGGCCCAACCTCGTGCCTACTCTAAATCTAACAGTAAAACAAAGCAAGGGGTAGACCACTCATATTCCATTCGATGATTCTTAATAATTGAAATAACTTTCAATGTATAATATAATACTTCTATTTTTATCGATATATTATTATTTGAAAAAAATCGGACTTATCTCCCGGGGACTTATGTACCTGCGCATAATTTCATTAAAAAAATATTTATGTTGAATGTGAAAAAAAACTTTCTAGTGTTTTTCTTAAGGTTTCGCAAGGCTTTGATAACGTATGGCATACGGGATTGAAACATAAACTAAAATTATTATTTCCAAGGCAGTTATATGAGCTACTAAGTTTTTATCCAGCGGACAGACGCTTCCGTGTAAAGCACGGAAACGATTACTCTGAATTCAAAGAAATTGAGGCAGGAGTTCCCCAAGGAAGCGTTCTAGGTCCGATTCTCTTTATAATTTATATTCGAGATATTCCGCAAGAAGATGGCACAACTGTAGCTTCATTTTCGGATATTGGTCTTAAGTAATGCGGTAGAATCAGCAACGAACAAGCTCAAACGGGCTATCAACAGCGGTTTTGAGTCGAAAAAACTTGACAAAAACGAAACAAAATCTACGCACGTTAATTTTACTTACAGAAATGTAAATACTCTACCCATTTTTATTAACTCCGTACAAATTCAGTACGCAAATAAAGCTAAATATTTGGGAATGATATTAGATGCGAAATCGCACGTAAAGAAGAGACGGGAAGAGCTTGTCATTAAATATAATCAAATCCCGCTTTGTCGATTTGCCAAACTCAGCATGCAAAACAAACTGCTTTTGCACAAGCAAGTTCTACAACTTTGGGGTTGTCCCAAAACAATAACATACAAATTTTACAAAAATTTTCAAAATAAAGTACTAAGAAGAATTGCTAACACCCCGTGGTATATCCGAAACGGTGATATCCACCGAGACTTAGGTATGGCTAACGTCGAAGACGAGATAGAAACATTTGCCCGTAAGCAACGTACTCGGGTTGATGGTCATTGCAATAACGATATGCTACAAATTCTTTATAAAACGAATCTAGTGCGCCGACCACAATGGATAAAACCATTTGAACTAGCGCAATAAGCGCGAGCAATTGGTGGTATGAGCAGGATGTGAGGCTACCTGCCAAACACGTATAAAAACGGAAATTAAAACTACTAAAAAGGGTATAACCTAGTTATAGTAAAAATGATTTTGAAAGGAGGTGTCTTTAGTGGGTAAGAATCCCACTATCATGAGCACGTGCGGCCGGTCCTTATAATGTCTCATGGAAGTTTTCCACTTACCCTCGCAAAAAAAAACTTTGAACTACCTTATCCAAAAACGCAACGCTGAGTGGCGATCTTTAGATGTGCACCATGGCATTGAGTCGTGTAGTCTTATAAGCGTGGCCCTGATAGCAATCAGGTCATTGATGAGCAACTACTTCAACATCTTTGATCTTAGTTCGACTTTGTTTCGGCCATGTCACCGTTATTTTCCTCAAGGGCGCAATTTTAGTCTTGGCGATGAGAATAGACACCTTCACTTCTTCTGGTATGTTCACTCTGAAATAAGACAACTGCTGTCAGCATGCGGCAGCATAAAGATGTTGCGCCGACTTTGTACCCAAGCTTGACAAAACCAAAAGATTCCCAACGACTTCGTTTACAACAGCTTTCCCACTTACCTTCATTGTCGTTAAGCTTTTGTGGAAACTCGTTGGAGTTGGAATTCCATTTTTGAAGAACAAACGCTCCACGCTGCAACAATTACTGTAGTTGACCTTGAAGTTTGAAAGCCGTTTCAGTTGTGTCCGCTCCATAAAGACCATATCAAACGAGTGCAATAGAACTCTGGATGCTTCAGAAAAGTCGACTTCTTCATCCTTCCATATGATGCGCTGCATTTCCACATCCTCTCCCTCCACCAAAATTTTCATATTACATTTTTCAATGTCGCTTATGCAATGCTTTACGTATTTGCTTTGATACAATTTATAAATTTAAGCTATATGATACATTTTTCGGAAAGTCTGCGGCAACGCTGAACCCAATTGACTAACATGTTGTCTCTGCCAAATTGCTGTAAGAGGCAACAGAGAACTCATCGATGAAGTCATTGAGCTTACCTAAGGCTTCGCAGTACGCCGCTTTTATTTTCACAAATCGATCTTCGGAAAGTAATCTCTTTAAATCCACACTGTTGCTCTCGTCTTCTATTTTCACAAATCGATCTTCGGAAAGAAATCTCTTTAAATCCACACTTTTACTCTCGTCTTCTAATCTCTTTAAGGCCACGTTCTCGTCTTCCACCATGGCAGAGATTTCATCATGCGATGTGGTAAACTTTGCCCAATAGTCTTCAAGATATTTTCGTCTGCCTTCAAAATACCTTATTGTTTGGGTTTGTTTCGCTGTTTTGAAAGTATTTGATGAAAAATTTATATTATATCTGGCGACAGTTTATTTTTTAGCCAGTGGCATACTTTTACAACTTTAAGAAAATTTCCGCAGTTAAAACGAAACTAGATATACAATTTCGCTATTAAATAATAGATTTTACAAATTTAATTTACGGTGAGGAATGAGGTTCCCACAAGTGTTGCCAAATGTTAAAGGAGATATGCGCGGAAAATTCAATTAAATAAAACAGAAAATCGAAAAGAACAAGGCGCATAATCTTTCAGCTAGAAACACGTTTTTATTCTCAAAAGAAAATTGATATGTTACTTGACAGATACTAATGTGGAGTGTTGTCATTAGCCAAGGGTTCCATTGCTATCCAGAATTAGATGTTGCCATTCAGATCCGAAGGGATTCAAAAAAAGCATTGCCTTATTGAAAAAATTAGTTTCCATTTTCGACCTAAATGACAATTAATTCTCGAAACAATAAAAAGAAAAATCACTGAACTTAAAAAAAATCCCATTGACTAAATTTAAAATACACACTAGTGCTTATTTAGCGAATGGTAACACTTAGCTCATGTCTGATTTGACAGATCATTAAAAAAAATGAACGAATGTGGTTGTGCATACGCTTGAACAACGCTGGGAAATATTGCGGCATAATTGGGTCATTTTTCTTCGAAAATGAGCAAGGAGTGGCCGTTGAAGTCAATGGCGATCGTTATTGGGCCCAGTTTAAAAAAAAAAATTATTTGGCGGACCCTATATGTACAATTTAACTGTCGAATATAATAAAATATTTTTGCCGTTAAGTTAAGTTCCCAAAAAAGGATTTTTGTTACCTGGCGAACATAAAAAAATATTTTTGCCGTTAAGTTAAAAATTCCAAAAAAAGGATTTTTGTTACCTGGTCCCAATTGTCAAATTCAAAAACTAGTTTGTCGCGCATGTTTTTGTTTTTTAAGTGAAAAAAATAACAATTAATGGAATTTATTGCAATTGCTATCGTTGCAATTCATAAAGAGGCGGTACACCAATAAAAATGAAAATTCAAATAAGGTGACTAAGAGACGCAAGTATCATTTGGATGATACTCTGTAAGTTATTCTTACAATTATTTAAATTTGTTCATTTCATTGGTATCTTTCGCTATATAGAAGAAACGTGTTTCAAGAACTTGAAGCCTAGCCAGGCGTGTTAGCATCTTCTATGACCCCAATCTGGCCATTAAGTGCGGCGCTGAGACTTAAAGCTGTAGGCGGCTACCAGCATAGTGGCACCGGAACTACATATTTCGAAATAAGTATAGCCCAATCAACGTTCTTCATTGAATTTATGCGGTATATATATTTTATATGCATATAGTGGGAAAAAGTGAAATATCATTAAATTGGTCTTATTGCACTTTCAAATAACCAAACTGGCCTAATTTTGCTTTAAGTCAGTGAAATTCGTTTTATCTATGTAAGTCCGCAATGCGTAAACAATTAAATATGTATTGGGCGGATGCTGCCACCTCCCGCCCTTCCGCTTAATTTTAATTTTACATTTTCAATGTTGAGTACATGCAATTTTTGCGCCAAAGTTATCGTACTAGTGCGTAATATTATAATGCTACATCATAAAGACATTCACAAAATATCATCGGTTCTCTGGTAAAACTCATTCAGTGAAAAATTTGTAAAAATGTGTTCTTTAGGAATAGAAATATAGAGGAATACGATTTCAGGAATTTATAAATCGTGTTTTTAATGCCACTTTCCTGGAGAGGGATATGGATGGTATTCAAATTTTTCTGAAATTTAAATAAAATCTTTATTCTCAAAAAGGGCTGCTATGATTTTGGTCTGTTATTGTATATTGGACACAAAGGTAAATAGTTTCGAAAATGCAAAGATAGGCCAAAATCGCATGTAAAGGTTTAGAGAAATCTTTTGAAGTTATTTGAATTTGGTACTTCATCATTAAATATTAGAATCAACTCTTTTTCGAAACATAATTGGATGAAGCGATTCAAAATACGCATTTAATATAGCGAACAAATTTTGTATGTGACAGTTGTGAGTTGTTAAATAAATTTCTCTGTAAATTATTAAAGTTATGTGCGATGAAACTTAGGCAGGGGCAGTATTTGTATTTGTATTTATTTTTAAAATTTTCTGTACAATTAAAGAAAATAAATTCTTTAAGAATGCACCGTTTAAATAAGGTTTTTAAAATAATTAAAAGTTAAATAGTAAAAATAGGGTGGGGCTAGTAGTATAACAAAAAAAAATAGGAAACTTAGTTCCTAATTTAATAACATCAAATCTTACTATAAAAAAATATTATCTTAAAAACATAAGCCTAGGCTACAGTCTGCTTAGGGCGAGCGGTATAATAACATATTCCCCAAAGAAAAAAGCGTTTAGATGGATAGCATTTTATTTCATTCTATGAAATTTATAAAAACATTTTCGTTTTTAAAAAAAACACCCCAAAAAGGGTGGGTGGGCGTGTCCATAAACTTTGTATGGGGGATATACTAAAAAAATATTGGTTAAATATCTTGTTGTACAATTTTTTCGATGAAAACAACATATGAGAAAACACCTTTTCCGTAGGCGTGAAAAAAACTTTATTTTGCAAACTTTTGAAGGAATTCAGTTGTTGCCCAAAACTATATTTTATTATTTTAATCTTAATTTGTCTTTCCGACTTGAAGTTCTTTCTGGTGACATTGACGGACGACCGTTCAAGGAACTAAAGAGCTGAGCTAAAGAAAAGCAAACTCCATGGACGACTGTACCGATTGTCACCAGGAAAAGCAAACTGAGTTATAAAATTTGATGCCACCGAGATTCACAAGGAACTCCAATAAGATGCCGACGTCATCATCCAGATGCCTCACTCTAATCAGATACTGATAATGAGGTCACCATAGTCCAGAGAGAGTCAACAAACGCCGACCTGCAGAAGAAAATCAACGACTTGAAACTATGTCTTGCTAAAGGCGGGACAAAGTTGTTCTTCAGCAACAATTAGTAAAGAGTGTTTTTTTAGAGGTTGGTTTTTCGAATAGAGAAAGACATTTTGTGGTCAAATCTCGCAACTTTAATGTCATCTATGTTCAGTTTGGTTTGCCATTTCATCATGAACCGCTTGACATATGAACAACGCTTGGAAATCGTGCAAATTTATTTCGAAAATAATGGTTCAGATCGCGAAATTTACCGCGAAAATTTTGTTCAGTAATGAGGCTCATTTTGGGATGAATGGCTACGTTAACAAGCAAAATTGCCGCATTAGGAGTGAAGAGAATCCACATGAGACCCTTGAAACGCCATTACATCCACAAAAACTGACTGTTTGGTGTGCTCTATGGGCTGGTGGAGTCAATGGGCCATACTTCTTCCGAAATGATGCTGCAGAGTCAGTTACCGTTAATGGAGCCATGATTCCCGACTATTTTGTTTCAGAATTGGATGGCATGAATGTGGATGAGATGTGGTTCCAACAAGACAAGGCTACATGCCACACAGCGCACGTACAAAACATTCGATGAGCGCATAATTTCGCGGAATGGACCTGTCAATTGGCCACCAAGATCGTGTGATTTGACACCATTGGATTATTTTCTTTGGGGATATTTGAAGTCGGTCGCCTACGCCAACAAACCAGAAACGTTAGGGAACTTGGAAGCCAACATTCGTGACGTTATTGCCGACATACAGCCCCAAATGCTTGAAAAAGTGGTTGAAAATTGGACCTCTAGGCTTGTCTTTATTCGAACCAGCCGCGGCGGCCACATGCCCGAAATCATATTTAAACAAGTTGTATACCTATGTATATTCGAAGTTCTATACCTCTAAAAAAAACCCTTTCTAATCGGACACAAAAAATACCATTGCCACCACCGCCGTTTTCCCAACAGCGTTTAACATCATCCTGCTATCGCCACATTGCAGCATCAGTGTCCCATATCCATCAACAACGACAGCACCACCTTTATGAGAGGTATGTTTTTTTGTAATTAACGCTAAAGGGATTTTTGGTAACCTTATTATGAATAAACACAGTGCGGGCAGTAAGGAAATTTATTTATTAGAGAAAACAAGGAAGTGCGGATGCACATATGTTTTGAATTTCTGTAACCTGTAATGTGCAGGAAAAACGGAGCGTGGGAGACCATTCAGCATACGTGTAGAACCGCTGATGAACAAATCTTTATATGTTACTGTGCGTCCGAATATTGGCTTTACTGATGAGCAGTCCTGGAATAGCGGGTATTGGGTTGAATTGTTCAAAGCGTGGAATGCAACTGGCTATTTCGTTTGAACACTTGTTGTGGAAATACCGATAAAACAATGACAGGCAGGAGACATTACGACAATTACTAAGATAGTCAAGTGATTTCGCGACGTCTCGATCGCCAATAAGTTTTACCGCACGTTTTTGAATCCTGTCAAGTAGAACCAAATATGTAATTGGAGAACCGGACCAGATATGAGCGTTATACTCAAGTTTGGGGCGAATAAACGCCTTATAAATTCTAGCCAGTTCAGAAGGGTTGAAATATTTCTTACATCGCTTAAGGAGGCCTAGACATTTCGCAGTGTTCTTGGTGACATAAAATATGTGGTCATTCCAACGAAGGTTGTCATTAACACACATACCGAGAATGGAAAGTTGTTCGGTTTCAGCGATGCAAGTGCCATTCATGGATAATGGTAGAGTATTGCGGTGTCGTAGACAGATTGTGTTTTGGAAGCATTAAATTCTACGCTATTGGTATTACCCCAATTGAGAATGCTGTCAAGGTCAGAATTTAATGAGCTTAACATACGTTGCCGCTCCAGCTCCACGCCCGAAGATGAGGACGTGAATCCCAAAACGAATATGCGAAGCTAAGGATACTGTCATCAGTGAAGGAATGGATTGAATTAGAAGTAACAGAGAAGAGATCATTAATGAAAATGAGAAAGAGAGCAGAGACAAAACGGAGCCTTGGCGAACAGCAGCAATTATTTGATGAGCTGAATGAATGGTCCGAAAGGTAATTTCTAATCCATTGAATAAAGGAATTGTCGATTTCAAATGCATGCATTTTCGACAAAAGAGCTTGATGCTTGAAATATCAAGCTCAATGACGTTAATATGGTGAATATATTGATTCCACTCTTCGGTTAGTTATGTCGTCAAATCACCAGTTGATCTGTTGCTGCGAAAACCGTACTGCCGGTCATTAAGGGATTCGAGATATTTCATGAGCCGACGATTTATGCGTGATCTTGGAAAAAAGAGACGTAAGTGCAATTGGTCGTTAGGAGGAGGGGGAGAAAGATTTGCCTTGTTTTGGGACTGGCTGGTCAAATGCTGTTTTCCATCCTATCGGAAAGAGCCCTGAAGAATAGGATAGATAGAAAATCTTACGCAGAGGTTTTGCGAGCGTGGCAGAACACCTTTTCAGAACGATAGGGGAAACACCATCTGGACCAGCGGGTTTGTGTACATAAAGATCTTGAAGTGCTCTTGCCACTGTACGAGAGCAAACAGATTGGCTTTATCCAAAGCGCTGACAGCTGGAATTTCATTGCAAATTAATGTCGGGATAGATGTTGGGGCCGAATTCTTAATATTATTCTTAATATTCTTAACAAACGACCAGAAGTTTTTACTACTGGTGGGACTTTGTAGTAATTTTTGCCTCAACTTTTGATCGCAGGAGAATTTGACACGATTAATGATGTGAGCATTGCAGTCATTTCTGGCTCGTTTAAGCTTTTATCGGTTTTCCTCAGTTGGGTTGGCCTTGTAAGACCGAAAGCTCAGCACTTTTACCCTAATAGCCTCTTTGCAGCTCGAGTCATACCATGCGCTCACCGTAGGTTTGATACTATTCATGCTGGATGGGATAAAGCATTTCATCCACGTCGTTGTCGACTAAGCACAGTGACTAATCAAAACTTCTACAGAAACCGTTTAAGGCTTCCCAATTAGCTTTCTCGTATTGCTATACGGTTCTTTATGAGCTTGATCTTTAACTATGTGGTTGGAGTACGAAAAATTCGCTGATACGATGCTATGGTCTGTCGAACATAGCGGCGATAATGCATTTAAGATGTATTTATCGGGGTGGGATGTGAGAAACAAGTCTAGTGTTTTGGCAGTTTGAATGCTAATGTCCGGAATCCGTGTCGGCTCATTTACAAGCTGGGTCAAATTATTTACCTCAGCAAGGATCTCAACATACCTTCCTTCGGGTGTTGTCTATCCAGAATGTCGAAGCCAACTTGAATTGTATATATTGAAATCGCCCGCAATGACGATTTCAGTACGAGGAAAAAGGGTCACAATTCTTTGAATACAATCTGAAAGCTCATCAAACTTGTTATAAGTTAAATGCTTATCCAGATTAGGGCTTCTGTAAATAAAACGGTTGTGAATAATTTGCCTACGGACATGGAATTTCAGCCAAATGAAATTAAATTCGGGATTGGAACATTGGCCGTATTGAAGTAGAAGTTGGTATGCTACATTACAACGTATATAAACTGCGATACCGCGATGTGGAAAGAATAATGGCACTCCTTTAAATTGGAATCAATGCCAATGTGTTTCACTCAGTGGCAGACCAGATGGTTAACTGTGAGAAAAATGGGCGTAGAAAGAAAACAAATTAGATCTCAACCCACGAATGTTGCTCACATCAGCTCTAAATTGCCTACACATTACAATAAATAAACATAAAAAAACATAAACTGCGACACTACCTAAACTGAGCCATCAAGTGGAGATCTTTTTACGTTGGCTTTGAAAAATAAATCACTATAGATGTTATGCCCATACAGTAGCTTATGGGCTATTCGCCAATTGTGGCCGTTTGGTGTCATACTATTGCGGAGCACTACACTGCAACAGCATGTGTAAACATAATGCACTTGCTATGGCCAAGCAGAATCAGCAGGAAACGAATGTGAAAAGAAAAGATGGAACCACGCACTGTGCACTTGTTTTTTTTTTCTGTTGATTTCGCATTTCACTTAGGATGTTGTTGTTGTTTTTTTGTATACGTGCGTAGACAATTTACACATTTTTTACGCACATTGACACGATTGCGAGGTATGTACCGTAATTTTATGGCTATTTGTCATTCTGTACCACCTGAATCAAAATATATGCATCCCATCCAACTCTCATTCACAATGTCGTCATGAAACGAAGCCACACACTCCATGCGCACATATCCTGCGCCGTCGTCTTTGATGCCAAACACAATGCCGTTAAACATTGCCCAAACAAATTTTGCCACATCGCAACCAATGTCTGCGATTCCCAAATTGTTTCGTGCCACCTTCTTGTTCAACGCAATTGCCTTTTTATTCCATACTATCGAATCAAATAGTTCTAACGGCTCAAACGTACAGTCCGATTCGTAAACTACAAGACCTCCCAGAATTCTGTGGTCAACCGGAACAATGAGAAACGACACTCGCATCCGGATACACAGACTTGGAAAACCTCACACGACTCCAAAAAGCTTTTAGGTGACCTGCCATACAAAAAGTGGAAAGTCTGCTCATACACTCAAGTAGTGTCAACCCCATTATAGTCGACTTAGAGCACAGTTTTCGTCGGCCAGATGTTTTGGTTAGAAGCCCAATTTCTAAAGCCAAGTCTTTTCCGAACGTTTCGGAAAATAGCATAACGGATATGATTAACTTTAATAACCGTTTCCAATCTTACGGTGTTTCTGGAGAGCTGAGATGCAGTGCCATACTTATATCACTTATATCACATATATCATTTTCAATTGGGACAAAATGCAGTCTATATCTACATTGCCGCAGAAATAAAGTCTGACTCAATTGAAAAGAAATCTAGATACGTCAAGACAATCATACCTAAGGAAGACAGAAGAAATTCGATCGTCTTTGTGGTTTGTAAACAAGACCACAAGCTTTTTCAATGTTCGAACTTTAGAGCCATCACCATCCTTGAAAGATAGAATATTGTAAAAAAAGCACAGTTGAGCTTGATGAAATGTAAATTAGCTCGGCTAGCGTAACTTTACGTCTATTTATTATCTTCCACGAGCGATGTTAGGAAAAAATGATTTTAGAGACATATTTGACTCACTTGGGCAGAAAGAACTTTGAAATTGGCGGAGATTTCAACGCAAAACACACCTTCTGGGGCTCCAGTATCTCACGAAAAGGTAGAATTCTATTCGAAGACGGTGTGGAGTCTGGTGTAGACTTTTACTCGTCTGGCAAACCCCCGTATTGGCCTTTGGATATGGCAAAAACACCAGACCTCATAGACTTTTTAATAGCATAAATAGCATCTGAAAACTCAGTCAAAATTTAAGAAAGTTTTGATCTCTCTTCTGACCATTCGCTGGTCATTCTGATAATTACCAGCGGAGGTTTACGCGAAAAGGATGGTCCACCAAAACTTACTAGCAAAAGAACTAATTGGGATTCCTTTAAAAATGACTGCATAAAATCGATCTGAAAGTATCCCTTCGAACACCATATGAACTCGAAGACGAAGTGAATCAATTCATCGATGCCTTGCAAAGTTCAGCGTGGAACAATACTCCTCATAAAAAGAGAGTAACTACAAGTAACGAATTAAAATATTCCCGCGAAATTACTGATTTAGTAAAGGAAAACCGAAGAGCGCGTAAAAGGTTGTCTTCCAAAGACACTATGAGGATAGCGAGCGCGTGCGCATAATAGTGTCAGATTTTTACTGACTAAAAACAGCACCCTTTTATAGAATGTTAGATACTGCAACTAAGATATAACTTACCAAGCAATTTTTCTATCACGAAATATAAAAAAAAAATTTTGACAGGTTACTTTCCACTGAAAGATCCTGCATGTTCCGCAATGAGGACGCAGTTAATCATTATCTTGCCAATTCGAAAGGTTTCGTTCTTTGTAGTCGGCGCAATAACGGATATGTCCGATTAGTCGGTTTCTCTGCTTTCGCGCGCAGCTTCTAGTTTCCGTTTCGATTGTAGGATTTCCGAGATCCCTGTAGATATCGTCATTTCTAGTATACCACGGAGCTTGGACAATTTCTCTAATAATTTTATTTTGAAAAGTTTGTAAAATATTAGCATTTGTTTTCTTGGTACCACCCCAAAGTTCTATACCGTAGGTATTTGTAGCATATACCGTAGCAGTTTGTTCTCGGTACTGAGCTGGGAATGTTTTCCGAGTAACCAGTACATTTTTCTATATTTCATATTGAGTTCTTTACGTTTCATTTTCACGTGCGAATTCCATTTCAGCTTTGCGTCGAGTGTGTGGGAATGTATTTGGCCTCGTTTACAAAGGGTATTCGGGCCAAGTTTAGAAAAATTGGCAAGTCATTCGTTTTCCTATACGTGAAATTCACGTGAACGGATTTAGTTTCGTTGAGGGCGATCCGCCAGTCCCTCGTCCATTCATTTACTTTATTTAGTGCGGTTTGCAGTTTTGCAGTAGAGAAGGGGCCCAAGTACGCTTCCTTGCGGTACGCCAGCCGAGTATTCGTTTCCATGCCTAACACGGAAGAGTCTATTCCCGAGATATGATTCTAAAATATCATAAAGACTTACGGGGAGATCTTGTCGTAATTTAAATTTTAAGCCGTCGTGCCACACTTGGTCAATCGTTGAATGCTTGGTTCTGAATCCAAACTGGTGGTCAGGGATGAGATTATTATCTTCTATAACCGGTTGTAGTCGCCTTAGTAATATCCTCTCGAAAACTTTGGATGTGACTGGGAGAAGCAAAATTGGGCTATACGATTTTACTATATTTGGCGGTTTCCCTGGTTTTAAAACCATAATGACTTCCGCCACTTTCCATTTGCTCGGCACGTGTTTCGAACTTTAAATAATCTGTCCAGATAACTCAAAAGAGACATTTGGGACTTTAAAAATCGTAAAATCTCTTTGTATCTCTGAAGTCTAACGGCGGATAAAACTTTAAACTATTCGCTTTGGAAAGCTATGAAAGGCATGAAAAATCCAAAGATGCAAGCACCACCGAAATATTTGCCGAACACCTTGAAGAGACGTTTAAACCATTTGACGGTGAAGCGTTTGTTGAAAATACTGCTCCTACCACGGTATCTGACAATTTTCAAATTAGACGAGTATCGCTGGTCAAACTCTGTTTTGATTCATTTTTAAATTCGGAAACATGCCAATGGCCGTATTGGAAGGCAGAACTATACCAACGAAGAGTCAAGTACTGGGCATAACTATGTAAATATTTGTCCCTATCGGATTTTTAGCCAGTATTAGTATTAAATCAAAACTTTTATTGCAAAAATTATGGGGAGTCAATGTCGGTTGGAATGAACAGATCCCAGAAGGTATTTATCGAAGATGGTATGAATGGTATAAACGATTAGATGTAGTCAAAGAGTTTAAAGTTCCCCGATGTTACATCTCTCTAATAATGGATTCAAACGCTTATGTTGAACTGCATTTATTTGTAGATGCCAGCGACGTTGCCGTTTCAGCCATTACCCACTGCTCACCTCCCCGTGGTGACTGCTGGGTGGAGACTGGAGATGGGGCAACCAGTCCCAGTCCCCGTGGTGGGGGAGGAATGCCAGCTCATTAACCTACGAGAAAAAGGTCCCGCATATCATGAAGATAGAGCCCGATCACCTCATCAAATGCCTTCGGTTACAGAATCCCAAAATCCCTATGGACGACGGAAGAACCGCAAAAAAAGCCTCTCTTTCCTGCTCCTCATCAATGAAGAGTGCCTCGGTGAACTTGATGAGGCAGACCACAAACTCAGATTTGGCATAAGGTTTGCCAAATTGAAGATCTTCCGATCAACGGGCCCATTAGACGACGTTGTCTCAACTAACAAGCTGTTGGAGGACCTGGCGATCGGAAATACGTCAAATTAAGATGCTGAAGGTTATTTGGTCAAACTGGTTGACACCCTGAGACAGGATATCTATATGTCCTCGGTTTACTTGGCGCACGACAGGCCGTCTCTGCCAGAGGACCTGATAAAGCTCGCAAGCGCGATGCAAGAAGGGAAAGGTACCCTGCTTGTAGGCTGTGACGCGAACGCACGGCATCATCTATGCAACAGCTCTGAAGCAAACGAACGAGGTGAGTCTAATAGATTTCCGAGAACGGAAATCTTCTGTGGTTGGGATTACTAAATACTTGGGTGTCATTCTAGACCCCAAACTCAGCTGGAAGCTGAATATTGAACACCGGATTCGAAAAGCAACTGTTGCTTTCTACGCATGCAGCAAGACTTTCGGTAAAAAGTGGGGACTTGAACCAAAGATGGTTCTATGGATGTACACGGAGGTGGTACGTCCAATTCTCACTTATGGGTCCCTGGTATGGTGGCCCGCCGTATGTTAAGCTTATAACATCACTAAACTAGGCAGAGTTCAGAGAACGGCTGCAATCGGAACCACGAAACCACCCCTACGGTCGAGTCCAACGGAGGCGCTCAACGTGATTCTAGACATCCTTCCCCTGGACCTGTATATCAAAACTATCGCGTCATGTAGCGCAGTTAGACTGCAAGTAGTAGGATACTGGTTCGCTAAACCCTACGAGCACTGCAATATCCTTGACTCAATACCGAGGAATGCAGTAGCACTATCTACTGACTGCAAATGCCCAAACTCAACTTCCAGGCACTGTCATCGACGCATCCGCTATAACTATCTTCACTGACGGTTCCAAAATGGACTGTTGAGTAGAAGCGGGCGTCTTTCTACGACGAATTAGGAGAGTTAGAGTCAGGCCGCAATCAAGGCCCTCACCTCAACCAGGACTACGTATGAGCTCGTAGAGGAATGTAGAGCAATGCTTACCAGGGCTGGTCGTCTGTTTAAGATATATCTCATCTGGGTACCAGGGCATAGGAACGCAGGGCGTTTGGAAGTTTGGAAAAGCATCCTTCGACGACCTTTCAGATATCTCAGACATGGGTCTAAATGATATCATAGCCTCTTCATAGACTTTAAAGCCGCATGTATCGTCAGGACCTTTTTGTGGCGATGGCCAAATTTGGAATCCCGTCAAGACTTATCCAGATGTGTCACGCTACACTAGGAAACACGCGGTGCAATGTGGAGTTTGGCAACAGCTCATCTGAGGGGTTCATATTCCTCGGGGTGAACATCACATCAGTCCCACCAATAACATCTTAGTGGAGATCTGTCGAAGAATTACCCTAGGAAACTTTGGTTTGGCAAAACAAATGGGTTCAGAACTCCTCACTCGAAGGAAAAAGTGCATGCTCTACAGAACGCTATATGGCGACGAGTGCTGGACGATAAGCAGGAAAGGAGAGTTAATGCTGGGATCCTTTGAAAGAAAAATCCTTCGACGGATATTTGGTCCTGTTTGCAGGGAGGGCGAATGGGGGAGAAGGTACACCCGCGAATTCTATGAGCTGTACCATGATGTGGATGTAGTTCAAAAAGCCCAGAAACGTCGACTACATTGGCTCGGCCACATCAAACGAATGGACAACAGCGCTCCAGCCAAGACGATCTTTGAATCCCAGCCTCCACGTTTGAGAGGACAAACAGGACCGAACCTCCGTTTTAAACACCAAGCCATCGCGGATGCCAGTGCGCTTGGTCTGGACAATTGGAAACAGCGTGCCCGGGATCACAGAGGATAAAAGGCGCCGTGTCTTAGGTAGGGACTCTTCACGGGTCGGGAGCCCGTTAAGTAAGTAACAATTATGCAATTGCTGCATAATTATGAAAAGATTTCCAGTGTCAAAAGTTCCTCATTGGGTCAAAGTTCCAAAGGGGCGATTCGGGAAGGACCAGATTGTCCCACGTATTATTTCAATTTATACCTGTAACGCTTTATGGCAAAAACAAATCGATTCATACTTTTGCTTTCTGGATGGAGGTTCCTCTTTGACCCTAATTAATGAAGAACTTGCAAGTGAGTTGGAACTGCCAGGTACTTTGGAAGAGCTGTGGCTGCGTTGGAACGCCGACACAATCAGAGTTGAAAGTGAATCGAGAACTGTGTCGCTCACAATTTTCAGGAACGCAAGGGGATGGAAACGGTATAGACTTCGCGATATTGATACTGTATGTAGCTTAGACCTGTCCACACAGTCCTTGTGCAGCGATGCACTTATTGGCCGGCCTACTTATTTGCTCATATACCAATGCTCAGCAAAGAATTCTAATCCATTGACCATTGGAAACTGGGCGTGCCATCAAAACTTTTCGGAAGTATTAGGTCCGAACCAATTGCAGTAAAAAGGTGATTGGGGTGGTCTGTGCACGGTGCCGAGTGTGGACAGAGATCGGAGAGATATATAAATAACTTTAATCTCCACATCCACGAACATATTGGTGATCGCGACCTACATAAACTAGTAGAGTATTTTTTCGCAATTGAAAATATCGGAGTACGCATACCAACGCAACAAATGCTTCCAATTGAAGAAAACAGAGCCTTAAGTATTCTGGAGAGAGAACACATGTACTCGCATTGGTGAACGTTTTGAAGTCAGACTGTTATAAAAATGGGACATGTTTGTTATGCCCAACAGCTATCCGACGGCACTCCGTCGATTTCGACATCTTGAGAGAAAAATGAGCAATGACAAGAACCTTTGCGCTGGATTGGATAAGCAGATCTTTAGCTTATTGCGAAAAGGATATGCAAAAAAGCTGCGCCCTAAATACATTAAAGCGACTCAAGGTGAACCCGTTTGGTAATTACCCATATTTACCGTAAAAAATCCAAACAAATCATTTAAAGTGAGACTTGTCTGGGATACCGCCGCTCAATGTAATGGAGTTTCACTTAACGATTTTTTAGTAAAATGACCTGACCAGCTAGTACCAATTACAACCGTATTATACGAATTTCTTTGCGGAAAGGTGACCTGTGGTGATCTGTGGAAATATTGCTGAGTAGATTTACCAAGTGCGCATACGTGAAAATGATCGACGAGCACAACGATGTTTATGCAGTGAACTACACGATGCGACGAACCCAGTCTTTGAGATAAATATTATGACTTTCGGAGCTATAAATAAAAATCCTATGAGTTTCAGCAATACCAAACCAAGAGCTATTGAAGTATTTCTGGAATATCATTATGTCGACGATTTTATTGACAGCGTTAATACAGAAGAGGAAGCCATCCAGTTGGCCAGGGATGTCAAACACATTCACAGAAATGCTGGGTTTCACATTCGGAATTGGTTGTCTAACTCTAATGCAAGATTAATGCTACGGATAAAGTTTTAGGAATGCATTGGTGCAGCACTGCAGATGTATTCACATACAAACTTAAGTTGCATTGCGTAAATCGGGACGTACTTTTGGAAGACGATATTCCTCCTAAGAAGGGACAGGTCTTAAAGATATTGATGATAATATATGATCCAATGGGGTTCTTATCGCAATTATTAGTGTTTGTAAAAATCGTTCTTAAGAATGTTTGGAGGTCTGAGATCGGCTGGGACGAAGTCTTACCCCCAAAGTCCCAAAGTCTGTTATCGTAATGTCAATAGTATTCATATGAATACGAAAATATGAAACTGCTGCATAGGGGTTCTCGCTAGCATCAACGAAAATGTGAATCTGTATGGATGCGCCTGGTGTTGTTAGAAAATTAGAGTAACAACAGGGAATTCTCACTTCGGCTACTTTAGGTAAGAGCTTTAACCATTGTAACCGTAGACGGTGGTCTGGGGCGTCTAGGAGCCACCTCTTTGCACCGATTATCGTAATGTCAATTGTATTCTTACAATGGTTCAGGATCTTGAAGTTCCGAAGTAGAGTAACAGCTGGGAATTCTCATGTTGATGCTAGCGAGAACGCCTATGCAGCAGTTTCGTATTTTCGTATTCAATAAATGAATGCTATTGAAATAACAATAGTCGGTGCAAAGACCAAGGTGGCTCCTAGACGCCCTCTATCCATACCACTGTTAGAGCTTCAAGCAGCGGTGCTGAGAATGAAATTGACGAATTCTATTTGTGCCGCCCATAAGTTCCCAGTCGCTCAACGATTCTTATGGTCTGCTTCCAGGACCGTGCTGGAATGGTTCGAAATCATGCCAGAAATTTTCAACAATTCGTCATGCACCGAGTTGGATAAATTTTGGAAGCATCCAAGATTTCCAAGTATAGGTGGATCCCGACAAAGTTAAATGTTGCAGATGAGGCTACCAAATGGAAAACCGACCGAGTTTTTCAAAGCTGGCCACAGCTTTCGCGTAACAGACCGCTGTATAAACTGTCACCATTTTTGGACGAAAGAGATATTTTGAAAATGCATGGTAGGACGCTTTTTGCATTATGTGTAGAAATGGAAAACAAAACTCTGATAGCTAAACTAAAACTAGATACCGTGAAAATGTTTTGATCTAATTGTTTTCTTTTAAATAAAATTGTTGTGTATAACATTTTAAATAACGTTTTAAAGTAGACAAATATATTAGCAGGTCTGAAAAGCCAAGGTATTATTGAGGCTTAAATGTATTTTATGATTATTATGAGGTACTAATATATTTATGTGTAGCAGCTGCAGCTTCATCCGGAAAGAAAGGATTGGCAAAGAATTGCAATAATCAGATAGAACAAAATTGCGACTTTTACAGATGGTTCGAGAAGAGCGTAAGGAACAGGTTCTGGTATCTTCTCAGAAGAGCCAATACTGAGAGTGCCTGTACGACTACCGGACACAGGTAGAGTCTTCCAAGTAGTGCTATTGCAGATGAGCTATTGCAGATGAGATCGGTGTCCGTAAGAGATATCGCCATCTGCATCGATAGCCGGGTCGCACTCAAGGCAATAGAATCAACCAACATAAATTTTGATACAGTCTGAACCTGTCGAACCATGCTTAAAGCATTATGCAGTCAGAACTGAGTGAGACTGTGGTGGTTGAGAAATGAGCAGGCGGATAAGCTTTCAAGAATAGGAGGGCAGTTCATTAATAGCGAGGTTGCAGACATCAAACCTCCCCTCTGCATGATTAGAAGCACTATTGAGGAGCACACTTTCTTCCTTTTGAATGATCGCAATGTGCGTTTTAGTGCCTAGTTATGTAATGGTTGAGTTTTAACCATACATCTGTTTAACCTAACCAAGCTCCAGCCAGTTGCAAGCGCGTAGCAGGACCTGGGCCTAGCAAAAGATTGTAAGTCATTATTCTCATTTTGATCGCAATAATTGCTATAAAGAAAAGTTTTACAAATACCACGCCACTATATCTAATATCATTAATTTCTTAGTTTTAAAAAGCATTTATAATTTTTTTTATCTATAGGTATTTTAAGATCTACTAACACTGGTCCTTGACGTAAAAGGCGCGCGCGATAGTAAGACCCACAAGGACCCTTATGCTCAAAACACATTTGCAGAAATTCTGGATGCAGTGACGCTTCCAGTATAGCAAGCAAGACACGTGAACAGAACTTTTGTTTGAGGTAATTGCAGTGGAATCTTCCACAAATACCTAAACGTCATTCTTTTGACAAGTGCTGTGATTCTATGTAACATTTTGATATTAAATTTTATTATAAAATGAATATTTTAAAATATCAAAAAATTCGGAAAATTATTTTGTTGCTATCTGTTTTCCAATCATATAATAATGTATCATTTGGCTTATTTTTCTCATTTTCCACATTGAATTTATTTTTCCTCCTTTGCGTCAGCTGATTTTTTCTATTGTGAAAAGACAAAAATCTTTCAAATAAACGTCAAAACACAATGATGCCAAACCTCCAAAAGTTTTGCTATATTTATTTTTGTATACTGGTAGCACTGTAGGTTGCAATTGATTTAGAAATAAAGACAACTTGCAGTACTGCAGCGCTTGCTGAATTTACATGTATTCCCTCCTATTTAAAAGTGTGTATTCGATTTCTACTGCACGGAAAATCCTGCACATGTGGTTTGGGGATTAGTAAGCTTACTGGGGCAGAATGTTAGCCCCATATACTCGTCGATGTCCTTTGCGAAGCATTGTGTTTGCAGCCTAACTAATGCGAAGATAATTTGTGTAGGAGGGTATCAAACCTCCAATAGCAATTTCTTTTTTATACTAAGTTTTCCTTTTCTCTGTTATTTTCTTTCATTTTGGATTTAATCAAGTTACATACCTATAATTTTCCCTTTGCTTAAATTAAATTGTTATCCTTTCTTTAATTTGGAATCCTGAAATATTAAGCTAATAACTAAAATGTTAATTTCGGTAACCGCCGAGGTGTCCCAGTTCATTTGCGGAGCAACTGTGGCACGAACTGTAGTGCGTAGTGGTACACATCTTCGCATGCAATGACATACATATATTACAGCTGCTCAAACATCTGGTAGAGATGGGTATAAGAATACCTTTCCACCCCACTCTTATTCATCGATCAAAATCGTCAAGGTGTTCCGGCACCCGATAAGCTCTGGTGAAGACTTCCCTACATCCAGGTAAAGACGCGTACGTTACGAAGACCAGCTGTCCAACTTGCTAACCTATTTAAAAGAAGAGCAGACTCCATGGACGACTATGCCGACTGTCACCAGGAAAAGCAAAGTGAGTTATAAAATACTTTTATTAATATTTGTAGTTAAATGAATTTTTGATGTAATAGATTAAAACGATGCAACATCTGTAGTTAAAGTGTTTCAATTCTTCTCCTGAAAGTCGTCCGCGGCAAAGCGTGGGCCACCATCTATTTTGTTAAGGTTATAACCCTTTATCTCTTTAAATACAGCTTTAAAACGTTTTGTTCTAAATTGTGGGCATGACAGTGGCCGTATATAAAATTGTAAACCCATTACTATTTCGGGATCGTAGTGTATGCTCCAAATTTCAGCTTGCTAGCATAAATCTAAAGATCTCAAAATTTGATACGGATGGACGTCTTAGAATTTAGTCCTGATCATAAATAAATATACCTTAAGGGGTCGACGGGTGTTACAAACTATGTGTCAAAATTAATATACCCTTAGTATAGGGCATATTAAATCCTTCGGGTCAGGTTTAAACACGTTACAACTTACCCCGAGAAAAGGTTACATTAAGCTCCGACATGGAATTTAACGAAAAAGCAAAACTTACAAAAAACGAAATTCATACATATAAATATTAAATATAAACAGAATTCTAGCCAAAGTACAAAAGCATGTCAAAAAGACACTTAGCACTGAACTTCTTCCGTGTGAAGAGGAAGACCAAAAATAACAACAAAAAAAAAGATGTAAACAGGGTGTTTTTGGCACCCGCTTCGTTTGCTGACGTCCTATCGATTCTAAATTCTAATAGGAACCCGGTATTTTAGCTCTTGCATGTTAGCCCACCTCGGTTAGTTGCCTCGGACGAATGACTTATGAGTCCGACTAAGTCCCCCAATAACTCATATTTAAACCCGCAGAATAAAATCTCACTTTAAAGTTAAGGTGTTGAGGCACCCCTGCCGAGAATTGCTTGGTCAGAAGTGGTTAAAGACAACTGATCGCGAACGGCCCCCACCAATAGTCAGTCAAGGGCTTTTAAATAAGCGCCTTATCCCGGTAAGTCAGCACTGCCGGGATGAACCATCTCTTGCGGACGTACTCGCGGGTCCAAAATTTCGCAATAAACAAAAAAAACATGGAGGGCATGCAAAGGCTGAAACCTAGACGACGCACTTAACGGCAGTCTAACTGATGAGGAGTTATCTAAGGAATGAGATGGACAGATACTAGCAGAACCCCCGATGAGTCCAACAAGGAATCCATATATACAGATGTGGCCTGACCGATGAAAATAATCTCTAGTATGAAGAGGTTATTTAATAAGGCCAGACACTTATTAGTCCAAGAGCTAGTGAAAGACTTAAGCAGTAAATGAGCGAAAGAATTACTTTTACAAGGCTACAATTTTAGTATGTTTTAGTTTACGTATGCAAGTGTTTAAAAATACAAAGTTGTCCATCTCACTTAAAGCTAATTAAAAACAAATATAATAAGACGTTTAGTGCTTGTTAGACTGCCCTTTACCTTGTAGTACTGTCTGAAGGCGTTTGGACATTGATTCGACCAATTTTTTTGCGGACCTGGGTGACGATAGAGCTGAGCTCTATGATTGCATTTAAGCCTCATTTAAGCTTAAACTTCTATTAGCACACACGCAAAATTTCTTTCCACAAGCGCTCAATCACACTTAAATCTGGTAACTGATGAGGTGTCTGCAACAATTTGAAGCAACCAAAGCTTTGCAACTCCCGATACTGTGCTTGGGATCGTTGCTTTGGTATAAACTGAAATTGTCTAAAACATACAATTTTTGTGCGCTCTGCTTAACATATTCGTTTTGAAAGTTGAGATTGATAAATATATACATTTACTATCTGTACAATGCAGATTGTCTACTCCAGCGATACAAACCATGGCTACATTCGCCAAACCATCAAATAGCTTTCTTCCGTGCTAAACAGTTATATAAGTATTTTTATAGTCAAATTTCGCAATCGTCCTTTACCACACATAAGACTTACCATCTAATCCATGCAGATTAAATTTACTTTCATCTGTATACAGATGTAGTTATAATTAGCAATATATTACACTATATAAATTAACCTCTCAAATGATTCATTACTGCCTTCCAAAAGTCATCTGCTTAAATTGGCATTATTTGAAGAATTTTTTTTTTGGCTAAATAATGGTATTTTACTTGCAATTCTGCAATATTAACAATGCCTATTGAAAGTACTGCGAGTGGACTTTAAGTACACAACTTACCCGGTCTTGTTTTCCATGAAAATTCTTAACTCTCTTACAATTTTGAAAGGATCTTACTTTATTTTGCTGTACATAGAAAGGTACGTGGACAGTCGAACGACGTTTTCTGACTAATTCATTTTAACGATCAATTGCCTGACTTTAAAAGTGGCTAGATTTCCGTTTGGAACCATGACTGATAATCACGTCGAATTATGTGAAATAGTACAGGCTTATTGTTAGTGTAAAATGAATGTAGAAAATGCTTCAACAAAAAATTCAAAAAACCTAATTGCCGATTATTGTTTGAATGCAAAAAGTTTAAGTTTGTGGTTGTAATATGTTTGCAGAAATAAATTAGATTTCATTAATTGTTTAAAATTACGTATTACCGATTATTCGTTGGTACTATAGAAGCATTTTGTAGAAAATGTTTTCAAGTTTGTAAATCTCTACTTACTGAGCTATCGACGATTAAAGAAAATAATATGCTTTTTAATTCAAAGTGGGATATCTCAGATATTTTTTTTAAGTAGAGACCAAATATACCAAATTAAATCTGTAATATCAAGCTATCTGTGTAATTTCTCAGGTTTGTGGACGTTAATAGGACATGAAAAAAATTAGAAAATTCTTGTTTTACTATTTTTTTTTTATAATTGCGATAATAAGCATAGCCCATAAGAATATTCTGCTAGCAGATTTAAAAACTTAAAGCTTAGGACTTTAAAACGGTTTTTATTTTATATCGATAGGGAATTTATTCACAAAGATATTGCACGTCAAAAAATAGGACTCTAGTACTCCCATCAATCGAAGCAGTTGCCCGTCTGGCAAGCAATTGGATTTACCAGAACCCTGTCAGGCGATTATTTTTAAGCACTTACGTACGTAAACTAAAACATACTCAAATTATAGAAGCAATTTTTTTCGCTAATTTTTCTGCTACTTTAGTGTTCCTTTTTCCTTTTTGTTTTTGCTTCTTTTTCCTATAATATGCCCCATTAAATTAAAATTTAATCATTATCAGTTATGCATATACTTTTATTTATTAATATTTAATAACTTCAAGCTTTATTATATGTATATAATTAAATAAACGAACACAATATACATATATACAAATATCTAATAAATTAAAAGGCATCACAACAATTTTCCTTCTGAATGTCCTTTAGGGGTGATGAGTGTCCACAGATGGTGTTTTTTTAGATTTTACCTGATTTTTTTTTATTTTTTCCAACAAAATAGGTTTCCTTTGACATTGTAAATTTATTGACTTAAATTAAAAATCATACTCCCCGAAAAAAAATGTAATACTTTGCCCCAAAAATTTTCTTGGGTTAAAATTAACCCAAGTATTTTAGTTTCTTAACTCAAAAATATAAGGGTCAGCCGTAAAGCAAGCATTTTTGTCTTGAATTTAAAATGCATAATGAATTTTAAGAATATATGTAAATTGTTAAAAAAGCTCAATAACTAAAATCGTTCGGACAAAAACTGAAAATTGTTGTAAATAAAAATTGAAAAATAACTTTTTGACTTAAGATCGAAATGTGCCAACAATTTAAAAATATAAATTGTTGTGGCGGCTATAAAAATATATTCATTATTTGAATCGAAAACCCCAAAAACATTTGTTTCTTCATTAGAGCGATTTCCAAAAAAAAACCCTTAAATAAAAAATTTGAATTTGCTTTATTCATATTAGCATTTCTTAAAAATAACTTAAATTTATTACAAAAGTACGAACTGGGGAAAGTACTCAAATAATTAAAAAAAAATAAAGTCAACAAATAATTCGAATACGGGTAAAGCCATATTCGGAAGGAAGGACTTTCCAGTCGACAAATTGTCTTTACAAAGAAGCGAATTATATAGGGGCAATAAGAAAAGTATGCGAGATCGCAGAAGAAGAAATTACCTGACAAAGATGGCTTTGAGGGAGTAAGCAGTACCATCGTAACGCTCGACGTCAAAAACGCATTTAATTCAGCCAACTGGAGCTGTATAGTGGGACCGTTAGACAACCTGCACATCCCAAATTACCTACTGAAAATAATATGTAGCTATCTAAGTGATAGAAACCTGCACAATGATATGGAGAAGGGGCCTGGAAAATACAAAATTATAGGGGGGCTTCCACAAGGCTCGCTGCTGCGCCCAGCGCAATGTAATAGACGAAGCTGAGTAAATTGCCGTATTCGTGTTCGAAAGACAGTCGTTAAATGCTTCAGGTGTTTTGAGTTTGGGCATACGGCGTGGTAATGCAAGAGCGAGCATGACCGATCCGAGCAGTGCAGAAACTCTGGTAAAGAAGGACATAGCCAAAGATTGCAAAACGGACGTATTATGCTTCTGTTGTAAGTTTGTTACGCCAGAAAATACTGGACACATAGCTGGTAGCAGCAAGTGCCCGGTACTCAAGAAGGCACTGGCCAAATAAATATAATGAATGTGGCACAGATAAATCTAAATCATTGCGAAGCCGCGCAGGACCTTCTGTCGCAAACAGAAAGGGAGAAAAGAATCGACGTAGACCTAATAAGCGAACCGTAAAAACACATAGACGGACATTGCAAAAAAGACGGTAACCATACCCTGTAGTCAAACGGCCATCAGTGGGACCACTTGGTATCTGCTAAGATAAAAGGTGTGTATTTTTGCTATGCGCCTCCCAGTTTATCGCTGGCGGAGTATATGAAGCTGTTATTATTGCTGGGGATTTCAACCCTTGGGCTACTTTTTGCGGAAGTTGAACGACAGGCGAAAGGGGGAGAGCTCTCCTTGAATCCTTCGCAGGATTGGATATAAGTACAGCCAACGAAGGTTCAAAGGATACGTTCCGGATAACAGGCAGAGTGTCAATCGTCGACATCACATACATATATGAGCAACTCACTCCTGCGGGAAATCAAATGGCGAGTCAGTGCGGAATATACCTATTGAATTTAATGTCGCAAAGAGAAACACAGACTGTGCCCCACTCTTTTAGGGCCAAAGTGAAAGGACACGCCGCTCGACGAAGATATGTTCAAGGAAATGCTAAACACCAGCGACGTTCGCCATGGAAACTGCAACACTTAGTTCAGCTTCCAAAGGGGAACAAGCCACCTGAAGAACTCCCAATATGTCTGCTGGATACTCTACGTAAGATCCTAGAGCATATTATATACGACAGACTACTTGCGGTGGCATAGGAAAATGGGGCGCTCTCAGATCACCAGCACGGCTTTAGAAATTGTCGTTCTACAATCGATGCAATAAAGGCGGTAGTAGATATATCTACTGATGTAATACAAGGGAAAAGATGGAGATTGGGAAGTAAAAGCTACTGTGCAGTAGTTACGCTGGGCGTAAAAAACGCGTTCAACTTTACGAACTGGTCGTTTATTAGGAGATCCCTGGCCAGGATGGATACACCATACTATCTTCTGAAGACAGTCACGGACTAATTCAGTAACAGGATTTTAAGGTATCATTCTGACGATGGTTCCTTGGACCTCCAAAATGTATGCAGTGTTCTACTGTTTACGCTTTACAGAAGAAAGAGTAGGGTTTGAAGCAGAGGTGGAGTTAGTTAGGCTTAAAGTCCCATACTCAGACTTTTAACTTTGTAATACTAAATAGTTAATTTTGTCAACAATTTTGTATTCTTCTTAAGAAATAACATTGTATGACAGCAGTCATACAAATCAATTGTCATGCCAAATATTTCTATTCGTGTAAAAATTGTCAACTGAAGAACAAATTGTTGAATCAAGAATTTAATGTTCAAAAGGGTAAACTGTGTTTAAAAATACTAGAAACTACCATTTTATTTTCGGGTTAAAAATTTTCCGTTTTTGAAAATTATTAAGAATGTCAAAATTTGTTTATCAAAAACTTTATCTTTAAACAAAGAATTTGATTTTAAAAAAATCAAAAATAAGTTGTTGTTGTTAAGGCAACAATTTTAAACTCACAATTTGCAAACAATTTCTTTATCTTCGACAATTAGAAATAATTACGAATTGTAATTTTTTGTAATTATTCAATCGTCGTAAGTCCATAGATGTTCACTACCTATGTATATATTATATATGCATGTATATTTAGTCTTTATTACCGTGCCCTAAACAATAAACAAATAAAAAGTCCAACTTTTCATGAAACTACCTTCAGATTATTATACTTGTGTCGTAATATTTAAATTCACTCAATCTGCTGAGCCATCATTAAACTGTTTTGTTATATCGTCGTAAAATTAATATCACCTTATTGCTAGACCCACGACATCCTGTAGTCAAATCGAAATGGACACATTTATTTAAACAAATGCTATTCAAAGATATTACCAAGTAAAATGGTCAAGTATTTGCATGCAAATCAAAAATTCGTTTCTTCTGTCTCATAGGGTACTGCTCCCCAGGGTACATTTGTTTGGGAATCCTGTGATTTGTTTGGAGCCTTCTACTCATAATATCACTTTTAGTATAAGGGGTTATTTGCTTGTTTCGCTTTTTTTTTATATAGGATCAAGTGTAACTCGAGTGCGATTATGGTTTGTTAAAATGTGAATTTTCTGCTGATTCAGAACTTTTATACACATAACTGCCTACGCCATGATTTCTATTCAAAGTACGATACTTTTTTTTAACTTTCAATGGTTAAGGGTTAAATATAAAAGTGACACAAACATCAAAAAACAAGGAGGCGCACGAAATGCGGAGCTCGTTCTGTATACCCTGGAATAATTTACCATTACACCACAAAGGATCCTTGAAGTGCTATTGGGTTTTTTATTTGTTTTGCGTATTTGTAAATTGGTATCAATATATAAAAAGGTTTATTGGTTTAAGATGCTTTACCTTTTGAGTATAAGTACACTGTACATACGGCGTATGTTACTGTTGTGAATGAAGTAATATTGGCAACTATGTAATATATTGTTTTACAATTTTATTGTAACCTGAGCAATTTAAGAAAGATAAATGTTTATCTTCTCAAGTTCCTAAGAGTTTTTTTTTTGAAAAAAAAAGATGTTTCAGCAATAAAACCAACTGTCTAATGGTCATTTGTGGCACTGCTTTTATTATTATTTATTAAAACTAGCAAAGGTGTAAATAAATGGAGTTGTAGTTATTCGAGGAAGAAGATGCAAAATGGTAAAAAAAAATAAAAATTATGAAAGCTTTTTAAAACTAAGAAATTAATAATATTACCTATAGTAGCGTGTAATTTGTAGCACTTTTGTTAATAGTAATTATTACGATCATATTGAAAATAAACTTACAATCGTTTACTTGGCCCAAGTCCTGTTACGCACTTGCAACTGGCTGGTGCTTGGTTAGGTTAAACAGAGTGGATTACATAACACTAGGCCCTAAAACGCCCATCGCGATCACTTAAAAGTCAGAAAACAATTTAACGCGCTATTGCCTCGCATTAACTACGTTCATATGTGTGTGATGTCCACAGCAGCCTCCAGATCTCCGTAGAATCCGTATCCGATAATTCGAGCCGTTTTGCGTGTTTCCGAACGAGAAGAAGGAAGAACGAAAGACGGAGGAAGCTTATACGTGCTTAATTATATTAACTCCAAAGATCTTTTACTGGCGAAAAGTGGTAAGGTACCCTGCGCCTTCAAGACCTGACCAACTTCGACTGGCAGACCAATATCTCGAAAACTAACAAAGGGAACTCAAACAAAATTTACTGATTTTTTTATACTTTTAAGTTGTACAAACTTGCATACTTTGATTTTTGAAATAATTTTTTTAAATTTTTTTTTTTCATGTAACGATTTTCTGAAATTTAAATTAAATTTGTTTTCTCGACAACGGCTCAAACGATTTTGAAATTTTTTTGTATTTTGAACAACTATGTTAAATGTGAAATTACATCAGAATCGTATGTGCCGTTTCTGAGAAAATCATTCATTCATTCTCGCAATACCGCAGTGTTGTGACAACACCGCAGTCTCACTCGGTTCTGACTGCATAATGCTTTAAGCATGGTTCGACAGCTTCAGACTGTATTGCGGAGAGAGGGGGGGGGGGGGAGAGAGAGAGAGAGAGAGAGTAGCTAGCAAGTACTATTTTAATTCGAGCTCCAGTGATATCAAAAATTAATACCCGTTTTGAACTCAAAAATTTAAACTTACTCTGCATATTACCTTAATAAAGTGTGTCGCAGTAAATAACACTAAGATATTCCAAAGGTGAGTCCATATCTTCTCGAGAAAATAAGAAAAACCAAGAACCCGATTTTCCCCAAAGAAAGTAAACAAGGAAATGGAAAACACATCCGTGGGTAACAAGTCTGTCTTCGACCTGAAAATGCTGATAGTGGGCAACATGGGCTCATTGTTGGATGATAAAATAAAGCATTTACCAACTAAGGCTGATTTGGAGGTGATTGGCGAGGAAATTAGCACATTAAAGCGAACAAATGAGGCTCTACAAGGTCAACTTGAAAAAATGGAGTCTCGCTGCGTTGCACTGGAACGTCAAGTGGAGTGGTTGTCTAAGAAATCAAAAGAAAAGATGTGGCACGCATTCTTAGAGCAGCAACTAAGCTCAAGGGCACTGGCATATCACTGCACAGGGATTATCCGGCCGCGGCACGTGAAAGGAGGAGACGCTTAATAGCAGCAAAAAAAGCTATTCAATAAAAAAACCCGAGAGCAAATATATAAATCCGAGGAGAAAAAATGCAAGTTGATTGAAAAACGTTTTATTATGATAATACGAACAATCTGACATGTGAAGATGTAGACGGGATGACACTTCCGCAACAGGTGGCGGATGACAAGTGCGAGTCAAGGACAACAGTTTCTATCACAGGTTCTCAAATTGTACAGACCAGCGTTCAGAAAAATAGTCTTTAATGAAAATGCCGTCAGCCAATTAAATGTAGACCTTAGTTTAAGTCTTTTTACTTTTAAAATAATTTCATTTAATATAGCAGGTCTTAGTTATAAATTGCTTTTTACCGAATATGTTAGTCAGTTTGATATATTTTTATTATTTGTAACATTCATCGAACATAATATCGATCGTTTTGATATCTACTTCGAGAACCATACTCTTTATTGGATACCAGCTACGCGAACGTTTTCTCACGGAAGGGCGAGTGGAGGCTGCTTGTTTGGCATCAAGAAACAACTAAAGGACCAAATTCAATGCAAATTTATTAACGGAGTCAACAGGGTCTTAATAGAAAGAGTCACAAAAAATTATAAGTTGTTTTTGGTTCCAGTATATATAAATTGTAACAATTGGATGGAAGATTTTAGTAGCCTCAACGATTTCCTAATAGAATTTGAAAATGAAAATGTAATGGTAATTGGGGACTGCAATGCAAGAGTAGGAAACTTCCAGATACTAGAGATTGATCCGCAGCTGTTATCGCAATCTTTAAGCTTACAGAGGTGTGCAACGGATACAAACATTGATGGAAATGGAAAAAAAGCGTATGGAAATGTGTGAAACTTTTCGATTGGCAGTTCTTAACGGCCGTTCTAAAAGCGACAGAAAGGGTCATTTGACTTTTTTAAGAGGCACAGCCTGTTCCACCATAGACTATTGTTTTATACGTGGGAAGTGGATGGAGTATGTATCTGATCTCAGCGTTAGTGAACAAACATTTTCGGACCGCTTGCCGTTAACAGTCATAGTTAATTTTAAGCTACCGCTAAGACTTACAACCCTAGAGATGGGCCTACTACCCAAGTTCAAATGGAAGACCAGTTACTCCCAAACTTATAAACATAATCTCGAAATTCATTCCAGTCGTGGTGTGGACTCTCTCGTTTCTTGTATATCGGGTGCCGCGAGGATCTTTCAACGGTCTAAAAGGTTAAAGAGAAAGCAACAATGGTATGATTGGGAGTGTGAAGTTGCGAGGAGGAAATCTTTTTTCTGCTTACGTTTGGTAGTAAGAACTGCACTTGCAATCATTTCCAATTATTACTGAAGTTATTACTGAACCCGCCATAGAATTCTAAAATCAAGTTATGCTCTACCATATGTAACAGTGGACTCACTAGATAACGTCATTTCGCTGCAGGAAGTTTGCAACGTATTACACCATTGTAATTCAAATAAAGAGCCAGGAGAAGATCGCATTCCCTACGATTTTTTTTAAGTTTGCAACAACTGGATTCCTTGAAAAACTAACACTTGCATATAATCACATCCTCGACGTGGGTAAGGTACCAGATAGCAGAAGAAATATAATATACCCGTTGTTCAAAAAAGGAATCCAAACGATCCGAACAATTATAGAGGAATTTTTACTGGAATTATCTTAAAACGCCTAAAAGATTGGGTGCGGGAATATGATTAACTGAGCGAATTTCAGGCGGGTTTCAGAAAAGGATACTCAACAGTGGATCACATCTTCTCTCTGACAAGCATCGCACGAACATACATAGATAAGGGCAAAAAGCTCTATGCATTCTTTGTCGATTTTAAGGCAGCTTTCGATACTATCGATAGGAAGGCTTTATTTTACAAGTTAACAGTATCGACGAAAGTTCTAAAAATCATACAAAGCCTGTACAAAAATAATAGAGCTGCGGTATGGAATGGGAAGCAACTATCCAACTGGTTTAAATCAGAAATGGGGGTTAAGCAAGGCTGTCTCCTGAGCCCACTCCTTTTTTCAATCTTCCTTGACGACCTTACAACATTCCTACAGGGCGGAATTGAATTTAATGGAATTACTATAAAGCTTCTACTTTGCGCGGATGATATTGTCATCCTGGCTGAGACTCCAACAATGATGCAAATGATGATGAAAGACTGCAACATTACTGCACCATGTGGAACCTCAAAGTCAACGTTGGAAAATCGAAACTAATGGTGATCCGAAATTGATCTGGGAGGTACTCAAGGCAGGAAAACTGATTTTGGCAAAATGAGGAAGTTGAGATTGTTAAGACTTACAAGTACCTTGGAGTAACCTTAACATCTAAAGAATCGGGCAATCAACTCTAATTGGAGGGAGATACTAGGCAAAAAAACGTTCCATCGAGTACAAAATTTAAAGTCTTTGAAGAGGCCGTCCGTTCAGTTATGTGTTATGCTGTAGAAGTTTGGGGTATCTATTGGTATAATGAAGTAGAAAAACTCTTAAGATACTTTATAAAGAAAATCTTCAGACTTCCAATAAACAATCCAAATTATATGTTGCATCTAGAATCAGGTCTGCCTCCTTTGTACATCTTTACAATGAGGTTGCATCTGCAGTACATATTGAAAGCAATGGCGCTACCAACCCACCGACTTCCACATATAGTAGCGAAACATGCAATATATAGACAGCTTAAATTTTTCGAAGAATGGTCCAGATTAAGCGCAGAACGTCCCGTTAACAGAGTACAACGCAGATTTGTGGAAAGGATGTATACAGGAGCTATTAAGGAAAATTGATGAAGCTCATCGGGCGGAGTGTAAGACAAAAGCGCAGCAGAGTGAAACCAGGTGTACCTGTCGAATACTCAACATTGGTCTTATGGAACAATTGCATGATCAAAACAGTATAAAAATGATTTCAAAAATTTTTTAGGTCAGAGGAGAACTTCTACATTTCAATTATATGCCACATAGAGCGGAAAGCAATCCAGAATTCAGCTTACGTAATCTACGTGTCAAGGAAGACGTCCAGCATTTCATTGGAGTTTGTCCTATTCTGAGAAGTATTAGAAGAGCTCATTTTGGTAAAACTGCACTTACGGAAGACGAAATTGTTCTATGGTTGAATGGTCAGGATTGGAATGTTCTTTCCAGTTACGTAAGATCTGCTCTGAAATATCGATAACAAATTGTAGATGAAGCATTTTAAATATAATTATTTTTATAGAAATAATAAAAATCATTAAAATTGTTAAAAAGAACTCTGTAAAAATTCTCTTTATATCCGGCTGACGGCAATTGCCAATGCACTTTATTCTGAACTATTTAAAACTGTGTTCAATATTATTAAATAAAATCACAATTACTACTACTACTGTATTGATGTTGGTTGATTCTATTGCCTTGAGTGCGACCCGGATATCGATGCAGAAGGCGATATCTCCCACGAATACCGATCTCATCTGCAATAGCTCTGCCGCCCTAACGACAGCACTACTTGCGTCCGGTAGTCGTATAGACACTCTCAGTATTGGATCTTCTAAGAAGATACCAGAACCTGCTCCTTCTGCTGTTTTCGAACCATCTGTAAGAATCGCAATTTCGTTCGATCTGGCTATTGCATTTCTTTGCCAATGCAGTAATCATGAAGCTGCAGCTGCTACACATAAATATATTAGTACCTTTTATTAATCATAAAATACATTTAAACCTCAATAATACCTTGGCTTTTCAGACCTATCAACATATTTGTCCACTTTGAAAAAATTAAGCACAATACATTTAATTAAACAAAAATATTAGATGAAAACAGTTTCAAGGTATCTAGTGTCAGTTTGATGTTTTCCACCCGTAGCTACTAACGAATGAATTTTAAAATTTTCGATGGGTGGTTTCGAAGTTAACTATAGATGTGCGTTTAAAATCCTGGGGGAATATGTTCAAAGCAAATTTTTGATAAGGGATGAGAAAAATGTTCGTTTTTAAAAATTCAAAAACGAGGAGTGGGTTTGGTTTGCTGCGCGATAGATTTTCATTTGGGCTAAAACGCAGTAGATCTACTGCTATAGGAGTAGGGTGACAGCCCTGCGTAACTAACATCGGGATGTTCATCTCAATTTAGAGCACTAAGTCCATGCAAAATAACATGAACCACAAAATCACAAAATTAAAACAGAACCTGTAATACATAAATCTACCTGGCTTGGTGTTCTCATACATACAACATGTATAATTCACAACAAGCCTTGAGATCTTTGCAGAGTTCCGCTCTTCGCAGAGCGTTCTGCACACATACACACACACTATGTACGAAAATATCTTGATCCACTCGTCCTTTCATTGCGTCATGTGACCTATAGTGTTTGAAAACCCAGAATCCTGGTCTTTACACAAAAGCCTGGATTGTCCGCTCACACAACCAGACTAAATCCGATTCAATGCAGGTGTTAGTTCTCTGATTGTCATCTTGACAGGATTCATTTCCATTTCAATGTTAAATAGTGCTAATAAAGGATGGGACCCAGAGTATGCATCCATCTTGTTTACTCAAATCAACCTAAAGCACTGCAAGGCTGCTACCACCACTTTAAGTGGCAGGCTTGTAGCCCGTAGAACAGAATCTCTCATAATATCATCCCAGGAACCATGGGTGGGGAAAAATCACGTCTGTTTGTTGTTTGAGTGATTTATATCGCGATCTTTATGATGAGCAATCCAAAAGACCTAGGACATGTGTTATAGTATCGAAATCCTTCACAGCTGCTGTGATCAAAAGCTTTTGTAGCTAAGATTTGATAGCTGCTCCTATAACTTTTACCTATAACCTATAACATTCGGGAGAATGCATCAGCGATGGCTTATTCCAGTGTATCTATTCTGGTAAGAGATCCCCTAATAAACGACCAGCTTACCGATTTTTTTTTATTTTCATACCATCACAGAGCAAACCACAAAACACTACGTTTTCTAAGTTTAAGCTGTCAGTATTACGCAGTGGTTGTTCTCGCATTTTCACATTTTATTTCCTCATTTGTTGAATCTACTATAGCCTGGTAGAACGTAGTTTTCTGAAGCTGTACTAGTGGCCTGACAGCGATTCATTTTTCTCCGCCACCGCAAGCAGTCTGTTATAAGTGATTCTATCCACGATCCTTACTAGAGTATAAATTTGGCGTACAAAATTATTCCTCCTCGAGAAAAATTTGCATCGTCGCTAAAAAGATTTCTGTGCTCGTCTCAACAGTCATCTTTACTGTCCTAGACGGGCACGGGATGCCATCCGGTGCAGGTGCTATGCTGTCTCCAGTATTTTTGAATGCTTCAAAGAGTTCTTCCGACGTGATTGCCGGGATGTGGTAACATGATGATCTGCCTTGTGATGGTGACCAAAGTAGTTATTCTATAGGGGAATTGATGCTCTACTACAGTCCCTAACATTGCTGGGCAGGTTAGTTGTGGGGCGGTAAGCCCCAGGGGTCTAGGTCAGCCTCGTCGCAGAGCCATCTAAAACTCCTTAACTTACTTCATTTAATGACACTTTCCAGTTCACGTCTCGCCAATTTAATTTTTAAGCCGTTCTTGGAAATCTTGTCTTCTTCTGGATCTCTGAGATCTGCGGCATGCTTACATTCATTTCGCTCTGAGTCGTTTAATCTTCCCAGTAGCAGGAATTAACTCTTTTACTGACAGATCATCTGGGCATTTGAACGCTGTGGTAATAACCTGGATAAGCTGATGAGAGTGGGCCATAGAATATCCATTGTGGCGCTGATGTTTAGCATTTCCTCGAACATGTTTTTTTCGAGGAGCGTGTCCTTCCACTTTGTTAGGGTGGGACGCCGTCTGCGCTTTTGCAAATTTAGTCACGCGAAACTTCTTTTATTTGATCGCACTTTTCCAGCTAGCGAAAGTTGCGTTTTTAGCAATTCGATTCCTAACTCATGTGAAGTAAATAATTTATCGCAAGCAATGTGTCTACCATTTAGAAATTCCAAAATCCGAGGAAGCCTTAACTTCAAAGGATCCAATCTTCGTCAGCACGAGAAGCTCAGTTGGTATTGCCATATTCAAAGGAGAGGCTCTACAAACCTATGAACTTGTTAAAAAGTCAATGTCAACCAACGTTTCTATACAATTCGATTGGATATTGCAGATTCATTATGAAGTCAAACCGGCGAACCCCACAGTTGGAGCAATAGGGTTGCATTGAAGTTGAAGGATTATTATCCCAATAATACTAATCATAATCTCGTCAATAAGAGATTGAATGTGTCTACCTGCTATGAGATCTATAACTACACGATAGCTTTGATTTAGTTCAGTCCTAAAGTTTTTATTCTTTATGTATAAACTTACGAATACCTTGGGCCAATATCACAATCCACAAACATATTAATTCTTGAAGATGAGAAAGTCAATATTATGAATTTCATAACTTGTACTATTCCCTATTCAGCAAATGGATTGTTATAGGCATTGCATTACGTGTTAAACGTAAACTTGTTTTAGTATTTTTGTAGAGGCCATATTTTCCCATTATTTCCTGGCTAGATGAAATGTATTTCCGGAAAGAAAATATCCGGTGAGATGTTACCAACAAGAACGCACTCATATAAGTCGAATGATTCTTGTTTATCACATTCTCGTTCAATTTCTGAAATTACTTATTAAGGCGATATTATTTCGAGCCAGTGGTTCGTTCCTGGCACACTTTTTATTGAAACGCTAATTTTTTAAACTTTTCTTAAAATTTAGCTTTCCCTTGAAGGACCAAAAAAACCGGCCAGCAAAATTAGTCCAATATAGGTTTCGTTAGAAATCGCATCAACTGTAATTCAAGTAATCTAATTTAAAAAATAAAGCAGTTAACCACAGCATCAGTTGAAAATATCATATTGTGTAATATGGAACCAAGAATGTATATAATTTGTATATAATTTGCAAAAATCATGTCATATTAATTAAAAAAAAAATAAACAGTCTAGAAATTTTAAATTTTTGGGCAAGTTTGAGGGTTAAATAAAATAACCGGCTAGATGAAATATGGCCCCACCAAAAATGTATATTTCATATTATTGAGGCCATTATATCCTAATTTCCCATATCGAAATATTACAGAAAAAAAAGTTGGATTTTATCGATATGTGTTAACGTTGCTTCAATCACGGAGTTCATCATTGAGTCATATTCTTTTGCATAATTTCGGTGGGTTTATGTGGCGTAACATAATTATCACAGAGCCAACGTTGTTTCAATGCATACTTTGTTGTTGACTCATTTGTTTATACGGACGGTTTAACAAAATATATGCAACAAATCTACTGAAATGTCAATAACAAAATCGACCAATTAATACAATAGTCGGAATTGAACCTAATAGAGTTCAACATAATTATAAACATTTTGATAATCATAGCCTGATATGAATATACAGTCAAAATACACGACATTCAAGGGACTGACGAATTTGGACGTTATAAGCGTTTATTATATTTACAGGTCGCTGTAACCGATATCAAAGTATATAAGTAAATTAATCTGTTTTCAAGTAGACATAATTTTTTTATTTTTTTATAATTCTTATATGTTTGAGGCATACATACATACGAGTGTATATAACTACATATGTATTATACACAAATGTCTTTACATTCCTCTTAGCGAATAAGGATCGAGGTCCAGCCGACACAGTGAAGACGGTCGTGGGAATATGGTGGTAACTGGGCGCCACGCGATTAACCCCTAATAATGAAAAATCCTTCTCGAAAGAACCGCGACCGACGAAAAGGACCGATTCACCAGTTATTTTAAAATAGATAAAATAATAAAAAATCAACTAATTTAATAGCCAAAAGGCGTTGCTCCTTATATTTCAATGGAGAATAGAACAAAAAGAATCAAATTCATAACTTACAACTGGATAAAATTATTAAAAGGAAAAAAACACAAAAGAAACAATATTAGGTAATAGTACCCCCTTTACCAATATTGCCACCCTCTTGTTACACTTAGACCCAACCCGGCCCTAGGGCAGTACCAGAATGCAAATGATAATAAGCATTCATATATGGTAAAAATACAATAAAATTTCAGGAGTATAGAAAAAAGAAAAAAAAAGAATATACAAAAGGAAAAAGAAAACGCATTCGCTCGCCAGAAATGGACTTCGATCCGATGGTCTATATCTATGTTCCTCAATGCTTATGGTGCTACGCTTCAATCCGACCTTATATACCTTTAATAATGGTACTGGGTGAGTCCCAGTCCTGTCTTTTGGGTATAGTGATTCTGAAATCTTCCTCGAAGACATACCTGGGTTTCTCGTAATCAGTGCGTGACATGAGACCCTTCCTATCAAAGGTTTCAAGTATGCTCGAGTGTCCGCAATTGTCAGGCCTCCAAAGTTTGTTCTCTTTTAATCTGAGTGCGGCTTTGGCTGCCACGTTCTTAGTGAATAGCTCAATGGGCTGCAGGTAAAATAAAGTCTCCAGACCTAGTTGTGGTGTGGATTTAATTACGCCTGTTATGCCCAGACAAGCGATTCTCTGCATCTTGTTCAAGTTTTTGAGGTAAGATTTGGTTTTCACCGCTTCCCACCAGACAACTGAACCGATGGGCAAAGCTTAGTTTTTAGAGTTTGATTTACTCGTTCGGCTGTATTGGCGTAGGGATGGTAAAAAGCTGTAAAATTCAACTTCACCCCATTGGTAGCGGAGAGAGAAGAAAACTCGCTACTCCTGAATTGTACTCCATTATCGCAAACTATACACTTTGGAACACTAAATACCAAAAACACATGTTCCTCTATATTGGAGGATACAGCTTTCGCAGTAGTGGAGCGCAGGGGAAAGAGTAGGGGAAATTTTGTAAAATAATCAACAACCGTTAAAATATGGCAGTAACCCCTTGAAGACTTTGGAAGTGGTCTTACGAGATCAGTGCACAATATCTCCCAACGCTTGGTCACATTTTCCCGTGACATTAGCCCAGCTGGTCGTTTGAGATCTTGTTTGATCATTTGGCAAATAATACATTGTCGTACGTACCCTGCTACTTCCCTTGTCATACCAGGCCAATAATACTTTACCGATATCTTATCCACGGTTTTCCGAACTCCCCCAACAACTCATTTCGTGTGTCATCAGCAACGACTATCTTAAATTTCTCATTCATCCTGGGTGAAGGCAAGGCCCTCTCTAACAACCGAATCTGTTCCATCTTACTTGCCCCTATGTTGAACTACACGAGACATCCATATGCTAGCATGGACCGAAGGGGGGCCATGTAGCAGATTACCTTCACCCTTGTTTCTTTGTAAGGACAAAAGCACCTCGGATCTGGCGAGAGCAACATCTACATGTTTGTTAAAATATAGATATTGGTCTAACCAAAGTCCAAGGTATCTGACCACATTTTTGTGCGCAAGTGTGTTCGTGTGTTCCTATAATAGAAATCTTTTGCCAATTCTTTTTAATAAATAGTTTCCGACTTCGGAAGGTTGATCTTCAACTTCCAGTCGTCGCAATATCGCTGAACCTTATCGAGTTGCAATAACGTCGATCTTTGGACCTGATCTGAACGCGATCACGTCCGCGTGCGCAATCGCGTGCTAAAGAGAACCTATCTAACGGCGAATTAACCGCTCCCTGTTGCAGACCATTTTTGATTTCGAACACTCCAGTAGACGTAACATTGCTATTCTTTACAACGAACTTTCCACCGGTAAGCATATTAAGCAGCATGTGCAGTAGCGGTTTACTTATGCCCAACCTGCTCAACTTGTAAAAGAGCCCTTCCAACCATATGGTATCAAAGGCCTTCTCCAAGTCAATCAGGCAGGCACCCGTGCATTGTTTTTTACTTTTCTACCACTGAATCTCGGACACCAGTTTAGACGCGGAAGGTATTCTTTTTTCATCAACCCACTTAATCAAGGCTCTGTTAATCACTTTTTCGAATACTCACAATTACAAATAAATATTCACAATTACGTATTTATATACTGTTAAATGTAGATTTTTCTTCTTCTTTAGTTTCGTTCGTATTTTTTTAATTTTTTGTTCCTCTTAGGAATTTGCAAATTTTTCATTCATCAATTAATTTAATTAATAATAATAAATAATTTGCTTTGATTTAATTATTTTCCCTGGATGCCTGCTAAGCGCTGTTATTTAACTTTCGGGGTAGTTACTGTCATAACGGAAGGTTCGTATGTATCCGTTTTAGTCGTTAATGTAGTTATGCTTGCAGCGATCTACTAAGGTACGAAGGACTTCACACGGATAATTTAATATAATTTTCAGTAAACCGGCCCCTTTTTTCATGAGAGTTGGTCCCTTGGCAATTTTTTTTTATACCCTATCCTAAGGGTATATTAATTTTGACACATAGTTTGTAACACCCCTTAATATTCGTCGTAGACCCATAAAAGTATATATATTTATGATCAGGACCAAATCCTAAGACTATCTAGCAATGTCCGTCCGTCCGTCCGTACGCAATTTTTAGGCCTTTAAATTCAAGCTAGAAAGCTGAAATTTGGACCACATACTCCCTAGGGCTCCGAAATGGTTAATTGTAAAATTTTTTGGAATACGCCCACTGCCACGCCCACAATTTAGAAAAAACCGATTTAAAGCTACAGATGGACAGATAGAGGGTTATAACCTTCACAAGATATGTAGGCACTGCCCTCCTTTATAAGTTTGTCATATAAAGTTTTTTGCCACGCCTACTTTTTGTGGGCGTTTTTCACTAAAATGCTGTTTTCTTCGATAATTTTCATAGAAACCGAAAAAAAGTGTTTAACAAGATATTTAGCCAATATTTTTTCCAATATATTGCCCATACAAAGTTTTTGGCCACGCCCACTTTTTGGGGGCGTTTTTTCAAAAAATGTTTTTTTTTTTCTAAATTTTATAGAATGAAATAAAATGCTATCCATCATCTTCTTAAGGTTTTTTTTGGGGCATATAGGGATAGGGATAGGGTATCATACTGTTCGCTCCAAGCGGACTGTAGCCTTTCCTTATGTTTTTTTTGTAAATATGATTCCTTAATCAAGTAATTTACTGCACAGGCAGTGAGTAATTTTGTTTTTTGATTATACAAACATAAATTTCTTAATCTAAGTCTTACTAGTTACAATCCTATTGGTGACATTCTTTGTAAATATGTGTCAATGGAATCCTTTTTTTCCTGTTACTTGCTCCATTCGCCGTTGTGACTTCCTTCTATCTTTCTACGCATTCACTTTCTTCTCATTCGTATTGAATTCTCTACTATGTTTAACTCTTTCTTTATTTCCGTAAAACGTAATATTTTTCTTCGGCACTAATTTCACATTTCATCTGATTTCGTGTATAGCATGTATAGCATTATGTTTTTTAACAGTGATTTCACTTTTCGTTTTAGTTTCAGTTATGCACTATTTATTCTTGCTTTTCTGTTAGACACTGACTTGCTCGGGCGCCAGTAAAGGTTGTTCTCGTTATTTCAACCAAAAAGAAACGAACGCCAACTTTTCGTTTCAGAATAAAACAGCACAAGCTACGTTATAAAATATGTGGTCTTTATGTTTGTTGTTGTTGTTGTTGTTGTTGTTGTTGTTGTTGTTGTTGTTGTTGTTGTTGTTGTTGTTGTTGTTGTTGTTGTTGTTGTTGTTGTTGTTGTTGTTGTTGTTGTTGTTGTTGTTGTTGTTGTTGTTGTTGTTGTTGTTGTTGTTGTTGTTGTTGTTGTTGTTGTTGTTGTTGTTGTTGTTGTTGTTGTTGTTGTTGTTGTTGTTGTTGTTGTTGTTGTTGTTGTTGTTGTTGTTGTTGTTGTTGTTGTTGTTGTTGTTGTTGTTGTTGTTGTTGTTGTTGTTGTTGTTGTTGTTGTTGTTGTTGTTGTTGTTGTTGTTGTTGTTGTTGTTGTTGTTGTTGTTGTTGTTGTTGTTGTTGTTGTTGTTGTTGTTGTTGTTGTTGTTGTTGTTGTTGTTGTTGTTGTTGTTGTTGTTGTTGTTGTTGTTGTTGTTGTTGTTGTTGTTGTTGTTGTTGTTGTTGTTGTTGTTGTTGTTGTTGTTGTTGTTGTTGTTGTTGTTGTTGTTGTTGTTGTTGTTGTTGTTGTTGTTGTTGTTGTTGTTGTTGTTGTTGTTGTTGTTGTTGTTGTTGTTGTTGTTGTTGTTGTTGTTGTTGTTGTTGTTGTTGTTGTTGTTGTTGTTGTTGTTGTTGTTGTTGTTGTTGTTGTTGTTGTTGTTGTTGTTGTTGTTGTTGTTGTTGTTGTTGTTGTTGTTGTTGTTGTTGTTGTTGTTGTTGTTGTTGTTGTTGTTGTTGTTGTTGTTGTTGTTGTTGTTGTTGTTGTTGTTGTTGTTGTTGTTGTTGTTGTTGTTGTTGTTGTTGTTGTTGTTGTTGTTGTTGTTGTTGTTGTTGTTGTTGTTGTTGTTGTTGTTGTTGTTGTTGTTGTTGTTGTTGTTGTTGTTGTTGTTGTTGTTGTTGTTGTTGTTGTTGTTGTTGTTGTTGTTGTTGTTGTTGTTGTTGTTGTTGTTGTTGTTGTTGTTGTTGTTGTTGTTGTTGTTGTTGTTGTTGTTGTTGTTGTTGTTGTTGTTGTTGTTGTTGTTGTTGTTGTTGTTGTTGTTGTTGTTGTTGTTGTTGTTGTTGTTGTTGTTGTTGTTGTTGTTGTTGTTGTTGTTGTTGTTGTTGTTGTTGTTGTTGTTGTTGTTGTTGTTGTTGTTGTTGTTGTTGTTGTTGTTGTTGTTGTTGTTGTTGTTGTTGTTGTTGTTGTTGTTGTTGTTGTTGTTGTTGTTGTTGTTGTTGTTGTTGTTGTTGTTGTTGTTGTTGTTGTTGTTGTTGTTGTTGTTGTTGTTGTTGTTGTTGTTGTTGTTGTTGTTGTTGTTGTTGTTGTTGTTGTTGTTGTTGTTGTTGTTGTTGTTGTTGTTGTTGTTGTTGTTGTTGTTGTTGTTGTTGTTGTTGTTGTTGTTGTTGTTGTTGTTGTTGTTGTTGTTGTTGTTGTTGTTGTTGTTGTTGTTGTTGTTGTTGTTGTTGTTGTTGTTGTTGTTGTTGTTGTTGTTGTTGTTGTTGTTGTTGTTGTTGTTGTTGTTGTTTCGTTTCAGAATAAAACAGCACAAGCTACGTTATAAAATATGTGGTCTTTATGTTTGTTGTTGTTGTTGTTGTTGTTGTTGTTGTTGTTGTTGTTGTTGTTGTTGTTGTTGTTGTTGTTGTTGTTGTTGTTGTTGTTGTTGTTGTTGTTGTTGTTGTTGTTGTTGTTGTTGTTGTTGTTGTTGTTGTTGTTGTTGTTGTTGTTGTTGTTGTTGTTGTTGTTGTTGTTGTTGTTGTTGTTGTTGTTGTTGTTGTTGTTGTTGTTGTTGTTGTTGTTGTTGTTGTTGTTGTTGTTGTTGTTGTTGTTGTTGTTGTTGTTGTTGTTGTTGTTGTTGTTGTTGTTGTTGTTGTTGTTGTTGTTGTTGTTGTTGTTGTTGTTGTTGTTGTTGTTGTTGTTGTTGTTGTTGTTGTTGTTGTTGTTGTTGTTGTTGTTGTTGTTGTTGTTGTTGTTGTTGTTGTTGTTGTTGTTGTTGTTGTTGTTGTTGTTGTTGTTGTTGTTGTTGTTGTTGTTGTTGTTGTTGTTGTTGTTGTTGTCGTTGTTGTTGTTGTTGTTGTTGTTGTTGTTGTTGTTGTTGTTGTTGTTGTTGTTGTTGTTGTTGTTGTTGTTGTTGTTGTTGTTGTTGTTGTTGTTGTTGTTGTTGTTGTTGTTGTTGTTGTTGTTGTTGTTGTTGTTGTTGTTGTTGTTGTTGTTGTTGTTGTTGTTGTTGTTGTTGTTGTTGTTGTTGTTGTTGTTGTTGTTGTTGTTGTTGTTGTTGTTGTTGTTGTTGTTGTTGTTGTTGTTGTTGTTGTTGTTGTTGTTGTTGTTGTTGTTGTTGTTGTTGTTGTTGTTGTTGTTGTTGTTGTTGTTGTTGTTGTTGTTGTTGTTGTTGTTGTTGTTGTTGTTGTTGTTGTTGTTGTTGTTGTTGTTGTTGTTGTTGTTGTTGTTGTTGTTGTTGTTGTTGTTGTTGTTGTTGTTGTTGTTGTTGTTGTTGTTGTTGTTGTTGTTGTTGTTGTTGTTGTTGTTGTTGTTGTTGTTGTTGTTGTTGTTGTTGTTGTTGTTGTTGTTGTTGTTGTTGTTGTTGTTGTTGTTGTTGTTGTTGTTGTTGTTGTTGTTGTTGTTGTTGTTGTTGTTGTTGTTGTTGTTGTTGTTGTTGTTGTTGTTGTTGTTGTTGTTGTTGTTGTTGTTGTTGTTGTTGTTGTTCTTGTTGTTCTTGTTGTTCTTGTTCTTGTTAACGCCTTTGAGATACCATTAAAACTAGTCTCGGATTGTCTTCAACTTCTCCTAATACTGACCACCACTAATAAAGTTCATTTGATTTTGGTGACAGGTCACAGTGGACATGAAGGCAATGAAAAAACAGTCGAACTAGAGATAACTAATTTATGATGCCAAGACCATTCTGCGGGCTCTCTATGAACACTGCACAAAGTTGTCTCAAAACAACTAAAAGTTAAAAAAGGATGTAAAAAGGTACGTACCATGATGGATAGAGAACCAAGAAAGCATCCGTAAAGGTGTAAGAAAATTGTTCAATAGCGCTAAACGCACCGGTAGGTGGGTCCAAGATGTCCAAGATCCCTTTTTACCCTATACAACCACGAATTGCGTAGATCCACCCAAAATATTTAAGTAGACTCGAAAGTTCATCCGGTAAACTTTTCAATCCGGATAAGGGCGATAAATTCGTTCAAACAATACAAGGCACCTGGTACATAGGGCATTATTCTCTATTCAAAAAGGCCTGGATCTACGCAATTCGTTGTTGTATAGGATAAAAAGGAATCATATCACAAGCCTGGAGGAAGATAAACGTGGTATTTATATTACAAAACAGGTAAGCCCAGCAGATCTCTCAGAAAGGTAGATCCACAGAAGGAGTAATTTTTAATCTAATAGCGCAAATCAATAGTGCTTTTAGAAGAGGTTGCACTAAGTGCATTTCTGGACATAGATGTTGCTTTTTATAATACCGGATGTAATTTTTTATCAAACGCTTTGGTACACAGACGTAGAGACCATCATAATCGACCTCAATATCAGTAACAGCTGCTAAAGGCTACCCACAGGGAAGTGTTCTCTCACTCCTACTATGGTCACTGGTTACTGACAACATACTCCAAGACCTTAGTAATTTAGGATTCCACTTAGTTGGATACGCCGATATCCTGGTCGTTAGGGGCAAAACAGGAAACGATGTCACTATACGTGTGGAAAATCAACCCAAACAAGGCTGTAATAGTTGCTTTTACAAAGAGAAGAAATTTAAATCCAAGCCAAATTTCGATAAATGATACTATCATAGAGTATTCCGACGAGGTCTGGGCTTTCCGCCGCATGTATGGAAAAACCTGGTGTATCTCCCCAAAGATTACTCACTGATCTATGGACAGCAATGATAAGGCCCATTATAACAAACGCTTTGATTATTTCTTCTCTCTGACAAGCATCGCATGAACATACAAAGATAAGGGCAAAAAGCTCTATGCTTCTTTGTCGATTTTAAGGCAGCTTTCGACTTTATCGACAGGAAGGCGAAGTGTAGGACGAAAGCGTGAAACCAGGTGTACTTATCGAAAACTCAACATTGATCTGATGGCACAAAACTATTACCATATTCAAAACAGTATTGAAATGATTTCAACAATTTTTGAGGTCAGAGGAGAACTTCGTCGTTTAAATTATATAACACATAGAGCGGAAATCAATCCAGAATACAGCTTATGTAATCTACGTGTCAAAGAAGACGTTCGGCATTTCATTGCAGTTTGTCCTATTCTGAGAAGTATTAGAAGAGCTCATTTTGCTAAAACTGCCCTTACGGCAGACGAAATTGTTCTATGGTTGAATGGTCAGGATTGGAATGTTCTTTCTAGTTATGTAAGATCTGCGCTGAAATATCGAAAAAAATTGTAGATAAGGCATATAATTATATATAATTATTTTTTGTAACTCTTAAATAAAAACTAAAAATCATTAAAATTGTTAACAAAAACACTGTAAAAATTTTCTTTTAATCCGGCTGACGGCACTTGCCAATGCACGTTATTGTGGACAACGTAAAACTGAATTCATTATTATTAAATAAAATCACAATTATTACTTATGTAAAGGGTGATTTTTTAAGAGGTTTAGAACTTTTTTTAAAAAAAAAACACAAAAAATTCGAAAAAATGAATGAAATATTTATTTGAATCGATAGTTTGAACCTTGCAATTTAATGTTTAAAGATAATTTCATGCAAATGTTGACCGCGGCTGCGTCTCAGGTAGCCCATCCGCTGAGTCCAATTTTGGCATACTCTTTCACACATATCGGCCGGTATCTCACGAATGAATGCATGGATGTTGGCTTCCAGTGCGTCAATCGAAGCGGGCTTGTCCCTATACACATTAGCCTTGGCATACCCCCACAAAAAATAATCTAATGGTGTCAAATCGCACGATCTAGGCGACCAATTGACCGGCCCGAAACGTGAAATTAACTGTTCACCAAACTCGCCTCGCAATTGCGCCATTGTTTCGCGTGCTGTGTGGCATGTGGCACCGTCTTGTTGAAACCACATATCATGCAAGTCAAGAACTTCCATTTCGGGCAAAAAAAAGTTTGTTATCATCGCTCGGTAGCGTTCACCATTGACAGTAACGCTGCGATTCGCATCATCTTTGAAGAAATATGGCCCAATAATGCCGCCGGCCCATAAACCGCACCAAACAGTGGCTTTTTCGGGATGCATTGGTAGCTGTTGCAATGCTTCTGGCTGATCTTCACTCCAAATGCGGCAATTTTGCTTATTTACGTACCCATTCAACCAAAAATGAGCCTCATCGCTGAACACAATTTTTCGATAAAAAAGCGGATCCTCGGCCAGCTTTCCAAGAGCCCATTCACCAAAAATTCGGCGTTGTGGTAGGTCGGCTGGCTTTAGTTCTTGCACCAGCTGTATCTTAAAAGGCTTTACGCCCAAATCCTTCCGCAAAATTTTACACGTAGTGCTGTAACAAAGGCCTAACTGCTGGGAACGGCGCCGAATCGACATTTCGCGGTCTTCTGTCACACTAGCTGATACGGCCGCAATATTTTCTTCAATACGTTGTTGTTGTTGTTGTTGTTGTTGTTGTTGTTGTTGTTGTTGTTGTTGTTGTTGTTGTTGTTGTTGTTGTTGTTGTTGTTGTTGTTGTTGTTGTTGTTGTTGTTGTTGTTGTTGTTGTTGTTGTTGTTGTTGTTGTTGTTGTTGTTGTTGTTGTTGTTGTTGTTGTTGTTGTTGTTGTTGTTGTTGTTGTTGTTGTTGTTGTTGTTGTTGTTGTTGTTGTTGTTGTTGTTGTTGTTGTTGTTGTTGTTGTTGTTGTTGTTGTTGTTGTTGTTGTTGTTGTTGTTGTTGTTGTTGTTGTTGTTGTTGTTGTTGTTGTTGTTGTTGTTGTTGTTGTTGTTGTTGTTGTTGTTGTTGTTGTTGTTGTTGTTGTTGTTGTTGTTGTTGTTGTTGTTGTTGTTGTTGTTGTTGTTGTTGTTGTTGTTGTTGTTGTTGTTGTTGTTGTTGTTGTTGTTGTTGTTGTTGTTGTTGTTGTTGTTGTTGTTGTTGTTGTTGTTGTTGTTGTTGTTGTTGTTGTTGTTGTTGTTGTTGTTGTTGTTGTTGTTGTTGTTGTTGTTGTTGTTGTTGTTGTTGTTGTTGTTGTTGTTGTTGTTGTTGTTGTTGTTGTTGTTGTTGTTGTTGTTGTTGTTGTTGTTGTTGTTGTTGTTGTTGTTGTTGTTGTTGTTGTTGTTGTTGTTGTTGTTGTTGTTGTTGTTGTTGTTGTTGTTGTTGTTGTTGTTGTTGTTGTTGTTGTTGTTGTTGTTGTTGTTGTTGTTGTTGTTGTTGTTGTTGTTGTTGTTGTTGTTGTTGTTGTTGTTGTTGTTGTTGTTGTTGTTGTTGTTGTTGTTGTTGTTGTTGTTGTTGTTGTTGTTGTTGTTGTTGTTGTTGTTGTTGTTGTTGTTGTTGTTGTTGTTGTTGTTGTTGTTGTTGTTGTTGTTGTTGTTGTTGTTGTTGTTGTTGTTGTTGTTGTTGTTGTTGTTGTTGTTGTTGTTGTTGTTGTTGTTGTTGTTGTTGTTGTTGTTGTTGTTGTTGTTGTTGTTGTTGTTGTTGTTGTTGTTGTTGTTGTTGTTGTTGTTGTTGTTGTTGTTGTTGTTGTTGTTGTTGTTGTTGTTGTTGTTGTTGTTGTTGTTGTTGTTGTTGTTGTTGTTGTTGTTGTTGTTGTTGTTGTTGTTGTTGTTGTTGTTGTTGTTGTTGTTGTTGTTGTTGTTGTTGTTGTTGTTGTTGTTGTTGTTGTTGTTGTTGTTGTTGTTGTTGTTGTTGTTGTTGTTGTTGTTGTTGTTGTTGTTGTTGTTGTTGTTGTTGTTGTTGTTGTTGTTGTTGTTGTTGTTGTTGTTGTTGTTGTTGTTGTTGTTGTTGTTGTTGTTGTTGTTGTTGTTGTTGTTGTTGTTGTTGTTGTTGTTCTTGTTGTTCTTGTTCTTGTTAACGCCTTTGAGATACCATTAAAACTAGTCTCGGATTGTCTTCAACTTCTCCTAATACTGACCACCACTAATAAAGTTCATTTGATTTTGGTGACAGGTCACAGTGGACATGAAGGCAATGAAAAAACAGTCGAACTAGAGATAACTAATTTATGATGCCAAGACCATTCTGCGGGCTCTCTATGAACACTGCACAAAGTTGTCTCAAAACAACTAAAAGTTAAAAAAGGATGTAAAAAGGTACGTACCATGATGGATAGAGAACCAAGAAAGCATCCGTAAAGGTGTAAGAAAATTGTTCAATAGCGCTAAACGCACCGGTAGGTGGGTCCAAGATCCCTTTTTACCCTATACAACCACGAATTGCGTAGATCCACCCAAAATATTTAAGTAGACTCGAAAGTTCATCCGGTAAACTTTTCAATCCGGATAAGGGCGATAAATTCGTTCAAACAATACAAGGCACCTGGTACATAGGGCATTATTCTCTATTCAAAAAGGCCTGGATCTACGCAATTCGTTGTTGTATAGGATAAAAAGGAATCATATCACAAGCCTGGAGGAAGATAAACGTGGTATTTATATTACAAAACAGGTAAGCCCAGCAGATCTCTCAGAAAGGTAGATCCACAGAAGGAGTAATTTTTAATCTAATAGCGCAAATCAATAGTGCTTTTAGAAGAGGTTGCACTAAGTGCATTTCTGGACATAGATGTTGCTTTTTATAATACCGGATGTAATTTTTTATCAAACGCTTTGGTACACAGACGTAGAGACCATCATAATCGACCTCAATATCAGTAACAGCTGCTAAAGGCTGCCCACAGGGAAGTGTTCTCTCACTCCTACTATGGTCACTGGTTACTGACAACATACTCCAAGACCTTAGTAATTTAGGATTCCACTTAGTTGGATACGCCGATATCCTGGTCGTTAGGGGCAAAACAGGAAACGATGTCACTATACGTGTGGAAAATCAACCCAAACAAGGCTGTAATAGTTGCTTTTACAAAGAGAAGAAATTTAAATCCAAGCCAAATTTCGATAAATGATACTATCATAGAGTATTCCGACGAGGTCTGGGCTTTCCGCCGCATGTATGGAAAAACCTGGTGTATCTCCCCAAAGATTACTCACTGATCTATGGACAGCAATGATAAGGCCCATTATAACAAACGCTTTGATTATTTCTTCTCTCTGACAAGCATCGCATGAACATACAAAGATAAGGGCAAAAAGCTCTATGCTTCTTTGTCGATTTTAAGGCAGCTTTCGACTTTATCGACAGGAAGGCGAAGTGTAGGACGAAAGCGTGAAACCAGGTGTACTTATCGAAAACTCAACATTGATCTGATGGCACAAAACTATTACCATATTCAAAACAGTATTGAAATGATTTCAACAATTTTTGAGGTCAGAGGAGAACTTCGTCGTTTAAATTATATAACACATAGAGCGGAAATCAATCCAGAATACAGCTTATGTAATCTACGTGTCAAAGAAGACGTTCGGCATTTCATTGCAGTTTGTCCTATTCTGAGAAGTATTAGAAGAGCTCATTTTGCTAAAACTGCCCTTACGGCAGACGAAATTGTTCTATGGTTGAATGGTCAGGATTGGAATGTTCTTTCTAGTTATGTAAGATCTGCGCTGAAATATCGAAAAAAATTGTAGATAAGGCATATAATTATATATAATTATTTTTTGTAACTCTTAAATAAAAACTAAAAATCATTAAAATTGTTAACAAAAACACTGTAAAAATTTTCTTTTAATCCGGCTGACGGCACTTGCCAATGCACGTTATTGTGGACAACGTAAAACTGAATTCATTATTATTAAATAAAATCACAATTATTACTTATGTAAAGGGTGATTTTTTAAGAGATTTAGAACTTTTTTTAAAAAAAAAACACAAAAAATTCGAAAAAATGAATGAAATATTTATTTGAATCGATAGTTTGAACCTTGCAATTTAATGTTTAAAGATAATTTCATGCAAATGTTGACCGCGGCTGCGTCTCAGGTAGCCCATCCGCTGAGTCCAATTTTGGCATACTCTTTCACACATATCGGCCGGTATCTCACGAATGAATGCATGGATGTTGGCTTCCAGTGCGTCAATCGAAGCGGGCTTGTCCCTATACACATTAGCCTTGGCATACCCCCACAAAAAATAATCTAATGGTGTCAAATCGCACGATCTAGGCGACCAATTGACCGGCCCGAAACGTGAAATTAACTGTTCACCAAACTCGCCTCGCAATTGCGCCATTGTTTCGCGTGCTGTGTGGCATGTGGCACCGTCTTGTTGAAACCACATATCATGCAAGTCAAGAACTTCCATTTCGGGCAAAAAAAAGTTTGTTATCATCGCTCGGTAGCGTTCACCATTGACAGTAACGCTGCGATTCGCATCATCTTTGAAGAAATATGGCCCAATAATGCCGCCGGCCCATAAACCGCACCAAACAGTGGCTTTTTCGGGATGCATTGGTAGCTGTTGCAATGCTTCTGGCTGATCTTCACTCCAAATGCGGCAATTTTGCTTATTTACGTACCCATTCAACCAAAAATGAGCCTCATCGCTGAACACAATTTTTCGATAAAAAAGCGGATCCTCGGCCAGCTTTCCAAGAGCCCATTCACCAAAAATTCGGCGTTGTGGTAGGTCGGCTGGCTTTAGTTCTTGCACCAGCTGTATCTTAAAAGGCTTTACGCCCAAATCCTTCCGCAAAATTTTACACGTAGTGCTGTAACAAAGGCCTAACTGCTGGGAACGGCGCCGAATCGACATTTCGCGGTCTTCTGTCACACTAGCTGATACGGCCGCAATATTTTCTTCAATACGCACAGTACGTAAACGTGTTGGTGGTTTAATGTCCAACAAAGTAAATTTGGTGCGAAATTTGGTCACAATCTTCCGAATAGACTGCTCAGAAGGTCGAGAATGCCGATCATAAAATGGAAGCAGCGCGCGATGAACATTTCGAACCGAGCACGAATTTTGATAGTAAAATTCAATAATTTGCAAGCGTTGTTCATTTGTAAGACGATCCATGGTTAAATTGCAAACCAAACTGAAGCTGTTTGATAGTGACACAAGGTACTAAACACACGTCAGCTTTCAAAACCAGTGTTGCCAAAACCAAACCAGCTAAAAAATCACCCTTTATATAGTGGAAGAAAACCACTAAGAACGCCGCGATATCAGACTTAACAAGGTACAACGTCTCGCATGCATTGATATCTCCTGTGCGGCTATAATAGCTCTAATAGGATTAACACCCCTCCACATTTTCATAAAAAAGTGGCAATAAGCAACACCGCTAGTATGAAAGAGCAAACCATTAGTAAATACCTCCAATTAATTCAATTGCTATCACAGATCAAACAATAAAACACTATGCTTCAACAAAGGTTTCTCCACGGAAACCACAAACAGCAAGGAATGGGTTGGCAAAAACCCACCAAATTGCCCAAGCGGCCTAAAGTGGTATACGAACGGTACGGAAAATTAACTCTGGGGTGGGAGCTGGTATCCACGGACCAAACAAAAATGTCTCAATACCCACGGGGAAAAGTCCCAGTCCATTTCAGGCAGAGTTCCATGCCATAAAGAAATGAGCAAACTTTATTAACCCGTCAGGAATTAAAGGCTCTAAAATCCATATATTCACGGATAGTCAGCTATAAAAGCCCTTAGCTCGCCAATTATTGAATCCAAATCAGTAATGCACTGCTTTGAAACTCTCCAAGAACTGACCAGGAAAAAAACCAAAATCTGGTGGGTTCCCGGATACGAGTGAAATTAAAAACCCGACGAAACAGCTAGAAAAGTCTCGGATAGCACCTGAGCCATGCTGTTCAATAAACAAACCAGCTATTAATTTGAAGATAAAAAGGTGGGTACCCAAAATTTGCATATTATATTGGGAAAGTATCCCTAGTCCTACACAGCCCTTCAGAAACGATCCCAAGAACATAAGTTATCTACCTAGGCTTGATATTAAAAATATTATTGGATCTCTTATGCGACAGGTCATCACACATTAAGATATCACCCCCATAAATTTAATCTCACCGAAGTGCCGACTTTGTCTTGAAGAAGACGAAGTATACGAGTATATCAAAGGTGAGTGCCCGGCCCTACACGGAATTCGAAGAACAACTTTTCTAATAGAAATAATAAGCACTGATGCTGTTAGGAATTCTTCTGCTGATAGTATCATCAGCTACATTAGGAAAGTAGAGGCTCTAAGCAACTCCAAGCTCAAAATATCGTTCAGGTCGTGGTACATTTCCTATCACAAGGGCGAGTCGCCAGAAGCTTTAAAATAAATATTGAAAATAGATTAAAATAATTTTACTTCCGTCACACAGAAACATTTGCACTAAGTCACCTACTGTTGAACAGACTCAAAATAATAAACGCAAAACAAAAATAAATAACTTGTCAAAACCAAGCTGCTCTTAAGATTCTATGAAGAACAGATACATCGTACATACAGATAAACGGTTTAACTAACTATATGCACCGTCGATTTCAGTCGTTGTATGTGCTTAAAATATCTTGGCAAACTTTTAACTTCAGAACAGTAAAACCAAATGACCGCATTTAATTGAGTTGTTCTCATCTTGGTGCTAAATTACTATAACTAACGAAATAAATAATTTACTAAAGATCTATGATAGTGGCGAAGGAAAAGATGATTATGAAACTTTAAACTTTGAAGTTGAATGTCCAGGTGTTCATTTAACACATTTGCTCAGTATCCTAGCAAAAACTGTTGCAATTGAATGCGTTTTTTTCCTTTTTCCGCAACACCATCACCCATTTTGAGACCCAGCATTCATTATTGGATAATATTCGACCGAATAGACCACGTCCAGCATGCTGTGAAGAAAATATAGCGGCCGTAGCTGAGAGTGTACACGAAGACCGTAGAGAGTCGATTCGGCGCCGTTCGCAGCAACTCGGACTGACGTATGGAACGACTTGGCGCATTTTACGTCAAGATCATAAATTGAAAGCGTACAAAATACAGCTTGTGCAACAACTGAAGCCGCTCGACCTTCCCAAGCGATATCGCTTCGCTCTATGGGCTCTTGAAAAGTTCCAAGAAGATCCGACGTTTTCGAGGCAAATTTTGTTTAGCGATGAGGCCCATTTCTGGCTCAATGGGTATGTAAACAAACAAAATTGCCGCATTTGGGACGAAGAGCAACCTGAAGAGATTGAAGAACTGCCACTTCATCCAGAAAAAACAACGGTTTGGTGTGGTTTGTGGGCCGGTGGAATCATCGGTCCATATTTCTTTAAAAATTATGCCGGTGCGAACGTAACCGTCAATGGCGACCGTTATCGTGCCATGATAACCGACTATTTGATGCCTGAAATTGAAGCTCGTGATCTCGGCGACATTTGGTTTCAGCAAGACGGCGCCACTTCCCACACATCGCATCAATCAATGGACTTATTGAGAGAACATTTCGGTGAGCACATAATTTCACGTTTTGGGCTGGTCGATTGGCCACCAAGATCGTGTGATATCAGACCGTTAGACTTTTTCCTGTGGGGATATGTAAAGTCAAAAGCTTATGCCGACAAACCCGCTTCGATTCAGGCCTTGGAGGAAAACATCACGCGTGTCATTCGCCAGTTACCAGTCGAAATGCTCGAACGAGTGATCGAAAATTGGACTCAACGGATGGACCATCTGCGACGTAGCAACGGCCAATATTTGATAGACATAATCTTCAAAAAATAAATGCCAAAGAATGTTCTTTCAAATGATAATAAACTGTCTCCATTAAATTTGAATTTTCTGTTTTTTTTTCTTTTAAAAATTAGGGAACCTCGAAATGGATCACCCTTTATATTGTAGATTATTGATTTAAGACTTTGCTGCATTAAAGAATACAGCCAGTCCATAATTCCATAATTCCGTCAAAATTAACTTTTTTATAGGTATAAACATATAAGATTTAATTAATTACTTATTTAAAAATCATGTATAATCATGTTCTATTCAAACCGTGACCGAAACATATGAACTAATTGGCCTCCTCTTGTATCAAAGTAATTTTTATTTTGAATAAGATAAACATATTTGACATCGGCAATCCATCCGTGATTTAAGTTTTTTCTTTACTTTTTTCATACATGGTTGTTTCCGACAAAAAGAGAGGCGTTTAGTGTTGAAATGAGCAACTGAAGTTTATCAGCTCTATTTCCGGTGACCGGGATTAGTTTATTCGAATTGATAATTAACAGAAAGAAAAATAATTTAGGTATTCGCTTTGACAGCCGAGTAGCCGTCATCCCCACCAATTAATTCGTTCTCAATTTGAATTATTTCCAAGTTTTTCTTTTACTCCCTTCAGCTTGTCCTTACAGCAATCATGCAGTTCAAGTCAGTTTCACTCATAGAGTTCCACTGGGAATTGACAAACAGCAATATTGTTTCTTGTTACGTTCAAAGGCACACTGTTGTTCGATAAGTAATTTTAATTTTCAACAATCGTTTCATTTAGAATGCCTTTTCTTGCTTTGAAGTTGTCCTGTGATATTCTTATCGGAAACTTCTCACAATCGATGGGGAGATAATTTATATGTACAGTTCGTTATGATAATTTCTTTGTCACTGTGGAAAATTATTAATAATTTGTTAGTCCAATTAACCAATAATATCGATGACAGTTCTACTTGAATTTATATTTCAATAGTGTAAAGGTCAAAACCCATTAGTGATTCACAAGAAGAGAAAATATAAATCATTAAATATTTTATTAATGTATGAGTTTATAAATTTAAGAGTATTCGATAACCTATACATAAGAATATGTTAAAATCAACAAATATTTCATAATAATAAAAATAAACGAGTTAGTTGGATCAATGTGCTCATTGTTGTTTAATTTAACGAACGATATACTGCGTCGTTTTCTATTTCTCAAGAAACACATTGCTCGATTTAAGGAAAATATTAAAATTTGTTTTTGATTTAAGAACAATTCATTTTAAATGATCTGATTGTTCGAACATTAGTCTGTTGAGATTTGTTATTTTATTTGTAATTTTATCGAATTGATTGTTAAATCCTGGTAGATCACTATATTATACAAGGAACTACCAGCCTATGCAGTAGACTAAAATCTCCTGGAAGAATACGACCGCCTTAAAACTGTAACTAAAATACTTGTAGCATTCATCGAAAAATCAAGTATAGATAATAGGTAGAGGAGACTGTACGTATTCTGAATGGCAACATTACCAGAATTTTGAAACTGTCATTTCAGGTTAGTAAACCCCCTCATAAGTTTTCATAAAAACAAACTTAATTTCAATTCGAAATTCTATGATAATTTACGACCGTTTATAAATATATTTCGGAGTTAAAGTTATTTTTTTATTGGCAACTCAGCTGAGCAGCAGGGTTGATTTGACTGCACTGTATGATATGGATATAATGTCCATGAATAACATTTGACCTACTGTCCAAAATACCAATATGGACATTATGTCAATTTTTAATGAATAACATTTGACTTACTGTCCAAAATATCAATATGGACATTATGCCAATTTTAAAAACGACGTAATTCCCATGGATCTATTTGCTGTTTAGATTTGTACTGCTTGATAATTTTTGAAATCACTCTGGAGATTGTTATCTTTATGTTTACTGTTTATATATTTTTTTGAGATATTAAGTTAACCTAACTCTTATGTCTTAGTTATATATCAACGAATTTCAATTTTATTTCTCTAGATATTTTTTCTTAAATGTTTGTTATGCAAACACTTTTTAAAAATATGGAAAAATATGTACGATATACAGTATTTTGTATATACATCATTTTGAAATAAAGAATTTTGTTCATTTAATATATATTCTCAAAAATCTGTTCCAGAAAGAAACTATAATTAATGGATTTTGTCTTTTAAAATTAAGATCTCAAATATGAGTTTATTGTTTCTTTCGCAAAACTGAAACAAATCAAATATTCCTCAATGGTTTTACTCACGACTGTATTTTTTAATGCTTTTTCAAGTTGAAAAGCAGTTCAGTTTGAGAGTTAAGGAATCAACAGTAGTACATATATTTGTTTTTGATTTAAGAACAATTCATTTTAAATGATCTGATTGTTCGAACATTAGTCTGTTGAGATTTGTTATTTTATTTGTAATTTTATCGAATTGATTGTTAAATCCTGGTAGATCACTATATTATACAAGGAACTACCAGCCTATGCAGTAGACTAAAATCTCCTGGAAGAATACGACCGCCTTAAAACTGTAACTAAAATACTTGTAGCATTCATCGAAAAATCAAGTATAGATAATAGGTAGAGGAGACTGTACGTATTCTGAATGGCAACATTACCAGAATTTTGAAACTGTCATTTCAGGTTAGTAAACCCCCTCATAAGTTTTCATAAAAACAAACTTAATTTCAATTCGAAATTCTATGATAATTTACGACCGTTTATAAATATATTTCGGAGTTAAAGTTATTTTTTTATTGGCAACTCAGCTGAGCAGCAGGGTTGATTTGACTGCACTGTATGATATGGATATAATGTCCATGAATAACATTTGACCTACTGTCCAAAATACCAATATGGACATTATGTCAATTTTTAATGAATAACATTTGACTTACTGTCCAAAATATCAATATGGACATTATGCCAATTTTAAAAACGACGTAATTCCCATGGATCTATTTGCTGTTTAGATTTGTACTGCTTGATAATTTTTGAAATCACTCTGGAGATTGTTATCTTTATGTTTACTGTTTATATATTTTTTTGAGATATTAAGTTAACCTAACTCTTATGTCTTAGTTATATATCAACGAATTTCAATTTTATTTCTCTAGATATTTTTTCTTAAATGTTTGTTATGCAAACACTTTTTAAAAATATGGAAAAATATGTACGATATACAGTATTTTGTATATACATCATTTTGAAATAAAGAATTTTGTTCATTTAATATATATTCTCAAAAATCTGTTCCAGAAAGAAACTATAATTAATGGATTTTGTCTTTTAAAATTAAGATCTCAAATATGAGTTTATTGTTTCTTTCGCAAAACTGAAACAAATCAAATATTCCTCAATGGTTTTACTCACGACTGTATTTTTTAATGCTTTTTCAAGTTGAAAAGCAGTTCAGTTTGAGAGTTAAGGAATCAACAGTAGTACATATATTTGTTTTTGATTTAAGAACAATTCATTTTAAATGATCTGATTGTTCGAACATTAGTCTGTTGAGATTTGTTATTTTATTTGTAATTTTATCGAATTGATTGTTAAATCCTGGTAGATCACTATATTATACAAGGAACTACCAGCCTATGCAGTAGACTAAAATCTCCTGGAAGAATACGACCGCCTTAAAACTGTAACTAAAATACTTGTAGCATTCATCGAAAAATCAAGTATAGATAATAGGTAGAGGAGACTGTACGTATTCTGAATGGCAACATTACCAGAATTTTGAAACTGTCATTTCAGGTTAGTAAACCCCCTCATAAGTTTTCATAAAAACAAACTTAATTTCAATTCGAAATTCTATGATAATTTACGACCGTTTATAAATATATTTCGGAGTTAAAGTTATTTTTTTATTGGCAACTCAGCTGAGCAGCAGGGTTGATTTGACTGCACTGTATGATATGGATATAATGTCCATGAATAACATTTGACCTACTGTCCAAAATACCAATATGGACATTATGTCAATTTTTAATGAATAACATTTGACTTACTGTCCAAAATATCAATATGGACATTATGCCAATTTTAAAAACGACGTAATTCCCATGGATCTATTTGCTGTTTAGATTTGTACTGCTTGATAATTTTTGAAATCACTCTGGAGATTGTTATCTTTATGTTTACTGTTTATATATTTTTTTGAGATATTAAGTTAACCTAACTCTTATGTCTTAGTTATATATCAACGAATTTCAATTTTATTTCTCTAGATATTTTTTCTTAAATGTTTGTTATGCAAACACTTTTTAAAAATATGGAAAAATATGTACGATATACAGTATTTTGTATATACATCATTTTGAAATAAAGAATTTTGTTCATTTAATATATATTCTCAAAAATCTGTTCCAGAAAGAAACTATAATTAATGGATTTTGTCTTTTACAATTAAGATCTCAAATATGAGTTTATTGTTTCTTTCGCAAAACTGAAACAAATCAAATATTCCTCAATGGTTTTACTCACGACTGTATTTTTTAATGCTTTTTCAAGTTGAAAAGCAGTTCAGTTTGAGAGTAAAGGAATCAACAGTAGTACATATTATGCGTTGAACTATATCGGTATTAATGCTTACCATTGGTTACGCCGATGACATGGCAATTATTATCAGAGGTAAAAATGGCTTGAGCATTACCAATGCAGTTGGGTGTCCCCAAAGTTGACCCGAAAGGCCTGGTTTCTGGAGTTGATGTTGGTGTCTTTGGACCTAACACCAAAGTTTCTATACCAATGGGAATGTGTACCACTGTGTTTCTGGTGAAATATATGCCATCGAGATCTGCGCGAGATTAAACATTGCTATAAGTATCAAAGGCGCTAAAATATATATCCTTTCAGATAGTCTCCAAGCAATGCCCTCCAATACACAGGACTCGATGACAGTGAAATGCTGCTACGTTGCTCTGAAGTCTCTGGCCAAACTTAACAAAAAGTCAAACTTGGATAAGTCCAACTGGCAAGAGCAGATTCAGAATCTGCGTTCTTTGGGCCAGAACCTTTTAGTAAAGTCAATTGGATTACTTGCTCAAGACAGATTTACTATCGGGAGGATCAAATTCGTCTATCCTACCGGTAAAATGTTCCGGGGCTCAGACAATCCAAAAGACTCATCAAGCCTTACTAGTACAAGGAAAGATTTATGCTGGATAAGGAAAGTTTAAGAAAGCTTGTTGGCTTTCGCACAGGCCATTGTGGCCTAAGATATCATTTTAACAAAATGAATCTGTGCACGGAGACAGACTGTAGGTTCTGCATGGGAGATGACGAATCCTCTGGCACTACATTGGTTAAGAAGACGTGTTTTAAACAAAGAAATACGTTCATCAGCTGAGATAAAAACTCTGCGACGTCTCTTGGATTAAATTTCCCTATAATACAAAAGATCTTTGAGCTCGCAGTGTCAGCCATATGGGCAAGGGTTTAATTGTTTAAAAAGCAAAATAAAAATGCTTATATTTATCAGATAATACATCTTTATTTCGGCCTTTCTAATGCTTTATGTCTCAAATATGATAAGAATGGTGTTATCGGTTTATACTCCAACCTGACGATACACATTTTCCTCCAAAAAAGTGTTAAAGACACTGATTTTCCACGAATTTAAAGGTGTCTGAAAAGATATGTTTAATATACCTAAATGAAAAATTGTGCTTGCATATAACATTCAAAATCGTTACCATGACCCTTCTGCTGAATGAATCATTCTCAATAAAACTCCATACTAAATTGTAAAAAATTGTTCTTTATTACAAAAAGTTATGAGATCCACAAGAGATTCACTGACATCACTTAACATATCATGCGCCATAAAAGCAATTGGAGTACCAATGTGTTTGCAATTGAACAAATTATGTCCATCTTTCCGATTGCGAAATATGAGGATTTAACTCGCTATCTGACCTGCCTGTGCAAATTTCGGCACCGAACTGGCATCTGCCATTTCCATTTCAAATATAAAACTACCCTTTGGGGAGATGCACACAATCGTCGGAGTCAGATATAGTAAATGCCAGCCAGCCAACGTACAGTATTTTGTGAAATACTACTGCCAATCGTATATTTTCGATTGAAGCCGATCGTGACTACAAAAAAAGGAGCATTTTTTATCTTGGTATGTCGCTGCGCATATTAAATATAAGAGATGCATTCGCTGTGCATTCATTTACCATTTTTAAGTACAGCATTTATCTTTCTCGCATTTCAGTAGCAAGTTGTATGTCAGTTGCCCGTATATAGGAATCTTTGAATGAACTGAAAAGCTTACAGTATGTAATTTTTTAGTTTAAACTGCTTTGAATTCAAATTGCTTAACTCCATATCTTTGTTGTCACAATTTATTTATTATATTTATAAAGTTGAAAAAAAATGTAACCTGTATCTATCTATACTTATTCTGTTATACCTACTATGTATCGGAATTGGCTGCGAGCTGTTAAACAAGAGCCTACATACTAATACGTAAATATAACAATTTTTATGCTTAACGTTAACAGCAACCAGGATTAACGAATTTTGTAAGCTAAAACGCGCATGTGAGCCGAATCTTCTATAAAAGTAATGACAAAACTCGCGAAATATTTGTTATTGCTCATTGAATACCCCTTATAGATGAGACATCGATGAGCAGCCTTCCAATCACGAGCACGGTGCTTCAAGTAATTCAAATCAGAGAGGAGATTTAATCTTACAAGTTTTATCAAAGTAAAGTAGCAGCCTTTTCCTAGGGTAAATTGTCGTTGAATCTACCAAGGTGACGGGGCGTTTGCGTAGTTTAACAATAAATTCTTCGAGGTTGGTTATTAAATCCAAAACCACCTCAAAGTTTCTGCGAACAAAAGTTATTTATTGTGTTTCATATGCTAGTCATTGGGTTTAGACCACCTCAACAAGCCGGTTCTTCAATAGTTGTAAAAGCTCGTATCACGGTACGCCATCGGGTAGGTGTTTTTTTTTTATTGTACCCTTGCCCATATGGCTGACACTTCAACCTAAAAGATGTTTTGTGTCATAGGGAAATTTAGTCCAAGAGACTTATTACCTCTCTTATAAAGGGAAGTACTTCCTTGGTGGCAGAGTTTTTCATCTCCGCTGATGAAGAGGACGAAGTTGTTGTTGACTCTACAAAAAGGTTCTAGTCCAAAGAGCACGGATTCTGAACACGTATTTAAGGACAGTGCTTAGAGAGCCTGAAAAGATATAAATTTTAGCGCCTTTGATACCTTTGGCAGTTTGTAATCTAGCGCAGACCTCAATGGCATGGATTTCAGCTTGAAATATAGTGGGACACATTCCCATTGGTAGCGAAACTTTGGTGTTGGGTCCAAAGATGCCAGCCCCAACTACGTAAACCATTTTTTATCTATCGGTGTACCAAACCAGAACCTTTCGCATCTACGTTCGGGACACCATTGGGCCAGTTTTACGGTTCAATATTTCTACCTTGAATAGTCTATAAAACCAATATTCTCTAAACATAGTGTACGGGATTTTACTGAACATGTCGGAACATCGCATGATCTTGGAGGCCTATTCACGGGTTCGTAACGTGAAACTATGCGGTTACCAAACGCTTCCTTAAATAAATCAATTATGCACAAGCTGTGTGACATGTTGCGCCATCTTGTTGAAACAACATCTCCTGCACATCATGGTTGTTCAATTGATGAACGAAAAATTCAGTACTCATGGCTCTATAGCGGTCACCATTGACAGAAACGTTCTGCCCAACACCGCTTTTAAAAAAGTACGGACCAATTATTCCAACAACCCATAAAGCACACCAAACAGTCAGTTTTTGTGGGTGTTATGGTGTCCCAACATACACTTAATGATTATCATTACTCCAAATATGGCAGTTTTGTTTATTGACGTATCCATTTAAACAAAAGTAAGCTTCATCGCTAGACAAAATCCGCAAATACGTATTTCGAACAGAACCATGATTTTCAAAATAATTTTGCACAATTTAAAAGCGTTGTTCAGGCGTCAATCTATTCATGTTGAAATGCCAAACTAAACTAAAAATAAATCACTTGACAGCTGACAAAATGGCCGCCAGTTAAAATAGTGTTGCCAGCTTAAAATTATATTCCTCTAAAAAATCCCTTTAAAACATAAAGTATAGCACTATGCACGGCATTAGCAATGCTCAAGTCGTGCTTACCTCTGATAATAATTGCCAGGTCATCCGCTTATCCAACGGCAATAATGCCTAATCTGTGTAGATTGACCAAAAGAGTATCGATTACGAGCGACTACAAAAGGGGAGATAGAACCCCTCCAAGTGATTTTTCATCCGATTGGCAGAGGGTGTTCTACAAAAACATCTCTGCATCTCCTCGACTTCGCGTTGCTGGTGTTATTTTTTCTTCTTCCTGAGTAGGCGTTTCTCAACCTTCTTTTGCTCAACATAGAGATTTCTGGTGGCTCTAGTATCTCTCTGGAGCCATGACTTGTATACCTCCGTTTTAGCTTTGACTGCCTGAGCACATTCGGTTTCTGGGGCGAGGCTGTGGGAAGCCCAATACCTCTGACGCAGCACTTCTTATAGCTTGATGAAATAGCTGCCATTGGTCTTTCAGGCTCATATCATTTGACGAAGGATTTCTTGCAAGTTTAAGTGATACGTGGCCGGCATAGGCTGCGGCGATCTCTTCCGATTTGAGTCGTCCAATATTGAATTTCCTCGGCGTAGTTGGTGTTCGCCTGCGAGCTTCCATGGAGATGCGTACTCTAAGTTTTGCATCGACTAGGTAGTGGTCCGAATCGATGTTCAGAATGCTGGACGAGTGCTTTCGGGCAATCGAAACATGGTCGATTTGGTTGCAGGTTCGAACATCTGGGGATCGCCATGTGCTTTTGTGGATGCCGGGGCGTGGAAATTGCGTGTTACTCAGCACCATATATTTTACTGACTTGAGTCCATTATCGGAAGTATTGTCGTGCAGGCTGTGTTTTCCGATAGTCAAACCAAAGATGTCCTCCTTCTCAATTTTGGCATTTCGTAGAAACTTTCTTTGGTAACGTCGTCGCCCATGAATTCGGCCTTTATGCGGATCGTTCTCACTCTCTCGCTGACTTCGCGAAAGCTCAGGACTTTCTGCCTTAGCCTTCCACTGACAGCGAATCCGCATTCAAAAAAGTGCGATCTCCCATTATGGTGGCATTTCCCATAGTAGAAATTACAGTATTCTGTATTTCTCAGGCCCCGTCCATCCGATCGCATCTCCTGGAGGGCTCTTACATCTGCTTGGAAACTGGCGAGGGTCTCGGCAGCTGATCAGCCTTGTGCGGCATGTTAAGTGTGCGCATGTTCCATGTGCAAATGCGTTAATCGCTGTCCGTTTTCGTTTGCGGGGGGGGGGGCGGGGGATCGTCAACATTGTTGGTTTGATCACCTGAGGCATAATTTGCATTTTTCATCACAATGAATTTTCCCTTTCATGACTGGCTTGTGAGGCCTGTTTACCTAATAAATGCTGCATTAGGCTATTGTTCGTTCAACTACAATGGAAGGTGGCTGAAGTAATTTTGGTTCCAAAACCCGGAAAGCCCCCGGAAAAATCGTAGATACCCATTTTTCTTTTACTAATGACATCAAAGGCATTCGAAAAAATTTCATTCAAGCGATTACATCCGACTATCGAAGAGCGCCGATTAAATACCTGACCACCATTATGGGTTCCAAAATCGAGCAGCTTTATAGAATAATTAATAAAATAGTTTTAGTCTTTATAGAGGAGAAAGAATTTTGTTCTATCTTTTTCTTTAACGTCTCCAAGGCTTTTGATAAAGTATTGGATACGGGATTGAAACATAAGCTAGTTCTAGTATAAAGGATTTTAAAGGGACCTGTTTTTTTTTGAGTAAGAACCTCATCTCTCATACTATTTGAGATATGAAAATTTTATTATTGGTTACAAGAAATTGAAGTACAATCAAAATGTTTCGACGTCGCTCATATTACCACCACAAGTAAGTTTGCCGCAATCACACGGAAGAGGTCCGCTTTCCCCCGTTCTATAATGGCTCTGAACTCTTCTAACGACCCCGAATATGGTTACACCCGCCGCCTTGCGGCTTGCGGCTTGCGGCACCGTCTTGTAGAAACCAAGTATCATTAATATCTAGTCCACGTAATTGACCAATGAAATAACATCTCTTTAGTGATTTTCATTGATTGTTAAGTGACGCTAAATTTTATCGACGAAAAAACGGCCCAATGACACCATGCCGGTAAACCATACCATACAGTTATTTTTTGTGTTTCTCGAAGCAGGTAAGGGTGAATTGCTCGTTGTAGCAAATTAATGAACAATTAATGTAACAACAAAGCAAATAAAATGTATCCTATATCCACCACTTACAAAACGTGGGTATAACGCTCATTTGTACTACATGTAGACTAATGCCTATCAAGCAGTTTTAATTTGAAAATATTTAATAACGTTTGACAGGAAACATCCCAGAGAAGCACCTGTTTTACCGACAACAACATGCGGTTACCTCCTATAGTGATAATTCACAAGATTTCTCTGGTCCATAATTTCTAATACAGCGTCATTGCAAAGGTCAAGAAGGGGAGTCCGTTGTTTACGCGCGAAATTTCATGTTTCATATTCCACGGTTGTAAAGCTGCTGAGTTTTGAAAATCTTTCAATCAGCCAATACATTTGATTATATCCGACAACGAGCTCCTACCGTTTCTTCTTATCAGACGATTTCTATCACCCCCATCTTGGAAAACGCCGTATCTGAGATTCCCTTTACTTACTCGATTCACTTCCACTTGTCATATGCATCGTAGAACCCGCCGGGGAAACTTTCTTATCGATGTGAATTTTGAATTTGAAGTTGGTCGGCAAAAAGCTGTTTTGTAGTAAATGGCATAAGTGAAAGTTTGAAAATAATTCTAAATTCAAATTGAATAAGTAAAATCAGTATCAAAATGGATAGTGTAGATATATTTGAACATATTTAACAATCGTGATAAAGTATCCCCCCACAGGGAAAATGCGCATTATTAAGAGGAACTGCAGTAGACATAATGGTTCTTCCAGATACAACTTGAGTTCTGAAACACAATCATAATCTTTTAATATCTTAAACTTATCTTCTTAGTTTGTTTGTCAATAATGCAGCATTTAAATATGTTTTGAATATTTTGAAAACGGAGCTTAATACTAACTAGAAGTCCTATTCACTATCTCCGAAAGTAAATTTAGGAGCTTGCTTAAGATTCATTAGCGGAGAATCTTTCGCATAGCACATTAAACGTTTGCAGAAGTGACAAAGTATTATTCGTTACACACGAATTATGTGGCTAAGGGATATTGTTATGAAAAATTTCTAATCCCGGATGTGGTAATGTGCGTTGATTTAACTCATATTGCCATCAAAACTCTATCACAAGGGATATTTCATCCTCTGATAATAACCAATATTCTTGCTACCTGATAATCAGATGCGACAATAAGCCGTGGATGTGTGGATGCAACGAATCCAGGCTCCAACCAGTACTGACTAATATAATATTTTATGGAAATAAATGCATAGAATACTTAGACAAATCAAATAGTATTTGCTGCAATGAATTAGCTGCGTATCTGAAATGTCAAAGATTGTTTTACGATGGCGTGAAACGCATTCACTTTGCCGACAGGTGAACGTTTCACTTCGAAAGAGGATTTATGAATTTGAATGAAACTTTGCCCCAACGATAAGGCTGTATATTAATATTGCGTCTAGTGCCATTCCCAAGCATTTATAATATAAATGCGTAGATCGCTTACATTTCTACTGAAGCGAACTGTCTACAGCTTTCTTCGGTAATTGGATGAAATCGCTTTTATGTGAGTTTTTGAAATATGTATTGTTTAATTTAAGTTTTCGTATTTCATGACTGAGTTCGACCAGATAGATATAATTATATTTAATCGAACAATTGTTGTATATACTAAAAGTAATGCAAAATTATAAAAAATGGTGTCGCCGTCTGCTTGATTAAAGTGCTAAAATGTTTGACAAATGTTTATTAGAATTCTTAAGAATTCGTAGCACTTTCGTTGACATGCCTTTCTGTATAAGTTTGTAGAAAAGTGCGTTGCGGTGAATCGAGTCAAATCCTGCTATGAGCAGTAGATATTGTTCCACGCTGAACTTTGGGATGCTGCGACGAATTGATAAACTTCTTCTTAGTGTTCGTATGGTGTTCCAAGGGATATCAGTCTTTTCTAAAGCAGTCCCAAACAACTTTTTTGCTTTTCAGTTTTGGTGAACCGCCCTTTTCGCATAAACCGGATCTAGTAATTATTAGAATGTCCGGCGATTGGCCACAAGAGAAATAAAACTTTCTTCAATTTGTGCCGATACAACTTGCGATTACATTACAAAATTCCGAGACAAAAATCTATGAGGTCTGGTGTTTTTGCCGTAGCCAAAGGTCAGACAAGTAAAAGCCGACCCCCGACTACTTACCGGTCTCAAACAGAATTCGACCTTTATAGTATTGTAAATCGATACGAGATACCTACTTCATGCCTTTACGACAATGACGGGGGCAAATTGCTGGAGGATCATTAATGCTTGGATCATTAATGCTTTTGTAAGTCCAAAATTATTAAAAATCAGCTCTTAGTTTGTGTTCAAAACGTCTAATATAAATAAATAGAATTCTTAGAACTTTTATTATAGAGAACGAGAGAGTTTATAGTTTCTTTTCCAACTCTCACGGACGTAGCATGGAAAAACACACATAACAAGTAGACTAGATGTATATAGAATTTCCCTTCAAATTCTATATACAAAGAAATGACGGCATTTGAATTGCAATCAACAGTTCATTATGAAAACTGAGTTATATTAAAATAAAGTGCACGACTGCGTCATACGAAACTTTCTCGGTACATGAGATGCGTTTTTGAATCACAAAATGAATCGAAAATGAATGGAAACAAAGTTATTTAAATCACTTTTAAGGTTTTGAAAAAATAGATTTTCTCAAAAACGGCACCTATGATTTTGACGTAATTTCGCACATTGGACATTTTTAACATAATTGCTCGAAATACAAAATATTATCTAAATCGTTGGAGCCGTTTTTGAGAAAACGAATTTAATTTAAATGAAAAAAAAATTAAAAAATCCATGTATGCAATTTTGTAGTATAAAAAATAAAAACAAAATTTTTTTGGAGTTCCCTATATTGGTTTTCGAGATATTGGCCGTTTTATAAATTACCGTTAATTACCGGACGACATTGGCGGACCTACTTTTTTGGACTTCTCTATGGTCGAAATGGACTTCTCAGTTTGAGGTCGAAATTTCCGCACGATCGCAATAACTTTCTCTTTAGTATACTAATGTATACGAGAAACTTAAAAAGGCCACAAGAAGGGATGCATTGAAGTGGGAAGGTTATGATCCCTTTATAACCTGATCAATAATCTCATCGATAAAAGAAGAAGAAAACTTAATAATATTATTTTATACAAAACTGACAATAATTTATTTTATAAATATGTGTACTACATACATGTTTAACATTACAAAAATCGTGCTGACACATTCATAATATGTTTAGCATTGTAAATGGGCCATTAGTTTTGATAGATCACAAACACATGATGATGGGTGCGGTTACCCAACGTCTCCCTTTATTAGCTTTAATGCCAATAAACTGACCAGCAATAAAAATGAGGAAAATCGATAATCACTGTAGTACAACTCAAGCGGTGCAAAACCAACTGATAGACAACGTGCATGGCGTATAGAACGCCAGATATATATCTTCATCATTGTAAATGTCTATTTTATTATGTTATGCGCGCATCATCATCACCACCATCCCTTAAAAAGAACAAGGACTCTCCAGTAGTAAATTAAAAGCCACTCACCCTTCGTGATTATAACAATGCTACAGAATAGCAATAGCAGCAGTGGCAGTCTTCAGAAGCAAAGGGGGAAAACTCAATTATAACAATCTGTTCAGATTTTTGTACACATCATCAACCGCCAAGTGAATTCTAGTACCCCCATCCAACCACTGACTCGTACTACCTACTAAAAATATCTGGGGACTCGGAATTCGTGGATGGCCCTTTTTTGTGAGCTTAGTTTCACAACGGACTGTTTGAGCATCAAAACTAGAGCGAAGCGACAAGGTATCTTCCAGTCATCAGCACCGAGTAGTAGGGTTAGAAAAACGAATACCTGCTGGGAAGTAAACCCTTCAGATAATTTGTAGGAGCACACACAGCAAAAGGGTGCTTTTAAATATTCAATATGATGTCGTAGGTGTAGGGTGTTATTATGCTCTTTGCTCTAGAATATCGAAAGTAATTTCAGAGAGACTTTTGGGGATGACAATAATAAATTAGTCTTGTTTTACGAAGACAATGCAGGAATACCTACATAGATGTAATTTTGTTCTCGATCATATTCTTTTGGTTTTTATTAACAAAACTTTTAATTGGAAAATGTTATCCAACTAACCAAAATGAGCCTTAAAAAAGTTCTAAATTAGTATGTTCAAAAAATTATTAGGAGTAACAAACTCAAACCTATAAAAGAGATTATCTAAGAGTTGTTGCGCTTTTTAGCATTCCACGAATACACCAGCACCGATTAATGCGATTAATCCTTCCCTGACTCGGATACTGGCCAAAACCATTCTTGAACTTGGGGAAAGCTGAATTTCACATTTTTAGGCACCCTAAGTTGGATTATCATTGTATTAGATGTCATATCCATTAGGCAGAGGGCATGAAAATGGTTTTCGCGCAGTGTCATCGAAATTTCAGTACACCATGATATAAATACCAAGGCAACAGCAAGTAAAAATATAATTACAATTGAAATGGGCTCAGATCAAGAAAGGAAACTTTAACCAAACTACTAGTAGCACCAGGCTTTCGATATTTTCACGATTTCTATTATCTCTTCGATATCCGAATTAGCATTTTTTAGTCTTTTTGGTTTGTTCTGTAAGCATTCCAGTCGTCCACTCACTCATAGCATTTAAGGGACCTTTTCAAAAGCCTTCTAACATCTTTAGACATTCCTTGATGGTCGTCGTTTAACAATGGAATCTGCGGCTACATGAAATTTGGCCCCACGAAAAACGGCCCCAAATATATATGGAAAACAAAAACACAAAAATTTGTGTTAATTGGAACCATTTTTCATATTTTCTGGGCCAAATTTCATTTGGTTTGGGCCCATTTTCCAAATTTTCCGACGATTTTCTCAAAGTTCAGGGTCATTTTCCATAATGAAATTTGACCCCAAACTAATAAGGCCATTTTTGGTAGGTCCATATTTCATGTAATGGGACCCGGCTTCTAGTGCGGGATATAAATAAAGGGACATGGTAGTTAAAAACAACGTTTAATGGCTCCCGTTAGTTCATGATCTGTCTAGCTCGTTACCAAACTTGTTAATTTGGTTTTCTCAGATTTCTTCTCCTTTGAGAGGTTACGGCTTCGCGTTGGAGTTGAAATTCGATGTTCCTTACCTATGGTCTGACAACGAAACATCCGGCAAGTCTTTTCATTTGGTAACCATGTTAAAATATCTATAAAGTGATATCGATGCCTGCTGTCGCCTAATAGTAAAAAGGTCGGCGCGCAGCCAACGTTGTTAACGGTAAGATCAGATGATAATGTTATGTCCAGAAGGCGATTTCGATTTTTTTTGCGCTTTCTACTGCCCCAAGAAGTATTTTGTGCCTGAACTGATCATCAAATGACTAAGTCCACATCTGGACATCATAGTATCTATGAGTTTCGAAATTACCGTTCTAGGCGATGGAGTGACAGAATTAAAGAAGAAATAAGTAAACGCAGCAACGAGTGTATGCCACTTGATGTTTACTTTACAACTTATGGCTGCCGCAACCACAAAATTGTCTAAACTGCGCTACTGAGAAAAAGAATATAATATAGTATCATGGTGCCACAAATGCTACTAAGACAACATATGCGATCCCACACTCAAGCGTTCTGAATAGATTTACTGTGATGTCTTGAATTTAACAGTGTGATGTCTTATATTCTCCAACCATTGTGTGTTTAAGAATATATTTTTATAATTAATGCCGTTTCCAAAACCGCAATTTATTTCTGAGAAGCTTTTCATGATAGCTTTTACTCTTGGATGATTGCTAAACTTTCGCAAGAGGTTGGACAGAGAATAAAATCTTTTTAGGTAGTACGGCGGATCCGTGGGGTATAAATTTAAAAAATACAAATGAATATTTCTACTGTTTTTTTATTTTTCCCTATCAATCTCTTCCTCTTAATCCGAACGTGTATACAATCAACACCTTATGGCTTTGACTCTGGTAACAAAGCTGATAAGGTACTATTAAATGCAAAGTCTCAATTAAGACTTAAACGATAAAATTATAAGTTACCGTGCAAACACATACTTAACACTGTGCAAACACATACATTAAGAGGATTAACCTTCAATACTATACGCCATTGACATGGTGTTACAGGCATTAAGTCCGTAACACCATGTATATGACTAAACGTTTAAAGCATTTCAAGAAAATCGGAAGTTAGTCATGTAAACATTCGCTCGATGTGGCCGAGCCAGTGTAGTCGACGGTTTTTGGCTTTTTGAACTACATTCACATCTTGGTACAGGTCATAGAGTTCGCGGTTATATCTTCTCCTCCATCAGGACCAAATATCCTTCGAAGAATTATTTCTTCCGAAGGAGCCCAGTATTAGCTCCGATTTCCTGCTTATCGTCCAGTACTCGGCGGCGTATAGCAGAACTGGCAGTATAAGGGTTCTGTAGAGCATGCACTTTGTAATTCGAGTTAGGAGTTTTGAATTCTTTGATTCGCCAAACCGAAGTAGAAGCGTTTTCCTAGGGTAATTCTTATGCGGATCTTCACCAAGATAACATTCGTGGAGTTTACACCGAGGTAGATGATCTCCTTAACTACCTCGCATTTGCTGTTAACATTGGTGGCATTTTGTCCCAGTCGATGGACACATGATTGTTAGTTTGTTGATAGCATTTATTTTGTCTTGTCCTCATTCACTTCAAGCTCAAATAGTTTCGCATGTTCTTCAATAGCCGTGAATGCCTCCATCAGGGCACGCTGGGGGCGTCCGATGATGTCTATATCCCCCGCATATACCAGCAGTTGGACTGATCGGTTGAAGATAGTGCCTTCGGTGTTGACACCTGCCCTGCGCTATCTGCTCAGGAACAACATTAAATAAATCACACGAGAGCGCATATCCTTACCGAAATCCGGTGCATGTTTGAAAGAGTTCAGGTGAGCTGTTCCCATGTTTTATAGGGTCACGCGACACAGGGCTTTCCTAACCAACTTATCCGCCAAAATTGTTTTCCTTTCCGACTTTAGCATTGTCCCCGAGCACAATTTTGGCATCGTACTCCGCTCAGGCTCAAGTTTTTGAGTTGCAGCTAGAGTGGTGAGTATTCGCACATTACAGGTATACACTCTCATTTCCGTTAACGTTCCGGTTTTATTTTGCTTTTGAGGTTCATTAATATCCGAGGCTGCTATAGTCTCTCCCATAACTATACTTTTTTCACGTGGTCGGGAAGTTACTCCGACGGCGCAAAACCCAACCGGGAAAGCCAGACCCTGTTTTTGACCCTAGGCCAGCAGGCCGGTAATTCCGGTGCCAGTTGCCCACTTCTGGCATGTGAGTGCTTCCGTTGGCCACCAAACCTTTTCCAACACCCTGGCTTAGTATTGGAGATCCCTATTGACCTGGGCTTCAAATAATTCGAAGGGGGTAAGGAGAAGTGTCTTAATGAGCTGGCACTTCTCCTTCCTCCCCTTCACCTTTCTCTCCAGCTGCCACCAACGACCTTCCACAGGGATTGGTTACCCCATCTCCAGTCGAGGTACTAGACAGTCACCACATGGAGGTTAGAAGTAGGAGGTGATGGTTTTATGCTAAAGTGAGAATGCTTATGTTCTCATATAATCGCATTCATCATTCTTTTGACCAACATTAACATATTAAAGATGTGTATAAAAAAAGCTATAAATTAAAATCAAAATACAAACCGAGTATGTTCTGTGATGATCAAAACACCTGGTAGATTTGGGTATAATATGTATTTTACTCCTTCTTACTCCTTAAGTGTCCACAACAATTGAGAAGTAATTAAATACAATTAGTTACTGCTAGACGTGGCTACCACGTCCTCAAATAATACCCGATTTTCATCATGTTCTGTAACGACACAATTCGGCTTCTTAAATTCATAAGCCGCTCATTTCAATTAACAACTTTTAAAAATCAAAGGAAACCTTATAAGTGCAAACCCAGTCAGGTCCTAGTAAAGTGATTTATGAATTTATGCTTCCCCATAATCGGTTTTGTTAATCCAATTTAATGAAAAATATCTCCATTTTCCCGTTAATTATTTTTTATTGGATCGAGACATACATAACCTGGGTTGCTATCGATACTCTTCCGACGGACGGTAATCTGTATATTTATGAATGATTTAACAAAAACTAGCCTTAATAGGGACCGTATCTTTTTCTTTGCATGTGCGCGAGGTATACCACTGCCATAAAGTAGTTCCGAAATTTTATCGGCGCGATCATTAGAGTATCAATTCAAAATGGTTACCTACTGTTGGTGTTGTTCTGTGTTTCTTGTGGAGAAGATACAAATGCTTAGCCGTCGCAGTAAACGCACAGCAGGGCGCTGTTAAAATCATTCGAATATTAATTTCATGGCAATTTTATTGATAGCGTTCGGGAAAGATCACCATTGCGCCTTTGTTTGAAGTTTTTTTCAGGAGGTTTATTTATTTATATCTTCTGAGAGAATTTAAAATCACTGGTAATTAGGTGCCTATGAATGGGAAGATGTAATTCTGGGAAACGTGTGTATGGTCTTATTGATTTGAAAACTAACGCTTTATAGTTAGGTACTAAGCTAATAGGGCACAAATGATTGTGCATGCTGCATGTTAATGTTACATGTGTGATATGTAAAATGTTTGGATATTTTGTTGATTATGCATGAAATTGTAGGTAAAAATTGCTCAGTTGCGTCTAAGCATCAATATGGTGAAAAGTGGAAATAAAGGAAAGCTATATTAGAAAGAAGAAAATTCGATAATGAGATTAATAATGCACGGGTTCCGGAATTCCTTCCCAAAAGGACACCAACAAGAAAGTTAAGTATCAGTCGGAGTGTACGTTTACTTAAATATTTAATTTTCACACCTTTTTTGACACTTTTTAGTTACAAATTTTTAGAGGTTACGCTGGCTGAACTGTATTATGAAATACAAAAATTGAACAATGCTTCAAAATTTGATTTAGGGGCAGGTCCTTAAATAGTTTCATAGGAAAACATTTATCATGTTCGATATGTGTAGATATATGTATATATAGATTTATCATACATATGCCCCATTGAGCTTATTTTACGTTCCACACAATGGAATGCAGTTCAGGTAATTATGGTTCCAAAGCCAGAAAAAACACAATATGACAACAAACCGTGCAGACCGATATCGCTTTTACCAATTAAATATTTCAACAGTAGGTACATATTTGAAAAATTCGATTATTGAAGAGCACCCTCAATCGGTGCTGACCGAATAACCAATGGAATACAAAAAGCGCTTGAGGAAAAAAATATTCTAGCGATTTTCTTTACGACTTCCCCCAACTATCAATTTACCTTCTATAAGGTCCAAATTTTTTAAATTTGATAAGCTATTGCTTCTATTGTATTGTAATAAGGCTTATTTATAGATGTTAACTATTTTTTAAGATATACTTTCAGAAAAACTTTCTTTAAAGCATTTGGGCAATAATTTCACAAGCTATTTAGGACGGAGAGATATTCTTATTTAACGAAAAAATAGAATAGCTTCTTTAAAGCTTGCTATTCCAGGTCAATAACAAGATTCTCTATAAGGCTTCTGAATAGAAGCATTAAAGACAATCAATATAGTGGAGATTTGAACCTGGGATTAGATATCAAATAAATATTTATTAGCGGCTAAAAATACTAAGGAAAGGAAATAATTAATCATTATTATTTATTTCGTCAAGATTCTCATAGACTTAGATAAGCACAATAAATAATAAATGTAAAAATAAGAAACCAAACATATAACACAATGCTTCCGAATGTTTGTTATATTTTGTTATAATGTATTAGTTTTTACTTTTTTAAGAGAAAAAGTTAGCTGGGCAAAATAATATTTTTATAGCTCCAGTGGTAATAATAATAAACAATACCTACATAAACTTATATTCAATTTTTAATAGTTAGGTTTTTAAATTACTACTAACAAGATAAAATTATTGTCGCTATCAATGTGGTAACATCCTATATAACTACATATATCTACAATGTTAAGATGATAAAGTAGTATCAACTAATCATTTTTTAATCTTCAATCTGTATTGATCAGTTTGACCCGGTGGATGCGTGTTGGGCTGGTATGCGAATGGTCTCGAGTTCGATTCCTGGACAAGGCTAAATAATTTTCAATTGTATTGTAATTAATTTCCTCTTCATAAAAACTTTCAAGAAACTTGACGCATTCAAATGATGGAAAATATTATTAATACCAACAATAATAAGCGAAAAATATAAGTTTTAAATTCATTTTTAAATATATATATAAGAAAAACATGTATTTCGCAAATATATGCGAATATATTTTTAAATTTCGTTTAGATTTCCGTTAAAACTTCTATAAGTCCTTAACTTAACATCTAAGAAAAAAACTATTGCTTTTATAGAGCCTGTGAGCAAAGGTCTTAAGGAAAGTGAATAACTACGCTAAAGTGCGCCAAATCGGTTTCCATAAGATCTCTTACAGTTGCTATCGAAATAAGAAAATTGCTTTCCTTGGCCCTTATGGAAACTAAAATGTTACTTGGGCCAGGCTTATAATAAAGTTTGGCAAACGGGATTGAAACATAAACTTAAATTGGCCTTTCCAAAGCAGTTATATGAGATACTAAGTTCTTATCTAGAGGCCCGACAACAAAAATTCAAAGAAATCGCGCACAAGGAAGCGTTGTGGGTCAGATTCTATTTTTAATCTGTAGTCGAGATATTCCGCAAGAAGAAGGCGCAACTATAGCTACGTTTGCGGATGATACAGCTGTATTAGCTATAAGTAATATGGTTTAATCAGCAACGAAAAAGCAGCAAAGAGCTATAAACAGCGTTTTTAAGTAAACAAAAACTAGTTCTTAATCAAGCCAAATCTATACACATTAATTATTTTACAGAAATGAAAAAGCGCTAGCTACCCACTTTTAAAGATTGCGCACAAATTGTGTACGTGCCAATCATAAATGGAAATCGCACGTAAAGAAGATAAGAACTCGTTAAACTCGAACTCGTCCGAAATAGTGATATCAAGGAGACATGTGGCTACCAAGGGCGTATGCAGGATTTTGATCAGGGGGGGGGGGCAAACTCAAAGCTTTTAAATACATTTTTTTAACGTGTGTAGTGTTAAATCTAGGTTTTTCTTTTCTTACTTTTTTATTCCCTTTTATAAAATGCTCGATAATTACTAGGGGACATTTTGGGAAAAGAAAAAACATTATAGAATTATTATGAAAAATTTGTGTAAAATCTTGGAATTTTTGATTTGAGAGTTTTCTTAGAAAAACTAAGTATGCAATAATATTTTCTAAGCATGAGTCTATCTAGGAAAACATTTTTTTATCAAAATCATACGAACAGTTTTTATAATAAAACATAATAATGGAATTATACTTTGTTTCTAATGAATGTATAGGTAGGTTCTGTGACCGCCAAAACCAAACAAATAGAACAAACCAAACATGTAACAAAAACAAAAAACATAAGGAAAGGCTACAGTCCGCTTGGGGCCTCGACTGGAAATGGGGTAAGGAGCAAGGAGGAGTGCCAGCTCACTAAGGCACTTCTGCTGTTTCCGGACACTAAGGCACTTCTCCTGATTTCCTATCAAGGAGGAAATCTAAGACCTCTTGGACGGAGCCTACGGAGCCTGTCCGGTAAGTTGGTAAGCACAGCCTCCACGAAACGACAACAGATAACGGCTACCGACAAATTGACTTTGCAGCAGCTTGTAATAAGGTGATAAGTAGCACTAGGTTTCCGCGACTAAGGATCCACACAGCAACCTGGCGCTCTCCAGACGGTCGAACCGCCAACCAAAATGTAGAGAGAGTGATGGGGCAAGAAGAGAACCCACGTCCAGTCAATGAAGAACCAGTCGCTCCGCCCAGTATAGAAGAGGTTGGCTTAGCTATTTAAAAGCTAAAGAACAACAAGGCCGCCGGCTCTGATGGTCTACCTGCAGAGCTTTTCAAATACGGTGGTGATGTTATGGTCAAATCATCAACCAAGTTTGTGTGGAGGAAAGCATGCCCGATGACTGGACCATCAGCTGCATATGTCCCATCTACAAGTAAGGCGATCCTATGTCTTGCAAGAACTATCGAAGCATATCCCTGCTAAAGTCGCATATAAGATCCTATCCAACGTACTGTGTGAACGTCTCAAACCTTTCTGCAACACACTAATCGCCACGTACGAGTGTGGCTTCCGGCCCGGCAGATCAACTGTAGACCAAATCTTCACACTTAGGCAAATCTTCACACGAGTTTCAAGTCGAGACACACCATCTCTTCATCGAGCCGCATATGACAGCATTCATCGTCATCAGCTTTTTGTGGCGATGGCTGACTTCGGGATCCCGTCAAAACTGATCCAGATATGTCGCATGACACTAGATAACACGCGATGCAATGTGCAGTTTGGCAGCAGCTCATCTGAACTCTTTCAAACATGCACCGGATTTCGGCAAGGAGATGCGCTGTCGTCTGATTTCTTCAATCTTGTTCTTGAGCAGATAGTGCGCAGTGCAGGTGTCTACACGGAAGGCACTATCTTCAACAGATCAGTCCAACTGCTGGGGTATGCGGACGTTATAGATATCATCGGTCGATCCCAGCGTGCCGTGATAGAGGCTTTCACGGCTATTGAAGAACAGGCGAAACTAGTTGGCCTTGAAGTGAATGAGGACTAGACTAAATATATCCGATCAACAAACAAAAAATCATCTGTCCACCGAATAGGACAATATGTCACTGTTGATAGCAGCAACTTCGAGGTAGTTAAGCAGCTCATCTACTTCGGGGTAAATATCAACTCCACAAATGACATCTTAGTGGAGATCCGCCGAAGAATTACGCTAGGAAACCGCTGCTACTTCCATTTGGCAAAACAAATGGGTTCAAAACTCCTAACTCGATGTATTGTTTACATTTTTTTTTTTGTTTTGTATAGAATTTGTCGATGAAAACAACATATTATTAAAAAACGCTCTTAAAGAGTAGGCGTGGCAAAAAACGTTATGTGGCAAACTTGTGAAGTAGTACAGTGCCTACAAGTATAAGTTTATCCCGAATATTGGGAGTTCCTATCTGGTCACGGCGGCTATCGCAAATACCTGCATCGATTAGGACACGATAGCTCCTCTTTGTGCCCAGAATGCTTCAAAGTTTTTGGCCAAACCCACTTTTTGGGGGCTTTTTTTCAAAAAATATTTTTCGAAATTAATATACCCATATGTACATACATATGTACGTTTTACAGAGTTTCTACTTCCAGATGTACTTACAAACGTCCTGAATGAAGGCTTCATACCTACCTCAAGGAATACCGAAAAAAAAACTTACATACGATACATCTATCCGTGAGATTCCTATAAATAAAAATGCGATTGTTTCCATTTTAATTTTACTCTACAATTATTGCATGTTATCTTTATTTTCTTAATAAATAATAATTTCTACAAGTTTTTACTTACTACTTTTGTGTATTTTTATTCATAGTCTTACTTAAAAACTAAAATAATTATATATTAGTTCGTTTCATTTTTAAAAACTAAAATAATAATGTATTACTTCGTTTCATTTTAAAATCATTTTTAACGTTTCTATAAGTTATCTGAATACTCTCATTTCACTCGTAAACTAATATTGCGATATTGTTGGTTAAGGTATACGTTTATTTTTGTCACTTTACTCTCACGATGAGTTACTGCTGAACAGAAGCGACTCTATGCTAAACGGATTGCTCCTTCGAATACTAATGGGATGGTGGGAGGGTGATTTGTCCGCCTTTAAGAAGTGCGTCTGGGAATTGCTAAATAGAAAAGAGGGATTATCATTGACTTCATCTTGATGGTTGGAAGGGTTCTGTTGCGACATAGGGCTTCCAATGCTAGTCGGACTCGCAGTCGATGGAAAGCTGTTGGCCAGATCGTTGTTAGAACTTCGGAATGAAAAATCTTCGGGCTCGTCATCACTATCAGTGCCACCGACAACATCGATCTGTATTCCATCATCTTCGAGATCAGAATCTGAGAACGCTCCACTACCCCGATGTTGGGATATATATTCAGCCTTCAGAGCTTCTAAGTCGACCGTTATGCCCTTGGCTTGCAATTTTCGGGCTTGTCGATCGATGGCTTTTGCAAGTTTTTTGCGTCTTCGCGCTCTAAAAGGCAAATAAAAAAACTTGTGTTCAGTAAATGAGTACCGTATAGACAAGCAGTTATGAATATATACCTTTCTTTGGCTTTCAGTTCATTAGGCGGGATTGGTTCTCCAGAACACGTTTGTGGTTGAGCATTGTGTGCAGGTCGGCCGGGTCCTTTTTTAGTATGCTCACGTTTTCGAACTTTTGCTCGTCGATTCTGGAACCATACCTATCTGAAACAAAGTGTATAATTTAGCAAATGGTGTATTGAGATAAATAAATAAGTTTAAAATTCATATATTATATTATTATGTACTAGTAAATAATAAACGAGCCCTTTATATCATACGATTTCATTCTTAACATTAATTTGTTGCCTTTATCTAGAAAACGACACCTATATCAATTTGGCAAAACAAATAGGTATGTATGCTCTACATATCCCGTTAGTTCTGCAATATGGCGCGAAACAGGAAATGAAAACTAAAAAAATGTAACCAATCTAAAACAACAACTTAGACCTAGTGGTCTATTGTACTTCAGAAGGACTGCCCAAATTAGCCACAGAACTATTAGTTTACACATGAGTTTAAAATGCTGAATACTAGCCCATTCAAAGGCGAAGAATGTTGGCTAGTTTAATTTCATATTTATTATATGATCCATTGATATCATTGCCAAGACAGCTAGTCTGGTTGAGTTTATTGGGACAAATAATTTCAATTCATTACTTTGAAAACTTTTTGTTAATAATGCCATTACCTACAGATAGCTTGAAACTAATGTTACTTTTGATACATCTTTTATTAGTGCTAGTGTTACTGAAAATTTACAAACACAAAAACTATAAATGTTAAAGAATAGTCAAGTTCCCTTTCACAAAATTGCCTTTTGCCTTACAAGTCAGCCACAAAAAGTATTGAGATCTAAAAAAGGACATCAAGTTTATACTGTAATTATTAAAAATTTCGCATATAGTAGATATTTATATTTTTATACTTGGCAAGTTTTCAAAATAGTGAAAATGGGTGCTCTATACACATGTGTATTATATAGGGTCGGCCATCTAACGTTTTTTTTTTCAACTAGTGTTTATTTCGCGAATGGTAACACTTAGCTCATGTCTGATTTGACAGATAATTAGTTTTATCCTTCCGCTGAACGAATATGGTTGTGTATACGCTTGAACAGCGAACAAAAGCAACAACAACAACTTGAATAAAAACAAGAAAGAGGCCGTTACAGTCAATGGCGATCGTTATCGGGCCATGTTGAACGAATTTTTGTTCACAAAAATTGAAGAGGAGGATATTGGCAACATTTGGTTTCAACAGGACGGCGCTACGTGCCACACAGCCGAAGCTACACTCGATGTTTTGCGCCCTGTTTCAAAAAAGAAAAGTTATTTGGCGGACCCTATAGATATATCTTCAAAACTTCAAATTGGAAAAGTTGCCAAACATGGCAATATAAATACTGTATGCGAAATTTTTAATAATTATAATACAAACTCAATACTTTTTGTGGTTGACTTGTAAGACAAAGGCCGATTGTGTAAAAGAGAACTTGGCTATTCTGAAATATTTAGGTTTTTGGTGTGATATAAATATAAACATTGATTAACTAACTGAAACTAAACCTACCGCAACGCGACTCTCTTTCAGGTCCAATCGCATAGCAAGAGCTTCTCTCATGAAGATATCAGGGTAATGACTGGCGGAAAAGGCTCGTTCTAGTTCCTCAAGTTGCCACGAATTAAAATTCGTTCTCGAACGACGCCGTTTAGATGAACTGCTATCATCCTCAACATCAGCTGTGAAACCTGCAAAATAAGAACAGACCATTACAATTAGAAAATCAAATCCAGATTTAATCCACTTGAGGAAAACTGTTTAATGCCCTATTCGTAACCTTACAAGGCCCCAACAAAAAGTCGTTGAAAATATATAAACAAAAACATTTAAAAAAGCCTCTAAGAAATATGCATGGCCTAGACATTTTCTTGGTGAAATGTTAAGTAGGAAGTTGAATTTTGTTTGAATAAAATAAAAAAATTTTGCTTAAAATATAAACGCGATATACCTATATAGAGAATTAAAACAGGTCTATTCTCAGACGAATTAAATATGTACCACTTCACCAAACTTCAAACCCAAGGGTATATTAATTTTGACACATAGTTTGTAACACCCCTTAATTCACAATGGGTCCATATGGACCTAAGCAGATTCATAAGCAGATTGCTCTCTATCGCCAACCTAACTAACCTAACCTACGAAACCCCCGAAAAAATGCAACACTACATAATCTATGATCATTTATATCTTGTGCACTCATCAATTTTAAAACAGTCCACATAAATGGGTGGCACTTATGCAAAATGAGTTAGCTTAGTCTTAAATCTCATTTCCGTAAGTTTAAGCATAAGTTTTCACATGCAAAATAAATCGAGCTACTTATAATCTTTCCTAGGTGCCTATTAATTTTGAAACATAGTTTGTAACACCCCTTAATATGTTGTTTTCATCAAAAAAAATTTCTATATAGAAAACGAAAAAAATTGTATAAAAAGATATTTAGCCAATATTTTTTCTATAGTATATCTTCTATGTATAACTTCCATAAAGTTCTTAACGCTTTTTTTTTGGTGTATAAGGTTATTGATGCATAGGATAGCATACTTTTCGCCCCAAGCGGACTGCAGCCTTTTTTTATGTTTTTTTATGAGAATTGTCTCTATTACATAGAACTATCTAAATAAAAACAGGTGTTCTTGGTGTACAGCATAAGTACATCGTACATGCATAGGGTATATTAAATGGATTCGTTTTTCTCTTGAATCACATGCCTACTATTCAATTGTTGGCTTTTTAAAAATAAAATACTTTTGCATAGAATATCATAAATATAAAAATGTATTAATCTTAACTCCATTTCATATTCAGTCGTTATAAATGTATACTATGCTTATAAATCATACACAATAGATAAAAGAGTTCCGTAAAAGAAAAACTCAATCTAAAATTCTTTCTACATTCTTAACCACGCTTTATTCCATTCGAAAAGCTTAAGCAAAGACAAAATGTTATTGTGAGGATCTTATCTTTTCTCATTGCATTGTTGTCCTTTTATTATTTACGAATTTTGTTAGTAGCGCAATAAATTACATGGTTCTAACACAGATAGTTTTAATATGCGAAAAGAAATAAAAATTGCACAAAATATAGAAAGGACAAAGGGCAAAAAATCCAATCTCAAATTCCCAACTAGAATAGTCCGCACAAATAAAGCAATCCAACATAGAAAAAAGGGGAAGAAACGATTGTAAATCAAACTTGTGCTATTTAATTTTTATATAGTATCTATTTGTATTTATCAGAATTCAGTATGTTATATGTATGTGTATTGGATAAAGTGAGCAATTTTATTTACATGCATTTTATATTATGAAATCCTCATTCAAAAATACACATCTAATAATATATTGCATAAATGTAGACTGAAACGAATTTGAGTTTAAGACAATTGTAAAGCTCTTCTATGGGGACACTCTTTGGAGAAATTAAGTTGTAGGGGGGAGGGTATATAGTGAGTACAAAGTGAGATGCGTTTTGGAATTGCAACATACAAAAATATTTCTAAAACACGAAACTTTGTAAAACTTTGTTGTAAATGGTTAAATTTAATAACATATCAAATTTATTTGAATCCTTTAATCCTTTTAAGGCTTGAAAAATCGATTTTCTCAAAAAAATAATTTCTAAAATACAAAATAATAAATCAAAATCATTAGGGCTTTTTTAAAGAAACGAATTTAATTTAAAGTCGTTGTATAAAAAAAATCTAAATGCGCAGACTTGTTAAAGGATTTTTAATACTTTTTTAAATTCCCTCAATCCCTTTTGAGATACAGAAATTTCTAAAATGTATTGCAACTTTTTCGAAGAATTGAATATACACTATTCTTGGTTTCGCTGCAAGCGAGAGAGTTGAATTGCATGTCCATATACAATACATAACATACAATTAGAACACAATTGCTTTTTTATTAAAGTGCATGAACTGGATCCGTATCTACTTTTAGCTCTCTTCAGTTAGTTTTTATTTATGGTAAAGTCAATTTAATGTGTTGTTTGGACTTAGCATTATAGATAACTGATTTGCAGCTTGAGCGAGATCTCAAAGACTAACAAACAATTACGTCCGACGGTGATGTTGCAAACAATAAGATTCGATTAACGATGGAAAACTTACTGAGTTACAGGGTTAAATGCGACTTGTGCCTTTATAACGTTCCGTTCCAAAATATTAGGCATTAACGACAAGCGCCTAATGTATAGTAAATCACGAGAAAGGAATAAAACCATCCGGTAGTTGAAATAAATACATTTCGTAGAGCACGAGATCAAAGAACTGAAACATTAAATATCTTCCTACAGCCTACATTTTAGGCTACAGTATTTTTTATATTTCATATTGGAGGAAGGTTAAAAATTTCCTATTAAGCTACACTAGGAACGCCTACATACAGACCTACCAATGCATGACAATCTGCATTCATCCAAATAATTTTTGCTAATTTTAAAACTAAAAGTTCTCAAATCTCTTTACGCACACAGGACCAGATATTCGCTGTATCTCCACTAAGATATCATTCGTAGAGTTTATGTTTACACCGATGTAGATGAACTCCTTAACTACCTCGAAATTACTGCTATTAATAGTGACATATTGGCAGAGTCGGTAGGCAGATGCTAGTTTAATATGTACATGTAATTAAAACACCAAATAGCTAAAAAATATGCTCTTTTAATTAAAAAATTTATCAACAATTTAATATGATGTATAAATGAATACAAATTTTAGTATAACAGAATTTATTTCTGATTCGGCAACGTGTTTTTATTTTTTAACCAAAAGAACCAAGCGTAATCAATTGCATAGCACAAGAAACTTTGCGGCGGTTTAGGAGTAAGTCATTTTTTTTGTCCACATAATACCAAGTATCGGGGAGTATTAATAATCTGTAGAGCGCATGCGCTAAGTACGCATATAAATTACTTCCGGTGGTGTATTTATATTGCACCACACGCCATTACCTGCAAATCATATAATCTTAAATACCTTCTTACTTACATGGCGGATTAGGAAAAGTTGGGGGAAATTAATCATAAATACATACATTGATGTCAAAATTGTGTAATATTGTAAAATAAATTTATTAACTTAATAACTTACAGTTGGCACATAGCCAAAAAAAAAATTTTTTCATAGAAATACTTCGAGACATAAGTCATCATAAAACGCAGTTTCAGTTTTAGCGGCCTGCATTCATTAGCGAAGGGTGTCCATATAAAGACAATTACTGGCACCCATTATTATTGGCAAAGGGGAGGAATCATACGAATTCTAAGATCATTAAATACCTTGGTGGCAAAGTGGCATGCAATGTCTACATTCCAGAATTATTTCGCTCACGTCTGGGAACCACTATGCTATCGGTCGGTGGGGATGAGAGGGACACAATGTAGGGTTGCAGTGTTGTACGGTGTTTACAATTCCTGCTGCTACTGCAGTCCAGTTCAGGTCATAATTCTTTCAAACGGGAGTAATTGAAATTTATTGTGATTATTGCGGTGTGCAGTTGTGGATGGTGAAAACAAGGCGTTGCAGTTTTATTGGGCTTTTATCTAATTTCAGGCGGTTAATTTGCATTGTCAATATATGTATGAACGAACTAGGCTTGGACAGGAGTAGAAAAGGAAATTTAGGGTCAGATTCAAAATATAACAACCTTTAAGTATAGCTAAAAAATGTCACGGATTTTTATGATACAGAGGCGTGGGGAATATAGGACAGAATTTATGTACATATGTATATGTATGTTTTTATTTATGAGTTAATTAAGTGGGAACCAGATAATTTAAATCATATAAAAAAACATTCACACTAACTATACTGCGTTTGGCAAATGCAAATTCAACAGATGGTTGGGTCAAATGGTTATTTAGTAAACTATGCAGAGCTTTTACCTTGTTAACAGTGGAAACTAAATTTGATTGTGCTTAAATGTACATAAAGCTTAGAACAATGTAGTTCTGGGTTGTATTTCTACATAAAAGACATATTAAAAAAAAACCTTATTGCAAAGCACTTTGGTCTGTATGCCGGTGCGCACTTTTGTAATTCTAGGAACAAATACAAAAAAATTAATTTCCAATTTGCGAAATTCAGAAGAAGTTTAAATACATTAAGATATTTTTAAGCTTACAGTAAACATGATAAAAAAAATCGACATAATCGAGTGTGAAAAATGATAAAGACCGAAACTAATTACACTACGAACGCCTTAAACAAAACATATACTTGTTCATGAATATGGGTAAATTCCGTTTAATTGTGTAACCCTTTCCAAGCCTAAGTAGCAGCGGTTTCCTACGGTAATTCTTCTTCGGATATCCACTGTCATTCCTGGAGTTTTTATATATACCTATCAGATAAGCTCCTAAGATAGCCCGAAGTTGCTGCTATCTGTAGTGACATTTTGACCTAGTCAGTGGACAGATGTTTGTTTATTTCTTGATAGCATATATTTCGTATTGTCCTTTTACTTCAAGACCAACTAACTTCGCCTGTACATCAATAGCCGTGAAAGGCTTTACCACGGCACGTTGGGAGCATCCGATGAAGTCAATATCGTCCGCATATCCCAGTAGCTGGACGGATCTGCTGACGATATATGCTTTTCTAGTAGATGGGCATATGGAGCTGACGGTCCATTCATCGGGTATGCCTTCCTCCACCCAAACTTGATGAATAAAGCGACGGCCTTGTTATTCTTAAGCTTTTTTTATAGCTACGCCAACTTTTTTTATACTGGGTTCTCGTCTTGCCGCTGCTGAATATGCGCTCCGGTCTTGGAGCCAGCAGCCGATTTTTCTCGGGGGTGGTTGGTAACGGTGACGTGAAATAGTGCCGTACAAAGTAAGACCACATGCGGCCATATTTAAGTGGAAATAAGACATCATAAGTCATGTGGTCTAATAACAATGACTACTGCGGAATACAGCTCAACGTGCTTTGTTTAATTTTTGAAATTCTTCTAAATATCGTGCTTTTTGTCAGGCAGGCGCCAATGGCAACTGTACCTGGGTGGCGCGATTGAGAGTTTTAAGCCACTTTCCGCAGGGGGCAGGTACCGCAATACTCCAGGTGTGCTAAGGTGTCTAATGTATTTTCTTCTTCTTCTGGGCAGTTCGCAGCTTCTTCTCGCTCTGAACGTAACCGCTTTCATATTGATATATAAAAAGATGTGGTTATCATATAACAAGTTTGTTACTTGTCATTATATAGTTGTGGAGTTTTATAATAACTATGTTCGGTTTGAGTGAAATAAGTGAAGGATAATTGTGGGTGCAGTGGCTTACTGGTTAAGTGCGTTGGAACACTGAGCGTGAGGTCGCTGGTTCAAATTCCGACCTGTACCACCTGAAAGTTTTTATTCACTACCCCACCTCTAGCAAACGTCTGACAAACATCCAAGAGTAATAACTGTCATGAGAAGCTTCTTAAAAATAAATTGATCGGAATCGGCATTAAACTGTAGGTCCCTTTCATTCGTGTCAACAAAATATATCTTCGCACACACAGTTGTTGGAGAAGCTAGGCTTTGGGTCCTGTATGGGCCGTTTACGATATATGTATTGTTTAAGTGAAGCGAAGTTGCATTTGTGTTCTTTTTTATCGCTGCTTAATTCAGTTTGAAAGAAAAGAGTTGAATTTGTTTTTTTTGCTTTGTTGCTCTAAAGGGATCTAATAAACCATAACAATTTTTATAATTCTGTCTTCAAATCCGATAAGCTTGTTTTTAAAAATGGAGACAGAATTCTCTCTTAAATTTCATATCTGTGAATATAGAAGGTGCTGTTGACTGTAAAAAAAATGGTGTTTGAAGGCCAGTTTAATGATACCTACATGCCAGTTTTTCCAAAATGGTTGCGTAGCATAGAAAAGCAATTGTGTGTGTGAGCTGGCCTTAAAAGAAAGGTACTTCAAATAATCCCTAGATTATTACATACTTCTATTTTTTCCTCTACTTTATGAAATTAATGTAGATATTTGGGCTCCACAATGAACAGCCGTTATGCGCCCCTTTTTTCGGCTCCTACAACTACAACCAAGTTCTGATTCGAGTCAGGAGAGCGGAAAAAATACCTACTATGACCCTAATATTATTGCAACTCAGTCAAAGCGACAAACGTATATGTCTCTATAATTTATACATGTACATGTGTTTTTTTTAGAGGTATAGAACTTCGAATTAAAAAAAAAAAACAAGAAAATCGTTTATCAATCGTCTATTAATTTGGCTTTATTGGAAGGATAATTTTATGCCATTAATGTTTAAATATGATTCTGGGTATGTGGCCGCCGCGGCTGGTTGAATAAGGACAAGTCTAGAGGTCCAATTTTCAACCACTTTTCAAGCATTTGGGGCTGTATGTCGGCAATAACGCCACGAATGTTGGCTTCCAAGTCCCCTAACGTTTCTGGTTTGTTGGCGTAGGCAAGCGACTTCACATATCCCCAAAGAAAAAAATCCAATGGTGTCAAATCACACGATCTTGGTGGCCAATTGACAGGTCCATTCCGCTCATTGAATGTTTCCTTCAATAAATCGATTATGACGTGCGCCGTCTTGTTGGAACCACATCTCATCCGCATTCATGCCATCCAATTCTGGAACAAAATAGTCGGTTATCATGGGTCTCTACCGGTCTTCATTAACGGTAACTGACTCCCCATCATCATTTCGGAAAAAGTATGGCCCAATGACTCCACCAGCCCATAGAGCACCCCAAGCAGTCAGTTTTTGTGGATGTAATGGCGTTTCAAGGGTGTCATGTGGATTCTCTTCACTCCAAATGCTGCAATTTTGCTTGTTGACGTAGCCATTCAACCCAAAATGAGCCTCATCACTGAACAAAATTTTGCGATGAAAATCAGCATCGATATCAATATCATTTTCGGCCCATACACCAACATCACGACGCATTGTATGGTCTCTAGGCTTTAATTCTTCCATAAGCTGGATCTTGTAAGGTCGTAAGAAGAGATCTTTACGCAAAATCTTCCATAAAGTTGATAGACAAAGCTCCAATTGCCGTGCACGGTGGAGAATAGATTCATTCGGGTCCTCTTCAAAACTTTGCTCTACAGCGGCAATTGTTTCTTCTATGCGCATTGTTCGACGTCTCTGCGGATGCGTATTATCACATAGAGTAAACGTAGTGCGAAAACGATCCGTGGTTAACCGAATTAATTGTTCTGATGGACGATTATGTCGAGCATAAAATGCGTTGTTCATTTGTCAACCTATTTATGATGAAATGGCAAACCAAAATGAACATAAATGACATTAGAGTTGCCAGATTTGACCACAAAATGTCAGTTTTATCTCTATTCGAAAAATCAACCTCTAAAAAAAACACCCTTTATGTATATTACAATTACGGTTTGTTGGCTTAATTTATTTTTAATAACTCATAACTTAAGCAATTATTTTCCTATTATCTACATATGTAAGTTTCAGTTTGATTAAATTAAAAGATGATCAAATACATGACTAATTAAATCATTATAAATGCACATACACGTACAGTAGGTACATATCATGTTTACGTAGCAAACAAATTGAACTATCGATGTATTCGGTTTCAATGTATGAAGATAACGGGTGATCCAAGTAGAGATACTTTTTTCAATAGCCTTTTTTGACAGATCCCGTATGAGTCGTGTCATGCTGTCATGTAATTTTTGTTTAGTATTGTTTGGCATTTCATAATGGAAAGACTTGAGCGTGAATAACGTTTACAAATTGTTCAACTTTATTATGAAAATTCACGTTCTGTGAGGAATGTGTTTCGTGCACTTTGCTCAACTTATGGTCAACATAATCGGCCTACTGAGCGTACTATTCGCAACACCATCACCCATTTTGAGATCCAGCATTCATTATTGGATAATATTCGACCGAATAAACCACGTCCAGCACGCTGTGAAGAAAATATAGCGGCCGTAGCTGAGAGTGTACACGAAGACCGTAGAGAGTCGATTCGGCGCCGTTCGCAGCAACTCGGACTGACGTATGGAACGACTTGGCGCATTTTACGTCAAGATCTTAAATTGAAAGCGTACAAAATACAGCTTGTGCAACAACTGAAGCCGCTCGACCTTCCCAAGCGACATCGCTTCGCTCTATGGGCTCTTAAAAAGTTCCAAGAAGATCCGACGTTTTCGAGGCAAATTTTGTTTAGCGATGAGGCCCATTTCTGGCTCAATGGGTATGTAGACAAACAAAATTGCCGCATTTGGGACGAAGAGCAACCTGAAGAGATTGAAGAACTGCCACTTCATCCAGAAAAAACAACGGTTTGGTGTGGTTTGTGGGCCGGTGGAATCATCGGTCCATATTTCTTTAAAAATTATGCCGGTGCGAACGTAACCGTCAATGGCGACCGTTATCACCGCCATGATAACCGACTATTTGATGCCTGAAATTGAAGCTCGTGATCTCGGCGACATTTGGTTTCAGCAAGACGGCGCCACTTCCCACACATCGCATCAATCAATGGACTTATTGAGAGAACATTTCGGTGAGCACATAATTTCACGTTTTGGGCCGGTCGATTGGCCACCAAGATCGTGTGATATCACACCGTTAGACTTTTTCCTGTGGGGATATATATGTAAAGTTAAAAGCTTAAGCCGACAAACCAGCTTCGATTCAGGCCTTGGAGGAAAACATCACGCGTGTCATTCGCCAGTTACCAGTCGAAATGCTCGAACGAGTGATCGAAAATTGGACTCAACGGATGGACCATCTGCGACGTAGCAACGGCCAACATTTGATAGACATAATCTTCAAAAATTAAATGCCAAAGAATGTTCTTTCAAATGATAATAAACATTCTCCATTAAATTTGAATTTTCTGTTTTTTTTTCTTTTAAAAAGTAGGGAACCTCGAAATGGATCACCCTTTACAAATAACTTAAAAAAAAGAAGAAATTTAATGAACGGTTTTTGTTTATCATTTGAAAAGTATTTCTAAGGAACCTGCAAACGGAAAATGAATATATGAATTATGTATATATGTACAGGGTTTTTTTTAGAGATATATAACTTCGAATTGAAATAAAACACAAGAAAATCATTTTAATGTCCATTAATTTAGCTTTATTGGAAGGATAATTTTATGCCATCATTGTTTAAATATGATTTCGGGCATGTGGAAGCCGCGGCTGGTTTGAATAAAGACAAGTCTAGAGGTTCAATTTTCAACCACTTTTCAAGTATTTGGGGCTGTATGTCGGCAATAACGCCACGAATGTTGGCTTCCAAGTCCCCTAACATTTCTGGTTTGTTGGCGTAGGCAAGCGAATTCATATATCCCCAAAGAAAATAATCCATTCCGCGAAATTATGCGCTCATCGAATGTTTCCTTCAATAAATCGATTGCGACGTGCGCTGTGTGACATGTAGCGCCGTCTTGTTGGAACCACATCTCATCCACATTCATGCCATTCAACTCGGGAACAAAATAGTCGGTTATCATGGCTCTATACCGGTCTCAATTAACGGTAACTGACTCTCCAGCATAATTTCGGAAGAAGTACGGCCCAATGACTCCACCAGCCCATAGAGCACACCAACAGTTTTTGTGGATGTAATGGCGTTTCAAGGGTCTCATGTGGATTCTCTTCACTCCAAATGTGGCAATTTTGCTGTTGACGTAGCCATTCAACCCAAAATGAGCCTCATCACTGAACAAAATTTGTCGGTAAACTTCGCGAACTGAACCATTATTTTCGAAATAAATTTGCACGATTTGCAAGCGTTGTTTATTTGTCAACCTGTTCATGATGAAATAGCAATCCAAACTGAACATAAATGACATTAGAGTTGCCAGATTTAACCACAAAATGTCAGTTTTATCTCTATTCGAAAAACCAACCTCTAAAAAAAACCCTAGGGGAAGTTATGAACGTACCCACCTTAATTTAAAATTTTAAGAATGACAACTTCGAAGAAGAAGAATTTTTTAATCAAGCGAAGATATTTAATTACAACAACGCCTAATCAATTATGGAATTATAAAAAGGTGTTTCTTTTTTAAAAGTTGTATAAACTAGATCGTAAATTTTTAGAAATTTGATTTCTTTATATGCATATTATGCATTATACATCTGGCGATTAACAATGCCAAATTAGTGTCATGTTTTTGATTTTACAACACTCAACCTTCAAGTTTTTTTGTAAGTTACGTCAATATGTTTTAGAAATGAAATTCAATTTGTCACTCCGCGCCTTTGGTACTAATGAAATTGATTTCTCATCATCAGAGGGCAGTGGAGCTCATTCATTAATCATCTCCACACGACGTGATCATCTAAGTGGAAATTCAATCTTTTGTAGGTATGTGTGTACTCTGTAGTCAGATTGACTACCGGGTGGTTGTTAATGGTCCCCATAAAAAATTTAAAATCAAGCATCAACTTGCAAGTTAGTGTTTTCATGTGCTGCTGAATGAAATCTAGGACAGGAAATGAAAAACTGTCAACTCCTTAAGTCATCAATCATGTAATTCATGATTTTTCGCAAACTAATTTACATTTATCGTTTTTAAGCTTATAAATAAGATTCAATTTAGATAAGAACTTTCACTTAATGTCTGGGTATATCTACTGCGTTAACATGTAAAGAATAATGACTCGAAAGCCCTTTGGAACGTAAGTAAGTAATTCGTACCTGTGCATGACTACATTATTTATACAGAGGTTAAAAATTATGTATGTATTTTGAAAATTTAATTAATTCTGTATAGAAATTTATTTAACACGATAAATACCATATAACACAACTCTGTATAATTTTTCCATTGACTCTGTAATATTTGATTGCCGAGACTATTGTCTCAAAAACGACTGTAACGATTTTGGTCTTATTTTGTATTTTTGCCGCTGTGAAAATTAGAGTCAGAAATACAAACCGTTTTTAATTAAATTAATGCTTGATAATCCATTTGTATAGCAGGTCTCTTTAGTGGGCATATAATATTTTAATAAAATTTTCTCAGAAGTACAAAAAAAGAAGTAAAAATAAATATTAGGTAGGAGTAAAGGGCTCATATAGGACCTAAAGCCATGCTTCTCCAACCACTGTGTGTGCGAAGATATATTTTTTGACACGAATGGTATGAACCCATCGAAATAAATTAAAAAGGATTTTATAGCTCCAAATTTTATGTTCAGAGATCTTCTGGAGGATCAATTTTGTAATCAAAGGTAAATGCGTGAAATAACGTTCACGACGCGCTAGGAGAATCCGTCGTATGCATGTAGGTGATAGATTAATATATTGATGATATTGCTTTTCATATTAATACCTACACCGCGTACTAGATAATTTTAGTTTGCAGACAGTCATGATTATGAATTACACAAGCTTTAAAAAAATATGGAATCTTCAGTCAAAGCTGAACTCATAAGACGGGAGTCTTACCAAGTCTTGTAGTTGATGAAAGATTGTATCTTTATCCCACTTTAATGAGACTCCTGTGGTTTACTACCATCTACTACTCGTTTTTAATGATTTACCTCCGTAATTCTTAATTTTCAGAGACCAAAAGGCTTCTTAAAAACTTGCTAAATACATTTCCACAAATGCGAGCAGCTAACTGTAAATAAATCAATGAATAACAATTTTAAAAATGTTGGTTGCATTTTAAAGTTCAGTTGAAGTCATGCATTACAACAGTCATGCAATAATACAATCCGTTGAAGCAGATATGCTTTAAAAAAATAAAATTAAAAAATTAGGTACTATACATATTCACCTCGGCTTATAGATAGTAAGATTTTCGGATTTTATCACCACAAAATTTAGCAACAACCATCTAATTACATTGGGTTATTATTTCCCTTGAAGACAAATAAGTTATTTTGCCGAAAAAAAACCAATGGAATAGATATTATTTTAACCTAAGCGCGTAATTACTTTTTATATATAAAAAAGAATGATAAGCACTGGTGTAAAAGTAAATACACATGTTTCAAAAGGAATAAGTAATCTTAAATCTTCGAACGTTCATGGCTTGGACTTAAAACGACTTTACCTACACATAACACAACATATGGCCAGGGCCACCTCAGTTCTTTGCCCTGACACTCTGGTTTTTGCGCATATGTATATCTGTGATTATTTTGTATAAATATATTGATTGTTTAAATTCATAGTACCTACATATAAATATAAATTACATCTTTAAAGTTATTGATATATGATTTAATTAATCATTTAAGTATACACACTTAAGTTTCAAAACAAACAAAGTCTTTAAAAGTCAATTCAAAAATATGCATACATTAATTAATTAACTGTACTAAACATATTCAGATAAATATATGTATGATGATATGATAAAACAAAAATTATATGGAAAGCCTATACAACATTCCTTCACTTCTCAATTAAATTCCAAAATTTATAAAATAGATTAGGGATCTATATATAAATAAATCTTTTCTTGGCATCGATTTATTTATCATCTTTTCTACATGAACATGACTTAACATGGAGGATGAACATTATTTTTGGAAACTTTGCGGCAATTGGCGTACATTCTGTGAAGCAATATAACTTGTATGTAATATGTGTCATTTTGTGTTATCATTACTAAAAATTGTATTGACACAAAATTATTTCACATTTAACAATAAATACTATACACAAGACGAATACTTGGCAATGGGATCACCACTAAGTGGATTAATGGCAAACTTTTCCAACCACTTTGAAAACAAACACGTGGAAAACGCCGTATATGAGATTCCCTTCACTTACTCGATTCACTTTCACTTTTCGATGTGAATTTCGAATTTGAAGTTGGTCGGTAATCAGCCGGTTTGTTGTTGGAAAATAATTTTAAATTTAAATTAAATAAGTAGAATCAGTAGCAAAATGGAATATGTTTAACAATCAGGATAAAGCATGAAAAACCTGCTTTATTAGGAGATATTGCAGAAAACATAATGCATCTTCTAGACTCAACGTGAGTCTTGTAACACAATCACACAATCACAACTACACACAACACAATTAGCAGCAGAGAATCTTTTGCAGTCCACGTTCACAGAAGTACCACAAATAGCTATCGTTGCAAATGAGTGATGATAAGCCAAGATATATTTTTATGGCGGCGATCAAAACTCCGTCACAAAATAGACATTCATACAATTCACTTTAACTAGAGGTGAACGTTTCACCTCGAAAGTATTCTACGATGACGATTTATGAATTTGATTGAAACGTTCCCCCCGGCGGATTCCACGATAGGGCTGAAACTATCTGGACCTTACAATAAAAAAGATCAACAATAAATTTCAATACAAAACACACAACAACTGATACAACCATATCATACTATAGAACATACCACCACGAATAATCAAAAACGGATTCAAGAAAATAAACATCAATATATCGCTTGAAACAAACAACAACATCCATTAAATTACGCAAACGAAAAAGAAACCAAAACATGCGAAGGGGTTTACAAAATCAAATGTGACGATTGTAAAAAATATTGCATTGGACAACAGGGAGAACATTTTACAAAAGATTTCTAGAACACATTCTAAAACAAAACACAAGATCAAATTACGCTCCACAACTTATCGACAACGAGCACAATTATTCAAACTTTGACAATGTACATTTGTAAGAAAGGTAGACTACTAGACACTTTAGAAGAATATATAATATACAAATCATATAAAATTGAACAGGACAAACTTTGAAATGACAAACTAACTTTAAAGAAGAATCCACTATACGCTGCGCTTACATTCCACTTGAAACGAACAGTACAACATGAGGAGAGGAAGGAAACAAATACAAACACAGACATTATTCAAACACATTGGTGGAAATACATGGTTAAGATTCTTACGCCAAAGAATGAAATTATAAATTTCGAAACGCGTCGCAATTAATTTAATTAAAACGTAAGTTGTGTTAACATATTTTATAACATAATAAAATAAATACATATATATATATATATCCATTAATTTGAAAACTATAAACAAAATACCAATATACCAAATACTCCTTTGCTGATGACAACACCCTCATATTCATATTCATTTGCTGGCCAACGCCTCTCATCTTCGGGCGTTGAACGTATGTTAAGCTCATTAAATTCCGATCTTGACAATAAGATAATGGGATTAAACTAACAGAGTGTAATTAAATGGTATTAAAACACAATGCTATCTGCTGTCATTGAAGCGAAACCCTAATTCTCTACCATTATCCATGAATAGCACTTGCATCGCTGCATCCCAAGGACTTTCCATTCTCGGTATATGGGTAAATGACAATCTTCGTTAAAATGACCATATATTCGATGTCGCCAAGAACACTGCTAAATGTCTACGCAAAATGATTGAAATTTCATCACTTCTAATCTGGTAACAATTTATAAGGCATAGTTCAACTCTCATATCTTGTCCATATATCATGGAGCCACTTAACAGGATTCTTCTTGACTCTCTTAGTCATCGTCGTAACTTCTCTTGCCTATCAATGCTTTCTCGGTATTTCCACAACAAGTGCTCAAACGAAATAGCCAGTTGCATTAAACCCCTTAAACGATTCAACCGCAATGTTATATACACAGTGAAATATAAAGATTCGTTCATCAACCGTCCTACACACATGTGGAATGCTCTCCCACGCTTCGTTTTTCCTGCACATTACAGTTTACAGACATTCAAAACCAATGTGTATCGGCAACACCTTCTTTCCTCTAATCTCAAAATTTCCCTATTGTCCGCACTGTGTTTATTTATATTAAGGGTTCCAAAAATGCAATACGCTGCATGAGCAAATGCACAGTATGATGGCCCGCTTGTATGCCTTTAAAATTATGTGATATTTCGATCATCATAGCGGTTCATGGATGGCCTGCTTCGCAGGAAAAAGGCATTTCAATTCCGGCCTGTCTCCTTGACTGCGGCCTCAAGTCCAAGTGCACATGGACACGCTACGCAATGCAATACAAATGCAAATTCATAACTGATATAGGCATCTCGCTGCCGTCTCGTTAAGCCATGATATTTCTGTCCGTTTCATTCTTGTCAAATTTTTTATAAAAGTAAGAAATAATTAAATTTACTTTTCATGTTTTGAGATTTTTCTAGATATTTGGCTTTCTAGATTTTAATCACAAGCTAAATTTGTTAATAAGGTAACGAAAATATTAGCGACATCCAGCTATGCGATGGCATCAATGTCTCCTGCGGAAAAGACGGTGCCGTGAAATAAAGTTGATGGGAATAATGTCGATTGGCTTTATATCCATAAAATATTGAAAACATTAACATACTTCAGCCAATTTTTATGCTAAACTTTACTTCTTATAATAAAAGTATAATAGAGTAATAATGTCGATTGCTTGCTTCATCGACTTTATTTCCCAATTCAAAAATTATTTTCGAATTTATTGCCAGCAATATTTGAAGGTATGATGATAGAAATAGAAAATTACAAAATAAATGTGCGCGAACATATTTTATTGAATTGTTCAACTTATGATTAGAACTTATTAAGTTCGTACTCACAAAGAGCATATGTAGGTATTTATGCATAATAAATTAAATTAAGCACGTACATAATGTTCTTCCAATCATTGCAACAGTAGTTGTTATTCATTCGAAAGCTAAAATCAAATATGTATGGAGGTAATAATGTAGAAAAAGGTTGGAAATAAAGTCAAAAGTCAATTTTATGGAAATGATAAATAAATAAAAATTGAGCGAAGAAAGATATAACGCGGTCCGGTCGCGACGGAAATCCGTCTGTGCCTATTGGATGGAAATTCTAAAGAGTATTCTATTTGATTTAAAATAACTACTTGTTAAGCGAAATATTTTGTAAAAAAGGCTTGATGAGATTTTAGAAGAGAGTAAAAATATTCATTCCTCTCATATTCGACGTCATCTTCGATCAAGTCCGACAGTTCAAAATCCATTTTAAATATCATTTTTATAATATTATCGTAGCACTATCTTCACAATTCTTTGCAAATAAGTCAAAAACAATAGTACACGATAATTGATATTGAACAAGAGTTAGAAAAAGTTAAAAAAGACGTAAAAAAGTGATTATGATTATTTGTTAATAAATAAAATTGTTTTTCTTTCCGATTTTTGTATAAATGCAAATACATTTACTGAAAATAACATTTTCAACCATTTACATAAAGTTTTTTTGTATGCTCTCGCTAGTTTTGACAGTTTGAAAGTTAAGAACTAAACTGTCTTATTCATCATGCTATTTGGAATACTTTTACTTCCCATTGAATTTTGATTTCTATATCTAACTATAACTGCATAAAACTTAGTTTGAAAGTTAAAGACTTAAATGTTTTAGACACCATGCGATTCTTTTTTCACTTTTAGTTCGCATTGAATTTTGATCTTTATATCAAACTATTTAAAGCCTATGCGTCTTCATTTGACATTTCTAATAGTGTACTAATTTTAGATATACTAAAAATGGAGTAAGACGGATAACACTCTAAGCCGAAGATATTTATAGGCAATACCACTATATAATAATCACAGCCGGGCCAATGATTTCATGTTTGGGAGCATACTCTACTTTGGATACATATACATATGTATTACGTAAGTAGTACAAGTAGATGCACATCTTACATATCAAAAGTGATAGTTAAGGTTATGTCGAAATACATAAAGGTGGAATATAGATAATTTTATCATCTAAACGTGAGTCAGTAAGCCAAAATAACAAAAAGACAAAAGACATTTGATATTAATTTTGTGATTGCAATAATTCGAATTGGAATGATGGTTTTGGAACTGTCTTCAGAAGTGGCGTCAAGTGTGCCGTCGGAAGGGCTTCATCCGACCGCTGCATTGCAATTGTATGCTGCGGCAGCGGCTCAATTAAGTGCACCGGGGGTCCGAGTACCGCCATGGGGACCGTTTCTACAATTCGGTGTGCCCGGAGTGTTTGGCGGAGCGGCATGTAAATGTTGAGTAAAAATCCCAAAAGAGTGACAGATGTAAGACTCAACCTTTTACCTTTCCTTTTTCTAAATTGTTCACTTTCATTTCTACATAGAGAAGCTTTATTTCTTCGCTTTTTATTCTTATCACCTTTTGACATATATCTATAAAACTTTGTCTTATCAAAAATCTTTGCGATTAAGATTTGAGTCGGAAGCCCTTGCTACTATCAAAATACTAGACCCTTTTCAAAGTTTAAGTTATAAAAAAAATTAGGAACATTCTATGTATTTTAACGAATAATTATCTGCAACATACTAGGTACTGTAAGTGTGACATATTTTTGGTATTGCCTAACAGTTAAAATATTTTTGTTGTCAATACATTAGTTGCTGTTTCAGTTAAAAAATTTATCTCTTAATGTCATGTAGATACTCCTTTTAAAATTGCCTGTATTTTGGCATAAATACAACTTTTATTAAATAAAGTTAAAGCCAATTAGAAGTCATCGTCTCATCGATTGTAGTTGCAGATTTTTCTGCCGTCGGTAAAATCGGAAAAACACCAACTGTATTCTTAAGTAATAAATTGTATTATCTATATGGGTAGATAGTAAATAATGACTGCTATTAGTTAAGATCTATTATATAATTGTATACCTGAAGTCGGTTGTTGCATTCATTCTTTAAAAGATACATAATAAAAAGTTCTTTGAAATCGAGATTTCTGTTAATCTTTTTAATCTTTGTAATGCCTTATCTCCGCACAAAAAACCTTTCGCCACATTTTGATGCATTTCTCTACTTCCGTCTTAGGCCAGGCTTATGGATTAACAGATAATTTTATGCCACAGATTTAAATCGAGTGTTTTATTTCCTTAACATTGCCAAAAAACAATTCCGCAATTAATCACTAACAAACGTACATTAATCGGTAAAATAAATTGGAGATAAGAAGGTAGGTATCTATCTATGTTTGTTCTATGTACCTTGATATGAACTTAATGTATTGCGAATAGGTAATCGGACCCAAATAAGCCACTGCGATAGCGACCGGATCTAGGTACATTCAATATCTGTTCATTGAAATAAAACATTACCTATACTGAACTTACCATTATCCTCATTGGACCCTTCACTTGGTGGCCCTTGTGGCATTTGTCGGTTTCCCGATGATATTAGCAATCGGTGGTGTATCGCCACTGATGCAACTGCCGCGGCTGCTGCTGTTTGTTGAGCTGAAACATTTCTCATTGCTGCATTTAATCCACTTAAGTTAGCGAACGCATTCGCATTTGAACTAGCCGCCAGAGCAGCTGCACTATGCGCCGGGTTTCCATCGAAACGATGTCTACCCAAAAAAGATCCGCCAGCGCCACCAACTCCACTTGTCACTGCGGCGGCAGCCGCTGCCGCTCCGCCAAACACTCCGGGCACACCGAATTGTAGAAACGGTCCCCATGGCGGTACTCGGACCCCCGGTGCACTTAATTGAGCCGCTGCCGCAGCATACAATTGCAATGCAGCGGTCGGATGAAGCCCTTCCGACGGCACACTTGACGCCACTTCTGAAGACTGTTCCAAAACCATCATTCCAATTCGAATTATTGCAATCACACGCTTAACACAATCACTGTGGTGAAAATTAATATCAAATAATGCACATCGATAAACAATCCGACACGAAAATACTCAGCGCTCAGAAAATCTCGATTCAATTAAAGTTAACAACCCCCGCCGCGCCAAATCAATTTACAGCAGCGCTGCCAATTCAATTACAGCCAATTAAAGTCAATTATGATAAACAAACACATATGTATGTAGGCACCATACCGGCTGTCAGAACACAATAACAGCGAAATTCGCAACACAACAACCGACACTCCTAAATTTCTGAGTTGAACTAAACTTCAGAAATGTTGCACAGGTCCAAGTAGCCCATCGCCATCCGACTCCGTCCACTGAAAGGCGGGTTGTTTCCAATGGGATTTCTGCCATTTCTTTGTAATGTAAGCGAGATAGATTCCCTGTTGCTGGTAGCTTTGGGAAAGAGAGATGGCATGACAAAGACCGGTTTTCCCACCTTGGTATGATATCAAAAACAAAGCATCACTCCCAAAAGAGCAACGAGCAATGAAATAATATTGTTTCCGAATAAAAGAAAGAGAGAAAAATACTGGGATATTTATATGGCGGCTGTTGGAAAATTAGGGCGGAGCTGGAATATCTTCAATTTGGAATGAAATATAGTTTTATTCACTCGTCCATGTCGTGTGTTTTGAGCTATTTGTGGTAACATTTGGGTGGCAGTGTGAGATACCATCACTACCAGATTCTAAGGCGACCAATTTGCTTTTAATTTGTTAACATAAACGCCTCGCTTTAAAGAAAATGCGCATGAATCATTTTGTGTTCACTTTTCGATTTCTTTTTTATATCTTCTTCTCTTTTTTGTCGTGTATGGAGTGAATTCTCCCCACCCAGAATAGGGTACTGTTGCGACAAGAAATTCTCGTTCATCAATTTAAGGATTTACTTTTGTGGGGGTACTCACCTCCCACCACTGCCGGTGGGTGATTTTGATTCCCACTCTACTTATGTCATTTGGCAACTGTGAGACTCTGACTGTCACCTTGACTCCCCACTTTAGGTACACAGGGCAGGACTCAGTTCCCCGCTCTTAGTAACGCCGCCATTATAACCATATTTCTTTCTCACTCTTCCTCAGTTTTTATGCACATTGAGTGAAGCTGCCATGAACTCCCTTCGGTGGTGGAATTGCGAATATTTGATATGTTGGCAGGTTGCTTAATTGGTGTGTGCCGTAGTGATAATTTTATAAATGACGTCAAAGTTTTGTGGCGGATTCCTTTTTGGACTAGCATTTCTTTCAGTCGATCGTAGAGAGCTAGAAATGTGAGGAAGAAAATGCTTTTGAAAGATGGTTTGACAACATAAGAGCAGGAGGCGAATTTCATTTTGTTCAAGTTGATACTCAGCCCTAATGTGATAAGACCTAATTAATTCAGCTTTTACTTGGCAAACCCCTTTTTCAAAGGCAGAGAAAGAAGAGTAAGGTATCTACCTACCTATGGGACGATGACAAATTTTGAACAGTAAGTCGGTGCGAAGTTAGGTGTTAATTTTGTTTTTAAGTTTATTTATAGTTATTGGTCCAATTTCCTGGGTAGCTATGTAGTTACCTATCTATTCTTATTTCATTAAGTTTATGTAATTGCGTTGTGCGCTTAGTTGGAACTGCGTTGAATATAGGTAGGTACATTTAAGCACGATGACAATCGTTGAGAAAATATAGATAGCTAAGCTATGTACCGAACGTTCCTCCATTCAAATATATAAATGTATTGTATTACAATAGAAGGAATTATTACAAGATCGGTGTCGCAGAATGAAAATGGATAAAATGCTACTTCATTCAAACCATTCATCCAACAAGCAATTAAGTTATATCGTTTCAGCCTAATAGAAAGCGCTTCCAATCTTTCATCTTTTAACAAAAGAAGCAACCAAAATTGATTTAAGTAGATATAATAGGTTGAATGAGTTATACTTTATGAATTTCATTATTTTTAGATAGGTACCTTCTTCTCTCCAGTTAATGACGAGGTTATGATCAGAATCATAACACTCCCACTTCACTGCCTTCCTACTGGTTCGCCTGCTGGGCTTCATCTCAAAAAATGTCTGCTGGCCTCCAGATTTTGAATATCTTTATCATTGAGGCCAATCAAATGATGATTTTTCCGCATTTGTGTGATCCAGGAGTTTGAAGGGCTGCCTCTTTTACGCGATTGTAAGGGAACGTTGTTTGCCATTGCCTTTTTGACGGGGTTAGTAGGATCCATCCTTTGAACATGACGATACAAACTGAGTCGGTCGTGTTCCAATTTTTTTAGATGGGTCCCTTGACGTGAAGGCTTTCTCGGATTTTGGAACTTCTAATTCGATCAAGCTTTGTTAATCCTGCTGTCATGCGAAGCATCTTCATCTCAGCTGCTCTCAACTTGCCCCATACTTTTTGTATATTGTCTAGTATTGTGAATCGTATGTGAGCGCCGGATGCACGATTTTTCGGTCACAGAAGATGACAGAGTTTTCCTGACAGTTAGTGCACCATACGCTTATACCATTATTGATGTCGTCTTCAACGGTTGCTTCGCTGTTAAACATTGATCCCAGATATTTGAACTTTTCACACTTGGAAACCACCACTCCATTCAAATAAATGTTTTGAATGGGTTGGCCTGGGTCAGATATTGAGCAGTGCAGATACCCTATTATTAGAGGGCCCTTTGATTAATCTTTAAAAGCCACTTTATTTTCCGTTATTGCTGCTTTAACTTCCTCTGTCCTTCTTTTCCGTGTTGGTAGTGACCCTTCGAGATGCCTTCGATGCTCCAAGCAGTACTTTAGCTCTCTCTAAGCAGGCTCGTTGTAGGGCATCCCACATATCTTGTGCGCTGCACTCTAGTGACGGTGCGTCGTAGAGACATTTTAGACATTGTCTATCCAAAAAATAGAGAAAAAAAAACAAAAAGCTTATAATAACATTAAGAGTAAGATTTGTTGAAAACGCATTTCCGTTTAGTGTTACCTCTGAAAATTTTATTTCAAATTCAAGTAGGACAACAAACATAACGTCTATTTAGATAAAATAAAAATATAAGCAAATTATTTTATACATACTTAACAAAAATCAGTTAATTTAAGTTAAAACTAAGTAACAAAAATTTAACAAAATTGAAGATGCTACCGAGTTATTAGCAATATTCATCCCCATCGTGGAAAACGCCGTATCTGAGATTCCCTTCACTTACTCGATTCACTTTCACTTGTCATATGCATCGTGGAATCCGCCGAGGAAACTTCCTTATCGATGTAAATTTCGAATTTGAAGTTGGTCGGTAAACTATTTTGTAGTAAATGACATGAGTAAAAGTTGGGAAATAACTTTAAATTTAAATTAAATAAGTAAAATCAGTTGATAGTGTAGGCATATTTCAATATATGTTTGACAATCCGGATAAAGCATCCCCGACAAGAAGAACGTCCGTTATTAGGAGGAACTGCAGAAGACACAATGGATCTTCTATATTCAACGTGAGTTTTGTAACACAATAATAATCTATTAATAGCTTTAATTAAGTTTGTTAAGAGCTTTCGTCAATAACGCATAATTTTAATATGTTTTGAATATTTAAAAACGGAGCTTAATACTAACTCGAACCTTAATATTAACTCTGCACTATCTCCGAAAGTAACTTTAGCAGCGAATCTTTTGCATAGCACATTCAATGTTTTCAAAAGTTCTACAGTAAGTGTTGGATATTTTAGAAAGAAAGCTGGTGATGCTGGAGTCAGGCCTCCCATTTTCATTTAAGTCAATCCAAAGCTGTTCTAATATATTATTTTTATTTTTTAGTTATTTGTATTTTATTTGTTTATATTTTATAGCGTTATTTTTTTTTTGCTATAGAAGTTTTTTAAACTGCCTTGATGCATCAGAATTTTTATAAGTTAAACTCGTGAGAGTTTCTTCTTTCTTTCATTCCTTTGTCGGGGTCAACATAAGACATTGAGGATGTTAAGGAGGTTATATGTCATTCAACAGCTTTCTAAAAATGTTTTCAAGGAAATGTTTCAAACCATTAGGACTAAAACATAGCTAGGGTTTCCGTCTCTATATCTAACAGCGATCATTTTAACCTCGTATTTAATAACTGCACCGAATTCTTGCGCAATCAGGATTTAGAAGGCACGGGTGATAAAGCAACATCAGTGTGGGAGGCACAGGAAAATCATTTCGTTGGTGTTATTACGGAGGAAATTTTTCATGTTGATAATAAATTGACAATTGATTTTCGGGAAAACCTTTGTTTGTTTATTTTTGTTCTTCTTCCCCATGATTTTTTCTGGAGGATATGGTATTGCCGGGTGACTGCCTCTCCCAAGATAACTTTGCAATCTTTAACTCTAGGCTAGTCTTCCATGGAAGTCTCATAGTCATAGTCTTCGTTAGACTTCTCGACATATCCATTCAAATCTCCGCCAACAAACTCGCACTCGCACTGACAATATTCCACACCTCGTCTTGAACAACCAGTTTGAGAGACATCAAACGGTCATTGGACTTTAAAATGGCCAATACATTGTTAAGTAACTTTACAGCAAGGATGATACCGATACCATTCTTACCCTGTTCTTTACCGTAATAGCTTTTGTCTTAACGTACTAGAAACGCGCCCGATTTCCGGTGTTTCGCCATTTCGTTTCTTGGACACAAAAGATATCCAATCTGATGCGACCACTCATACCTCCAATGTTCCAACTCGTGACCGTTAGGCTTCGTCTAAGTCTTTGCACTATTTTGCTATCCCCCGGAAACCAAATAGGTTTGACCCGTGCATTTCGTGCCTGGCGGGGTAGTGTTTCTTTCAACGTAAATTGCCATAATACTAGGTTAAGCGAGTTTGTGTTTGTTCAACAAGTGCATGCTTTTGATATAAGTTCTTGATTGATCTTACTGTTATGACACTGGTGATAGTCGTGTCAACCCACGGATTTGCATGCACACCTGTGGCATAGTTTAAAGATGTTAAATATGTTGCTAGGCCCACCTGGATATTTAAATTGCCTAGACAGGACTCCTCCCCTTAGTCACCTTTTACGACAACCACTGGCGGGCACTGCAGGTATATTCTTAATTCTCGTCCCTGCACGGGGCAATAGGTATAGGTACCTACCTAATTAAAAAAACAATAGGAATTGCTTTGCTTTTTAGTTTTACTCGAGTGTTGAACTTGACGAGTTGTAGAGGCTGAGTAAGGTCAAAGATTCTTAAGGATTCACTCCCCTTCAGATGAGTCCAGAAACCAAAGGACACTCTTCCCACCCTGTCCTTTTTCATTCCTAGATCCCCCTTTTAAATCTTTTCTCTATCCTTCCCATCCTCTCCCGGGCTGGATTAAAGTGTCATACGACCCGTGCCGAGAATCTGCTTGGTTGGGGGCCCAGGTTAAAAAATAGCTAGCCTTATCTGCATACGGCGGATCTCTGTGCAGACGGACCCTTTATTTCTCCGCAACTCGTGGGAATCAAATTAATAAAAAAAAAGTAAAGAAATGTAAGAGAACACTCACTAGCGAGAGCGAATTCACCGGTGAGAAGGCTAGTACGCACTTGGTCGAACGGGTAGCCAAGGCAGCTGGAATATCCGCAGCCGAAGCTACCTCCAAAACTCTAAAAAGCGAGGGCATTGCCGCAGTGAGGGAAACAGTGGAATTGGGTGGCTCTACCGCCGTGCTCGCCGCCTCCATCAGTTCTGCAAAGGCCACAAGAAGTGCCAATAAAGAGGAAAAGGTTTGGCTACGCAACGCTAAGCGTAAGGTCGCGACTATCTTGGCGAATGGGAAAAGGGGGAGAGCGATGGCCATTCTGCCCAGCGAATCGCTTACCCGGAAGACACATAAGGATAACGCTGCTGCAAAGAGGGGAGTGGAGGCCGAGTTGGCACGCCCTATGCAGCCAACTGAAAGAGGGCGTTAGCGTCTCTGGAAAGGGGGGTTGTTTAAGCAGCAAGAGAGGCAGATCTGGATCTGGATCCGTGAAGCCAAACGTGGCTCTGATAAACGAGCTGGACAATCGACCAGTGGAAAAACATTGAAGAGAAGTTCCAAGACGCCCTGTGGAAGGAACTATCCGCCGCTGGAAACGGGGATCTTCAATTCGATGGCGCTGGTTGAAAAGGCGGACACAAGGTTGTAGCTTGTGGAAACAAGCTCTCCGTTGAATTCGTCAGACGCTTCGTTTTGCTCAAATGTGTAATCGTGGCAGAGTTGGCAAAGTACACTCTGCCCACGGCATGGGCATGGGTGCTGTGTCTATACACGCACCTAGAGAAGCTCCTGGGACTACTCCATGTGCAAAATCGGGAGTTAAAAGCCGATACATGGAGGGTCCTCAAGACTGGGCCACATGGCAATATGGGCAACACTTTCTGTTGTCCCTAAACAGGGATTGTCTATCATTGTTATCAAGCCATCCCGATGTCTCCAGAAACCTGAAAAGATTAGCGATAGAGACACCTGACAATTCTAAAATGTATTGGAAGAAGAAATTTCCAAGCGTTCTGCTCCTCAAGTGATAGAGACACGTACAGTGGCTCCTCGTCACCACAGCCCCTACGAATGTCGTCATCCTTAATATTTAATTTTAATTTGTGGGTTCCTAGGAAGTTGTGGCCAGTTAGAGCACCAATCGGCTTAGACAGTGATACTCTGTCATATTGTGAGAGCTTGTTAGTACGGCTCTTGTTATACGACCTTGTGCTGTGATCCAAAAGCCCTAAGCTCTATGCGATAGCGGTGAACCAGCTTGGATTTAATTTCAGTAGCATTAACTGCCTTAATGGCCGCTTGACTATTAATGAAAATGGTAATATCATTACGCGGTATTGCCAACATTGGCGATTGCCAGAACCTCAGCCTGGAAAATACTACTTTGTTCAGGGAGTCTGATGGGATGTATATGTCTAGTTCCTTTGAGAATATATAGGAACCTGTTCAACAATCCATCTTCGATCCATCTGTGTATATGGATATAGATTTCATTTTCCTGGGTTCATTCATTTTCTATTCCTCCATTCCTCCGAAAGGAGCAGGAAAATGGTCTGTCAAAGTCCATGTAGCGAATCATGTAGTCGGAGTTAACGTTATTTCGTACATACAGTTTCAGAATATGTGCTGTTTGTGAATTACTGTAAAGTGTTACATGCCTGTTACGCGTACTAAATGTTGGTTCATTACCGATATTGTTGCGACTACTGTACTACTCTGATTTACTTGCACGGATCATCACTTGACATGCTTGCATACGTGCAGCTAGGAACGTCGGATGGGAGTGGTTCTTGATCCGCAAGTACAGGACACAAGAAAAAAAATATATTCATGCCAAGATTCATCTGTCAATACCGGACGGACACTATTCGTCACCTAAACCTCTTCCCTACAGTTCGCGGGCAACTAGATGTAATGTTGCCTAAGGTACATTTGACACACCCGTTTTGCACTGAAGTGCACCATGGCAGCTCCGGTACTCGTTTTGTTTAAAGCTGCCCCTAGATTAAATATAGACCAAATTTAGATTTACCGAACCTCACTTCCCGACGATGTTTGAAAAATGACCACACTTAACCCCATAATGAATTTAACCACACGGCATTTTGTTATGCTACAAAATCTTTCCCTACCAATAATCATTTTAGTTTAGGTTTAATTTAGAATTAAGTTCATTAATTTATCTTAGCTAGGTTTATTTAATTTAAGTAAGTAATTATCAACATTAAACCAATTTTAAATTTAAGAAGATGTTGTTTGATTTTTTATAAATATAGCTAAAGGTGGTAGGAAATAATCAAACTACCAATAAATAAAATAAAAAAAAACTCACCCATGTCCGTCTGGAAATTGTGCACAATGTCCCACGTCGTTGCGGTATCCAATTCTGTACCAAATTTCACTTGGTGATAATTAAAAAAAAATAATATTTACAACCCAAACTCACTATCACAAACTAATTTAATTAACGTATTGTAATTTTAAGCAAGCTAGAAAAATTAATTTTTAGAATTTAGATAGGTAGCAAAATTTCAATAAGTATATATATTTATGATCAGGACCAAAACCTAAGACTATTTAGCAATGTCCGTCCGTCCGTCCGTCACCAATTTATAGGCCTTTAAATTAAAGGTGGAAAGATGAAATTTGGACGATATACTCCCTAGGGTCCCGAAATGGTAGAGTGTGCATTTTTTTTTGATACGCCCACTTCCACGCCCACAATTTAGAAAAAACAGTTTTAAAGCTAAAGTTAGAGAGATAGAGTGTTGTAACCTTTACAAGATATGTAGGTACTGCCCACCTTTACAAGTTTGTCATATAAAGTTTTTTGCCACGCCTACTTTTTGTGGGCGTTTTTCACTAATATGCTGTTTTCTTCGAAAATTTTCATAGAAAGCGGAAAAAAATGTGTTACAAGATATTTAGCCAATATTTTTTCCAATATATCGCCTATACCAAGTTGTTGGCCACGCCCACTTTTTGAGGGCGTTTTTAAAAAAAAAATTCATCTTCTGAATGCATTTCTTTTTTTGCGGCATATAGGGATATGGATAGGGTATCATACTGTTCGCCCCAAGCGGACTGTAGCCTTTTTTTATGTTTTTTTTTTAATTTTCTTTAGGTAAAGCACACAGGTAAGTATTAAAATAGATATTTTATTATTTTCTTTTTTTACAGCGTGTTGACCCACTTGCGTGTCCAAATCACCGCTCAGCTTAGCAATTACGGCACAATATACACCGGTATCCTTACTTGGGTAGCAAAATTCGAAACACATGTTTTACGGGCACAATCTACCCCGAACTTAACCGCACCACCCGACTCACCTATGACCGACACACCGTATATTTCGCGCTCCCTATCGATGAACGACTGCGCCGATAGGACAATGATCGTGGATCGTGATGTCGCAATTGGTCTATGCTTGAGAGTGCGGGTGAGGTTGGTTCGAATTAGTATAGAGCCACTCTTGCAGTTTTTTACCCTTGTAAAGGCTCAACTACATTTGGCAAAAAGTGAAGTACATACACGAAATTTCTTCCTGTTTTTGTTTATTTTTTTTTAGAGCTTTTATAAGTCAAAGGCGAGTCTTAGCCCAGTTTCTGAATACGAGGGGACAGCAGCGTGTGTATGTGAGCTTTGAAAAAGTCACTTTTTGCACTTTTTGCCGAATGTAGTTAAGCCTTAAACATTTTTATACGGAAAAAGAAGACGCGTCTACTTCTATTTCATTCATAAATACATTTGATAATGCGTAATTATAACTGGAGTGGTTTTTGAGTCCTAAACATCTTTTTACAGAGAGAATAGTGAAATCGCAACATACAGCTCTTGCTTTCAACATTTAAAAGAGCGAGCAATCTACTGATAATAGACACACATACATATTCTATATATCACTTAATTGGCTTTGGTTTGGTAGTGTTGGTTTTGCGCCCAGTTTAGAAAAAAATATTCATGCTGCTAGCAAATTTTATGTATGTTTTAAATTGAGGAAAATACTGGAGTTCGTTTGGTTGAGAGAGTTGTGCTGTCGCTGTTGATCATATTTTATGTATACGGATTTTTCAGGAGATTATAATTTTTGGAACTTCTTCTATAATATCCTTTCCACTTTTAACTTTTTTAATGCATCTCTCCAGATCCCCCTGTACGGTAAGTACTCTTGTTCTACTTAGACAAATTTAGTCAGGCCTCGCAATTATACTTAGGCCAATCAAAAGCTGTTCTTATCTTGTATTATTATTTTTTTATTATTTATTTATATTTTATAAATATTTTTATTTTTGATTATAGTATTTCATAGAGCCTTGATGCATCAGAACTTTGATTAGTTAAACTCGTGTGAGTTTCTTCTCTCTTTCATTCTTCTGTAGGGATCAAAATGAGACATTGAGGATATTAAGTAGGTTGTATGTCACTCAACAGCTTTCCAAACTAATTGTCAAGGTCATGTAAGCCAATAGGATGAAAGACACAGCCTGAGTATCTCTCTTTACTTCTAACAGCGATAAGTTTGACATCGTATTTAAGAACTGTACAGAATTATTGCGCGATTATAAATAGGATTTAGAAGGCACGGGTGATCAAGCAACCTAAGAATGGGAGGCACAGGAAAATCATTATGTCTATCCTAGACATTTTGATTGACTGATTGGCAGAAGTATATAGGGTTAGTAAATAAACACCTGAATCGAAAATCACTTAATTGTGATGACTTTGCTAGCTTAAAAAGCGTGGAAGAAAAAGCTGTGGGCTCAATACAAATCCTTCCAAAACGAAACTGGTTCTTTTTACCAGAAAATATAAGATACCGGAATTCAAGCTTCCAAAACTCAATAGAGTATAATTATCCCTTTCGGATAGTGCGAAGTATCTGAGCGTAATTGTAAATAGAAAATTTAACTGGAATCTTAGTTGTCTGCAAAAGAACAGTGGGAAGAACCTGGGGCTTAAGACCTACAATGGTGCGCTGACTATGGTGGTGGCGCACTAGTATGGTGGCAAGCAACAGAAAAGAAAACGATATTCGGCAAACTAGCGGCGGTTCAAAGAATGGCATATTTAGCAATTACGGATGCGCTCCGTAACACCTCTACAGCGGCATTAGATACGTTTCTGAACCTTGATCTACACCGCTTGATCTACATATCGCAAAACTGCCTAGCAAAAGTGCAGTACGACTGACTTTTTTGGGTCACTTTAAGAGGAATAGCTTCGGACATAGTACGGTCCTTTCGAAGTTGCTGCCAGGAAATCCAATCATAATGTATGAAATCCCCCCCTTAGTCGACTTCGACATTTCGTATGATGTTATGTTATTACCCGAAGGAGAGGATTGGCAAAGAGATGCAGTTATCAAAACAAATGAAATTGCAATCTTTACAGATGGTTCGAAAACGACAAAGGAAACAGGGTCTGGGAACTTCTCACAGGATCCAGAACTGGGGGAATCTATAAGACTACCGAGAACTAGCCTGTCCTCAAGGCGGCTGAGCAAATGCAAATGGGGGCGGTAACTAGACGAGATATTGCTATCTACATCGACAGCCAGGTCGCACTTAAGGCAATGGAATCAACTTAAGGATCATTCACATGAGAGCGAATCGCGAACTGCGAACAAGGGAATATTCGTAAATTCCGACATTTCTTTCACATGACAACTTTTTTGGTCACAGGTACCCGCGAATCTTATTTGTAAATGTAAGAAGTAAGATGTGTCAATTTTAAGGTTATGTTCGAACGAATTTTTCATTCGCGTATTTGTGGATCGCGTTTTTATTATGTGGATTGTGAATAAAGAGTGACAGTTCGCGGTAAGAATTTTTCAATTCGCGGGAAAATTTTTTTTATTGTAAATATTGCTATTTAAATCAATTTAGACCCAGTTTTTTTTAGATAATATGTTAGATCAATTAAATATAATGCTTTTGTGGTATAAGCAATAGAAATTTTCTATTAATACCTAAATACATTCAAATTGATTTGTTCGCGATTTGCCTATTCGAAATTCGCTCTCATGTGAATAGTCCTTAACATCAATTCTGATATAGTTAGGAGCTGTCTAGATTTTTGGTGTACCGTTTTGTGCACCACCTCGGTGCCTAGTATTGTGAGGTGGTTTTACATCACACCCCTGTTTTAACCTAACTTAATCTACCGTATGCTCGCTCACATTAGCCTTTAAAATATTAATTTTATGAATAGGTAGCTAAAACATTTGATTTCATTTCGAGTTTTTTAATCGAGTCCACCGGCTCACTATGTTATACTATATATCGCACGAAACCTAATTAGGGTTTAGGGTATCCTACGATATCCAAGGTCATAATGCTAAATACAATAAACAAAATTTATTCTCTCACAGGAAGATCTATGGGAGTAATGAACCTATTAGCGGCATAAGTAGAATTTATAATTCATATGATGAAACAACAAAATGTTTTGAGCAATCATGTTCGGGACAAGACCATTTTGTCTCCCTTGTGTTTGTATTAGCCCTATAAAATATATATTTGCTTATGTTATACCTATCTGTTTTATATAAATATTAACAACTGCAATTAGTGATGAGCCTGGCAATTTTCATGCTGGCAAATTTCTGCTGTGATCGTTGCTTGCAATAAGCACTCCACGTTACAGATCTGAAAAAATGCATATTAAGAAATGAAAACTAAGGTCCTTTTAATTCCTAAGCCGTATTAACTTTTTCAAGTTTTGGTTGTTATTTTATTGAGTGCAGTCGAATAAATGGAACAACCATAAGGGATCCGGAAGGGCCGAACAGTATGATAACCTCTCCATATCGCTATATGTCCCCAAGAAAAAAGCATTAAGATGATGGATAGCATATCATTTCATTCTATGAAATATATATAAAAAAATATTTTTTTGAAAAAGCGCCCCTAAAAATTGGGGGTGGCCATAAACTTTGTCTGAGCGATATATTGGAAAAAATATTAGCTAAATATCATGTTAAAGATTTTATTCGCTTTCTATAAAAATTTTCGAAAAAAACAGCATTTTAGTGAAAAAAAAACCCCAAAAAAGTAGGCTTGGCAAAAAGCATTATATAACCAACTTATAAAGGAGGGCAGAGCCTAAATATGTTGTAAAGGTTGTAACATTATATCTCTCTAAATTTAGCTTTAAAAAGGTATTTTTCTAAATTCTGGGCGTGGCAGTGGACGTATTAAAAAATATTACATTTAACCATTTCGGAGCCCTAGGGAATATGTGGTCCAAATTTCAGCTTTCTAGCTTAATTTTAAAGCCCTAAAAACTGCGTACGGACGGACGGAAATTTCTAAATAGTCTTAGGTTTTTTTGCCTGATCATAAATATATATACTTTTACGATGAATATTAAGGGGTGTTACAAACTATGTGTCAAAATAAGTATACCCTTATGATGAGGGTATACAAATCGCGAAATATTACTCCTAAACTCTCTATGAACTTTTAAGTCATAAAAAATTCGTTCGAATCGTTTTGTCATACGACTGAATAGATAAAAACAAAAATGAACGTAAACGACTCCTATCTTCAGGGCAATATGCTGTTCGATATAGCTTTTACGATATAACTATTTAATATAGCAACAAAAGCAACTTCTTGCAGCAATACAGCCAACTTCAAAAGGAAGCTTCAGCAACTGTACTGCTAGATTGAAAGGTGATCGAGATTTGTAGAAGCATTTATTGAGACAATTAATGTCTATAAAGATGTCGAACGCTTTAATGATTTAGACGCAATAAAAGGTTTCCCTCTATCATTAGCCGAAAATGTTGTTAATTGGTGGCAAGGTGTTAAGACAAAAGCTAGATTATGGCCAGATGTCCTTAATCTCCTTCGAAATGCGTATGCGCCTGCTATGCCAGCTTACCGCATCTATATGGAAGTTTTTAAGCACAAACAGAAACCTAGGGAAACCCTTGATGATTTTATCTGCACCCAAAGGTCTTTATTATCCAGAATACCTAGTCCAATGCCAGCAGAATCAATAATGATTGATTTAATTTATGGTCTACTCCATATAAGCATTCGTGATGGTGTTTCCAGAGAAAGCGTCACCACCTTTCAAGAGCTTTTAGTAAAGACCAGGTCGGTTGAACTTTCAAGGTCAGAAAAGAATACTCAGCAGAATCTTCACTCTAATATTTCTGAACCCAAAATTCTAAATGCAGAAGCAGAGGACATACAATTGAGGAATGTCTAAAAAAGAAGAAAGATGATCTTGAGAAAACAACGAGCATACCAGCTCCTACTGAGTCCAAGCTGCATTGCTATAAATGCAATGCGCCAGGTTTTGTGAGATCCTATTTTCCTAATTTTAAGAATATACCCAAAGGACCTCCTACGGTATCCTTCAACAGCATGCGGACTACACTGGGAACATCTATCCCTACGATTCCAATAGCATCCCATGGTGAAACCGGAATTGCTTATATGATACAGCTTTGCTGGAAGAGAATTATTCCGCACAAAGTTCCGCAACGTAGATGCAAATGTCACATATGCCGATGAAAATTTTACGTCACAAGAAATTTGCATTGCAGATACAAACATCGATTGAGACCAATCTGATTTATTGCGTTATCAAAAGCAACAGACAACCGTACTCTTATCGGGATTGATTTTCTGAGGAAAATGGAGTGATTCTTCATATAGGTCAAAGAAATTGGTACTTCGCAGATCAAACTCAAAAACGTTTTGAGTTTTATGACACGACTCATGCGATCATACGCCATGAATCCCCAATTTTCGCAAAAACTTTGATGTTTAACCCCATTTCACCAATTGCCAAAACATCAGAGGTAATCCAGAAACTGGAAGTAGCTGCGAATTCCTTGAAAAACAGTACTGCAGGCAATCAATGTTCCCTAAGAGCCACTCCGAAGTCGATTGACCCCGCATCCCCCTTTTTATCGTGGTTTGAGCCTTTAAAATCAAGTTTAGCGCAACCTATGAAGAGAAAGAGCACATTTCGATATATTGTAAACAATAATTATTTACCAAATGCTATTCAAATGATTTTTAATGACTCCTTAAGAAGTACCAATGTCTGTCCAAATATTAGAAGTGAAAACCTTTTTCCAAACCTAGTACATTGGCAAGACGAAATTGATCCAGATTCTTCCTTTATGGAAATAAATCTATTGGATGTTGACCGATAACAGCGATCCAATAGCTTGTACGCCATATAGATTATCACCAACCAAAAGAAAACAGCTCCGATTAGAATTGGACAAAATGCTTTAGACGGACATGATCGAAGAATGCGAATATCTTTGGGCGGCACTTGTTGTCCTAGTTCCCAAGAAAGATGGAGGAATTCGTGTATGCACAGACTACAGGAAACTATAACAAATCACCTTTCCAGATAGGTATCTGTGGTTCATACAAGTGGATTCTAATAGTCGAGGACCTTGCAAGCCGATGGGTTGAGTTATTCCCCTTGATCGAAGCAACAGCTAAAAATTGTGCAATGACGTTACTGAATGGAACTCAGTTTATATCATCACTGTTGCAACAACTGACTCACTGCCTTGGAATCCAGCAAACCCTTACACCAGTATACCGTCCCGAATCGAATCCAGTTAAACAGAAGGACAGAGATATGAAGACACAACTCACCATCTTAGTAGGAAACAACCATTCTTCCTGGGCAGATGCTACACCTTCAATCCGATTCGCTATGAATACTGTAAAATGTCAAAGTACTAGATATACCGCAGCATACTTAACTTTTGGTCGTGAACTCCGAACTCTGGATAACGTCATGACTTACGAAGCAGCCGAAAATTTCATACCGCAATAATGCCTAAAGAAGCTACAGAAAAGACTCAAGACGATAACAAACATTACGTTGACAAAAAAAGACGACGACAACCTACTTACAAAGAAGGCGACCTTGTACTTTTAAGCACCCACTTTCTAAGCAATGCACCAAAACCCAAAACTGCAAGTTTATGCCGAAAAGAGATAATCAAACAAATTGGGGCATCTACATACCAAGTTACTGCCAAGGATGACCTTACTAGTCCCTTGGGGACCTATGACCTATCATGTGTCATCACTAACAAAATATAGCAGCTCTCCAAACCTCCGGAGTGAACAGCCACTTCGAACACTTCGATCTCAGCGCCAGAGGGGCAGAATGTAATAACGTAGCATTTAAGTTGACAATAAATTATAACAACGTAGCATTTAACTTGACATAAAAATGTAACGACGTATTTCTTAGGTTAAACATAACAAACCATTTTAATAATTATATTTGAATTCCCTTATAAAATGTCTTTATCAAAATTTCTTTCATTAGTATTATAATTTTTCATCATTACTGTACAATTTCATAAATTTCAGAACATAATTACTAGCACTGGTATATAATGGAAAGCTCCTTACTTACTCCTTACTGGCACTACATTTGAAAGTTGGGTAATTTTAGCTTTTAGGGTACAATTGTCCGATGACCTTGACTTTGAAATACATCATTTTTAAGGTCATTCTGAACACGTTGATATATATATTTAGGGCGCGCTCATGCCCACTTCATATTTTTTTTTTTGGGTTAAAAAATTATCATTTTTTTATTTTTAATATTCCACATTATCCGATACTTCCCCATCTCTAACTCACTCTTGTCTTTCTTGTTTCGCATGAGACGCTAGACAGGACGACCTGCCTATTCAACGCGTACTGCGATTCGCATACACGTGGTAAGAGAAGCACAAGAGATAATTGCTTAGCTAATAACCTATCATCCTTTCAAAGTTGAAAGCCTACCCACCACCGTAACGACCGACCGACAAACATACCAATGCTTACGCGCTGAATAAGACGTGTTGGATTTACGTCAAATGCAAATGGAAATTCACTTGCGGGAAATACATTTTATAAGCGGTTTCTTTCAATAAGTATGGTGTAAAAATATGGCACGCTACTGATTTTGAAAAAGCTTCACGACTATCTGAGTTAAAAATTCTTGTCTTTGTGAATGCTGTCTGGAAAATGAGGAAACCTTCACTTTATCTGTGAATGTCTTTTGTAAGAACCAGACTGGCTATCCTTTGCAATCCCTGCCTCCGTGAAGATAATTGAACTAGCCAACCTCTTTCGCTTTCCCAAAAGCTCTGGCCACTTGAACTAGCAGTTCTGTGGTAAGTATGGGCGGCCTTTGAAGAAGGGCAATGGACCACTAGGTCTAAGTACATATTGTTTTTAGACAACCCATACACAATATGATACAATACCGGGCCGCACTTAAACGCTAAGCCACTATACTCACGATAGATGAATGAATGAAATAAATAATAAATACGATGAGATAAAGATGTCTTTATACCACTATACAGGGTTTTATAGACTTAAGGTTTAATATCTTGGAATATGATACGTGGAAACATTTTAAGAAAAAATCAATCTTTAATTTTTACATTTGCAAAGAATTTAAGGAAAGTTCTAATTATAACTCCGTTGGCAATTTCATCAGAAAATTCATGTAGGGCTTTATTTTTAGATAAAATAACATTCTTTGTAACACCGCTTAAACAATGTCAATATCTTATTTGAATTTCAAAATATTAAAAATATTAATTTTAAGTTACGTGTGATTTTCTTACTTATTTTAATAATGGGCAGCATTGTACAATATTACATTTTGTTATAAATTGTTACATTTGATCAAATATCAAATTGAATTCTCAATTGAATTCTGAAGTTTATTTGAAATTTATTTGATGTTACAACATAAATGTGTGGCAGAATCCATTGCATTGAGGTCAAACAAAAGTTCTCCTCGTCTTACTTTCTGCATTTGTGTTTTGGGGACAAAAAGTTTTTGCGTAGTTTTTGCCGTCTCTTGTAAAATTTCCATTTATGGAGTAATCAGGCTTACACTGTAAGCCGACGATATGTGACTATTTTCATAAGTGATTTTGAATCACTTCAATTCCTGAATACGCAAAAAAAAATAGAGAATTGGTGCATCATTGCAAGAGTTTCGGCGGTTAGTATTGCTTAACACGGCATTATATTCCCTTCGATAATACTTGTATAATAATAAAAGCATTTGATTTGCTTCAGTTATTGATACAATTTTTAGTTCGAAATTTCAAAAAGAGTTCAATATCTTCATATTTAGTACAATAATGTTTACCAAATCATCAACCAAGTTTGGGTGGAGGAAATCTTGAAAGGATGACTGGACCGTCAGCTCCATATGCCCCATATAAACTTGCAAGAACTATCGAGGCACATCCCTGTTAAATGTCGCAGATGCTTTTCTGTGAACGTCTCAAACCCTTCTGGAACACACTTATCGGCACACCTCCGGACCCGCAGATCGACAATAGAGCAAAACACACTAAGGTAAGCCCGGGGAAAGACCAACGAATTTTAAGTCAAAGTCGTATCTTTTGCTCTATATGAAGCCAGGTGCGGCTTCTTTATTATTATTGTTTTTCTTATAATGTACACGCACTTAAGGTACTTTGGATACCCTTATAATGAGTTTAGTGACACAGTGCGAAAAATGAAGCGTTAGAGAAAGGATTAGAGAAAGGGAGAAACTGATGCACATTGGTTTTAAATATCTGTAAACTAAATATAATGTGTTGGAAGAACAGAGCGTGGTAGAGCATTCCGCATTCGTATTGTACGGATGAGAAAGGAATCTTTATATTTCACAGTAAGTCCGAATATAGGCTTAAGGGTAAACTAAGACGCATTCCTAGCATGACGTGTATTGCGGTTGAATTGTTTATGGGGTGGAATGCGACTGGCTATTTCGTTAGCGCACTTATGATGGTAAACAATGACAAACAGGTGACATTGCGACGGTGACTAAGAGAGTCAAGCGACTGGACGATTTCTCGATTACCAGTAAGTTTTATCGCACGTTTTTGAATTCTATCAAGTAGCTCCAAATATGTTATTAGTGCACCGGATCTTGCATCGCTTGAGAAAGCCTAGACATGTCGCAGCGTTCTTGGCGACGTCCAATATGGTGTCATTCTAACGAAATTGAAATTTGTCGGTAACACACATACTGAGGATCGAAAGCCTTTCGGTTTCTGCGACGCAAGTGTCATCCGTGGATGATGGCATAGTATTGGGGTTTCGCTTTAATGACAGAAGACAGCATCGTGCTTTGGAGGCATTAAATTCTACTCTAATGTTCTTACCCCACTTAAGAATGCTGTCAAGGTCAGAATTTAATGAGCTTAACATACGTTGCCGTTGTAGCTCACCCCCAAAGAGGAGGGACGTGAATCATAAAACGGATATTCAAAGCTAAGGGTACTATCACTGCGATGGAATGCATTGGATTAGTAGTGACAAACAGGATATATTAGTTCATATATGGTACAACTACAAATAAAAATAATTGTCAACGAAAATTAACAATGTCACCATAAGGAAGAAAACATATTAAATATATTAGGACTCACTATTGACCAGTGCATCACGCCACTATTTTTTTAACTTAAGCATATGGACCAGACAAAATCGTAAAATCTTTTGTTACGACAAAACTGATTTCAAATTCAATTATGTGAGCCACATGTTTAAATGTTTGTTACTCCATTTAAACCCAGAGCAGAGAGCACTTGCATTTTATTATTAATATCATTCGGACCGCAAAAAATGTTTTGTTTATGCCAGAAACAATTGCTTAAGGGTTGTTGAATCGACAATTTATCCTAGCAAGGATACCCCTGTTAAATTAGTTCTACAAAAAAAATAAACTCAAGCCGTGAAAATCCCCGCAACCACTTGTACTTTATTGAATAGAAGTGGGATAATTATATCAGGCAATGACATACGATATACTAGAAGAGTAGATTCCACCGTCAAATCAAATGTCCCTTTTTAAGGCAATGTCGGTCTGTCTCGGGGGGTTAATAACGTCTACATCGTTGAGCCTGCATAACGTAGCAAAGTGACGCGTCTTTTCTAACTGTGAAGACATCGTGAGTTAAAGCAAACATAATCATCCCTAAGGACAATATTGAAATTAACTTGCTGATTTCAGTAGGGGTGAAAGAGATGACAACGATGAACATAACCACATTATGAACCACAATGTAGCAATCTCAAACCTCGAAGACACTACAGACAACACGTTCGGTGGTGTTAAGTACAGCCGATGTATAATGTTTAGTCATAGTGTAAAAGTCAGCGTGTAATCTCGTATTGTTAAGGGTGGTACAGAAACAGAATGTCGTAACAACAAGAGTAAAAGAAGAAGTAGGTAGGTAAAAAGCAATCATTGAACATGACAAATGAACTCCGTAAGGGCGAGTTTACACCTATCGCCTTGAAATAAACCAACGAATTCGTTTTGTGAAGGGTATGTATTGATTTAGTTTTTATGATACGCCTTTGTTTACGGGGATGTTATTGCATGTCTATTATGTTATTTCGATTGCGGTTAGTCAATAATAGGCAGTAAGGGCTGCTGGAGAGGTCGGTGATACTAGTTATATCTTTTCTTTGATGGGTTGTTAAAATGTGAACAGATTTAAAAATTAGCTTCCCTTTTTTCGATACTTTTGCTTGGTTTGAATGGGGTGGGTACATATTTGCTTTCCAAATATTTTTATGTTAATTGACCATGAAATTAAATAAGCGGTATAAGTAAATCTTTTAATATGCTGATTTCAGTACAAGTCCAATGAAGACTTTAAATTTAAAATTAAATATTTTTACATGGTTTTCGTGAATGTATTTTATAAATGATTTCACCGATACTTAATAATATGAATTTTATACGTAATTAAAAAAACATATTTTTGTATACATATATACTTACATAAATAATAATCTGCTAAAAAATTTTCTGTTGCAAAAATTCAGATCAAGACAAATAATATACTAAACAATAAGACTAAATACAGTCGAACTTCGATAACTCGAACCACCACTTGCCACAAAAAAAAAATTCGAGTTATCAAGACTTCGAGTTATCAAGTAAAATACAAAATTGATATAAATATGTACATATATGTATTTATTTGCGAATATATAAGAAAAAAAAAGTACAGGAAAGGAACATATGTATTTATTATTTAAAATAGTCTGTTATACATAACTAAAAAGTGTTTGTATTTTGGTGTTCAAAAAAATCTTCAATAGAGTTTAAACTATTATAAACAGAATCGGTTGTTCTTTCATTAGTCTTTAAATATACACGCAAAGTGCTTAATGACTTTGCAACCAACTCTTTTGAAGGCGGTTGAATCAAATCATCCTCCAAATCGTTCTCCATTACATCACTGTCGCTGTCATCGATATTGTCGAGCTGTGCAGATTCAGATTCACATCTGACAATATCTTCGACAATATCTTCATCTGTGAGATACTCCGAAGTAACAATATCGTCATCCACCTGCAAAAAATCATCATACGTAACACCTTGTATATTTCTGGTAATTTTCCAAGCTTCAAATTTCGTCTGCAGTTGAATTTCTCCCTCATTTCTTTCGTTGGAGCGTTCAATCATGAAAATCAAAGGAATTGCATCTTCTTCCTCCCACTCAGAATATTCACCAAAACCGGCTTTTTTAAAGCAATTGGAAATGGTCTCAGACTGAACGTCGATATTCCACGCATTGGTTATTTCATCAACACAGTCTATCATAGTAATGTTAGTTTTTTTGTTTTCTTCAAAATCTTTTATGGTTTTTTTCAAAATCCTATGGCGGTAATGACATTTCACGTTTTGTATGATGCCTTGATTAAGTGGTTGCAACTTTAATGTCATATTGGGAGGAAAAAAAACGAGTTTAATAAATTTTAATTTTTGTTGAATGTCTTTAGGATGAGCCGGGCAGTTGTCAATGAAAAGAATAATTTTTCTTCCCATTTTACCAAAATGTTTGTCTAAATTTGCCACCCATTCTTCAAAAAGTGCTCCTGTCATCCACGCTTTCGTATTTGCCTTATAGTCGAGAGGTAACCATTTAACACCTCGACAGCAGCGAGGCCGATTGCTTATACCTATTAAGAGCAGTTTTAGTTTTTCTGACCCATCCATGTTTGCGGCAATCATCAATGTAACTCTTTGTTTGCTGTGCTTTCTCCCATGGCACTTCTGGTTTTTAAAAGTCAAAGTGTTATCTGGGTGACATTTAAAAAATAGGCCCGTCTCACTTGCATTAAATACGTCCCTTGCTTGATAACCCTCCAATAAATGAGGTAAAAAAACACTTTTCCATTTAGTACAGTCCTCGTCACTCACATCATTACTCGCTCCACAAGCCTTTTTATGACATATGCCGTTCCTTTAAAAAAAAATTTTAATCTGAAGGTACAGATTTTTGTTACATAAATGTGTGTACATACCTACGTTTCCAATTATCCAGCCAACCCGTGCTTGCCTTAAAATTTGGAAGTCCCAGTTTTTGACTAAAATCCACCGCTTTTTCTTTAATTAACCCTCCAGATATAGGTAAGTTCTGCCTCCTTGTCAATTTAAACCATTCTAAGACGGCTTTGTCCACATTTTCGTATGTTGGTTTTTTAAGTCTCTTGGAATTTACACTTACAGCACCATTTTCGATTGCAGTGACAATACTTTCTTTATTTTTTAAAATGGTAGACACTGTACTTGCCGGAACACGATACTTCACAGCCACATCCTTCTTTTTCAACCCACTTTCCACCTCTTTTATAAGTTAAAATTTTTCTTCAAGAGATAATGTTTTTAGCGTACGCTTTACCGACATATCAACGTTAACAAGTGTAAACAACTAACAATATCTACACACTCCACTGTTTATACGAATCTTCAACTCTGTGTTTTGTTTTGTCTTCCTCTTATTTTTTTCAATAATTCAAAAAAATATAGCAACCTGGAAGAAATTTGAAAATGTTTACTCACACATTGTTTGCCCGATCCACAAGAAAGGAGACCCTCTTAACTGCACCAACTATTGAGGTATAAGTCTCCTCAACATCACATACAAGATCCTGTCTGCCGTGCTGTGTGAACGCCTGAAACCATTTGTCAACGAACTGATTGGACCCTATCAGTGCTATTTTAGGCCCAGTAAGTCCAACTGACCAGATTTTCACACTTCGGCAGATCCTGGAAAAAACCCAAGAAGTCCAGATCGATACTCACCATCTTTTTATCGATTTTAAGGCCGCATATGACAGCATTTATAGAGACGAGCTATACAGAGCCATGTCTAGTTTTGGCATACCTGCCAAACTCGTCAGATTGTGCAGGATGACGATGCAGAACTCTCGCTGCTCCATTAAGGTCGGAAACAATCTCACCGAGACCTTTGATGTGAAAAAAACACATCGACATCATTGGCAGAACACAGCGAGCTGTCACTGGTGCGTTTGCAAGTATCAGTACAGAGGCGGCAAAAATGGGTTTAGAAGTGATTGAGGGCAAAACGAAATATATGCTGTCAACAAGAAGGGACGCACAACATCGACGAATCGGACAGAACGTCACGATAGACAGCTATAACTTCGAGGTAGTTCGGGACTTTATCTACCTCGGCTCTGCTATTAACTCTGACAATGACATATCGTCAGAAATCAAGCGAAGAATTACACTTGCCAATCGCTGTTACTTTGGCCTAAGGAGGCAATTGATTAGTAAGGCCTTGTCGAGAAACACCAAGGAGACTCTATATAAGACCCTCATCATCCCAGTCCTGCTGTATGGCGCAGAAGCATGGACGTTATCAAAGGCGGATGAAGATCTCCTTGGTCGTTTCGAACGCAAAATTCTTCGAGTGATTTTCGGTCCCGTTTGCGTTGACGGGCTTTGGAGGAGGAGATTTAACAGCGAACTCTACGAGCTGTACAGCGACATCGACCTGGTCAGAAAAATACGGATTAGTCGTCTAAGATGGCTGGGACATGTAGAGCGAATGGACACCAACGCTCCGGCCCGAAGAGTCTTCGAATCAACCCGGAGGGACAACGCAGTAGAGGAAGACCTCGCCTCAGGTGGCGCGCGCAAGTGGAAGTGGACCTCAACCAACTTGGAGTGCGCAACTGGGGGCAGTTAGCCAAAGATCGTGCTAACTGGAGAGGCGTATTGGTTGAGGCCCAGGTCCACCCCGGACTGTAGCGCCACCTAAGTAAGTAAGTATACGAAAATTACGATTTTCTACACGGTATGTATAAGGAACATTCAAACTCAGTGCCCCCGAAAGCGATGCATTATAAAACGAACTTGTTAAAACACGCAGAATTAGGGAATTCCCCTTCAGAATTTGGGATTTCCCCCTTTAGAATTCGACTTATCGAAGGTGACGCCAAATAATCTCTTCGAGGTATCAAGACATTCGAGTTATAGAAGTTCGAGTTATCAAATACAAATTACATGCAAATTTTAGTGTTGGCGCTATTGCCAACCAATTTTATTCGAGTTATTAAATATTCGAGTTATCGAAGTTCGACTGTAATTATAAAAATAAGAAATTTTCTAAAAAGTGATGAAACTGGTGAGGATGTGAGTTAAGCACACTAAACAAATTTTAGGATCATATCAAAAGAAATGATCGATATTAACATTAACAGCGAAAATCCATCCCGAATGTTCTTAAATTAGCAGCTTATTTAAGGATCTTAGCACAAGGAAGTTATCAACTGAGCGTTGGAAACGATTATAAAATTGGCATGGTGCAGCTAACAGTGACCGTCATTCTTAAAGAAGTGCTTAGTGTCTTAGAATGGCGCCTATGTCCTAAATGGATAAAATTCAACTACACACGGAAGGAAAAACGACAGGCACAAATATACTTTTTATATACATACATAAAAAGTAGAATCCCAAATATACATAGTAGGAGCTATTGATGGAACATATATTAAAATTGTTGGCCCGAATAAAGACTTCGGCATGTGTACAACAACAGAAAATAATTTTATAGTATAAATGCGATTCTCGTAATTTTTTTCATATTGCAGTTGGCAAGTAATTTAAATTTTATTTTTAAGGTCTGTGATCACTTAATGTGCATCAGATATATAAATAAAAAAAAATCCAGGATCATCTCAAGACGCTAATATTTGGAATATGTCCCAGTTGAAGGTGAAGTTAGAGGAAGATTATAGAATGGGCTGACTTTCGAATTCTTGGTATAAGTATTAATTTATATTCATTTGTTTACAGATACCTATGATGATATTTTAGGTGACGGAAGGTATCCCCTATCTCCATATATGATGACACCATATCGGAATTCTGATGAAGGTTATTTACAAGCAACTTTCGGCACAAAACATGCGCAGGGTAGAAATAAAACTGAAAGAATAATTGGTGTACTGAAAAGCAGATTTAGGTGCACATTACAAGCGCGATAACTTAATTACTATCCAGTAACACAAGTTATTAATGTATGTGCAGTTCTTCATAATATCTGTTTAAATACAAAGTGGAAAATTCTGAAATCGAAGAAGTACAAATTGAAAATGTTCCACAAATACAACATTTAATGAAGGCAATCGAATAAGAGATTCAATTGCAAGATTTATGTAAAAAATCATATTCAATAAGAAAACATTATTGAAATAATATATAACAATTCCCACATTTAAACATCAAATGTAATTAACACCGATTCACAATGCCTTTTCTAAACAGTATTCGCAGTGGAAGTAAAATCTGTCAATTGATACGCATAATACCAAACTTTCGATTGTTTGATAAATTGTATCGTATTTCAAATATCGATCTTTGACAAACATAATAAGGGTGCTTGTGTATGTAATGTATTCATATTTGATTTGAAATAAGTCGGTCCTGGTGGCCAGTCAGCTCAAAAAGTGGCAGTTCAACGGCGAAAGAAGAGGGACAGTAAATATTTTTTGTGTTCATAAATATTTTTTGTGTTCATAAATTTTTACTCCTTAAAGTAAATAATTGAATATTTAAAAACTAAAACTATACCAAACCTTTTCTTGGTCTGCCTAATATTGGTACCTACATGACTTACATATATTAGATACAAAATATAATATATAATTTTTATTGTCACGTTAACATGTATTGGTTCTTCAATGGGCTTAGCCCCATCCGTCATCCAACGTTGGACACCTTTTGGATACATCTGCTACCCTAGAACTTTGTTACTACTTTGCCAGTTACCGATTTCCGGGCCTTTAACCAAACCAACATTATAAATTGATTAAGTAGATTTTTAACACATATGGAAGACACATACAATTTAAACTACTTCACAACAATTTATACTCTCCAATGTTTGTTAAACTTTTGGGGTGGGGCAAAAAATTTTGGAGGGGAGCTTAGATAAGTCCACTTCTTTGTAAAAACTGCAGATGCCATGATCTCAAAGTAGACAGTTGTTAAGAACTCAGCGTCACTGCAATGTTTTAAACTGTTTTTGGAAAATAAAAGTACCTACATATGTACTTTAGTAACAATTTTTCGAAAATTTCTTGTTCAAGATTTTGTAAAATTTAAGTTGCCAACAAAAGAGTGCTGATTATCACTTTAATATAACTAACTTTTCTTCGACTTCCTTATTAAAAATCAGTAAAAAGTGTATAAAAGAATACCTACCTTCTTCAATTTTTCAATCTTTGAATAATTTAGTAGTTCAGTAGCTTTTGCGGTAGAACATGTAGGGTAATAAATTTATAACGTGTGTTTTTTATATCCGGTTTCGGTAGATAAATACCAGTGACGCAGACGGTAGGATCCTTTTTAAATTAAGAAGGATCCAGTGATCGAATAAATAATCGGAAAATAATCGTGGGAAATATAAAATCATTTAATAAATTCGAAGAATTCATTATACGTAAATACTACTTACTTATTTAACATGCTCCCGACCCATGAAGAGTCTCTGCCTGAGACAGAGTTGCCTTCAATCCTCTACGGTGCCGGGCACGCTGCTTCCAGTTATCCAGACCAAGCGCTCTGGCATCCGCGATGGTTTGGTATTTGAAACGGAGGCTCGGTCTTCCTTTTCGTCTCGAATCTGGGGGCTGGGATTCCAAGATCCTCTTGGCTGGAGCATTATTGTCCATTCGCTCAATGTGGCCGAGCCAATGTAGTCGGCATGTTTTGGCTTTTTGGACTACATCCATATTTTGGACAGCTCATAGAGTTCGTAGTTGTATCTTCGCCTCCATTCGCCCTCCTCGCACACAGGGCCATAAATTCTTCGCAGAATTTTTCTCTCAAAAGAGTTAAGTTAATCTACTCTCCTTTCCTGTTTTTCATCCAGCACTCAGCAGTACGGAGCAGAACTGGCAGGATCAGAGTTTTGTATATAACTTACACTTCGTCCTTTGAGTAAGAAGTTTTGAACCCATTTGTGTTGCCAAACCGAAGCAGCAACGGTTTCCTAGGGTAATTCTTCGTTGAATCTCCACTAATGTGTCGTTTGCGGAGTTAATGTTAACTTCGAGGTAGGTTAACTCCCTAAGCACGTCGAAGTATCTGCTTTCAACAGTTACGTTTCGTCCTACCCGGTGGACAGATGTTTCTTTGTTTTCTCCTCGTTAACTTCAAGGCCAACTAAGCGCGCCTATTCTTCAATTGCCGTAAAAGCCTCTTCTCTCGGCACGTTGGGAGCGTCCGATAATGTCGATATCGCCCGCATACCGCAGTGGCTGTACAGATCTGTTGAAGATCGTGCCTTCCATGTTTACACCTGCCCTGCGCACTATCTGTTCCACGATATTGTTGAAGAATTCACATGATAGCGCAGCCCCTTGCCGGAATCCGGTACATGTTTAGAACAATTCAGATGAGCTGCTGTCAAACTGCACATTGCACCGCGTATTCTCCAGCGCCACACGGCTCAGTTGGATCAGTTTTGCCCTGATCCCAAATTCGGCAATCGCCACGTAGAGCTCCTGACGATGAATGCTATCATATGCAGCATTGAAGTCGATGAAAAGATGATGTGTCTCGACTTGAAATTCGTTGGTCTGTTTAGGATTTGTCCTAGTGTGAAAATTTGGACAATTGTCGATTTTTCGGGCCAAAAGCAACACTGATACTTGCCGATTATTGTGCTGCAAAACGACTTGAGTAGTTCACACAGTACGTTGGATAAGATCTTATATGCGACATTAAGTAAGGATATGCCTCGTCAGTTCGTTCAAGACATAGGATCGCCTTTCTTGTATATGGGGCATATGGAGCTGATAGTCCAGTCGTCGGGCATGGTTTCTTCCACCATACTTGGTTGATGATTTAGTGCATGCACCCTACCAAAGCATCACCACGATGTTTGAAAAGTTCCGCTGGCAGGCCATCAGAGCCAGCAGTCGAGTTGTTTTCTAGCCATAGCAACTTCCTCTAAACTGGGAGATGGAATTCCTTCTACATTGAATGGACGCGGGTTCTCTACTTGCCCTACCACTATCTCAATATTATGCCCATTAAGCAGCTGTCGAAAATGCTGCTTAAACACATCTATAATTCCCTGTGGTTCGGTGGCAAGGTTCCGATCAACATTTTGAAGAGCCTGCATTCCTGGCTTGAAGCCAGCCGCCAGTTGCTTGGCTTTCTTGTAGAACATCCTGATGTTGTTTCGTTCGCTGGACTATTCGATTTCCTTTTCCCTTCTCCTAGCTCTATACTCTTCCATAGCTGCTCTTGTTTTACGCTGCAGTGCCTGTATATGTGCACGTTCTGTCACCATTTTTCGGTGGACGCACTCATCATCATATCACGGGCTCTTTTTCTCTGGCGGCGCTAGACTACGGTGGTCTCGGCTACTTCCTTGATGATGTTGCGATACTGCTGCCAAATGATGCTTGTATTTGTGGATGGTGAGTGCACAGCGGAAAGATTCTCGCTCAGGCGCTCTCTGTAGACTCTGGCTACTCAAACCGTTGCTGAGGCGTCTAACGTGAAATTTATTTTTCTGGGCGATTCACAACTTCTTTTCATTTATTCTTTTCAGTCGAGCTCTGAATCTAGCCAATACGAGGAAGTGGTCAGCGTCAAAGCTTGCCCCTCGGTATGTGTGCACGTTTGGATTTAGGTGTGTGCCTTGCATCGATTACCATGTTGTCGATTTGGTTGACGGTTCGACCATCTGGAGAGCGCCAGGTTTCTTTCTGCATCCTTAGCCTTGGAAAAATAGTGCTACCTATCAACGTATTACGAGCTGCCGCAATGACCATTAGTCGGAATCAGTTGTCTGTTGTTGTGTCGTAGAGACTTTCTAACTAATCCGTCAAAGATGTTTTCCTTACCAATTTTAGCGTTAAAGTCCCCGAGTACGATTTTGACTTCGTACTCCGGACAGGCTCCGTAGGCACCATCCAATAGGTCATAAAATTGCTCCTTGATTGGGTCTTCAGCTTTATCGGTAGGGGCGTGGGCACATATTAGGCTGATATTTTAAAATGTGCCTTGGATACGGATTACAGCCAGGCGATCGCTTATTGGTCTAAAATCAATGACCATTGATCTTAGCCGATTTCCCACGGCGAATCTGCATTCTAATACGTGCAACTTATAGTGGTAATTGCAATAAATGTTGCCTGTTTATTTTTCTGCATACCTGAACCTATCCAACGTATCTCCTGGTCCGCGGTAATATTTGGTTTATACCGCTCGAGGACAGATTTCAGTTTTTTAGCAGCACCCGGGGAGTACAGCGTATATACTTTTCGGGTGCATAATCTTAAATCAGAAGCCTTTGTCGTTCCGGGTCGTGATCTTATATGATTGCGGTCAGCATCCGAGGTTGGCCGAAAGAGACCTCTCATAACATGGGTTTTTTACGTGGTAGGGAAGGTACCCCGACGGCACAACCCCCAACCTGGAGGGCCATATCCAAAAATAAACTTTGGATTGTTGCCAGTATTCCACTACGGAGAGCGCTGCTGTTGGCCCATTAAGGGCTCATCCGCCACCATCTCTTTTCCGACACCCTGACTAGTGCTGAAAATCCTCAATGGCCTTAGCTCCAAAATGTCGAAGTAGCTGATATAATGTATATTCCATAATTACCGTTGACGTCACCGTTAATCCAATCCAGTGAATTCATCCGTCGTACGTCTCTCTCTCTGGGGTGCCTATATAGCCAGCCTTTTGAGGCTCATTCAGTCAGTCATCATAGACATAGTAATTATAAGGTTGGTATTTTTGGCAAGTCAAGTTCGTTCAATTCAAGACTAATATCCGGTGGTTACCGCGGGGAGGTAAATTTTTTTTTTTTTTATAATGTACGCGCCCTAAAGAGATTTTGGATACCCTTATAATGAAGTAACACAGTGCGGGCATTAGGGAAGTGAAGGATTAGAAAAAAGGAGATACCGATGCACGTTGGTTTTAAATGTCTGTAAACTATAATGCGTAGGAAAAACAGAGCGGGGTAGAGCATTCCATATTCGTATTGTACGGTTAAGAAACGAATCCTTGTATTTCACTGTATGTCCGAATACAGGCTTGAGGGTAAACTGATGTGCATTCCTAGCATGGTGAGTATTGCGGTGGAATTGCTGTAATGGTGGAATGCAACTGGCTATTTCATTTGAGCACTTGTGGTGCAAGTACCGATAAAACAATGACAGACAGGAGACATCACGACGATGACTAAGAGAGTCAAATGATTTCGTGATGTCTCGATCGCCAATAAATTTTACAGGACGTTTTTGAATCCTGTCAAGTAGCTCCAAATATGTCATTGGTGCACCAGACCAGATATGAGCGTTGCACTCAAGTTTTGGGCGAATGAACGCCTTGTAGATTCCAGCCAGGTCAGAAGGGGTGAAATATTTCTTGCATCGCTTAAGGAAGCCTAAACATTTCGCAGCGTTCTTGGCGACATCACATACCGAGGATGGAAAGTCTTTCGGTTTCGGCGATGCAAGTGCTATCCATGGATAAGAATTAGGGGTTCGCTTCAATGACATCAGACAGCATTGCGTTTTGGAAGCATTAAATTCCACTCTGTTGGTTTTACCCCATTTAAGTATGCTGTCAAGATCGGAATTCAATGAGCTTAACATACGTTGCCGTTCCAGTTCAACGCCCGAAGATGAGGGGCGTTGCCCAGGAAACGAATATGTAAAGCTGAGGGTACTGTAATCAGCAAAGGAATGGATTGGATTAGAAGTGACAGACAGGAGGTCATTGATAAAAATTAGAAAGAGAGTCGGAGACAAAACAGAGCCTTGAGGGACACCAGCATTTATTTGGTGAGTTGCAGACTTGAAACCGTCCAAAACAACTTGTATTGAACGGTCCGAAAGGTAATTTCTAATCCATTGAAGAAGGGTAACATCGATCCCAAATGCACGCATTTTCGACAAGAGAGCTTGATGCCAAACTCTGTCAAATGCCTTTGAAATATCAAGCGCAACGACCTTACTTTCACCACCACGGTGAATAGATTGGTTCCACTTTTCGGTTAGATATGTCATCAAATCACCAGTGGATCTGTTGCTGCGAAAACCGTACTGCCGGTCATTAAGAAGTTTTCGGGATTCAAGATATTTCATAAGCTGACGATTTATCAGCGTTTCCATGACCTTGGAAAGAAGGGAAGTTAGTGCAATTGGTCGGTAGGAGGAGACAGAGGAATATTCACCTTTTTTTGGGACGGGCTGGACAAATGCTGTTTTCTATCTGCTCGGAAAGAGCCCTGAAGAATAGGACATTTAGAAAAGCTTACGCATTGGTTTCGCCAGCGTGGAAGAACACCTCTTCAGAACGATAGGGGAAATACCATCTGGACCATCGGATTTATGCATGTTGAGATCTCGAAGAACTCTTGCCACAGTACGGGTGCGGAAGTGGATTTGTCCCATGGAGTGTTCTACGCGCTCGAGTACTGGGGGAGATAAAGCAGAATCTGGCAGCGTTGAGCTAGCTGCAAAATGAGCAGCAAGCAGATTGGCTTTATCCAAAGAGCTGACAGCTGGAATGTCATTGCAAATGAGTGTCGGGATACATGATGAGGCCGAATTTTTAATATTCTTAACAAACCACCAAAAGTTTTTACTACCGGTGGGACTTTGTAGTATTTTTTGCCTCAACTTTTGGTCGTAGGAGAATTTGACACGATTAATATGGGCATTGCAGTCATTTCTGGCTCGTTTGAAATTTTTTCGGTTTTCCTCAGTTGGGTTGGCCTTAAATGACCGAAAAGTTACCTCTTTAGCCCTGATAGCTTCTTTACAGCTCAAGTCACACCACGCGTTTTCTTTAGGTCTGATACACTTTATCCTGTTAGGGATAAAGCGTTTCATACCCAGGTGAATTAAATTTGTAATCATATCGGCAGCGGCATCCACGTCGTTGTTGAGGAAGCACAACGACCAGTTAAAACTCCTAAAGTGCGCCCGCAATGACGATTTCAGTACGAGGATAATGGGTTACAATTCTGGTGATGGAATCAGACAGTGCATCAAACTCATTATAAGTTGAATGCCTGTCCTGGTTAGGGCTTCTGTAAATAAAACAGTAGTGAATTAATTGCCTACGGACATGGAATTTTAGCCAAATAAAATTAAACTCCGGATTGGAACATTGGCCATATTGAGGTAGAAGTGGGTAGGCTGCATCACTGCGTATATAAACGGCAGGCAGACTAAACTTCGTTAAATCGGAATCAATGCTGACCTGTGTTTCACTTAGTGCCAAAACAGCAGGTTTATTGTGAATCGCATGGGCGTACAATGAAAAAAAATTGGATCTCAACCCACGAATATTACTCACGTCCACTCTAAAATTCCCACGCATATAAAAAACAAACACAAAAAACTCAACTCCGACGCTGACTTAGGCAGGGCCGTACCGTGGAGATCGTGACGTCAGCTTTCCAAAACAAATAACTGCAGGTGTTATGCCCATACAATGAATTGCTTTAATCTGCCAACAAAATCTACACAACGCGACCCGCTATTCGCCAAATGATACCCTAGCCAGCCATAGCAAGTGGACGCGAAAACATACGGCACTTGCTATAGCCAAGCAAGGCAGCAGCAAACGAATGGGAGTGGGGCGAGAGGGATTGCCCTAACACAATGCACTTTTTTTTCTTCTTTTGGATTATTTTTCCACACTAGCACAGCACAGCACACTTTTTTTGTTAGCTATCAGCGCGCGCGCGCGATTATCGTTGTTTTTGTTTCCTATGTACACTGGCTGCGGAACAATCACAGAGAGAACAAAAATGCGTGTGCAAGCGTCGGTAGGTAATTCGGCACAAACTAAGCACAATTGATGTGTAGAAATAGTTACATCATTGGGATTATATAGATCGGTAAACAAGTAAGTAAAGTGCACGACTGCTTTATACGAAACTTTCTCGATACATGAGATGCGTTTTTGAGTCGCAAAATGAATCGAAAATTAATGGTGAGAAATTCATCACTTTTTTGGTTTTTAAAAATTTGATTTTCTCAAAAACGGCACATACGATTTTGATGTTATTTTGCACATTGGACACTTTTAATATAATTGTTCGAAATACTAAAAAATATCAAAATCGTTATATCCGTTTTTGAGAAAACTAATTTAAGAAAATCGTTATATGAAAAAAATATGATTTAAAAAATCTAAGTATGCAGATTTGTTTGAGCTTATAGTGTAAAAAAACTGTACATTTTTTTAAGTTCCCTTTATTAGTTTTCGAGATATTGCCCGTTTTAGAAATTACCGTTAATCAATTTTTTTTCCAAAAACTGAGTATGCAGAATCTTTGACCCCATCCTAAACATCCTTAGTACAGACAGAAAATCCTTGAAACCACTTTCGAGAAAAATAGTGAGAAGTGATTTTTACAAAAAAAAATGTAATGCAGGTACCGTTATTTCAAAAGATAAAGCAAAAAATAAAAAGATGCCCCGAGATATAACCCCAAGAACCTTATATAGGAACTTTGAAGCAAATCTGTCGAACCGTTTCGGCATACGGCGCCCGGACAGACAGACAGACAGATCGACGGACGGCATTGGCGGACCCACTTTTTTTGACTTCTCTATAATCGTAATATCATCCCTCATACTCAGTTTGAGTTCGAAATTTCCGCACGATCGCAATAACTTTCTCTTTAGCATACTTATGTATACGAGAAAGTTAAAAAAATGGAAGAAGATTAAGTGTTAAAGTGAAGTAAAAATTAAAAAAAATATATGTACCAGAAAAAAAACATAAGTAAAGGCTACAGTCCGCTTGGAGCGAATAGTATGATACCCTATCCTCATCCCTATGTACCCCAAAGAAAAACATAAAAAAAATATTTTTTGAAGAAACGCAATCAAAAAGTGAGGCATTTTTTCGCTTTCTATAAAAATTTTCGAAGAAAATAGCATTTTAGTAAAAAACGCCCACAAAAAGTAGGCGTGGGAAAAAACTTTATAGGACAAACTTATAAAGGAGGGCAGTGCCTACATATCTTGTGAAGGTTGTAATACTCTATCTCTCTAACTTTTGCTGGAGCAAGTGCGGGCCACTTACCAACAATTGCAATAACAACGAAATCGAGAAGAACAAGATCGAATTCTGAAGGAAATTCGTTACATTCCCACCTTCAGCGGACAAGAAGATAGTAGAATGAACTCCTTCTTCAGTTGTGTGAAATATTACCTAAATCGATTTCGGGACATAGTGAGAGAGATTTTCTACGAGAAGATCCAGGGACAAGCGAAGGACACTGTCATCAACCTGCCAATATCGGGTGAATCGACAAGAAGCTTCGTTATAAACCCGACACCGAACCACACCAGATCTACAAACGAATTAGTGATGGAATTGCAAAGTATTAAGAATAAGTTCAAGTCAGTTTGAGTTAAATCAGTTTGAGTTCGAAATTTCCGCACGATCGCAATAACTTTCTCTTTAGCATACTTATGTATACGAGAAAGTTAAAAAAATGGAAGAAGATTAAGTGTTAAAGTGAAGTAAAAATTAAAAAAAATATATGTACCAGAAAAAAAACATAAGTAAAGGCTACAGTCCGCTTGGAGCGAATAGTATGATACCCTATCCTCATCCCTATGTACCCCAAAGAAAAACATAAAAAAAATATTTTTTGAAGAAACGCAATCAAAAAGTGAGGCGTTTTTTCGCTTTCTATAAAAATTTTCGAAGAAAATAGCATTTTAGTAAAAAACGCCCACAAAAAGTAGGCGTGGCAAAAAATTTTATAGGACAAACTTATAAAGGAGGGCAGTGCCTACATATCTTGTGAAGGTTGTAATACTCTATCTCTCTAACTTTTGCTGGAGCAAGTGCGGGCCACTTACCAACAATTGCAATAACAACGAAATCGAGAAGAACAAGATCGAATTCTGAAGGAAATTCGTTACATTCCCACCTTCAGCGGACAAGAAGATAGTAGAATGAACTCCTTCTTCAGTTGTGTGAAATATTACCTAAATCGATTTCGGGACATAGTGAGAGAGATTTTCTACGAGAAGATCCAGGGACAAGCGAAGGACACTGTCATCAACCTGCCAATATCGGGTGAATCGACAAGAAGCTTCGTTATAAACCCGACACCGAACCACACCAGATCTACAAACGAATTAGTGATGGAATTGCAAAGTATTAAGAATAAATCACATTTTATAGATTTAAGTAATATAGGAGTCATTCAAGCAAATACTGCAAACGAAATGACCAAGAAAACTTTGTTAGTTAAATATATGAGGAAATAATCTTGCTAAAATCATTGCTATAATCATAAAACGTAGGTACGAGGATTCTTGTATTTATTAGGCCAGATTTTCGAAAGATTCATAAACCATAGTCCAATTTTTAAGAAAAAACTCGCCATCAGAATAGGTCAGAAAAGAAATTATTCAGGCCAATATCGCCAGAACGATACACCAGGACACAGTAGGAATAATTCAGGACAGAATGGGCAGAATCCAGGACAAGGAAATCCTAGAAATTCAGTACCACAATGGTCATAAGGGCGAGTCAGTTGCTTACGGGTAAATGCATTTATTTCGTATTCGACGGTAGTTATATATACAAAAGTCTCGGTGGATATCACTGTCGTGGATATACCAAGGGGCGTTTACAATTCTTCTTGGCACTTTATTTTGAAAAGTTTGTAAAATTTGCATGTTACTTGTTGTACTGATTTTAGAACTGCTGATTTTATTTTGCATGCTGAGTTTGGCAAATCGACAAAGCAGCCAAAGCGATTATATTTAAGAACGAGCTCTTTCCGTTTCTTTTTTACGTGCGATTTCCATTTTAGTTTCTCATCTAATGTCATTCCCAAATATTAAGCTTCATTTGCGGATGGAATTTGTGCGATATATATTAATAATTAATTTCTGTAAGTTAAATTAATATGGTGGATTTGGTTTCATTAACCGCAATACGCCAAGTTTTTGTCCACTCAAAAACGATGTCAATAGCCCGTTAAAGCTTACTCGTTGCTGATTCAACCGTATTACTTACGGCCAATATAGCGGAATATCTCGAGTAAAGATTATAAACAGAATTGGACCCAGGACGCTTCCTTGTGGAACTCCTGCCGCGATTTCATTAAATTCGCTTCCGTGCTTAACACGGAAGAGTCTGTCCGCTAGATAAGAACTTAGCATATCATATAACTGCCTTGGAAAGGCCAATTTAGTTTCAATCCCGTATGCCATACTTTATCTAAAGCCTTGGAGACGTCAAGGAAAACGCTAGAACAATTTTATTTCTCCTCCAGGTGCTTTTTCTATTTTATTAGTTATTCTATAAACCTGGTCGATTGTGGAGTGCTTGATTCCAAACCCGAATTGGTGGTCAGGTATTAATCGGCCTTCTTCGATAATCGGATCAATTACACTGTTTCGAATACCTTTGATATTATTGGTAAAAGGAAAATTGGTCTATACCATTTTGTTGTCATATGGAGGCTTTCCGGACTTTGGAACCATTATGACTTCAGCTACCTTCCATTTATCCGCAGTGAGACCTTCAAGATATGAAGAGACTTCGCGATTTTTAAAATCCTTAATCTTTTTTTCTTATAGTGCATAGATTATTTAATATCGTTTTGTGCTGCGGAGCGCGGGATTTTTACTAATTTTTACGCGCTTTTCTTTTCTCTTTTACTAATCTTTTTGATTTTTTATCCACGTGTAATAAGTATTAAATCAGGCAGATAATTGAGACGAAGTCGATCAATTATCTGCCTGTTCATATGGTGTTCGAAGAGATACGTTAAGATCGATTTTAGTTGCGCAGTCTTTTCTTAGAGAGTCCCAGTTAGTTTTTAAACTAGTTTGTCTGGGTGCACCGTGTTTTTCCTTTAGACAGCCACAAATAGTCAGAATGACTGGTATTTATTGACAACGGGTGCTTCAAATTACGCAATAGGAGTAGTCCTTTCTTAAGAAGGACATCCCCATTGCTTTGCATCGAAATTATTCTCCAACCGACAAGGATTATTTAGCAAAAAAATGGTCAACCAATTACTTTCTTACCTTCGCGTTAATAAATTTTAAATATTTAAAGACCACCAACCAATAAAAATAAAATATAGAGGTAAAGATCTATCACCTCGACATTAAAGATGGTTTTTAAAATTAGCAGGGTATCAGTTCGAAATAGAGTTCTTAAAAGGCAAGTAAGCTTGACTGTAATGACAGTAACGCAGAATCGGACTTCATATTTAACATAGAAGATGACGAAAATAATGAAACAATACCAAAAGATTTCGAAGTCCTATATGAATAAAGAATAATCTATATTGCAGAATATGACCGGAACCGATTAGGTGACATTTGAAGACGATTTAGAAAAGGGAAAATTGGAAACTTTTTAGACTTTGATGATCGCACCTATAATATTGTCCGAGAAAAAATTAGGCAAATTTTCTTTAACGATAACAGTTTAAAATTTGTTAAGTGTTCCTATAGAGCCCAAGATAAAGCAAAAGAAGCTGTTAGAGAAACCCAGCATTCTGGAATTCAAGGGACATATAACCAAATAAAGTATAAAATATATTATCCAAATCTTATGGAAGTTATTCACATCGTCATTAATCAATGTGATATTTTTCGAACAGTCAAGTATGACCGTAATCAAATTAAAGCTAAGTTCAATCAAATACATTTTTTACATGGATACATATGTCATCAAAAAAGTAAGTTTCTTCAAAATTTTCAAAATTTGGTTCAGCATATCAGATAATGAATGACATAACTTGTGAAAATTTTCAGGTTATAACATAGGTATTAATATTAATAATAACAACTCAGACTAGCTGTCAAGGATATCTGGATGTACAGACAATGAACAAAACGAATACTCAGAACTTCAAATAACAGACATAAGAATTACCAATGGAATGGACATAATACTTCATATAATATATCCGGCTGAAATTATATCATTAGTTAAAAATATTTATCTCAAATTTGAGATATCGTACATAAAATTAAAACTCTAACTCCAATACAAAACAGATAAAGAAGAGGTTTACTTAACACAAAAATGGATCTTTGGAACCATGGACGACGAGGACAGATAAAAATAGAAGGACATTTAGATAACGCACTACAGAATAGTCGGGCTTCAATAAATGTTGTCAATAAACAAATTGAAAAAAATGAATACTTTAATAACAGTTTTAAGATGTTAAAAGACACTATTGAGACTGACCATTTGAAAGCAGATTAATTCAGTTCAAAGAGTAGAATGAAATAAATCTATTTCGACCAATTATTTAAATAGAAATATATAGAATCAAAGATAGAAAACATTCAGGATAATATAATATCTGCAATAAGTAATATCCCAATATCCTTACTAACGAAGAGATTCAGAATTATAGAATAGATTTCCCTAAGCTAAAGCAATAAAATTAGGAGTTGCGGAATAGAAAAATGATATCCTGGTATTCGCCATTAAAATTACAAGAAAACTATTTAACTTTACCACTTAAGCTGTTAACCCTAGTCCTCAATAAAGATTTTATGGATATTGATGCTAAAAAATAATTTGTTGTGGAATATAAAAATAAAATGTACGGGTATAAACAAGATAAAACAATTTCTGAATTTGAAGAAAGTAAACATTCTATTGTAAAACAAAATTGTAAGTTCATAAAAAATATACAAACCGAAATTTTTCCTCTGTATGATGAAACTATATTTATAAAAAATATTAAAGGTAAATCCCCATGTAAATCAAACATGTGATGACAGAAATTTTATGCCTACAGTAAACTATTTCATCAATTTTACAAACTGTACTTTATACCTGTAAGATCAAAAATAAAACATATTCAAAAAGAATGATTTTACTGCCCAAATAATAAAAAGTCGTGTAATATTTCTGAACCTTTTTTTTAAGAAGTAAAAGAGATATAATTTAAGAAATAATGTATCCTATAATTTAAATATAATTTTACTTATGTTTGCCTTATTGTGTTATTTATGTAATAAACAAATTAAATTCAGTAATAAAATTCAGGAGAATTTTAATCATAAGGAAGGAGAAGTTACATTAAATGCTTTGACCCAAAAACCAGATAAGTACGATGTGTTTATCAGTAATATTCAACAAGAATTAGTAACAAAATAAATTTGTTGCCAAAATCGATGACACTATGTCTGCGATTTGTGCGGCACATTTCCTAAGAATTATGAATAAGCAATAAGCATTAAATTAATGTAATAAATAAAGGTGAAATAGAAGTGACAGAAAAAGTTAAGATACCATTCAAACATGTTTCAATTTTAAGTTCTGTTCACTAAAGTAAAATTGCAATTAATTTATAACGTGTGATTTTCTCACATTGGGTCTCGATAAATATCAGTTTGGCGCACATCCCAATCTAGCTGCGTTATGTATACTTGCATTCTAGGACTTGGAAAGCGATAACGTAGTGGTGCCTTGTGTTTCAACGAAAGAAACTGTGCATCGGTACCGGTTGATGTGCCGGTCGGTAAGGCCTGGATACTGCATAAACTTTTTTCCACTTTCACGTGCATATATACATTATCGGTTATATACAAGTTATAAGCTTTTATATTTAATAGTTCTAATTATGTGAGGACACGCACTTAAGGGTGTTTCACCATAGTATTAAACTTCAGTATGTCTTGAAGTTATGGCGAAACCTGTTATTGTAGAAGGTAAAAATCTTGTGTCACGGTGTTTGTGCCACTGACTCCGAAATGACTCGACCTAAGTCGTTATGGTGTCTCTATCTAGCCTTTTTATACCTTATCCTAAGGGTATATTAATGTTGACACATAGTTCGTAACTAAGGGGTGTCATCGTAGATCCCTAAAAGTATATATATTTATGATCAGACCAAAACCTAAGACTATTTAGCAATGTCCGTCCGTCTGTCCATTCGTATCAACTTTTGAGGCCTTTAAGTTCATGCTAGTAAGCGAACATTTGGAACTATACTCCCTAGGGTTCCGACATGGTAAAGTGTTCGAATTTGTAAAATAGGCCCACTGCCACGTCCACAATTTAGAAAAACCCGTTTTAAAGCTAAAGTAAGGGCGATACAGTGTTATAAGCTTCACAAGATATGTAGGTACTCCTCTCCGTTATAGGTTTGTCATATAAAGTTTTTTTGCCACGCCTACTTTTTGTGGGCGATTTTCACTAAAACGCTGTTTTCTTGCAAAATTTTCATAGAAACCGAAAAGAAATTTTTAACAATATACATATTTAGCTTTTTTTTCCAATATATCGCCCATACAAAGTTTTTCGCCATTATAACCCAACATTTTCACACTCCAAAAAAAAAATTAAAAATGTATATATAAAAATGGATTGTGGTTTGTTCGGATGCTAAGGACTTGAAAAAGACTGAACCAAATTGGATAGTTACTTTTGCGGCTTTATTCGTAATTGATACAAAAAGGTTCAGGAAAATATAAAATTTTCAAAATTCTTAAAAGGCACTGATGTAGGTGTACATTTTAGTATTTCAGGTTCAGGCAGAAACAAAAATTAAGGAAAATCTATTTATTCATATCTTTTGTATTTTACGTTAGATGGCGTTTTGCCTACATCTGACAGTTGATTTGAATGCGCAGTAGCATTGTATGATAGGTGGCAGATGACAACATCTGACCGTTGATTTGTATGCGCGGTATTATTTTGTTTTACAAAATTGTTGTATATGCAAATGTTCGTCCCTGGTATGTCAGTCTAAGACTCGATAACTGCCGGAATAATTGACTCTGAAATTGAACAATATAATAACTTTAGTCTTTAGGAAGGTTTCTCTTTAAGTTTAATCTTGATAGCAGGCACTGTCGTCTCAACATGAACATTCTTCGTATTTACGATTTCGCTCAGATTCACAAAAAAAATCTTGAACCGGTAGTGGCGGTAGAATCGAGATAACTACAAAAAGATTCAAAGCATCGATATTCATATGAAAGTTCTCCTGGCGGAAAGTCAACGAAGGTGAAAAAATATACCTACATAGCAGAATATATCATATACAGAAAATATATTTGTATTTCTATACAGCGGCGTACTTTATTGTTTTCGGATTAAAATGCATAAAATAAAAATTATTCGTGGGTTACCATATTTAAAGTAAATACTCTAATTGATATTAACTCTGCCGAAACCTACGAACTTGTTCTGATTAACCAGGGGTCGGCAAGTAACTTTGAGTGGGGTCCAAAAATGTTATCGACGTCTAGAATAGGAAAACTAAATATTCATATTTATTTTTTATTTTGCCTTAAAATAGGAAACATTAAGACGGTGATCTTGGACCAGTTTTTTTTACAGTTTGGTTCATGCGAAATGCGAAGAGTGGCTTCAATCAATTTATAGGAAATCTCGAACGATATTTGTTTTTCAAAAAATTAATTTTGAGAAAAATGATTCACATATATGTATGTATATTCAAGCATAGTAGCCATGTAGATAGCTATTTTGTCTTTTTTTTAAATTTTCCTACTTCTCTTGAACATATTGGGGTAAATATGTGTACATTAGTGGATGCATTTAGAAGGAAATATCATCTTCCAATTCAATTATTTGCAGTTGTAGAGAAGGCTTTGAAAGACCGAACAACTTTGTAGCCACGTCAGTCCATTCTGAAGCTTCCCCATTTCTGCAAAGGCTTGGAATCGTGCAGAAAATTCGTTTTTATGATCGAATTGTTTTTAAATCTTAAAATTACTTCAATGTCAGAGTTCTTCTTTTTATACCCTATCCTAAGGGTATATTAATTTTGACACATAGTTTGTAACACCCCTTAATATTCGCCGTAGACCCATAAAAGTATATATATTTATGATCAGGACCAAATCCTAAGACTATCTAGCAATGTCCGTCCGTCCGTCCGTCCGTCCGTCCGTCCGTACGCAATTTTTAGGCCTTTAAATTCAAGCTAGAAAGCTGAAATTTGGACCACATACTCCCTAGGGCTCCGAAATGGTTAAGTGTAAAATTTTTTTGAATACGCCCACTGCCACGCCCACAATTTAGAAAAAACCGATTTAAAGCTACAGATGGACAGATAGAGGGTTATAACCTTCACAAGATATGTAGGCACTGCCCTCCTTTATAAGTTTGTCATATAAAGTTTTTTGCCACGCCTACTTTTTGTGGGCGTTTTTCACTAAAATGCTGTTTTCTTCGATAATTTTCTTAGAAACCGAAAAAAAATGTTTAACAAGATATTTAGCCAATATTTTTTCCAATATATCGCCCATACAAAGTTTTTGGCCACGCCCACTTTTTGGGGGCGTTTTTTAAAAAAATGTTTTTTTTTTTTCTAAATTTTATAGAATGAAATAAAATGCTATCCATCATCTTCTTAATGTTTTTTTGTGGCATATAGGGATAGGGATAGGGTATCATACTGTTCGCTCCAAGCGGACTGTAGCTTTCCTTATGTTTATATTCAAGAATTGTTGGGATATAAATAAATACTTGCCTTGCAATATCTTTTTAAAACAATGTCCGCTTGCGACGAAAATCAGACACGCTTTGTATCAGATCACATATTAATTTCCTATTTCCTTGTAACTCAGTGTTGAGCGCAGATAAATATTTGAGTACTTCTTTTAAAAAAAGCCACATCTACCACATTGCGCTCTTTTGTTATGAACTCCAAGTGCTTTCTTGGCTCCTGCGTATCTCTTTCCAAAGTTGGAGGAGATTACTTATTCATTTATTAGTCAAAAACGTCCCATAACTTGATCTTTACTTGACCAACGGACATTGCTGTATTGCAATAAGTCAGAATAAACCGAATCACAATCAGGATCTCCTGAAATTATCAACTTGACCAAGATGTCCATTACTTCCTTCGGTGTAGTTCACAATGGATTGTCTGATGAGTTATGCACTGATACGATTGTAGATCTGCATTCATATCTCTGATTCTCTTCACTAATAATTTTTCTTTGACAATTATCACTGTCAGTTGAGAGCGAAACCATTTTATCATAGCTAATGTTGGATTTTGTTAACAAAAGTATCTTATGGTGTCTTTTTCCAAATCTAATTGAATAGGCAGGTATATTCGCGAATATATGGCGGTTCAACCCTCCGCGGTCCACAATGGACAGGGCCACTTTATGATTTTTTGTGTTCATACAAACTTTTATTTCTGTTAAGTACTTTTAATTTTCCACAGGCAATTATATAGCATTGAATAATAGGGAATAAAAACAATTTGGGGAAAATATACTTTGGAAAGCAAACAAAATCCGAAAATGCCCTAAGAAAAGACACGGGAAAAGCCCTTGTTGTGAATTGTGATCATCATGGAAATGATCGTCATGTCTTACGAGACAGGTAGATTTTATGTGAATCAGAAAGAAAGGGGTAGGTTGAACCAAGAATCCACCGAAAATCGACTTTCAAGTTGAATTTTCGGTGTATAGGGCATGCACGTTTCAGTTCCGAACCACATCACTTTTGACAGAAATCTTCATTTGGTATTTACGTTGGAAGAGTGGAGACCAAACACCTGGTACCGGAGAGCATACAAATATTTGACTTCCGAAGAGAAATAATTTTGTGTTCCAGATTTCAGCGTTATTCGCGAAGATTTTGCAATATTCATAGAGTTAATTCATCATTAATTGATGCGAAGACTTTGGCTTCTGCATTGGATACATTTATTGAAGATGCAGGATTTGATCTTCTTAAATCCAATGGACAAGGTTGTGACGGTTGTTCAACCATGTCGGGAAAAGACAACGGTGTCCAAGCGATTTTAAGAAAAAAATATCCTAACGCCTTGTATTTTCTTTATGCAAGTCACAAGTTGACACAATAGGTACGTTCAGTAGGTACGATCAAGGATGTCATCAAGTTCTACCGTAATTCTCTTAGAAGAAAAAATTTGTTCCAAACATTTCTGCCTTTTGTGAAACTCGATGGTCCGAAAAATACAAAAGCGTTGCAATCATCAAACAGCATTGTGGTAGTATCGTTAAATGATTAAAGTAACTTTCTTTTGAAGGAAACTCTGCTACAACTGCTTTCCAGCTGCATAGGGCTGTGACTCATAATAACGTTTATAACATGACTTATATAACATCTAAATATTCTGCATACCTTGAGCCATTTGAGAATATTTTACAATCAAAAAAAATGTCACAGCTCCTTGCATGTAAATTACGTTTATTTAAATTCAAAACGTTAAAATATTTTCTACTGCTGCTTTCGAGCTCTTTACTGTATTGAAACCGAATTAAAGCTCAATCTTAAAAATTAACAATGGAAACTTATCACCTACGCTTACACTAGCCGCTATGATGGATTCATGGAACAGCAAGGGTGGTGCGCAGACAGGTGATTCTTGGAATTTATAACGGGTTACCGGCGGACGTTGTTTTATTAATGCTGGTTTATGGTGCAATCGTTGATGTTTCTATTTTTTCAGCGGGAATGCTAATTGTGTTCTTCTGCCTCGTTATGATCAGATTTACTGCGATAACTATGGGTACTATCGATACCAATGTTATTAGACTGTAGTTTGCTATCGGTATGTTTGTTGATATTCTTGTAGTTGTTCTATGTGTTTGGTGTTATTGATATAAAGTTCTCTCATCATTTCAAGGGTTAATACTTCTTCGTAGGTTTCCATAAACGAATCGGGTCTAACTATGGGCGGAAGGGCTTTAGTTATAGAGATTTCGTTTGAACTATAATTTTGACCATTTACGTAGACGGAGTCATTGTGGTACTATATTATGAAGATGCCAGTTGATTACTTCTCCTTGGACTAGTATCGATCCGTTGAAGTGGTTTAGGAATAGGGTTCCCGGAAGTTTTTCTTCGATGACGAATTCGTTTTATGCCATAAATATTATTCATACAGCCTTAAACATATTCAAAAGCAATTTTTATACCCTATCCTAAGGGTATATTAATTTTGACACATAGTTTGTAACACCCCTTAATATTCGCCGTAGACCCATAAAAGTATATATATTTATGATCAGGACCAAATCCTAAGACTATCTAGCAATGTCCGTCCGTCCGTCCGTCCGTCCGTCCGTCCGTCCGTCCGTCCGTCCGTCCGTCCGTCCGTCCGTACGCAATTTTTAGGCCTTTAAATTCAAGCTAGAAAGCTGAAATTTGGACCACATACTCCCTAGGGCTCCGAAATGGTTAAGTGTAAAATTTTTTTGAATACGCCCACTGCCACGCCCACAATTTAGAAAAAACCGATTTAAAGCTACAGATGGACAGATAGAGGGTTATAACCTTCACAAGATATGTAGGCACTGCCCTCCTTTATAAGTTTGTCATATAAAGTTTTTTGCCACGCCTACTTTTTGTGGGCGTTTTTCACTAAAATGCTGTTTTCTTCGATAATTTTCTTAGAAACCGAAAAAAAATGTTTAACAAGATATTTAGCCAATATTTTTTCCAATATATCGCCCATACAAAGTTTTTGGCCACGCCCACTTTTTGGGGGCGTTTTTTAAAAAAATGTTTTTTTTTTTTCTAAATTTTATAGAATGAAATAAAATGCTATCCATCATCTTCTTAATGTTTTTTTGTGGCATATAGGGATAGGGATAGGGTATCATACTGTTCGCTCCAAGCGGACTGTAGCCTTTCCTTATGTTTATTACAGTGCTTGATTTTTTTTATAGCTTTTTTCTATTTCGGTGGTGGGTATATTAATTATATAAAGGATTGTTGATGCATTTGATGCTATTTTTACATCAGCGAATTGGAGCGCTTCTTCAAAGTTAATATATGGTTATCTTTTTCAAAAATTTCTTGGATTATCTTTATCTCTGACATTGATAATATAAATGAGTTAACAATTTTGGCCTTTGCCCAAAGTAAAGCATACTCTACATTTTTTATTTCTTCTTTTATAAGGTCTATTTTGTATTTTATATTTAAGATTTAATTATTTTTAATATTTTTATTATGTTTGACAAGTTTTATTACATGATTATATTGTTTTCCAAAAGGTTGTGCAATTTTGCTTTTATGAGTTGAAAGACATTGTGGTCTGGGTTACCAGCGATCCACTTTCAAGTACTTCCAAGGAAATTTAATGATCTGCGTTTCCTGTATATAGGTTTCAGGTGGTTTATTAGATTACGGTGTTCTGTTAGTAGGTGGGATATGAAAAGGTTGTTGGGGTCGGCATTATCTGTGTGGTACAATATATAGGCAAATATAGGTCAAATAGGTACATTAATCTGTCACCTTTGTTAACACTTCTAGAAGAAAACTCGTTGGTTTCCCCTAATATTTTATTATGTGGTGACTTTAACTGCGATCTCCTTAATTCGAATTTCCTTACTCAAAGTATGCATACGTTTAATTTAAGACCAGTTAATATTTGCACTCCTACTCACTTTTTCAATAATGGTGCAACACTACTAGACGTTTTCTTTGTTTGTGATATGAGTAAAGTTGCCCTGTACGACCAACTTTCTGCGAGCGCTTTTTCGAAACACGACCTTATCTTTTTCACGTTAGAGTTCAGTATTAAGAACTCTATAAAAGTTATCAATTATCGAGACTTCAGAAATATTAACTGTGAGATATTAGAGGAGCACACAAGAAATACGAAATGGGATAACACTTATCATTTACAGTCATCAAATGAACAGTTGCAGTTTACAACAGAAAACATAACACAATAGTGAAGGTCTTAAACCGTGCAATAAACCATGATTTTACCCGGAACGTACGTTTGTTAATGCAGCATCGCGATGAGGCTTACATTTGTTGAAAACTTTAACGGGTAAATGAGTTCAAGCCAATGTTTTGCTCACTTCGCAATAAAGTCGGTGCTACAAAATTAGAAGCCAAGCCGTTCAAGCTGGTGACAAATTATCCGATTTTCTCCAGAACATTACTGGTGTCCCTCAGGGTTCTATACTTGGTCCTCTTTTGTTTTCTATGTATGTTAATGAACTTCCATCAATTTTCGAGAACTTTCTTCTCATATGTAGGCAGATGACGTGCAACTTTATATGAGCCGCCTTCTCGGCCTTATCGAGCATGGCGTTTCTTGAATCAACGATGACTTAGAGAAAGTAATGCACTGGTCCCAACTGAATTGTCTTATCTTAAACCCCAAAAAGTCTAAATGTCTGGTTGTTTCAAGAAATATTTTAGATCTTTCCTATTTTCCTCCGATCGTGTTTAGCAACGCTCCGATAGAATATTTTGAGACTGCAAAAAATCTTGGGGTGACATCTTACTTGGGATAGTCATAAAAATACGCTTGTTGGAAAAGTGTATGGTATACTGCGTAACTTATGGGTAACTCAGTCGTTTATACCCGTTAAAACGCGTTTGCAACTTGCTAAGACTTTGATAATACCGATCTTAATTTATGGGTGTGAAATTTTTTGTAAGTCCAACTATGTAAGTAAAAGAAAGCTCAATGTCGCGTTTAACAGCACTATACGATATGTATTTGGTTTACGTAGATATGATAGAGTGTCTGGTTTTGCAAAACGTCTGCTTGGTATGCCTATCGAAAATTATCTTCAACTTCGCACTCGGACATTGTTATCTGATATCTTGTCAACACAGCAACCTCAATATTGTTTTCATCGAATTATGATGACCTCGCGGACCTGGTTTTTCATGTCTTACATCTGAACGTCATTTTTTTATCAATGCTGCCCGCCAGTGGAATTCTCTACCGCGTTACATTAAAGAAACTCAAAACACAACAAGTAAAAAAAGCTTAAAGCATCATTTTTCAGTAAATACGTAAATATGTAAATATGAATATAAATTTAATATCGTACATTAATTAAAAGTAAAGATATAGTTTTATATTTTCATTCAGGAAATTGAAATTGTTTCTACTTTTTGCAGCTCTTTATTTTAATAATTATAATTACAGAATTATAAAATTGTAAATTAGCTTAAGACAAAATTATGAGATATTGTATCTTACTGTTTTTAAGCATTCCGAAATAAATAAATAAATTACAGTTCCATACGCTTGCAGGTAAATGAAATAAATAATTTTAGAGGAACCTGTTTGTATTTTTGCCAATCCTGTGTTAATGCATACCAGTTTCGAATTTGAATAGTCTAATATTTGAACTTCTGTCCAGACCCATGATATGAAAAATCTGAATTGGATTAATTTCTGATGTTTGATTTTTTATTTACGTTTTCTGACTCAGTTAGTACGGCGGTTGATCTGTCTTTTTTGACAATCTCTTTTCTAAATCTCGGAGATAGTTTAGTACCTAGTCTTTTATTTACTTTAATATAAACTATATCTCCTGGTGAATACTTTTTTATTTCCTGGTTGAATTTATTATGATTTTCTATGTCTTTACACTGTTTTTGTTTTAACTTCTGAATGTTGTCTTGTCTGTAATAGTTATATTCATAAACAGCGCAATCTAAAAGTTAATTGAATGGCTTTTAAGCAACGCATGATTTCGGAAAGGATAGAGTGAAAACGTTCTATTTGTGCGTTAGCTGTGCTACTGTATAGGGGGGTTGTACAAATATCAATACCTAAGTGATCATGCATTACGTATTGTTGCTGAGTTCAGTGACTTTTCCTTGTCGAAAATCACTAATTTCGGGGTACCGAAAAGAAAAATTAATTGTCTTAAAGGTTCTCTGATGTCTTCTATAACTTGAGATTTTATAACTCTCGTTTGAGCGTATTTCGAAAATAGCTGTAAGTACTAGGTTTTTATTAGTAATGTAAATATCAAAGTGGACTGTATGTCCGGGGAACTGTGGGATTGGGGTTTCTTGAATTTTTGGTTTGTTAGGGTGACGTTCATACTTTTGTTCCTTACAAATTCGGCATTGTTTCACTATTTTATGAATACGAGCTTTCATTTTAGGAAAGTGGTATTTTTGTAATAATTTGATTTTGTTGCCGTTACAACTATGTGCTCTGTTATGTTCTTTGAGAATTTCTTCTGTTTGTTCTGCTTGGTTTGCAAGACCCGTTACTCGAGACTGCGTGAAGCGAGACAGATCACGTGTGAGTCGTGTCATGCTGTCATGTTATTTTTGTTTAGTATTGTTTGGCATTTCATAATGGAAAGACTTACGCGTGAACAACGTTTACAAATGTTCAACTTTATTATGAAAATTCACGTTCTGTGAGGAATGTGTTTCGTGCACTTCGCTCAACTTATGGTCAACATAATCGGCCTACTGAGCGTACTATTCGCAACACCATCACCCATTTTGAGACCCAGCACACATTATTGGATAATATTCGACCGAATAGACCACGTCCAGCACGCTGTGAAGAAAATATAGCGGCCGTAGCTGAGAGTGTACACGAAGACCGTAGAGAGTCGATTCGGCGCCGTTCGCAGCAACTCGGACTGACGTATGGAACGACTTGGCGCATTTTACGTCAAGATCTTAAATTGAAAGCGTACAAAATACAGCTTGTGCAACAACTGAAGCCGCTCGACCTTCCCAAGCGACAACGCTTCGCTCTATGGGCTCTTGAAAAGTTCCAAGAAGATCCGACGTTTTCGAGGCAAATTTTGTTTAGCGATGAGGCCCATTTCTGGCTCAATGGGTATGTAGACAAACAAAATTGCCGCATTTGGGACGAAGAGCAACCTGAAGAGATTGAAGAACTGCCACTTCATCCAGAAAAAAACAACGGTTTGGTGTGGTTTGTGGGCCGCAGGAATCATCGGTCCATATTTCTTTCAAAATGATGGCGGTGCGAACGTAACCGTCAATGGCCACCGTTATCGTGCCATGATAACCGACTATTTGATGCTTGAAATTGAAGCTCGTGATCTCGGCGACATTTGGTTTCAGCAAGACGGCTCCACTTCCCACACATCGCATTAATCAATGGACTTATTGAGAGAACATTTCGGTGAGCACATAATTTCACGTTTTGGGCCGGTCGATTGGCCACCAAGATCGTGTGATATCACACCGTTAGACTGTGTGATGTGTAAATGTGGATGTGGGGATATGTAAAGTCAAAAGCTTATGCCGACAAACCCGCTTCGATTCAGGGCTTGGAGGAAAACATCACGCGTGTCATTTGCCAGTTACCAGTGTAAATGCTCGAACGAGTGATCGAAAATTGGACTCAACGGATGGACCATCTGCGACGTAGCAAGCGACGTAGCCAACAAAATCAAAAAATAAATGCCAAAGAATGTTCTTTCAAATGATAATAAACATTCTCCATTAAATTTGAATTTTCTGTGTTTTTTTCTTTAAAAAAGTAGGGAACCTCGAAATGGATCACCCTTTATATTAAAAAGTGATGGGGATAAAAGTCTTGAATTATTCCCATGATTTCTTCGGTGGTATAAATGCCATCGATAACGCTAGGGTATTTATTTTTAAGTATTGCAATCAGGTCGTCTTTGCTATAATCGGATTGAATAAACACGTGTCTGTGAAAGGTGCGGAAGGGGATTTTGACTGAATAGTTTTCGCTGTCACCAATGAGGAGAAATATTTGATTTTTGAATACATTAATAGGGCTTTCGACTGCGGGAATAAGAACGTGGGACGAGCTTTCGTCGCAATACTGAGTCATAGTCAATGAATTGACTTCAGAATTTTTCGGTAAGCGAGATAGTGCGTCTGCGACAACATTACTTTTTCCTGGCTTATAATTCAGCTCGTAGTTATATTCCTGCAATATCGCTTTCCGGCGTTTCATTTTCAAGTTATTGTTCTTACTACTGAGTACGTACGTAAGAGGTTCGTGGTCTGTGAATATTTTGACGTGCGCAGTACCATACATAATTTCTTACTATATCAATAATGACAAGCATCTCTTTTTCGTTAGCCGCGTAGGCTTCCTTGGTTTTGCTCAATGATCTAGAGATGCACATAATGGGTCTATCGCTTTGCGATTATACTGTGCCAAGAGCAAAGTTAGAGGCTTCGATGGTTAGCTCGAAACTTCGTCTGGATAAACGAGGATCAGGTCTCTGGAGACTAGAGAGCTTTTAATTTTTTGGAAGGCTAAAACCGCATCTGTTGTGGGTGTTATTGGGATTCTTGCGGATTTGTTTTTTGATATTCTCCCTTCTTCGCCTCTTAGAAAAATTGTTAAGGATTTGACCAGTTTTGCGTAGTCTTTCCCGAATCTGCAGTAATAGCCTGATAAGCCTAAGAATGATCTTAGCTCTTGAAGAGCTTTCGGGATAGGAAAATTAACTATTTCTTGCACCTTCGCGGGGTTTGTCGATAGTCCTTTAGACAATACAATGAAGCCCAAAAATTCGACTTCTTCCTTAAAGAAGTTGTATTGTATCTTCATATTGGTTTCGCTTAACGTTCTGAACATTTCTTCTACGTGTCTCACATGATCGCTATCGTCTTTGCTAAAGATGATGATATCATCAACTAAGACATAGCAGAATTTGTCGATATAAGCTCGCAAAATATCGTCAGGCGCACGCTGAAAGATGGATTGTGCGTTTTTTAAGCCAAGTGAGAGTCGAGTGAATTCGAACTTCCCATTGTTGATCGAAAATGCGGGTTTTTCCATACCCGATTCCTTGAGCAAAATCTGACGAAACCCACTTTTAAGATCTAGGACTGTAAAGAATTTGCTTTGCCCTAATTTTGACAAGACTTCGTTAATCTCTGGTATTGGATAACGGTCTGAGATTTTTACGAAGTTAAGTTTCCTGTAATCAATTACGAGTCTAATTATTTCCGTTTGAGTCGGCCTTTTCGGCCTAGTTAGCGCGTTGGTTTGATTATATTGTCTTCTAGCAACTTTTGAACTTGCTACCATATCCTGAGCGATGCAGGATATGGGTAGTATTTAGAGTATACTGAGGAGTCGGTTTGTGTGCGTATTTCGCCTGTAACCTTTGTGGTGTAGGTGAGTTTTTCGTTTGGTTCGGTGAACAAGGGGCGAAATTTGTTTACGCTAGTACTTATGGCTCGGCTTTGCGTTTCAGGCATGTTATTTAATTTGACGGGCAGAGGATATACTAATTGTGATTCACGTTGTTTGATTTTAACTTTAAATTTGTCGAGAATCGTCATGAAACAATCATTTCCAATTATTCCGTGGAACGACTTTAGCGTTGGAAGTAGAAAAAATTTAAGCTTTACCGGTTGGCCAAAGAGGTTCAAGAATGTGTGTTTGGTGACTTTAATGTCATGGATTTGGCAAAACAATGCTGATTATTTGGAAGGGGATTTGTTATTAAACCGGGTTGGATGTAGTTTTTACTCGAACCGGTATCTATGAGGAAGTTCATTATTTGTCCGCTCTTCGTCTTGCACTGAATATAAGGCAAAAAAATAGTGTCAGTAAATTTCTGAATTTCTTGATCACATTGACTTAGATTTTCTTCGCGTAAGAAGTGATCAGCCTGGCTAATCATGTGGTTTCTGAGATCAGGGTCGTTGTTTGCTTCTTCTATGTTGGTTTGCTGGTAGAAGGTGTACAATTCATTAGGGGAAACATAACCGGTTGCTTGCATAGCAAACTCGGAGGGAGCTGGTGGAGTTGGTTCTTAAGTCAATATGGAAGTTTCGTTGGTATTTGTTTAGGATAGGGGCTTGCATTGAAGCTCCTGGAGGGCGCTTGCCGGAGTATTTGCTTGTTGGTAGCCTATTTTGGTAATTAACTTCAGGAGACTGTATTGTTGAGGGATCCATGGGTTCGGATCTAGGCTGGAGTTTCGGCGCGAGAGGACGAGGTGGTGGTGTAGGGGTTTGATAATTTTGAATATGGTTAAACTGAACCAACTAAACCTGGTAAGGTTTAGGATAATAATTTACTTGAGGGATATACGCTAATGTGGGATAAATGGGTCGCTACGTGGATTTTCGTTAGAAGCTTAACGGGGCTGTTGATGTGGTATTGTGAAGTCATTTCTTTGCGAATTTTGGAATCTTTGGAGTCTTGGAAGTACACCGTTTAGACCTCGGACGAATGTGCCCAGAGCTTTGTTTCTATAGGTTTGCTTCAGAAGTCTAAGAGACCCGGGTCCGACGTGCATGCAAGAAATTTTGTTGAGGATAAGTGAAAGGTTGGTATAAATGGCTTGGGAGAATTCTTGTACAGTTCGCCTGCCTTGTGTCAGGGAATTCATTTGGTACTCTAGGGTACCAAAGATGTCTCTGATCTGCGTAATGCAGGGTCACTTTCCAGTGACAGTTTGATGTGTCTCAAACTGGTGATTCAAGGCGAGGTGTGGAATATTGTCAGTGCATATGCTCCCCAAAACGGGTGCGAGCAGAGTTAAAAAGATGCATTCTGGCTTGATTTCCACAACCTCTTCAAGAATATCCAAAAGGATGAGCTTTTGTTTGTTGGCGGAGATTTGAATGCACATGTCGGGAAGTCTTACGAAGACTATGAAGACTACGCACTTGGTCACTTATAGCAGTGGCCCAGATTGACTACCATTTGGTGGCAAGTTTCCTGAAGTCTAGATTGCAAAGTGATCTTGGGAAAGGCAATCACCCGGCAACACCATCTCCTCCTGACAGAAATATTCATGGAGAAGAAGAACAAAAATAACCAAAAAAATGTTTCTGCGAAAATCAGTTGGTACAACATTGACAAAGAAAAAGGCGAGTTATTTATTATAAACATGAAAAATTTCCTCCGTAATAATACCGAAACGGATGAAGAGTGCAGCGCACAAGATATGTGGGATTCCCAATAACGAGAAAGCTAAAGTACTGCTTGGAGCCTCGAAGGGTCACTACCAGCACGCAAAGGGAACTTGGTGGTGGACAGAGGAAATTCAAGCAGCAATAATGGCAAAGAAAGTGGCTTTAAAAGCTTGGTCAAAGTGCGCCTCTAATAATATAGTTGAAAAAGCTTGCAGTGTTCCACTTTTCAGTCATTGCAAAAGTATCGCTAAGAAAAAGTGTGCCCAAATTCAAGCTAAGTGTATGGAGAGTCTGTATCAAGAGTTGGAGGAGCTTCGACAAAACACGCACAAGGGAACAACAATTTTCAAGATTGCCGCACAGAGAAGAAGAAATGTTTATGAAATTCGTTCGCCGAAGTTCATTAAGAATGCTCAAGGCCAACTACTTGTGGACGATAAAAAAAATTATGCACAGGTGGCGAGTGTATTGCGAGCAACTTTTAAACGAACAGTTTTCCCGGCTATATTTTCCAGGAGCCGCCCGCAACAATAAAGAAGTGACTGACATAACAGTCGAAGAAGTTGGGAAAGCGGACAAGAACTCCAAAAAGAGAAAAGCGGTTGGGCCGGATGAGATACTCTGTGAGTTTTGCAAAAGATGGGAGACATCAGGCTCAGATGACTCATGATTCTTATCTCCAAACTCATGTCCAATGCCCAACCAGTGGAGGGAAAGTTATATTATTCCTTTGCACAAAGGAAAGGGAGATACGCGAACCTGTGATGATTACCTTTCAATCAAGTTGATGCCACACACCATGAAGATCGTTGAGCGGGTATTAGATGGTCGCCTAAGACAAAAAATACGGCTATCTGACGACCAGTGCGGGTTTGTCAACTACAGATGCAATCCAAAGTATAAGGATCAATGGAAAAGCATCGTGATTCCTTAAAGGATCTGCATATGATTCTTTTTGATTTTGAAAAAGTATTCGATAGACAACCAAGAGATCTGATTTGGGTAGCGCTAAGACAACGAGGAGTTCCAGAAACCTACGTACTATGATCATGGACATATAAGTTAAAAGAATTTACGTTGTCTTTTTTAAAAAACATATTTATTTGCACCTTTCGTGCCTAATGCTGAACTAGAACATAAGCTTCACCTGCACCGTATGTCCGTGCGACGGATTCGAGGTTTCCTGTAGTTTAGATCGTGTTTCCCACGAGAGCATAATGATATCCGATGAATCAAGACATAGCGTCAGCATAAAGTATGTGGAAATATTCTTCGTGGTTTGATTCAAACGTCTTCGTTTGACGTCTTCGGTTTCCAAAGGTATTGGAATTGATTGATGTTTGATTTTAAGGATGTTGTGAGCTTTTCCTCTTGGATAGTAGGGAGTTGTGGAACATCGTTAACTACATTAATTCGTAGGCGGTGAGATCTTCTTCTGATGATATTTTTTGAAACGATAATTGAAACCAGGGCTATTATCAAAATTAAAAGTCCAAAGTTAGTAGCAAGGCCGATTTCATTTTCGGTGTCCAATAACTTGTGTGTTATGTGTTATTAACATTAAGTTCTTTTATCATTTCAAGTGATAAGATTTCTTTGATTTTGTTGCATTCGGAGGCTGGTTGCAGTAAGTCCTTCAAGGGGTTACTAAAAGTTAATTCATTCGATGTGTAAACCATGTCGCCTATTTCTATTGTTGAGTTATGATGTCTTATGATGAATGTTCCATTGAGTTGTACGGTGTCAATATTAATGGTTAAATTGGTTTAGGAATATTATTCCTGGCAGAACCTCTTCGTTTGCAGGGATGTGCTGGTTGTTTATTATAGTGCAACTAGGTAGGCGGCTATTGAGTAGGTTAGGTATGCATGAAGTGTTGCTTATGTTTACTACATTGTCTTAAGGACTTATAAATATCTTATTATAAGTCTTACAATAACTTTTTATACCATATAAATTTTCGTTGCATTCCATTTAAATTCAATCATCGATTAAAAATGGAATTAAAATTTATTCTATTTATTAAACTGCCTTTTTTCACGGCTTTGATTATAATTGTTTCACAAGTTTCTAATTTAGTTGTTGGTAGACTTACAACATAGATTGTACTTTTATTATCTGATGCTATTTTAGTTTCAGCGAACTCTAACGCTTCATCTATATTTATATAAGGAATTTTATCATTCTTAAAAATATTTTTCGTTATATTGATTTCTAAATTAGATAAAATAAAAGAATTAACTATATTGGCCTTGGCCCAATGTATTGTATATTCAATATTAACAATCTCTTCCTTAATCAATTCTAACCTATATTTAAAATTCAATATTATTTCGGTTTTAATATTTTCATTTGATTTTATCAGTTTTAAAATTTCATTTGTTACTTTATTTATTTTTTCTGTTGACAATTTATTAACTACTACTTGTTTATTGTTGTTTTCCAAAACATTATTCATCTTATCCACTAATATATTATAATTATTATGATCAGGATTCCCGGCAATCCATTTCCATGTACTACCTATGAAATCCAATGATCGCTTTTGTTTATTATTGAGCGTAAGTCTATTTAAATCGCTTTTAATTTGGGTTAATTTATGGAGAAGTAAAGGACAGATTGGATGTTTGGTATTGACGTTATGCTTTATCGTTTGTTCCAGATCATCAACTGCAGTTGCGTATACCTGAAGGCTTATAAGATTAATCAATTTAAATGATCCTGTCTGCAATTTTGCCACTCCTGTATGTACCAATTGGGAATTGGAGTAATCCAATATTTAAGTATCTCATGTACATGATGTTATGGCGAGCCTTGTGAAGGAAAGAAAATTAACTTTTGATATGTCTTTTATGAAAAACTCTTTCGGATTGCGTTATGACAGTTGTTGTCCTATTTTCTGAGACTATTTTTTTTTTTTTGTATCGAGGTGAGAGCTAACTCCTAGTCGTTTATTGATTCAGACAAAGATTATTTCACCGACTGCATAATTCTTAATACGATGTTCATGGGATGAACTTTCATCACTATGCTGCGACAGCATCGCATTGTATTGATTTGTGACATCTTGGGGGGTCTAGAAAGTGCATCGACCAAAATTGCTTTTCCGAGGTTCGAGAATTGCTTTCCAGCGCTCCATCTTCGATTTATTATTCTTGGTACTAAGAGCGTAAGTCAACGGCTGATGATCGGTATAAAGTTTATGGTGTGCGGTACCGTATAGGTAATATTTCAGAGAATTAAATGCCCATATTATTGCGAGCATCTCCTTCTCAATTGCTGCATAGTTCTCCTCAGTTTTGTTTAAAGTTGTGGAGATGAACGTGATGGGTCTGTCATCCTGAGATAACACTGCGCCGATAGCAAAGTTAGATGCATCGGTCGTAAGCTCGAATGATTTGTTGAATTTTGGATAGGCAAGAATCATGTCTTTGAAAGTAAGGGAATTTTTTACTTTCTGAAAAGCTGTTATGGCATCGGTTGATAGAGAAATTGAAGTTTTACTCGATTTTGTTTTGGTCAGACGGTTTAGCGAGCTTTGCGTAGTCTTTTACAAAGTGTCGGTAATACCCTGAAAGCCCAAGAAACGATTTTAGTTTTTTTAGGATGTTCGAAATTGGGAAGTTGACGATCGCGTCTACCTTGGTTGTTATACCTTTGTGAGAAACAATAAACCCTAGGAATTGCCTCTGGACCACAATCCGCACCAAACAGTGACTCGTTTTGGGTATATCGGCTTTTCAATGTATGCGTGCGGGTGGAACAATTTTGCTTCTTTACATACCCGCCAAGATCAAAATGAGCTTCATCTGAATAGATGATTTTTTGGCAAAATCGGCATCTTCTCTATGCCGCTATGTCGCATTATTTCCCAGCGTTGTTCAAGCGTATACACAACCATATTCGTTCAGCGGAAGGATAAAACAAATTATCTATCAAATCAGACATGAGGTAAGTGCTACCATTCGCGAAATAAGCACTAGTTGAAAAAAAAATGAAAGGGGAATGGCGGACACAGCGCATTGAAATATAGAAAGGGCGTTCCTAAGGCCGAATGGGAGCCTTGTGTCAATGGGGGACTTTGCGTCAATGTCGGATTCCTTCAGAGGAATCTGGTGAAATCATTCTCTTAGTTGTGCGAGTACTTCGGTTATCTTGGGGATGGGATAGCGGTCAGCGATGGTAACAGTTTTCAGTTTTCTGTAATCGGTGACTAATCTAAATTGCTTGTTACCAGCCGAGTCTGGTTTTTTTCATACAACCCACACGGGTGAATTGTAATGGATAAAATGTAGTATAGACAGGGGTATCTGAAGAAGTACGTATTTCGCCAAGAACCTTTGTGGTATATATTAATTTTTCATCCGGATCAGAAAATAACGCGGAAATTTTTTTAATAATAAAGTGAATTGCAGTTTTTTGTGAATCTGATAAGTGGTTAATCTTTTCATTTATCGAGTTTACTGATTGCGATTCTTGTTGTCTGATTTTTATATTTACCTTATTAAGAAGGATACCGTGGAAGGATTTTTAACTTGGAAGATGGAAAAATTTCAAATTTACGTTTGCTTGACCAAAGAGATTTATCATTGAATGTTGGGCTATTTTGACGTATCCTCCTATTGATTTAGCAAAGAATTATTGCTTATTCGGAGGAGGATTTTCAACCAGATTGGGTTGAATATAGTTTTCACTTGAACCTGTGTCGTTTTACATATGAAATATGGCAACGAAGGGTCGGTCAATCTAAAAAATGTGTATCGCTATACTCGTAAATTTGTTCGGAAGTTGTTGCTTCCATTATCTGCTCTTCGTTTTCCAAATAGTCGTAATTTCCATTTATTGACTCTATAATTTGATTATAGTTTTCCAGGTTTTCTTGGGGGGTTTGCTCCGTGGAACGATGTATATAATAATTTCTTTTCCTTCTTTGCCTGGTTGTCTTTTCCCTGCGTATTTAAAGGTGCGTATTTAGAGGTGGTGCCAGGTTTCGATGGAAATAGTTGTGTTGGTAGTTGCGATTAGACGGGTATTGTTGGTTTCGATTTGGGTGGTTGTTATAAACTTGAGGTGAATGTGGAAGATAGGCAATTTGGAGGTAAAATTGTTGAGGGCATATAGCTTGTTGGTGCGGAGGATTATTCCTACGTGGTGGTAACGGAAGTGGATTCTTTTTTCATAAAGGTTTGATCATTACGTGCACAGTGAGATCTAAAATTTTGATTCTCTAAGTTTTGGAATAAGTGCAGGGCTTGATGAAGGGCTGCTGGTTCCCTCATGCCAAGGAGCCTTGATAAGTCTCTGCTTAGGCCTCGGTCAAAGTGGTCCAGTGCCTTATCTCTGTAGGTTTTTGTAAGCAATTGCAGAGACTTTGTGCTTTCTTCCATACTCGATATTTTTCTTAAAATAAGAGAAAAATGCATGACAAAATTCTTGAATTGTCATATTGCCTTGAACAAGGGACATCATTTGATACTCTAATGTACCAATGTCCCGTTTATTTGCGTAATGCAGAGTTTAAGCACCTGGAAATCTCTTTCGAGTCCAATGGCGTGTTATATGACTCTAATGCTGTATCCGCGTTATCAATTATCTTATTTCTTACGACACTAAGTATGCCCTAATACCTAGCTGTACCCTTTTGTGGTTCATTGATTTGAAGAACGGTCTACGCTCTTTCGCCAAGAGCTGAATTCTGCAGGGTTTCCGGAGAAATCCCGTAAAAATCTGACAACGTCAGGTATCTTGTCCATGTCGGTTAAATTGTTCCTGCGTTCAGGGTTTATTTGTTGGTCGTGACCCAGAGAGAGTTCAGAGTTTGGATTCAAGATAGAATAGAAAATGTTCCTACCTTCAGTATTCAAAGCTTTTCTAACAATATTTGAAATCAATAAAACTAATTCAGGTGGAGCCTTATCGGTAGCGGGTTGTGCTGGTCGTGGTTGAGGTTGGGGTTCAACCACAGGTGCATCTTGTGTAACTAGCACAGCGGGTCGGATAAGATTTTCGTTATTAGCCATGTTGTTATAATTATTATTACCATCTTATTTCAACTATTTTCAAAAATTAATTATTCTTACAAAGACTAACTTTTCACTGAAATATGGATTCTTTCAATTAAATTTACTAATTTTAATTAATTAAATTATTATTCAAAATTTCTTTCTCGATAGTTAACTTAATTTTATTAGTTCTTAAATATTAGACTTACAAAACTATTATCAGGATCATTACAGGTGATCTGCAACGACGGGTTGGATGTCTTCCTTTCCCTCCAGTTGGTTACTTGGGATCAGCTCACGAACTTTTTTTGCAGCGTCCTATGCTCAACAGAGATAGCACTATCACTTTGTCTGTTATGTCCTGTGGGTTCGGGACCTAGGATAAGTGTTCGTTACACTACTTGAGGGTTTTTACTTTTTACGAAAAACTTTCACTCGCACACTACTGAAAGTTATCTTTGCACCACTTGGGGGTTTTTCGAAATCTGTCCACGCACTACGAATTTCGCGCAAAAACAAAATCATTATATTTTGGATACTTATGCGGCCTAGGTCCCTGCTCGGGCGCCAATTAAAAGCCTTTACGTTGTCTTTCTTAAAAAAATATTTATTTGCACCTTTCGTGCTTAATGCTGAACTAGAACTAAACTAACAATCTTAAAATACCTAGAACATAAGCTTCACCTGCACCGTATGCCCATGCGATGGATTCGTGGTTTCCTGTTGTTGTCTTCGTGTTTTGATTGAATGTTTTTGCTGTTAACTTATACGAGGGAGCGAAGACAAAAGTCAGATGTCCTGCAGGAGTCACCGATGAATTTCCAATAAAAGTTACTGACAATGGAGCCACCATAAGTGACGATCAGACTTCCCTGCAAAGAGGACTTGATGTTTGGTTAGATGTTTAAGAAGAGAATGGGTATCGTATTAGCCAAAAAAAAGACAAAGTATTTGTACTACCCATTCTCTGATCCAAGCCAACTCATTCCAGACATTTATTTGAATGGGGTGGTGGTTCCAATATGTGAAAAGTTCAAATGTCTGGGATCAATGATCAACAGCGAAGCAAACTTTGATGTCGACATCAATCATCGTGTAAGCGTAGGGTGGATGAAGTGACAGGAAAACTCTGCCATCTTCTGTGACCGAAACATGTCCCCTTAGCTGAAAGGAAGGCTCTACACCGCAGTTGTGCGTCCGGCGCTCATATACGGTTCACTATGCTGGACAATGTACAAAAAGTATATAAGTTGACAGCCGGAGTAACAAAGCTCCTGATCGATCGAATCGGAAGTTCCAGAATCCGAGAAAGCCTTCACGTCAAAGAACCCATCTCGAAAAAATTGGAGCACGACCGACCCAGTTGGTATGTTCATGTTCAAAGGAGGGATCCTACGAACCCCATCGAAAAGGCAATGGCAATCAACGTTTCCTTACAATCGCGTAAGGGAGGTAGGCCTAAAAACTCCTGAATCACACATATGCAGAAACATCAGCATTTGATTGGCCTCAATGATGAAGTGATCTAAAATCGGGAGGCCTGCAAATATTTTTTGAGGTCAAACCGGCGAACCCCACAGGCGGACCAGTAGGAATGCAGTGAAGTGGAAGGGTTATGATCCCTATAATAGTGATAGAGTTTTGTAGTTTTCGGAATCGCAGAAAGAAAATATTTTAAGTAAACCCTGATACTTCATTGATTTTATTTTAACTCTGTTATTCCCACATGTTTACGGTGTTTCAGGATAATCGAACAAAACGATTTTAAGTTAAGGAATTCTTGGACCGTCTCTTCTTCGCTTACTATCCTTTCCTTTGCTGGGTTCCTCCGGGACCTTTCCGAATAGTTTCTGTCTGGGGCATTGGTTCTCCGTTAAAGTGTCGGCTATGACGGCAAGCTCTGATTCATCTGCTCGCTATTTCGGGATCTCGATGGCGTTGTAGTCGAGGTATAGGAGGGCGCCCACTTGCCTAAGGAAATCCATCCCTAGAATTATTGCGTTGGTCATCCGTGGCATGACCAAAAACTCTTGGCGATATGCTTTGGAATTAAGGGTGATGCTGATGTTGGTGCTACTACGGATAAGCACATTACTGCCGTCTGCGAGGCGGGTGTATGGGACATCGTTCGGTCTCGGTGTGACATCGGTGGCAATTCGTTGGACTGTTTCCGCGTCAATAAACGATCGTGTAGCTTCGGTATCGAAGAGTGTTTCGTAGATCTCGTCTCTGATAATAATGCGGGTGTCGTCGTTTATAAATAGCGATGTGGGGCTAGTTGTGGTGGGACTTATGGGAGTTCCTGGTTGCAAGAGTTCTCGGGAACTCGCCCCTCGTTTCCCTCCCTGAGGCGGCAGCAATCTCTCTTACGGGTGTCTGGTCTTCCGCAGTCCCAACAGAAAATAACCTGGGGGTTCCGGCAGTTCTGCCGCACGTGTCCTTCCTGGCCGCATCTCCAGCAACAATTTCGTAACCCCATTACTCGATGTCCTGCGTATGTAGGATCTGCATCGTTTTGATTCATGGATACTTGCTGGCTTTGTCTCCTGGCAGGTTCTTCCATTACTGCTACTCGATTTGGGCGCTCGTCGGCCCGGATGCACTCGTATTCTTCCGCAACGTTGAGAAATCTTTTCGCCGAATGTATAGCTTGTATTCGGGTCGGCAGTTGTTGTAAATCCGATCTAGTTGGAATATTGGATCCATATTCTTGGCCCATCTAATAAGCGTTTGTATTATAGTGACATACTCTGTGAACTTCTCTCTAGGGTTTTGGACTCGTCTTCAAGTCGCTCAAAGAATCGTGACGGTGGAAAGTACATTCGAAAATCTTGCTTGAAGTCGTCCCAACTTGTCCATTCGCATTGGTTATTTCGGTACCAGGACAAAGCTTTATCCTTGAGGAGCTCTGGCAAAATCCGGGTAGCAAGTCGCAAGTTCTTCAACTCGTTCCAGGAACCCGAGTGGATCCCTTCCTCCATCGTAGCGGATACCCCATTTGCGAACTTTGTCACACACGTCTGCAGCGTTGATTTCTGTCACCGAAGAGTTTGGTGGGACGATTTCGACATTGGACGGTCCCGTTAGACTTTCCTAAAGTTCTGTGGATTCTCCTTCCTGGTTCGCTGTAGTCTTTAGTGGCGTGACCAGAGATAGAATTTTGTTTTGCATTAAATTTTTGTTTTTTTTTTTTGTTTTTTAAGTCCCTGCTCGGGCGAAATTTATAACGTTGATTCTCAGCTGGGATATGCAAAGCGGGAATGCCAAGGTTGTGAAAAGAAGCAAACAAATGAGCGACAGACAAATTCGAAATAAAAAAGCAGATTTAATTCAGATAATAATTTATTTAGAACAAACTGATATAAATTCCATTCTTCGCTGATGTTGTGCTATTCCACGTATTCCTGCGAATAACACTCTACCACCTTCTTCTACCTTCTACTCTACCCACTTGCCCAACTATACATCTATCTACATCAAGGAGGGGCGAGTACCTGGGTAGCATATGGCTGCAAACCCTGTGTCCTTAATGCCTGTTCTTACTACTATTGAGCCCGTAGTTACCACCATCGGGCGGCGTGGTAAGTTGGGCGTACAATGTTCGTACTGTGTGACACTACATGTGGCGAAGTAAACTTCGTTACCAAATCATCAAACTAGCAGAAGACCATCGCACAGAAGTTGATTTAGGAATAGAATAACTTACTTTAAATGCATAGAGCTCTGAGCCGTCAAAAAGAAATGAAATTGAAAGAGTATGGCACTTGCGATTAGATTTCCGGAGGAAAACACACCAACATATTTTTGTTACATTCATCGAAGATGTTGAAAATGAATGTTCAAGATTTCATAACAAGTTCAAAACATAAGGGAAGGCTACAGTCCGCTTGGGGCGAATAGTATGATACCCTATCCTTATCCCTATGTACCCCAAAGAAAAAATTCATAATTTTTCATAAAATTTGAGCTTAAAAACCTAACTTAATTAATGCGGTGTGATTCCATGAACTTGTGGGAAAAGCAGGCCGGAAACTTGCCAGACGTAAATTCATCACTTTATTGAAATAAGTTTTTGGAATTACTCGCATTTACATTATTATTATTTCTTAGGTGTCAGCTTTTATGTTGCGATTGCGAAAATGTGCGTTGCCTCTGCTGTGCTTCTCATTTTATTCTATGAAATTCATAAAAAAAAAATATTTTTTTTGAAAAAACGCCCCCGAAAAAGTGGGCGTGGCCAACAACTTTGTATGGGCGATATATTGGAAAAAATATTTACTAAATATCTTGTCTAACATTTTTTTTGAGTTTCTATGAAAATTTTCAAACAAACAAACTTATAAAGGAGGGCAGTGCCTACATATCTTGTAAATGTTCCAAAACTCTATCTCTCTAACTTAAGCCTTAAAACGGTTTTTTCTAAATTGTGGGCGTGGCAGTGGGCTGATTTAAAAACTTTTAACACTTTACCATTTCGGGACCCTAAGGAGTATATGCTCTAAATTTCATATGCTTCCTATCATAAAGTTAAAGGCCTCAAAAGTTGATACGGACGGACGGACGGACGGACGGACATTGCTAAATAGTCTTAGGATTTGGTCCTGATCATAAATATATATACTTTTAAGGCAATAACTTTCTCTCTAGTATACGAATGTATACGAGAAAGTTAAAAAGATTCATGACTTTCAAAATCGCGAAGTTTCTTCATATCTTGAAGGTCTCACCGCGGACAAGAATTCGAACTACTCGTTATGGAAAGCTGTCAAAAGCACCAAAATCGCAAGCGCGGCCTATCAGAAAAAATAATGTCGAATGGGTGAAAGAAGACAAAGAAAAAGCCGACAATTTTGCCGAACACTAAGAAGACACGTTTAAGCCCTTTGACGGTCAAGAGATAATCGAAGTAGGGATACCCGACAATTTTAAAATTAAAAGTGTATCACTGGCTGAACTGTGATAAGAAATACATAAATTAAATTGAAACTAAACGGATCTCCTGGATACGATTCAATTACGGGACAGTTCCTAAAAGAGTTGCCTAGGAAAGCACTTATTATGTTTGTTTATCTCATAAATGCTTCGCTTAAGTTATTATACGTTCCACGATAATGGAAAGTAGCTGAGGTCATTATGGTCCCAAAGCCAGGAAAAGCACCATATGACAAGAAATCGTATAGACCAATATCTCTTTTACCAATTCTGTCAAAAGTATTTGAAAAAATTTAACTAAAACGAATACATCCGCTTATCGAAGAGCGCCGATTAATTCCTGATCACCAATTCGGCTTCGAAAATTAAAAACTCTACAATCGACCAGGTTTATCGAATAACCAATGAAATTGAAAAAGCCATTGAAGAGTAAAAAATATGTTCTAGCGTTTTTCTCGACGTCTCACAGGATGTTGATAAAGTATGTCATTAAAGTAAAATTAACCTAAAATTAGCCCTTCCCAAATAAATGTTCTTATTTAGCAGACAGACTTTTCGGTGTTAAGCATGGCAACGAGTATTTCGAATTCAAATAAATCGCGGCAGGAGTTCCCCAAGGAAGCGTCCTGGGTCCTATTTTATTTCTAAGGCACAACTGTAGTGGCGTTTACGGTTGATGCCGCTATATTAGCTGTGAGTAATACAGGTTAAGTTTCAACGGGCTAAGGAGAATTGTAAACGCTTCCTGGTATATCCGAAGTAGTGATATCCACAGAGATTTGGATGTGGCAGCCGTCGAAGATGAAATAAAATCAAAAGCAAAAGACTCGCCTTCGTGGTCATAGCAATAACGAAATGATATATGTATATTTTGAACGATACAAAATATACATACATCATTTCGGGTTCTTTGATAAAACCATTTGAATTACGGCAATAAAATTTAACCGCGTGTTTTTTGCGGTACAAACAGGTGCCTCCGTTGGAAGAGTCTGCAAGCGGCTCTGGCACTCTGGAGGGTTTCTAGAGGAATGCTCTAACTCCGGAGGAAGCCAGGGAGACAAGAATCTTCTCTGGGTGTAAGGTAATAAGGTTTTCTGCTGAGATGATTTTCTCACCGAGGATGTTCTTCCTGAGACGAAAGAGAGCCGAAAATTTCATACGTATGTAAAGAGAGGATTCATCACTGTCTAGACAGAGTCTACATGTAGGGTCCCGAGAGAGGCCAACGCGGTGAGATCTTTTTTCAGGAGATAATGAATCCTGTCAGGATTTTAGATTATTCCTGTCCAGGTTGATTAGGAATTTGGAATAATTGGGGTGAAATTTTATTAAGAATTGTTTGGTACAATTCTGACCATTTGAATTAAGCCAGACATCATTGGATTCGTTAAGGGATAGGCCCTTAACAAAGTTCCTGAAGTGGTTTTTGCCAACACCACAAAAGGGTTCAGGGCCGACAAGTGAGTCATCCGTTTCGTTACCAGCAAAACCCCTATGAGCTGGGATCCAGTGAAGAATGACCATGGCCAAATCCAGTTCGTACATGACCATGAAAGTTTGCAGAACAAGCTTTTGAAATGATATATGCACTGATTTGATGACAGATGAGTCAAGAGCTTTGATGGCTGCTTGGCTATCTGAAAATAAAAAATAATAAATAATAATAATAATAAATAAATAATAAAAATAAATAATAAAAAAATAATAATAAATAATAATAATAGTATAAAAGTAGCATGACGACTAGGATCATGCTGAATGCGCTTTTAGGCTCCATCTAGCAGAGACAGAAGACCTCTACGGTAGGTGTAGGGGTCAATATTATTCGAATGGAACAGTTGATGAATAATCAGCCTAATAATCAGAAAAACTTACGCGTGAACAACGTTTACAAATTGTTCAACTTTATTATGAAAATTCACGTTCTGTGAGGAATGTGTTTCGTGAACTTCGCTCAACTTATGGTCAACATAATCGGCCTACTGAGCGTACTATTCGCAACACCATCACCCATTTTGAGACCCAGCATTCATTATTGGATAATATTCGACCGAATAGACCACGTCCAGCACGCTGTGAAGAAAATATATCGGCCGTAGCTGAGAGTGTACACGAAGACCGTAGAGAGTCGATTCGGCGCCGTTCGCAGCAACTCGGACTGACGTATGGAACGACTTGACGCATTTTACGTCAAGATCTTAAATTGAAAGCGTACAAGATACAGCTTGTGCAACAACTGAAGCCGCTCGACATCCCAAGCGACATCGCTTCGCTCTATGGGCTCTTGAAAAGTTCCAAGAAGACCCGACGTTTTCGAGGCAAATTTTGTTTAGCGATGAAGCCCATTTCTGGCTCAATGGGTATGTAAACAAACAAACTGCCACTTCATCCAGAAAAAACAACGGTTTGGTGTGGTTTGTGGGCCGGTGGAGTCATCGGTCCATATTTCTTCAAAAATTATGCCGGTGCGAACGTAACCGTCAACGGCGACCGTTATCGTGCACATGATAACCGACTATTTGATGCCTGAAATTGAAGCTCGTGATCTCGGCGACATTTGGTTTCAGCAAGACGGCGCCACTTCCCACACATCGCATCAATCAATGGACTTATTGAGAGAACATTTCGGTGAGCACATAATTTCACGTTTTGGGCCGGTCGATTGGCCACCAAGATTGTGTGATATCACACCGTTAGACTTTTTCCTGTGGGGATATGTAAAGTCAAAAGCTTATGCCGACAAACCCGCTTCGATTCAGGCCTTGGAGGAAATGATCACGCGTGTCATTCGCCAGTTACCAGTCGAAATGCTCGAACGAGTGATTGAAAATTGGACTCAACGGATGGACCATCTGCGACGTAGCAACGGCCAACATTTGATAGACATAATCTTAAAAAAATAAATGCCAAAGAATGTTCTTTCAAATGATAATAAACATTCTCCATTAAATTTGAATTTTTGTGTTTTTTTCTTTAAAAAAGTAGGGAACCTCGAAATGGATCACCCTTTATAATGCTAGATAATTGCTTGGGGGTATTTTGAGAAAAGACAAAACATTATATAGTTATTAAGAAAAATTTGTGTAAAATGTAAAAATGATAAGCATTCTAGATATATCGCCGTTCAGGCCGCAAGTGAATACATCCAAAGCTATGTATCGGTAGGTTTCTACCAGAGCTGTCACTTTATTTTGACTGAACGTTTCAGTGATAATTGGTGATTGACTGCAGCATAGAATTCTTCAATTTTTGAGTTCCTTTGAGGCAACTGGTTCAGCTGATATTCCAGCGTGCGCATGTCTCGTTTATCTGCGTAATGCAGAGAAAGACACTCCTTGATAGACGACCACTCATCGTAGAATATCTTTTACGAGATCAGAGCAGCATCAGCGCTACCCCTGACCTTCTGGCGAACGTGTTGCAGAATTGCCCTGTAAATGGGCTTCGCCTTGACTATGTCGTAATCCTTTAGTATTATCTCTACTGCATTTATCCGAGATACATATTGTGTTGGGTTGCCGTCGAAGATCTGGTATACGACTCATGTCGCTTAGTTTGGCTTCGTTAACCGGACCACGAGAAAATACAATTATAATCGGTTCGCTGGCAGGAGCCAAACCCGCTTGTTGCTTATCCTCGATAAGCTTAAGGCGCCTGTCGGTTGCCTTTATTTGGGCCAGGATATTATTGAACGTCCCAGTGAGTTCGGTCATCGCTTATGTGAGTGGTTCCATTTTAATTATATAAATTTTTTTTATATATTTTAAAGTTATTCAAAATTAAATTTTACAAGGGAAAATGTAATTATGTTAAAAATATGTACTTATCTTTGGGTAGGTATTCCGTTTGTTTTTGGTTTATCAGACACAATGCTAATGCAAACAATTTTGTACGTTTCACTCTTTTTTTTTATCCAAAAATGTGAATTATCACAATATCACTTTTATTTTAGTTACACACACCAAGTGGATTTGTTTTATATATTAGAGGTCTGCATGAATACACTCATTTGATTTGGCTGAACGTGTGCAATACTTCAGTGTATAGTACTGAGTGGATTCATTCAAAATGATTGGATTCAATGTATTCGGTGTACTCAGTGTAGTGTACCCATTCTATATGAGTACACTGAAATTAATGTTTTGTTGACAATGGGTAAAATACTCACTCAATAATCAAATGTCTGGCTATTCATTCATTTTCATTTTCAAGATATGAGTACAGTGAATAAGGTAGCCAAAAAGTAATGAATGTCTTGGAACTGGTTTCAAGACATTCATTGCAGATGTCTATTACATATCTACTGCTTAATTAATTTAAAACTATCGGGTTGTTCCACTTTTTTCGGAATATTCCTCACTTAACCGCACTTTCTATCCACACATCCTCTCTTTCCTTTACAATTGATTTAAATTTGAAACTTTTCGTGTTGCACTTTATTTATATTTCAATTTGATGTGAGTTTATTAATGCATATGTATTTGGTTTTTTGTGCTTTTATGACAATTTTGATTTTTTTTTGGAATTGCTTCGTCTTATCATTGTGTTTTGCTCTTTTTTGGATTTAATTATTTGTTAATGTAATGCTTATTTGTTAATGTAATTTAATATGAGTTTATATTATTCACAATCTTCAATTTTTCTTTCGATCTTTTTTTCACTAAATTTGTCACAGGATATAATTTTATGTTAATTTTTTAACACGACTCACATTTGATTCAGCACTTTCAGTTTCATTTCCGTAATAATTTTTTCTTTTATTTTACTGTAGGAAAGAGAAGAGGATTTTCGATTAATAGCCGTGAGTGGCCTAGGTTCTATGTTAGGAACTAGCATTCGTGGGAGGTATTGGCACGATCAACCATTACCGCTGTGTCCATTACCCTTCTAGGATATCCGCATGTTCCCATGGGTATGCGAAAGGTTTGTACGTAGAAGTCCAAAATGGTCAACTGTATTCCCATGGGTACAGTGACGTGCACTCTATAGAGCGTATTCGATTCCTACAGATCCACAGGCAAAAATGACACAGTTTTTAATGCTGGTCCCTGCTCGGGCGCCAGTTAAAAATATCCTTTAAGAGGATACCAAGAAAACGCCTGTAGACACGCCCACTGTTCGAATTACATGTTTAATTCTAATATTTGATTTTATTCTAATATTGGTTTCCAAATCCGAACTAGTTGTTCATTCATTTGGTTTCCGTGAGGAAAGCGCTGGTCCCACGATGTGAACTGCTGACTCGCCAACTAGCCATTGCACGCGCATCCGGTTGCAACGGGACTGTTTGAACATGTCTGAGCATGAAACTGCTGACACAGCCACTCCCATATGATTGGCTGTACTATTCTATGCTCCTGACCTTGGACGATAGTGTTAATGTTTATATTTTTATGTTATGGGATGGAATATTAAGCTAATAAATAATGGATTTCAGTTCAATTTTCTGCAAAAAACATAAACCTAATATTAACTTTTTTTTAGGAATAATTATTGCGCACACTCCTTTAATAGATGTTTTTGTATAAATTATAACTCCATATCATGATTTACTTAGTAAAATATCTGTTTTTATACTGCTCTTTGTTGTTTCCAATTGAAAAATCAAGCAACCGTCGAAGTCTGTAGCAACCTACCGTTGTGATATTTGACCGCCAGGGGTAAGGGGTTCGTCAACTGAAATAAATTTGGAACATTATATTTTATATGAGTTCCGATTTACCTCCCGACGCGGCCACACGCATTTTTATTTTATTTTTCTGTAATTGTTCCGCGGCCAGGGTGCATAGAAAAAAAACGCTAATCGCGCACGCGCTGTTAGCTGGAAACAAAACAGGGTGGTGTGCTGTGCTGTGTGGATAAATAATCAAAAAAAATCATTGTGTTAGGGCAATCCCTCTCGCCCCACTCCCTTTCGTTTGCTGCCGCCTTGCTGGGCTATAGCAAGTGCCGTATGTTTTTGCGTGCACTTGCTATGGCTGGGTAGGGTATCATTTGGCGAATACCGGGTCGCGTTGTGTAGATTTTGTTGGCAGACTAAAGCAATTCATTGTATGGACATAAAATCTGCAGTGGTTTGTTTTGGAAAGCTGACGTCAGGATCTGCACGGTACGGCCCTGCTAAGTCAGCGTCGGAGTTGAGTTTTTTGTGTTTGTTTTTTATATGCGTGGGAATTTTAGAGCGGACGTGAGTAATATTCGTGGGTTGAGATCCAATTTTTTTTCATTGTACGCCCATGCGATTCACAATAAACCTGCTGTTTTGGCACTAAGTGAAACACAGGTCAGCATTGATTCCGATTAAACGGAGTTTAGTCTGCCTGGATATAATTTGGTGCCATTATTCTTTTCCCATTGTGGTATCGCCGTTTATATACGTAGTGATGTAGCCTAACAATTTCTACCTCAATATGGCCAATGTTCCAATCCGGAATTTAATTTTATTTGGCTAAAATTCCATGTCCGTAGGCAATTAATTCACTACTGTTTTATTTACAGAAGCCCTAACCAGGACAGGCATTCAACTTTTAATGAGTTTGATGCACTGTCTGATTCCATCACCAGAATTGTAACCCATTATCCTCGTACTGAAATCGTCATTGCGGGCGATTTCAATATACACAATTAAAGTTGGCTCCGACATTCTGGACAGACAACACCCGAAGGAAGGTATGTTGAGATCTTTGCTGAGGTAAATAATTTAACCCAGCTTGTAAATGAGCCGATACGGATACCGAACATTAGCGGTCAAAACGCTAACACTATGGACCTTAACAGGATAAAGTGTATCAGACCTAAGGAAAACGCGTGGTGTGACTTGAGCTGTAAAGAAGCTATCAGGGTTAAAGAGGTTAGTTTTCGGTCATTTAAGGCCAACCCAACTGAGGAAAACCGAAAAAAGTTGAAACGAGCCAGAAATGACTGCAATGCCTTAATTAATCGTGTCAAATTCTCCTACGACCAAAAGTTGAGGCAAAAACTTTTGGTCGTTTGTTAAGAATATTAAAAATTCGGCCTCGACATTCCAGCTGTCAGCTCTTTGGATAAAACCAATCTGCTTGCTGCTCATTTTGCAGCTAGCTCAACGCTACCAGATTGTGCTTTATCTCCCCCTGTACTCGATCGCGTAGAATATACTATGGGACAAATTCATTTCCCCACTCGTACAGTGACAACAGTTCTTCGAGATCTCAACATACATAAATCCGCTGGTTCAGATGGTATTTCCCCCATCGTTCTGAAGAGGTGTTCTTCCACGCTGGAAAAACCACTGCGTAAGCTTTTCTATCTATATTATTCTTCAGGGCTCTTTCGGAGAAGATGGAAAACTGAATTTGTCCAGCCCGTCCCAATAAAAGCAAAACCCTCTTCTGTCTCCTCCTATCGATCAATTGCACTAACGTCCCTTCTTAGGGACTTAGAAACGCTGATAAATCGTCAGCTTATGAAATATCTTGAATCCCGAAAACTCTTCAAAATAAATGACGGGCAGTACGGTTTTCGCAGCAACAGATCCACTGTAGTGGTGAAAGTAAGGTCGTTGCGCTTGATATTTCAAAAGCATTTGACAGAGTTTGGCATCGGCATCAAGTCGTTTAAGACGGTTTTAAGTCTTCTACTCCCCAAATAAATGCTGGTGTCCCCCAAGGCTCCGTTTTGTCGCCGACTCTCTTTCTCATTTCTATCCATGACCTCCTGTCTGTCACTTCTAATCCAATTCATTCCTTTGCTGATAACAGTACCCTTAGCTTCGCATATTCGTTCTACGATTCACGTCCCTCATTTTCGGCATTCTTATGTGGGGTAAAACCAATAGAGAGAATTTAATGCTTTCAAAAAACAATGCTGTCTTCTGTCATTAAAGCGAAACCCCAATACTCTGCCATTATCCATGGATGGCACTTGCATCGCCGAAACCGACAGTATTTCCATCCTCGGTATGTGCGCTAACGACAAACTTCGTTGGAGTGACCTCATATTCGATGTCGCCAAGAACGCTGAGAAATGTCTAGGCTTCCTTAAGCGATGCAAGAAATATTTCACCCCTTCTGTTCAGGCTAGAATCTACAAGGCATTTATTCGCCCAAAACTTGAGTACAACGCTCATATCTGGTCTGGTGCACCAATGACATATTTGGAGCTACTTGACAGGATTCAAAAACGTGCGGTAAAATTTGTTGGCGATCGAGACATCACGAAATCATTTGACTCTCTTAGTCATCGTTGTGATGTCTCCTGTCTGTCATTGTTCCATTGTACTTCCACCACAAGTGCTCAAATGAAATAGCCAGTTGCATTCCATGCAATGCCATGCTAGGAATGTCATGTTTACCCTCAAGCCTGTATTTAGACGTAGAGTGAAATACAAGGATTCGTTTCTTAATCGTACAATGCGAATGTGGAATGCTCTACCCCGCTCTGTTTTTCCGACGCATTATAGTTTACAGACATTTATATATATTGAAGTATTTCATTTCATTGAGTATTTATGGATATACTCCAATATATATGGCGCTTATATGCTAATAAGTCGACTTGGCCTTGAAACTCAGAACAATATTCCTGCACCTTTTTAAGCCATAATTTACCTATTTCCAAATCTTAGATTTGTAGGCCTTACAGTTTCCGAGTAATTTTGGGTCGGAAACAAACTCAGTGCAGAGGACAGTAGTAGGAATATGACGCAATGACGCTCCCGGCCCAAATGTCCCACCATACTATTACTCAACGAGAGTGTAGTGGTCCCTGGAGTCAGGGATTCGGGTCAATCGGGGGTTTTTAAAATTAAAAACTATACGCTGGATGGTTGACTTCCTTGGCACATAATAAACACCAACCAAAAAACAGGTAATCTGTTCGCCTATTTATAATTGAATAATTATTCAAATAAAATGTAATGTCATTAGATGCTCCATAATTAATTGCTATCGATCACTCTCTACGACTGTCAAACGCCAACTAACGGAATTGATAAATAAATTGACTTACTAAAATGTTGACCTACGCAGCCGGTCATGGTGTTGAAAGCTGCGAACCGGAAGTGTTGGAGCTAGCGCATGTGTTTGGGAATATTGTTTTAGCCGTAGAATAGGGAATGTTCAGCAGCACAGAACATCTGAGCATGCTTCGCCGATTGTTCTGGTGGCAAAGAAAAATGGAACCGAAAGACTGTGCTGCAGATGTCGTAAGCTGAATGAGAATTGCGAGGGATAATTTTTCGATGAAACTCATGGACTAGGTTCTCGAGATCTCAAGGATGGTTTCTTTAATTTTCCGATGGTTTCCGATTCCCGGAAATATACCGCTGTAAGTAATGCAGGATGAGCAATACGAATTCTTGTATGTATCTTTCGGAATCTCAAATTCACCGGCGGTTATTATTATTGTTTATTTATTTAAATAGCCAAAAAAAAAAATTAACATTGTTTTGTAATCGCACAATTTACAGAGATATGAAACAATGGATCTCACTACTGAAAAGATGTATTATTATAAGGAAAATTATTCATAGTAAATTATTAGACAAGTTTTTATGGGAAAACGGTAAAGAAAAAAAAACGTATTAAGTATCTTAAAAACTATTGACTAGAACTACAGGATGACAGATTCATCGGAAAAGTAAACTGCCAATAATAAATAAAAAAACCTAACAAAATATATATAATTTAATTAACAAATAAATAAATTAACAGAAAAATAAATAATAATGAATAAACATATTAAGATATTAGCAGGAAAAATAAACATTTTAATAAACAAAATAAATAAACGTCTTTATAAACAATAACTAAATAATATATTAACTATATGCAATATGCATAGAGAAGCAATGTGTAAATGAAAGGACAGATAAGGGTAGAAAGTAGAACAGAACTATAAACGATCAATAAATAAAGAGCAAAGGTTATTAACTAGTGGGCATGACATTTGGAAATTAATGTTAAATTTTTGGTTATGTTTTTTAATTTTGACCAAAATTTGTTTTAATATTTGCTTTTTCGTGCAGTCAACAACAGGCTGTAGAAAAGTCCCAAGAATGCTTCAATAAATTTATTATTATAAAAGCTTGTAGTTTTTTAATGTGCGACATGGCACAAGCATATGTCAAAATCCCCTAAGTTCCATAATATTTTGTCGAAGATGAGACTTAAGTCCCAAATTTTCTCAGAGATAATATTTATGTGTATGTATAACTAGCTGTCCAGGCAAACGTTATTTTGCCATATATATTATTTTGAGAGATTATTTTAGTACAAAAAAATTAATATGTAAATTATTGATGTGGCATATGAGTGGAAAAGGCAGGGAGCGTCTCGAACAATGACGGAATATAAAAATAACAAAACACTAAACATATTTTCTCATTCATTAAAATGTATTCTATATCGATCATTATAATAAGTTTAGTAATTACATTATCAATCCCTTAAAAATATTTTAATATATTTGGTTAGTGCATCTTTAGCTAACACAAACAAACTGAATGGTTTGCCACTGAAAAGCATGATGTCGACAAATCTAAGCTAACAGATAATGTTAGCGGATCCAGCGGATTTGTGTATATTAAGATCTTAAAGTCCTCTTGGCACTGTACGAGTGCGAAAATAGACTGGGCCCATAGAGAATTTGACGCACTCGAGTACAGGGGGAGATAAAGCACGATCTAGGAGCGTTGAGGTAGCTGCAAAATGAGCAGAAAGCAGATTGACTTTATCCGAAGAGCTGACAGCTGGAATGTCATTGCAAATGAGTGTCGGAATAGATGTTGAGGCCAAAGTCTTAATATTCTTAACAAACGACCAAAAGTTTTTACTACTGGTGGGACTTTGTAATATTTTTTGCATCAAATTTTGATCGTAGGAGAATTTGACACGGGTAATGTGAGCATTGCAGTCATTTCTGGCTCGTTTAAATTTTTTTCGGTTTTCCTTAGTTGGGTTTTCCTTGTAAGACTGAAGCTTAGCTCATTTGCGTTCACCATAGGTTTGATACTATTCATGCTGGGATAAAGCGTTTCATAACGAGGTGAATCATATTTGTAATCCTTGTCGACTAAGCACAGTGACTAATTAAAACTCTAAAAACTAAAGAAACCGTTTAAGGTTTCCCAATGAGCTTTCTCGTTTTGCGATACGATTCTTTTATGAGCTTGTTCTTTAACTTTGCGGTTGGAATACGAAAAATTCGCTGTTATGATGCAATGGTCAGACTAGGTGATAGTGCATTTCAGGTGTATTTATCGGGGTGGGATGTGAGAAACAAGTGCAGTGTTGACTGCATATGTCCGGAATCCGTGTCGGCTCATTTAAAAGCTGGGTTAAATTATTTACCTCAGCAAAGATCTCAACATACCTTCCTTCGGGTGTTGTCTGTCCAGAATGTCGAAGGCAACTTTAATTGTGTATATTGAAATCGCCCGCAATGACGATTTCAGTACGAGGAAAAAGGGTCACAATTCTATGAATAGAATCTGAAAGCTCATCAAACTCGTTATAAGTTAAATGCTTATCCAGATTAGTTTTTCTGTAAATAAAACATTTACAGTTTAGCCAAATAAAATTAAATTCCGGATTGAAACATTGGGCGTATTGGAGAATTGGAGAAGTTGGTAGGCTACATCACTACGTACATAAACTGCGAGACCGCGATGTGGAAAGAATAATGGCACTAAGTTATATCCAGGTAGGCTAAACTCCTTTAAATCGGAATCAATACCAATGTGTTTCACTCAGTGCCTTAACATATGGTTAAGTGTGAGAAACATGGGCGTACAGATTAGAACAAAAAACGGATTAGATCTCAACCCACGAATATTGCTTACATCAACTCTAAATTGCCTACACATTACAATAAATAAACATAAAAACAAAAGAAAAGTATACAGTCCGCTTGGGGCGAACAGTATGATACCCTATCCGTGTCCCTATATGCCCCAAAGAAAAAAGCATTAAGAGGATGATAGAAAGCATATTATTTCATTCTATTATATTTAAAAAAGAAAATGAAACGCCCCCAAAAAGTGGGCGTGGGCAAAACTCTGTATGGGCGATATATTGGAAAAAATATTGGCTTAATATCTTGTTAAATTTTTTTTCGCTTTCTATGAAAATTTTCGAAAAAAACAGCATTTAAGAAAAAACGCCCACAAAAAGTAGGCGTGGTAAAAAAAATATATATCACAAAATTATAAAGGAGGGCAGTGTCTACATATCTTGTGAAGGTTGTAACACTTTATCTCTCTAACCTTAGCCTTAAAACGATTTTTTCTAAACTGTGGGCGTGGCAGTGGGCGAATTAAAAAGAATTGTACACTTAACTATTTCGGAGCTCTAGGGAACATGTGTTCCAAATTTCAGATTCGTACCTTACTTCTAAAGACCTAAAAATTGCGTTCGGACGGACGGACATTGCTTAATAGTCTTAGGATTTAGTCCTGGTCATAAATATATATACTTTTGTGGGTCTACGACGCATATTAAGAGGTGTTACAAACTATGTGTCAACATTAATATACCCTTAGGATAGGGTATAATGAACTTATGTTTTAAGGAATTAAGGTTAGCTACGGTTATTTTCAAATGTACGTACATTCTATTAATATTATATACCGGAATATAATTTCTATTTTTTTGAATTGCTAGGAATATATATAAAAAATATTTTTATTTTTTTTTTGCCTAAGGTGGGTTATGTTGTGTATTTGGTTTTATAATCTTTTATACTTCATTTCTCTCGTGCTCATCATACATATGTATGTACTTATCATCTAACATTTACTTATACTAAGATTATTATAGAATCTTCAGTCATTTGTTAGAAGCCAAACAATAAAGTTGTAAGATAGAGATCCATCGCCTTTAATTTCAATCCGCATACATATTAGCAGCAAGCAGATTGGCTTTATCCAAAGCGTTGACTGCTTAAAAAAACCCTTAGCAAAGATCTCGACATACCTTCCTTCAGGCGTTGTCCGTCCAGAATGTCGAAGGCAACTTGAATTGTCTATATTGAAATCGCCCGCGATGACGATTTCAGTACGAGGAAAAAGGGTCACAATTCTTTGAGTATAATCTGAAAGCTTATCAAACTAGCTATAAGTTAAATGCTTATCCAGATTAGGTAAATAAAACAGTTGTGAATAATTTGCCTACGGACATTGAGTATCAGCCAAATGAAATTAAATTCCGGATTGGAAATTTGGCCGTATTGTGGTAGAAATTGGTAGGCTGGGGATACCCTTCAGAAACACGGCTTGGATCTTACCTCTTAGTGGTGTGGAATAAGATAAATTTGTTTAATTTTTATAATTAAACAAATTTAAATGAAATTTTCAATCTTAAAAAAAGCATGGATCTGAACAGATCTCGTGGATCTGAAAAGAATAATATAAAAACGTGATTAAAAATCAGGTGTTGATCGTATAAGGGTAAAAATTTAGAACTGTATCTATTTTTCAATGCTAAATCGTGAAAAAATCAGAAGTATGGTACTATTTTCACATCAACATAGAAATACAGAAATACAAGCACTTTTTCCCATTGAAAGTTATTTCAATTATTAAGAATCTTCTAATGGAATATGAAGTGGCATTTTGACCCTGCAACCCTCCTGATTGGTTTTACTGTTAGATTTGGAGTAGGCGCGAGGTTGGGTATTTTGTTGTTGTATTTTTCATCCACCGCCGTTGTTTTACGACTCATATAGGCGCAGGGACGACTCCCAAAATCGATTTGGGACTTATGTCCCACTTAAGTCTTCGTTGGAGGAAAAATACAACTCATCCTGGAGGTACTGGCAATCATCGAAGGCCTGAAGAAGTGGAAGGATTTCAAGATAGTCTCAAATTGCAATGCTTTCGCCATGATTACGAAGAAGAATGATGTTCCACTGAGAGTTTCCAGATGAATACTAACGGATACAAAACAAGTGACCTAGTTGGAGCGGGAGTATATGGTCCTCGCACTAATACTTACCTATACGCGGAAATTCATGCAATAGAACTCTGCATTCAAAAGAATTTAAACAGATTCACAACGAATAAAATCATTTATATTCTCTCCGATAGCAGGGCAGCTATACTTGCAATGAACGCCTTTAAGATAACATCAAAACTAGTCTGGGATTGTCTTCAACTCGTCCTAATACTGGCCACCACCAATAAATTGCATTTGATCTGGGTACCAGGTCACAGTGGACATGAAGGCAATTAAAAGGCAGACGAATTAGCCATAACAGGATCCGACCAATTTATAATGCCAAGACAATTCTGCGGGCTATCTGTGAACACACAAAAAGTTGTATCAAAACTTGGCTTGAAGAGAAAAAGTTACATTTCTGGAGGGAGACCCAAGGAAACGGACAAGCAAAAAACTTCATGCCAAACGGTTCCCACAAAAAAACGAAACAACTACTGCAACTTAGTTTCCAACAAGAAAACGCAAGACATGGTTTAGAGAACGTTTTATATCCCTGGGTTAGCCGCAAAGGTAGAAAAAGCGGTGCGAGGATGTGTCAAATGCATCGTGTCAGAGTCAAAGAGTGGTAAAAAGGAAGGGCTGTTAGGACCAGTCGACAAGGAAGACACACCATTGGGGACTTACCACATTGATCACGTTGGATAGTTGTAGATGCGTTCTCCAAGTGAAGACTTGGACAGGCTAAAAAGACATTCGGGTAACCCCCGAAGGATAATATCCGAAGATTTGCCCATCTAAGATACTCACAGGACTAGAGATGCGTACTACTGAGTGGCAGGACCTTCGGGAGTTTGCGTATGTAAAGCAAACGATAAATCGCTTCCTGATACGAAATATCTATAACACATTTCCATTATTTGCTAAACTTATTAGTTTGTTGTTTGTATCGCTCGGTAAATTTGATATATTGCAGACGATCATTCTGAATTTCTATACAATAAGTTCTATGTAGGCAAATCGATCAAAATCACGGGTTATTTCCAAACCAACACTGTTTGGGTGGGTTCAGTAGCTTAGTGGTTAAATGCGAATGTCTGACAACTTCAATGACCAGGTATTTCTTGCAATAAGCGACATATACTCAGCAAATAAAATTGTTCTCATCCAAGCGTCGGCATCTTCACTAGATAGGGCTTCTTCAACATCGTGCGGCTCCCTTCTTAAGACATTCTGGCACATAAACAAACGGCATTTGTATTTTTGTTTCTTATTGCTGAATGTCAATAACTTTTTCTTTGGTCTCTTTTTATAGCAGTCATCGGCTTACCTTCAAACAGTACACATCTATTGATTATAATATTCATTATGTCAAAGGTTTGCGCTAAAAGCGATCAAAGTATAAAACGTTCCAAAGAAGTTAAATAAATGTAGAGAACTACGGTCGTTCTTTTTTCATAAAAATGGTGTTGAATTTAGTGATAATAATTTCAATACAATATCTGATAAAATATTATTCTGGAAATGTAACTCTTGTCTCAGCTTAAATCTTAATTAATAATTCATAAACAGTATCAATGAACATGCTTCTAATTTAAATGATCTCAGAAAAGAGTTCTCTTCATTTAAAGTATCTCATTTGAATTCTCCACCTCGCAAAGTAGCTAAGAAAATAATGTCAGTCTCTCTGCCAACTCAAAAAGACAATAACAATGACCTCAACATAGAAAATAATGAAAGTAAAAATTTAAATGAAAACTTAGAAAGTGAATAAACACTGATCAATGCCCCTCTCAACAATCCATGCCCGTCATTTTTAAACCATATTTCGTTACCTTCAAATAAAAGTAAAGTTCAACAAACTCTGATTTTGTCTTAGTTCAAAGTAAAAAAAACAAAAAAAAAAAATAAAATCAAAAAATAATTGAAAATTAAATGGCTTCATCTATCTCGTTTTTCTAACACAACTACTCCTGATGACATTGTACATTTTATTACAACAAACATTTTTCTGATTCTGAGTTTAAATGTTTTTTGCTGGTAAAAAAGATGAAAATGTTTCAGAATTTAAATTCGTTACATTTAAACTGAGTCTGCCATAAGATCAATTATCAACAGTGATGGATTCTTCAATCTGGCCCCGTCATGTTTATGTAAAATATTTTTTAACTCTGGCCAAAATAGAAAAGACGAAGAAAATACCACCCGCGTCTCCTTGTCCCTTGGCGCACACCTAATGTCCCCATTATCACCTTCATTATCGTCGTTCTCATCACCGCCGTTATTATCATCAACATCTACTAACACATCGTTCTCTATAGGATCGACTCTCTCTGCTACGTCATACTCATCCTCACCTTCAACATCACCGCCACCATCACCGTCGCCGTTGCCACCGCCATCACTACGCCATCATTGATCTTATCCAAAGGCTCTCATATGTCTTCCTTGTCAGAATCATACAATTTCCTTGGTTATTACCAAAACATTGGGGGCATGCGCACAAAAATGCAACAATTATTACTATCGTCATATTAAGGGCAATATGATTTCTTAGCATTTACTGAGACATGGCTAAATGAAAATCACAATGAGATGTTATACTGTCATCAATACTCGGTGTTTCATAAGGACAGATGTTCACTTTCCTTTGGTCTAGAAAGGGAAGGAGGGGTGCTACTTGCTGTGCGCTCTTTATATGCTTGTACTGAATTGACATTGCCAACATCAAATAATACAGCTATAATAAAGATATTTTAATCATAGTGAGCTATATTCCGCCAAGGAGCCCTACAGATTTATATAAATATTACATTAATAATTGCATTTATTATATTTCAAAGCTAAATAGTAACCAACATATAATTTTAGTAGGTGATTTTAACTTGCCGAATATTAACTGGGTCTTTGACTCACAAGAAGGTGGTCTAGTTCCATTTAATGTAAATAATACTTCTGATTCATTATTAATGGACTCGTTGTCAGGAGTTAATTTAATTCAAATGAACAATTGTAAAAATAGTTAAGATAGAACTCTTGACTTAAAATTTGTTGATAAAGACCTAAGCTTGTCTGTAAATAGTTAAATTTTTCCCATTTTTCCTAATACTACACATCACATCGATTTCGATTATAAATACAACTTCCTTAAAGCTAATTTCAATAACATTACGAGTTACATTAATAATAATTTAACACTGCCTTCTGTTTCGGTTCAATCTCGCCATTAGTCGTTTTACAACGATTTTCTTAATTCCCTTAAGGAAGTTATAGATCTGTTTGTTCCTAAAACTAAAACTTAAAATGCTTCTAAGCCCCAATGGTATACTAGAAGACTTATTAATCTAAATAATTAAAAAAAAAGCAAAGCCTACAAATCCCTACGCAAGTCTTCATCTGATGCCAATTTGGGTAATCTTTATTGTGAATTGGAGAAGGATTCCAATGTTCTTAACAAATTTTTATATAAAAGTTATATTTACTCTATGGAATCCAAGTTAAAAGTCAGTAGTAAATGTTTTTGGAGTTTCATTAAAAATAAAAAAAAATCGAATGGAATTCCTAAAAGTATGCAATATTTGGGTTCGACTTATACAAGTCTACCAACTATCTGTGATGCTTTTGCCGAGTATTTTAAATCTAATTATATTGATTCTAATAATCAGGTGTTAACGAGATCTAGGCAGTCTGATAATAGTATAAGCATTCGAGACTTAAATATTACCATATCGGAAGGCGCTATATAGCTTAAAAGATGATAATAATCCTGGTCCTGATGGGATTCCGCCAATTGTATTAAAGAAGTGTTTCACCGCTATATCTTGTTTTTTTGTTTTTTTTTATTCAATAGTTGTCTAACATTTGGTGAATTTCTGCCAGAATGGAAAATATCATTCGTTAATCCCATTCGTAAATGTGGTCTAAAACAGGAAATATCGAATTCAGTAAATTATCTTCTATACCTAAATTATTTGAAAAAATAGTTTGTTATAAACTTAATTTCTTATTAAAAGAAACTATATCCCCTTTCCAACACGATTTTGTTTCGGGTAGATCAACTTCCTCCAACCTAACCATTTTTATTTACAAATTACATTCTTAATTCAGTTGAAAAGGCTTACCAAGTGGACATTATCTACACCGATTTTGCTAGGGCGTTTGATAGGGTGCATCACAAAATTTTCACTCTAATATGCTTAAATGGTTGACTTCCTATCTAACAGGACGTAGTCAGCAAGCTTACATTTAGTCAAATGTCTCGAATCCTTTTGCAGTCACATAGGCAACCCACAAGGAAGCCATTAGGGTCCAATATTGTTCCTTATCTTTATAAATAATTTACCTGATGTTCTTACAAACCCAATATGTCTTATGTTTGCGGATGATCTTAAAATTTTTAGACGGATAAAAAGTTCAAAAGACTGCTTACTTCTCCAAGATGCTAAGATGATGTCACTCATCTAACCAATTGGTGCAAAACAAACCAATTAAGCCTTAACAATTGTAAATGCCAATGTTTTTCTTTTACCCGTCATTTGTTACCTATTGTTTACGATTATAACATTCTTTATCATGTTCTAGAAGTATCAGTAAAAAAAGGATCTAGGAATTAAATTTGACACAAAGCTTAACTTTGTGAACCATATAAAATTTATGGTAAATAAAGCCAACTCTATGCTGGGTTTTATTTCGCGAAACTCTTTTGGTTTAAAAGACCCTTGCACACTAGAGGCTCTATCCGCTGCTGTAAGGTCGATCCTTGAGTATTGCTGCATAGTACGGAATCCTCATTACAATATACATATTAGTAGAATCGAAAAGTTTCAAGGAAAATTTACAAGATTCGTAGTACACAAACTAGGATGAAATATTAAAATGCCTTGATATAAAGTAAGGCGTCAGCTTATTGGCACTCAGTCATTAGAGAACCGCCGAAAGATGCTATAATGTTTATCAATGATATAATATTCTATCATATTGGTTCTCCGTGTTTGATGTCTCTTATTGATTTGTACGTTCCTTCTCGAGAGCTAAGAATTAGTACTTTATTCGGTAAAGCAATCATAGAGTAGAGTTGGTCTTTAATGAGCCTATAACTCGCTGTGTTAGGGAAGTTAACATTGTATCTAATAACATTGATATTAATTTTCATTTAAGTCGAAACTTATTTAAGAATATGTTAAACTTATACTCTTTAGCAATCTAAGTTATAAATATATATACTAGTACTATATTGAGTCTTATAATGTATACCCAATGTTCAATTTTACATCTCTATGTCTTAAGTCTATTTGAGTGTGTCAACTCTATTTGATAAAATAAATAAATAAATAAATAACGAAACTGACAGAAATGCTTATATTTTGAGCATTTGGGATGCATTTGAAAATTACCTGATTTAGGAGTTTGTCTTAAATTTCGAAACATAATCACCATCAAGATGGTGACCACTAGAGGCGTTACTACTATCATGCAACATGTATCCTCAACTACTTGTTTGGCTTTTATGAAACAGATATGTCATTGAAATTTAGGGTATTACATATTTCAATTAACCCCATAATCAGAAAATCTGTTTTTATTTTATGCTCCATAAACACCACATCACGGCTTTTAATTAAAATAAAATAAATATTTTATTAGGTGCAAACGGCCCATATGTTACCCAAAGCCTAGCTTCTCAACCACTGTGTGTGCGCAGATATATTTTTTAACACGAATGGAAGGGACCAACAGTTTAATGCCGATTCTGAACGACAATTCATTTTTGAGAAGCTTCTTATGACAGTTCTTACTCTTGGACGTTTGTCAGACGTTCGCAAGAGGTAGGGCAGTGAATAAAAAATTTTAGGTGGTACAGGCCGGGATTCGAAACAGTGACCTCTCGCTTAGTGGTCCAACGCACTTAACCACTGCACCGGCTCTTAATTACTTGGTTTTTAACTTGGTCAAACAAACGCTATCCTTTGCTATCCGAGGAATACCCAAAAAAGACCCAAAGAAAGAGCTTCTGCGTATATTAAAGAGCAATATCTGTGCAATCGTGCGGAAATTTCGATCTCAAACTCAGTATAAGGGTTCGTAAATAAATTTTTTTGTTTAACGATACCTACCATACAATTAGTATACTCTACCCTAAGGGAATATTAACTTTGAAACATAGTTTGAAACACCTGTAAATATTCGTCATAGAACACTGAATACAAAAAAAGGGGAGAATGGTCCTTTTCCATTCAAAATCTTTAAAACTGAATTCATTTAAGCTGAAACAATTTAGAAAAAACCGTCAACCAACTTGGAGTGCGCAAACGGAAGCAGTATGCAAAGAATGCGCTAATTGGAAATGCTTGTTGAAACCCAGGTCCACACCGAGCTGTAGCGCCGCCTTAGTAAGTGCAGTTTGTTACGCGAGTGATATATCGAAGAGCACAGGATGCACATCACATTTTCACTTTCCGGTTTGGGTTCCATAAGGAATTGGTTGTAAAATTAATCATACCAAAAACTTAAATGTTAAAAAATAGACAAGTTCTTTTATACAAAAAACGCTTTTGCCATACAAGTCTGTTAAAAAAAGTACTTAGATCTAAAACAGATTGCCAAGTTTGTTTTGTAATTATTAAAAATTTCACAAATAGTATTTAGGTACATTCTTATACTTGGCAAGTTTTCAAATTTGAAGTTTTGAAGATATATATATATATTGAAAACACATGTGTGTAGAGCCGCAATTTTAACGATTTTAAAAACTTGCCAAGTATAAAAATGTACCTAAATACTATTTGTGAAATTTTTAATAATTACAATACAAACTTCGCATTCTTTTTTAGATCTCAGTACTTTTTGTAGCAGACTTGTATGGCAAAAGCGTTTTTTCTATAAAAGAACTTGGCTATTTTTTAAAATTATGTTTTTGGTGTGATTTCAATACTTTTTGCAAAGATTTTCTTATACATCGAAATTTTGCAAAATTTTAAAATTTTAGGAATTTCAACCGAACATAAGCGCCCTCTTTCGAGTAAAATACAATTTGTTTTATAACTTTCCTTGTTTGCCCTTCAAAGAATTGCCGACATGTAAGATTTCATAACTATAGAATGAGTTCGATATATGGGCGGTTCCCACGCCTCTTTTTTGGAATATACACAAATTTTGTGTCCGTTCTTCAAATCCTTCCTCCACGTATAATTTCATAGATTTAAGTCTTTTGGGTGCAAAGTTAAGGAAAAGGGGCGGCTAGCACGCCCCCTAAATGGAAAATAAACAACATTTCATTTCTTTCCGAGTTTGTTCTTAAAATGCAACCCTCATGTAAAAAATCATAATTGTAAGTCTTTTGCGGGCTGATTTAAAGAATAGGGGCGGCTACCCCGCCCCCTAAATAGAAAATAAACTACACTTTATTTTTTTCGGAGTAAAAATTCATAACTGTAGGATTTTTGGGGGCTGCGTTAATAGAAGTTGGCGGCTGCCACGACCTCTGGATGGAAAATCACAAATGTTGGATATTTCCATGGGGTTTCTCCGTAAACCCTATTAATGTGCCAAATTTCAAGGTTGTACGATGATTGGAAGTTAAGAGTTAAGAAAAGTGAGCGGCTGCCACGCCCTGGATGGAAATGTTAGATTTCTTCCTGTGGTTTCTCCGCAAACCCTATTACCGTGCAAAATTCCAAGGTTCTACGATGATTGGAAGTGCTCAATAGTTTTGATGATCTGTCAGTGAGTCAGTGGTTACGGTTTCTGCAAATTTTGGGGCCTTATAACTCAGGAACCGCTCATGTTAAACAGTTGAAATTTGGTATGGAGCCGGCTGCTGTGCGTCTCAACAAATCCTATTTAATTTCATGCCTCTCGCTTTCTTGTAAGCGAAGTTAGAGGGGGGGTCTAAATGGCCTGAGTTGATTCGTTTAAATAAGGATGTAGTTGCTAAGGAACTTGGCCGTGCACTACCGTGCCCCTTGATTATTCTGTTTATTTTGTTTTCAGACAAAAAAAATCTAAAGTCCAAAATAGCTGGCAATGCTGCAACACCCACATCAAAACGATCCACACGATCGTCCGACGATTGATGGAGATACCTTTTCATGACTAATCCATAAGGCCCTGACCAATCGCTACCATGTGTGCGTTAAAACTTGTAAATTCACACATCGACCTTATAATCCGTCAGAACTTTGACGGTTGTGTTTTGTTTCTTTTTTATTTTGTCAAATCGGCTGTCATCGGCAATGGCAGATAATTCATTTTTTGCTTCAATTCATTCCGTTGTAAAATTGTTTGTTAATAAGACAAATCGTTTAAATATATAACGTGTAAGAAAAATCATTTACCCGCATTAAAAAAAATAAACTTTCTCGATTCATGAAAAGTCTCATTTGATCACATACCTAACAATATTATTTAAATCACTTCTTAAGTTGCGGAAGATTAGATTTTCTCAAAAATGGCCATTACGATATTACGGCTATTATATAGCATATTGGACACTTTGAACATATATGTTCCAAATCAAAATAGACTCATTTAATTTTTTCATATAAATGTTTTTGGATTGGTTTATTATACTTATGTATATAAATTTCTTTGATCATATAAACATAATATTCCTTTTCTACGGATAAATAAGAAATAATGGTTTCGGGCTTAACAAAAGTAAAATTAACAATCTTTTATTGTTTTATTATGTATTCTTGTACCTTTTGTGTCGGATATAACTACAGCAACTAATAAGATTTAGTCGTTAATATTTCTAATTATGTGAGCATATGAACTGAAGCGTTTTTCAACTCAAGTATTAAACTTCAGTATGTCGATACTCCCAAAGTTATAAAGACAACATGAAGGTATTATAGGAGGGTATGTATTCAACCAGGGTTATAGTCTTTCAAAGTGTGTATAAGGTTACTTACTTACTCACTTAACGGGCTCCCGACCCGTGAAGAGTCCCTGCCTGAGATACGGCTGCCTTCCACCCTACGCGATCCCGAGCATGCTGCTTTCAGTTGTCCAGACTAAGCGCTCTGGCATCCGCGATGGCTTGGTCATTAAAACGGAGGTTCGGTCTTCCTTATCATCTCGAAACCTGGGGGCTGGGATTCGAAGATCCTCTTGGCTGGAGCGTTGTTGTCCATTCGCTCGATGTGGCCGAGCCAATGTAGTCGACGAGTTTTAGCTTTTCGGACTACATCCATACCTTGGTACAGATCATAGAGTTCGCGGTTGTATCTTCTCCTCCATTCGTCCTCCTCGCACACAGGACCAAATATCCGTCGAAGGATTTTTCTTTCAAAGGATCCCAGTACTAACTCTCCTTTCCTGCATATCGTCCAGCACTCGGCGCCGTGTAGCAGAACTGGCAGGATAAGGGTTCTGTAGAGCATGCACTTTGTCCTTCGAGTTAGGAGTTTTGAACCCATTTGTTTTGCCAAACCGAAGTAGCAGCGGTTTCCTAGGGTAATTCTTCGACGGATCTATGATCACTAAGATGTCATTTGTGGAGTTGATGTTTACCCCGAGGTAGATGAACTCCTTAACTACCTCGAAGTTGCTGCTATCAACAGTGATATTTTGTCCTAGTCGGTGGACAGATGATTGTTCGTTTGTTGATAGCATATATTTAGTCTTGTCCTCATTCACTTCAAGGCCAACTAGTTTCGCCTGTTCTTCAATAGCCGTGAAAGCCTCTATCACGGCACGCTGGGATCGACCGATGATATCTATATCGTCCGCATACCCTAGCATTTGGACGGATTTGTTGAAGATAGTGCCTTCCGTGTTGACACCTGCCCTGCGCACTATCTGCTCAAGAACAAGATTGAAGAAATCACACGACAGCGCATCTTCTTGCCGAAATCCGGTGCATGTTTGAAAGAGTTCAGATGAACTGCTGCCAAATTCCACATTACATCGCGTGTTATCTAGTGTCATGCGACACATCTGGATCAGTTTTGACGGGATCCCGAATTCGGCCATCGCCACAAAAAGCTCCTGACGATGAATGCTGTCATATGCGGCTTTAAAGTCGATGAAGAGATGGTGTGTCTCGCCTTGAAACTCGTTGGTCTTTTCCAGGATTTGCCTTAGTGTGAAGATTTGGTTTACAGTTGATCTGCCGGGCCGGAAGTCACACTGGTACGTGCCGATTAGTGTGTTGCAGAAAGGTTTGAGACGTTCACACAGTACTTTGGATAGGATCTTATATGCGACATTAAGCAGGGATATGCCTAGATAGTTCTTGCAAGACATAGGATCGCTTTTCTTGTAGATGGGACATATGGTGTATAAGGTATAACTACTCCTAATACTATAACTTTGGAACTTCTACAGATAAAAAACAAGTGTGGGTACTTTGTAGACTTAATTAGATGAGCAATAAACCTCATAAAAATTGCAACAAAACAAATCAGATGGTTTTATTTTGGAAAAAACGTATTGCTTTTTTCTTTCGGAGATAATGCATTTACTAAGAAATTAACTTTAAAATACTTCAAAATAGTAATATATAATAACATCAAATACATCTAAAATAGAACAGATGTGTGTGTTCATTCATTTCGTTAATGGTGTGCGATATCAGTTATTTATTTGTGTCTCCAACGTTTCACCAAACAGTGTTGCCAATGTGCTTGATAAAACATAACATTCAAAACATAAGTAGTGTCGTTACTAATCTAGCAGCCACTCAAATACCTTGTGTATTGGGTGACTTCAATAGTGGTAATGTATATTGCAGAAATGTGGATGGTGATAAGAATTTAATACCATTGAACGTCAACCAGGTTGAACAAATAGTTGTCGATGGTCTTCTTTCTTTGGATTTATTTCAAGTGAACTATTTTCTTAGTTTTTCTAAAAAATCAAATTAATTTTATAATATGTAAGTGAAGCGCTGGATCTTATATATACCAATAAAATGCATGTTGTCGAATTATATATTTAATAGTTTTAATGAACGCTTACAAGATGATGTACTCTAAACTTTAAAAAAGCGTTGCGTCAGCAGAGCGATTGATTCGGAAAGCTATGAGTCGTTTTTGCAATACGTTTACTCTTTGGGATAATACGCACCCTTTAAGACGTCATCATGGACAACAATTAAACTAGTTCATCTAGTTAATGGAAATTTTTGCGTAAAGATCTATGTTGGCTTACAGTCTTAAGAAAAGTGCATTTGACATGAAAAGTTTTTTCAACGGTTTCTGGCTTATCTTGATACTGCTCATAAGTTATATCTACTCCTCTATTCGCCCTCTTCGCATACAGAACCAAATATCCGCTGAAGAATTTTTCTTTCGAATTACCCCAGTATTAGCTACCCTTTCCTGCTAATACTTGTCGGTGAGAAGGTTTCCATCGATGTTTCGAAGAGCCTTCCGGTTTTAAAGCCAGCAGCCAGTTGCTTAGCTTTCTTATAAAACCTGAGCTGGGAGACTGCATACTCTATTTTCTTAGAAAGCAGGATCTTCTTCTCCTCTTTTCTCCCGGCTCGATACACTACCTTGCTGCCCTTGTTTTCCGCTGCAGCGTTCTTATGTGCGCATCTTCTGTCACCTTTTTCCGGTATACGCATGCATCATCATACCACGGGCTTTTTCTCTGGGGCGGCTGGTGTCCTATGGATGACCGCGATACTGGGAACACTGATGTTGGCCTCTGTAGTAAGTGAATGCGCGGTGGAGAGTTTCTCACTCAGGCGCTCTTTCTAGGCTCTGACAACTCAAGATGTGCTAAGGCGACTCATCTACTGCGCTACATTTTTCGCGTCTGATCTTCAGAAATATCTATTTCTATTTTCAATAAATCTACCATTTTTTTAATAAATCTACCAAAAAAATAGATAAATTAATTTTGCTGTCCACTGTATGTTCTCCTCTTTTAACTCTTTTAACAATGGACTTGTTTTCCATTAGGTTCTTTTTCTGCAGATAGGCAGAACTGGTCGAATTCTGTATTTTTCTTTCGTGGCCTGGCATTTGGAACATGTCACAGTTAGAGATTATATTTTGCTTAAAAGAGAGAGAGATTCATGTTAGCTATGGAGCAATTGTCGCTGATATGAAGAATCATATTTTCACTTTCAGCCACTCTACGCTCGCTCTTTCCCATCTTCCAAGATTGGCCGAAGCGACACACGGTATATCCTACTGTAAGTGAGGTAGGTATACAAAATGTCCGCTATTTTCAATAAAATAACGTTTTCAATCAAAATCTCAAAGAACATACAAAGTTGCCGCGATTTTAATTAAGCGAAATATGATTTATAGTTATAAAAAAAACCATTTACAGAATCAGTTTTCCACACAATTTTCCATAATCGGCAGGGCAAGGAGAAAAAAAAACAACAAATAAAATATAAAAGCAACCGGCGCGGCGGTTTGGGGTGTTGCAACGGTTGTCCCATATTTCAAATTTCCCGTTCCTACCCACTCTTCGTTTCATATTTAACTGAAAAGCATTATAAAAAAACAAAGTCAATACCGTGATTTTAACGTACAAATTTTGCGGCTGGAAGCCTTCTAAACACTTAATCATAAAATTGATGTTATTTGTGTATTATCCTTTCAATATGCCACAGCTAAAAAATATATGCGAGTACCATACCTATTTTATGTTATGAACCTACGTTGGATTTTCCCTTACACACAACAGAAAAAACAAGGTTTTCTTGATTTTACTAGGGATCATATAACTCAATTACCTACACCGTAGACAAATGCCATTCCTAAAACAGACTCTCTTAAGACTGATCTTGCAAGCACTTACAAATAACATTGAAAAGCCTGACCATCAGTTGTTATTTCTGCGCAAATGGTTTGTAAACGTGATTTTTATGACCAGTTAACATAGTAATGCATTTTATGACCAGAAAAAATTATGTGCAAGTAAATTAATAGTTGGGTTTGCTGTTATGCTATGTTTACACTGTACCGTCCAAAATAAAATAGCAGGTTATTGCTGGTGGGTGAGGCAATAAGTTGGGAAGCGGATGTTTGTTGTTGGCTAAATCGGTCAGAGGTAATAGCTATGAAAGTGTTTTAATTCACCATTATGTCGAGCTAATGAGTTTATGCGATTTCTTGTTTTATTTTGATATATATTTGTGTTTTAAAGATAGAGAAAACCAATTTCTTTTATTTGTAAAAACGAAATAATGGAAACCTTTTTCTTTCTTAACGTTATGGTCGTTCAATGATGGAAATATTATATTACACGTCATGATGTGAAGATTTTCTGTAAATTAATTAACCTTTAATAAATTGTCAGTAATTATATTTTTAAAGTTTTTATTATTTTTTTTGTGAATATATTAAAATACTTGTTGAGTACCCGTGTTTAGCCAAGGAAACTATTTATACCCTATCCCAAGGGTATATTAATTTTGACAGTTTGTAACACCCCTTAATATTCATCGTAGACCCATACAAGTTTATATATTTATGATCAGGACCAAATCCTAAGATTATTTAGCAATGTCCGCCTGTCCGTCCGTATCAACTTTTGAGGCCTTTAAATTTATGCTAGGAAGCTGTCCCTAGGGTCCCGAAATGGCAAAGTGTTAAAAGTTTTTAAATCCGCCTTTTTCCATGCCCACAATTTAGAAAAAACCGTTTGAAGGCTAAAGTTAGAGAGATAGGGTGTTAGAACCCTCACAAGATATGTAGGCACTGCCCTCTTTTATAAGTCTGTTATATAAATTTTTTTGCCACGCACACTTTTTGTGGGCTTTTTTCACTAAAATGCTGTTTTCAGCGAACATTTTCATAGAAACTGAAAAAAAATGTTTAGCAAGATATTTAGCAAATTTTTTTTTGCAATATATCGCTCATACAAAGTTTATGGCCACGCCCACTTTTTGGGGGCGTTTAAAAAAAAAAGTTTTTTTTTTATAAATTTCATAAAATGAAATAATGCTTGAGACAATTAATGGGACAGATTTATTAAAGTGTGATCGCTAATGCATATATCATTACAGACCCTTAGAAATAGGTCCATTCTGACAATAAAATGTTCTTTGGGTATTACTTAAAAACAAAAAAAAATTGATTTTAAGGTACAAGTTGGAACCCAAGTAATTAATTACCCCTTGATAACAACCCTGGCGTAAAATTACAGAGCCCTAAGCGAAAGCCCATAAAACAATAAAATAACTAATATGTCACACATGAGTTAAGAAACATAACCTGGAAATTTGCGAAGCCACGCTATTCATACTGTAATATTTTTGTAAATTATTAAAGCAAACTAAAAAAGAAACTAAAGTAAGCTTGCATATAAGTACATATTGAGAATAAGTTTATTATATTGGAATTTTTCTATGTACAGGATTTTGTGACCTACTAAATAAAAATGAATTCAAATACCAATTGAGTACTAAATGGCGACCTTTACCCATTCAAATACGTTCACAAAATAAAGTTTGTTTAAGCTGAAATTTGGAACATACACTGTTCCGAAATGATAATGATAATACGCCGACTGCAACGCCCAGAATTTAGAAAAAGTTGAAGAGATAAAGTGTTTGAACCTTAACGAAATATTTAGACACTTTACTCCTTCAAAACTTTCTCATATAAAAATTTTTGACACGTCTACGTTTGTGGGCGTTTTTTTAACAATATGTTCTTTTCTGTAGTAAACGTAAAATAATGTATAACAAGATATTTAGCCAATATTTTGGGGCATTAAGTAATATGGATAGCGTATCATTGTCTTCGCCCAAAGCGGACTGTATCCTTTTCTTATGTTTTATCTTCGACATGTCAGCGAAATACCACGAGCTGAGCATGTGAAATCTTTTGGGGAATAATTTCATATATATTTTTTTGATTTTATAGCACAGTGCAAAAATGCCTAAATTTGAGGAGTAATTTTATACAAATCTTTAAATAAATTCTTAAAAACTGATCTTGTATTTTGCTTTCGAAATTCTTTCAACGGATTCATCTGACAACAAAACAAGTTTTGCTTCAATTTAAAAGAGAACAGGAGACATTTTGAACGTATTTTTTATTTCATTGTTAATCGTTCAGAATCTTGAGGTAGTATTCGTTTGAGTAGCAAATGCTTTTTGGTCGGAAAAAGTTATGAAAACGAAAAGGAACGGACGGGATTTTTAGAAATTATGAATCAAAATTAAGAGTTAGAGTACGATTACACGGCCATTTTTACGAGTCCATTTAAATGACACTATGACGTCAGGAAAAAATGTCGCATTAGAGATTATGAGAAATTAATTTGCATTAAACATCACATTACAGACAAGCCATATGTATGGACAAAGTAATTTTTTTGAAAACGCTTTGCTGTTGTCTAAGTATGTACAATCTAAAGGGTGGGCCACTTAGTTGTTTCATTTTGAATCATAGGTTATTTTACACACATAAATCTAGAAATCGAAATCCTAACAGAAAGAAAGTATCATACCTCCGAAGAACGAAATGAGTCGCTTTACGCTGCAACAACGTTGGGAAATATTAAAAACTTATTTCCAAAGTGAGTGCTGTGTAGCCCAAACAGTGCGTTTTCTAAAAAAAAGTTTTGGCTGAAATGAAGCACCCACCAGTTTGTGAGACTGGTATGCTAGTCGAAAACACTCATGGTCCCCGTTGTCGTATGATACTCACAGGCGAGAATGCTGCTGCTGTTGTCGAGAGTGTGCATCATTGGATCATTTTCTTCAAAAATGAGGCTGAGAACAATGTTTCGGTCAATGGTGGGAAATGTAACTCCTCATGTTACTCATGTTGCTCATGTTACTCATGTTGCTCATGTTAACCGACTGTTTCTGTACTGAAATAAAGCCATAATACATGAAAAAACAATTTTGTTAAATTTATTTCATTTTTAAAGAGAAACTTTGGTTGGCAAACTTTAAGTTTCCATTACATACCCACAGCAGCTTAATAAACCCATAAAACCTTATGGGTAAGCCAGTAAACATTCCATATGTCTACGAGCATGTCTGAAGCAGCTGTTTTCACCTACCCTTCCATAACGAATCTAGTTGTTGTTTCATGGTCTCTGCATATTAGGATCCCCTAACGATATTTTTATTATCATTTCCTTTTTATTTATATTCATACCAGCCACATATATGACAAATGAACACTCTTTTAATTGCTTTTGGTAAAGCCTCGGAAAGTTTCGTTCGGGATCAATTGGATTTTAATGAGTTATTAAGGTACAACGAAATGTGTTTTCTATTCAAATGAAGAATCAGAAAATTTTAATTGAAGCAGAATTGCTCACTGGGTACGCAAAAGTTTTGTGCAAACAATTTGCTTACTGTCGAGGAGTAAAGCCATTAAAAGATTAAATACAACTTCAAATATATGCAGTATCTTTTAATTGCATTAATAGTTCAGCAATAAAATAAAATAGTTTGTAATAAACAAAACATATATATACACAATTAATATAACACTAAAAAGCAAGGATTTTCGTTATTATTTTCGCAGCTTACATAATTGCATAATGGATTTATAGAAACCCTAATACTGACTATTCGAGAAAATTAGTTTCTCTCATACATAGGTTCATAAGCCTCGAATAGGGTGTCTAACTTTAATAGAATTATATTAAGGATTCTGATTATCTATACCTACACCTACGTAATATAATGCATTTCTTCTACGATTTATATTGTACTTATCTTGTTATACCCATACGATAAATAAAACCGAATTTAGATGAGCTGGCAACGGACCGATTGTCATCATCCTCAAGAAATAATGTCGACGAAGTTGATATTAATCGTTCCCTTGCTACCCCCATCGGAACCTTTGCTAGTCGACTCCTCCTCTGACTTTATGTAAATTTTTGATACCTGATTTATTTCCAACAGTCTTTTTGTTTGTTTCATAAGTTTGCTTTACAATTTTGGACCAACGAGTAAGGGGGAAGAAGATGTCGTTCTGCACTCACCCCCTTGTCGACTGTTAGGTTAGGTTAGGAAGTCAGTTTTGCAGGAGATGCAAATTTCACCCAGAGGCCGTTAAGGCCCATTGTAAGTACCCTATTTATACATTTAAGGACATGTGGCTAACAAAACCACTTCGATCTGTTGAGCAATAGTTTTATGTCTGTTAGAGGTACCCTAGCCAAGTCGTCCAAACTTTCGAAGAACCGTTCCATCATAGGTACCCATGCATGATGAGCGGCGTTCTTCCAAAGCTGGGCAGTGGCATAGAAGATGTTCCATGGACTCTATTTCCTCCTCGTCTCTGCAGCTTCTGCAGAAGTCATTTGTAAATGCTCTAGCATTTTAGCCATGTTTGCTATGATGCAGTGTCCGGGTAATACCCCGACGAGCATCCGGATTTGAGCTTTCTTAACAGAGGCTAGGGACTTTGATCTTTTGGTGTCAACAACAGGCCACAGACTACGGGTTATGACGCAACCGTTGGTGTGGCTCAATTGTTCCTTAGCCAATTGTGTTGTGACGCCGTCAATAAAAGTCTTAGCAGTGTTGAAAGGCGGTCCGCTTATCGAGGATTCATATCAGAGCTGTATTAAGGCAATTCGTCCGCTTCGTATAGCCCTGAGTGCCAAGAGGCTATCTATAGCACAATTCGCATTAACAATGTTGGATCCGATTACTTTAAGTGCTGCTTGACTGTCCACACATATGGTTATTTCTATTGCTGGTAGTTCCAGCGAAAAGTTAGTCTGTGCTGCTTACATACTAGACGTAAAAAATTACAATTCCGCTTTTGATGAATTCAGTCGTTTTATTATAATAATAAAAGACTCAAAAAAAAAGGTTTAAGCAAATCCGCCAATTTTTTGGAATTGTTTTTTATTGAAATGTTCATTATGGCGATTATACTATCTTCTTTTGATTGTTGGTTTGTCAACTGTAAATTGTAAAATATATCTATGACCCAATTGGGATTCCTGATTCCCATTCTACCCCACCCTCCCATCCTTCCTCCTCTACCAACCTTAAAACGGTAATTATAAACAACGATTTTACAAGTGTGTTTTCGATCATGTGTACCATTTGCATTTCACTTCATAATAAAAAGGTAATAAATTAACAGTTCAGAATAAGTTATATATATATTTAACCTAGGAGTAATATGCAGATACATTTATTTAATCGGAAAAATCACTATCCGAATATTGATATTCAGTGCTATCTGCTTCTAAATAAACTGCATGAGGAATGCGGATGAAAGAAGAGCTCATAGTACTTTCAGGCGTTTTGGGTTGAATTAAAAAATTGATAACATCAGCTGAAATGGAGCATATATTCTTTAGTGGTCTAAATGAATTAATCAGGTCAGACGTTATAAGCAACATATTCAGCAAATCTCTATTAGTATTAACCCTTGAGTTTTTATGCGTATGCGACATGCAAAAGCGTCTGCAATCCTTATTACGGGGCTCTTCAGACATTTATCAAATAGGAACAATACACTGTTTGATCACGTCATAGTACTCGTGCATAGTACTTTATGCACACTTACACGCATACTTACTTACTTACTTAGGTGGCGCTACAGTCCGGGGTGGACCTGGGCCTCAACCAATACACCTCTCCAGTTAGCACGATCTTTGGCTAACTGCCTCCAGTTGCGCACTCCAAGTTGGTTGAGGTTCCCTTCCACTTGCGCGCACCACCTTAGGCGAGGTCTTCCTCTACTGCGTTGTCCCTCCGGGTTGGATTCGAAGACTCTTCGGGCCGGAGCGTTGGTGTCCATTCGCTCTAAATGACCCAGACATCTTAGACGACTAATCCGTATTTTTCTGACCAGGTCGATGTCGCTGTACAGCTCGTAGAGTTCGCTGTTAAATCTCCTCCTCCAAAGCCCGTCAACGCAAACGGGACCGAAAATCACTCGAAGAATTTTGCGTTCGAAACGACCAATGCTGAGGTTCCATTCATCAGGCATACTTTCCTCTGACCAAATCTTGGAGACGAGCTGGTGCATGCTCTCTACCAAATCATCTCCCGCTGCCTTGAAAAGTTCGGCAGTTAAGCCGTCCGGCAGCCTTGTTGGATTTCAGTTTGGATATTGCTATCCGCACTTCATTTTGGTCAGGTGGGCGGGAGTCTTGGCTTTCATCACCCATGTTGAATGGTTCATTCTGCCTGACAGCGGAATTTGTGTCATCATCGCCGTTTAACGGTCTGCAGAAATGGTTTTTCCATATCCTCAGCACCGACTGTGTTTCCACTACTAGGCTTCCTTGTTCGTCTCTACAGGTATCTGCCCGGGTAAAGTTGCGTTGACACGTTCTTTTTACCTTTTGATAAAACTTCCGAACATTGTTCCTGGAGTACCACCTCTCTATTTCCTCGATCGCGCGCTTCTCATGCTCTTTCTTTTTCTTCCGGAGAAGCCGGTGTTCTTCCCTCCTCATTTGCTCGTAGAGCTCACGAGCCGCTCTCGTCCTTCTGTGCAGCGCCGCTTCGTAGGCACGTTGTGCGCGCTTGCCGGCACTCTTCATCGAACCAGGGGTTTCGTGGGGGTGGTTTGGTGAAACCAAGCACATCAGTTGCGGCGCTTCTGATGGCTTCTTGGCATCGATGCCACTGGTCTTCAGCACTTGATGCTGGCAGCACCGGACTTCTCGAGAGGTCGAGGGATACGCGATCGGCAAAAATTCTGGCGGTTTGTTGCGCTTGTAGCCGTTCAACGTTGAATCTCCTCACAGTATATCCGCATACGTACCTTGGCTACAACAAGGTAGTGATCCGAGTCTATGTTGGCCGCTCGGAAAGTTCGGACATCTAGAATACTGGAGGAGTGCCTAGCGTCGATCGCAACATGGTCAATTTGATTAACGTTTTGGTGATCTGGTGACCGCCATGTTCCTTTGTGGATATTGAGGTGAGGAAACCGTGTGCTAGCTATAGTAACATTACGTCCCGCAGCAAAGTCAATTAGCCTAAGCCTAAGTTAAAGATGTCCTCCTTTCCTATTTTGGCGTTAAAATCACCTAGGACGATTTTAACGTCATATTTAGGACATTGCTCATATGTTTTCTCGAGGAGCTCGTAGAAACATTCTTTGGTAGCATCATCTTTCTCTTCTGTGGGGGCGTGAGCGCATAAAAGGCTGATGTTGCCGAATTTAGCCTTGATGCGGATGGTTGTAAGGCGTTCACTAACGTGTCGAAAGCTCAAGACTTCTTGCCTAAGTCTGCCGCTTACAACGAATCCACATCCAAATAGACGCTGCTTCTGTTCCCTATAGCAATCACCGTAGTAGATGTCACAGTTTTTCATTCTTCTTTTGCCCGGTCCATCCCATCGCACTTCCTGGATGGCGGTGATATCTGCATTGTAGCAGGTTAGGGCCTCCGCTAATTGTTCGGCTGCACGTGGTCTATTCAGGGTTCGAACATTCCACGTGCAGATCCGAAAGTCATTGTCCTTTTCGTTTTGCAGGGTCGTCAACAGTGAATCCGTCCGTATCCGAGGCTTTTGGTTGCTTCGTAACCATGTGGTTTTTCCGTGGTTGGGTAGTTAACCCTTCGCACAACCCCCAACCTGGAGGACCAGGCCCTAAATTGACCCTAGGACAGCGGGTCGGGTAATCCGTTGTCAGTAACCCACTTCGGGGATATGAGCGCTGCCGTTGGCCCATAAAGGGTTCATCCGCCACCATCTCTATTTCAGCACCCTGACTAGTGCTGAAAAAAAAAACCTTACCGACCTTTGCTCTAAATATGTCAGAGTAGCTCGCTTTAGGCATCTGCCATCCCGACTGTTGACAACACCGTTGATTCAATATGGCGAATTCATCCGCTGTATGTCCTCTTTCTGAGGGGCTCATGTAAGACCTCTGAGACTCATCAGCCAGTCATTCCGACAGAGCATTATAGTGTTGCTACTTCTTTCGTGTTCAACACTCGCGCTTATAAGTTTAGCAAGTCAAGCCCGGGTGGGCGAGACCAGTATCCGGCGGTTACCACTCGGAGGTAAAATAAGCACAATTGATGTGTACGAGATAGTTACAACGACTGGGCATCGCCAAGTTGATGCCAATCAGCGTCTACCCTATTCATACACACCCAACCACTTACACGCATAGGATACCAAATATACAACTTTAGGTATAGATCTTTTGTGTCCTTTATATAAGTTAACGGCAAAAGCATTTAATCAAAACACGAAGTATTTTCCCACATACTTTATGTTGACGCTATGTTTGGATTCATCGGATTTCATCATGCTCTCGTCGGAAACACGATCGCAACAACAGGAAACCACGTATCCGTCGCATGGGTATACAGTGCAGGTGAAGCTTATGTTCTAGGTATTTTAATATTGTTAGTTTAGTTCTAGTTCAACATTAAGCACGAAAGGTGCAAATAAATAGTTTTTTTTTAAAAACCACAGTATTTGAAAGATATAGTTACTCAAACGTCCTCAAGTTGTACAAAAAGTATTTTATAATAAATCGCGTACTAAAATAATTAAACGCAGAAGAAAAAAAATCAAACACTAGTGGTGCGCGCAGTGAAACTGTGACAGTGCGTAAAACAAAAATTGTAACAATTTTAATATAATAAAATAAACTGTTGGAGAAATAATTCAGAAGGCCCCCAATTAGCTCAGAATTAAGTGAAAAGGACGCAGTAGAACTGTTTGCCGCACCACAGGATGTTCATTATCGGTTTAGTGCTGTAAGAGATTTATTTTTAGAACACATTTTATGAAAATAGAACTATTTAAGATATGCATTTTTTTTCTCGTATCTCTAAGTAAATAGCATATAAGAAGTTAAAAAGTGCTTAAGAATAACCTACTAATTCTTTTTTTGGTATTATTTTTATATTACCTAGACGTCCTATTTGCAAAAAGAACACATTTTAAATATGGCCAATCAAAATTTAATACGACCCCAGTCTAAAATCAACTAAATATTCCAAACCCTCAAGCCAATCCACCAAATCCAAACCAACCTCAAGCGCTTCCGAACCTACAAGCTCTTGTATCGTCCATAGTAAATCGTGTGTTACAAGCAGAGGGAAGAGAGATTATCCAATGGATCTTAAATCCAAATGCAGATAGAATTCAAGGCATAGACCAAATAATAGAACCACAGCACAGGGCTCATCTTATAGACCTAGATAAGGTCCCAGATGTGGTGCGCTGCCTGAGAGAATTCTCAGGTCAACCAGGCGAATATAGTTCCTGGCGAAAGAGCGTTGACAGGATACTTGGTTTATACGCCCCGCTAAGAGGAACTCCAAAATACTTCGCAATACTTAGTGTCATTCGAAACAAAATCGTAGGAGATGCGGACTTCGCGTTAGAATCTTATAACACTCCCCTTAATTGGGAATGTATAGCTCGTTGTTTGGCTCTGCATTATGCAGACAAACGAGATCTAGGAACTCTAGAATATCTAATGACTGCTCTCGTACAGAGCAATGATACAATCCAAGGATTTTATCAAGCTGTGTACACTCATTTATCCCTTATTCTCAATAAAATTAGTTGTATGGAGGTTGGTCAGGAAGCGGAAGCACATCCGAACACAACTCGTTGCCCCAGGATAACACTCCGCCCAACGATCATGAAGAAATTTCTGAATTAACCCATATACATTTTTTAGGCTAGCGTGCTCTTCGCTTCCATAATTTGAAGTAAATAATATTAAAATATAAGCCAAGCAAGGCTAACGTAGTTGCCGACGCACTCTCTAGACCACCTCTCGATTCTCAAATTGATTCACTCACAGCATCGCAACATAGCGCTGAAAGCTCAGCAAACGAACTCATACCAGCAGTAGACGTTCCAATTAACATTTTTAAAAACCAACTTATTTTGTTAACAGGAGGCGAGGCTAACTACCAATTACAATAACATTTTCCAAATTTTCGTAGAATTACTTTTACACAACCTTTTAGAACCCACAAAAAACTTAAATGATACCTAATCCCTACGATCATAAACAGCCTAATGACAACAGAAGAAACCATGGGAGTTATATTTACAAGAAATATATTCGCTTCACTTTAAAAATTACAAAATTCGTTTCACGCAAACAAAAATCGCCGATTTAACTGATCAAGCAGAACAGGAGGAACATATATTAAAAATCCATAACAGAGCATACCGAAACGCCCGAGAGAATAAAGCCCAACAAATCTATTATTTTCCTCAAATGAATGCAAAAATTAACAAATTAGTTAAGCAATGTCGCGTCTGCCAAGAACACAAATATGATTGGCACCCACATAAACCCGAACTCAAAGCAACACCTATTCCCACGTTCCCAGGACATACTTTAAACTTAGACATCTACTCCACTGAGAGAAATCTAGTTCTTACCGCACTAGCCAAATTCTCTAAATACGCTCAGGTAAGAGTTTTAAAATCAAGAGCAATAAAAGACATAAGAGAACCACTAAGACAAATTTATTCGCTTTTGGAGTACAAAAAGTCGTTGTTTTCGATAACGAAAAATCATTCAACTCTGTCTCTATACATTTCTTATTACAAGACCAACTAGGAATAACAGTTTTTAAAACACCTCAATAGTAGAAAGATTTCACTCTACACTTTCAGAAATAATGCATTGTCTCAAAACAGATCGTACACATCGATCATTTCTAGAACTTTTAGATCGCTCCGTATATGAGTATAATTGTTCAATTCACTCAACAATAGGAAAAAAACCTATTGAGGTATTTTTTGGACGTAATGTTAGCACCGATTCCCAGCAGTTTGAAAAAACTAGGCAGGAAAACATCAGAAAATTACAAGACAAACAAATGAATGATCTAAGACACCGTTATCAAAAAAGGCTTCCTATTAAGAATTATTCAGTCGGTGAAATAATATTTGTCCGAATTAATAAACGACTAGGCAGTAATCCCTCACCTCGATACAAAAAAGGAAATAGTATCAGAAAATAGGGCAACAACAGTCATAACGCAACTCAGAAGAGTTGTTCATAAAGGACATATTAAAAGTTAATATTCTTTCCTTCACTAGCCTCGCCTTAACATCATGTACATGAGATACCCAAATATTGGATTACTCCAATTCCCAATTGGTTACCATAAATACAGGAGTGGCAAAATTGCAGACAGGATCATTTAAATTGATTAATGTTATAAGCCTTCAGGTATACGCAACTGCAGTTGATGATCTGGAACAAACGATAAAGCAAAACGTCAATTCCAAACATCCAATCTGTCCTTTACTTCTCCATAAATAAACCCAAATTAAAAGCGATTTAAATAGACTTACGCCCAATAATAAACAAAAGCGATCATTGGATTTCATAGGCAGTGCATGGAAATGGATTGCCGGGAATCCTGATCATAATGATTATAATATATTAGTGGATAAGATGAATAATGTTTTGGAAAACAACAATAAACAAGTAGTAGTTAATAAATTGTCAACAGAAAAAATAAATGAAATTTAAAAACTGATAAAATCAAATGAAAATATTAAAACCGAAATAATATTGAATTTTAAATATAGGTTAGAATTGATTAAGGAAGAGATTGTTAATATTGAATATACAATACATTGGGCCAAGGCCAATATAGTTAATTCTTTTATTTTATCTAATTTAGAAATCAATATAACGAAAAATATTTTTAAGAATGATAAAATTCCTTATATAAATATAGATGAAGCGTTAGAGTTCGCTATGTAGTAAGTCTACCAACAACTAAAGTAGAATCTTGTGAAACAATTATAATCAAAGCCGTGAAAAAAGGCAGTTTAATTAATAGAATAAATTTTAATTCCATTTTAAAATGTTTCAAACATGTATATGGTATAAAAACTAATTGTAAGACTTATAATGAGTTATCAATATGTCATTTGGACAATGTAGTGAACATAAGCAACACTTCATGCATACCTAACCTGCTCAATAGCCGCCCACCTAGTTGCACTATAATAAACAACCAGTACATCCGTACAGTCGAAGAGGTCCTTCCAGGAACTAACCATAAATAATGACACCGTACCACTCAATCATAAGACAGTTTACAGACATTTAAAACCAACATGCATCGGTATCTCCCTTTTCCTAATCTTTTTTCATTCCATTGGAAGTTAATACAATATTTATTACAATTTACTTAGCTATGTAATAATTAAATAAAAAGAAAAAAGAAAAACTGCTTCAAATAAGTAAATTATAAGTGTTTTTCATCGTGGAATGAATAGTTAGATACATTCTGTAGTTACTAAAAACTAGTTGCGAATGTATCGAGTCTCAGTTCAACAAGATATAATTCAATTTATAAATAAAAAGAAATTGGTGTAGAGAGGGGTGATTTGCAATGATTGATGAACGTTTGTAACTATATAATTACTTTAGATAAATTATAAATCTGCTCCAAGTCGTAGTTAAATAGCCACTGTTTAACTTTTCTGTTAAACGACAAGATATTCTGAGAACGCCTTATTTCAATGGGTAATTTATTAAAGATACGCGGTGCCACAGAAGAGTAATAACTTAAGAAGAGATGACTATTATGCGGGGGAACACAAGCAATACTCCTTACAGAGCTACGAAGACCGTAGTTGTTCGGATCATGATTTAAACAATACCCGCTTCTTAAGAGAAATATTTTTAAGACTTTATAGAAGTAAAGATGCTTTAAAGGCAATATAAAGGAATGCAAAAAAAGTGGAAAACTATGTTCCAGATAATTCTGAGTAAATGCTTTTGTATTACTACCAAAGGTTGTATTTTGTTTTTACATGTACCTCCCCAACACGTCAACCCATACTGCAGTTTAGATTGGACCTGTCCATAATAAACTGTTTCCAAAAGTTTTCTAGAGCAATAAAGCCTCAAATGGTATAGTATTTTAGTAGTTTTTAGAAGATATTTCCTTAGAGAAGTAGTATGAGAGCTCCAGTTTAAACTACTGTCGATTTCAAGACCCAGATACTTGAAGACCTGTACATTTTCAACAAGAAAACAATTCGTTGAACAGCTATTGTTAGAATAATACGTTACTTCAGAACGAGGGTTACAGCAAGTATCAGAACTTATTAATGTGTTGTTGCATTTCGAACTATGAAAAGTGAAAACTGGAAGTAGTAAGTTCAGAGCAGATATGCTAAAAGACATTATTTTCGTTTTATCGCTAACGACTAACTTATGCAAACTGAACCAATGTCGCAATATTTCTAAGTCGTAATTGATATCGGCTGTCAGATCTAAGAGGGAGTTGTTGAAATAGGAACAGCCTATGTCATCGGCAAACACAGTAAGTTTACCTTTCATATTCAAAGTGAAAATAGAATTGATATAAACTAAAAACAATATTGGTCCCAGAACAGAGCCCTGAGGAACACCAATTTTTATACCAGAGCTTTCACTAAAAGTTTCTCCTATTCTAACCATTTGTTTTCTATTAGTGAGATAGGATTCAAACCATTTGAGCATAAACCCTCTGAACCCAGCTTTGCTTAATTTATTTAGCAAGATAGTATGATCAACAGTATCAAAGGCTTTGGTAATATCGATAAAGAGAGCAGCAGTTAACTTCTTGCTGTTGACGCTATCGTATATCATGCTGCAGAAGCTTAGAAGTGCATCCTCCGTAGATCTACCGGCTCTGAATCCATACTGTTTATTGCTAAGAAAAGAAATAGTTTCAAGGTATGACACAACTCTAGTTTTGATTAATTTTTCAAAAATTTTAGAAAACACTGGAAGCAGAGAGATAGGCCTATAATTATTTAACATTTTTTTATCACCTTTTTTGAAGATTGGTATAACTTTAGATATTTTTAACGCATCAGGAAATTTACCACAAAAGATACTTTTGTTAAAGATATGAGCCAAAATATCAGCAATATTGAAAGCAATACTCTTGATAAATGCATTAGAATACGAATTGTGAGTGATGGAATTCGAGTTGTCTAATGACATAATAGTTTTATACACTTCAAAGGAAGAAATAAATTCATATGAAAAGCTTCGAACTTAAACTTCTTCTCTGTTAATACACCACGCCTTACATTGGTAAGAACCGGTGTTTATCCCTGCATCATTTATTGTTTTAGCTGCAACATTAGTAAAAAATAAGTTGAAAGTATTGGCTATTTCTGTACAATTTGTAATATCACGATTATTGTAGCATATATAAGAAGGTATCCCTGTAGGAGTGTTACTGTTAAAAATCTCATTAACAATTCTCCATTCTTTTTTTATGTTGCCTTTTACGCTATGGAATTTGTTCATGTAAAAATTTTCTTTGCATATAGGAACTTCAACAGCAATTTCTTTAGAAATTTTATCGTAAGCATTACGAAATTGACTATTAAATGGATGCTTTTTACATTTTATTCTTAGTTTATTTTTTTCATGTATTTTATTTACCAGATAGTTAGATATCCAAGGCTTGAGTTTGCTGAATTTTTTACATTTCCTTTGCAAAGTCACCGAACATAACTCAACATGTTTGTGAAGTACATTGAAAAACAACTGAAAAGCAACATTAGGATCATTTATTTCCCATATGTTTGCCCAGCTTTCTTGTAACAATAAGGATTTTGTTTGTCAATACTTTGCACCTTATTCGAATGCAGGAATAAACAGATCATTGAGTGGTCAGAGATTCTGAAGTCGGCAGTGCTACCAATCAGAGACAATTTTGAGGTACAATCAAGCCTAGCGAAAATATGGTCAATGCACGTATTAGAGGGTTGTCTAGTAGGGACATTTATACATGACTCTAGTCCATTTAATCCTTCACTTTCCGAATGCCCGCACTGTGTTACTTCATTATAAGGGTATCCAAAATCCCTTTAGTGCGCGTATATTATAAATAAAAAAAAAATTATAAGACATCATAACTCAAGGATAGCAATAGGCGACATGGTTTACACATCGAATGAATTAACTTCTAGTAACCTTTTGCCGGCCATACTGCACCAGCCTCCACATCCAATAAAATTGAAGAAATCTTATCACTTGAAATGATAAAAGAACTTAATATTAATAACACAAAACACATTAAGTTATTGGACACCGAAAACGAAATCGTCCTTGCTACTACCTTTGGACTTTTAATTTTGATAATAGCCCTAGTTTCAATTATCGTTTCAAAAAATATCATCAGAAGAAGATCTCAGCGCCTACAAATTAATGTAGTTAACGATGGTCCACAAATTCCAAATGAGGTTCCACAACTCCCTACGATCCAAGAGGAAAAGCCCACAACATCCTTAAAATCAAACATCAATCAATTCCAATACCTCTGGAAACCGATGACGTCAAACGAGGGCGTTTGAAATGAAGAAGGGAGGAGTTAACGGCAAAAACATTTAATCAAAACACAAAGAATTTTCCCACATACTTTATGCTGACGCTATGTCTGGATTCATCGGATTTCATCATGCTCTCGTCGGAAACACGATCGCAACAGCAGGAAACCACGTATCCGTCGCATGGGCAAACTTTTTAATATTGTTAGTTTAGTTCTAGTTCAACATTAAGCACGAAAGGTGCAACGTAAAGTCTTTTAACTTATATACTTTAAAAGGTCCAGTATCTATGTCGTTTTCCGAAGAAATACAAAACAATACAAATACACTTCTAAAAACTTCACAAGTTCACAATTTTTGTTCCCAATAACTAAAGAACGTACAATTTTAAAGCATAGCACATATTAACTAGCATACTTTCTAAAATATTTCTCATTATTTGCATCAAAATCGAACAATTGGTTCAGAAACTATTAAAAATGGCAATCGACCGTTTTATTTATCGAAAAGGCTAAATTAAATCACTGAAAATAATTATTTGACTTTGATGAAAGATTACCTTACTCACCAACTAATGCAAAATGGGCAAAATTAATTTTTGTGATCAGTTATTTCCTGTTATTGATAAGAAAACAAAAAACAAAACAAAAACGAATACAAACTAGCTTGCATGAAACGGTGCACTGTGCGACTGTTTGATAGCAAGTCTCTTGTACCTTTTTCTGTTTTTCAATCATCCGTAAAAACGGAAATACAAAGATCCAAATATTTCTTTTTTTCCGCATTCTTGTCTAATAATATGAGAAATTATTAATGATGGTGATGGGTGAGTTCCAGTCCTGTCTTTGGGGTATAGTGATTCTGAAATTTTTGTCGAAAAACAAGCGATTCTCTGCACCTTGTTCAGGTCCTTAAGAAAGGATTTGTAATTAACCTTCTCCCACCAGACAACAAAACCGTAGGTAAGAATGGGTTTTACAATCACGGTGTACAGCCAATGCACAATTTTCGGTTGTAAGCCCCAGTTTTTCCAAAAAGGTTTTTCTACATGCATAAAAGGCATTAAGTCCTTTCTTCAGTTTTCCGTTTCTAGTTCATTTTGGAGGTGAATACCACACACAGGTACTTGGCCTCGGTTGAAAGATTAAGTCAGACACCTTCGGTGGGTCCATTTGGGTACCTTATATTTTCTGGTGAACAGAATAGTTTCGGTCTTTTTTGGATTAAGCGCAAGACCGTTGTGTTCCGTCTGATAATGCAGATTCCATAATATCTCTAATGGTGGAAAGGTACTTTCCTGTTATGAGTACAACTATGTCATCCGCATAAGCGACAATCTTAATGCCTCTGCTGACAAGGGATATAAGAATTTTTTTAATCGAGATGGCCCACAGTAGAGGAGATAGGACTCCCCCTTGCGGTGTCCCACGATTAACGTTTTCTTAATCGCACTGTCCCCTAGGCTGCTGTTAATAACTCTGCTGTAATGCATAGTCCTAACCCAGTTTGTCAGAAACTGTGATGAACCTAAATCCTCAAGTGGGGTTCAACCTAAGTAGGTTGTTGAATGCACCTTCTATGTCCAGAAAGGTCGTCAACGTAAATTCATTGTTTCCAAGGGATTTCTCAATCATTCTCGTTACTTCATGAAGCGCTGTTTCCACGGATCTGCCTTTGACATATGCGTGTTGTGCGCTACACAGAGCACTGGTTGTTTCGAGAATGTTCCTTAGGTGCGAGTCCAATAACCTTTCTAGTGTTTTCAAAAGAAAAGATGAAAGGCCAATTGGCCTGTAATCCTTGGGTGTGGAGTGACTGAGTTTCCCTGCTTTTGGAGTGCTTATGCTCTGGCTTTGGCCTTGGCAAGGAAACTCCCACTCAGAGCACATCATGCAGTCCAGTTTCCTTTAGGAATCTGAGAATGAGTAGTGGATCCGTGGTTGGTAAATCCTATTCTTGAATTTGGTAATTTCCCAAATATTTAAACCTGTTTTTGGGTCAGTGCCCCGCAGGATTCCATTATGTGTTCTGGAGTTTCTGTGGACTCATTGCAGAATGTGCAGTGACCTTCATCTGATATCCCTATCTTCCTTAGGTATTCCCTGAGTTTGCAATGCCCCGTTAAGAAACCAGTTAGGATACGTAGGTTATTTTTACTAAGACTGATGCATGCTTTAAATATTTTGAGATTATAATCTCCTAAGAACTTTTTACCTTGTCTCAGACCTTGGAGATCTCGAAAGGTTCTAGCCCTTTTTCCGTCTCCGATTTGCTGAATTCTTCGCGTAGGGCGTGTTTCCCTATTCCGCAGAATGGCTCAGGTCCTATGAAGGGTGTTGCTGGGCGTTTTTCACTAAAATGCTGTTTTCTTCGAAAATTTTCACAGAAATCGAAAAAAAATATTTAACAATATATTATGCCAATATTTTTCCCAATATATCGCCCACACGAAGTTTTTGGCCACGCCCACTTTTTGGGGGCGTTTTTTGAAAAAAAATATTTTTTTTTCTATAAATTTCAAGGTATGAAATAAAATGCTATCCATCATCTTCCTAATGCTTTTTTTCTTTGAGGTACATAGGGATAAGGATAGGGTATCATACTGTTCGCCCCAAGCGGACTGTAGCCTTTCCTTATGTTTTTTGATTTTTATAGTATACACAGCACAGCACACTGTTATTTTTATAGCATATCCTAAGGGTATATTAATTTTGACACATAGTTTGTAACACGCCTTAATATTCGCCGTAGACCCATAAAAGTATATTTATTTATGATCAGGACCAAATCCTAAGACTATCTAGCAATGTCCGTCCGTCCGTCCGTCCGTTCGCAATTTGTAGGCCTTTAAAATTAAGCTAGGAAGCTAAAATTTGGACCACATATTTCTTAGGGCTCCGAAATGGTTAAGTGTAACATTTTTTTGAATACGCCTACTGCCACGCCCACAATTTAGAAAAAACCGTTTTAAAGCTAAAGTTAGAGAGATAGAGTGTTACAACCTTCACAAGATATGTAGGCACTGCCCTCCTTTATAAGTTTGTCATATAAACTTTTTGTGGGCGTTTTTGGCTAAAATGCTGTTTTCTTCGAAAATTTTCACAGAAAGCGGAAAAAACAGTTTAACAAAATATTTACCCAATATTTTTTCCAACATATCGCCCATACAAAGTTTATGGCCACGCCCACTTTTTGGGGGCGTTTTTTCAAAAAAACTTTTTTTTTTTAATTAATAGAACTAAATAAAATGCTATCCATCATCTTCTTAATGCTTTTTTCTTTGGGGCATATAGGGATATGGATAGGGTATCGTACTGTTCGCCCCCAGCCTTTCCTTATGTTTTTTTTAAACACTAGCCGCGGACCGATTGCATACAAAGAAAATAAAGTGCAGAGCTGCGTCATACGAAACTTTCTCGGTACATGGGATGCGTTTTTTATTCGCAAAATTAATCGAAAATGAATGGCGACAAATTTATTTGAATTACTTTTTAGATTTTGAAAAATTAGTTTTTCTCAAAAACGGCACTTACGATTTTGATATAATTTCCTGCATTGGATATTTTTAGCATAATTGTTTGAAATACAAAAAATTATTAAAATCGTTATAGCCGTTTTTGAGAAAACGAATTTAAATTAAATTTAAAAAAACATTTACACGAAAAAAAAAATATTTTAAAAAATTATAAAATTTTTTGGAGGTTGCTTATTTAGTTTTCGATATATTGGCGAATTTATAAATAACCGTTAATTGAATTTTTTCGCAAAAATTTCGCAGATTTGGGGGAAGGGGAATCTGTATAGCGTGCTATTTCTTACATACATGTTTAATTGTTGGGCTCTTGGCCATGGAAGTCTTCGTTAGGTTTTCTTATGTGAGTGGTTGGTGAATGTTGTTGAAGTTGTTGACAGTGTGTTTTGTATTTGGGCTCCTGCCCTCTGTTATAGTGTTGTATATTAATGTTTTCTTGGTTTTGTGGTGGTTTTGGTGTTGATATTAGTTCGTGGGCCATCTGCCAGACCGATTTGTTTCGTTGGGGGAGAGATCATTCTTTTTCATCTTCCCCCACCCATCGTTGTGCAGACAAACAGTCTGTCTGGCTCTAACGGGGTCTTCATCGCGACCCGTTTGGAATCACGTTGGGGTGTGCTACGGGATCGTCCTCCCCTACCCATCGTTGTCGAGATGCCAACACGCCGTTGGGCTCCATACCTGCTTTTGTCATCCTCCGGGTCTCATGGAAACGACCCAGCTTAATTGAGATTAAAGGTCAATCAGAGGCGGCCAGTTAACCAATCTCCCAGCAGGATGACGGAAATAAAAATGAGAGGATAGGGCGCAAAAAGTGGATTGGGTATGGGTGTGGAAGGGTTGGAGGGGAAACTAATTTTTGTGGCGTTTTTTTTAACGCAACAGTATGGATGGGATAAGATAACCCTTTAGATTTAGAAAAAGGATGATATTGAAGCAGGCAACATGCTGTCAGTTCCTTTATCGGAACTAGATGTTTCAATTCGTGGATCGTCAGTGTCCTTTCCATCTTTAGATGACGTTGCTGGTACAGCTCCATCTAACTCGAAAACCTCTCTGACATGGAAACAGAAGACCTTTAAAATAAGGTTCTTTTGAGTGAGGACGAGCTTCTAGACTAGTCTTCTGATTTGCAAAATCTAAATAAAACTTTGGTGGAATATTCTCTACCTGTTTGTAGCAAAAAATGCTGCAGTTAGTTCAGATTAATTATTGATGCGGGACCAATTTGTCTGACTTCTAATTTGGATATCCAGGAAGGTGTCCATCTACTTCAAGTTCCACAGACAAAAAGGTCTCTCCGTTCAAAAACGCGTAAAAATCGAATTGTACTTCTCCGTCAGGAAATTCTGTGACCTGCGACATCGATGATATTGAAGTGGTTGCACGTGTAAGCGATTCATTTAAAAGTAATAACCCTTCTACCAGTACGGACAATGTAGAATCACGCCAGCTCTTGAATGGTATTCCTGGTATGAAATGCTCTCTGAAAGTAGTAGCTCCGCCTTTTGCGGTATTTTTGTCAAGGCTAGAATATGGTACCAGAACTAGCGATATTATGGATTATATTGCTACCAAAGGCATCGATACCAGTAACATAAAATGCCACTGCTTGACAGCGGATAATCTGCAGGGTCGTCTATCGTCATATTTTAAACTGCTATGGCCTTTTCCAACTGGAAAATTTATAGTCGGTCTCAGCTTTTGGCCGAAGGATATGCTTGTGAAGGAATTTGTGAACTGAGCTAGCAGCAAGAAGGCACCAAAAAACCTAAAACTGAGAACCTTAGAGATAACTCCTTCTACCTTCAACCTGTATTATCAAAATACTGGTGGTCTCCGTACAAAATTGCGAGATGTCTTAATATTCTCCTCGCCTTGTCAATATGATGTCACTGTATTTACTGAAACCTGGCTCACTAATGAACATCATAATGCAGAAATGTTCAGCAAGGACCAGTTCGAAGTTTACCGCAAAAACCGCTGTCCTGTTCTTACCAACTGTGAAAGGGGTGGAGGTGTTTCGGTTTCAGTGCGGAAATCTTAGCACAGCGACGAAGTAGTTATAGTTACCTTCCATAACTCTTGATGTGGACCAAGTAGCAGTAAAAATCAAATATATTCTAGGTAATGGAATTATTGTTATTGTAAATTATATACCACCTAGGAGTTCCTATCTATTGTATAAAGCGCATATCCACAATTGTGCTTTAATTTTAAGTAATTTGAATGATCATCAGGATGTCATCCTACTAGCTGATTTTCACTTGCCTAATTAAATTTGATCTTTTGACTATGAAGAGGCCAAACTTTTCCCTTTTAATGTTAATTCAGACTATGAGCGGGAAGTTCTTGATACGCTTGCCCAGCTAGATCTAAGGCAGATAAATCATTTTGCTAATGAGTTTAGTCATATTCTTGATTTTATTTTTGTAGAATCTGAGCTTCATATTAGTATCAGCAACTCTATGATTCCACTTTTTCCTAATTCGATTTTCCATTAAGCTTTATCTATGGAATTTGAGTTTTATGAGTATCGTAGGCAGGGTCACTGTATTACTAATTTTAATTTAATTTAAGTATGCTAAAGCTTAATTCATTAATATATCTAATTATTTAGAAGGTATTGATTGGATTTCCCTTTTTAATAACGGCAATCTGAATTAAGCTTTTAATGTATTTATTAAAACTGTCAAAGTGGCAATCGATATGTTTACGCCTTAAGTTAAGATTGTATCGTCAACTTAAGCTATTTGGTTTAACAATAGGATTGTTAATTTAAACAATAGGAAAAACAAGCTGTTCCGAAAAAGGAACGGTCCTGAACTTTTGTTAGTTTATAGAAGACTACAAAAAGAATTTTATGTATTAAACAAATTTCTGTATAAACAGTATGTTTTTTCTGTTGAATCAAACTTAAAAACCAACAGTAAGCGTTTTTGGAGCTTTATCAATAGCAAAAACCAATCTAATGGTATTCCTAGTTTTATGCATCTTAATAATGTATCGTCTTCCGTTCTCTCCACTTTTAAATGTTGGTACCCTAGAGTGCTCCATACATGAAGTTCAAATTGCTCTTTCTTTATTGAATTAAGATAAAAATCCTGACTTTGAGGGTATCCCATCAATTTTACTTCAAAAGCGTTCCCATGCCTTTTCTGTGCCTCTATGTTTAGTGTTTAATTTGTCTTTGCAGACTGGTCAGTTTTTGAAGGTTTAGAAGAATTCAGTTTTAACACCTATTTTTGAATCCGGATGGAGGCATTACATTTCTAATTATCGTCCAATTGCAAAATTTCGACCATACCAAAGCTTTTTGAAAAACTGATTTATGAGAAACTTACTTCTCTCTTAAAAAGATAAATCTCTCCGTTTTAACATGGATTTGTGGCTGGTAGATCTACCACTGCAAATCTCTCAAAATTTTGTCAAACGATCTTGAATGTCCCTGAGAAAGGGTTACAGTGTGACGTAATTTATACACTTTTGACAGTGTAAACCACGTCGTACTAATTTCCAAACTTAATAGGTTTGGATTTCATTCCAATGTTCTTGAATGGACTCGCTCTTATTTTACGGATCGTATTCAATATGTTCGCATTACGGACGTACTATCATCACCAGTATATGTTACGTCTGGAGTCCCACAGAGAAGTCAACTGGGTACTTTGCTTTCTCTTCTGTCTATTAATGAAGTTCCTGATCTATTTGTGAACTCCCATTGTTAAATGTTTGCCGATGATTTGAAAGCGTTCCGACCTATTCAGTCTGAGTATGATTGCATCCTTTTACAGGAAGATCTTGGAAGTCTTTTTATGTGGTGTCAGAATAATGACCTTCGACTCAATAGTTTCTAAGTGTCAAAGCCTTTCGCTTTGTCCCAACATCTCCCCAGTTTCATTTAATCTCCTTTATCCATTATCTCATAAAAAAAGGCCTGGCCTTGATTTCTGTAAGCATATTGACTTTTTGGTTGCTAGAGGTAATTCAATATTGGCTTTTATATTGCGATTATTCTATGGACTTTCAGAATCCTCACATTCTTAAGGAACTCTCCTTTATCCATTACCTCCTTAAAAAGACCTGGGAGTAATATTTGACAAAAAACTTTTCTGTAAAGATATTGACATTTTGGTTGCTTAATGTAATTCAATGGATTTTATTTAGTGGAATTATAAGCTCTTTCAAGATTCTCATACTCTTAAATGTCTGCTCTTTGCATTTAAAGGTATAATCTTGAATATTATAGTATAGTATGGAATCCTTGTTATGAGGTACATTCTATTAGAATTGAAAAGCTAAAAAACTTTTTACTGGGGTTGCATTTCGGAAACTACGCTGAAATATATTATTACGTAAAAGACAAGATGCCAACTATTTGGCATCTTACCTCTTTTTAAACGTAGACGATATTTTCCGCTTATGTTTATTCGTGATTTAATTAATAATTATATCGATTGCCTTCTACTTTTATTGTTAATTGGTTTCTATGCTCCTTTAGGAATACTTAGAAATCGTTTACTATTTTATGTTCCTTATCATAGGGTTATTTATGGTTTTAATGAACCAATTGTCTATAAGAATGTAATAAGTTTAGCAGCCTACTTGAATTTGATCTTAGCAGGGACTCGTTTAAAAATAAACTTATTTTGGCGTTAGGCCTTGGTGGTAGAACTTAAGTATTCAAATTTTGTTATAAGATAATCTATCGAGAACAGTGAATATTCTCATTTGGTGATGAAATGAAATAAATAAATTAACCTCCAACACTCCAAAGGTTGTAGGAAACTGCTCAATAAAGTCACAGTCAGAAATAATGTTACCGACTGGACTGCTTATAAGGAATCCCTCAAGCTATACAAAAAGGAATTCAACTAATCCAAGCTCTTTACTAAAATCTAGCGAAGAATCGCTTAATTTGCAACTAGGGTGTCTTGTATTATATCATCTGGCCCTGCGGATTTGTATGCCTTGAAGCTTTGTAGTGCCCAAAAGCAGCCTGTCTTAAATTTATAGGATAATTCAACTATTATGGCGAGAAGTTAAAGTAGTTTTCATATCCAAAGCTGGCAAATGCTCCCACGTAAAGCTTTCTTCGACATAGAGGGCGCTTTTTACAATTAAACACATCTGCGATCACAACTGCACTTTCAGGTTTGAAAGTGAATGCAACACTTGGTGAGTTAATAAAGCTTCTGCTCACAAGCAGGAAAATAAACTCAAAACTGTGTGTGTCATCCGCCAGATTATTGTCTGTAGAGGAACCCCGAAAGGTGGGGTCCTATCCCCCTTCTCTGGAACTTAGTGGTGAACGAGCTGACTCTAGGTCTAGAAGGGGAGGGCTCTAAGTGATCGCCTATGCAGATGACGTTGCTATTGCCGTCTCAGGAAAGCATCTCAGAACTTTAAAAGAAGCACTTCAGAATGCTCTTAACAATCTTAAAAGCTGGACAAACTGTTGCGGGCTGGGGGTCAACCCTCACAAAACCGAACTTGTCCTTTTCACCAGGAAGTACAAAATCCCTATTATTGTCCCTCTCTCTATTAAAAGCACCAGCCTAGTCTTCTCTGACGAGGCTAAATATCTGGGTGAAAACTTGGATAAAAAACTAAGCTGGAAACCTAATATAATAGAGTTAAGAAAGCAACAGTTGCTCTTTTTTCTTGCAAGAAAACTAAGGCCTATACGTATGTACGGCGTGGTAGCCCGTACTCAGCAGTGTTCAGCGATCGGCCTGTCTATGCTACTACTTCGTACCAGTGTTTTTATATAGTGTGATTTTTTCCTTTAGTGGGAATTTCGATGTACAAAAAGCCTTCCTTGGAATAAAGGGAAAAAGCAACAAAATCGTGGGGATTTCAGGAAATTGACAAAATAAACAATTTCATGTGAAATTTCATCAATATAAAATTCACAACAATAATCAACACAAATTGAAAAAATGCCTCTGTAAATAGCCTCTTAACGAAAATTTTAGTATAAAACCAATCTGATGGCCTCAGCGGCAGTGGATGTAACTTTAGTTTTCTGATGTTTGTAAGTTAGTTCAGTTGGTTTAGCTTGTAATCATTAAAAATTGAAAAAAGGAAAATTATAAATCCTTCAAGAACTAGGTAGCTATGAATGCAACCCTGTATTGAAAGTATCCTCGAGAATTGGACTGTTCCACAGCTTTTATTTCTTCAAAACAAAAAAAAAAAATCCATTATTAATTATTATTTTTATTAATAAATTAGATTTCCTTGATCCAACCGTATCTCTTGATATAGATCAACGAAAACGTTGCAATTGCAGTAGCTTGTTTGGCTTGGCGAGTTAAGTGCAAAGGTTAAATAAATTTTAAACCGATAATGAAGATAGAGAATTATCGTCTATAATTTGTAACATTGACAAACTTAAATGAAAAAGTCTTAAAGTAAACCATTTTGGAAACAAAATTCTGGAATTTAGAACATTGACGGAAAATAATGTTTTCCATATTTAATCAAGCTTGTCAAATATTGCTTGTGTATGCCTCATTCAAATGCAAAAGCAGAACGATTATTTTACTTGGTAACAGACGTAAAAACAAATAAAAAGAACCGTATAGGTGCTGAGTTTTCAAATGCCTTGTGCGTAATAAGATCATCTTTAAAAAATACTAACTTAAACTGCGTAAGTTTTGAGCCAACAAAAAGCCATTACAAGCTAATGAACGCTAATATTTACAACTAACTGAATTCTTGCGACACGGATATTATTTTATTTATTTATGTATTAGATACATATTTCTTTTACAATCAACTTTAAATGCTATTATAAAAATGTTTACGAACTGTGATTTTCGTATTAAAATTAAACCATAATAAAACTTATTTAAAAAATCCTTTTTTTTCATTTGAAGGTATCTTGGGAATTTTGTGGGAGTTTGTGTTCGGTGAAAAAGGGAAAACTAACCACGCTTTGTGGGAAAAATGAAGTGAGACTCCTAACAACACTGCTTCGTAGTACTCCCTCGGCTGCACACGATATACTATTTCATTTAAAACCACTCGGCATCTTAAACAGACAACTAGCTGCTAACTCCGCCATTCGCTTCAAAGCAACATCATAGTGGACCGAAAAAGAATTTGGCCACTCTGCTGTTCTAAATCTATTTAAGACATAAAAACATAGATTACACCACAACTCAGCGTCAGTTTAACAAAAATGTTCTAGCCACTATTCCATCCAGATCATTCTGGGACGAAAGTGATCTCGCGGAAGATCCTTTTCTCTCACAGACTAAATCTTCCATTTCATCTACCCAATCACCGCATTGTGTTTTAGGCGGAAGTCATGGCGATCAAAGAAGCCTTGTGTTTGGCTGAAAAGCAACGTGATATCCGCTAGAGATATCCGAATCTTCTCTGACAGCCAGGCGGCCTTGAAATCACTAGACTGAGTCTTTCTAAAATCTATACTGGCTCTAGAATGCCAAACCTCTATAAAGGAGATGTCAAAGCATTTCAATATTTACCGCTGCTAGGTGCCGGGGTATTGAGATGTCTTAGGGTACTGCAAGGCCGATGAACTAGTAAAACACGGAACCACACTGCATGATATTTTACCTAATAAAGGTTCCTTAGGCATTCCAATTGCTACATGCAAACTAATGCTAAGATCGGAAGCTATTGAGAAGTTACTTAATAATAAATCCGATAAATACAATAATTACAGAAGATACAGATAATTTATCTTCTGTAATTATTATTCGAATTTATTTTAAGTAAATTTGTTATTGTACTTTGAAGATTAAGACGGCCGCGACTTTTCTTATGCTGTGTCTCCTTAATATAATACCCTTGACCTGATGTACATTTCGCATGTTGCGGCTTTCAACTTAGATGACTCAACTTTAGAAGGCTAACGCTATCTATATTGCCTTATCTAATTTGATGACGACCTTCCTCAGAAGCCTTTCTTTTACATCGGAATCCCTCAACCCCCTGATAAATTGCGATCGTAAATGGGTATCCAACGTCAATTTCTTGCAATATTATTATTTTTGTATAGTTGCGTATTTTTAGTGTATTCGTAGCTGGGTATAGGGCTTCAATTGCTGTTGAAAGTGCTTGAATAAGGTCGAGTTGCTGCTGCGGTGTGTCCGGTAATGCAATAGTTAATCCTCTTCGCCAATGTTGTATCGCAGCCCCTTAACCGCGTAATACATCTTCAAGAGAGCAAGTACGTGTGTCTATCCTGCCAATCGATTGTCATTATACCCTATCCTAAGGGTATATTAACCCTCGAAATATAAACTTATTTTTTAATACTGAAAAGATAAACATGCGCCTGCGAGCAGCACATTAAAAAAAAATAATGTTTTTTCACAATTGAGGAGATTTTTTTTTTTATTATTTCATTTCATTGTTACAATACCTAAAATTAAGTATACCATAACATAAACGGTTTAGAAATTTAAGTTTTTACGAACGACGTTTAAAAGAAGAAACCAAAAAAATATAATTTGCGAGCGCCTCCGAGGCGCAATTTACCTCTCTAGGGTTAATTTTGACACATAGTTTGTCAAACCCCTTAATATTTGTTTATGATCAGGACCAAATCCTAAGACTATTTAGCAATGTCCGTCCGTCCGTACCCAATTTTAGACCTTTAAAATTAAGTTAGAAATCTGAAACTTCGACCACATACTCCGTAGGGCTCCGAAATGGTTAAGTGTAAACAAATTTTGAATACGCCCATTGGCACGCCCAAAAATATATTATACAAAACATTTTATTTTTAGTTTTTATTTTTTTTTAAATAGTAAGTAGAATTGTAGAATTGAACTACTCAATGTTTTCAAAGCTGTTTTTGAGAATATGAGTGCGTTTTGTTTGGTAGGTACCGGCAACTTTATATAGACAATTTGAAGCATACAAACTGACAGACTATATTTCCTATAGTGGTAATATCACACCTCATTCATAGTTGGTGTTCGAAATTTCAGCACCATTGTCATTAATTCCAAACAAATCCAAAAATCGCAAATTTCTATAGATAATTTATCAAATACAAAAAACCATAAGGCAATGCTACAGGCAAACAGTATGATTTCCTTTCCAAATCCTATATGCCCCAAACAAAAAAGCGTTGAGAACATAATGCATGGCATTTTATTACATTCTACGAAATCTAACAAGTGGGCGTGTCGCAAGACTTTATATGGTAATATACTAGAAACATTTTTTTGAAAGTTACACTTTTTTTTGTTTTCTATAGAAATTTTGTATGAGAACAATATACTATTAAAAAACGCCCACAGAAAGTAGGCGTGGTAAATAACTTATGCCTCGAAGTTTTTTACGCTATTTAAGTGGCGAACGTTTCTGTAAGAATGAGTATATGACTGGACCAAGGGTGCGACGCCGCTGCCTTTCGTCTTGAGTAGGTCATAACCTAGAAATCTGATGGCAGCCACCTAAGGACACGTCATAAGCTGAGCAGACATCGGAAAGGAAATCAGAGGAACTTTGATCCTAAGACGGTCATACGTGGTGAAAAACCCCTGCATACTAGAAGGATAGGGCCTATTGCATGTAGATAGAGTGAAGTTCTCCAAAGGTGTTGCAGTCACACCGGCCGCAGCGAGGACGAAATACCGATTGCCTTTTATCTCGACTCCGCCCGGCAGTTGCTACAGGTAAGGACGCGCCCAAACCTGGAGGAGCTCTGGGAAATCACAAAAGCGGTCGGCACGATGACAAAATCTCCCCGATTCTTGGTAGGAAAGCCAAAAAGCAAAGGCTCGCAAAAATGGTTAAGGAAAGTTTCCGTGTCGCTGTTGTCGACCATGCTAATCCAAATCGGAGACTTACCAAGGACAAATGACAACTCATAGAACTAAGAATCCTGGATGGTGTCAATGACGAAAATAAATAATTTCGTCGTTAACACTGACGCACCGTGGCAAAATGCTGAGTTGCGTGTCGTTGACAGGAAAGAAATTCTAAACTACACAAGACCGAAGGGGCGCATAAACGTTCAAGGCCCATACAAACCCGCGGAGGGAATCGAACGCAACTTGCGGTTCCTTAACCTAGAGCTACACAGCAAGGAGTGGAAGATTATCGAAGTGGGTGAACATAAGGACAATGGCACAGAAGTCCTGATGCTTCTCAGTCATAAATCGCAGCCGTTGCTTCGCTAGAATTAGAGTTGTGGCGGCAAAGCCGAATAGGGAGAGTGGGGAAGGGACTGGCCGTCATGAAGATACTATAATTACATCTTCACCACAGTAAGGCGGCCAGCGCCAACCTTACTCTTCTAATGAATACTAAGAAGGTAGATATCGCCCTTATTCTAGAACCGTGGATAGTTTAAAATTTAAATATTAGGCGTAAACGGCCCATACAGTACCTAAAGCCTAGCTTCTCCAACCATTGTGTGTGCGAAGTTATATTTTTGACACGAATGGAGGGGCCTACAGTTTAATGCCGGTTCCGAACGGCAATTTATTTTTGAGAAGCTTCTCATGACATTTCTTACTCTTGGATGTTTGTCAGACGTTCGCAAGAGGTGGGGCAGCGAATAAAAACTTTCAGGTGGTACAGGTCGCTTGTTCAAATCTCGCTTAATGGTCTATCGCACTTAACCACTAAGCCACTGCACCACCGTGGATAATACGGGGACAAATAAGAGGGCTGAACTCTAGAGACCTGGTGGTGTATAAGATTAATGCACCCGCAAATAGTAAGACACGTACATGTATTGTTGCAAGGAAACAGATTAACCTTCTTCTCTTACCTAGCTACAGTAACATGAACCAAACCGTGGTTAAATTGGAACGACAGGGGAATTGTCCGCTGATACTTGCGGCCACATAGATTCCTTTTGACTCTCCTACTGATCCACCTTCCGAGTTGACCAGTTCGCTGATCATTAAATCAGAGCAGGAGAAATGGGACTTCATCCTAGAATACGACGTCAACTCCCAATGCTTAATGGGGAAGTACCGACATAAATGTTTGAAGTGAGTCTCTCCTTGAATTTATCTTAGAGCATAAGTTACGTATAGATAATAACGGTAATGAACCAACATTCAGTACTCGTAATACACGTGAGGTTTTAGACGTAACAGTCAACAAAAATTCACAGACGCTTACTGTGCGAGAATAGAATGTTTCACCCGAGGCATCCTTTTCGGATCACAGAATAATAGAATTCATGATTGATGAGAGCGTTAGCTTGTCTCAAAAATGCAGGAACCCCAGAACGACAAACTGGAATAATTTTATTGCAGATGTAGGGAAAAACAATCAAAAACTGCAACAGCAGGCACTGCAGACAGCAGAAGAAATCGACGCTACCGCAGAAGTCTTCAGTAAGATTCTACAGGAAGCGTACGAAAAAGCATGTCCTCTACGGACAATTAAAGACAGGAAGTCTCCACCTTGGTGGCCCAAAAGTCTTTCTGAAATGAGAAAGAAAGCAAGAACCTATTTTAATGCTGCAAAAACTTAAAAATCCCCTTTAGACTGGGACATTTACAAGGCTCATTAGCGTAGTTTCAAGAGCGCGACAGCCAGTGCAAAATGTATAGCCTGGCGAACGTTCTGCAGCACTACGGAATCAGCAAGGCTCAGGAAAGTTCTATCCAAGGAACCCGCTGTTCCTGGATACTTAAAAGATAATAATGGGAACTGGACAACATCCAGCAAGGAAACTCTCTATCTCTTATTACAAACTCACTTTCCGGGACGTATTCCGAGTGATTGTCAGTCCCGGAAGGTACTATTATGGAAGAAAAGATAATCTGGGCAATAAATAGCTTCAGTCCCTTGAAATCCCCTGGACGGGACGAGATATTTCCAATTATGCTACAGAAATCTAAGGTCATAATTTTACCGATTCTCAAAAGACTATTCATAAGAAGTCTTGAACTAAGCTACATTCCAAAAGCCTGGTGTAAAATTAAGGTTGTCTTCATTCCCAAGGCAGGAAAAGCTAGCCACACCAATGCTAAGGACTTCAGACCCATAAGTCTAACATCATTCGTCCTGAAAACCTTTGAAAAATTAATTAATATCTATATTTGTGACAGACTTGAAATTTAATAATACCAATGCTAAAGACTTAAGACCAATAAGTCTAACATAATATGTCCTGAAAACCTTCGTAAAATAAATGAATATATATATTCGTAACAGACTTGAGAGGGGTGGAAACCGCACTACATGAAGTAATCAGCACTATAGCGGATTCATTAAATGATGAGAATATACACTAGCAGCGTTTTCAGACATTGAAGAAGCATACAAGATTCTAACGTTAATAGTACTCTTCCATGATCATCAATATACTCAGCGAAAGGAATATATATGCAAATATTGGTGACGAAAAAACAGAGGGGTTAAAGTAGTTGCCTACGCGGACGATGTTGTGTTGTTTGCGTCAGGAAAATTCTTATCAACTATAAGCGAACTGTTAGAAAACTCACTACGGACACTTAACGAGTGGGCAAAACAATGTGGTCTTGAGATAAATTCCCATAAAGCCGAACTTGTGCTGTTCACAAATAAAAGGAAAATACCACAATTCGAACCACCAGTTGTCGAGGGGATCCCTCTACAGGTGCCGGAGAGTGCGAAGTATCTTGGTGTTATCCTTGATAGTAAATTTAACTGGAGGTTAAATATCAATGAATGGTTAAGGGAGGCAGCCAAAGCATTTTATGGATTGTGGAACAGGTGCCGGTACATTCTCAAAGGAATTAAATATACACCACTCTATCAGAATCCCTGATCAAAGTAGTGTTTTCCAGGCAGAGGTTTTCGCAATCGCTGAAATGGCCCGTGCTGTATCAATGTCGGCAATGCCACAGAATCATTCTGTAAGAACTATTTTCATTGACAGTCAAGCAGCCGTTAAGGCAGTTAATGCTGTTAAAATCAAATCCAAGCTAGTTCACCGCTGTCGCATTGAGCTTAAGGCTCTTGGCTCACAGCAAAAGGTATGTCTTTGCTGGGTTCCTGGACACAGGGACATCACCGGCAATAAGACGGCCGACGAGCTGGCAGGAAACTAATCGCGGACAGGCACTTCAATCGATCAACCCACCACTCTTCAACTTCAGAGAACGAGTCGAATACAAGATCAGAATGAAAGCAAACAGTAGGTTGAGATCTCTAAGCATCTGTGAGATATCACGGAAACTACAAGGTGGCGCAAAAATAACCTTCCGATGTTTTTTGGCTGTAATTTAAAAAAAAATGAAAAACTTTGATTCTTCTTGTGGATTATTTTTATTTGGTCTTTTAATTTTCAGCCCCACAAAAAGAAGTCTGGAGCGGTCAAATCAGGCGATCTTGCTGGCCAGTGCAAATCGCCAAAACGGGAGATTAGGCGCCCGGGAAATGCATCCTTCAGCATATCGGTTGTGGCACGTGCAGTGTGTGCCGTTTAATATTATAGCATTTTCTGATAGGAGGATTACTTTTGCGCCACCTTATATGAACAGAATATTATATAACTGCCGCAAAAAGCTTCTAGAGTACAAAAAAACATCACTGTAAAAGCTGGTTTTTAATTGTTCATAATTTTCTATGAAACCACATGATGAAACTAAATCGCAAGAATGACGACATTTTTAGAGGCACCCCTCATTATCTCTGTTACTGACCCTGTCACTTGAGGAACAGAACACTTGGAAGTTTCTTCTTCCAAGACATTAAGGAATTGCCAGATGTCTCACTCCCCAATCTATCCTGGTTCCTGGACACATCAGGATGGCTTGATGGATGATTTGATTATCCACTAGCGGAGGTCCCTCACTGAAGCGCATCACAATGGGTCCACAAGGACCTGAGTGCGGCAGGAAGGAGACTATTTTTCCATATCAACCCATTTAATCTAACCTAACCTATACGCTGTTGAAATTAGGACCCAAACAACTCGAAAAATTGTATCCGCTGCCGCACTGTTATTTTAAAATTTGGTACGTATTTTTTATATCAATAACAAAACAAACGTTTTAATATACATATACGGAAAATGAATTTAGAAATTTATTTGTTATTTTAAAAAGGAATAACATAAACAAATACATCGAATTTATATTGAAAATAATTCAATGGTACAGTGTCAAAAATATGACATTAGCGCGGGAAGTTTTCCAACAATGGTAACAAAAACAGCTGATTAAAGCGGTAGTGTTGGGGAAGTGCTGTGAGGTTTTGAGTTAACGTAATTCAACTTTAATAGATATTTAAAAATATGTTAATGAAAAAATAAATTAAACTTCATAATAAATATGAAGTTGTTGCAATTAAATAATATTTTTTGTGTTTATAGTTCCCTACCTTTTTATCTGATTTTAAAATAAAATGTAGACATGCCCACTTAGATGTATGAAAACGAGTTATTCATTTATTTCATTAATTGAGAATTTATTTATTTTACTATAATTTTAGTAATTTTACAGAATGTTTCATTAATTCACTGCTCAAATTATATACTGCTCGCTTGTCGCACCTTCCGTTTACAAAATATTTAATATTAATTATTTTACTCGACATTCGATAAATCAATCAACAAAATTATTTTATTATTACTGCCAATTTAAAACTGCTAAATTAGTTTAATTACCGCCAAACGAAATATGATACTCTTTATTTTATTTTTAACTTGCATAACGAAACTGCCTAAGAATGTTTGTTAGGTAAAACTGAAATAATAAAGGGTCCTCCATCTAACTTTTATTTTCAACTAGTGCTTATTTCACGAATGGTAACACTTAGCTCATGTCTGATTTGATAGATAATTAGTTTTATCCTTCCGCTGAACGAATATGGTTGTGTATACGCTTGAACAACGCTGGGAAATATTGCGACATAATTGGGCCATTTTTCTTCGGCAAATTAAAGGGTCCGCCATTTAATGTTCTTTTTTAACAAGTGCTTATTTCGCGAATGGTAACACTTAGCTCATGTCTGATTTGACAGATAATTAGTTTTATTCTTCAGCTGAAGGAATATGGTTGTGTATACGCTTGAACAACGCTGGGAAATATTGCGGCATAATTGGGCCATTTTTCTTCAGAAATGAGCAAGGAGTGGCCGTTACAGTCAATGGCGATCGTTATCGGGCCATGTTGAACGAATTTTTGTTCACATTTGGTTTCAACAGGACGGCGCTACGTGCCACACAGCCGAAGCTACACTCGATGTTTTGCGCCCTGTTTCAAAAAAACATTTGGCGGAGCCTATACATAATAATAGAAAACATTTAATGTAATTTTATTCTTTTGCGAATTCACCGTAAATCGTCACATATTATTACGATGTTATTGGATACAGCCCAGTTCGACTTTTAATATGTCTGTATGGCAATTTTTTCCAAAATGGATTCTTTGGCGCAGAACTACTATTATGTGCGTGAGCTGGCTCAAATTGATTTGGATGTAAAAGCTTATACAGTCTCAGTTCTACGGAACTTTGAAGCAAATAAAAACCGATGGGCGAGAGAGTCAAAAAACCTCTCAGTCGACTATCTGTATAATTACTCATCTGTGGTTGACAATGTGTAGCATGTCTAATAGCATTCGTTTCCCGTAATGTCTCTCTGTTTGTAATAAATATTTTTTCATTCTCAAAGTCCGATGTATGACCCTCCTAATTCATAAATTACGACGAGAGTTTGTTTTTGTTCCAAGTTTGTCTTACAGATAAAATGTAAGTACAATTTTTGTTCGTGTTTTTGAGATTAATATTAAAATTTATTAAAATTTGTTCTTAAGAAACTGATAAATTTATTGGGGATTGCAACTTACCACTGGGATACAAAAAAATGCAAAGGTAATGATTGGTGCTTATTAATATATCTTGTTTTGTGTGTTTTTCTGTTGGTTAAGAAAACAAGTATAGGTATGTATACATTTTGCTTAAAAATACAAGTTTGTTCAAACAATTTCTTTTCGACTTTTTTTTGTACATAAGACCTTTCTTGCGACTCGTGACCCGTGGCCCCACTTGTTTAAAAGTGTTCAAAATGGGACTTTTACAGTTTAAGTAGAATTATTATAAATATAAATTTTTTTTGAGCGAAAAATTAAAAATTATAAATGAACAATAAAATGTACTGAATGCTGCCGTTTTATTTTCGTCGCTCCCATCCAAACCATGCAGATGAAGAACTCAACAATTTGACAGAAGACACCATTTTTTCCTTTTCTTTATTTCTGAAATATTAACAGTTTTAACATACGTTTTATTTATTGCGTGAAGCTTTTTATACCCTATCCTAAGGGTATATTAATTTTGACACACAGTTTGTAACACTCCTTAATATCCATCGTAGACCCCTAAGAGTATATGAATATATTTATGATCGGGACCAAAACCTAAGACTACTAAGCAATGTCCGTCCGTCTGTATCAACTTTTGCGGCACCATATTTTGAAAATTTTAACACTTTACCATTTCGGAGCCCTAGGGTATATATGTTCCAAATTTCAACTTCCTAGCTTTTATTTAAAGGCCTTAAAATTGGTGACGGACGGACGGACATTGCTAAATAGTCTTAGGTTTTGGTCCTGATCACAAATATATATATACTTTTATGGGTCTACGGCGAATATTAAGAGGTATTACAAACTATGTGTCAAAATTAATATACCCTTAGGATAGGATATACAAATTAGGATAAGTTATAAAAAGAGGCGACTAAAAAAAAATTGGAAGAAAGGTCTTTCTCAGTGCAATGATAGTGTCGTCGATTCTCACCATCATTTATCAAGAACATGTTATACAGGATATTCTCTTGGAATATGTGAGTTCTCCTAAATGGATACGCATATGGAGGTATATCTCCGAGCAAAGGATTCAAAAGCTCTTGACAAAGCAAAGCAATATTAAGAGCTGTGAGAGCGGGTTTTAATGTTGAAAAACGCCAAATAATTTTAGCAGAAACGTTTATATTAGATGCGTCTTCTTGGTATTGCTATATTCTTTGCTATTATGGATTCCATGCGCTATACCCATTTCAAAGCTCTGCACATGGTACCTGTAGTGAGCATTATAAATTGGCATAATTCTCTCTCAAATGTCGTCACCCAATGTTATAAGAAAGCTTCAATTCTGTAAGCTCACTACTGCGAGCACAAAAGAATAAGGTATTATAATTTCCATAAATGTGTTTTTTGTTTTGTTAAGCACAATAAGCGAGAGGCAATATGGCGATCAGTCTCCTCACAGACAGGTCATGGTGTGATGTACGTGGGCTTAAGGTAGGGTGTCAATATACCTCAATAGATAAAAATCGTCAAATCCCTGGCTGTTGCCTCCGATAATAATTTTTATATGATTTATTATTTCGTCAATTCGAATTCCGGATCCTCGAAAATGTGAACTTTTCGGATTTTAAAGGAACGTTTTTTCCCGAATGAAATTTAATTATTTTTAACAACTTTATTATCCATTTATTGCAAAAAAAAATTTAATTACATAGTTTAAAGGTACATAAGGAATGTGGTACTTGAAGTGTTTGAAGCCAAAGAATAAAAAATTACCGCGAAGACTCATCTCTTCAAAATGTTCGTACTGAACATTGAAGCTCTCACAGCTTTTTCTATTGCTTTGACTGACTTATCAAGAAATTTTAAATCCTTTACTAAGAGAATTTCATAAATCAGTCCAACGAGATAGATACAACACCCAGCGTCACAGTCATTCACTCGACGAGCGACGGGAACCGAACAGAGAAATAGCTTCTTCTGGATTATATTTCAGTTGGATCCCATTTTTGTTATTTAAGATTGTGCTTTTTATGTTTAATTTCATTTTCAAAGGCAGATAATACTTCGTAATTTTATATTCTATGTGGAAGCCCAGTTTACCAGTATACCTACATGACATTTTTTTTAAAAGTGTATTCCATGGCGCAGTATTGCATTTGTATGCGTGAGCTCGCTCATATAATTTGATTTACATTCACAAACTTATAAAGATATCGCTCTACTCCTTTTTCAAGCAAATAAAAAAGGGACGATTAGAGAGTCACAATTCCTCTCAGTCGACTATTTGTATAATTACTCATCTATGCCAATAGTAACTAAGCGAGTGAATAGAATGATGTGGTATACATTTCGAAAACGTCTTGGAAAGAACAAAAAGAAAACAGACAATATAAAGAAGCCAAAAAAATACCCAAGCAAAACAAGAAAGTGCAAAATAGATCCCGGACAAAAAAGAGGACATGTTCTCTTTAAAAGAGATATTCTGAAAACCGTTGCTTATGGAATATTACAAACACAATTAAAATGTTTCTTAGGGGTATTAAATAGTAATTATTTAACTTTGACAACGTAGCCCAACACCAATAATCTATCAGCAGAATACCCTGCAATTGGCGTTGTGTTTGTAATTGGTTTGATAATAACGTATATCCATTAATTTAAGTGCTAATGCACGCACATCTCAATTACATGTGTAGACGAATAATAAAAATTATTCTGAAATAAGAAACAATATAAGCAAAAAGCCTTTTATTGCAGGTCATTATTGCAGATAACCGTTATATGAGAAATGCTTTTAAATACTTAAGGGTGATCCATTTCGAGGTTCCCTACTTTTTTAAAGAAAAAAACACAGAAAATTCAAATTTAATGGAGAATGTTTATTATCAGTTGAAAGAACATTCTTTGGCATTTATTTTTTGAATATTATGTCTATCAAATGTTGGCCGTTGCTACGTCGCAGATGGTCCATCTGTTGAGTCCAATTTTCGATCACTCGTTCGAGCATTTCGACTGGTAACTGGCGAATGACACGCGTGATGTTTTCCTCCAAGGCCTGAATCGAAGCGGGTTTGTCGGCATAAGCTTTTGACTTTACATATCCCCACAGGAAAAACTCTAACGGTGTGATATCACACGATCTTGGTGGCCAATCGACCGGCCCAAAACGTGAAATTATGTGATTGATGCGATGTGTGGGAAGTGGGCGCCGTCTTGCTGAAACCAAATGTCGCCGAGATCACGAGCTTCAATTTCAGGCATCAAATAGTCGGTTATCATGGCACGATAACGGTCGCCATTGACGGTTACGTTCGCAACGGCATAATTTTTAAAGAAATATGGACCGATGATTCCACCGGCCCACAAACCACACCAAACCGTTGTTTTTTCTGGATGAAGTGGCAGTTCTTCAATCTATTCAGGTTGCTCTTCGTCCCAAATGCGGCAATTTTGTTTGTTTACACACCTATTGAGCTAGAAATGGGCCTCATCGCTAAACAAAATTTGCCTCGAAAACGTCGGATCTTCTTGGAACTTTTCAAGAGCCCATAGAGCGAAGCGATGTCGCTTGGGAAGGTCGAGCGGCTTCAGTTGTTGCACAAGCTGTATTTTGTACGCTTTTAATTTAAGATCTTGACGTAAAATGCGTCAAGTCGTTCCATACGTCAGTCCGAGTTGCTGCAAACGGCGCCGAATCGACTCTCTACGGTCTTCGTGTAGACTCTCAGCTACGGCCGCAATATTTTCTTCACAGCGTGCTGGACGTGGTCTATTCGGTCGAATATTATCCAATAATGAATGCTGGGTCTCAAAATGGGTGATGGTGTTGCGAATAGTACGCTCAGTAGGCCGATTATGTTGACCATAAGTTGAGCGAAGTGCACGAAACACATTCCTCACAGAACTTGAATTTTCATAATAAAGTTGAACAATTTGTAAACGTTTTTCACGCGTAAGTCTTTCCATTATGAAATGCCAAACAATACTAAACAAAAATAACATGACAGCATGACACGACTCACACGTGATCTGTCAAAAAAGGCTATTGAAAAAAGTATCTCTACTTGGATCACCCGTTATTATTATATTTTTTTTATACAGAATATTAGTGCTTAAGCAAGCAACTATGACGAGCAGAAATTTGCAGGCATTAAATGTGCTCCCACATGCTTATCGCTTAGTGCAGGTTTTGGTCTATATTGTAAAATATAAATATTATAAAATGTGTATTGGTATATGATGCTAGCACAAACAAAAGGGACACAAAATCGTCTAAGACAATAGAACTTAATTACGCAAAACATTATTAAGTTTCCGCCTACTAAAATGCGAATCATCAAATATGTTCATTCCTGTCATAATTCATCCTATAATAAATACTAAATAATAAATTCACAATTGAAACTTTTACAATGAGAAGAGTGACAAATTTTTAATTTGGGTGAAAAGCGTTTAAAGTTTCAAGATAATCCTCAAAATATGTGTATTTATCACCTTAATCCATAGCTAACTACTTATATAAGTACAGTAGAATATCGGCAAACGAAAGCAAGAAATTTAATTTGTCGCATAAAACCTTTATCGGGTAAAAACATGGGCGACATACGTAAAAGCAGCTATTAGAAAACCACACAGGAGAAAGAAGAAAGGTTTTAAGAATCTTTCAATGGAAGTTCTCTTTAATTCTATCGTATAAGGTTACGTTAAATTTCTTCTATTCGATTTGAGTGAATGTTATAGTAGATATGGAGTCCAAACTTAGAAAGCATTCTCAAGATGCGGACCAACAACGTAATTCTACAACGGCTTATTAATGTAGGGGTTTTTAAAATAGAAATAAAGTATATTAGTTTCCCCGTAGATTTGTTCGCTATGATGCTAGATTTATGCCATAACGGTGCCCCGTACTTGTTTTTCTCAATCAGAATTTATAATAATCCTGTCAACAATATTTTATTTTTCGTTCGCAGTTTTTTCTGTTTAGAAGTTCGAAATAATAAAAATTAGTGGAGTTTTCTCCATTTAGAAGTTACAAATAACCAAAATGAGTAGAGAATAAATCGTGTTTTTGAGTTGGAGGTATTTGAAGGATTCCGAAAGTGGGGTAATTTAATCTACATTTCGCAACTACAACAATTATATGCGTTTAAATCTAACGCTTGTGACATCAATCATCACCTTGTGATTGATTTTCAAAGCTGTAAATATTGCCGTTTACATATATAAAAATATTTCTCTTAGTAAGGCACTTTAAATTTGAAGTGCTTAAAGGCAAACATAAGGGTATTCTTACCCATTCAGAAAGTAATGGGAACATAAAATTGCCCAAAGAGCTTTTTAAAGCTGAAGTTGAAGGGTTAGAACCTTCAAAAAATATGTGGGCGCTGCCTTGCCACGCCTCTTTTTGTAGGCGCGTTTTATTTAAATCTTGTTCGATCCAAGCCTTTCCTTATGTTTTTTCTATTGTTTAAATTCACGATTCTACTATTGAACCAAATAGGTTAAGCACCCGATACAATCCTTTTTTTTGGCGTTAACATAACGATTGCCGACTTTTTTAATAAATAAATTGAAAGAATTATTTACATTCCCATTAATAAAAAAAGCTAACCAATAAATACTATTTAAATAGTATTGAAATAGTGTGTGTGCTTGCCTGACGAGATCGCTGATATAGTGTAGATTCGATTCCTAATGGCGATATTTTTCTATTTTAATTAATCTGAAACTGTGATCGGCCGATGCAAGCATAAAATATATAGGGCCAGAATACACAGACATATTTTATTTAACGTATAATAAACAGACCACAAATTGGCGCAGATAGAAGGTTGGCTTATAGAGCACACTTTTTCGGTAGGTGTCATCGCAGGCTTTGAAAGCACAATGCCAATAAGACTTACTGGGTCCCTTGCAATACTTATAATGTTATTTAGGAAGGATTAAGCAATAATATATGTGGGAAATTTGTTCAAACAGTTTCCGTCACCGCAGCGCACCAAAAAATTACCGAATGTAATTCGATCCGAGTCGATTTAGAATACCATTATATTGATGTGATACTAATTCCATGTATGCTTTGATCATAGAGACCATATCTAATTGCGTTGGTGCGTGTTGAGGATTTCCATGTGCCACGCATAACTTACGTTTCACAAGTGCGTCACCCAAAATAGAAGAATAAAAGAGCAAACAACTAATCCGATCTTTATTGTAGATATAAGAATTTAACACGGTCTAGGTTTTGACATAATCCCCAATCACTTCCACCTTTAGCAGTAACAGTATCCCTGATCTAAAAAAAATCTGTACCTACCACTTCTCAACTATCAATTTATTTGCGGATTGCTGACAAACCCTTACACCAAGCATTTATCCCTTCTCTCTATTTGCTAATATGTACAATCAGATAACATTATTTTTATTCTTGTTGTACGTAAATATGCTCAATGCATCTGGAATAGTTACGACATTCACCCCTGCTTGGTGATGGTGCACCTCGACTGTGATTCGATTGTGACCAAAGAGTTATCTATCCTTATAAAGATAGATCTATACGAGGATGTACCATCACCACAACAAAAATGGTTAATGTTGTAACATTTATGATTTTATGAAGATGATTTCTAGTAGATACTTCTGAATTCGATTGTGTTTTGCGCCCTTAATGCTCCCTCTCGCATTCATTTTGAATTGCTAATACAACTGCAAGGTACATATTTTACTGTTTTTATGAAAGAGTGGTGGTGGACTTTACTGAAATATGTTCGTTTTAATTCAGTCGAAATCATCCCTGTGACATGAGATAAGGTTGCTGGCTGGTTGCTTTCATTATTTTCCTTTCATAAGTGGGGTGTAAAGCGCTTGGGTAATACAATGCGTCAAGGGAAAATAATTCGAAAATTACATTTTCTGCTAGGAATAAGGCAAGGCCACGTGGTTCGATTGCAAAGATAAACAAAGATAAACTCGTTCTGTTGAATACGAGTGTGACATAACTTTTATTTCATTCCCTTCATATTTTGATTATATTATGTGATTTTTGATGATGATTAATTGGTTTGGTGATGAAATATGAATACAAAAAAATATCAAGTTCATTTTGTTTACAATGCACAATTGTGGTATAAATAAATAGGCGATTACATACCAAAGTGTCAGTATAAGTTTTTAGTTTCAATAATAGTTTACTTGAATGAAATTGGGTTTATCTGACAAATAATTTTATAGCATTAATGTCTGAATATGATTACGCGTACATGACGTAAGCCGGAGTTTCAATTGCACGGAGTTTCAGTACACAGCGCGGTATAATCAATATAATGAACGAAACATTGGTACATTTTTATGAAATGTCATTAAATTGAACCTGCAAGCCATTAGGCTATTCACAAAGAAGGTGGCAGCAAAAGCCGCTCTCAGACTATAAAAGAACAAAATTTTGAAGCCTGATTTTATCCAACACACAAGAAACCCAAGTATGTCTTCGATACAAATTTAAGAGTAACTATACCTGGAAGACAGTACTGGGACCCGCCCAGGTTTTATCGACTGACTGATCACTGTAGTGTTTTTAAAGCTGCGATCCTATGTATGGAACTACCAGAAATGGAAATAAACATATGTGTGGACAGTCCAGATGCAGTTAAAGCAATCGGTTTCAACCTTGTAAGGTCTAAATGCATTATTGACTGCCTTTTGACACTCAAAGCTATACGTCATCACTCAGTTCTACTTTGCTCGGTTCCCGGATAAGTTGGGGTAGAAGGGAACGAAATAGCCGATGAACTGGCCAGATACGGCTATGATTTGAACCCACTACTAGCGAACGGACAGGTGTTATCGCCTTTCAACGCCGGTAAGAGATTCATCGATGGTGTAATTACACATTTATGAACAACGGCGGAACACTAGCAGTTGCTCCGTAGCCAGAAGTCTATGGCCTATATTGGCACCAAAAGATCAAAGTCCATAGTCTCTCTTAACAGAAGTCAAATCCGGGTGCTCGTCGTGTTATTGACCGGACACTGTATCATTGGAAACATGGCTAAAAGGCTAGGAATCTTTGCAAATGATTTCTGCAGAAGCTGAAAGGTGAATGGTAGGTGTGGAGCATTTCAACCCCTACCTAACCTAACTCAGTCAGTCATACGCATGTCTACGCCGCGCCGCACTGTTACGCATTTTTGCGAAGTGCTTAAAAAATTAAAATATTTGTGTGTGTCTTTAATGCAAATTAGCTTATCTATGAGATAAATAATTGTTTAGACCTTAGACAGTAAAGCCAGTTAAAATTAGGTTATTTTTAGTATAACGGAAAAATTATATAATTGTTTTGATCTGCGTGTACAAATTTTGTTAAGTTAACAATACATATTTGTTATATGTTTTTGAACTTTTTTGACTTTGTGTTGGGTTTAAAAAGCTTAAATATCCTTTGTTCTAAACTCAATGCAAATTGAAAATGCACGTGTTTCTGAATTTTTGGGTTTCATAAAAAATTAAAATGACAGGTACATTTTCCAAATCTTTTTAATGTTAGATGCAACTTATGCAATTGAGCATTTACAGTCGTTTTGTTAGAAAATACAAACTAAAAGTGGTGCAACTTGAAGTGCATATTTCTCATAACGATGTAATGAATTTTTCGTTTTTTTTTCGTTTTTTTTTTTGGATATTCGAATAAAGATAATAAAAACAAATGTTTTAGTTTTCAAATACCCTGCAGTTACAGTTACTACAAAAATTAAGATTTTAGTTTTATTTTATAGTATAATACCAATACACCTCTTTGGTTAATAATGCAAATAGTTAGTCTTTTATTTTATCAAACAAATTCTCATACTTTCTCCATAGCTTGACTTAAAATGTATCACTGAAATAGTGTATTTGTATTATTGTTTACTTTTATGCACCACTGTTACTCTGTTGACTCTTGAACGCTCTGTTTTTATTTCAGTTATTTACTTTTGAAAATGTTTGGGATAAAATTATACGGTCCATTTCCTATTGGAAGAAAGTCTTAATATCTCGCCGATAAGCCACAGCATATAAGTGGGCAAGCAAAGTATGAAAACTCCATTTTGCGTGCGTACACAAACAACACTTAATATCAATATCACTTTTCACGGTTTGCCGATTTGTAAATAAATAAACAATCTGCCTCATAATTTTGAAACTCCAGTATTGTATAGTTATTTTCAAACGAAATAACGAATATAGTCGAGATTGGTAAAAATATATAGATATCTGTCAAAATTATATCGGTTCCTTTGGATATCAGTAGGTAAAACCGTGTGGTAGTAGTATTAAGTTAAGTATTATTGCTCTTGATACCCGGGTGTCATTTTAATGCATTTTTAAAGAATTTTTAGTTTCATTAGAGGTTCATTAATTAATTAATGGATTAACAATTAAATCTTGTTGGCAATTAATAAGATTTCTACGTGACCCTATTGATGAGGGCATTAAACAAAATGGTTTGACGAGGAGAATATCATCACACCAAAAATATAAATGCTAAAGAATAGCCAAGTTCTTTTATACGAAAATATCTTATGCCTTACAGTGCATCCACAACAAGTACTGAGATCTAAAAATTAGCCCCAAGTTTGTATTGAAATTATTTAAAAACTTCTTAAGTATAAAAATATAAAAATACAAATTGTTTCATATAGATCCTTGTTTGTCTTTAAAAGAACTACCGACATGTACAATTTCATAACTGTAGAATGAGTTCAAAATGTATGTTTCTGTGCCCGTTCTTCAAATCCTACCTCCTAGTATAATTTTATAACTCTTAGTCGTCTGGTTGCAAAGTTAAAGACAAGGGGCGGCTAGCACGCCCCCTAAATGGAATATAAACAGTATATTCTTTTTTCCGTGACTGTTCTTAAAAGCCGCATGTAGAAAATCATAATTGAAAGTCTTTTGGGGGTGAGTAAAAGAAAAGGTACGTTTACCACGCCCCTAAATGGATAATAAACAATATTTTATTTTACTCCTAAGAACGTCCATACTTGGTGAAGAACCACTTCCTAGTGTAAACTGAATATGGCGGATCTATAGAGGACAACTTGAAAAAACCCGTTGCTCCAGGATCCCAAAAGATCTCGGAACTTAGTACGCCACGTGAGTGTGTACTAAAATAACCCCGTCACTACCCTTCCCATTTCCTTTACCCCTCGCCATCCTCTCCACTTGGGCTGGGTAAGTGGTGTTAACCGTACCAGGCTCTGCGTGGATGGACAGTATATTTTCCTAGCTACTCGTGGGAACAAAATTTATCCTCCAACAAAAAACAATAACAACGGTACTGATGAAGATATGAATAATCCTATCTCTTTCTGTCAGCCTGATGGTTCAGCCTATCTCAAAGTGATGGACGGATAGACCGTCCTAAACAAGAGATCATCGAAGGTGACATTGAATTCGTCGATACATTGAGCTCCGTGCTCAGGGACAGGCCTACAGGGGCTGCTCTGACGCTCCCGAAACCAAATCCATTAAAAACATAGGGATTGAAAAACTATTCCTAAAAAGAAAACTACCAAGGACTGGAAAATTCTTCGATGGATGAGTGTTCAGTAAAACTTCTTGAGGACCTAAACTGTCAACCGTTCTATAACCAGACCGGATTCAGTTGAGGATCAAGAACAATCCTTACACTAAAAAGTCACCAAGCATCACTGAGCCTAATAGCAGCGGGCTGGTGCCTAAAGAGGCTGATCAATCACTTCCCGCCTGCTCCACCACTAATACTTCAGGAACTTCCGAACTTCCCAGGTCCGAGTCAAGCCCCGGGGTTATACAGTCTGCTATGGGAACGGTAACGCCTGTTTCTACACCAGCTGTAAAACCCAAACTGCAGAAGATGGGAAAAGATGACAAACACTCTTCTGCTACCTCTGCCAGGTCAAGCAACTCTAACCCGGCACGCAATCCCATATCTCTGGGTCCCAGACTGACATTGTCTGGCGCCACTGCCAGAAGTTCCAAAGGTTCTGCCCGTAGCCTTCTGAGCAGGAATCGGCTCGAACAGCTCAGAGGACGAGGCGGAAAAAGAGGGGACTCACACACACAAGCCCTCTAAGCAACAATTCTAAATTGTATAAAGGTTGTCCAAATCAACCTTCATCACGCTAAGGCTACTTCGGCAGTCTTATCTAAGACCATCAACACCAAAGGTCTTAATAATGCCCTTGTGCAGGAACCCTGAACCAGCACAAACGAAAAAATTCTAGGACTCTCAACACCAGCATGTAGGATGCTCCATTCTACCACATCCAGTAGACCTAGAACATGCATTTTTTTTAATAGTAACACAAATTTCTTCAAATTGACAGGGTTCATCTCCAGTGACCTAACGGGAGCCATTGTGAAGATCAACAACACTAAAGAAGTAATCATGGCGCCCGCTTACCTACCTGGTGACTCAGCTGCTTGCCTCTCATTGAAAGTAGTTAATCTTCAAGACAGATATTGTCCTTAGTTGCGATTTAAATGCACATCACATAATATGGGGCAGCTCGGACATAAACAACAGAGGCGAGTCCAAACTTGATTTTATCATATGCAATAATTTGAATATATGTAACATCGGGAATGGAAACAACCTTTATCAATTAGAAGAGAAGTTAGAAGAGAAGTACTGGAACTTACAAATATCCACTTCCCTGTCCAACAATTCAATCTCTAATTGGCATGTGTCACCTGAACCCTCATGTTTAGATCATAGGCACATTCGATTTGATATGGCTGAAGCCAACCCCATCCATATGTCATAGCGTCCTACAAAGAGCATCTAAGTCATACTCCCAATGGAAAAACACCGCGAATTAATACGATAGACAGACTAGATAATTCTGCCGACCTGGTCAGATCTTCTATAGTCTCTGCCTTCAAGGAATACTAAAAATCTCTAGAAATCTAGAATATGGAAACTATAATGACTGGCAGTCCTACTCTAGTGCTCTCACAAACTATAACAAAGAAATCAAAAAGGCGAAAAAGGAATCGTTCAGGCGGTTCTGTGAAGATATATCTGACATTGATCCTCTCATATTAAACTTATCTCCCCAAATCGAGCGGATTTGCCTGCAATCCCAATCCCAACGTCATAAAATGGTCCATATCTTCCCTGAAGCCGCAGGAGAGGACCCATTCTGTCAAAACTGTTCAGCTGCAGTATGGCATACGGTTACATACAGGAGGCCTGGCGAAAAGTTAAAGTCAAATATCTACCCAAGGCGGGAAGAAATGCGGACTCAAGTCCAAAATCTTACCGTCCAATCAGCCTCATGTACTTTATTCTTAAAAGCATGGAAAAGCTTGTTGATAAGAGACAAAGTTCTGCCGAATTTTCCGCTTAGCAAGTCTGAACATGCTTATTAACCGGGTAAACCCACTGAGTCAGCACTTAATGACATAGTTACCCGAATAGAATCTGCCATCAATCGAAAGGAAATCTGAAGGATATTGAGGGTGCTTTTAATTACACATTCTTTGAGTCCACCAACAGGGCTCTCAAAAATATGAATCCAGAACCGCAAGGGATTGATGCCATAGGTTACGCTGATGACGTTGCAATTGTTGTGAGTGGCACCGTTTTAGAAGTGCTGCAATACGCACTATCTAGAGTACAGAGATGGTGTAACAAAGAAGGCCTCTCTGTAAATCCAAAAAGACGACTATCGTCCCTTTTAGCTTTTTAGCGAAACTGTGTGACGGGTCATATTCGTTCGTCTAACACCCATACAAACACACATTCAAATGGAAGCAAGGCTGACTAATCATCGACTGTTCCATTCGAATAACATTAACTTCTACTTCTACCGTGGAGGTCATCTGTCTTTGCTAGACTCTATGGAGCCCGAAAGCTAATTCAGCATGCTACCGAAATACGGCTTTCATCAAAAACTTCTCTTTCGTCGTCCCTCCAGGAAGGACTGCGAAAAATATAAACCTAAACCATCACAATATGATCTCGTCTGGTATACGGACGAATCCAAGATGGAGTCAGGGACTGGATCTGGAATCTATGGCGAGTCGCCTCAAGCGAACTTTTCAGTCAGCCTTGGCAAGAACGCATCCGTATTCCAAGCAGAAGTCTTTGCCATCAACTAGTGCGCTAGAATTAACTTAAGTTCTAACACACGAGGTATAACTATATTTATCTTTTCAGATAGCCAAGCAGCCATCAAACCTCTTGACTCATCTGTCATAAAATCGAAGCATGTTCTGGAAACCTTTATGGCCATCTATGAACTTCCTACGAAAAACTTAGTCATTCTTTACTGGATGCAAGCCCACAGGGGTCTTGCTGGCACCGAAGCGGCTGACTCACTGGCTAAAGTCCGCGCAACAACTCCACTTGTCGGCCCTGACCCATTTTGTAGTGTTAGCAAAAATTACTGCAGGAACCATGTTAAAAGCCTATCCCTGACCGAATCCAATGAAGTCTGGCTCAATTCACATGATCAGAACTACAATTCTTCCCTAAATTCCACCCCAGGAGATCCAAATTCCTAATTGGTCCAGGCCAGGAATAGTCTTAAAATCCTGACAGGAATACTTAGTGGTCTTCTAAAAAAACACCTTCACTGCATTGGCCTCTCACCGCACCCTACATATAGGCTTTGTTTAGAAAGTGACGAATTCTCTCTTCACATACTCATGGATTGTCCGGCGTTCTTTCGTCTCAGGAAGGACATCCTCGGTGAGGAAATCATCTCACCAACAAACCTTGCTAACCTGAATCCAGAGAAGATTCTTGTCTTCCTGGCCAAAGCCCCATGTACAAATCGCGGCCCGCAAATGTACGACAAACCCGAGATACAAGCAAACAATCAAGTTGTTAATACGATGCCTGGTCCAGGCCATCAAGTTTTTTCCGCAATTATTACGAGACTTAAAGTGCAAAGCCAAATTAACAAACGTATGATCTCCACTAAGATTTCATTTGTAATGTTGATGTTTACCCCGAGGTAGATGAACTCCTTAACTACCTCGAAGTTGCTGCTATCAACAGTGACATTTTGTCCTAGTCGGTGGACGGATGATTGTTTGTTTGTTGATAGCATATATTTAGTCTTGTCCTCATTCACTTCAAGGCCAACTAGTTTCGCCTATTCTTCAATAGCCGTGAAAGCCTCTATCACGGCACGCTGGGATCGACCGATGATATCTAGGTCGTCCGCCTACCCCAGCAGTTGGACTGATCTGTTGAAGATAGTGCCTTCCGTGTTGACACCTGCCCTGCGCACTATCTGCTCAAGAACAAGATTGAAGATATCACACGACAGCGCATCTCCTTGCCGAAATCCGGGGCATGTTTGAAAGAGTTCAGATGAGCTGCTGCCAAATTGCACATTACATCGCGTGTTATCTAGTGTCATGCGATACATCTGTATCAGTTTTGACGGGATCCCGAATTCGGCCATCGCCACAAAAAGATCCTGATGATGAATGCTGTCATATGCGGCTTAAAGTCCATGAAGAGATGGTGTGTCTCGACTTGAAATTCTTTTCCAGGATTTGCCTTAGTGTGAAGATTTGGTCTACAGTTGATCTGCCGGGCCGGAAGCCACACTGGTACGTGCCGTGTGTTGCAGAAAGGTATGAGACGTTCACAAAGTACATTTGATAGGATCTTACATTAAGCAGGGATATGCATCGATAGTTCTTGCGAGACATAGGTTCGCCTTTCTTGTAGATGGGACATATGGAGCTGATGTTCTATTAATCGGGCATGCTTTCCTGCACCCAAACTTGGTTTATAATTTGGTGCATGCGCCCTACCATAACATCACCTCCGTTTTTGAAAAGCTCTGCAGGTAGACCATCAGAGACGGCGGCCTTGTTGTTCTACAGCTTTTTTATAGCTAAGCCAACCTCTTCTACACTGGGCGGAGGGACTTGTTCTTCATTGACTGGACGTGGGTTCTCTTTTTGCCCCATCACTCTCTCTACATTTTGTCCGTTTAGCAGCTGCTGGAAATGCTGCTTAAATATATCTACTATTCCCTGCGCGTTGGTGACTAGGTATCCGGATGTTGTTTCGGTCGCGGGACTCTTCGATCTCCTTGAGCTGGGAGACTGCGTGCTCTCTTTTCTTTCCACGCAGGATCTACTTCTCCTCCCTTCTCCTGGCTCGGTACTCATCCCTTGCTGCCCTTGTTTTTCTCTGCAGCGTTCTAATGTGTGCATCTTCTGTCCCCATTTTTCGGTATACGCATACACCATCATACCACGGGCTTTTCCTCTGGGGAGGATGGTAACATACGGTGGTTCCGGCTACCTCTTGGATGATGTCGCGATACTGGGATTACTTGTTGTTGGCATCTGTGGTAGGTGAATGGAAAATGTAGAGTTTCTCACTCAGGCGCTCTTTGTAGGCTCTGGTGACTCCAAATGTGCTAAGGCGTCCAACGTCGAATTTCTTCTTTTGGGCAGTTCGCAGCTTCTTCTCGTTGGACAGTCGAGCTCTGAATTAGTCGGTAACTAATCCACCGAAGATGATTTCCTTGCCGACTTTAGCATTGAAGTCCCCGAGTACAATTTTGAGATCGTACTCCGGACAGGCTACGTACAAGAGGTCATAGAATTCCTCCTTGATAGGGTCCTCAGCCTCGTCGGTAGGGGCGTGTGCACATATTAGGCTAATGTTTTGGAATGTAGCTCTGATGCGGATCACAGCCAGCCGATCACTTATCGGCTTGAACCATCCATTACTTTGGATTTAAGCCGATTTCCCAAGACGAATCCGCATCCTAACACGTGCAATCTTTTGATACAACTGTAATAAATATCGCAATTTTGTCTTTTCATAGTTCCTGATCCTATCCATCGTGTCTCCTGGATCGCGGGAATGTCGGCCTTGTACCGCGAGAGGACAGATTCGCGTTTTTGACTAGCACCTGGAGTGTAGAGTGTCCGCACATTCCAGGTACACACTCGCATGACCGTTAACGCTCCGCGTCTATTTTGCCTTTGAGGTACATTTATATCCTAGGCTGCCATAGACTAGCCCATAACTAAATGTTTTTGACGTGGTCGGGAAGTTACCCCGACGGCACAACCCCCAACCTGGAGGGCCAGGCCCTGTTCTTGACCGGTATATCTGGTGCCAGTAACCCACTTCGTGGATGTGAGTGCTGCCATTGACCCATCAAGGGCTCATCCGCCACCAACTCTTTTCCAACACCCTGGCTTAGTTTTGGATATCCCTATAGACCTGGGCTATAAATAAGTCGAAGCAGCTCAGATAGGGAGATCACTTGTTCCACCTAACTGGAACTGTGGACGCCGCCGTTGATCCATCCGTAGAATTCGTCCGCCGCCGTCCGGAAACAGGAGAAGTGCCTTGGTGAGCTGGCACTCCTCCCCCCCCTCCCCCCCTCTCTCGCCAGCTGCCACTAACGAGCTTCCACAGGGGTTGGTTACCCCATCTTCAGTCGAGGTACTAGGCTCCTAGCAGTCACCACGGGGAGGTGAAAAGCTGGAGTTGATGGTGTTATGCTTAAGTGAGAACGCTTGTGTTCTCATATAATCGCAATCACCATCCATTCGAACACCCCTCGTTTAAATTATGAAAAGCTTTATTAAAACATAAGGAAAGGCTGCAAATTATTTTTTGAACAAAAACGTCCCCAAAAATTTTGCGTGCCCAAAAACTTTGTATGCGCGATATGTACAAAATGTTGGCTAAATATCTTGTTAAACATTTTTTTTCGCTTTCTAGGAAAATTTTCGAAGGAAACCGCATTTTTGTGAAAAACGCTCACAAAAAGTAGGCATGGGAGAAAACTTTATACGAAAAACTTATAAAAGAGGGCAGTGCCTACATATCTTGTGAAGGTTGTAACACTCTATCTCTCTAACTTTAGCTTTAAAACGGTTTTTTTTCTAAATTGTGGGCGTGTTCCAACAAATTTTACACTTTGCCACTTCGGAGCCCTAGGGAAGTTGTGGTCCGACCTGAGTGCAGCCATTGACCCATCAAGGGCTCATCCGCCACCAACTCTTTTCCAACACGCTGGCTTAGTTTTGGATATCCCTATAGACCTGGGCTATAAATAAGTCGAAGCAGCTCAGATAGGGAGATCACTTGTTCCACCTAACTGGAACTGTGGACGCCGCCGTTGATCCATCCATAGAATTCGTCCGCCGCCGTCCGGAAACAGGGGAAGTGAGCTGGCACTCCTCCCCCCCGCCCCCCTCTCTCGTCAGCTGCCACTAACGAGCTTCCACAGGGGTTGGTTACCCCATCTCCAGTCGAGGTACATTTTTGTGAAAAACGCTCACAAAAAGTAGGCATGGCAAATAACTTTATACGACAAACTTATAAAAGAGGGCAGTGCCTACATATCTTGTGAAGGTTGTAACACTCTATCTCTATAACTTTTGCTTTAAAACGGTTTTTTTTTCTAAATTGTGGGCGTGTTCCAACAAATTTTACACTTTGCCACTTCGGAGCCCTAGGGAAGTTGTGGTCCAAATTTCAGCTTCTTAGCTTAATTTTAAAGGCCTAAAAATTTCATACGGATGGACGGACGGACGGATATTGCTAAATACTAAATAGTCTTGGGATTTGGTACTGATCATAAATATATATACTTCTATGGGTCTACGACGAATATTAAGGGGTGTTACAAATTATGTGTCAAAATTAATATGCACTTAGGATAGGGTGTAAAAAGTAATATGGAACGCGAATGGCCTTCTGTATAAAAACGACGAAGTATTTCTTCACAGAAACAATATTGATATATGCCTGGTGTCTGAAACGCATTTGACGAAACAATCAGGTATAAAAATAAGAGGTTACAGCGATTATCACGCATATCACTCATCAGAAAGGGCTAGAGGCAGGGCGTCTAGCGCAAAATTAAACGCATTACATATAACTTCGCGTCTATTTATTCTAGAGCGACTTTAGAAAAAAATTATTTTAGGAGCATATTTGAATCACTTGGACACAATTTTATAATTGGCGGAGATTTCAATGCAAAACACACTTTCTGGGGCTCCAGATGTGTCTCACCAACAGGTCGTACTCTTTATTAAGCCGGTATGGAGTTAGGGGTTGACTTTTAGACGTCTGGCAAACCGACATATGTGCCTTCAGACATGGCAAAAACACTAGACCTCATAGATTTATTTATCGCAAAAGGAATATCGAAAAGCTCTTTAAAAATTAAAGAAATTAATAACTTTTTAGCGGCAGCTTACATGAAAAGGACGGTCCACCAAGGCCAAGGTTGGCTAGCGCAAGAAATAATTGGGACTGCTTCAGAAAAAACTGCTTATATAAAATCGATCTGAAGGTATCTCTACGAACACCATACGAACTTGAAGACGAAGTAGATTAATTTATCGAAGCTTTACAAAGTTCAGCTTTTTCTTCATAAAAAGAAAGTAATTAAAAACAGCGAAATTAAATTTCCCCGTGAAATAACTGAATTAGTAAAAGAAAAACGAAGAGCTCGAAAAGGATGGCAACAATCTCGTTCTCCACAGCATAAAAGAATTTTAAATAATCTTTGCACGAAATTGAAAAGAGATATTCTGGATTTTAAAAGTCGGGAAGTCTCTACGTACCTTGAAAAACCTAACGGCGGAAAAATGTTAAAATTATTCGCTCTGGAATGCTATGAAAAGCATGAAAAAACCAAAGTTGCCAGTGCCACCTATCAGGGAAAACAATGGCGAAAGTTGGCCGAAATATTCGCCGAACACCTTGAAGCGATGTTTAAGCCATTTGATGGTTAAGCGTTGGTTGATGATGCTGGTGTCACCACTGTATCTGACAATCTTCAGATAAGAAAAGTATCGCTTGTCGAACTGTGTCATAAAATACGAAAACTCAAATTAAGCAAAGCTCCTGAATATGATCTATTTACGGGTCAGGTTATTAAAGAGTTGCCCAAAAAAGCACTAATTACGTTTGTTAACCACATAAACGCTTCGATTAGGCTGTTGTACTCTCCCCTTCAGTGGAAGATAAGAATGGAAATGGTTGATAAGAAATGGAAACCTTCAAATGAAAAAAAAGTTATCGACCAATATCACTTCTACCAATAATGTCGAAGATATTTGAAAAACTTATATTGAAGCAATTGCATCCGATTATTAATATCGGATCACAACGAAGCACTCTACCATTGACCAGGTATGTAGAATAACCAACGAAATTGAAAAAGCACTTGAAGAGAAAAAAATGTTTTCTAGTGTTTTTCTTGACGTCTCTCAGGCTTCTGATAAGGTATGGCATATGGGATTAAAATATAAACTTAAAAAAACTCTCCCAAAACAATTCTATGAGATCCTAAGCTCTGATTTAGCGGACAGACTCTTTCGTGTTAAAGATGGAAACGAGTATTCAGAAATCAAAGAAATCGCGGAAATCAGAAGGAGTGAAATACTTCTTGCATCGCTTAAGGAAGCCTAGACATTTCGCAGCGTTCTTGGCGACGTCGAATATGTGGTCATTCCAACGAAGCTTGTCATTAACACACATACCGAGAATGGAAAGTCATTCGGTTTCAGCGATGCAAGTGCCATCCATGGATAATGGCAGAGAATTAGGGTTTCGCTTCAATGACAGCAGACAGCATTGCGTTTTGGAAGCATTAAATTCCACTCTGTTGGTCTTTCCCCATTTAAGTATGCTGTCGAGATCGGAATTTAATGAGCTTAACATACGTTGCCGTTCCAGTTTAACGCCCGAAGATGAGGGGCGTTGCCCAAGAAACGAATATGTAAAGCTGAGGGTACTTTCATCAGCAAAGAAATGGATTGGATTAGAAGTGACAGAAAGTAGGTCATTGATAAAAATGAGAAAGATAGTCGGAGACAAAACAGAGCCTTGAGGGACACTAGCATTTATTTGGTGAGTTGGAGACTTGAAACCATCTTAAACGACTTGAATTGAACGGTCCGAAAGGTAATTTCTATTCCATTGAAGAAAGGTATCATCGATTCCAAATGCACGTATTTTCGACAAATGAGCCTGATGCCAAACTCTGTCAAATGCCTTTGGAATATCAAGCACAACGACCTTACTTTCATCACTACAGTGGATCTGTTGCTGCGAAAACCGTACTGCCCGTCATTAAGTTTGAAGAGTTTTCGGGATTCAAGATATTTCATAAGCTGACGATTTATCAGCGTTTCTAAGTCTCTAAGAAGGAGGACACAGGAGGTCGATAGGAGGAGACAGAGGAGGGTTCTCTTTTTTTGGGACGGGCTGGACAAATGCTGTTTTCCATCTTCTCCGAAAGAGCCCTGAAGAATAGGACAGATAGAAAGCTTACGCAGTGGTTTTGCCAGCGTGGAAGAACATCTCTTCAAGAACGATGGGGGAAATGCCATCTGAACCAGCGGATTAATGTATGTTGAGATCTCGAAGAACAGTTGTCACTGTACGAGTGCGAATATGGATGGGTTCCATAGAATATGCGGTCTAGTACAGGGGGAGATAAAGCACAATCTGGCAGCGTTGAGCTAGCTGCAAAATGCGCAGCGAGCAGATTGACTTTATCCATAGAGCAAACAGCTGGAATGTCACTGCAAATGAGTGTCGGAATAGATGACGAGGCCGAATTTTTAATATTCCTAACAAACGACCAAAAGTTTTTGCCTCAACTCTTGGTCGTAGGAGAATTTGACACGATTAATGAAGGCATTGCAGTCATTTCTGGCCCGTTTCAACTTTTTTCGGTTTTCCTCAGTTGGGTTGGCCTTAAATGACCGAAAACTTACCTCTTTAGCCCTGATAGCTTCTTTACAGCTCAAGTCACACCACGCGTTTTCCTTAGGTCTGATACACTTTACCCTGTTAGCGATAGAGCTATACATACACAGGTGAATTAAATTTGTAATCATATAGGCAGTGGCATCCACGTCGATGTTGAGGAAGCACAACGACCAGTTAAAACTCCTAAAGAAACCGTTTAAAGTTTTCTCGTATTGCCACACGGTTCTTGTATGAGCTTTTTCTTTAACTGTGTGGCTGGAGTACGAGAAATTCGCTGATATGATACAATGGTCTGACGAACCTAGAGGCGATAATACATTTAAAGTGTATTTATCAGGGTGAGAGGTAAGAAACAAGTCCAGAGTGTTTGCGTTTTGACCGCTAATGTCCGGTATCCGTGTCGGCTCATTTACAATCTGGGTTAAATTATTAACCTCAGCAAAGATCTCAACATACCTTCCTTCGGGTGTTGTCTGTCGAGAATGTCGAAGCCAACTTGAATTGTTTATATTGAAATCGCCCGCAATGACGATTTCAGTTTGAGGATAAAGGGTAACAGTTCTGGTTATGGAATTATGCACTGTCTGCATCAAACTCATTATAAGTTGAATGCCTATCCCGGTTAGGGCTTCTATAAATAAAACAGTAGTGAATTAATTGAATACGGACATGGAATTTCAGCCAAATAAAATTAAATTCCGGATTGGAACATTGGCCGTATTGAGGTAGAAGTTGGTAGGCTACATCACAACGTATATAGACGGCGTGACCGCGATGAGAAAAGAATAATGACACTAAGTTATATCCAGGCAGGCTAAACTCCGTTAGATCAGAATCAATGCTGACCTGTGTTTCACCTAGTGCAACGAATGGTTTATTAAGATTCGTGTGGGCGTACAATGAAAAAAAATTCGCCCTTAACCCACGAATGTTGCTCACGTCTACCCTGAAATTCCTACACATAACGCAAAACAAACATGAAAGACTCAACTCCGACACTGACTAGGCCGTACCGTGTAGATTCTGACGTCAGCTTTCCAAAACAAATCACTGCAGGTGTTATGCCCATACAATGATTGCTGAGGTCTACCAACAAAATCTACACAACGCGACCCGCTATTCGCCAATACCTATACCCAGCCATAGCCAGTGCACGCATAAATATACGACACTCGCTATAGCCAAGCAAAGCAGCAGCAAACGATAGGGAGTGGGACCAGAAGGAATGCCCCAACACAATACACTTTTTTTTTCACTATCACTGCACTGTAACCTCTTTTTGCTTTTTAAACAGCGCGCGCGCGATTAGCGTTTTTTTTTGGCACACTTTTTTAGTTTATTTTATGCGAAAACTGACCGCGGAGCAATTACAAAAAAAAAATGTGTGTGCACGAGTCGGGTGGCAGATCGGCAATCAAGATTTAATTAAATGCATTGGCTGATTGGAAAATTCTCCAAGTTCAGCATGTAAAACAGGCTTCTTTTATACAAGCAAGTGCTAAAACCTCTTTGGGCGTATGGTATACAACTTTGGAGTTGTATCAAACCAAGGAATGTTAAAATCTTACAAACTTTTCAAAATAAAGTTCTTAGAATAAATACCTCAAGCTCGTCAATCTTTTGCAGAAGCCCGTTCGCATTCCTACTACTACTTTTAATTTGGTTGCGTCTTTCATATTTATGTTGTCACCATACGAAATTTGCCAACTTTCAAAGCTAATCATGAACAGTGATAGTCCACGCTTACAGTTGGCCCCATTACGCTCGTTTTTTTGCTTAAATATTTTTGGGAAAATTTACTGCGTCGATAATTTTAAGCCCTTCATTCATTCGTCTTGCTAAATGTCTTCTTTGCAGGACGAAGAATGCAGACATCTGGCTATTACTCGAAGCGGGCTTTTCAACTTATTTTCGTACGAGTACCATTGAGTATTTTCTCAGGACTAAGCTCTTGAGAAACTCCGCGGTGGCTTTCGAGATTAGTAAGGTTAATTTTCCACGCATTATTATTCAGGGATGTTACTATGAATACGGATTTAAAAATTTCCTTGAGAAAATTATATAATATTCTATAATCCGTGATTCCAACAAAGTTTATTGAAGGCGGAAGATACACCCTATCACGAGGTTTTTTCTCATGCATTTCCTTTTCTTCTGAAAATGGAGTATAATAAGCGACTATGAAGCTCCACCCCAACGGGGATTTAATGTCTGGATGAATGTCTTGGAGGAGAACGAGGATCCTATTAGCTCAGGAAAAGCCAGAGTATCTGTATTACCCTTAGGCAGTGTTGGGCCAAAAATTAATTGCAAGCAACTTTTACAAAAAAATGATATCAATTGCCTTTTGCTAAATAGCAATTATTTTTACATACCCTATTCTAAGGGTATATTAATTTTGACACATAGTTTGTAACACACCTTAATATTTTTCGTAGAACCGTAAAAGTATCATTATGAACAGGACCAAAACCTAAGACTATTTAGTAATTTTTAATAGTTATTTCAATCGACAATTAACAATTAAATTTAAAATTAAAATTAATTTTCAATAGCAATGAAAGCCTTTACCACGGCAAGTTGGGAGCGTCCGATGATGTCAATATCGTCCGCATACCCCAGTAGCTGGACGGATCTGTTGAAGATATTGCCTTCCATGCTTATACCCGCCCTGCGCTCTATCTGCTCATGAACAAGATTGAAGAAGTTACATGATAACGCATCACCTTGCCAAAATCCGGTGCATGTTTGGAAGAGTTTAGATGAGCTGCTGCCAAACTGCACATTGCACCGCGTGTTCTCCAGCGGGATGCGACACAGTTGGATAAGTTTGGCGGGATTTCGATGAACACTATCATATGCGGCTTAATAGTCGATAAAGAGACGTTAAATTTCTACTTGTGTTTATTAAACCGACTCTGTTCTTCCAGTGTGGCAAGAAAACTTGAGCGACTGGGTCAGACTGTAATTCATATTCTTCATATTCGCTTGCAACGTGGCCTCGGCATACTTCTGTAGACGAATATTTAAAGACGTTTTACTACCAATAATTTGACCGCATCTGTTTGGCCATTCCTTAGCCGTTGGTCCAGAATTTGACGACTTCGCTGTAAAAGGTCTTCCGTTCGGCCGTTTGGAAAGTGCCTAAGTCTTTTTCCGTCGTTCATTTATTTTAGCAACGGGTAGAAATCTTTTCTTTAATACATCGGACCTGCTCTGCAGCTCTTTAGCTACTTCGCAGCCGCGATAGTTCGCCGGGCGATTTTCTTTGGTATTTATGATAGTTGGCAAATCGTTTCTATTTAGACCGCACCCGTTCTATTAGTGTTTACCAGCGCATTTAACGCAACGCGGTTCTTTTTGGCAATACGCGGTAGTGTGATTGTAACCTTGTACACTGAGGGACAAAGCGAGTCCTTTGTTGCATAGGTTCAATTTTGAACACAAAATTTAGAATATTTTTAATATTGTAAGTTTTTTCAATATTTGCCCATATTATGTTCTAACCTTTATTTTGCGTTTGCACCTTAATGTTGGTTTAACACTGTTTTGTATCTTGTATCTGTCTTTGTCTTTGAGATACATTCTATTTTTTTTATTAATTTTTATAAGTAACGCGTAATTAACTGCTTTTTATTCAATACAATTCATGTATACTTTAATAAATAAAGATAGGGAGGAGAACTCAACAAAGCCTTAAAAACGCTGGTGAGTCCAAAAGTATCAGAGGAATTTACATATACACAAATCAAAGACACCCTGGTAAATCACTTTGGTGTAATTAAAAATGAGTATGCTGAAAGCATCAAATTTCGCAAAATCGTCCAAGTAAATGGCGAAACGATCGCCAGTTTTGCTCTACGCCTCAGACAGGCGGCCGTACACTGCCGTGATGTTTGGAACGAGATAATAATGAAGAAACCGGATATATTCACAGCTGCTTACGAAATAGCACACTCCTTGGAGGCAACTCGTAATACTGCAATAGAGGTCAAATCGTCAGGGTCGGTGGCCATGTGTGAAACTGCGAACAAATTAGGATCCGCACCACCGCAGTTTAAGCGATATAGAAATTTAAGCCTTCGATCACTTACCTTCACGTCAACGCCAGATTCACACAGACGATAAGAAATAGTTCCCGACATGCAATGGATGTGTTGGCATAAGGGCATATTGCTAAAGTATGCCTATCCAAAACCTCATAAGTTGTAGATCCAACCGAAAATCTATCGCCAGACACGAATGATTCAATGTTGTACCGAAGCAATGTCAGTATTGTTAATACAATAAAAGCAGTGGAAAAGAAAATGCTGTCGGTACAAATTGATGGACGTCGCTTACAAATGAAACTCGATACGGGAGCACCGTGTGCTATTATGTATCGACAATCTATCGACAACAAATCAGGTCAAATCAGTTACGTCAGCGACACCAAAATTAACGACAGACCAACAGTAATATCTCGATCAACTTCTTACCCGCTACGATGAGGTATTCAGTAATGTCGCTAGTAAACTTATTGGACCGCCCGCTAAGCTGCACCTTAAAACAGGAGTGTCACCTGCGTTCGCAAAAGCAAGAGAAATACTTATAGCTTTAAGGAACATATAGGTACGCGAAGGAAATCGACGCGAAAATTGCTTCAGAATTCTACAAAAGGGTGGATTATTCTGAGTGGTCATCGACTACTCAGGTGTTGGCAAAGAAAGATGGCAATATACGTATCATTGGGAATAACAAGCCAACAGGCAATCCAAGAATGATTATCGATGAGCATCCTATTCCGGACACAAGATCGATGCAAAGGGGGTTCATAAGTCAGATAAGCATATCGAAGCCGTACGCGACGCACCTAGGCCTACTACGGAGGAAGAGTTGCAGCTATTCCTAGGTAAGGCAACTTATTATAGTGCATTTATTCCAGACCTTTCCGCTAGAGGTATGTGTGATATATGACCCATCACTACCACTGATACTGGCAACGGACGCTAGCAAGACGGGATTGGGAGCCGTTATGTCACATCGTTTAAGCAATGGCGGGGAACGGCACAATAAGTCGCACAATGAGCGCAACCGAACAGCGATACCCTCAAATTGGTAAAGAAGCCTTAGCTATTGTGTGGGCTGTGCAAAAATGTTGCATGTATCAAGGGGAAGAAAATGAGTATAATGCTTTCGATCATTTTGTGGTTCGTCAGATCAAGCAAGAACCGATTCGCGCAGAACGTATCGCGCTGGAAACTAAATAAGATCCCCACTTGGGTAAAATTATTGAGGTACTTCTATCAGGCCAGTGGTCCTTGATGCTCTTCACTTAGCACATTTAGGGATGGTAAAAATGAAAGGCTTAGCACGTTCGCTTGTATTCTGGCCTGGGATTGACACCGATATCGAGAAACAGCAAGAACATGCAGCAGCTGTGTTTCGAGAACATCATTTGGAGTATAATAAAGGACCGTGGGAACGTATCCATTTGGACTATGCTGGAACATTTGCTGGAATGATGTTACTCATCATTTCAGATGCGTACAGCAAGTGGCTGGAGGTAAAGGTCACCAGCTCAACAACGTCCAGTGCCACCATCAACATTCTAGATGAAGTGCTTGCCGCTTATTGGTTTCGGACAACGCCACAAACTTTGCTTCTGCTAATTTAACACATATCTCCAATAAGTACCATAAACTCACAGTGCCATAACATCCATCAACTAATGGCCGAGCGGAACGTTGTGTCCAAGCTGTGAAAGATGCCCTGAGAAGTATGGAAACGACGAAAGGTAACACACAGCTAAATTTAAATATGTTTCTTCGACAATATAGAAAAGCACCGCACTCAACCACTGGCCAGTCACGTGCACAGATCTTTTTGGGGCGTTCGCTCCGCACTCGCTTAGATCTCGTTCGACCTGACAACGTAAACACGAAAATCACCGAAAAGCAAAGCGCTACATTTAATTCAACATTTCGCTCTTTACCCCCATCACAACCGGTAATGTTTTTATCATGCAGTCCGCGCATGGACAAGTGGGTTCCGGGAACAATCAGCACTCGCCTTGGAGATCTTCATTATGAAATCGAGCATTTTGGAAGACTTTTTAAAAGGCATGTTGACCAAATTCGAAGCTATCACGGTGGTACAACACTCGATCAGCTTGATGAAGGTTTACCAATTGGAAATAAGAGCAACATAGCTGGCAAGTCAGATCTAATCCATCGTCGTCAAGCACCACATACGCCTGCGGTTATGATATCTTCACTCGAGAAATCTCTTGACAAGGTCATACAACGAAACGATCTTTCTCTCCCTGAGACTGATTTGAGAAGTGGTTCCCCCGGTTCTGAAGCACAATCCTCATCACCACAGATGCCCAACACACAGTATTATTCAGTCACCCCACCAGCATGTCCACGAAGATCAACTAGAGAACGAAAGCCTCGAATACTCTTTTCTGAAATTTGGACCACATACCCCCTTGGGCTCCGAAATGGTTAAGTGTAACATTTTTTTGAATACGCCCACTGCCACGCCCACAATTTAGAAAAAACCGTTTAAAGCTAAACTTAGAAGATATGTAGGCACTGGCCTCCTTTATAAGTTTGTCATATAAAGTTTTTTTGCCACGCCTACTTTTTGTGGGCGTTTTTGACTAAAATGCTGTTTTCTTCGAAAACTGATGACGACCCAACTTTTTGTTCTATGTTTGGTCACATCATTGTATTCTGTGAAGTAATGACGATGAACTGAGCTACATATTTTAACGCAACCCTGCATCAGTTTTGAGCTTGAGAAAAAGAAATGGACCGAGAGGTACATCAGTTATAATTTGCTGAAGATGGAGTATAATAAGCGACTTTGAATCTTCACTCCAACGGTGATTTGATGTTTGGATGGATGTTTTGGAGAAAAACGGGGATCGTAATAGCTCAGAAAAAAGCAGAGTATCTGTATTACCCTTAGGCAGTGTTGGGCCAAAAATAAATTGCAAACAACCATTACAAAAATTTATTTCAATTGCCTTTTGCTAATTAACAAATTTTTTTGCATACCCTATTCTAAGAGTATATTAATTTTGACATATAGTGTGTAATATTCTTCGTAGACCCGTAAATGTATATTTATGATCAGGAGCAAAAGCTAAGACTATTTAGTAATTGTTAATAGTTATTTCAATCGACAATTAACAATTAAATGTAAAATTAAATAAAACGAAAATAAGTATTCGCAACATTTTTTTATGTGTGTATTAAATATAACATTAAATTTCAAAGATGTCATCTGAGTATCGTTGCTTTAAAAACAGTTAACTTTAATGTCATTAAAAACTTAAAGAGGATTAGAAAACTAAAAAGTGAGCACATACTTACTACTACTACTTGCTTAACGGGCTCTGGACCCGTAAAGAAATCCCTGCAAGACAAGGCAGCCTTCCATACTCTGCGATGCCGGGCACGCTGCTTTCGGTTATCCAGACCAAGCGCTCTGGGATTCGCGATGTCTTACTTGTCGTCTCGAACCTGGGGGCTGAGATTCGAAAATCCTATTTGCTGCAATATTATTGCCCATGCACTCAATGTGGCCGAACTAATGTAGCCCTCCTCGCACACAGAACAATATATCCGCAACGATATATATTAGCTCTCCTTTCCAACTAATCATCCAGCACTCCGCGCCGTATAGCAGAACTGGCAGAATAAGGGTTCTTTATAGCATGCACTTTGTGCTTCGAGTAAGGAGTTTTGAACCCATTTGTTTGGCCGGATCTCCACCAGGTTGTTATTCGTGGAGTCGATATTCATACCGAGGTAGATGAACTCCTTAACGACCTCGAAGTTGCTGCTATCAACAGTGACATTTTGTCCTAGTCGATGGACAGATGCTTGTTTTTTTGTTGATATCATGTATTTAGTCTTGTCCTCATTTACTTCAAGACCAATCAAACTTCGCCTGTTTTTCAATAGCCGTGAAAGCCTCTTCCATGGCACGTTGGGAGCGTCCGATGATGTCAATATCGTCCGCATACCCCAGTAGCTAAACGGATCTGTTGAAGATAGTGCCTTCCGTGCTGATACCCGCCCTGCGCTCTATCTGCTCATAAACAAAGTTTGAAGAAGTCACATGATAGCGCATCACCTTGCCGCAATCCGGTGCATGTTTGGAAGAGTTCAGGTGTGTTGCTACCAAAATGTACATTGCACCGCACATTGCACGCGATATAGTTCAATAAGTTTGGCCGACGATTAATATATCATATGCGGCCTTAAAGTCGATAAAGAGATGTTAAGTCTCTACTTCAAATTCGTTTGTCTTTTCCAGGATTTGCCTTAGTGTGAAGATTTGGTCTACAGTTTATCTGCCGGGCCGGAAACCACACCAGTACGTACCGATTAGTGTGTTGCAGAAGGGTTTCACCTTTTTCTATACTGGGTGACAGTACTGAATTTCTTCTATTGGACAGTCGAGCTCTGAATCCAGCTGCAACAAGCAAATGGTCAGAGTCGAATTTTGCACGTTCATGATGTTCGATGTGTGCCTCGAATCAATGAGCACATGGTCAATTTCCTTGGCGGTTCGACGTCTCGACCGTCTGTAGAGTGCCAGGTTGCTGTGTGGATCCTAAGCCATGGAAACCTAGTGCTACTTATCACCGTATTACAAGCTGCAGCAAAGTCGATTAGTCGGTAGCCGTTATCTGTCGCCGTTTCGTGGAGGCTGTGCTCATCAACTATCCCGCCAAAGATGTTTTCCTTTCCGACTTTAGCATTGAAGTCCCCGAGTACAATTTTGACATCGTACTCCCGACAGGCTCCGTTCAGGAGGTCATAAAATTCCTTCTTGATATGGTCTTCAGTCTCGTCGGTAAGGACGTTGGAAATATTTTGGAATGTAGCTCTGATGCGGATTACAGCCAGGCGGTCACTGATCTGCCTGAAGTCAATAACTTTTGGCCTAAGCCTTAGACACAAGTTTTTGAGTAGCAGTTACAGTGTAGAGTGTCCGCACATTCCAGCTACATACTCGCATGTCTGTTAACGTTCCGGGTCTTATTGCCGTTTGAGAGAAATTGTTACCCGATTCTATCTTTTTTTTTGTTGGGTGTGGTCTGCCTTTGGCCCATTAAGGGTTCATCCGCCACCAACTCTTAGCTTAGTGTTGGAGATCCTTATCGACCTGGGATTCAAATATATCAAAGCACCTCATATAGGGATTTCACTATAGTTTAACCTGACATGAAGTGTGGACGCCACCGTTGATTCACTTGATAAGTTCGTCCGCTGCCATTCCGAAACAGGAGAAAATGCATTAATGAGATGGCACTCATCCCTCCTCTCTCATCTGCTGCCACCAACAACCTTCCGCAGGGGTTGGCTACCTCATCTCCAGTCAGGGTATTAGACACCCAGTAGTCACCACGTGGAGGTGAGCAGTAGGAGTTGCTGGGGAGACGCTGAAGTGAGAACGCTTGTGTTCTCATATAAACGCTGCACCATACTTTTGACCACCACAAAGTGAGCATTTATGCTTTTAGAATATTTTATCCGGGGGTCCTTATTTAATGACAAACAAACCCACGGGAAAATATATTTCTTAAAAATGTCCTACTCGGCGTGCGGACCCCGGGCCCAGGTATCAAGAGCACTATTCATATTAGAGTCCCCAGATAATTATTATACCTGTAATTAAAATGTCCATTCCTCATCTAGTTGATAGAAGAAATTGTTCATGGTTCCAATGACCTCCGAATAATAAATCGCAGGAACAGCATGTTTTCTAGTAATATTAGCGAAATTTTCCACAAAATATATTCTTTAACCTTGCAAAAGGTCCTTAACTTAAAAAATAGGTAGGCTGTCCTACTAACCGGAATGTACGGGGACTTTGCTTTAATACCTCTGATTTCTACCTTAACTCTCAGGTTCTTTCACACGACATCTTCTCCTTGACCGAAACTCGGCTTAATGCCAACATTTTGGACATGGAACTCTTTTCTCGTAAGCTCTCAGTTTATAGAAACAATCGTCATAACAGTAACGTTAAAGCTCTTGGAGCGGGTGTGTCCTAATTGCTGAGCGTACTCACATTGAGTTGCGATTGATCGATTCTACATTTTCCCTGAATATAGAACTCATTTGTGTGAAAATAACATTTGGAAATAAACATTTATGCATTGCAAACTGTTTTTGATGATAAGACAAGAGGTCCTTGACCTTTCCCTATCGAGCTCTACAATTAGTAACAATAGCCTTCACTGGCACGTGTCAAAGGAGGCCTCAATGTAAATCACTGCCACATCAGATTCGACCTCAAAACTGCACAATGCCAACGCTAGTCTAATAGAGTTTCCAGACACACTGACTGGAACTTACACAACGAGCTCCTTACATGTGTTAACATCAACTCAACGAACGAGCTGGATAAGCTCGCCTCTGAAGTAAATGATCACATCACTGAGTACCGCATAGCCCTCACAAACTATCTAAGGAAATCTAAAATAAAAACATGGAGATCGTTCTGCGAGAACATAGAAGACTTCCCTTCTTTGAACCGGGCACAAAAGGCTCTATCGAACGACCATAGCAATGGGATTGGATTGATGAAGATAGGGGACGGATATTTCACCTCTGGTTATAAGGAGACTCTGGAACTGCCTATGCAAACCCATTTTCCTGGATCCTATGAGGTTGATCCACTAATGCCCCAGGAATTCTTACCAAACCATTCCGTTCCTAATAGGAAATTGAAAAGTCTAAAAGGACGAGGTCCCATCCTTGGCGTAAGGTTAACGTTATATTCATCCCCACGGCTGGCAAAAAATCTGCCTCAGATCCCAAGTCATTTAGGTCAATAAGCCTAACTTCTTTTTTCTTAAAAGTTATGGAACAAATAGTAGGCCATCGTATACGCAATTCCTTTCTTGTAGAACATCCCGTCAAAAAAAACCATTTCGCATATCAATCTGGTAAGTCTACAATAACGGCCCTACATCATCTAGACAAGAAGAGAGAAGGCTCGCTAGATTCCAAAGAAATTGCAGTCTGTTTCTTTATAGACATTGCTGGGGCCTTCGACAATACGTCGTACTTCTCCATTAAAAGAGCGGCCAATAATAAACGAATAGACAAACAAACCATAAAATGGATACAATCAATGTTGAGCAGCAGATCAACGTCTGTCCAACTTGGCCCGACAACCATCACTATAAAAGCAGTTAAACGTTGTCCCAAAGGGGGTGATCTGTCTCCTCTACTTTGGTCAATCGTGATCTTTGAACTCCTGAACGACCTGAACAACTCTGGGTTTAGCACACAGGGCTTTGCTGACAACCTAGTAATCATTATAAGAGAAAAACATGGTCAAACCATTTCTGGGCTTATGCAAACTGCCTTAACAAAAGTATGGGACTGGTGTCAAGACAAAGAACAGGTTGACAAATGAACAACGCTTGCAAATCATGCAAATTTATTTCGAAAATAATGGTTGAGTTTCGCGAAGATTACCGCAAGCTCCGTTCATTTTATGGTCGACATAATCGTCCATCAGAGCAATTAATTCGGTTAACCATGGATCGTTTTCGCACTACGTTTATTCTATGTGAAAATACGCATCTGCAGAGACGTCGAACAGTGCGCACCGAAGAAACAATTGCCGCTGTAGAGCAAAGTGTTGAAAAGGACCCGAATGAATCGATTCGCCACCGTGCACAGCAACTGGAGCTTTGTCCATCAACTTTATGGAAGATTCTGCGCAAAGATCTCTTCTTACGACCTTACAAGATTCAGCTTGTGAAAGAATTAAAGCCGCGAGACCACGCAATGCGTCGTGATTTTGGTGTATGGGCGGAAAATGAGATTGATATCGATGCTGATTTTCATCGCAAAATGTTGTTCAGCGATGAGGCTCATTTTGGGTTGACGTAGCCAACAAGCAAAATTGCCGCATTTGGAGTGAAGAAAATCCACATGAGACCCTTGAAACGCCATTACATCCTCAAAAACTAACTGTTTGGTGTGCTCTATGGGCTGGTGGAGTCATTGGGCCATACTTCTTCCGAAACGATGCTGGAGAGTCAGTTACCGTTAATGGAGACCGGTATAGAACCATAACAACCGACTAATTTTTTCCCGAATTAAATGGCATGAATGTGGATGAGATGTGGTTCCAACAAGACGGCGCTACATGCCACACAGTGCACGTCACAATCGATTTATTGAAGGAAACATTCGATGAGCGCATAATTTCGCGAAATGGACCTGTCAATTGGCCACCAAGATCGTGTGATTTGACACCATTGTATTATTTTCTTTGGGGATATGCGAAGTCGCTCGCCTACTTGGAAGCCAACATTCGTGGCGTTATTGCCAACATACAGCCTCAAATGCTTGAAAAAGTGGTTGAAAATTGGACCTTTGGACTTGTCTTTATTCGAACCAGCCGCGGCGGCCACATGCCCGGAATCATATTTAAATATTAATGTCATAAAATTATCCTTCCAATAAAGCCAAATTGGTGGACATTAAAACGATTTTCTTGTTTTTTATTTTAATTCGACTTTTCGGTAAGAAATGGGATCTAAGTCCAAAAATTATACATTGAACCTACCAAACCATAGTCATACCAATTATTACTTATTCAGCTTTGGTGTGGTGGGAAAAGGTAAACCAAATATCTGCCCAGAAATCACTTCAAAGACTACAAAGACTAGCTTGCACAGGAATCACAGGTGCCATGCTCTCCTGTCACTCTGCTGCCATAGCGTTACTCCTTGACCTCCCACCTCTACATGCACGATTTAAGAAGTGTCCCGCATCAAGTGCAATAAAACTTCACTTCCCGAACAGAGCGATCTTACAGGACATTTAGTATTTTAAACTCCCCAAAAATCATACACAGCCCCTCGATTCAAATCACGGACCTCATGCCCACAAAAGAAAACTTTCATGGACAATTCCATATCACCATACCCCACCGCTCGGCTTGGGAAACTAGAGGCCCTAGGCTAAACAGATCCCACTCAGTCTGGTACACAGATGGATCAAAAATGTCAACGGGTGTGGGAGCGGACCCAACTGCAAAATTTCAGTTCCCCTAGGACATACAACATCAATCTTCCAAGCAGAAGTTCATGCCATTGAACTATGCGCAAGAGAATGCTTAAGGCGAAATCTCAGAAGAATGGACATTTACATCCTCTCAGACAGTCCAGCAGCACTCAAAGCTCTTAACTCCTACAAGTTCAACTCTCAACTTGTCTGGAACTGTCTAACTATTCTAAAACAACTCACGTCCCACAACAGAGTGACTCTTGTTTGGGTCCCAGGAGACGAAGAAATTCTCGGCAATGAAGAGGCCGATGAGCTAGCACGAAAAGGCTCTGCGACTCCCTTCATCGGCCCAGAGCCCTTCTGTGGACTACCCACCAGTAATATAAAAGTTGAACTCAATAAAAGTTTGGAACACCAAATGCGTACATCCCATTGGCACTCCATCCAAGGATTATGCCACGCTACAAAATTCATTGGCCTCTCCAACAAAAAACGAGCTCTTGAGATCCTCTCTATGAGCAAACTTCATGCTAAGATCGTAACTGACTTCCTAACTGGTCAGTGCGCCCTGAACCGTCGTCTCATGAAAATGAGTAACAGCTCTACAGATGTGTATCGACTCTGCCTAGAACAACCAGAAACGCCAGAACACATCCCCTGCGAATGCCCTGCAATTATCCAAAAGATGCTCAAATACTTCAACAAAGGACTCACAGAACCTCAAGATATTGCCAAATTATCGGCCTCAACAATCGTAAGGTTCATCAAAGACCTGGGACTGTCGCCAGACCAAATAAACTGCTAACTTCATAGAGCGCACAAAATATATACCTTGGTCGCAGTGCTAATCAGCCCTACTCTTTAATAATAATAATAATAAGTATTTGATGAATCTGTTGTTGATGAATCTCACAACAGTATTACTAACATACAAAAATCATCCACCATTAGATATTTTTATTAACTTATGCGGACAACTTTACGAAAACAGTTTTTCGTATGACCGTTCGCTTTCCCATGACTTTTGGATAGCAAATTTTCAGAAGATGTCTGAAGAAATTAATTATTTACCAAAAAATATGAACAACTTCTCCGATATTGATGTTGCAGTTGAATCATTCAATGTAAAGAGTTATACCTGTTAAGTCATCTAGAAATGAACACTTGACTAACCCTTGTAATGCGGGAGAGCTTAAGTCAATACGTAATCGACGTAACAAACAGAGCTTGGAAAATCTGTTTAAAAAGCCTCCTTCAATCAGATTTCGATCATTATTTAATTCTATTTAATGAGTTTAAAATTTTATCCTTTAACGTGTACAGGGAAAATGTTATAAATATGGAATTTTCACTAAAAAGTGATTCCAAATGTTTCTCGAAGTTTGGTTTCACGAAAAAATCGGATGGGTATCAGGCAAATTTTAGTTATTGTATTAAGGTACAATTGCACGGCCATTTTTGCGAGTCATTTAAATGACACTGTGACATCAGGAAAAAATGGCAGACTAGAGCGACATTGAAGCTACAATTCGTCATTGGTCATTGGCGAAAAAATGGCGATCACACGCAATGACTATCATTGTCATTTTAGTCCCAAAATCAAATGACGGACTCTACGAGTCATTTTAAATTTTTCGTTGAGGTGCCTTATCAAAATGACAAATGTCACCTTTAGTGACCAATTATATTATAATATAGCTATTGTCATTTAGCACGATTTTTTTAATTATATGAAAAAAAATATTATATAAAAAATGTCCAAAAGAACTTTTGCGATGATGGTGGAAATTGCGGAGACGGCGTATTAAGCATCGTGTGTGCTGGAAACCAGTGAAGCCGATCTTGATTACCAGCCAAAGATGTGATCCGAAACTAAACTGATAGTTTCGCACCTTTTCGTACCGGTACGAAAGTTGTACTAAAGTGATACGACTAAAACCTGTTCATATAACGGGTGATCCAAGTAGAGATATTTTTTTCAATAGCCTTTTTAGACAGATCACGTGTGAGTCGTGTCATGCTGTCATGTTATTTTTGTTTAGTATTGTTTGGAATTTCATAATGGAAAGACTTACGCGTGAACAACGTTTACAAATTGTTCACCTTTATTATGAAAATTCACGTTCTGTGAGGAATGTGTTTCGTGCACTTCGCTCAACTTATGGTCAACATAATCGGCCTACTGAGCGTACTATTCGCAACACCATCACCCATTTTGAGACCCAGCATTCATTATTAGATAATATTCGACCGAATAGACCACGTCCAGCACGCTGTGAAGAAAATATAGCGGCCGTAGCTGAGAGTGTACACGAAGACCGTAGAGAGTCGATTCGGCGCCGTTCGCAGCAACTCGGACTGACGTATGGAACGACTTGGCGCATTTTACGTCAAGATCTTAAATTGAAAGCGTACAAAATACAGCTTGTGCAACAACTGAAGCCGCTCGACCTTCCCAAGCGACATCGCTTCGCTCTATGGGCTCTTGAAAAGTTCCAAGAAGATCCGACGTTTTCGAGGAAAATTTTGTTTAGCGATGAGGCCCATTTCTGGCTCAATGGGTATGTAAACAAACAAAATTGCCACAATTTGGGACGAAGAGCAACCTGAAGAGATTGAAGAACTGCCACTTCATCCAGAAAAAACAACGGTTTGGTGTGGTTTGTGGGCCGGTGGAATCATCGGTCCATATTTCTTTAAAAATTATGCCGGTGCGAACGTAACCGTCAATGGTGACCGTTATCGTGTCATGATAACCGACTATTTGATGCCTGAAATTGAAGCTCGTGATCTCGGCGACATTTGGTTTCAGCAAGACGGCGCCACTTCCCACACATCGCATCAATCAATGGACTTATTGAGAGAACATTTCGGTGAGCACATAATTTCACGTTTTGGGCCGGTCGATTGGCCATCAAGATCGTGTGATATCACACCGTTAGACTTTTTCCTGTGGGGATATGTAAAGTCAAAAGCTTTTATGCCGACAAACCCGCTTCGATTCAGGGCCTTGGAGGAAAACATCACGCGTGTCATTCACCAGTCGAAATGCTCGAACGAGTGATCGAAAAATGGACTCAACGGATGGACCATCTGCGACGTAGCAACGGCCAACATTTGATAGACATAATCTTCAAAAAATAAATGCCAAAGAATGTTCTTTCAAATGATAATAAACATTCTCCATTAAATTTGAATTTTCTGTGTTTTTTTCTTTAAAAAAGTAGGGAACTTCGAAATGGATCACCCTTTATCAGCCTTCCTCAATTGTAATGTCACAAAAAATAGAACTTTAATAAATTATTAATAATTCCTTCTCAACCCGCATGATATGGGCCTTAAATCGGGCCTCAGTCATCAACTATCTTCTCTCTGCACCGGTTGTAGATAACTTTCCTAATGAGTCTAAGATTTGTGCAAGTTGTAATCTAGCTATAAAACGTTCTAAAAGTTCTAAATTTGTCGAGTGCGGTCTTTAATGTGGTCGTCACTTTCATAAAAATTGTGTCGAAATATCAGACGATAATTACAAATCTCTAATCAATCACAATGTGTCCTGGAAATGTATTTCTTGAGCGAACATTAATTTTTCTACATTTATTAACAATTTTTAAGAACTCTCATTAAGTGTTTTTGAGATTAAAAATGACCTCAGTGCTCTTAAATCATTGTTTCTTAATAACTCTCCTCCACGAAAAACCGCAAAAAGAAATAGTAAAAACTCTGACAGAGATGCGCCTTCCATCAACCTGTTTAATCAACTTAATTCGGATATAACTGATCTGCCATCCTGTTCTGCCATTGCAGCCGCGGAGACAGTCCATAATAATTTATCAAATAATGCCTCTTCATCACAACTGAGTTCTGGTTTGCTATATCCAGTCAATGTGGATCAAAATCATTCGTGAATTCAAATAAAAATTCTTAACTGAAAAAATAATAGGTTCTGACTCTTCTACTTCTCATCGCGCACTACCTTCACTTGTCAAAGTTTAACAAAGAAACCAAAACGGAAGATGTAATCACACACATATCATAAAAGACAAATATTCCATCCGACCATTTTAAGTGTTTTGCCTTGATTAAAAAAGACACTGACCTATCTCAACTTAAGTTCATAACATTCAAACTAAGTGTCCCGGCATCTAAATATTCAGCTATTATGGACTCCTCAGTTTGGTCATGCTTTGTCGAAATAAAAAAATTCATTTTGCGAGCATTTGACAACCAACTTCATCATCTCAACTCAATGCTAAACAGCTCTTTCCTTATTACCAAAACATCTGAGGCATGCGCACAAAATTGCAGCAAATGTTCTTGTCCTTGTCTTCTAATCAAAATGATTTTATGGCACTCACCGAAACTTGGCTTACAATTAATCATCACAATGCCAAAATTTGCGACAACAATAATTACTCTCTTTCACAAAGATCGATTCTCTCAGAAAACGAAATTGGGAAGAGGAGGAGGTGTACTGCTTGCTGTCCGCTCATCGTTATCATGCGTTGAATGTGTTTTACCTTCTTCTGCTTCTTCTTGTCCCTATGACATTAACTAAATTATAGTCAAAATTCATCTAAATAACTGCAAATATCATTTATCAAAACTTAATTTTAATGAATATGTTATTATTCTTGGTGATTTTAATTTAACTAATGTTGAGTGGATAATTGATCCCGAAGAGCTCCAAAATTTTCATATAATGTAAATACTGATTTTGAAGTAGAATTACTTGATTCTTTCGCTAGTTACGATTTAACCCAAATTAATTATTGTAAGAATTATTCGAATCGCTTACTTGATCTTGTTTTTGATGATAGATATTTAACTTAATAGGGTACAATGATTCAGAAACTAGTAAATCATTGTACCCTATTTTCCAACTCAGTTCACCATAATGCCTTAGATATTTGTTTTTCTTTTTGTGACTACCTTAGGTCTAAAAATTATTGTAAATTTAAGCTTAATTATGAAAAGGCTAATTTCGAAGGCACTGCAAGGTACATGTCGCGTATTCCGTGGCGTTCAAATCTTGATACTTTATCTTTACCCCAATTTTATAATTTGTTCATTGATAATTTGAAAGGAGCTATTAATATGCATGTACCTAAAGTTTGATTAATAAATAATTCCAAGCTACCGTGGTTTAACAAGAGGCTATGTAATCTTAGCAATAAAAAAAAACAAAGCATATAAACGGTTTCGCATCTCCGCTAACGATAATAATTTTAAAAATACATACATTTGGTTAGAGCGAGAGTTCGATGTTCTAATTCAATTTCTGTATAAAAATTATATATTGTCAATTGAGTCTAACCTGAAAAATAACAAAAAATGTTTTAAGTCGTATATCAAAAGCAAAAAACTTTGCAATGGTATTCCAAGTAGTATACATTATCTTGGTTCAACCTTTTTTGATATTTCGTCTATTTATAAATGATTTGCCGACTACTTCAATTCTAATTATTCAGAATGTAATGGTGATCTTTCAAATAAAGGATCCGCAATCTAACGTTTTTTTTTCAACTAGTGCTTATTTCGCGAATGGTAATATTAAGCTCATATCTGATTTGAGAGATGATTAGTTTTATCTTTCCGCTGAACGAATATGGTTGTGTATACGCTTGAACAACGCTGGGAAATATTGCGGCATAATTGGGCCATTTTTTTTTTAAATGAGCAAGGAGTGGCCGTTACAGTCAAAGGCGATCGTTATCGGGCCATGTTGAACGAATTTTTGTTCACAAAAATTGAAGAGGAGGATATTGGCAACATTTGCTTTCAACAGGACGGCGCTACGTGCCACACAGCCGAAGCTACACTCGATGTTTTGTGCCTTGTTTAAAAAAAAAAGTTATTTGGCGGACCCTATGTATCCAAATCCTCTCCTCTTGATTGTAAGGTTCATATTTGTCATTTAGAATTAAGCCTTTTCGAAGTCGAAGAAGGCTTGCTGAACTTGAATAGCGATACTACCCGGGTTCTGATGGAATTCCACCAATCATTCTTAAGAATTGTGCACCTACCCTTTCTTAGCCCCTTCTTTATATTTTTAATAGATCTCTTAGGAGTGGTGAATTTCCCCTAGAGTGGAAAAAAACATTCCTAACTCCTATTCATAAAACCGGCCCTAAGCAGGAAATTTCTAACTATGGTCCGATCTGTAAACTTTCCACTATTTAAAACAATTATTTATGATAAGCTAACTTTTCTATTAAAGGAACATTTTTCGCCGTTTCAACATGGCTTTTTCACCGGAAGATCAACAACCACTAACCTTGCAATTTTTTCAAATTTTGTTCTTAACAATCTTAAAGAAGGAAAACAAATTGATGTTGGTTTGCAAAAGCCTTCGATAGAGTTTACCACTCCATTTTATTAAATAAACTTGCAATATTTGGGTTTCATTTTAAAATGTTGAAATGAGTGATGTCCTACCTTAAAGGTCGTTAACAACTTGTATCTATTGACCAAGTCCTATCAAGTCCACTTATGGTGACATCCGGTGTCCCACAAGGAAGCCATCTTGGTCCCCTTCTATTTCCTATTTTTATAAATCATATGCCTGATATTTTCTTAAATTCTGAACAACTTTTATTTGCAGATTATTTAAAAAATTTTAGAGGACCTTAAAAAACTAACTGAATGGTGTACTGTTAACAAATTATCGTTAAACGTTTCTAAATGTCAATATCTTTCTTTTTATCGTAACTTCTCACCAATTTTTTTTGATTTTTAAAAAAAGATCTTGGTGTTATTTTTGATCCTAAACTCAATTTTATTAAACACATTGAATTTTTGGTATCGAAAGCTAATTCAATGTTGGGTTTTATTAAAAGAAATTCGAAGGACTTTAGGAATCCATTTACCCTTTAATCGCTGTATAGTTCCTACGTTAGGTCTGTTTTAGAATATTGTTATGTAATATGGAACCCATTTTTTAACATTCATTCTAATAGAATTGAAATGACTCAGCGTAAGTTTACAAGGTATGCAATACTGAAATTGGGTTGGAGCATTGAAACTCCAACGTATTCCCCGAGATGTGAATTGCTTGGAATTCAATCGCTGGAAAATAGACGAAATATGTTTCCGGTTATGTTCATAACTGATATCTTGACTCAACATATTAAGTGGCCTTCTCTTTTGTCCTTGATTGATTTGTATGCTCCATCGCGACAATTACGAGTATGTTCTTTATTTCGAGAGAACGAACATAGAGTAATTTATGCGTTTAATGAACCAATAACTCGTTGTGTCAGAGAAACTAATGTTATTTTAAATTATATTGATTTCGATTTTCATTTAAACGATTTGTATTAAAAAATCAATTATTATTATATTTTTTAATCTAGCTTTTCTTATGTATTTTCATTGTTTTATTTATGTTTTTTGATCCATATGTTAACTCTCGGTAGTCTAATCGTTATTCTAAAAGATCTCTAAATTATGTAACTGAATAAATAAACAAATAAATAAATAAATGAATGGGTTTTACAAGTAGAACCAAATGCGCTATGTGACTTCATACACTCGTAGGTCCGTGGAACATCGAAAAAGGTCCTTTACTCCTTAAAAAATTACCCTTTTTGTAAATGTCTATAAAATCACGTTTACTGTTGCTATGAATTTTCACTCGGAGGTCCTTGAAACATCGAAAAAAGTCCTTGAATTCTGTAAAAAGGACATTTTTCGAGAATGTCAATATTTGCTTGTTCTAATCTTCAAAACCTTTTATTTCGTGCCCATATTATGTGTGTGGGGAGGAAAAAGCATTCCACCATTTGCAATTGATGATGACGTCACAACCACAGTAATAAGAAAAAAGTTTATTAATTATAATGTCCTTTCGCCACGAGAAAAAATCCAAATCGAAGCCCAGATATCTCCTTAAAAGCTGCGTCATTTGTCATTTTCATAAGAAAATGGCATGGCTGAAATTTCGTGCCTTGTCATTTTTTATTGGCTGCGACTTAAGTGACACAACAGCCAAAAAGTTTAGTCATTTGTCCTAGACGTCATTAAAGAGCGATCACACGGCCATTTGACTCCGTCATTTAAATGGCACAAAATTCATGTCATTTGGTGCGCCATTTTCCTAGTTATTTAAATGTCACCGAAAATGTCACCCCAAAAATGGCGATCAGACGGGCGACATTTATATGACTGTTTTGTGACGTGATTTTTACGTCACAGCGTCATTTAAATGACTCGCAAAAATGGCCGTGTAATCGTACCTTTAGTAAAACTTTTGATTCCTTCGCTGTTAGCAATATGTTTGCTGACTATTTTAGTAGATCATTCAATGACTCTCCTCTTTTCATCGATGATAAATATTTTAGCCATTAAATAGCTGTTCCCAGATTGATTTAAATCGATTTTCGATTTGGAAACTATTCCGAAAAATGACTGTTGAACTGGACCCGACCACATTGCACCGATTGTTTTTAAAAAATGCAGTCAAATCCTTAGTCCACACGAACTGGAAAATTCCCCGAACTAAGCGATAGTGCATTTATCATGCCTGTATTTAACGTGGCGATAAAAAACAGGTTCACTGTTACTAATTTGTTATGTTTTTTGTATGCATATTCTAGTGCCTTAGAAAATAATAATGAAGCCGACTTCTCTAAGGCTTTCGATCAGCTCTCCCATGAGTCAGATTTAAGCTTAGGGCGTATGGTTGCCCACCTGGTTTGGATTAATTTACACCTTATGGGTAGCGATTTTCGTGACAAATTTAGATGTTTGTTTTCTGAATCCTTCACTGCTAGTCTAGAGTCTCAGAGAAGTAACTTAGGCCCTATTTTGTTCGTACGTGCTATAAATGATGTTAAAGCACGTATAAAAACGTGCCACTTAGTGTGATAAAAATGGGTTAATTTTGAACCCACCTAACTGTCAACATATGACATATTGAAGATAATGTATTCCCTTCATTTTTCATTAGTCTTTATCCTATCATATTGTTTGTCATGTTGATAGTTTTAAAGATCTCGGAGTTTTCTTTGCCCCAAACTTAATATTGGTCATATGTACTTTGTTATTAATCAATTAAACACCATGCTGGACTTTATTGAGAGGTGGTCTAAAAGACCCCTACGTTACTCAATCTTTGTACAATTGCTTTGTCCGTCCGCATATAGAGTATGCTTTACAAGTTTGGATTCCGTACTACAATATTCACTCAATTCGACTTGAAGCTATCTAACGTAACTTTATTCGTTTTGCCCTTAGTGGTATTCGTTGGCATGATCCATAAAACCTTCCCCCTTCAGTCAACATTTCAAACTTCTTCAAATGTTACCCCGCTCTCAAAGTAGACTGCGATATAGTTTTCTTACACCAACTTATAGTTGGTCATATAGATGCCCCTGATCTGTTGTCTATCATTGCATCCAACTTCCGTGAAGGTGCTCGCAACAAACGTAGTGTGGATCTTTTAGTAAGAGCTTACCATGGAACGAATTATGCCAGGAATGAGCCAATTACTCGCATGAGAAGAATCTATAACTGAAATAAAAACTTAAATTTGCATTTCCTTAAATTTAAACTAAAAATGTATTTGCGTAATCATGCTCTGGTGTCTTAGATTATTTTTATATCTTTTATGTTTTATGTTCCCATGTAAAGTGGTATCTAAGTCCACTTTCTTATGGGAACTTAGTACACATTCAAAAAAAAGATGAGGGAACTAACATCCAACATTTAGAATTAGACAAAAAACTGTAAAGTGATATTAATGATTTTTCATAATACAAGGATTAACATGGAATTGAAATTGAGTGAGCAAAAAAAATTTGCAGTCAGAAAATTGAGAAACTGAAAACACTTTAGTTAGTCGAAAACTTACCGTTGTGTATTAATTGTTTTATTAATGCTCTTATGCCCTGCAACCACATCAAGATCTGTAAACATTGTTATGAGACAATGTCGGCAAATGCTACATCTTTGTTATTGTTTCCTTATTGCAGAACTATCGTTCAGAACTTCACGAAAGTTTTCTTATAGATTTGTTTTTGTATTTTGTTAATTGGAATCTTAGTCTCTTTTTTTTTTTGTAAAGTACATATTAACAAATATTTAAAACTTGAATTTTTTTAAGTTATTGCTGATTTTACTTTTCAGTTTGCTATTGATTTCATTATATATATTTTATGTATTTACATACATATCTATAATTCAAAATTTTGAAAATTTTGCTAATTAAAGTTGGTAAATATATTACTCCGTCTCAGTAAAAGTTAATTTCGCTTTTGTTAATAAAAATTGCAAATTAGCTACTTGACTCTTTAACTTTTTTTAGTTCTTAGTCGACAGTGAGAATTTACTTCACATTAAAAGGGAACTGAAACCACTTTTCGGAACTTATTTCCCACTTAGCAGCTTAAGCCAGATCCGTTTCGTCGCAATAAATGTTAAACCACTTTTCCACCTAAAGTTTGTCTTCTCTATAGCGATAATTTATGTATAAGTAGCGAATGATATACCTACTTCTCTTTTATCAGATGAGAGAGATATAGTATTCCTGTGCCCCGCCACCTAGCAAACGTGAATATTAAACTGTTCGGAAATTTTCTGAAGAGACGATCGACAGTCTAGGGCTGCAATAGAGTTTACAGAGATCGATTCCGAAGCCTTAAAGTGGATCGCTGTGTCCTGCAAGAATACATACTCTTTCCAGAATGATCGAGATGGAATGGTGACATGGAAGGATTTTTCGAGTTAAAGTTGGGAATAGTGTAATCGGTTATAAAAGTTGCCGCCATACTCTATTGGGTCCCTCATTATAAAACAGCATTATCTTACTTTCGTCACAGAAATTAAAGTCATCCCAATATTCGATAGTCTTGGCGGCAATATTATTCCAACAGTTAAATTTTGTAAATTGTCCGTTATGGTGTGGGCTTGCATATCAAGCAAATGAGTTGGGAACCTGTTTTTTTATTGATGGACACATGGAAGCGAAGCAATATTCAAACATTTTGCGTTCTAAGCTAGCGCCTGGAAATTTTTATTTGATCGCGGTGATTGCACTAAAAACCAAAATCAAAATTTACCAGGACAATGATCCAAACCATAAGGAGCATACAATTAAGATGTGGCTGCTTTACAATTGTACCTGCACAGAGTCCTGATCTTAATCCTTTTCCACATGTGTGCACATGTACAAACAAAAATTGGTAAAAGAAATGCTAAAACCCGAAATCAATTATTTAAATATAAACAATAGGAATGGGCAAAAATATCTAGCTAATACGACCTCAAAAATTAATTAGATCGATGAAACGCAAACAATAAAGGCGGCAACACAAAATATTGAATAGAAATAATGTGATAAAATGAACTGTTAAATACTTAAGGGCAGTATGTAAAAAGACTCTCTTAACATTTTGTGAATGTTTTAGTTTTTGTTATGTTTTTTAAACATTTTAAAAGTGAATAATTTTTTTTGTATCTGGTCTCTTCAATATTAATTTAAGGAGTGTAAATAAAAAAATATAGAGATGAGTCTTTAACAAGGAGAAAATAAACTGAAGGAATATTTTTGTTTGTAAAAACAGTTTCTTGACAAACTGTATGCTTAAATGTAAGAGCAAAGCAACGCATCCAATTTTTACAATCAGTTTTGAACATGATGAGGACAGAGTATATATGTATGTATGTTCCATAAAAAACATACTTGGGATTAAAGTTTAGATTTATATGTTACGTTAATCCAAATAAGTGCCCCAATGCAAAAATTGTCATGGGCACACGCATAAATACTGCAGCTCAAACCCAAGATGTGAAAGTGTGCAGGAATCACCACACCAAAGAATGTACAAAGAAAAAAGATGAGCATCCTAAATGTGCAAACTGCAATAAAATCCGTCCTGCTAACTATAGAGAATGTTTAGTTGCAAAAGAAATCCAGCTTGCAAAAGAAAATAAACAAAAGAAGCCACAAAAAAGCTCAGATAAGGAAGCGCAAGAAGTAAAAAACTAAACAGGATTGATTCCATGAAAAAATGCAATAAAATGATATTAGGAAGAATATCATTGCAAGAGAGACAGCAATAAAGGTACAGAAAAGAAAAACATGATGAATTAAATATAAATTCTTAAATGGAATGCTAATGATATATAGGACGTTGCAAAGGACGAGATGCAAGTGACTCTAGTTATAAACAACATAGATATATGTCTTATTTCAAAGATGCACTTTAAATTAAATATTGACTTTAAACGGCAAGGATACGATCTGTATCACTACCCACATTCTCATAACTGTACAAAAGGTGGGGCTGCAGTGCTAATAAGGAATACAATGGCTCACCACAAGGAAGCAAAATTCCAATCATGTGCGATGCAAGGGATTTCCATAAGAATAAAAACGAGCAGTGGACAAATATCTGTTGCAGCAACTGCTCTCCTAGCTATAGACTAAAGAAAAATTATCTTAAAAGTTTTTTCCGCATATTTCACAATTGATTAATCGCGGGAGCGGTTTTTAATGCCAAGAAAAAATATTGGCGATCTAGATTAATAAATACTAGAGGCAGAGAACTATTTGAATCTATTAAAGAAGAAGGCGCTAACATGTGTGATATACTAGAAAAAATATTGACTAAGTATTTTGACAAAGCTGTGAAGGAATTCAGTGTCTACATATTTTGTAAAGGTTCCTTTATCTCTTCAACTACAGCTTTAAAGTGGTTTTTTTCTAAAAAGTGTGGCGTGGCAGTGGGTGTATATACAACATTTTAACGCTTTACCATTTCGGAATCGTCGGGAGTATATGTTCCAAATTTCATAAATTTCCTCGCATAAAAAATAAAAGTTTGATCTCGATCATAAATATATAATATTATATATATAATATAATATATCCACGACGAATATTATGTTTCAAAATTAATATATCCTTAGGATAGGAAATAAAAAGTTGCTCAAAGGCACAGCAGTAAGCTTCTCGACCATGTTAACATAGAAATAACAGAACTTTTAAATCCCGACATTTCCCTTCCAGCGAACCACCTAACAAAAAAAAATGTTCCTGTTTTATTTAGGATGGAAGTATGGCCTATAGCGTTATCAGTTCATTGAGATGTAGCTTTAAGACGAACAGCTGTGATGACTGCCATTTGGCTCCTTAAAATATCGAAGGGTTTCAGGTGAAACAGGATGTTCGAAGCAGCGAAAAGAGTCATGCGTAAGGCTCCTCCAATGCATAGGCAGGCTGATATTCCGACCTTGCTTATTTCATTTAGATAAATCGCTTTATTTAAATCGGTCCACCAGATAACCACTCCGTTCGTAAGTATCGGTCATATGATATAAATATATGGCCAGTGAGTGATGTGAGGTTGAAGGCCCCATCTGTTCCCACTCACTTTTGGCACCGAACTAAAATTTTGCAGATCTTCTATATTATTGAGGTAATAGAGACGGCAATACCAATGTCACCCGCACAAGCGATCACTTTGCAACCCCCCGCTTTCAAGCACGTTAGTAGTTCGTTCACCACTAAGTGCAAGGGTGGACAGAACTTCACCCTGTGGGGTTCCTCTACTGACAGTCCATCTCGCAGATGTTCCAGCAAGTTTTGAGTTTATAATCCTTCTTATAAGTAAATGATTGATCAGCTCCCGATTGCTTCATCTACCTTCAGGGCCGAAGTGCATTCGCGATCGCAGGTGTGTTGACATTGTTTAAGGCTCCTTATATGTCCAGGAAAGCCGCCACAGTGTATTCGATGGACCGTACCAGCGTATGCAATGCCGATTGTTTCTACCGATTTACCCACAGAACCACAAAAATATGGGTTCTGTAGAGCATGCACTTTGTCCTTCGAGTAAGAAGTTTTGAACCCATTTGTTTCGCAGTAGCAGCTGTTTCCTAGGGCAATTCTTCGCCGAATCTTCACCAAGATGCCATTCGTGGAATTTACACATAGGTAGTCGAACTATTTAACTACCTCGAAGTTGCTGCTATCAATAGTGACTTTGACAATCGGTGGACAGATGATATTATTATCGTTGATAGCCTATATTTTGTCTTGTCCTCATTCACTTCAAGGCCAACTAGTTTCGCCTGTTCGTCAATAGCCGTGAATACCTCCACCACGGCACGCTGGGAGCGCCCGGTGATGTCTATATCCCCCGCATATCCCAGCAGCTGAACTGATCTATTGAAGATAGTGCCTTTCGTGTTGACACCTGCCCTACGCACTATCTGCTCGAGAACATCATGAAGATTGCAGAAATCCGGTGCGTGTTTGAAGAGTTCAGATGAGTTGCTGCCAAACTGTACATTGCGTGTTTTCTACGGTCACGCGACACAGCTGGATCAGTTTTGACGGGATCCCAAAGTCGGCCATCGCCGATGAATGCTGTTATATGCGGTGTGTTTCGACTTGAAATTCGTCGAAAGCCAGCAGCCAGTTGCTTGGCTTTCTTATAAAAACCTCCGCAAGTTGTTTTGATGGCGAGACTCTTCGATCTCCTTGAGCTGGGAGACTGCGTACTTTCTTTTCTTTCTACGCAGATCGTTTTCTCCTTTCTTCTGTTAGCTCAGTACTCTTCCCTTGCTGCCCATGCTTTCCGCTGCAGCGTTCTTATGTGCGCATCTTCTGTCACCGGTATACGCAGTGAGCTGGCACTTATCCCAACCTCTCTCGTCAGCAATTTCATACAATTCAACAAAATACCACACATGAAACACTACATTTAGTATACCAATATTGTTAATTTTCAATACACTTATAAATAAAATCACTGCATTCGGATATGAAATATACATTATGTGACTTTGTCTTAGATTTAGTAATTTGATCATATAAATAAATTTTAGAACGTACTTATTCAAAATTTTAAAAAAAGAATGTACTAACCTTTTTAATATCTAAGGATGCAGCATTCTCAGCCTCACCCTAAGTATACTTAATTGGCTTAACGGGCTTCTGACCCGTGCAGAGTCTCTGCCTGAGACAGAGCAGCCTTCCATCCTCTACGGTCCATAACACGCTGCTTCCAGTTATCCAGACCAAGCGCTCTTGCATCCGCGATGGCTTGTCGTCTCGAACCTGGGGGCTGAGGTTTGAAGATCCTCTTGGCTGTGGCCAAGCCAATGTAGTCGGCTTGTTTTTTTTTTTGGACTATATCCACATTATGGTATAGCTCATAGAGTTCGCGGTTGTATCTTTTCCTCCATTCGCCCTCCTCGCAGACAGGGCCATAAATTCTTCGAATAATTTTTTTCTCAAAGGAGTTAAGTATCTGCTCTCCATTCCTGCTTATCGTCCAGCACTCATCACCATAGAGCAGAAGTGGTAGGATCGGAGTTATGTATAGCTTACACTTCGTCCTTCGAGTTAGAACTTTTGAACCCATTTGTTTTGCAAAACCGAAGTAGCAATGGTTTCCAAGGGTAATTCTTCGTTGAATCTCCACTAAGGTGTCTTTTACGGAGTTAATGTTAACCCCGAGGTAGGTAAAATTCCTAACCACCTCCAAGTTTATGCTTTCAACAGTTACGTTTTGTCCTAGCTGGTGGACAGATGTTTCCTTGTTTGTTGAAAGCATGTACTTGGTTTTGTCCTCGTTAGCTCGTAAACCTCGTTAACCCTAAGTATACAGAATATAAATAAAGATTGCGATTTGTATTGTAGTGCCGTGTCATCCATTTAACCCGATTTCTACCAACTAACCTTTGCAAAACCTTGAGGTAGGTACTGTTTTTTGAAATAATAAAGCAAAACATTAAAAATAAACATATGCTGAAGGCGAATATCGTATATGCCTTCAAGAAAAAGGCCTTAAGAACATGACAGATGACAGTTTATTTCGGTTTCTATAAAATTCATATAATAACCTGCAATTGCGATTGAAGTAGCTTCCTCTAAGAACACTAATGTATAAAAATCGTAGGTCATTCTCTATGTGGGTATGCGATTTCCATAAGAACTATTAAATTAACCTTTTCACATGAATGTCTTAGATGCTATTAATTATTAACTGGAGTTGAACCTAAATTACCAGGCGATATTCTACTCTATATATGCACGTTCTAGTTGCGATATTTAAAAAAAACAATTATCAAGACATAAAAACTTTTGAACTACAACCAAGAGGAATCAACGCAACTCCGGTGTGTGAAGTGGAAAGTCAACCTTAGGCATTGGTCACTTCCGTTCTTACAGTTTTTTGCGTCTGGTTTCGCGAGATATATCAAAAGGAATACAATATTTTTTTTTTAATATTAAATTAAGTGTAGAGTCCAACTGCAACTGTGTGTACAACGTATTTGCCCTACGGCTTAGAGCATATACAAATTTAATATGAAGGTATTTAATTTTTTACACTCTAACTGAATTTTAAACCCTAATGAGCGACTAACAGTGTTGAGTGTTGCGAATCTGGGCGACATTATTTTTTTGTTTCAGATTTGATTTATACTTCTGAAAGTCTGGACTAAGCAAAGAACTGCCGGCACTCAAACAGTAGCTTAATGATGAGAAATTAAAATAGACTATGGGAAAGATGAATGACGAGCCTTGAAAATGTCAGATTTGTACCGGTGATTTTTTGCACCTCTGCGAGTTTTTGTGAAACTGCCATAATTGCAGGTGTAATTAGTGAGCGCTTTTAAAATAGGCTACGCATTTTTGCAATGCCATGTGCGTAAAGTATGTTAAAAAGAAGTATGTAACGTAAAAAACTAAGTGCAGCTACCAACCGCGCAAATTGTACATATCAGTGAGCATACCGAGTAAGGCAATGTAATTGGTTTTTGTGAATAATCAATGCTTTATGAGTGCTTGTTTACCTATTGGAGGAAGTTGAAGAGCAAATCAGCTCAGAAATAATGTGCTGCATACTCTTTCTTATTTAAGCTCGTCTTTTATGTCTTACAAGAATTTTTCTTGAATTGAGTCAGACTACGATTACCTTAAATTAGCTTCACTATACTTTCTGACTATATATATTTCTTCTTCATCTCTATTTATCGCTATTAATTGAGTGCTTATTGCTTACTCAAATCTTTATGAAGTATATTGTGCAAATCACGGAAATGGTTTTAGCGATTTTATTGACACATTTATTTTGCACAAACGTCTTTTTGAATAATGCTGATCAACATCGTGGTTTTTATTTCGCGACAATAGATGTAACTTCTTCCTCCTTATATTAAAATAAATATAATTAAAGTTCTTACAACGTTAATTGTATATAAATTATGGGATACATGTTTCTTAAATTGTTGTTCTTTTATTATATTCAATATATCAATCAAATATAATTTAATTTGGTTCAATGGTTCAGAAGGTTCAGAAATAGTAAATATTTCTTTATTGTAGATAAAAAAATTTTAGCATTTTTAAAAACGAAGCAGTCAGAGTGTGCCACATATCCAATAAACCAACAAAAGACGTCATTAGTATTTGTAGTGGACTTTGGGTGCTATGGAAACAGTTTCAGACAATGAACTTAAACGAATTTTTTAAATACAAAACGATGAAAATAAATGTTTTCTTTCAGTTTTTTTTATTTGCACTTGTGCAGTATTTTTGCTTAATTCAAAATAACTGAAGTTTAATGGTTTTCATAGCCAAAAAACGGCCACGCTGGTTGTCCAAATAAATGGGTCATCTGTATTTTGCGAAAATCCCATTTCCGCTGGCAAACTTCGTTGAAAAACGACCTCCTTTGTAACATGACACATGGCGATATACTCAGCTTCCCTCGTGCTTAGTGTAATAACATACTGGTTCCTAGATTGCCAGACGATTGGACCTCCGCCGAAGTAAACAACGTAACCACTATATGACTTGCATCAGTTACATCCGAACCCAAATCAGTATATGGTCAACAAATTATTATTTTTAAAAGTCAAATAAACCTTTGATTCGTTTCGCAAATATCGAAGTGTGTGGGAACTAAACTATGGTAGCTTCGAAATAACATCAGTAATGTCAGGTCTGGATATAGTTAAGTGCGCCCATAAAAGATTGATATTCCTTGATTTTTATTCCAACACAATCCTGCTTTCCTAAAACTGTTCCACATGCAATGGCTGTAAATGCAGCTTTGCAATTTTGCATTCCATAGTGAGCTAGCTAATCCTCTATATATCGTTTCTGATGAATGGTTACAGCTCCTCGCAAGCCATCCCTTTCGATTTCCATTCCAAGATATAAAAAAACGGCCTCCACATGTCTATTCAAATTCTCCATAAAACTGAGCACAGTTGCTTCAGATGAATATGCTATTATTAAATCATCGACATACATGTATAATCCAATTATATCTATTAAACTTCTTTCGGAAAACATATACACAACCCGATTTGCACCTTATGAAACCAATGCCTATTAATATCTCGTTAATCTTCTTATTTCCGCTTGATTGAGTCAGATTTAGAAGATTTATTTAGTTTAGAAACTTTTTTCTGCTTAACGATGATCTATAAACATATCCGGCTGACGCATATACACATCCACTTCTAAATTTCCGTTTAGGTAAGCAGGTGCAATGTGTTTAATTAAAAGTTTATTCTGCACAACCAGCGCTGAAATTAAACGAATTGTAGTATGTGTAACAGCCGGTGCGTATGTTTCGAAATAATCGACGTTGTGTTTTTGGAAGCATCCCTGAGCTTGCCTTTTCAACATCTCCATCTGAACTCCTTTTCGTTTCGAAAACCTATTTGTATGCGATAATATTTTTGTTTTTCGGCTTACCGACAAGATCCCACTTAACACTTTCGACCAACGAATGTCTACCCTAGAACGCTTCTTGGACAGAAAGTAGATCTGGATCTTCTGATATAAGTCTATTTGCAACTTCTCGAATACTGGAAGAAGAAACTTTCCTCGGTCAGCCGGGATTCGCTGTTCGTAAGATTCTCCGCCCGCCTCCGCTCGCATTTTTATCATCCTTCCTCTTGATCGGCTCCACTTCAGTTATAAATATTTATCAATGGAATATCCATTAAAAACGTTTTCAGCGCACATATCATCAGCAACATCCTCATCGATATCTTCAGCGTATTCGGTGACATCTGCAAATACATCTTCACCAGCATCTTCGGCAACGTTCTCTCTCAATATAACATCTCTAGTTATTTTAGTGGTTCTAAGACGCTTATTACAGCCTATATCCCTTCATGTGGTTTGCATAACCAACACAAGATAACATCTCACCCTTTGGATGTAGCTTATGCTGACCTGGATTCTTATTCAATGCAACAGCATCATACATAAGGTATACATAAAGTATAATGCATCGACTATTGGACAATATTCGTTTATTTGGATAGTAAACTTTTTCCCAAACCTAAACTGGCATCGAACGAACTGTATAAATAGATTAACCGTTCAGCAGGTCCCTTTCCATTATTGGTTTAATTTAATTTTTTCCACACTGCAATTAAAGTGTCCTTTCCTATGTATAACACCAAAGGTTGTACACAATGCGTTATCATTGCCAATGCGTTGGCCACCGTTCTGTCCCATGCAGCTTTCTTCGTAGAATATAGGCCAGCCTTATTTTTTTCGACAACATCACTCCACTAATTCAGTTTGATCTGCAAGCTTCGCACCTGGACAGACCAAGATATCAAATTATCACTGTCAAGTTTATCGATTTGCCATTTTATATTTTCGCAATTAAATTAATTTTTCATCTTACGTACTTCTTAATATATTGAACCAATATATTATTAATATTAAATATTAAAAATAAACGAACGAAACGAAAATTAAATTTTGTAGATTTCAAAATTCCGCGCGGTCTGGGCCAATAACCTTTGTTCCAAACATCAAAATAGAACAAAAATTAAATCTAGAAGTGCGGCTTAATATGATGAATGCTTTTGTTGAACTGAACTTAAGATGGAAACATAGGGAAAAGCTACAGTCCGATTGGGCGAACCGTTTGATACACTATTCATATCCATTTAACATATGAATATAACTTATTCATTGTTATACCCTATCCTAAGGTTATATTAATTTTGACGCATCTTCTATGGTTAGGGTACTATACTTTTCGCCCCAAACGGACTGTAGCCATTCCTTATGCTTAATATTGGTTTAGTTTCAAAATGTTGTGCTTACTTAAAACGTTTTTAAGCGATCAACAAAAATCTCCTCCATGCTTTTTTCAAACACTGGCAATTTCTGTTTTTACCCCACCTATTAGGCCGTCAAATCGATGTTTTTAGTACCATTGATATGATATAATGGCCTGATCAAAACTTTGGTTTGCGATTTTTTCTCAATTGGCGTAAGAGTAAGAGCGTTACATTTCATGTCAATTTGTCTAATTTTTTCTCTTGTCTGCTCCAAGATTCGGGTTTAGATAACACAATATTTTGTATATTATTCTTCCACTTGCTTTCCTTAAGAGTGGACAATATTCAGGTTTTGATATATAGATGTTACTTCGTTACAGTTGTGATGGATATCTGTGCTCAGCAAACTCAGTTGCAATAGTCACTAGCTTCTTTTTACCGGCAAAGTTGTGGAAAGTAATGTTATGTATTGCATTTTTTTTCTCACTATAACTTCGTTAAGATTATTGCACGTTTTTCTGGGATCGTACTTTAAAATTTCATGTTGTAGTAGCTTGATTTACCAAATACTTTGGGCTTAGTTACTAAGTTTCGAAAATGCTTATTAATATTCATGTCGAGAATATTGGCTTAGCCGATTGTTTGAATATTAGCGATTGAATATTGGCTTAGCCGATTGTTTGATTGAACGTTTATGAACGTTCTATATAATTCATCTACAAATTTGCTGTAAAGGCCTCTAGGCTGGTTTCATTACAGATACATATGTTTCCTACTAGTTTGTTCAAGCAGTAGATTTGCCGTCTGCTAGGCGATTCGCCCACTACAACTCACTTTTAGTGCGTGGCTAGAATAGCAGTTAAATTGTTGTAGGAAATAGGGTCCAGTTAAAATCAGAAAAAAAATATTTACCTTTTTAATCCAAAATTGTGTTTTTGGGGATGTGGTAAAAAGGACGTAAGGTGCAAAATTTTAAGAAAATACAAAATTCATAACAAGATATTTAAAAATAGATTAAAATGTTGTGTATATTCCAAAAAAGGAGTAGTGGCAACCGTCTTTTAAAGTACCATTTAATAATACAACGCGTTATGCGTACAACATGAATAGTTTATATAAAATTTAAATATTTTTTTTCGAAGCATAGTGAGAATATGTTTAAATTAAATCTAATCGCAGTGCGTACTGAACCTTCAAATCCTTTTATTACGGGGTAGGTATTGCCAGACAATTTTTTTTAGAAACTTTGACACTACACCATTATTTACACGAACCAACTCAGGCCAATATGAACCCCCTCCCCCTAACTTCGCTTACAACAAAGCTAGACATATAAAATAATAAGGATTTATTGTGACACACAGCAACAGGTTCCATGTCAACTGTTTAACATGAGCAATTCCTGGGTTATAAGGCCCCAAAATTAGCAAAAAAACATAAGGAAAGGCTACAGTCCGCTTGGGGTGAACAGTATGATACCCTATCCTTATCCCTATGTACCCCAAGGAAAAAAACCATTAGGAAGATGATGGGTAGCATTTAATTTCATTCTATGAAATTTATAGAAAAAAATTATTTTTTTTCAAAAAACGCCCCCAAAAAGTGGGCGTGGCCAAAAACTTTGTATGGGCGATATATTGAGAAAAATATTGGCATAATCTATTGTTAAACATTTTTTTTCGATTTCTATGAAAATTTTCGAAGAAAACAGCATTTTAGTGAAAAACGCCCACAAAAAGTAGGCGTTGCAAAAAACTTCATATGACAAATTAATAAAGGTGGGCAGTACCTACATATCTTGTGAAGGTTGTATAACTTTATCTCTCTAACTTAAGATTTAAAACGGTTTTTTCTAAATTGTTGGCGTGGCAGTGGGCGTATTTTGAAAATTTTAACACTTTAAAATTTCGGAACCCTAGGGAGTATATGTTCCAAATTTCAGCTTCCTAGCATAATTTTAAAGGCCTCAAAAGTTGATACGGACGGACATTGCTATATAGTCTTAGATTTTGGTCCTGATCATATATATACATACTTTTAGGGGTCTGCGTCAAAATTAATATACCCTTAGGATAGGGTATAAAAAATAACTCACTAACAGATCATCAAAACTACGGAGCACTTCCAATTATCATCATTGGCGCTCTTATAATATCATCTAAGAATGTTGACCCTATTTGTGAAATTTTCAATAACAACAATACAAACTTGGAGTTCTTTTTTAGATTTTAGTACTTTTTGTGGCTGACTTAAAAGCGATTTTTGTATAAGAAAACTTTGCTATTCTTTTACATTACGTTTTTGATGTGATTTGTAACTGCCCGATTTATTTCGATTTTAGTATTATTATATAAAATTAGTATAATGGAGGTGTATGTTTTAATTTTTTATTTCCTTATTTTTCTAATAAAAGATTATTGATTTAATAACTCCACTTTTTTTTAATACTTTGAACAAGTATTCTAAGTAAATTGTATTACAATTGAATTTAATATTTTTAAACTTCAACTACATTTTACAATAATAAGATCAGACAATTTTATTTTATTTGAATGCATTTACATTAAGACATAAAACTTAATGTAAATGTATTCAAATAAAATAAAATTATTTGATCCAACCACATTTAAATTTCGCAACCACATCTATGTACGGAATATCTGTATATATACAGTCCGCCATACATAGTCTAAATCAAAATCAACTCCCAAATTACCCCCCCATCACCAGCATTGAGCATTGGTAATTTAAAGACATCTCCTCCAACTTTGTGTACTCCAGCTCGGCATACATTTTTCCATTTTTCACTTTTTTGTGGTTTTATTTTTCAATTTAAATTTGATTACCAGGAATGTTCGTCGTTATGTTCTCTGAGTGAAACACTAATATTGCAAATTCACTTTGCACGACAAAAGGGGGAGCCGGCACACATATTCTTCCACATTGGGTATCACTTCACAGCAGAGAATTTCTGATGTTGTTTCTGGTTGATTGTATGGCCATAAAAGATTCAAACCCACAGAATGGAATATGGGCATTAGGAAGGCAAACCGTTAGCCCTTGACTCCTCGGTGGTTGAACAGAATGGTTGCTAACTACCACCGCTCACATTGCCTTCTGTCTTTCACCACTTCGCGGAAGCCATTTTGTTGGAGTCGGATAAATAATTCCATCCACATTATTTTACTTGATGTTATCACAGGGCGAGGACGTAGATGAGATGGTAATGTAAACATACGTACATACATTATTATACATACATTGGTATATTGTACCTAGATTTCAATTCTAGGGGTGCTTCTCCAAACACACAATGGAATGATTCCAGAAACAGGGATGTTGTCATCCCCAAGTTTAAGAGTCGCAAATTAAAATGTATTGGTATGATAGTATGGTGAACGAGACGACGCGACGGTGCAAGAATTGCCAATTACAATGTGGAACTCTGAGGACTATAGTCGGTATGGTCTCTTCATTCTAACGTACATACAGAGACGTGTGAAGGCGTAGTGGTATGAGGGAATGTTGTTTCGAGGCTGGGCCTCAATAAAATACTATATGAATCCTTTTTTACATGGTTGTGCTTGTAGCATACATAAATAAAATTGTGAACTTTCCTATGCTTGCTTTTCTCTCTGTGTTGATGGAGGCTTATAACTTTCACTAAGGGGTTGGTTTGCAAAATAGCACCGACTATATTTTTTCTTTTCTCTCAAACGTTGTTTGAAAGTATTTCCCGGAGTTTGATTAATTTGACACGATTAGTGAGAAAGTACGCTTCCGCATGTAGTTGTCGATTACTCTTAATTTAGAACATAAGCGATTGCGAGAGGTAATTTCGTAGAAAGTAAAGAGAACTAGTGTATAGGAGAAAAGCAACATCCTTTGGGCCGTAATGGCTGTTAATAAGAGGGTTATTTGTTTTTATACCCTATCCTAAGGGTATATTAATTTTGATACATTAATTTTAACACCCCTTAATATTCGTCGCATACCGCTAAAAGTATATATATATACAAGACCTAAGACTATTTAGCTTCCGTCCGTATCAACTTTTGAGGCCTTTGGATTAATGCTAGGAAGCTGAAATTTGGAACATATACTCCCTAGCGTTCGGAAATGTTAAAATGTTAAAATTTTCAAAATAAGCCCACTGCCACGCCCACACTTTATAAAAAAGCCTTTTTAAAGCTTAAGTTAGAGAGATATAGTTTTACAACCTTCACAAGATATGTAGGTACTGCCCACCTTAATAAATTTGTCTCATCAAGTTTTTTGCCTCGCCTACTTTTTGTGGGCGTTTTTCACTAAAATTTTGTTTTCTTGAAAAATATATCGCCCATACAAAGTTTTTGGCCACGCCCACTTTTTGGGACGTTTTTTAAAAGTAAAATATTTTTTTATATATATAAATTTCATAGAATAAATTAAAATGCATTTATCATCTTCTTAATGATTTTTTCTTTGGGGTATATAGGGATAAGGATAGGGTACCATACTGTTCGCCCCACGCGGACTGTAGCCTTTCCTTATGTTTCTACCACACCCATAGAAAAACCAAGTAATTACTAAGGTAACATTTCAATTAAAGAAATTATATATTTTTCTACTTACGAACGAATAAACTAAGAAAATACAACATACTATATTTATGTGGGTAAAGTTACATTGTGCAAGTTAATGCTAGTAAAATATATTACCAACATATGTTTGTAAAGTTGGCTGATTTTTATTACTACCTTAGAAACTAAGGCAAGTAAAATATATTTTATGTCGATTTTCATTGTCCGAACCACAACTGTCAAAGTCAACTGCTGTTTGTGCTGCTTTTCCTATATACCAGTACTGTAACTACAGTTTGAAGTAAGCTCTGTCGTTTATGGATTTGCCAATGACAATTACTATCTTTAGAGCAAGACAATATACTTTATGTCGATACTCAAATTATCTTTAAACTACAATCGACTTCGAATTGTCGAACTGAAAAGATAATTTTTTAAAAATGTCCATAATGTTTTGGTGTCCGTGTTAAGATAAGCTTAGTAGTCGAAATTTCGAATCATTCTATGCGTCCTATGATACGAGTTTCAGGTGAGCAGCATTCTGGTTCCATGGTATGCCAGAGCACAGAGCTTGAGTCAGAAATTGGATGAATTTCAGTATTTATTTGTAAATCTTAAAATTAACGTCGTTTGTGTTAGTGAAACATGGTTATCGGGGATTTTTTGTGTTTGTGTTGAAGAGTACAATGTTTTTCGATGGAATTGGTGGGGTCGGTGGAGGTGGGGGAAGGCAATTGACAGAGTTTGGCATCAAGCTCTTTTGTCGAAAACGCGTGCATTTGGGATCAATGATACCCTTCTTCAATTCATTAGAAATTACCTTTCGGACCGTGTCCCTGGTGTCCCCCAAGGCTGTGTTTTATCTCCGACTCTCTTTCTCATTTTGATCAACGACCTCCTGTTTGTCACTTCTAATCCAATCCATTCCTTTGCTGATGACAGTACCCTTAGCTTCGCATATTCGTTTTAGGATTCACGTCCCTCATTTTCGGGCGTGGAGCTTGAACGGCAATGTATGTTAAGCTCATTAAATTCTAACCTTGACAGCATTCTTAAGTGGGGTAAAACCAATAGAGTAAAATTTAATGCTTGCAAAACACAATGCTGTCTTCTGTCATTAAAGCAGAACTCTAATACTCTGCCATTATCCATGGATGGCACTTGCGTCGCCGAAACCGAAAGACTTTCCATCCTCGGTATGTGCGTTAACGAGAAACTTCGTTGGAATGACCACATATTTGATGTCGCCAAGAACGCTGCGAAATGTCTAGGCTTCCTTAAGCGATGCAAGAAATATTTCACCCCTTCTGATCTGGCAACAATTTATAAGGCGTTTATTTGCCCAAAACTTGAGTACAACTCTCATATCTAGTCTGGTGCACCAATTTGATGCTACTTGACAGGATTCAAAAATGTGCGGTAAAACTTATGAGCGATCGAGAAATCGCGAAATCACTTGACCCTCTTAGTCATCGTCCTAATGTCTCCTGCCTGTCATTGTTTTATTGGTATTTCCACTACAAGTGCTCAAATGAAATAGTCAATTGCATTCCACCCCTACAGCAATTCAACCGCAATACTCGCCATGCTATGAATGCACATCAGTTTACCCTTAAGCATGTTTTCGGACGTACTGTGAAATATAATGATTCCTTTCTCAACCGTACAATACGAATGTGGAATGCTCTACCACGCTCTGTTTTTTCTGCACATTATAGTTTACAGACATTTAAGACCAACATGCATCGGTTTCTCCCTTTCTCTAATCCTTCATTTCCTTAATGCCGGCAGTGTGTCACTTCATTATAAGGGTATCCAAAGTCCCTTTAGTGCGCGTACATTATAAAAACCAAAACAAAAACTGTGTGAATCACATGTCCCCCTAACTACAAAGCATTTCCGAAACCAGTCTTGGTTTAACAATCCTTAATTAAGGATCGAAACGGAATTTGTATAAAGTTTTAAAAATAGAGTGATCTGTATTATTCGTGAAGCCAAAAAACGATTTTATGCGCCAAGACTTTGACCTTGCCAAAGATAAATTCTGGAAGAATATAAAAGACATTGTTCTGGACAAGCAAATCAATAAAAAACTGTTATCCAATATATTAATTGTGACGAACTCAACACAAACTTCACTTCTATGACTTCTACAGATTTTGAATATTCTATAAGTGAGTCACAATTGGCTGAAGAACTATTTAATGACCTACCCTCGAGATTTTACTTCTCTGCTGTTGAGGAGGATGCTGTTTTAGAATGCTTTTTAGCTATTAAGTCCAACTCTGTCGGAATTGATAAAAAACGTGATGGGAATGATTTTCATCCTATCGCCATTCAAAAGTTTTTGAAGGGCTTGTGAATAAATAAATAGGCATATTTCTGAATGACAACAAATGATTTCCAGTAGGGATAGTTGAGAATAGTGTCCATAAAGCTAATAAAGATCCGAATAAAACTACAGGGTGTTTTTTATTAGAGGTATAGAACATCGAGTTGAAATAAAACACAAGAAAATCGTTTTAATGTCCATCAATTTGGCCTTGGATAATTATAATTGGATAATCTGATGTCGGACATGTGACCGCCGTGGCTGGTTCGAATAAAGACAAGCCTAGGAGTCCAATTTTCAACTACTTTTTCAAGCATTCGGGGCTGTATGTCGGCAATAATGCCACGAATGTTGGCTTCCAAGTCCCCTAACATTTCTGGTTTGTTTGCGTAGGCGAGCAATTTTATATATCCCCAAAGAAATTAATTTAATATTGTCAACTCTCACGATCTTGGTGGCCAATTGAAAGGTCCATTCCGCGAAATTATACGCTCATCGAATGTTTCCTTCAATAAATCGATTGTGACGTGCGCTGTGTGGCATGTAGCGCCGTCTTGTTGGAACCATATCTCATCGACATTCATGCCATCCAATTCGGGAACAAAATAGTCGGTTATTGACTTTGACGTGCGCTGTGTGGCATGTAGTACCGTCTTGTTGGAACCACATCTCATCCACATTCATGCCACCCAATTCGTGAACAAAATAGTCAGTTATCATCGGAATCTTGATTAGGCTAGATTAGATTGAGTGCTGGAGGTGGTATAGTATATCCCAGATCACTGCGGCCTCATATGGGCCTATTGTGATGTTCTATACTTAGTTAGCTATAAAGGCGACTATCTTTTTAAGTGAGCTGGCAGCTATATCCGCTGTTTCAAGGTAGAACGTACCTAAATAACGTTGACGGATTTGTATTAGGCAGTTGCAATCACATAATATGTGTTCTGCTGTTTCCTCCTCCTCGTTGCAAAATCTCCAGGTATTGTTTTTTACTATTCCCATAGTCATCAGCTGTTAATTGACACGGCAGTGTGCCGTAAGGAAGCCTGTGGCTAGCCGAATCTGACCTTCAAGACCACTGTGACCTGGCACCCAAATCATATATAAGTTGTTGGTGGTAGCCAGTATTAACAGAAGTTGAAGGCAATCCCAGACTAGTTTTGATGTTATCTCAAAGGCGTTAATTGCAAGTAGAGCTGCCCTGCTGTCAAAGAGAATGTAAATGGTTTTATTAGTAAGAGCCTGTTTAGACTCTCTCAGATGCAGAGTTCTATTGCATGGATTTCTGCCTGAAATACGGAACAGTTAATATCTATACTGGTGTATATGTAAGTATTAGAATTAGGCCCGTATACTCCCGCTCTAACTCCGTCATTTGTTTTGTATCCGTCTGTATACCATACGTAGGAATTCTTGGCAAATGTTGGTTTGTTCTGTTCCCAGTTTTGGTGTTCTGAAAATGTAATCTTGAAGTTGTGTTGGTAGTTGTAACGTGGCAAACATTTGACCGTTATATGTATTCCGAGTAGTTCGTGTTTTTTGAGTTACTGTAAGATTGCAGGATGTACTAGATTGGAATTAGTTTCTTCTTCTGTGATGAGCGTGTAGGCATTTACCATAGCTTCTTTCATGAGTTCTAGATGGAGTAGTGGGATGTTTAGGATAACCACAAGTGCAGCAGTCGGTGTTGTCTTCATTGCACCAGTTGTACATACACAGGCTAGGCTTTGTATTTTGTTTCGGGTAGACTTTTGTTGGTCATCAGTGAGATCCTGACCTTGTCAGTAGTCTTGGTAAGGTGAGAGTTCCATGTAAGTTTTTTATCCAGTGTGACTCCCAGCTATTTAACTTCCGATGAGAACTCTATCGATTCACCGAATAGTGTTGCGCTTCTGAGTCTTTCCAACTTTCTTCCTTTGGTGGATGCAACTATGGTGCTTTTCTTTGGATTGAACCTGAGGCCAACCTTTATGCACCAATTGGCAACTAGGTTTAGAGCCCTCTGGAGGCGGTTCGAGATTGTGTATTCGAGAGAGCTTAAGAAAACTATTTCATCTGCATAACCTTGGCCATAAAAACCGTCTCTGCTGAGGATAATCAGTAATTAATTTACTACGGTGGACCATAATAGGGCAGAGAGAACTCCTCGCCGAGGGCAACCTTTTGTAGCTAGAACACTGAGTTTACCATATTGGAGTTTTCACAGGTCAGCTCTATGCTGTCAATACCTCTGATATTTGTATTGCAGCAACCGAAGTTATTTATGAGCTCTTGAGAGTAAATGTCCCAGTCTGTGGATTTGGTTTGTCTGAATTTTCCAGAGAGAATGGCACCTAATTCAAGGTTAAAAAGGGTATGGCGGTGGTCTGACATCGATGTTTCTGATGAGACATGCAGTTCCTAATGACTTAAAAAAGACTTCTTCCCTAATTCTGTTTATAAAGGTGGGGTTGCTTCCCTGGTTAATAATTTCTAAATTGTTAATATTTATAAATTCTAGTAAAGACTCACCCCGTTTGTTGATGTTTGAACTACCCCAGATTGTATAGTGAGTGTTTGCGTCGCAGCCAATAATCAGTTGCAGCATTTTCCTGTCACAGTTGTCCAGAAATCCAGTGGCAGGAAATCCATGTCATTGGAGTCACCTGGCAGGTAAGCTGAGCATAAAATGGCTTCTGTCTTACCTGCGTTGGTGGAGAGTTCAGCTTTGGCAGCTACCGGATCTTTATTTGTGTATTCTGGAATTAGGAAGAGTTCAGTATTTTTATTAGTAAGTATACATGCTCTGGGTTTTCCAGGGTTTGTGGAATCATATAATAACTCACCTGAGAGTGCCTTTACCTGGTCATTGAGAACGTATGCTTCCTGGATACAGGCACATCTAGGTGATCCTTGTAAAATCTACAGCTAAGAACTGCCGTGGCAGCCTTAGCGTGTTGTAGATTAACTTGGATGCACCTTAATCCCACAGTGGCGATTACTGATACGTAGTGGCAGGATTGCCTGTATTTGGAGACAGCTCTGATGTTGGGATGGCATCTAACTGACTGGACATAGATGATGTTCCAGCCTTAGATCCCCTGTGCTGTCTGTGCCACTGTCTGTTGTCGGGTGGCACAGCCCTCATGTTGATGGTTCTGCAATAACATGTTTGGCCGATGGTGCGCTCCCTTGGTCCTCTATAGGTCCTCTGTTAGAGCCTAAGCGAGGTTTGCTAGTAGGAGAAGGGATTTTCTTATCTGGTCTCCGTGCACCTGTAGTTTTAGGATCAGTTTTTACCTTACCAGCATCTGTGCTTTTATGTGGCTCTGGATGTGGTCTATGTGTTTTTGGTAACTGATCTTTAGGGGAGTTTTCAGCAGATCTACTTCTTTTGGAGGTGCAGGGTTCATTACTATTCTTTGCTTGCCTCTGTGCTCTTTTAAGCATGAGCTCTTCCCGCATTATGCGTCTTGCCTCCTCTGGTGTCATGCCCCCCCTTATCCGGACTCCAACTTTTTTTTTCCCCATTGATTTATCCAGCTCTGCAACGCTAGGTATTTTAATATCCTGAGCATTGTGAGTGTCTTTGGATGTGTGTGCGTTGGTTGAGGGTTTCTCTGGAGATGATATTGTGTAATCTGTCTCCCTCTCAGTTTGCGACACTGGCGAAAGGAGTAGAGCTTCTTCTGTTGGTCCACATCCGCAGAGCTCCTATACGGATGTAAGGCTACTTAGTACCATAGGACGCCCGCTATCTGGACCCACCGTTCGCGACTGAGCTATTTTTGGGCCCCCAGCCAGGTTGATTCTTGGCACGAGTAACACCGTAATCCAGCCCATGATTGGATCTTAGTTTTCAAATCGCATTTGCCCCGACTAGCGAAGTTTTGACACTTGCATAAACTGACCTCATGTTCACTTACTTAAGCCGCTCCACCACGTCAAGGTGTCCAATCTTCGGAGTCGGCATCGGAATCTATACCGGTCTCCATTCACGGTAACTGACTCTCCAGCATCATTTCGGAAGAACTATGGCCTATGAATCACTGAACAACATTTTGCGATGAAAATCAGCATCGATATCAATCTCATCAAAAATCACGACGCATTGCATGGTCTCGCGACTTTAATTCTTGCACAAGCTGGATCTTGTAAGGTCGTAAGAAGAGATCTTAGCGCAAAATCTTCCTTAAAGTTGATGGACAAAGCTCCAATTGCTGTGCACGATATGGAGGTCTTCGTTTGCTTTAGGCTTCTCACCATATCACACCCTTAAAAATTCAATTAATGTTGGCTACAACCCTGATTGTCCCAATTATGATTTACTGCAGTGAGTAACTGTGGGTATAGTAACCACGACTACAAGCACAAACGTAAGCTAAATGTAGCTTTCAATAGCATAGCTTGTTATGTCTACGTTATGAGAAGACATGAACATATCTCCCATTTTTCCAAATCTATCTATTGCATTACTCTAAAAAACTTATTTAGATAACCCTTTTGCATAATTTCCTAAAATCCCGTCAACCAGAACACTTCTGTAGTAAAATAAATTTTCCGCAATCTAGTAGATCATGTAATCTGATTCCAGTTCGCTACTCATTTCTATTTAGTATCGAAGCGCCAGTTTTACATATGTACATGCTATTCGACTATGGAATTCTCTCCCTTGTTATATAAGAATGATTGGCTGTACGACATGGTTTAGAAAGGCCAATATTTTAAGACCCATTAATGATGATTATGATGTTATATTATTATTTTATTTTATTTTATACTGCTATTTACATAGTTTACTATTCTTTGCTTTACTTTTTGTTAAATTTTATAATCGAAATATAATTCTTTCTATACCTTCAGTTTTGTTTCAAATGCACTAGCATACACTTTAGCAACTAGCATGCAGTTATATGCTAATAGTACTGCGATTCTGATAGTTACTCTAGCTTAAAAGGTATTATCTTACTGAGTAATGATATAATAAATAATAAATAAATAAAGTAAAAAAGTCATGGACATTGCATTGCTAGTTGAGTACCAAATTGCCTCCCGACGATGGCGCACAGATTTTTATACCGTATTGTACGGGTATATTAATTTTAACTCCGTCCATCTGTCCGCCACCACTTGTTAGGCCTTTAAATTAGCTTCCTAGCTAAAATTTGAACATATACTCTATAGGGTCCCCAAATGGTAGAGTACCACTGCCACGCCCACAGTTTAGAAAAAAACTGTTTAAAAGCTAAAGTTAGAGAGATAGAGTGTTGCAACCATTACAAAGTATGTAGGTACTGCCCCCCTTCATAATTTTTTCATATAAAGTTGATTGTCACGCCTACTGTTTGTGGGCGTTTTTTACTAAATTGCAGTTTTTTCCGAAAATTTTCATAGAAACCGGAAAAAAATGACAAGACAAGATATTTAGCCAATATTTTCTCCAATATATGACCAATACAAAGTTTTTGGACATGTACACTTTTTGGATGGGTTTATTTCAAAAATTGTACTTCTTTTTTAAATTTCATACAAAATGAAATAAAATGTCTTCCATGGTTCTAAACCCCATTTTATTAGAGGCATATACGGATATGGATAGGGTATATTACTGTTAGCATCTAGCGAACTGTAGCCTTTCCTTATGTGTTTTAATTAATTTATAATCTCTATTAAAAATGATATTTAGTCGTTTAAATTAGAAATTTAGTGCGTGATAATAAAAAAATGTATTAAAAAGAATTACCCTCTGTTATGGCCTCTTATAGTCTTTATACAAAATTCGAACGAAGTGTCATATTGAGCTGTTTGAGGATCGAGCAAGGAAATACCTAACGGCGAAGTATAGAACTCGCTCTCCCAAGAGGAGCCGTTGTGAAGGGAACAGATTTCTTTTAAAGTGTGATTTTTTAAGAGTTAAGTTTTTCAGGTTGGTAGCACTGGTTAGTAATAGCGTCCAAACTTCATCTCTTAAAGTGAAAAGTTTTCAGTATACTCTGCCATTTAATCATGGAAAGACTTACAAACATAATTCGTGCTTTGTGAAGAATGTGAAAATCCGGTGTTTTATCGAAAAATTGTGGTTAGGGATGAGGCTCATTTCGGGCTCAACGGATGCGTAAATAAGCAAAACTTTCGCATCTGGAGCGATGAACAACCACATGCCATACAAGAACTACCGATGCATCCCGAAAAAATGGCACTTTGGTGAGAAGCGTAAGCTATCGTGTCATCAGCATATAATAGACCAATTGAAACAAGATTATTCTCGGTGAATGAGTGTGGGAAATCATGCACAATGATAATATGGAGTGAAGGTCCAAGTATAGAACCCTGAGGGACACCACTGTTGCATGCACAGATATTCCATTTGGCACCTTGAATTTGAATTACTTACTTAACGGGCTCCCGACCAGTGCAGAGTCCCTGCCTGAGATACGGCAGCCTTCCATCCTCTGTCCAGACCAAGCGCTCTGGCATCCGCGATGGCTTGGTCTTTAAAACGAAGGTTCGGTCTTACTTGTCGTCTCGAACCTGGGAACTGGGATTCGAAGATCCTCTTGGCTGGAGCGTTGTTATCCATTCGCTCGATGTGGCCGAGCCAATGTAGTCGAAAAGTATTGGCTTTTCGGACTACATCCACATGGTACAGCTCATAGAGCTCATAGAGTTCGCGGTTGTATCTTCTCCTCCATTCCCCCTTCTCGCACACAGGACCAAATATTCGTCGTAAGATTTTTCTTTCAAAGGATCCCAGTATTAACTCTCCTTTCCTGCTTATCGTCAGCACTCGGCACCGTAAAGAAGAACTTGCAGGATAAGGGTTTTGTAGAGCATGCACTTTGTCGTTCGAGTTAGGAGTTTTGAACCCATTTGTTAAGTCAAACCGACGGATCTCCACTAAGATGTCATTTGTGGAGTTGATGTTTACCCCGAGGAAGATTGAAGAAATCACACGATAGCGCATCTCCTTGCCGAAATCCGGTACATGTTTGAAAGAGTTCATATGAGCTGATGCTAAACTGCACATTACATCGCGTGTTATCTAGTGTCATGCGACACATTTGGATCAGTTTTGACGGGATCCCGCTGCCATATGCGGCTTTAAAGTCGATGAAGAGATGGTGTGTCTCGACTTTAAACTCGTTGGTCTTTTCCAGAATTTGCCTCAGTGTGAAGATTTGGTCCACAGTTTATCTGCCGGGCGGGAAGCCACACTGATACGTGACAATAAGTGTATTGCAGAAAGGTTTGAAACATTCACACAGTACGTTGGATAGGATCGTATATGCGACATTAAGCAGAGATATGCTTCTATAGTTCTTGCAAGACATAGGATCGCCTTTCTTGTAGATGGGACATATGGAGCTAATGGTCCGGTCATCTGGCATCCTTTTCTCCACCAAAACTTGGTTGATGATTTGGTGCATGCGCTGGAAATGCTGCTTAAATACAGCTACTATACCCTGCTCGTCGGTGACTAGGTTTCCATCGCTGTTACGAAGAGCCTGCGTTCCGGTCTTAAAGCCAGCAGCCAGTTGCTTGGCTTTCTTATAGAACTTCCGGATATTGTTTCGGTCGCGGGACTTTTCGATCTCCTTGAGCTGGGAGACTGCATGCTCTCTTTTCTTTTTACGCAGGATCTTCTTCTCCTCCCTTCTCCTGGCTCGGTACTCATCCCTTGCTCATACTCATCCTTGTTTTCCTCTGCAGCGTTCTAATGTGTGCATCCTCTGTCACCTTTTTCCGGTATACGCATACATCATCATACCACGGGCTTTTTCTCTGGGGTGGCTGGTATCCTAGGGTGGTTTCGGCTACATCCTTGTCGCGATACTGAGACCACTGGTTATTGGCGTCTGTGGTAGGTAATGCACGGTGTGGAGTTTCTCACTCAGGCGCTCTTTGTAGGCTCTGGCGACTCCAGATGTGCTAAGGCGTCTAACGTTGAATTTCTTCTTTTGGGCAGTTCGCAGCTCCCTCTCGTTGGACAGTCGAGCTCTGAAGCTAGCTGCAACAAGAAAATGGTCAGAGTCGACGTTTTCCCCTCGGTAAGTGTGCACGTTCAAGATATTGGATGCATTCCTCGCATCGATTAGCACATGGTCGATTTGGTTGGCAGTTTGACCGTTTGGAGAGCGCCAGGTTGCTGTGTAGATCCTAAGTCGCGGATACCTAGTGCTACTTATCACCGAATTACAAGCTGCTGCAAAGTCAATTAGTCGGTAGCCGTTATCTGTTGTTGTTTCGTGGATGCTGTGCTTACCAACTAATCCGCCGAAGATGTTTTCCTTGCCGACTTTAGCATTGAAGTCCCCGAGTACAATTTTGACATCATACTCCGGACAGGCTCCGTAGACTCCATCCAAGAGGTCATAGAATTCCTACTTGATAGGGTCCTCAGCCTCGTCGGTAGGGGCGTGTGCACATATTAGGCTAATGTTTTATATATACGTCGCAATTTTGTCTTTTCATAGTTTCTGATCCTATCCATCGTATCTCGTGGATCGCAGTAATGTCGGCCTTGTACTGCGAGGGGACAGACTCAAGTTTTTGAGTAGCACCTGGAGTGTAGAGTATCTGACATTCCAGGTACACACTCGTATGTCTGTTAGCGTTCCGGGTCTATTTTGCCTTTGTGGTACATTTATATCCGAGGCTGCCGTAGCCTCTCCCATAACTATATGTTTTTGACGGGAAGTTACCCCGACAGCACAACCCGCAACCTGGAGGGCCAGGCCCTGTTCTTGACCCTAGGACAGTAGGCCCGTAATTCCGCTGCCAGTAACCCACTTCGGAGTTGTGAGTGCTGTCGTTGACCCATCAAGGGCTAATCCGCCACCAACACCCTGGCTTAGTGTTGGATATCCCTATAGACCTGGTCTTCAAATAAGAGCAGCTCATATAGGGAGTTCACTTGTTCAACTTAACTGGAACTGTGGACGCCGCCGTTGATGCATCCGTAGAATTCGTGCGCCGCCGTCCGGAAACAGGAGGAGGGCCTTAGTGAGCTGGCACTCCTCCCCCCTCCCCCCTCTCACCTCAACTGCCACAAACGACCTTCCACAGTGGCTGGTAACCCCATATCCAGTCGAGGTGCTAGGTACCCAACAGTCACCACGGGGAAGTGAGAAGTAGGAGTTGATGGTGTTATGCTAAAGTGAGAACGCTTGTTTTCTCATATAATCGCATTCACCATTGTTTTGACCACGAAATTGAATTTGAAATAAATAAAAATAATTCCTTCCACAGGGCGTCTTGGAACTTCTCCTCAATGTTCTTCCACTGGTAGGTTATCAGACGACCGCAAGTCTCCAGCCCGTTTATTAAAGCCACGAGAAGCACGTCTTCCGGGTCTCTTTGCTTACGACGCATTGCAAATTAAGTACTAGGCTTTACCTTTTTCGCATCGTTCGGTTCCACAGCACCGTCGGATCCGCCTCTCTTACTGCTTAAACTGCCATCCCTTCCAGAGGCAATGTCCCCCTCTTTTAGTTTTGCCGGGTAGGAGGTAGAGGGTGCATACTCGGCTTCCACTCCCCACTTTGAAGCCTTTGTGTGCCACTTGCTGGGTAAACGATTCATTGACCAAAATGGCCTTTGCTCGCCCAAAGATGACTTCTTCCTATTCGCTAGGGTTGTCACGACCTTCATATTTTGCTACTTTACACATAGCGTTGCGTACCCAAATCCTTTCCTTTTTATTTGCACTTGGCACTATGGCAGTGCCCTAATTTGTTTGAGTCTTGGAGGTAGCTTCAGCCTTTGCTACCCTTTCGACCAGGTTAACCTTAGCATCACCGGTGGCAGTACTAGCGTTGTTGTTCTTCGTCGTCTCTGCAGTCATGCAAAAGTCATTGTGCAATATGCCCCGCCGTTCCGCATGCAGACCCACGGCAATGTGTCCCGTGAGGACTCCCGTTAACACACGGATATCCTTACAGTTAAATCCGATCATGAATTCTGATCTCATTTTGTTAACCGCTGGATATAGCTCCTTGGTATGTCTTCACGCATCGAGTTGTAGGTTAGTTCTTTTCAAGGACTCGATTTGATTTTTCGTACAATAAAGCCAAAGTTGTGCTTATTTCTTCGAGTGCCAGAGATGCGCTCATCTTCGACCCTGATCTCGCGAGCATGTCCGCTTTTTCATTTCCCGGGCTATCAGCGTGCCCAGGCACTCAGCACAGGGGTACTGCGTTGTTTGATGATATCTCGTTTAATAACATCCTGCATTTTTTCACAGCCCTTTATTTCACCACATTGGACTACATGGCCTTTATTGCCGCTTGACTGTCAGAGTATATGGTGATGGTCTTGTCTGTGAAGCAATGCCTTTTCAGTTCCGCTGCAGCCTGTATAAAGGTCGCTATTTCCGCCTGAAATACGCTGCAGTCATCGTTAATTCCGAGGGATGTTCTCAATTCTAGGGATTCACAGAAGAAGCCCGCGCATGTTGGTTTATATGGCGATCTTATCATCTTTTGCGAATTATCGCTCCATTCGCTTCTTTCTGGTTTTCTGGTATTGAATCCCCTGTCGAATGCATATGGCGAGGGCAGATAATCCGTAGTTGGTGCGCCTACAGATGCGCACCTCGCGAGCATGTCCGCTATAAGAGCGTTCCGCAAGACATCTTCTCTAGGTATGAGTCCTCCAAAAACGAAATCGATGCTCCTTTTGATGGACTGAATGAGACGTTCCCAAGCTTCTCCCATCCAAGGAGAATAAGCCGGAATAAAGCGCCACAAAATTCCTTCGATAATATTCGCAATGAGAGGTCCCCATCTCTTAAACATCCTTGTCCAGAAAATTTTTTGTCCCAACAAAGTTTAGACCGTTGTCGCTATAGAAAAACCTCGTCACGACATAAGTTAATAAGGAAATGCCTAACAGCTATATTAGATCGTTTAACAACTCTATCTGCAATCGAAATGTAAGGCGCGTGAAGATCTTTCCGTAACGCTTCACCGTACCTCGACCAAATTTAACCAACAAAGGGCAAAAACAATCCACTCTTCTTGGATCTTTTTAAACATCCAGTCTTCGGCTTGACGAGACTCGAAAGGCATGGCGAAGACTTCTTTAACGGTAGGCCTTTTCTGAAGAATGTGCTTGAACCATAACAAAAAGGCAATTTCTCTGACGGAAGAAGACCATCTAGGTTGATATCTTGCAGACAGAATGTTATACGCACCGTAACAACTTTTTTTGTTTACAAACATGGACCAACATGTTAGATACTTTTATTTCGGAGGTCTCTAGATCAGACGCAGCTAAGCAAGGTGTAACCGGCCATTCCCCAAAAGAATGTTTCAAAAAATCTGGGCCTCTGAATCTTCTCGTATCTTGATTTCCCATCGATGTTACAAAATGTTTTCTACTATAATCAGCCACGTTTTATCGTTAGAGCCAACGTGAAACCACTGACCTATTCGAGTTGCCACGAAGGGAGGCAATTTATTGGTGCTTTTGATCCAAGAGAGCACAGTCTTTGAATCCGTAAAAAACAGAAACTCGTCGATTCGTAGAGTATGTGATTCCTTAATTGCAGCTGCCAATCGAACCCCGAGAACAGCACCTAGCACCTCCAAGCGAAGAATAAATAAATGTTTTAGAGGTGCGACCTTGGCCTTTGTTATAACCTGTGCAACATCAACTTTGGTAGTAGGCCACTGCAGCAAATGCCTTTTTTGAAGCATCGACGAAAACTATCAGACTTAATTTGGATTCGACAAGGTTAAACGATACGTAACGACGAGGGATCCTGATATGCTCAATATTCTTCATTAACTCATGCCACCGGCTCAAACTAATCAAATCCTTCTCTCCACACGTCATGAAGTATGATGCGTCCACGGATAATTAACAAAAAATTGATTCCTAGAGGATCAAAAATCTTCATGATGGTTTTAAGCATCTGTCGCTTTGTTATAACCGCGTCCTCAGTAAGCATATCTTTCTTAACCTCATCGTCCACAAGCTAGTACGAGAAGTGATCAAAAGATAGGTGCCAAAAAATTCCTAAAATTTTGTAAACCAGACTATTGGTGTTGACATTACCATCCGGCATCTGATGCAAAAGATCATGGCTATTTGATTGTATTTCTACAAGCTCAAACTTCATCGAATGACAGATTCTAACAACGGCCTTAGGAAACGCATGTTTGAAAAGGTTAACATACTTAACATACTGCGCGCAAGACGGAGAACACCGGTACCGATCTGACCACCGACGCGCAAACACGTGCTCTGCTTCTGCTTGACCGCACTTAGTACACAGTGATTCCGCGGCCAGTGATCGTGTTCGTCACCACACAAAAGGAAAAAAAACACCTTTTCTCGGTCGCGTGTGCAAAAAAAAAAAAAAAAAACAAACAAGTGCTCAGTGCTGCATTAATAAAATCACAAAACAAAATTTTGCATAAAGTACACAGTGCGTGTGGTCCCTTTACTCCCATTCCATCTCGTTTGCTCGGTTCTGCTTGACCACACTTAGTACACAGTGATTCATATCATTTGTGTATTTTTTATGGTTGGGTAGGCGTAGTAACTGGCGAATAGCGGGTCGTTTGTGCAAATTTTTGTTTTGGCACTGAGTGGAACTCAGGTTAGCGTTGATTCTGATTCGTCGGAATTAAGTCTACCTGGTTACAACTAAGTGCCATTATTCTTTCCTCATCGTGGTCTCGCCGTTTATATACGTAGTGATGTAGCCTACCAACTTCAACCACAATATGGCCAATGTTCCAATCCGGAATTTAATTTTATTTGGCTTAAATTCCACGTCCGTAGGCAATTACCTCTGTTTCATTTATAGAAGCCCAAATTTAGACCGTAATCTTACTTTTAACGAGTTTGATGAGTTCTCCGATTCCATTACATGAATTGTAACCTTTTATCCTCACACTAAAAGCGTTGTTGTGGGCGATTTCAATGTTCACAATTCGAATTGGCTTCGTCACTCTGGACACACAACACCCGAAGGCAGGTACGCTGACATCTTTGCTGAGGTAAACAATCTAACTCAGCTTGTGAATGAGCCGACACGAATTCCGGACATTAGTAGTCAAACAGCCAACACACTGGACTTGTTTCTCACCTCTCACCCATATAAGTACACCATAAATGTATTATCGCCTCTACGTTCGTACTCCAACCACAAAGTTAAAGAACAAGCTCCTAAAAGAACCGTATGGCAATACGAGAAAGCCAAATGGGAATAATTAAACGGTTTCTTTAGGAGTTTTAACTATCTATATTTTAACTATCAGGTTAAAAGAGGTGAGCTTTCGGTCTTATAAGGCCAACCCAACTGAGGAAAACCAAATAAAGTTTAAGCGAGCCAGAAATGACTGCAATTCCATATTAATCGTGTGAAATTCTCCTACGCCCAAAATTTGAGGCAAAAAATACTACAAAGTTCCACCGGTAGTAAAAACTTTTGGTCGTTTGTTAAGAATATTAAGAATTCGGCCTCAAATCTATCCCGACAATCATTTGCAATGACATTCCAGCTGTCAGCTCTTTGGATAATCTGCCAATCTGCTTGCTGCTCATTTTGCAGCTAGCTCAACGCTGCCAGATTGTGCTTTATCTCCCCCTGTACTAGACCGCGTATTCTATGGAACCCATCCATTTTCCCACTCGTACAGTGGCAAGAGTTCTTCGAGTTCTCAAAGTACATAAATCCGCTGCTCCAGATGGTATTTCTCCTATCGTTCTGAAGAGATGTTCTTCCACGTTGGCAAAACCACTGCGTAAGCTTTTCTATCTGTCTTATTCTTCAGGGCTCTTTCCGAGAAGATGGAAAACAGCATTTGTCCAGCCTGTCTCAAAAAAAGGCGAATCTTCCTCTCCCTCCTCTTACCGACCAATTGCACTTACGTCCCTTCTTTCCAAATTCATGGAAACGCTGATAAATCGTCAGCTTATGAAATATCTTGAATCGCGGAAACTTCTTAATAACCGGCAGTACGGTTTTCGCCGCAATAGGTCCACTGGTGATTTGATGACATATCTAACCGAAAAGTGGAACCTATCTATTGACCGTGGTGGTGAAAGTAAGGTCGTTGCGCTTGATATTTCAAAGGCACCAAGCTCTTTTGTCAAAAATGCGTGCATTTGGAATATTCATGATACCTTTATTCAATGGATTAGAAATTACCTTTCGGACCGTTCAATTCAAGTTGTTTTGGACGGTTTCAAGTCTGCAACTTACCAAATAAATGCTGGTGTTCCCCAAGGATCCGTTTTGTCTCCGACTCTCTTTCTCATTTTTATAAATGATCTACTCTCTGTTACTTCTAATCCTATTCCTTCCTTCGCCGATGTCAGTACCCTCAGCTTTACATATTCGTTTCCTGGGCAACGCCCCTCATCTTCGGGTGTCGAACTGGAACGGCAACGTATGTTAAGCTCATTAAATTCCGATCTTGACAGCATTCTTGAGTGGGGTAAAACCAATAGAGTGGAATTTAATGCTTCCACAATAAAATGTTGTCTTCTGTCACTAAAGCGAAACCCCAAATACTCTGCCGTTATCCATGAATGGCACTTGCATCGCTGAATCCGAAAGACTTTCCATTCTCGGTATGTGTGGTAATGACAACCTTCGTTAGAATGACCACATATTCGACGTCGCCAAGAACGCTGCGAAGTGTCTAGGCTTCCTAAAGCGATGCAAGAAATATTTTACCCCTTCTCATCTGGCTAGAATCTACAAGGCGTTTATTCGCCCAAAACTTGAGTACAACGCTCATATCTGGTCCGGTGCACCAATTACATATTTGGAGCTCCTTAACAGAATTCAAAAACGCGCGATAAAACTTATTGGCGACCGAGATATTGCGAATTCGCTTGACCCTCTTAGTCATCGTCGTAATGTCTCCTGCCTATCGTTGTTCTATCGATACTACCATCACAAGTGCTCAAACGAAATAGACAGTTGCATTCCTCCCCTTCAACACTTCAACGTTTTTACTCGCCACGCCAGGAATGCTCATCATTCTGTGAAATTTAAGGATCCGTTTTTCTGCCGTACAACACGAATGTGGAATGCTCTGCCTCACTCTGTTTTTCCTGACCATTACAATTTACAAACATTTAAAATCAATGTGCATCGGTTTCTTATCCTTTCTTCTAATTCCTCATTTCCCTAACGCCCGTGCTGTGTTACTATCACATTATAAGGGTGCTAACAATCCCTTTTGCACGTGCAAATTATAAAAAAAAACCCCACCATAACCTCCATGATGTATACTGTCGGTTGTATAGAGCTTCTATAGTTGGTCTTCAGCTTTGATTCGGATTCTGTGGAACATCTCACGTACATCAGCGTTCACAGCTAATTGGCGCTCTCGGAATTTGGAAAGGCCGGCATGTAACGGAACCAGGTTGTCTGGGCCTTTCATCATGTAAGTTTTTAGTGATATGCCGTTGACTTTCGCAGCTACGTTCGCTACATATTTAGGTTTTGTTGGATATTTGTTTGGGTTTACAATGATAAAGGTTTGGGGCGTACCAAACCCGAGGCCACTTCTTCTCCAGAACCTCCTGAGAAGCGATTCGTGCATACCCCTTAGAGAGCAGATCCTGAAAACAGTTGTTTTGCCACTGTCGGGTAATTTGACATCATCTGAATCCCACTATAGGCCAATCTCATATTGCCTGTCCATCAGTTTTAACGAAGTTTCCTAAGGCCCGACTTACTTCTCGACTAAGCAGTTCACCCTTTGGAGGCATGTCACGAAACTCTTCGGTATTGAATTGACGCCGAACTAGATCGTAGAGGTCACCCCCGACTTCCTCCTTAATAGCATCGTGGAACGTGAGTTTCATAGATGGTTTCAGTATCTGATGAAAGCAAGACACATTAATCGATGGAGCTGATTTTCCATACATGATCCAGCCTTGTAGAGTTTAAGGTTCCTCTTCTTTGCCATGGCACTGACCGTGGCCTAATAAGAATTTAGCTCGGTCGAGCATCCACAAGATCAGAAAGTGAAACCCCTCGAAGAAAGGGGTATAAGCTTTTTAAACGTGTGACATCGGTAGACTGACAAGCTAGACCCAAGACTTTGATGGTATAAACGTTCTTTAAAATGTACCGATTACAAACCTTAAATCAGGACACATAAAAAAGATCTTCCTCTATCATCGACAGCGAGGACCCATCATCCAAGAATGCATACATAGGTATCCACAAACAAATCCCCAGATCCATATCTCCGAATCCAAACTAAATATTATGAACATAATTGTGATATCAGACCCAACATGACATTTGATGTCTTATGCAACAATGGGTGGTAACGTCGGTTACATCCATTGGTACCGCACGATCTTTTTTTTCCACATACTTTTCACTGCTGTCTTGATGGATCCAGATATATAAAAGAAATACAATTCCTTATAGTTAAAGTTTGTCTATGTTCCGGTGTTAAAGCTAAAAACTCTTCGCATTGAAACAAAGCATATTGTTGTTTGTTGCACTTCCAACATAGACCGGTTGACGCAGACGATGAAACGGGATTATGCAATAGCACTCGAGAAGATTTGTTATTTACAGCTGACTGCGACTTCTTCTGCTCCGAGTATCCGCCAGGTCTCATCAAATCAGGCGGTAAATTAATGACCTTTTCCGTCAGAAACTCAACAAACTGTTGAAAATTGACCCGTGGCAAAATCGATTTTCTCTTTAATATTGAAGCTGAATTAGTCAGACCATACCCATTCGTAAGGTCGTATGTCTATATGTCTAAATGGTGTTTAAAAGAGTTTATTATAATAATAATGTCGTCTAAATAGACGAACTCGTTTGTTTCCAAATCGGCCCAAGCCTTATATCGGCAACGAAACAACACTTTCTACATCTACACCTGCACCATCCGCTAATGAAACCGAATCTATATTGCCTTTAATTAATCCTATACCCAAATCTTTTATCATTCTCCAACCATCCCTACAAATTACCGACCACGAAGCTCCGGAATCTGAAAGCCTTAACAAGTTAACCCCATAAATGCTAACTCTAATGTACGGGACGCGTGTCATGACCATTTGCCTCGAGTGTATAACCTAACTGGATAATATCCCTGCGATGAGCTCATCCTTTCCACATTTGCCCTCTCCGTTTCCCACCGTCTTCCCAGCACAACCAAATCATTGACCGACTTTGGATCAGCCAATCCAAATTGTGTCTGGTAAAACGGGGCCAGATTCCTTAAAAGAAACGCCAGCTGCCGCCTTTCAGAAAGAGGTTCAGATAACCTCCGAAACATATTTGCCATCGTCGCCATGTATACGCCGATCGATTCTTCCTTACCCTGCGTACGACGTCTGATCTCATCTAACAAGAGATCGTCGTGGCTAGGAGGAAGAACTTATTCTTTTAATTCCCTGAGCAGTTCTTGCCACGTACCAATTGTGACCCTAATCGCCCTAAACCAAAGAAGTGCCTCCCGATGAATAAATCAACAGCCTACCTAAACAAATGTGCTTCTGTCACCCCCTGGCTTGACGAAGCTCCATAACCCTCACCAAAAATGCGTTCACTGACGCTCCACAGCGTTCACCTGTGAACTTCACATCCCATTTTTCAATTCTCTCCGCACATCGTTCAGATGATTGGAGAGTTGAATCACAAACTGTCGAAAGAGGTTTGGTTGAACCTTGAGGAACACTATTCCTCACCACACCGAACGTGGTCGCCTTTCCCCTCCTTCAATATTATTCTCATCGCCTTCGTAATCGGTTAAGATACCTAATAGCACTATTAATCGATTGCGAAGTTTCCCCTTATCAGAAACCTCTTCTGGTTCCTCCGTGATGGCCCTCCATAAGCGCGCTAATGCCCATTCGATCTTAGATAAGATCTTTAAATATTCCCCTGACTTGGGATTGGTTGGCGGATTCTTTAGGAGAACTTGAATTTCCCCTCAATGGCATCGCACTCCGCTTCGAAAGTAAACGGATAGACCCCCGACGTTCCAGCAACCTTCATGCTCTAAGCGTTCGCCGCATAGAGTCCACATTTTCCGTGGAAGACCCGAACGTCCATTTCGTAATGGAGTTCATCTTGAATTAATCTATTTATTTCCATTATAGCAAAAAAAAATTTTAAAAATTAAAACAAATTATTCCTACACGAAATTATTTAAAATAAGCTGCCACGAAAAATGTTAAATTCCAACTTCAAAGTAAATCCAAACGCGATAAAAAAACTAAACCAATAAAAACAATAATTATATCCCAAAAAGTAAAAAAAAAATTTTGAAAACAAAAAAATGTTGGCTCTTGGTAGCCCTAACACAAAGAGTAATGTTAAACAAAACAATAACAAAATATGCCGTAGAAAAAAAAAATTCCGCTCCGCAAAACTTGCGAACGAAATAAACCACGGTTTATGAAATGGAATATGTAAGATAATGTAATATGTCATGTGATCAAATAACATGTGAATAAAAATAAGTAGGTAAAAATATTAAAGTACAATAAAAATATGTAACAAATAAAACTGAAACGATCTTACTTGAGTTTTATTACGTTTGAATCCAATTCAGTTTGAATTCAATTGGGATAACGATGAAATTTTGTTTTATTGCGGTTACGCTCGCCGGTAATGGTCTTAATTATTAATACCCACTAAAAGATAAAAAAAGCAGCAAAGTAAATATAGCAAAATAAGTAAAATGTACACTTCCCTTACGGATTCTTAACAACAATAAACGCAGTACAATAACTTTCAGTTTAATTAACTAAATCGATTCAAGATTTATTAAAACAAATGGTATTTTAATTTTCAAAAGCGCCAATTGTTGCACTTTAAATTATAGGGTTGACAAATTAAACAAAAGAATTTAAATGCGTGAAAAAGAAATTTGCCGAACAATTTGAAGAAAAAAAGGTGAAGTGATGGTGGGTAAAGTAGGCGCCACACAATTTTTAAAAAAGGAATTGTGAAACCTTTTTGGAGAAGAATGATTACTAAAAAAGAAAAATTAGATCAAAAAACAGATTTAAAAAAAAACATTATATAGCTCGTCTGAGCAACGGTCGATTTATTAATTTGACGTTAAATTGCGGAACTACAAAAGAAAATATCGCCGTTCGAAATAGCCCGCTATCGCTATTTCCCGAAAGTGACAAAGAAACAAAATAAAGGGTCGCGTGTCCCGTGATTTTCGGGATATTACCGTAACGAAAGCCCACCGGGTTTTCAAAATACAACTCCCAACCAAACGCAAAATTTTAAAGGACCAAAAAATCACTATACTTAGCTCTTAACAAAATATTCGTGCTCCCCCAAGATTCCTATTAGGTGTATACTGGGGTTCAGCTGCCGCTAAATCCCTTGTCTGTCGTCTTCTTCTCTATCCTTTTTTCAAAAGCTTCCTATACCTTTAATGGCCAACCAAGAAGTGTTGGTTTGTCCATTTCAAAGTTTCTTTGTCCGCGATGGACCCTTCACTCTCTCTCTTTCATACCCCCACATTCAGCCATTACGGAATCCACTGCGGCTTTTTCTTTTTCATGCACTCTGTTACTTTACTGAAGTGTGCCACCGCCACCGTCTCATTCACTCGTTCGTATTCGATGCAACTCCGAGGCTGAGCGAATCGATGGACACATTCACACAAGTTCCCCAACAAGACGTGTTCACAAACACTTAAACAATTCGACAAGATAGAGGCTTGAAAGAATCGAGAAATGGTTGAAACTCGAAAATGTCCCCAACGAATAAAAGTTAATAGCAAAACTATACAAACCTAGCCTAAAAATTAAAAAGAAAGGAAAGAATGATTCAACGAATATGGATTTAAGTTTTGGGACAATGTTGGCTGGTATCCCAACTTAGTACAACCCAAGGAGTCTTTGAGGAGGAGGAAATGTAAAATGAATGACCGAAAAACTATTGTAACCCGGTGGACTTTCGCGCAGATTTGGGGGAAGGGGAATCTGTATAGCGTGCTATTGTTGGGCTATTGGCCATGGATGTCCTCGTTTAAGTTTTGTTATGTGAATTGTTGGTTAATGTTGTTGGAGGTCGCCTGCCCATATGGTCTTTTAAGTTGACGTCAGGGGGTTTATCGTTTAAGGCCACTCGCCACCGCCTTTGTTAGCTCCTTCATGACAGGTTTTCGTCTTTGGCCGTCCGGCTTTACCCGCGTCTAGCGTACTGTTGTAGCATATTGTTTTTGTATTTGTATTTGTTGTTGATGGTGTGTGTTTTATGTGGGCACCTCCCTTAGTTGTAGTGTTGTATATTAATGCTTTTTTGGTTTTGTGATTTTGTTCCTGTGTTAAGGTGTAGGTCATCTGCCCGATTGATTTGTTTCGTTGGTGTATGGTATTAGATCATCCTCTCTCAACCCATAGATTTAGCGTTGGGGTGTGTCAAGGGATCATCCTCCCCCACCCATCGTTGGTTAGTCCAACAGTCCATTTGGCTCTTACGGGGTCGTCATCTTCACCCGTTTGGAATCACGTTTGGGTGTGCCTAGGGATCGTCCTCCTCCACCCATCGTTGTCGAAAAGCCAACTGTCCGTTGGGCTCGATACCTGCTTTTGTCAGCCTCAGGGTCTCATGAAAACGAGCTACCTTGATTGGGATTAGAAATCAATCAGAGGCGGCCAGTTAACGAATCTCCCAGCAGGACGAAGGAAAGAAATGACATGATAGGGTGCAAAAAGTGGATTGGGTATGGAAGTGGAAGATTTGGACGGGAAATAAATCTATGTGGCATTTTATAACGCAACATGTTAATGGAAAATAATCAAAATAATATTGATTTACGTGACTAACATATCATAAGTAAGTTGATCATACATTTTCAGTTGACAATAAATTTAAGTAAGCACCGATTTCGCAGGTTATGGATGGTTATATTGAAATAGTTAATTACTCTTACACAATTGCGCACTGGTTTAAGATGCTTTTAATATAAAATGATCCAAATTCTCACAAATATTATTTGTGGTACTCGAAAACACTTTTAACAACATTTAAAATCACTTACTAGTAGTAGTAAATTGTTTTGCGAAGCGTACCAGCTACCTCCTGTACTCTTTCTTCTGTCAATCACAGCGCTTTCTACTTACTACTAATTGAAAGATAAAACATATTAACCTAGATAAAAAAGTCGCCTAAGAAAATTCAATAACTAAACTATCAAAGTTTGTAACATAAAATACTTCAAAATCTATCAAATATAATTGTTTCCCACTTTTTTTTCCTTACTAAACTTTCTGACTAAACTTACAAAGGCGACCCTTATCGTGCCATGATAACCGACTATTTGATGCCTGAAATTGAAGCTCGTGATCTCGGCGACATTTGGTTTCAGCAAGACGGCGCCACTTCCCACACATCGCATCAATCACATAATTGAACACATAATTTCACGTTTTGGGCCGGTCGATTGGCCACCAAGATCGTGTGATATCACACCGTTAGAGTTTTTCCTGTGGGGATATGTAAAGTCAAAAGCTTATGCCGACAAACCCGCTTCGATTCAGGCCTTGGAGGAAAACATCACGCGTGTCATTCGCCAGTTACCAGTCGAAATGCTCGAACGAGTGATTGAAAATTGGACTCAACGGATGGACCATCTGCGACGTAGCAATGGCCAACATTTGATAGACATAATCTTCAAAAAATAAATGCCAAAGAATGTTCTTTCAAATGATAATAAACATTCTCCATTAAATTTGAATTTTCTGTGTTTTTTTTTTTAAAAAAGTAGGGAACCTCGAAATGGATCACCCTTTACTTTCTTTCTTCCAATCAGATGCTTTTGCTCCTGCCTGTCAAAGAAAGTTGGGCCATATAAACCCATATAATTCCAGTCATGAGTGCGAGAGTCTTATTTGAATTGCACGTAAAAGCCCATATTAGTGGAAATTTTGTGGGTAAAAACAGCTGGGTTTAAGCTTTATTTCCAATACTATAATATTTTATTATGCTAGTAGTTGTGTGGTAAGTATGTTTCGATAAACCCATATTCACCGCATATTTTGCACGTTTATTTTACCTTGTAATCTGCTCACGTCATTTTAAAAATGGCATTTTATGGCGGCGGCCATTAAAACCAATATAATTCCAGTCATGAGTGCAAGGTTCTCATTGGAATTGCACGTAAAAGCACATATAAGTGCAAATTTTGTGCGTAAAAACAGCAATGTTTAGGCTTAGAGGTCAACTGAGAGATTCTCTCTCGAGTTGACTATCTGGCTAATTCTCATCTGTGGTTGATACTTTACCTGTTATCACTATGTTCCCTTATGTTACACTTATCTCGTAAAATTCTTCTCTTCATGCAACCAAAGTACAACTGAGTCCTACAAACGACTTGGTTAATTTAAGTGTTTTAGATGTTTACTTTAGTGGCTTGATTTATTGACAGTTGAGAAATAGATCTATCGAGTCTTGAAAAATGTTTTCGACAGTTACAAATAGTAATTTGGCAGAATTTTTATTGGTTTTAAATGTGGTACATAGTTTCATTTTAAATTTAAATACAGACTAGGACCACCTTGGTCAATGGAACGGTACGAATGGAACGGTGTTGATGGAACCCTTCCTCTCTCTATCTATCCATCCGGCCAGGAGCTGATAAATTCGTACATTCCTTTTTGGACAAAATTTACCGGTTAGTTTGTTAGAAGCTCCCGAATCGTTGTCTGGGTTGTAGTTAAGAAAACTAAAGCACCCCGCACACTATAACGGAACGGAAAGGATCGGAAGTGAACGGACATTTATAAAAGCATGTAATTTAGTCAGAGTCCGCACACTATCGCGGATCGGAACAGAGCGGAAGTGCTCTGATCGGACCGGAATTGCTTGGACTGCTCACAGAGCAAATTCTTCCGCGGCACCCTCTACTATTTATTGAAATTATTTTATTTCCTATATAATATATATAATAATAATACATATTAATATAGTAAAATATATTCTAATATAGTAATGTAATATTGAAGTGACATTGTCGCGCAATTTTATATTTGTTGTTTGTTAATTAATTAATATAACTGAAGAACTAATTATTGGTAGTTAACCATACTTGATAAATAAATAACTACACACAACGCCAAAAACTCTTCGTCTTCGAAGTGTTCATTGCAAAAGAAAAAAAAACACACACTAAAACTTTATGAAGCTAGTCCATACAAATAATTTGTTCCGCAGAAGTCCGAAGAATTCCGAGCGAATTTGCGAAGGTTCAGAATTTCCGATCCATTTCCTTTAAGGAACGAAAATTGTTAAAAGCATGTTTAGGGGCTAGTTATAGCTATCATTCAAATGCATCATTGAACATTTTGTGTTGATCAACTCTAACCTTAAAACCTGTTCCAGTGGCCTTTCACTGACAGAAATTTTCCACTGATTTGTTCCAATGATGTTTTTTTTTCGAGTGAGTGAGCACGCCTTCTACTAACCTGCCCTATAAAGTAAAAAAAATTCTCAAACGATTAGTGAATAAGCATATTAAAGTGTTTTAAGGCACTAATATTGACCAAATAATAAGTGATTAGTTATTATTGAAAATCTTTTTAAATATTCCGCGTTCCCGCAGCAGACAACACCATTCCGGATTTAGCCCCCTCCAGATGTAACAGGGATAACTACTGTCCTCCCATTATTATGTCTAATGTTAATATTAGGGATCTTATCGCGGATTTTAAAGGGATCTTCGGTTTCTTCCGAATATAAAATCGTAAATCGTGGTAATATACCAATACTGTACGTAAACCACAGTAGGGTCCATCGGCTCGGCATTCAGGCTCACTCCTTCACCTTGAAAGAGGACCGAACCTCAAACACTGTCCTTAGGGGCCTCACCTCGGTTTACCCCGAAACCGAAATTCTTGAGGAGCTTCAAACGAAGGTAAACAACGTTGACAAGGTTTCAAGACTTGAAACCCTCCGCTCTAAACAAGAGAAAATCATTTACAACCTTTTCTTCCTGCCTGGAACCAGTGCTGGCGAGATTTTGAAATTAAAGTATCTCTTAAATACGCGAATATACTGGAAGAAACCACGGGGTAACAAGGGGCACTGCAGTTAGACTTTGCCAACAATTTGGACACCTTTCCAAAAACTGCGCGAACTAAATTAACTGCGTTAAATGCAATAATCAATATGACCCCGAGAGCTGTCCCGTCGAAATGGAGGAAGGGACCAAGGCCACCTGTGTTAACTGTGGTGAAAACCACACGGCTAATTTTAAGGTCAGCAAAGCAACAAAGAATATGACCAAAAGGGAAACAAATTTTCGTGCAGCCAAAGAAAAAAGGAGTAGTGTGCAGTCACTCTCAAACTTCATCTCCAATGGTAACCTCGTGACTACAGCGGTCTCTTTTGCCAGTCACCTTCATTTAGGAAACTCACTTAAGAAGTCAGCACAGGGTTTTCCTGGACTCATATCACGTTTTAAGAAACGACCCCCAACAGGGTGTTGCCATTTTTTTCAAAAATAGTCCTTCACGCTAGTTCTTTGCCTTTTTATTAGTATAAATATAAAAGATGATAACATTTTTAAGAAAATTCTCTTCGGATTTATATACTTTCCTACCAACAGTTCCACAGCGGCACTGACTATCGAATTCCGATGGCGCTGGGGTGACTCCTGGCAAAACCTTAATGGCAAGATCCTTAAATCATGGCTTCTTAAAGCGCAGAATCCCTCCCTGGGTAACATAACTTCCTTCACTCCGACTTTCCCAAGAAACTCCTCATTTCCAGACCACTTTCTCATTTCCCACCACCAGATGAACGTTGTTAACTGAATCTTCTCCGTTCAGACACTCCCTATATTCTCGAAACACTTTCCACTCTTGCTGACAATCAACCTTGAAGAAGCCGTTATTTGTTTTCAGGAACCTTTTATCTCCAGGTCCTTTAGGAAAACTGACTGGAATGCCTTCAGCGAAGTAGAGCTGTATCAATCGTTAAAATTTAATGATCGAATAATTCAAGTATTGGTTTAAAAAATTAATAGGTCATTTCAATCAATCATTCATTCAATGATATAAAGGGTGATCCATTTCGAGGTTCCACACCAAACCGTTGGTTTTTCTGGATGAAGTGGCAGTTCTTCAATCTCTTCAGGTTGCTCTTCGTCTCAAATGCGGCAATTTTGTTTGTTTACACACCCATTGAGCTAGAAATGGCCCTCATCGCTAAACAAAATTTGCCTCGAAAACGTCAGATCTTCTTGGAACTTTTCAAGAGCCCATAGAGCGAAGCGATGTCGCTTGGGAAGGTCGAGCGGCTTCAGTTGTTGCACAAGCTGTATTTTGTACGCTTTCAATTTAAGATCTTGACGTAAAATGCGTCAAGTCGTTCCATACGTCAGTCAGAGTTGCTGCAAACGGCGCCGAATCGACTCTCTACGGTCTTCGTGTAGACTCTCAGCTACGGCCGCTATATTTTCTTCACAGCGTGCTGGACGTGGTCTATTCGGTCGAATATTATCCAATAATGAATGCTGGGTCTCAAAATGGGTGATGGTGTTGCGAATAGTACGCTCAATAGGCCGATTATGTTGACCATAAGTTGAGCGAAGTGCACGAAACACATTCCTCACAGAACGTGAATTTTCATAATAAAGTTGAACAATTTGAAAAACGTTGTTCACGCGTAAGTCTTTCCATTATGAAATGTCAAACAATACTAAACAAAAATAACATGACAACATGACACGACTCACATGTGATCTGTCAAAAAAGGCTATTGAAAAAAGTATCTCTACTTGGATCACCCGTTATATGAGTCTTGTATTGCTCCATTCAATTTCAATACAATTACAAATCCCAATCATCCCTCATTGAGACAGACAGATTCAGATGGATTGTAAGAGTGTATACAGCCAAACAAATGTATAACATTGAAACACATTTTTGCAGAACTATACTTGTTTCGCTCTTCCTTAAAGTCGCATATGGAGATTCATAAGCCAGGCAGTCGCTCGAGAAAAGTATTGCCTCTGTGAATGATTGATGTGAGGTTGTGTTGTTCCGTTCTTTCCTAACCGGTTAATCGAAATAAATGAACAAGCCAGATGCGTAACAAAAGTATTGACTCTGTGAACGATTGATATGTGGATATGTGATTGCAATAACCAATACATAATTGTGATCAGGTCAAAAAGATCGAATCAATCACGATTGACACAACTCTACAGCGAAGACCTGGATAGGTTTCTATGTCTCTTTCAATCCCCCCACACGCCTTCACACTGAAATAGACACACACATTGCACTGTTTAGTGAAATACTGACGGGGACCATTGAAAGTCACTACACAAGGGCCACTGCTTCCTTTAATAAGTATAAGAACCCCCTAGAGATATCGAGCAATTGTTTAAAACTAAACATCACTGGCAAAGACAGCTTAAAAATATAAATTTTAGATCTCTACACAGAGCTCTCAGCTAGAATATTCCTCCTGAATAAAATTATACAGGATAAAATTAAAATTTAGCTCAATGGCCAACTCAAGAGCAGACTGTCCAAGATTAACTCCGGGGGGCAGAAAAACCATTCTTCTGTGTCAAAGATTAACCTCTCCAGAGGAGAATCCCATTGACCCCATTCCCGACCATCAATTCGGTTTCCGAAAGGGACACTCCACTGTCAAAAATCAAAAATCCTCTATTACAAAACACTCATTAGACCCATCCTAACATATGCTTTCCCAATATGGTTCACCATATCCCCCACTGTGGCAATGGAAATGGAAATTTTTGAAAGGAAGATACTTCGCCTGTGCGCGGGAAAAACTGCGAATCCCGAAATAAGAGCTTTTCCAACGCGCATATCTACAACGACACAGTAAACATTCCGCTGATGAGATTCAAATTATTATTAATGAAAAAGACCATCTCTATACTCCACCGCACAGAAAACAGCCATATATTTCCTCCCAGGTCATCTCCTCTTGGGACAACGAAGCCTACCCTTCACCCGCTGGAATTTCTTTGATTAACCTCGACGCAACTCCCTATAACTTACCCCTGCCGTTCTACCTAAAAGAAATTACAGGTCACAAATTCGGCTAAACATAACATTCCGTTTCCCCCTGAAAGCTGGGACGACTCGATTTGCGGTTTTTCTCGGAAGAGGGATTCCACCTGTCACACATAATCCTTCATTAAAAAACAAAACATATAACATACTTTTACTTATTTTTTTTTCCTAATACCCTCGAAAACAGTATTTCCTCTGCCTTACAATTATTATTAACATTACATCTTACTAACCCATGTACTTTAGCATACTATACACACTTGTCAAAAGATAGCAGAGAAAAACTAAAGAAAAAAAACCTACAAACATTATAAAAATGCAAAAGAGCACTCTGCTCACAATAAAAAAATGCAATTTATACACTTCGTATACTCACAAGAAATTTTACTATAACTCGTATCTAGGATTGTATTTTATCTCATTATATAACTCATACAACTTATGTACACACTCAAAAGTGTATTCATACAACAAATATAAAAAAACATACAAAAATCTACAAAAAAGACTGTAGTCTCTCGCATAGCCTTCTGTACCTTTGAAGTGGTATTTATATCTTTGTATAATGTGTATACGCTCATCTTCCTACATTTTAAATTTAAGTAGATCTATATCAATCGTTCAAATTTAATGATCGAATCATTCAAGTATCGGTTGAAAAAATTAATCGGTCATTTCAATCAATCATTCAATGACAGATACAAGTCTTGGATTGCACCATTCAATTTCAATACAATCAGAAATCCCAATCATCCCTCATTGAGTTTAGCGCCGATAGAGACAGACAGATTCAGATGGATTTTAAGATTGAAAACAGCCAAATAAATGCATAATTTCGCAACACATTTTTTGCAGAACTATACTTCTTTCGCTCTTTCTTAAAGTCTCATATCGAGATATATAAACCAAACAGTCCCTCGAGAAAAGTATTGCCTCTGCGAATGATTGATGTGAGGTTGTGTTGTTCCGTTCTTTCTGAACCAGATAATCCAAAAAAAGTATGTTTTATTGTATTATTGCATATATTATATATTAAATTGGTAATTTTTGGTGTAAAATATTTATAGAAAATAGTTTTGGAATGGTTTTTTAAATATATATTAAATTCTTTGTTTGTTTTATTATTTATTTATTATTTTATTGTTTTTAATCAACATATTTATGTTTAATGTACTTACTTACTTAACGGGCTCTCGACCCGTGAAGAGTCCCTGCCTAAAATACGGCAGCCTTCCACCCTCTGCGACGCCGAGCACGCTGCTTCCAGCGCTCTGGCATCCGCGATGGCTTGGTCTTTAAAACGGAGGTTCGGTCTTCCTTGTCGTCTCGAACCTGGGGGCTGGGATTCGAAGATCCTCTTGGCTGGAGCGTTGTTGTCCATTCGCCCGATGTGGCTGAGCCAATGTAGTCGACGAGTTTTAGCTTTTCGGACTACATCCACATCTTGGTACAGCTCATAGAGTTCGCGGTTGTATCTTCTCCTCCATTCGCCTTCCTCGCACACAGGACCAAATATCCGTCGAAGGATTTTTCTTTCACAGGATCCCAGTATTAACTCTCCTTTCCTGCTTATCCTCCAGCACTCGGCACCGTATAGCAGAACTGGTAGGATAAGGGTTCTCTAGAGCATGCACTTTGTCCTTCGAGTTAGGAGTTTTGAACCCATTTGTTTTGCCAAACCGAAGTAGCAGCGGTTTCCTAGGGTAATTCTTCTACGGATTTCCACTAAGATTTCATTTGTGGAGTTGATGTTTACCCCGAGGTAGATGAACTCCTTAACTAATTCGAAGCTGACATTTTGTCCTAGTCGGTGGACGGACGATTGTGTGTTTGTTGATAGCATATATTTAGTCTTGTCCTCATTCACTTCAAGGCCAACTAGTTTCACCTGTTCTGAAAGCCTCTCTCACGGCACGCTGGGATCGACCGATGATATCTATATTGTCTGCATACCCCAGCAGTTGAACTGATCTGTTGAAGATAGTGCCTTCCGTGATGACACCTGCCCTGTGCACTATCTGCTCAAGAACAAGACTGAAAACTGCACATTGCACCGCGTGTTATCTAGTGTCACGCGACATATCAGAATCAGTTTTGAGGGGTTTCCGAATTCGGCCATCGCCACATAAAGCTCCTGACGATGAATGCTGTTATCTGCGGCTTTAAAGTCGATGAAGAGGTGGTGTGTCTGGACTTGAAACTCGTTGGTCTACAGTTGATCTGCCGAGCCGGAAGCCACACTGGTACATTCCGATTAGTGTTTTGCAGAAAGCTTTGAGGCGTTCACACTGTACGTTGGAAAGGATCGTATATTCCGACATTAAGCAGAGATATGCCTCTATAGTTCTTTCAAGACATAGGATCGCCTTTCTTGTAGATGGGACATATGGAGCTAATGGTCCGGTCATCGGGCATGCTTTCCTCCACCAAAACTTGGTTGATGATTTGGTGTATGCGCTGGAAATGCTGCTTAAATACAGCTACTATACCCTGCTCGTCGGTGACTAGGTTTCCATCGCTGTCACGAAGAGCCTGCGTTCCGATCTTAAAGCCAGCAGGCAGTTGCTTGGCTTTCTTATAGAACTTCCGGATGTTGTTTCGGTCGCGGGACTTTTCGATCTCCTTGAGCTGGGAGACTGCGTGCGCTCTTTTTTTTCTACGCAGGATCTTTTCCTCCCTTCCCTGGCTCGGTACTCATCTCTTGCTGTCCTTGTTTTCCTCTGCAGCGTTCTAATGTGTGCATCCTCTGTCACCTTTTTCCGGTATACGCATACATCATCATACCACGGGCTTTTTCTCTGGGGTGGCTGGTATCCTAGGGTGGTTTCGGCTACCTCCTTGATGATGTCGCGATACTGAGACCACTGGTTGTTGGCGTCTGTGGTAGGTGAATGCACGGTGGGGAGTTTCTCACTCAGGCGCTCTTTGTAGGCTCTGGCGACTCCAGATGTGCTTAGGCGTCCAAAGTTGAATTTCTTCTTTTGGGCAGGTCGCAGCTTCTTCTCGTTGGACAGTCGAGCCAGGTCTGAATCTAGCTGCAACAAGAAAATGGTCAAAGTCGACGTTTGCCCCTCGGTAAGTGCGCACGTTCATTACTTTGGATCGAAGCCGATTTCCCACGACGAATCCGCATCCTTACACGTGCAATCTTTTGTTACAACTGCAATAAATGTCACAATTTTGTCTTTTCATAGTTCCTGATCCTATCCATCGTATCTCCTGGATCGCGGTAATGTCGGCCTTGTACCGCGAAAGGACAGACTCAAGTTTTTGAGTAGCACCTAGAGTGTAGAGTGTCCGCATATTCCAGGTACACACTCGCATGTCCCTTAACGTTCCGGGTCTATTTTGCCTTTGAAGTACATTTATATCCGAGGCTGCCATAGTCTCCCCCAACCCCCAACCTGGAGGGCCAGGCCCTGTTCTTGACCCTAGGACAGTAGGCCCGTAATTCCGGTGCCAGTAACCCACTTCGGAGATGTGAGTGCTGCCGTTGACCCATCAAGGGCTAATCCGCGGATTGGGGGAGTTCAAGGGAGTTCTCTTGTTCCACCTAAGTGGAACTGTGGACGCCGCCGTTGATGCATCCGTAGAATTCGTGCGCCGCCGTCCGGAAACAGGAGGAGGGCCTTAGTGAGCTGGCACTCCTCCCCCCTCTCTCGTCAGCTGCCACAACGACCTTCCACAGGGGCTGGTTACCCCATCTCCGGTCGAGGTGCTAGGTACCCAGCAGTCACCACGGGGAGGTGAGAAGTAGGAGTTGATGGTGTTATGCTAAAGTGAGAACGCTTGTGTTCTCATATAATCGCCTTCACCATCCTTTTGACCACCAATGTTTAATGTACATATATACACATTCCGGTTCTGTGCATCGATGAAAAGGAGTATTTTTAATCCTTTTTAAATTATATTGTGTTACAAACTTTTACGTTTAATCAATTTTCTTAGCTGTTTCTTGTCTTAGGCAGCTTTGGAAATTTTTTATATAAGGTAATATACTTTATTTTAAAATGTATAATAAGTGAATGACAGAAGGAGGAGAAGAGAAGGTAGCTGGAATGCACTGCATATATAAAGGGTGTTTTAGTTACTTACTTACTTAGGTGGCGCTACAGTCCGGGGTGGACCTGGGGATCAACCAATACGCCTCTCCAGTTAGCACGATCTTTGGCTAACTGCCTCCAGTTGCGCACTCCAAGTTGGTTGAGGTCACCTTCCACTTGCCCGCGCCACCTTAGGCGAGGTCTTCCTCTACTGCGTTTTCCCTCCGGGTTGGATTCGAAGACTCATCTTGCCGGAGCGTTGGTGTCCATTCGCTCTACATGTCCCAGCCATCTTAGACGACTAATCCGTATTTTTCTGACCAGGTCGATGTCGCTGTACAGCTCGTAAAGTTCGCTGTTAAATCTCCTCCTCCAAAGCCCGTCAACGCAAACGTGACCGAAAATCAATCGAAGAATTTTGCCTCCTTAGGCCAAAGTAACAGCGGTTGGCAAGTGTAATTCTTCGCTTGATTTCTGACGATATATCATTGTCAGAGTTAATAGCGGAGCCGAGGTAGATAAAGTCCCGAACTACCTCAAAGTTATAGCTGTCTATCGTGACGTTCTGTCCGATTCGTCGATGTTGTGCGTCCCTTCTTGTTGACAGCATATATTTCGTTTTGCCCTCATTGACTTCTAAACCCATTTTTGCCGCCTCTGTACTGATACTTGCAAACGCACCAGTGACAGCTCGCTGTGTTCTGCCAATGATGTCGATGTCGCCGGCGTAAGCAAGTAGTTGCACAGACTTTTGGAAAATTGTGCCCCTGGTGTTGGCTTGCGAGTTGCGCACAATTCTCTCAAGTATGATGTTGAAGAAGTTACATGACAGCGCATCGCCTTGTCTAAATCCTTTTTTGACATCAAAGGTCTCGGTGATATTGTTTCCGACCTTAATGGAGCAGCGAGAGTTCTCCATCGTCATCCTGCACAATCTGACGAGTTTGGCAGGTATGCCAAAACTAGACATGGCTCTGTATAGCTCGTCTCTATAAATGCTGTCATATGCGGCCTTAAAATCGATTAAAGATGGTGAGTATCGATCTGGACTTCTTGGGTTTTTCCAGGATCTGCCGAAGTGTGAAAATCTGGTCAGTTGGACTTACTGGGCCTAAAACCGCACTGATAGGGTCCAATCAGTTCGATGACGAATGGTTTCAGGCGTTCACACAGCACGGCAGACAGGATCTTATATGCGATGTTGAGGAGACTTATACCTCTGTAGTTGGCGCAGTTAAGAGGGTCTCCTTTCTTGTGGATCGGACAAACAATGCTGAGGTTCCATTCATCAGGCATATTTTCCTCTGACCAAATCTTGGAGACGAGCTGGTGTATGCTCTCACGTGTTTTAGTTTAGAGGTTGGTTTTTCTGGCAACTCTAATGCCATTTATGTTCAGTTTGGTTTGCCATTTCATCATGAACAGGTTGACAAATGAACAACGCTTGCAAATTGTGCAAATTTATTTCGAAAATAATGGTTCAGTTCGCGAAGTTTACCGCAAGCTTCGTTCATTTTATGATCGACATAATTGTCCATCAGAGCAATTCATTCGGTTAACCATGGATCGTTGTCGCACTACAATTACTCTATGTGATAATACGCATCCGCAGAGACTTCGAACGGTGCGCACCGAAGAAACAATTGCCGCTGTAGAGCAACGTGTTGAAGAGGACCCGAATGAATCGATTCGCACCGTGCACAGCAATTCGAGCTTTCTCCATCAACTTTATGAAACATTTTGCGCAAAGATCTCTTCTTACGACCTTACACGTTCCAGCTTGTGCAAGAATTAAAGCCGCGACACCATGCAATGCGTAGTGATGGTGTATGAGATTGATATCGATGCTGATTTTCATTTTGTAAAATTTTGTTCAGTGATGAGGCTTATTTTGGGTTGAATGGCTACGTCAACAAGCAAAATTGCCGCAGTTCAAGTGAAGAGAATCCACATGAGAAACGCCATTACATTCACAAAAACTGACTGTTTGGTATACTCTATGGGCTGGGGGAGTCATTGGGACATACTTCTTCCGAAATGATGCTGGAGAGCCAGTTACCGTGAATGGAGACCAGTATAGATTCCGATGCCGACTCCGATCTGGTACTAAGTAGCCTTACATCCGTATAGCAGCTCTGCGGATGTGGACCAACATTTCTTGCTTTACTCGTGGGAACTTAATGGAAACAACAGTAGAAAAAACAAATAACCAAAATTACGGAGTCAGATGGAAAAGCTCTACTGCTGACTGAGATGGAGACAGATTACACAATATCATCTCCAGAGAAACCCTCAACTAGCGCACACACATCCAAAGACACTCACAATACCTAGCGTTGCAGAGCTAGATAAATCAATGGTAAAAAAAGAAAAGTTATTCTATTCACCGGGGCCCAAAGAAGACGAATTGGAATTCGGATAAGGGAGGGCATGACACCAGAGGAGGCCAGACGCACAATGCGGGAAGAGCTCATGCTTAAAAGAGCACAGAGCCAAGCAAAGGATAGTAATGAACCCTGCACCTCCAAAAGAAGTAGATCTGCCGAAAACTCCCCTAAAGATCAGTTACCAAAAAAACTTAGACCACATACAGAGCCACATAAAAGCACAGATGCTGGTAAGGTAAAAACTGATCCTAAAACCACAGGTGCACCGAGGCCAGCTAAGAAAGTTACCTCCCCTACCCTAGGAATCAGAGCGCACCATCGCCAAACATGTTATTGCAGAACCATCAACATGAGGGCTGTCCTATAAAGGCGCACTCACCCAATGTAAGGTTACAATTATGCATGAAATGCACCCAGAGGAATTTATATCTGGGCAACAAATTAAGCTGGTCAAACAATCCCTATTGACTGAAGTAGACAAAGCGGACAATAACTGTTCCCTGAAATTTGTTGCATTTACACCAAGGGACGGATGGCTTTCTATTACATGCCATGACACAGAAACCTAGAAATGACTCATGTCGACGGTGTCAAAAATAAAGCATTGGCCAGAGGCCAGAATACGAATAATTCAGGGAAGCGACGTTCCGAAATTATACATTTGTGTCACCTTCCTTCCAGATGATAAGAAGTCTTCTTGTCAAGAATTGCCAACAAAACCCTGGTATTTCCACGACAAGATGGCGTGTACTCAGGGTCTCAAAGAAAAAGAGTGGAGGGGAGACAATAACCTTTTCGATTGACGAAAAATTGAAGGAATTTCTTTTACAACAGAAGTGCAAACCTTTCCTAAACTTCCTGCAGATACTTATAAGAATTAAGGGTCTATCTCAAGCAGACAGAAATATTGCCGTTCCGAAGAAAGAAACTGCCCAATCTCGGTTCAGTGCACAAAATCGACTGCTTGCAGCAAGAACATCCAAGCGACCTGGAGCACATAAAGCCCAGTTGAAAAGCCACCCGACAACAGGTAGTGGCACCGACAGCACAGGTGATAAATGCTCCAAGGCTGAAACATGTCCAGTCAATTAGATGCCATCCCAACATCTGAGCTGTCTCCAAATACTGGCAATCCTGCCAACACCAATCAGTAATCGCGACTATGGGATTAAGGTGCATCTGAGTTAATCTACAACACACTAAGGATCAGCTAAGGATCAGCTAGATGTCGCCTTTATCCAGGAACCATACGTTTTCAATGACCAGGTAAAGGGACTCTCAGGTGAGTTATTATATGGAAAACCCAGTGTTTGTGGAATATACTTTGTTTGTTGTAGTATACTTACTAATAAAAATACTGAACTCTTTCCAATTCCAGAATACACAAATAAAAATCTGGTAGCTGCCAAAGCTGTACTCTCCACCAACGCAGGTAAGACAGAAGCCATTTTATGCTCAGCTTACCTGCCAGGTGACTCCACTGAAATGGATTTCCTGCCACTGAAGGGACTTCTGGACTACTGTGGCAGGAAAAGCTGCAACTAATTATTGGCTGCGACGCAAACACTCGCCATACAATCTGGGGTAGTTCAAACATCAACGAACTCACCCCGTCTTTACCAGAATTTATAAATATTAACAATTTAGGAATTATTAACTAGGGAAGCAACCCCACCTTTATAAACAGAATTAGGGAAGAAGTCTTATATTTAACCCTATGTACATCTTTTTTAAAAACCTTTATTATGAACTGGCATATCTCATCAGAAACATCGATGTCAGACCACCGCCATATCCTCTTTAACCTTGAATTAGGTGCCATTCTCTCTGGAAAATTCATACAACCCAAATCTACAGACTGGGACATTTACTGTCAAGAGCTCATTGCTCTTGGGTTGCTGTAATACAAATACCAGAGATATTGACAGCATAGAGCTAACCTGTGAAAACCTCAATATGGTAATCTCGAATGCCTTCCATCAGGCCTGCCCGGAAAAAGAGAAATCAGGCAACCGACTCACTCCCTGGTGGAACAAAAAACTTGCCAAACTGAGGATGGAAACAAGAAAGCTCTTCAATAAAACAAAACACAATGGTGAGTGGGATACATCTACACTCACTCATCACATATAACCTAGAAATTAGAAGAGCCGAAAGAGAGTCGTGGAAACACTTCTGCCAAACTATAAACGACACCAGAAGTGCTCTCCAAGCAGCACACTAATCCTATTGGTTTAATGAAAAAACTAGATGGCACGTACGCCGAAAACGGGCTACAGACGCTGCAGCTCTTAGCCAAAACACATTTTCCAGACTCAATAATTTCTCCAGTATGTCTTGAAATCCCTCTCCAGAGAAGAATGATCACACCGCTCAGAGAGGACTGGACGAGGTCGAAGGAAATCTTTCATGAAGGCAAAATAATTTGGGCAATCAAATCATTTCAACCCTTCAAAGCCCCCGGATAAGATGGAATATTTCCAGTCTTACTACAAAAGGGCATCCCGCATCTGCTGCCTGTACTGACTAACTTGTTCAGAGCTAGTTATGCATGGGGATATATACCAAAAAAATTGAAGGAGGTCACTGTTGAATATATACCTAAGGTAGGACGTAGACTGTCTAAGCTACCCAAGTCATATAGACCAATCAGCCTTACCTCCTTTTTCCTTAAAACTATGGAAAAAATCCTTGATAGACATATCAAAGACGAGGCACTTCAAACGAATCCTCTTCATAAGCATCAATATGCATATCAACCCGGCAAATCAACCACTAATGCTCTACAAATTCTTACTACGAGAATTGAAAAATCTCTCAGTGATAATAAGATAACGGTTGGCTGCTTCCTCGATAAAGAAGGAGCATTCGACAACACTGAATTCTCCTAAATATATAGGGGTATCCATAACATGGCAACACTACCTCCAGATGGATAAAATGCATGCTAGAGGAAAAAACAATAAATACCTCACTGGGCAGCAATAAACTCAGTGTTCTAGCTACAAAAGTTTGCCCTCAGGGGAGAGTCCTCTCTCCCCTATTATGGTCCATCGCAGTTAATGAATTACTGATTATTCTCAGCGAGACGGTTTTTATGTCCTATCTTAATCAGAGGCAAATTCGAAGACACAATCTCGAACCGCCTCCAAAGGGCTCTTAACCTAGTTGCCGATTGGTGGATAAAGGTTGGTCTCAGGGTCAATGCAAACAAAAGCACCATAGTTGCATTCACCAAAAGAAGAAAGTAGGACAGACTCAGAAGCGCGACACTGCTCGGTGAAACGATAGAGTTCTCATCGGAAGTTAAATACCTAGAAGTCACACTGGATAAAAAACTTACATGGAACTCTCACCTTGCCAAGACTATTGACAAAGCCAGGATCTCACTGATGACCAGCAAAAGTCTACCTGGTAAAAACTGGAAACTCAACCCCAAAATGACATTATGGATGTATATGACAATAACTAGACCTATTATCACGTATGCAGCCTCCATTTGGTGGTATAAAGCTACGCAGAGGTCTGAACAGACTAAATTAAACAAAATACAAAGACTACAACTGGTGCAATGAAGACAACATCGACTGCTGCACTTGAGGTTATCCTAAACATACCACCACTTCATCTAGCACTCATAAAAGAAGCTATGAGCTACACGCTCATCACAGAAGATGAAACTAATTCCAATCTTGTTCATCCTGCAACCTTACAGGAACTGAAAAAACTACTCGGAATACATATAACGTACAAATGTTTGCCACATTACAACTACCAACACAACTTCAAGGTTACATTCACAGAACGCCAAAACTGTGAACAGGACAAAACAAAATTTGCTAAGAATTCCTACGTATGCTATACAGATGGATCCAAAACAAATGCCGGAGTTAGAGCGGGAGTATACAGTCCTAGTTCTAATGCTTACCTATACACCAGTATAGATATTAGCTGTTCCGTATTTCAGGCAGAAATCCATGCAATAGAACTCTGCATCCGAGAGAGTCTAAACAGGGTCATTACGAATAAAACCATTTACATTCTCTCTGACAGCAGGGCAGCTCTACTTGCAATTAACGTCTTTGAGTTAACATCAATACTAGTCTGGGATTGCCTTCAACTTCTCATAATACTGGCCACCACCAGCAAAATATATTTGATTTGGGTGCCAGGTCACAGTGGTCATGAAGGCAACGAAAAAGCAGACGAATTAGCAAGAACAGGATCTACATCCCAATTCACGATGCCAAGACCATTCTGCGGGCTACCTATGAACACAATAAAAAGCTGTATCAAAACCTGGCTAAAAAAGAAAGAGCTACATTTCTGGAGGGAAACCAAAGGAAACGGACAAGCAAAAAACTTTATGCCAAACAGTTCACACAAAAAACCAAACAACTACTACAACTCAGTAGATGTCAGATTCGGCTTGCCACAGGCTTCCTTACGGCACACTGCCGTGTCAAGAAACACCTGATTACTATGAGAATAGTACAAAAAAATACCTGTAGATTGTGCAACGAGGACGAGGAAACAGCAGAACACACATTATGTGATTGCAACTGCCTAATACAAATCCGTCAACTTTATGTAGATAAGTTCTACCTTGAAACAGTGGATATACATAGCTGCCAGCTCACTCAAAGAGATAGTCGCCTTTATAACTAACTGCGGCATCAATGATAATTACAGCTTATGGAGAAAGAGAATGGAGATCTGGGATATATTATACCACCTCCCTCACTCAATCTAATCTAGTCTCATCTAGATTCCGATGATAACCGACTATTTTGTTCCCGAATTGTATGGCATTAATGTGGATAAGATGTGGTTTCAACAAGACGGCGCTACATGCCACACAGCGCACGTCACAGTCGATAACCGACTATGTTGTTCCCGAATTGGTTGGCATGAATGTCGATGAGATGTGGTTCCAACAAGACGGCGCTACATGCAGCGCACGTCACTACATACAGCGCACGTCACAATCGATTTATTGAAGGAAACATTCGATGAGCGCATAATTTCGCGGAATGGACCTGTCAATTGGCCACCAAGATCGTGTGATTTGACACCATTGGATTTTTTTCTTTGGGGATATATGAAGTCGCTCGCCTACGCCAACAAACCAGAAATGTTAGGGGACTTGGAAGATTTGTGCCATTATTGCCGACATACAGCCCCAAATGCTGGAAAAAGTGGTTGAAAATTGCACCTGTAGACTTGTCTTTATTCGAACCAGCCGCGGCGGCTACATGCCCGAAATCATATGTAAACATTAATGAAATAAAATTATACTTCCAATAAAGCCAAATTGATGGACATTTAAATGATTTTCTTGTGTTTTATTTTAATTCGAAGTTCTATAACTCTAAAAAAAACACCCTGTATATTGTGGATGCATTTTTCTATCGAATATGCTTGGTAGTTACATATATAGTATATATATAGTACAACTCATAAATAATCATGCAAAGTATGTTACATATACATATATATTGAATTAATTAGCCAATCTATTCTACTAAAACACGACTTTATTTGTCAAGTCATAATGTTTTGTAATTTTTTTTATGAAAATAAATAAAACAATTTACTACTACTACTGCTAGTAAATAGTAACCACTAACTATCCATAACCTACGAAATCCGTATTTGTATAGTTATACTTAAATTTATTGTCAACCGAAAATGTATGATCAACTTACTTATTAGAAGTCTGTATAATACATATGTCAGATCTATTTTAGAATATTGCTGTATTATATGGAATCCATGTTACAACATTCTCTTAGAATCGAAAATGTTCAGAGAAAGTTTACTAGTTTTGTTATATGGAAGCTTGGTTGGAACATTGACATGCCCTCCTATGCAACTAGATGTCAACTTATTGGTATTCAGTGACTTGCAAACCGTAGAAAAATATACTCCGTAATGTATTTCTTACAAGCGGTCATAGAACTAATTATGCACTTAATGAACCAATAACTCGCTGTGTCAGGGAAATTAATGTTGTTGCTATGTTGCCTATGTTGTTGATTTTAACTTTCATATAAGTCATTCTGTTCTTAAATGTAATTTACAAAATTATTTTTTAATTAATTTTTAATTTAATATGTATATACAGCTTGTATATTAATGTTTTATTGGTAGTAGTCTATAAGATAATTTTTTGTCTGATTGGTGAATAAATAAATATATATTAGTTACGTTAATCAATATTATTTTGATTATTTTTCATTAAAAATTAGAATAAATTGGTTAAAGCATAACTATATTCTCAGTATTATAATATTTTATTATGTTATTAGTTGTGCGGTATGTATGTTTTTATAAGTCCATATTCACCGCATATTTTGCATGTTTATTTTACACACCTAAATTGTGAGGTGTAATCTGCTCAAATACATCAACTGTTTCCAACTTTTTGCTATAAAAAATGACATTTCATATCATTTCAATGGCCGCCCCAATGAAAACCCATATAATTCGATACTTGTGTGCACGGTTCCCATTTGATTTGCATGTAAAAACCCATATAAGTGCAAATTATGTGGGCATTTTCAGCTCGACTTAGCTTGTAGGCAAGCTGAGATATTCTCTCTCGAGTTGACTATCTGGTTAATTCCTCATCTGTGCTCATAACACTACATAAAGCTTCTGAGCAGAAGCTATCTCAATTTTTTTTTAAATGAGAAGCATGTGGCATATTTAATTTTCTTAATCAGTTCAAGCAGGCAATACCTTAAATAGCTATAACTAGACCCTTAGGTGAGTAATTATAGGTACAGATAGTCGATTCAGCATACCCCTGCCCCTTTCAACCCGCAAACATTTTTTAAAAATGGCGAAAAAAATCCTCTCTCAAATGTTCTATCTGTAAATGCCATGTGAGCCAGCCAAATAAAGTACGGAGGCGTTGATGTGTCGAAAATATGTGATTGGCGCTGGCAGTTTTACAAGAATTCCAAATGGCAACAAGCGGATGTGTTGGGGAAGTGCAGCGAAGTATTTAGTTAACGTAAGGCGTTTTTTATTATCGCTTATGATCTATAGGGTCCGCCAAATAACTTTTTTTTTTAAACAGGGCGCAAAACATCGAGTGTAGCTTCGGCTGTGTAGCACGTAGCGCCGTCCTGTTGAATCCAAATGTTGCCAATATCCTCCTCTTCAATTTTTGTGAATAAAAATTCGTTCAACATGGCCCGATAACGATCACCATTGACTGTAACGGCCACTCCTTGATGTTGTTCAAGTTGTTGTGTTGTTGCTATTTTAATAGAATAGGTTTTATAGCATTTTACTTCAGGCTGTAGTGGATGCTAAAAAGAAATTTATAAACATCTTTTGTGGTGAACCGGGCAGTTTACATGACAATCGGGTCCTAAGAAAGTCTGACTTATATAAGAATGCTTTCGACGATGTACATTCAATGTTCCCAAACAACACATTATTGCTCGGAGATTCTGCGTCTCCATCTATTGATTAGTTAGTTCCACCATTCTAGGATAATGGAACAATGACAAATGCACAACGGTGATTTAATGACCTACATTCATCCGGACATGTGATTTTAGAACATTCATTCGGTTTATTAAAAAGTCGTTTTCGAAGACTTCTTCATTTTACAGAACAAAGAAAAGTAAACATAGTAGTGCATTTAGTCGTATGTGGATGTATACTGCACAACATTTGTACCGACAACAACGACGAATTCGAAGAAGAAAATGAAGCTGAAAATGATCCAGAGACCGAATATGATCTATAGGATATAGGACAGTTTACTGGAGGCTTTCATACGGCTCAATTCACATACAACTAGAATATGCATCTCCGCGTTCTACTCTGTTATGAATCACTCCTCTCCGTACGTGATGGTGATGCGCAATCATCGTGTTGCAAATCCGCTACTCACTCCTTCAGGTCACGAAAGTGCGAAGTGCGTTTATTGCTTTCCTGCAGAAATTTATCGTATGTTCATTCCTGCAGGTCGATTCCCGAAAAGTTCCTGCATTTTTTCCTCATGCGGGGCCTTACTGCCCGATTACCTTGTTTTTTTCGTTTTTATCTTCTGTTGCTTTGAAAGCTCTGATCAAGTTTTTTAGCTTCATGTAAAGCATTTTCGCCGTCGTGTACTGAGTCTGTAATAAAGGGAAGTTTAAGTAAATCAAATTATGTAATAACAAAATAAAATATACCAGAACTCCCTGTGCCCGAAGCTCTTCCAGGACATTTTGCATGGCGTATTTTTTTTTTTTCGTGCGTGCTGAAATTCGCCTTGCCTTTTGCCGTTGGCCTCGAGGAAAGCATCAGCTTCTGCAGCAGTCCAATTTCTTCTTTGGCTATGGACAAAAAATGTTTTATACACGAAATAATTTGCATATTATAAAAATATTACGATTTTGATCCGAATTCCTCCATCTCAATTGAATTTGTAATTTTTTTTTGCTTACATTTTTACATTTGACACTTGATATACAGATAGCTATTGCCATTTGAAAAAAAAGTAATACAAATTCAATGCATAACTTTTTTATACCCTATCCTAAGGGTATATTAATTTTGACATATAGTTTGTAACACCCCTTAATATTCGCCGTAGACCCATAAAAGTATATATATTTATGATCAGGACCAAATCCTAAGACTATCTAGCAATGTCCGTCCGTCCGTCCGTCCGTACGTAATTTTTAGGCCTTTAAAATTAAGCTAGGATGGAAATTTGGACCACATATTCCCTAGGGCTCCGAAATGGTTAAGTGTAAAAAATTTTTGAATACGCCCACTGCCACGCCCACAATTTAGAAAAAACCGTTTTAAAGCTAAAGTTAGAGAGATAGAGTGTTACAACCTTCACAAGATATGTAGGCACTGCCCTCCTTTATAAGTTTGTCATATGACACGCCTACTTTTTGTGGGAGATTTTGACTAAAATGCTGTTTTCTCCGAAAATTTTCACAGAAAGCGAAAAAAACTGTTTAACAAAATATTTTCCCAATATTTTTTCCAACATATCGCCCATACAAAGTTTTTGGCCAAGCCCATTTTTTGGGGGCGTTTTTTCAAAAAAACTTTTTTTTTTTTTATTAATAGAACTAAATAAAATGCTATCCATCATCTTCTTAATGATTTTTTCTTTGGGGCATATAGGGATATGGATAGGCTATCATACTGTTCGCCTTAAGCGCCTGTAGCCTTTCAGTAAGATCGTGTGTAGTTGTTGTAATGCATATTGTTTGATGATCCATATAGTTTATTTTTGATAATAAAAAACGGCTGTAGTTGAAGTTTAATAGATATTTTAATTGAAATGTTTGTGAAAAAAAATTGTTATATAATAAACATGAAGTTGTTGCAATTAAATGCGAATATTTTTTGTGTTAATGTGTTTAGAAATAGTTCTCAATTTCTTATCCGCCTTAAAATAAACATTTTTTTTTTTTTGTCGGAGGTTGCTGCTATCCGATGGAGCGCTCAGACACAACTACAGGTCCATTGTACTACCATTCAGACACCTTACATTAATGTACTTAGTTTTCCCGTCTTTCGAAGAAAAACGAGAAGGAGCTTCAGTGATAAAGAGCTTAGATGTTCGGCACTCACCACGTCAGCTCCGAAGATCCGCCACCTGATGCGAGCATAGGCCGGACAACTGCAGAGAAAGTGTTCTGCTGTGTCATCCTTCTCACCGCAAGCAGGACAGGTAGTGGTGTCGCTTAAGCCCAACACATTTAAGTGTTAAGCAAAAGCTTGGTGGCCCGAAAGAACGCCTACAAGCAGCCTACAGTCGATTCTCCTCAGAGATAGAAGAAAAGATGCTGACCTTTTGCAAATGTCCGGGCGCAGTAGTTTGGTCTGTCTACATCCACCGCAATCGCGCCACCGAATCTTGTGGTCACGAGAAACCCAAGAATCGATAGACGACATGACTAAAGACGCAGGCAGACCCAACACAGGTCCTGAGAAAACTTCTTCTGAACCTTGCCTAGCAAGCTCATCCGAGATCTCATTTCCCTGGATGCCAGTGTGACCTGGTACCCAGACAAGATTCACTGTGTTCAGTCTTCCGACCAAATTCAGAGAAAGCTTGAGTTCTAGCACTAACTTGGACGAGGTAAGAGGGTTTAGAAGCGCTTTTAATGCAGCTTGGCTATCACTGCAGATGCAAATGCCTCTAGCCCTCCACCTGTTGTTCACAATATAGCGCATTGCCATTAGGATTGCAAAAATCTCCGCTTGGAAAACAGATGCATGTTTACCCAAGGGGTAGTAAAGTCGTATATCATCGCATTCCACAAAGACACCAGCACCAGACCCCTGCCCGGTTTTGGAGCCATCCGTGAAAATACGATGGCATTCAATCCATGGTTCAGAGTCTGACCGAAGCCATTCCGTTACCTGTGGAAAGTTGACGTGGTAGTTTTTTCGCAGAAAGATTTCTGGTGTCATTGCATCAGACGGCATATCCATAAGACAGGGGTCAAAGGATAATTCTCGAGCAAGTTCTTCAAAATTCCATTGCGCATGGTACCAAAAACCACCTCTCTTTAAGCGAAAGATGGTTTTTGGCGTACATCCCATGATATATAAGTCAAGGGGGGAAAGATTCATCAAAGCATCTACAGCAGAGCCAGGGGTGCTAGGGAAGGCCCCTTTGCAGCCGAGACAAGCCGTTCTTTGGAGTTTGGCAAAAGAAGCAGTAACACGTTTCCGCGAAAGCCTGTTCCACCAAACAACTGATGCGTATGAGAGTAGCGGTCTAATCATGGCCGTATAGATCCAAAGGACCCGTTTTGGAGACAAGCCCCATGTCTTACCAAAAGCGCCTTTGCACTGCCAGAAGGTCGACAGCGCTTTATCGGTTTTCGATTCGACATGTTTGGACCACAGAAGTTTTTTATCAAGGATCACACCCAGATATTTGACTTCTTCGGATATAGGGATGGTGACACCTTTAAGCACGAGATGGGACAGGCCAGTGATGATTCTCCTTCTCGTAAAGAGAACAACCGTGGTTTTTAGAGGATTCACTGAAAGCCCATTACTAGTGCACCAGACATCGATCAAATCCAGGGATCTCTGCGCTTGAGAGCAGACAGCCCCTAGATTTTAACCGACAGAAAGAACGGGGACATCATCCGCATAAGCTTGAGTGTAGTTTCCAGGAAAGTTGAGAGCCGTAAGCAGAGAGTCTACCACCATACACCATAGGAGGGGAGACAGAACACCACCTTGAGGGCAGCCCCTATTTACTCCTGTTATGACGCACTTGCCACAATCTGCATCCGCTACCAACGTCCTGTACATTAGCATTGCTTTAATCCACAACACCAAAGTTTCATCTACACCATGCTGTCTGGCTGAGTTACACATACTGTCAAAGGTCACATTATCAAAAGCACCCTCAATAACGACGAAAATGCCCAACGCGTACTACTTCCGGTCAAGGGCACTATCAATCCTACCAACAAGGTTTTGAAGCGCAGTCTCGCAGGATTTTCCGCGCTGATAGGCATGTTGCATCTCAGAGAGAGGGTGTGATCGAAGAGAAACTTTGCGCACATGCAGCTCAACCAGTCTTTCCAAACTTTTCAGTAAGAAGGAAGACAGACTTATGGGTCTAAAGCTTTTGGCTAGAGTGTAGTCAGACTTACCAATTTTTGGTATGAAAACCACTTTAACCATTCGCCATGGTTAAGGTATATAGGCCAAGGCCAAGCTCGGTGAAAATTCTTTTCAACATTGGCAAAACCTGACTTAAGCCTTGTTTCAGCAAAACTGGATAAATTCCATCCGGACCAGGTGACTTGAAACTCTCAAAAGATGCAATGGCATATTTGATAGCATCAGCAGTCACCACTCCCGATGCAAAATACCAGCTGTGCCGCGTGGTATTAGTCGGTTCAAATGTAGCCACAGTCGTTTGAAGGGCTGAAGAACACGTAGTAACCTGATTACCCGGAAAGTGAGTCTCAAGTAGAAGACTGAAAGTCTCCGCCTTTGTCTCAGTGTACGTGCCATCAGGTTTAAGGATTGCATCCAGTTTACTTGGTCTGTTCCTTTGGAGGACTTTAACAAGCCTACTAGTTGCACTTGGAGATTCGATCTCTTCACAAAACTTTTTATATGAGTCATTTTTCGACTTGCGAATAAGTCTCTTAAAAATGTTTTTGCCACTAAGTTGGTTTTTAAAGTCCGATTTAGCAGCTTCCTAGTTTCTTTACGAAGACACTGCAGTTCGGAGTTCCACCAGGGTACCGATTTTCTGCAGGGGGTTTTAGAAACAGGGCACGAAAGTTCAAAGCAGCGGGTGAGGACGTTGTTCAGATCCTGAGCAGACCTCTCCACTCCCTGTCTTGATCTAAGTTTGAGTGGAACTTTGACAGAGTTGGCAAGCTCCTTTCTAAACCGTGGCCAGTTCGTTTTTCTCGGATTTCTCCTCTCTTGCGAAGGTGAAAGTTCGCAGTAGATTTGAAATTCGATGTATCTGTGATCTGATAAGGTGCTATCTGGCGATACCTTCCAATTTATGATAGACTTCAAATGCCTGTTTGAGAGGGTAACATCAATTACTTGTTGTCTTCTGGCTGTAACAAAGGTAGGTTGATGACCTACATTGTTGTTGGTAATATCAGACGATAAAATGAAGTCCAAGAGTCGGTCACCCCTTATATTGCATTTGCTGCTGCCCCAAACAGTGTTCTGAGCATTAGCATCACAGCACAAAACAAGACCCAACCTTTTGGATTCACAACACTCTACGAGCTCTACAACAGCCTTTGGGAGAGGAGGGGTTAGATGGTCATAGGGGGAAATAATCCGATGCAGCGACAAAGGTTTCCCAGTTATCATTTGCATGGTAAGTTATAGAAACAGCTACCAAATCTTGGCTACAATAGCTTTTGATCATAGTAGCTGTAAAAGATTTCGATACAATAAGACAAGTCCTAGGTCTTTCGGATTGCTCATCATAAAGAACGTGGTATAAATCACTCAAGCAACCAAGACCACAGATGCGACTTTTCCACACCCATGGTTCCTGGATGGATATTATGTGTGATTTTGTTCTACAAGCCACAAGCCTGCTACTTAAAAGGGTGGTAGCAGCCTTGCAGTGCTGTAGGTTAATTTGAGTAAACAAGATGGATGAATATTCTGGGTAACGTCCACTATAAGCACTGTTTGACATTGAAATGGAAATGGATCCTGCCAAGATGCAGATAGAGACGCATGTTGTACCTAGATTTGATGATCTCGGCAGCAGCCATGTCTATACTCACAACAAGAGAACTACCACCTTCGTTGTGGCGGTTTTTACTCTTCTTGTGTGAATGGACAATCCAAGCTTTTGTGTCGAGACCAGGATTCTGGGTTTGCAAACGCTTTAGCACATCCGCCGATTTCTCTAGTTTCCCAGGGATCCAGCAGACAGCGTAAGCTTGGGTGGTTTGTAGACCTCAAAAGATGAAGTCCTAAGTGTAGGGATTTTCGGGACCATACTGCTTATCCATTCAGAGATTTTCTGTGATGAGGTCTTCACCATGAGGGTTCCGTCCTTTAACACACAGCCCTCCACCTGAATGCAAGCATTTGTTGCCGCAGCCAGCTCCAAAAGATGAGTTTTGCAGTGTTCGGACTCTGCAACACTCATACTGTTATCATTGCCCGCTTTCCCAATGCGAACTGCTAAAGACGAGACAGCATACTTGGGTGTTATATTTTTTCCATTTTGGTTAATAGCTTTGGATTAGTTTTTTATAAATATTAAATTATGTTTTTATTCAACATTTGAAAGTTTAATGTATCTACATATTCGGAACGTTCATATAAATGCGAGCGGGCGAGCGAATTGACAAACTGCGAAGGAATAACTCTTAAATCATTTTTAGACACAAAATGTAAACATCATTATTCCAATTTTAAAGTATAAGAAAATAAAATATTTCATCATATGATGAATAAAAATAACAATGAATAATTTCATCATGATAGATAAATTTCATATCTTTATTATCTTTGAACTAGAATAGTAAAGTTAACATGTTTGTGTTTAAACAATTCTTATAAGCAGTAGATTAAAATAAAAGCGTTCCGTAAAATAATATTTAAAGGGAAGGTTTAATAAATATTTGAGCAGTGGCTTGATTAAATACTATGATTATTGAAATGGTCAGTTAACTGATCACGAGCTACTCACTAATTTCATTCATTGAGTTTTTATTTATTTTACCTACAATTGTAGTAATTTTACAGAATATTTCATTAATTCACTGCTGAAATATTTATTAAACCTTCCGTTTAAAAATTATTTGATTTTAATTATTTTACTCGACATTCGAAAAAACAACCACCAAAATTATTTTATTATTACTGCCAATTTAAAACTGCTAAATTAGTTTAACTACCGGCAAACAAATTATGATAATCTTTATTTTATGTTTAACTTGCCCAACTACCAAAATGTTTACGAAACTGCTTTAATATGTTTGGCCAAAAAATATGTTTGTTAGGTAAAACTAAAATAATACATAATAATTGAAAACATTCAACGAAATTTTATTCTTTTGCAAATGCATCATAAATCGTTGGACACAGCCCAGTTTGGCATTTGTCAATATGAGATCTTCTCCAAAATGGATTCTTAGGCGCAGAACTGCTATTGTGTGCATGAGCTGGTTCAATTTAATTTGCATGTAAAAACGTATACGAACACAGTACTGCACCTTTTTGAAGCAAATATAAAACGATAGGCGGGAGAGCCAAAAATACTCTCAGTCGACTATCTGTATAATTACTTTATCCCTCAGTCCGATATTGTTTTTCAATGCATAGCTATAACTAGCCCCGAAAACTTGTACCAGTGGCTTTTCTCTGACAAAAGCCACTGGTACTGTCCAGGTCAGTGCCAAACATGTAAATTACAGGTTTTCGTTTTTAATGAGAAAAATGTTTGTCCAGTTCATGTTTGCTTTTTGTGCAGAGTCATTGCACACTGGACTGGACTCTGAGCACTTAATTTTGAGGTAGAACAGATTTGTGAGAAATGTCAAAATCAGCTGTGATAGCAAATTAATCTCGATTTCTATTCACCCAGTCGAAGTAGTTCTAACCAAATGTTTCCAAAGAACATTCATTGCATTTATATGCACTATAAACTAGCCGATTTCACATTTCTCGCGCGTCCTGTCATTTTGTTTGTTTTCAGCGTGGACATATTTCAAACGTGTTGGTAGTAGTGATAAGTGGCACTAGGTTTCCGAGTATAAGAGGCATTTTCTTGTTGCAGCTAGATTCAGGACTCGACTGTCCAACGAGAAGAAGCTGCGAACAGCCCAAAAGAAGAAATTCGACGTTGGATGCCTTAGTACGTTTAGAGTCGCCAGAGCCTACAAAGAGCGCCTGAGTGAGAAACTCTCCACTGTGCAATCACCTACCACAGATGCCAACAACCAGTGGTCTCAGTATCGCGACATCATCAAGGAGGGAGCCGAAACCACCCTAGGATTCCAGCCACCCCCGAGAAAAAGCCCGTGGTATGATGATGTATGCGGAAATTTGGAAAAAGGCGACAGAAAATGCACACATTAGAACGCTGTAGATGAAAACAAGGACGGTAAGGGATGAGTACTGAGCCAGGAGAAGGGAGGTGAAGATCCTGCGTAGGAAGAAAAAAAAGCTGGCAGTCTCCCAGCTCAAGGAGATCGAAGAGTCCCGCGACCGAAACAACATCCGGAAGTTTTATAAGAAAGCCAAGCATATGGCTGCTGGCTTAAAGACCGGAACGCAGGCTCTTCGCAACAGCGATGGAAACCTAGTCCCCCGACGCGCGGGGAATAGTAGATAAATTTAAAGAGCATTTCCAGCAGCTACTGAACGGACAATATGTAGAGAAAGTGATGGGGCAAGAAGAGAACCCACGTCCAGCCAATGAAGAACTCCGCCCTGTATAGAAGAGGTTGGCTGAGCTATTTTTTTTTTTTTTTAATCTTCCCATTAAAAAATTTTATCCAACGTACTGTATGAACGTCTCAAAGCTTTCTGCAAAACACTAATCGGCATGTACCAGTGTGGCTTCCGGCTCGGCAGATCAACTGTAGACCAACGAGTTTCAAGTCCAGACACACCACCTCCTCATCGACTTTAAAGCCGCAGATGACAGCATTCATCGTCAGGAGCTTTATGTGGCGATGGCCGTATTCGGGAACCCCTCAAAACTGATTCAGATATGTCGCGTGACACTAGATAACACGCGGTGCAATGTGCAGTTTGGCAGCAGCTCGTCTGAAGTCTTTCAAACATGCACCGGATTTCGGCAAGGAGATGCGCTTGCGTGCGATTTCTTCAATCTTGTTCTTGAGCAGATAGTGCGCAGGGCAGGTGTCACCACGGAAGATCTTCAACGAAGATCGAAATCGAAGAATTACCCTAGGAAACCGCTGCTACTTCGGTTTGGCAAAACAAATGGGTTCAAAACTCCTAACTCGAAGGACAAAGTGCATGCTCTACAGAACCCTTATCCTGCCAGTTCTGCTATACGGCGCCGAGTGCTGGACGATAAGCAAGAAAGGAGAGATAATACTGGGATCCTTTGAAAGAAAAATCCTTCGACGGATATTTGGTCCTGTGGGCGAGGAGGGCGAATGGAGGAGAAGATACAACCGCGAACTCTATAGCTGTACCAAGATGTGGATGTTGTCCGCAAAGCCAAAACTCGTCGACTACATTGGCTTGGCCACATCGAGCGAATGGACAACAACGCTCCAGCCAAGAGGATCTTCGAATCCCAGCCCCCAGGTTCGAGACGACAAGAAAGACCGAACCTCCGTTTTAAAGACCAAGCCATCGCGGATTCCAGAGAGCTTGGTCTGGACAACTGGAAGCAGCGTGCTCGGGATCGCAGATGGTGGAACGATTGTGTTCCAAATTGTAGAAACGAATATCAGCTGTTCATTAAAATCAATTTCTATCAGTGAAATAATAAAAATCGATTAAAAGAAAAGTTTAAATCAGAATTAAGTAATTTTGTTTGTAGAAAAATTCTATAAGTGATTAGCTTTATTTCGATACCACTTAAAGCCAATATGGTTTGTTTAGTCGTCTTAAATTACGAAAACAAAATTTTCAATGATGGATTTCAGTTATAGCTATAACTGGCCCCTAAGGTTAGAGTGGTGTTTGAAAGATTGACAAGAGTGAGCGAAACTATTTACAGTGCGAATTTATTTGATTTTTTATATAAATTTGTGCGATATATTTTAAAAGTTTGGTGATAGACAACATTTCAAAGTGTCTACTCCAAGAAAATATAAAAGCTTTGAAAATGTCGGAGTGCAATAAGGGCAAATTGCCTATTAGAGGCGAAACCGGCGTAAGCTGCGCTGCAAAAAGGTATTTCACTGCACCATAAAGAGTTCAGGATTGGATCAATATTCCAGTAGTGTTATTAAAGCTGAAAATATGGTGAGATTCATTTGCGAAGAATGCATACTTTACATAACACACGGTATTTGAGTTAATAACAATTTGAAAACGTCACTTAAGCAAAATGAAATAAAATTAAAAAAACTATTGGAAGCAATAGAAGCTAGATATGTTGAGAGATTGGGAGATATGAAGAAAAGACAAGAAGAAGAAAAGCTTAATCTACGGAATGTAAAAAAGATGAAACATGCCTAAAATGCTTGGGAAACCATAAAAGTAGCGAGTGTAACAAGGAAGCAATAAATGAATGTATAAATTGTAAAGACTTAACTTGGGACCAGACGAAAACCATACGGTACTAAGCAAAGCATGCCCAGTTTATCTAAATAAACTGAACGCCAAAAAGAAACGAATTGGTTATTAGCAACTAAACACCATTAAAGGCATTTATATGAAAATACAGGGTTTATGCAATAATTTCACAGAATTAAAAATTTAAGCAGACAGAAAAGAGTATGAGTTTGTGATTTTATCCGAAACACACCTTGCCGAACAAAGACTAAATGACAAAATATAGACATCATTATATTAAATGATATAATGACGTCTAATGTTTTTCGAGCTCAGCACATACTGGTGGTATTACAATCTATGTTAAAAACAACTGGAAAATAACAAAGTTGTACGAAAAATCAGTTGATTACCAAAGATGGCTTTTGGCATGCAAATGTGAGCACAACAGTGTTAAGGTGGTTATAGTAGCAGTGTACAATTCGCCGAACAGCTCTAATAGGGAATTTTGGAGATTTTTGGAGGAAAACATTGAGAAGCTATCTGAAACACAAACAAACATATTGATTGCCGGAGATTTCAACATAGACTGGAGTAAGAACCATCTTTATAAAAACGAGATAAAAATAATTTTGGATGAGAACTCTTTAACTCAGAAAATAACAGAATTTACTAGAGTAACAGCTAACTCAAAAAGCACAATCGATTATATAATATATGATATGGAAAATCTTACAGTTTGTACTAATATTAATAATAAGATTTCAGATCATGAGAGTGTTGATATATTCATAAATGAAACAAATAACATACAGGCTGATAAAAATACAATAGAAATATACAAATACAGGAGAGATAGACATAAACTTAGGCAATTCGACACATCATACAATAGCAGAACCAATGTACATGAAAATGCGGAGAAGATTGATTTAAGTCTTTGACTGACCTCACCAGAATTTATTATCAAGAAAAATGTAAAAACGGATAATCTAACAAATAAATGGTACACAAATGAACTGAAAGCCTTAAAACTTCAACAAATTAAAAAATATTAAATAGCTAAACTTAACAACAGTAATGAAAATTGGAATGAATATTAAAGAATAAGGAACCGATATAAAGTGTGTTTAAGAAATGCAAAAACCCTTTTATAAAAAATAGAATAAAACAAGCGAATGGGCAGAAAGAGATGTGGAGAACACTTAAAAAATGGTTTTAAGGCAACAGCAAAATGAAATAAAACACCTAGCGAGGTATCCGTCGGAACGGAGAGTTCCCCGCAACGCATGCTCTGTCGGAGACCCAAATTACATTCGAGGTATCCGATTTCGGAAAAGAATAATTAAAATGCGACGACGCATTGATCTGACATGCGACAAATGTTAAATTCTGATAGAGATGTATAAAATGTACCGATATATGTCGACCCTTATTTGTATTTACAGAACTTTAAATTTGTATATGTTGACAGGAGGGAGGTATTTATTTCATACTTAACACTTGTTTTACATTTTTTTATTTATACTTGCTTACATTTGCTGTCGGAGGAGATCGTACAAAAAATGGTATGCAACTGTCACAAATGTCACTGAAAATGCATTTCATCGCACTGCAACGCAGATCATTAGTTGTGCGTTTTTTTCTGTCGGGACAATGTTCCGAAAAATACCTCGAAGCAAAAATTCTCCGAGTCGTAGGAAATCGGAGAATTTTCCATTCCGACGGATACCTCGCTAGGGCCGATATATTTTAATGGTAAAGAATATAAAAGCGACTGCGAAATTTCAAATAATTTTAATAATTACTTTGTAAATAGTGTGAAAGAAATCATTAAATCAATCGAAAACGTGAAATACGAGGGTGTAATAAATGAACCGAAGAGTAGATTTAGATTCCGAGAAATAACGACAGATGAATTGAAAATCGTTTGCAAAAAACTGAAAAATAAAATGGATTTCGATAAAATAAGCCAAACAGTAATAACGGACAATTGGAATACTATTGGTCAGACAATGCTTATGATAGTGAATAATTCACTCTTAACGGGAGAGTTTCCAGACTCAAGGAAGGATTCTATGGTTACACCAGTTGAAAAAGTTGCAAACACAAAAAAGTGAAGAATTTCGACCCATCAACACCCTTAGAACAACCGAAAAAATTATCGAGACAGTGGTAAAGCAACAGTTGATCGAGTATTTTGAAATTAGTAATATTTTATCGATATATCAGTCTGGATATAGGAAAAAATTATTCATGTGAAGCAGCAGTTAACCACATTGTAAACGAATGGAAGGGTAGCGGATCGAAAAAGAAAATAATAGCACTCTTCTTAGATTTCAAATGTGCTTTTGAAAAAATTGATAGGGAAATACTTTTGAGAAAATTGTCTAAGTACGGGGTTCGAGATAAAGAACTGGAATGGTTCAGATCGTTTTTGGCAAGGAGGGTGCAAAGAACAAAAGATAAAAATTACGTTTCGGATTGCGTTGAGGCTGAACAAGGAGTTCCGCAAGGCTCGTTTCTAGGAGCGTTACTTTTTATTATTTACATAAATGACGTGCCAATGATAGTCAAATTTTGTACAATTCTTTGATACGCTGATGATACATTGATTTATGCTGACACAAGCTAGACCACGATATAGCTAAATTAAATGAATGGTTAAAAATGAACAAATTAAAATTGAACGAAAAAAAATAAAATAATGGAAAAAAAATCTACCAAGTGAAACGAATGTAGAGATCAACGGTACATTTATTGAAAATGTAAACAGCATAAAATATCTGGGAACGGTAATTGATAAGAATTTAAACTTGCACATACACGTGGACTACATATGTAAAAATAGGTAAAAAAATTGGTTTCTTTAAAAGAATCAGGAAGCAAATGGATGATATGATAGCTATAATGGTTTATAATACTGTAGTGAAACCTCATTTTGAGTTTAGCGCTACAATACTTTTTTCATGCTGCAATCAAGGTCATATAGAAAGGCGCCAGAAGCAAGGCTATGAGGAGTATCCTGAGGTGCAATCATTTTACGCCAATAATTTGTATGCTGAACGCGCTAAAATGGCTGAATGTAAGGCAAAGGCTAAAATACAATACGCTGCTAGCTGTTTTTAAAATCAAATATCTAGCCGCGCCTTTGTATTTAACAAGCGAGGTCAGACAGGTTAGAGATGCACAGCCGTACCAGTTGCGAAACATAAACGACTTTAAAATATGCAATCAGTCCTTTTTATCGGCTCAAAACACAATTATTTATAAAGGTTTTAAATTGTTTAATAGTCTACCTAACGAAATAAAAGTTATTGAACAAAATTTAAGAATTTTTAAAAGTAAATGTCTAGATTTTGTAAAAAGAAATATATTATGAGATTAGAAGTCTGAATTAAATAAATTTGTAAATTTTGTAAATATGTAAAGGGTGATTTTTTAAGAGGTTTAGAACTTTTTTTTAAAAAAAAACACAAAAAATTCGAAAAAATGAATGAAATATTTATTTGAATCGATAGTTTGAACCTTGCAATTTAATGTTTAAAGATAATTTCATGCAAATGTTGACCGCGGCTGCGTCTTAGGTAGCCCATCCGCTGAGTCCAATTTTGGCATACTCTTTCACACATATCGGCCGGTATCTCACGAATGAATGCATGGATGTTGGCTTCCAGTGCGTCAATCGAAGCGGGCTTGTCCCTATACACATTAGCCTTGGCATACCCCCACAAAAAATAATCTAATGGTGTCAAATCGCACGATCTAGGCGGCCAATTGACCGGCCCGAAACGTGAAATTAACTGTTCACCAAACTCGCCTCGCAATTGCGCCATTGTTTTGCGTGCTGTGTGGCATGTTGCACCGCCTTGTTGAAACCACATATCATGCAAGTCAAGAACTTCCATTTCGGGCAAAAAAAAGTTTGTTATCATCGCTCGGTAGCGTTCACCATTGACAGTAACGCTGCGATTCGCATCATCTTTGAAGAAATATGGCCCAATAATGCCGCCGGCCCATAAACCGCACCAAACAGTGGCTTTTTCGGGATGCATTGGTAGCTGTTGCAATGCTTCTGGCTGATCTTCACTCCAAATGCGGCAATTTTGCTTATTTACGTACCCATTCAACCAAAAATGAGCCTCATCGCTGAACACAATTTTTCGATAAAAAAGCGGATCCTCGGCCAGCTTTCCAAGAGCCCATTCACCAAAAATTCGGCGTTGTGGTAGGTCGGCTGGCTTTAGTTCTTGCACCAGCTGTATCTTAAAAGGCTTTACGCCCAAATCCTTCCGCAAAATTTTCCACGTAGTGCTGTAACAAAGGCCAACCTGCTGGGAACGGCGCCGAATCGACATTTCGCGGTCTTCTGTCACACTAGCTGATACGGCCGCAATATTTTCTTCAATACGCACAGTACGTAAACGTGTTGGTGGTTTAATGTCCAACAAAGTAAATTTGGTGCGAAATTTGGTCACAATCTTCCGAATAGACTGCTCAGAAGGTCGAGAATGCCGATCATAAAATGGAAGCAGCGCGCGATGAACATTTCGAACCGAGCACGAATTTTGATAGTAAAATTCAATAATTTGCAAGCGTTGTTCATTTGTAAGACGATCCATGGTTAAATTGCAACCCAACCTAAAGCTGTTTGACAGTGACAAAAGGTACTAAACACACGTCAGCTGTCAAAACCAGTGTTGCCAAAACCAAACCAGCTAAAAAATCACCCGTTATATTACATTATTATAGTATGAATGGATTTGTAAATTATTGAATTAATACTTATAAACTTAGATAAACTAAACTAGAATTGATCGTTGAAAGCAAAACTGACAGGTGAGAATAAAAAGAGAATCGAACACATCAGTGGAATGATTGTGTTTCAGATTGTATCGGGGTTTTCAATAAGAGCACTACAAAAGTTATTTTAAAATAAAACAAAATCTTTTTTGGATATCAATGAAATTCTTTATTCCTGTGAAAGTACGTTCCATGTCATTATGTATGGAACTCGATATCTTTTGCATGGCCACCACGGGCACGCTTGCAGAAGTCCAGACGCTGAACCCAATTGACGGATTTGACGGTTTTCAAGCATAAATCGGCCGATACTGCTGCAATTTCACGTTCAATATTCGTACGAAGTTCATCAATTGTCGTTGGCTTGTTGGCATAGACCATAGACTTGACGTAGCCCCACAGGAAATAGTCTAACGGCGTCAAATCGCTCGACCGAGGCGGCCAAGCGACTGGACCATTTTGTGAGATAACACGTTCTCCAAACTTGGTTTCCAATAAATTGATTGACATTCGCTGTGTGACTTGTGGCGCCGTCCTGTTGGAACCACATGTCCACATCATCCAATTGGGGCCAAAAATATTCGGTTATATTCCATTGTAGCGATTCCCATTTACAGTAACGTGCCGGTCTTGATCATCACGGAAGAAGTACGGCCCAATGACGCCGCCGGCGCATAAACCACACCAAACCGTAATTTTTTCGGGATGCAATGATGACTCATGGAGTATGTGTAGATTGCTGCCTGACCAACACCGCATATTTCGTTTATTGACGAAGCCATTCAGCCAAAAATGAGCCTCATCGCTGAAGATGATTTTTCGATGAAAACCCGAATCATTTTCAAGTTGTTGCTCAGCCCAATTCACGAACATACGACGCTTCTGGTGGTCAAGCGGCTTCAGTTCTTGCGTCAATTTAATCTTGTAAGGATGTAGGGCAAGATCTTTTCGCAAAATTCGCCACAACGACGTCACAGAGATACCCAACGCTTAAAAACGACGTGTGAGACGCATTTGGGCTTTCTTCAACTGAAGCCTCAGCGGCAGCAATATTCTCGACACTACGGGCACTTCTTTGTCTCACTGGCACGGGAACATTTTGTACAGTGCCTGTGGATTCAAATTTTTCCACTAGACGCTCAATTGTTGATCTGCTAGGACCATTATGATGACCATAAATTGGACGTAGCGCTCTTAACGTTGAGGTCACTGACTCCGAATTTCGGTAATAAATTTTAATAATTTCGACTCGTTGTTGGATCGTATATCTTTCCATCATGAAATGGGAAACCTTACTGAAGAGAAATGTCAAGAGAGCGGCAAGAAATATGGCGTCGTTTGCTGCCCTGTCGCTCTACTTTTGTAGCGTCCCGGTTGAAAAACCCGTTAGAAAAGAATAGCAAAGCAAAGTTTTAATCAGAATTAAGTAATTTTGTTTGCAGAAAAATTCTATAAGTGATTAGCTTTATTTTGATACCGCTTAAAGCCAATAATGTTCGCTAAGTCGTCTTAAAATACGAAAAGAAAATTCCATCAGTGGAACAGATATTTAATTTTTTTGGCAAGTCAGTTACAGAAATCATTGAAAAATTTCGATATGGTATCATACTATTTCATACCTTGGTTTCGTATGAAACTGGTGCGAAATGACACTTCCGTACAATACAAACATTTATGAAGGTATCCAAAAATATGTTGTTTAAACATGTCTTACGACAACCAATCAATAAATCCGTTGCACCGCTTTTAAACATTCAAACATAAACTCCAAAACAAATTTACTTTTAAAACATGTTAGTAGAATAAAATTGAAGCTGAAACCATACAAAATACAATCAAAAATAAGATTATTTATTTTTGCTTAGCTTAACTGCCTTCAATCGCCACATCCATCGCCACCTCCAAATAGTACGGTCCCTCGTTCACATATTTTTTTAACTGAAGCTGTGTCTGCGTATTGAATACACTGCTCTCCGACAGGACCTCAATTATTTGAAATTTTGCAAACTTTGCATCTTTGTCGAACTCTATTCTCCTATCTAAAAGATACTCGATAAATCCAGCTGTATTTTTTAAAGCTAAAGTGCCCCAACGATAGCTGCACAATGTACGAATCAAGTTCAAGCAAGAAACCTTTATGTCTGGAAATGGATTGCGACAAAAATCCATTAGAAATTGAAGATTCGATCCCCCGGCAAGTGTTTGACACCAATTTTCCATGATTTTGCTGTATTGACAAAATTGGAACGAATTTCATGAATGATCTCATAGGTTGTTGGTAATAATTATCTACTCACCTTACTTCTTGAGATGCATTGCCCTCACAGGAAAATACAACTTCCAAAGCATTGAATGCTCTGTTTTTTAATTCAGTTGGTAAATTTTTCAAGTAGGAAAGAAAGTCCTCAAAGGTTTCTCGGAGATTAACGGAGTAGTTATTTTCAAGAAGTATCTTTCCCTGTTGGGAGTGCGCTAAATTTCCTATTGTATCAAAAGCAGCCGGCAAAACAGATGGATCTGCGGAATGAAGACAGGTAAACAAGCAGCGAACCATGTTTGGATATCCAGCAATGATTTTCTGTGGCTGAGAGAATGCAACTTTGCCAAAAAACTTCATGATTCCTGGGACCAGCAATCTATCGAGTGGTTTCTCTTCAATTCCTTCCACTCTCTTGGATATCTTTTCAAAAACTTCTTTTTGTTCCAAAAAGACCAGTCCATGATTTTGCTCAGCTAAAGAAACTAATATTTCTAATATATTAACTTGAAGAAGAATATCATTGCCTTCCAACTCTGCCAAGGCTGCGTTCAGAATTTCTTCCACTTTGGTAAGATTAAAGGGTGAAAGTTTTGCCAAATTGACTCCGATCTCATAAATTCTGCACCGCACTACATCATTCTCTTTTAGTTTTGTTAGCAGAGACCTTCGTAAATATTCGTTATCCAAATTGTCTGCGAGGATTATCGATAAAATGCCTACAGCTGGAATCCCAACGCTTGTTTCACTTTCTTGAACACAATTAATTATAACTTGAATGAGGTCCTTTTCTAGCACAGCATTTGGATGCTTTGTTAGTTCTTTTAAAAGTGTACTTAGAGCTAGACTTCTGACTTTGGGACTGTTGTGTTGAAGGGAACGCTCAAGTAGACTTGGAAGGTCCAGTTGATTGATAACTAAATGAGCCATACAAATAGACAGGATATCGATGGCTAAATCACACTGCTCGCTAAAATTAAAAACGTTAATGAAACGTTGCAAGAAAGTATAGATTTAAAACTACATTGGTACCTGGCAGAACTATCCTCCAAGCATTCGTATATCTCAGAAGATTTCAGAAGCTTAGCAGTGACAATGCTTTCTAGAGAAGTCCCGTCATTAAGACGCAAACGAATCTCATTTAGCGTGGTAACGCGATTTTCTTTAATGCGGAGATTTTGAAGTTTCTCTAAACACCAGTCTTCTACCATTTTTCTTTAATATGATAGTTTCTTACGAATTTGTTCAAACTTCGTAATATGCTGAAATAAATAAAATAAAGAAATCACCGAGAGCGATACTCGAAATGTCAAACTAACCAGATCTATAATTCAACAAGCGCACCATTGGACGCATTCCGTGTATTTTTTTGCAGTCCAGGCTAACCTAACCTAAGTATTATGGAATACGATGAAATTTTTTTTAAACTTACCTCTATTACTTTCTCAGCTCTAAAGCTGCTCCCTCCGACTGCTGACGGAGATGCTAAATTTCATTACTGCCAATTTAAATTTGATTAATATTAATCGGTTAACAATTTGGTTTACTATATATATTTCGTTTCAACTGGCTTTGCCAATTTTTAAACACTCAAACTATTGGAAGGTTACTGGAAATGCCGTCACCAGACAAAGTCAAACGAGTGTGATTTACTAATCAAAATCAGTGCCCATAGCACATATCAGGAATTAACCAGACTGTCAACTTGGCATACCACTATCAATTTCAACCGCCAAAAATATTTAAAAACCTAAGAAAAGGCTACAGTCCGCTTGGGGCGAACAGTATGATACCCTATCCATATCCCTATATGCCCCAAAGAAAAAAGCATTAAGAAGAAGATGAATAGCATTTTATTTAGTTCTATTAATTAAAAAAACAAAAGTTATATTGAAAAAACGCGCCCAAAAAGTGGGCGTAGCCAAAAACTTGGTATGGGCGATATGTTGGAACAAATATTGGGAAAATATTTCGTTAAACAGTTTTCTTCGCTTTCTGTGAAAATTTTCGGAGAAAACAGCATTTTAGTCAAAAACTCGCACAAAAAGTAGGCGTGGCAAAAAACTTTATATGACAAACTTATAAAGGAGAGCAGTGCCTACATATCTTGTGAAGGTTGTAACACTCTATCTCTCTAACTTCAGCTTTAAAACGGTTTTTTCTAAATTGTGGGCGTGGCAATGGGCTTATTCAAAAATTTTTTACACTTAACCATTTCGGAGCCCTAGGGAATATGTGGTCCAAATTTCAGCTTCCTAGCTTAATTTTAAAGGCCTAAAAATTGCGTACGGACGGACGGACGGACATTGCTAGATAGTCTTAGGATTTGGTCCTGATCATAAATATATATACTTTTATGGGTCTACGGCGAATATTAAGGGGTGTTACAAACTATGTGTCAAAATTATTATACCCTTAGGATAGGGTATAAAAAGGTAGCAAAATCCTCTCAATTTACGTATGAGTGAATACGAGTGAACGAGAAACATGTTGGTAGGTAGGTAGGTAGGTTTTATGTGAGTCGGGAAGATACGGACAATCAACCTTTTCCATTCTGACTCACAAAAAACGCCAGACACTTTGTGTGTTACAAATATGACATTAACGGAGGGGAGTTTGGCAACATATCCAAATGGCAACAGAAAAAAGCTGGTCAAGTGGTGATGTGTTGAGTTTACGTAATTCAACTTTTATACTTATTTTAATTAATTTGTTGTAACACTAGTGAACACTGGGAACGCAACCGTTCGAATGACAAAAGGTGTCATATAAGAGACTGACAGATAGCAGTATTCCCTTCTGCTTTGTTTTTGTAGTTGTTCTTCTAAATGCCTGGCTACACGTTCATGGGAATGAACGTCGTGGCTACACACACAAAAAAGTCTCATAAGAATGAAAGCAATTTGAATGGCGGGGAACGCTGAAATCTGAAACAAAACTAAATTTCTCTTGGAAAATCGAATACTTTTGTGGTCTCTAGTACCTGTATTCGGTCTTCACTCTTCCAACACAAATCTCAAATGAGGTTTTCTGTCAAAAGTGATATGGTTTGGAACCGAAACGTTCATGCCCACGCCGAGAATTCAAATCGAAAGAGTATTTTCGGTGGATTCGGGGTGCAATCTACCTTTTTCTTTCTGACTCTTTCTGGCCTGTCTCGTGCGACATGACGATCATTCCAATGAACGTGTAGCCAGGCACTAACAAGCTGACAATAAATAACACGTTGTCGACTAAGCTGATAATTTAACTAGACGAACGATTCTTGTGTTTTATTTGATTCTCTTTTTTTCCTTCCTCGAATATCCCAAACTAAGTAATTTTTTTAAACTGGTGTCAGAAGTGGGATTCGGGTCGGAACAAGAATATTCGCGGAAATAAGACGACATTCTCAGCCACTTAACTTCCTTAAGCGAAATGAACGTTAAAACAAAATGCTGAAATAGCCCAACTAAGAAGCGAACAGCGACAGCTTGCGGAAATACTATAAGTAGGACTACATTTGTTGAGAGGGTATTTGACTGTTAAACCCCGGAGGCTCAACATGTTCCTCCCACGCGCAATGTGGGATCCTTGCCACTGGTACCACGCCAGGAATATCAAGGTAGTGCGAGTGTTAGTACGCCAATAATCTCAACCAGCTCTTGCAAAATCAAACCACAACCATACGAAAGCAGCGCAGGTGATTGGCGTGATTGCCGCATTCAATTTGAAACCGTGGCTGAGACGGTAGGCAAAAGGCACAAATCCTAGCATCTATGATACGGGGAGAAAGTGTGTCTACTTTGCCGAATCTGAATGCAGTCGACCGTGGGAACTACGAGAAACTAGTTTCAGCTTGGAGCTAAGGTTTGTTTCTCAACAAAAGGATGTTTCACATGCAATGTTTCGTTCCCGGCGTCATCGATACCTAGAGGACCTCGGAGCGTTCGTTTGTGGTGACTGTCCGCCCGAAGCTCAGGAGCGAATATCGCTTATGAAGTTTCTTGATGGGATCACTGACCGCTCTACTCAAGATGCTCTCCGAATGGCGAATCCATAGACCTTGGCTGATGCCTTGACCAAGGCAAGTTCAATTGAAACTGCACATATGGCTACCCAAACCAGTCACTTAGCTCGATCTGATGAAGTGGAAACCACGGTAACCCATCAATCTACTTTCAACAACAACCATCGCGCATACAGCATCGTTTATAATAGGATAACTTACGCCCCATCAGCCAGATCATTTATCTTACTTTTGTTTCTCGATATCCTCGTTTTTTTCTTTATTTTGCGCCCTTAATGCTTTTGATTCTACTTTCATAAATAAAGTTGCGATATCAATTTTTGTTCTAGTTCATTTTGAAAACACGAATTTTTATTTCTGCACGTTTTTGACAACTCGGTTATTTAAAATATATGTTCAAATATAGGGATGGCTATTTCGAAAATATATTTTGAATGTGAATATCGGTAACTCAAAAATTGGTCTCTAACTTACGCTAGCAAGCTTATTGGCATTGTTTCTTATATTAAGTATGAATTGCCTCCCTCCTCTCGTCAAATATAAGTTTAAAGTACTGTAAATACAAATATATGTCGACATATATCGGCTTTTCGATATGTCGGTAAATTTTGTACATCCCTATCACAGATGAGGAATTAACCAGATAGTCAACTCGAGAGCGAATCTCTCACGTTGCCTACAAGCTAAGTCGAACTGATAAGCCCCACATAATTTGCACTTATATGGACTTTTACGTGCAAATCAAATGGGAATCACGCACACATAAATCGAATTATATGGGGCTAATGGCCGCGCCCATGAAATGTCATTTTTTATAGCAAGAAGTTGGGAACAGTTGATGAATTTCAGCAGATTAAAACTCACAATTTGGGTGTGTAAAATAAACATGGTCAATATGCGGGGAATATGGATTGATAAAAACATACTTACCACACAACTAATAACATAATAAAATATTATAATATTAAGAATAAAGCTGTGTTTTAACTAATTTATTCCAATTTTTAATGAAAAACAATCAAAATAATATTGATTAACGTGAACAATATATAATAAGTAAGTTCATCATACATTTTCGGTTGACAATAAATTTAAGTATAACTATACTAGCAAGGATTTCCTAGATTATCTATGGTTATATTGAAGCAGTTAAGTAACTCCAAACAAACGTAATCCAAATTTTTACAAATATTATTTTTGGTACATCAAAACACTTTTTTAACAAAATTTGCAATTACTTCCTAGTAGTAGTAGTAGTAGTAAATTGTTTTGTTTATTTTCATATAAAATAAAATTACAAAACATTATAACTTGGCAAATAAAGTCGGCTGTTAAAAAAAGTGGCCAAATAATTCAATATATATGTAACATAATGTGCATGCTTATTTATGATATGTACTCAAATACCAAACATTTTCGTGATGTACTCAACTACCAAGCATTTTCGATAAAAAAATGCACCCCCAATATATTTATGCAGTGCATTCCAGCTACCTTTTTTTCTCGTTCTTCCGTCTATCGCTTACTTAAAATTTTAAAATAAAGCATATTAACTTATATAAAAAATTTCAAAACCGCCTTAGAAAAGAAACAGCTAAGAAAATTGATTGACTAAACGTACAAATCTTGTAACACAACATAATTTAAAGAGGATTACAAATACTTCTTTTTCACTTTTTTTTATCCATGCACGGAACCCGAATATATACATATATTCATTAAACTTTCATATGTTGAATAAAAACAATCAAATAATAAATAAATAATAAAACAATCAAAGAATTTAATATGTATATATATAAAAAACCATTACAAACTATTTACTACAAATATTTTACACCCAAACATTACTAATTTAGTAATATTTATGCAATAATACAATAAAATATGCATTTTTTCTCATTTTATTACCCAAAATGGAAAAGTACAAAAACCCAAGAATGTTTATTTTTAGGCAGATAAAAAATAGAGAACTATTTCTTATAACCGCAAAAAATATTCCAACTAAATTGTAACAACTTTATTGGGTAACTAATTTTTGGTTTCTTTATAAACATTTATATTAAAATAAAATAAAAAGTTGAATCACATAAACTCAACACTTCGCAGAATTTCCTATTTCCCAACACATCCGCCGTGACCAGCTGTTTTGTTGTTGCGATTTGGATATATTGCAAAACTCCCCACAATTATTTTTGGCGGGTAGTCTAGTAAATTAGATCTAACTTCATGTCTCTGGCTCACACGTATTCACAGATGGGAAAATTGAGAGAGGATTTTGCGGCTGTCATTAAATATTTTTTGCGGGTTGAAAGTGATAGGGGATTGCAGAGTTGACTATCTGGTTAATTCCTCATCTGTGATCCCTATTAGAATCTTACAATTGTCGCATATCAAATCAATGCGCCGTCGCATTTTATATATTATTTTCCGAAATCAGATACCTCGAATGTAATTAGGGTCTCTGACAGAGTACGCGTTGCGGAAAATGTTCCGTTCCGACGGATACCTCGCTAGGGCCGAATGTGTCGTGTCAATTATTGGTATACTGGTTCTTCAACTACATTGGTAAGTCAAGATGTCATTCCCCCTGGCGCTCATTTACATCCTATGAACGCGGTTGTTAAAACTTTATTTGGGAATATTTTTAATATTTCTAACGAATGACGGACAACAGTACAGCTCGGACAATTTATGCCTTTACGCTTCCCCCCAATACGAAGATTGCTACTCTTAAAGAAGCCGTGTGCCAAGATGCTATCGATGTTGGTAATAGCGATGTCCCGTCTCATTTAACCGAGCTCTTTACTGAATCACAAAAACATCTGCCTCCGACGAATTCAAAGGCCGTAGAATCGTTACTAGTGGAATTTTGCGACATTTTCTCGGCTGGTCCCAATGGTCTGGGTAGAACAAACATCTTTAAGTTTGAAAATAAATCCGCGGAAGTGTAGTTTACTTCAAAAAGAGGTACGTTTTCTGGGCTATATGGTTAACGAGAACGGATTGCTACCATATCCATCCAAAATTGTGGCAAATTGGTGTATACAACTAATATTTCGGAACTTCGAAGCTTCGTTCGTTTGTGTACCTATTACCGCCAAATCGCTTTTACCTGGTCTGAGGAATGCGAAAATGCATTCCTTTTATTAAAAAACCATCTTACATCACCACCGATTTTAGCGCAAGCACGCCTAGATTGCGAATTCGTCTTGGACACTGATGCCTGCGGTCAAGGACTTGGCGCCGTGCTCTGCCAGATTCAGGTGTTAAAGAGGTTTTAATCGGTTATTTCAACAAGGAACTAAGTAGACCAGAACGGAATTATTGTACCCCCTGAAAGGAACTTTTATCAATGATTAAGGCTATAGAGCATTTGCATGTATATTTGTTCGGACGTGAGTTTTGGATACGCACAAACCATGCCGCTCTTAGCTGGTTGCTTTCTTTTAAAAATCCCGTAGAGCAGCTGGCACGTTGGCTAGAAAGGCTCCAACAATATAACTACCAAATAAAAGATCGCGCCGGGAGAAGACACGGAAATGCCGATGCATTGTCTCGTAGGCCATGTTTCGATGACAATTGCAACCATTGTACGTCCAAAGAAACGAATTGCGATGGCGGGTTACTTCACTCTGTTAATGCTCTTTTACTTATCGATAGTGTAGTCCGTGAAGTCCGTCGAGGTATTTGCACTCCTGAATCAAACCGCTGTCATGGTATCCAGGGAATTGGTGAACGAGGTTATCTTTCGCTTTGGGGTACCGACGGAGTTGCACTCGGACCAAGGCAGAAATTTTGAGGCCAGCGTTTTCCAAGGGGCTATGAAGATTATGGGAATCAACAAAACTAGAACCACACCGTTGCATCCGCAATTCGATGGCCTCGTTGAGTGCATGAACAGTGCGCTTCGACATTTCTTGTCCATGTTTTTTAACGATAAGCAGGATGATTGATTCCAATCCCAATCCCAATTAAGCAGTCTCCGTACGCGATGCTCTTTGATCGGGAGATGAGGATTCCTACCGATTTATTGTTTGGAAATTTACCTGAAAACTTTGCGACCGATGATTACGCAAAGCATTAAAGAGATCAACTTGGAGAAATTCATGAAAGAGCTAGGCACCGGATGCATCAAGCTGCATCCCGAACTACGTAATTTTTTTACAAAATGGTTATTAAAAAATAAGAAATTAGTTACATAATAAATACGAATTACAAATTAATTCAAATATTTTAGGCGGTTAAAAGAAATAGTTCTCTGTTTATAATATTCTGGGGTTGTTTAATTTTTTCCATTGTGGTTAATAAAATCAGATAAAATATATATTTGATGGTATTATTGCATAAATATTACAAAATTATTAATTTTTGTGTTTAAAACAATTATAGTGAATAGTTTTGGAATGTTTTTTAAATATATATCTTAAATTCTTTGATTGTTTAAATTTTTATTCAACATATGTGCGGACGAAAACCCTTTTTTTTCTTATAGCACGAACTTAAGAAAAAGACAAGCTCCTTTTCTTCTCGATTAAAAATGTATTTTAGTTTATTCGTTGGTTTTTTGTAGCGATGGTGGTGGCTTAGGTTTCGTCGGCAGAATGGCAAAAAATTGGCCTACTTTCTCTTGAGTTAGGCCTTTGGTAAATGTCATTTGCCTGTATTCCTATACGGTTTTCGCGCTCGAATCGAATTTATAAAAGATATGTTTGTTTGAGAAACCCGAAACATCGCTTAGTACTATAACAAATTATATTATTTATTTTACAACACCCTATCCCCCGTGAGGTGCCCAGGTCTCACCGAAGCCTTACCAACATTTAATACAACAAGCTTCACGGATGGTCTTTTGAGAACTCCCGACGAAGTTTTGATCTCGGCTGAGCGGACTTGATTGTCTTGACATGGAAAACCTCTGGTTACTATTTCTCGTTTCTCGGAAGATAAACGTCGCATATAAGTACCTGGTTTCCTACTGAAATGGGTGGCACTTCCTTAAACCACTTGCAGCGTCTCGTTAGCACAGGTAACTACTCCCGCATCCATCTCCCCCAAAAACCCGTCTTTGATCTGTTGGCTAATGCGCCACTGTTTGCGGACGCACACGGAACTTATTCCTTATAAGACTGATCTTATTCCTAACTGATATATCTTATTACCAGTTATTCCTGGGGTTTGAGTTGAGTTCATTGCTCCTAGCAAAAAGTGGTTTGGCGTCAATTGTTCCACATCTTGGACTGATACTGGCAAGTACCTACGTGGTCTGCTGTTAATTATATTTTCGGCTTCGGAGTCTCAACTTTCGGCGTTAACTCGCAAAGGGTGTGTGTCAAGACCCTCTTAACCGATCTAACAAGTCACTCCCAACATCCACCAGCATGTGGATTAGACGGGCAGTTAAAAGCCCACTCGATGCCCTTTTCCAACAATTCTGTCTTAATGGCCTCGTCTTAAGTGGCATCTATGCGTCCGTAGAGACATAGAAGACCATAATCATCCAAGTACGAAGTAAATTTGTAGATGCTACTGGATTTTTCGACGTGTGGCTGGGAACTTAATTGGGCAATTTCATAGGCGAAGATTTTGGACTGGGCTTTTGAACAGAGTACTTTCTCGTACTTATGACCCAGGCCATGGTCCTCTGCAGCTTTAAATACCTGGAGAGCTTTGAGAAGTCAATAAAGGAGCTACTCACTAACTTGCCATGTAAAATGTATCTGGGCCGGATCTCCTACTCACAGACATAGCTCGTGGCGTCATTAAAGGGGAAAGGCCAAGCATCTTCAGGTTACTGGAGAAAGAGAGGTCCGGATAACCACTTGTTGTCCACCTTATATTTTGGCGGGTAGCGTCGGTACCCATCGCCAATCATTGCACCGACTACTCTCAAGCACCTCCACAATGCGAAATGCAACAAACGGCTTGTAGTGACGAGGGTCTGATTGAAGCCAACTTTGAGTCACTCCAAAACACCCTACTATCCAGTGACTACTATCCTACTATACATATGTGATGCTCACATATCAGTGCCGATCTGACACCCGACGCGTGCAAACACACTTTAAAATTGCTCTGCGGTCAGTTTGCACACAAAAAAAAAAAAAAAAAAAAAACAACAAACAGGTGTGCAAAAGCATAATAACAAAAAAAAATAAAACATTAATCGCGCGCGCGCTGTGCAAAAGCAAAAACAGTGCAGTGTACAGTGCAGTGAAAAAAAAAGTGTATTGTGTTTGGGCACTCCATCTGGTCCCACTCCCTATCGTTTGCTGCTGCTTTGCTTGGCTATAGCAAGTGCCGTATGTTTTTGCGTGCACTTGCTATGGCTGGGTAGAGTATCATTTGGCGAATAGCGGGTCGCGTGGTGTAGATTTTGTTGGCAGACCAAAGCAATTCATTGTATGGGCGTAACACCTGCAGTGATTTGTTTTGGAAAGCTGACGTCAGGATCTACACGGTACGGCCTAGCTTAGTCCGCGTCGGAGTTGAGTTTTTTGTGTTTGTTTTTTTGTTATGCGTGGAAATTTTAGAGTGGACGTGAGTAACATTCGTGGGTTGAGATCCATTTTTTTTTCGTTGTACGCCCATGCGCTTCACAATAAACCAGCTGTTTTGGCACTAAGTGAAACACAGTTCAGCATTGATTCCGATTTAACGGAGTTTAGTCTGCCTGGATATAACTTGGTGCCATTATTCTTTTCCCATCGTGGTATCGCCGTTTATATACGTAGTGATGTAGCCTACCAACTTCTACCTCAATATGGCCAATGTTCCAATCCGGAATTTAATTATATTTGGCTAAAATTCCATGTCCGTAGGCAATTAATTCACTACTGTTTTATTTACAGAAGCCCTAACCAGGACAGGCATTCAACTTATAATGAGTTTGATGCACTGTCTGATTCCATCACCAGAATTGTAACCCATTATCCTCGTACTGAAATCGTCATTCCGGCGATTTCAATATACACAATTCAAGTTGGCTTCGACATTCTGGACAGACAACACCCGAAGGAAGGTATGTTGAGACCTTTGCTGAGGTTAAGAGTTTAACCCAGATTGTAAATGAGCCGACACGGATACCGGACATTAGCGGTCAAAACGCCGACACTCTGGACTTGTTTCTTACCTCTCACCCTGATAAATACACTTTAAATGTATTATCGCCTCTAGGTTCGTCAGACCATTGTATCATATCGGCGAATTTCTCCTACTCCAGCCACACAGTTAAAGAACAAGCTCCTAAAAGAACCGTATGGCAATACGAGAAAGCCAATTGGGAAGCTTTCAACGGTTTCTTTAGGAGTTTTAACTGGTCGTTGTGCTTCCTCAACAACGACGTGGATGCCGCTGCCGATATGATTACAAATTTAATTCACCTGGGTATGAAACGCTTTATCCCTAACGGGATAAAGTGTATTAGACCTAAGGAAAACGCGTGGTGTGACTTGAGCTGTAAAGAAACTATCAGGGCTAAAGAGGCAACTTTTCGGTCATTTAAGGCCAACCCAACTGAGGAAAACCGAAAAAAGTTCAAACGAGCCAGAAATGACTGCAATGCCCATATTAATCGTGTCAAATTCTCCTACGACCAAAAGTTGAGGCAAAAAATAATACAAAGTCCCTCCGGTAGTAGAAACTTTTGGTCGTTTGTTAAGAATATTAGAAATTCGGCCTCGTCATCTATCCCGACACTCATTTACAATGGCACTCCAGCTGTCAGCTCTTCGGATAAAGCCAATCTGCTCGCTGCTCATTTTGCAGCTAGCTCAACACTCCCAGATTGTGCTTTATCTCCCCCAGTACTCGAGCGCATAGAACACTCCATGGGACAAATCCACTTTCGCACCCGTACTGTGGCAAGAGTACTTCAAGATCTCAACATTCACAAATCCGCTGACCCAGATGGTATTTCCCCTATAGTTCTGAAGAGGTGTTCTTCCACGCTGGCAAAACCACTGCGTAAGCTTTTCTATCTGTCCTATTCTTTAGGGCTCTTTCCGAGAAGATGGAAAACAGCATTTGTCCAGCCCGTCCCAAAAAAAGGCGAATCTTCCTCTCCCTCCTCTTACCAACCAATTGCACTTACGTCCCTTGTTTCCAAGGTCATGGAAACGCTGATAAATCGTCAGCTTATGAAATATCTCGAATCCCGAAAACTTCTTAATGACCGGCAGTACGGTTTTCGCAGCAACGATCCACTGGTGATTTGATAACATATCTAACCGAAAAGTGGAACCAATCTATTCACCATGGTGGTGAAAGCAAGGTCGTTGCGCTTGATATTTCAAAGGCATTTGACAGAGTTTGGCATCAAGCTAAATAAATAAATAAATGCTGGTGTCCCTCAAGGCTCTGTTTTGTCTCCGACTCTCTTTCTCATTTTTATCAATGACCTCCTGTCTGTCACTTCTAATCCAATCCATTCCTTTGCTGATGACAGTACCCTCAGCTTTACATATTCGTTTCCTGGGCAACGCCCCTCATCTTCGGGCGTTGAGTTGGAACGGCAACGTATGTTAAGCTCATTGAATTCCGATCTTGACAGCATTCTTAAATGGGGTAAAACCAACAGAGTGGAATTTAATGCTTCCAAAACGCAATGCTGTCTGCTGTCATTGAAGCGAACCCCTAATTCTCTGCCATTATCCATGAATGGCACTTGCATCGCTGAAACCGAAAGACTTTCCATTCTCGGTATGTGTGTTAATGACAACCTTCGTTGGAATGACTACATATTTGATGTCGCCAAGAACGCTGCGAAATGTCTAGGCTTCCTAAAGGGTATCCAAAGTCCCGTTAGTGCGCGTACAATAGAAAAAAAAAAAAAAAAATATTGTATAGTCGTACGCCCAAAATGGCGGCTGAAAGCTCTAGACGTGGTATGGACATGAGCTTCCTCGGACCTGTCTTCGTCTTGGCAGATACAAAAGACACATTAATTTGACCACTTCCTTCATAGGTACGCAACTGCACTGAAGGCCTTTTCACTGGCATCGGCGAAAATGTAGAGAACTGTGCGGTTCGCTGTCGAAAGATAGGGACTGTAGCACCTGGGAATCTTGCAAGTGACTAGCGTCGGAAGCTCCGGCTTCCACAATATCCATTTTTGACAGACCTCTGCTGGGATTCGCTCATCCCAGGTAACACCATGGATCCATTTTATCCGGGACAGCAACTTTATGCGGATTACGAAATTGGCGATCATCCCGATATGATCAAATATGGACATCGCCACACTCAGGAATTCACGCTTTGTGGGGCATCTGTTTCCCTTTATGACGTCATCACTTATTCTAGCGAACTCGATTTTAAAGTTAAAAATATCTTCTGTAGGCTCCCAGCACATCCCAAGAACTTTCTCCAGCGCACCTTCAATATTGCCGAGCACAGGGAGCAACTTGCACCAAACGTCATGGACTGCATGACGTAAACATCGATCTTCTGATCTCTCTTATCCCTCCACAAAAAATGTTGAGAGTCCTCTCTTCGTATTAAAATTTGAAGGAACATTTCCTTGATGTCCCCAGTGACCGCTACAGGTCGCATCCGAAAATTAAAGAGGATGGCCACCAATGGGTGGATTTGATTAGGTCCTTTTAGCAAAAGTCATTTAATGATTTGCCACTCACCTTAGCCGCTGCGTCGAAGACCAGCCGAACCCTTACCGGCTTGTTCGGATTCAGGACACCGAAATGGGAAATACACCATGTTCTTGGAGTGTTTGCCCCTGCCTTCATAGATGATAGTTTCTTCGCATATCCCCTTTGAATGTACTTCCTGATCATTTCTCGGTAAGTTATCCCAAACCCTGTCTTCTTTTCCATCTTCGACTCAAGGCTTCGAAGTCGATTTTAAAGTTAAAAATATCTTCTGTAGGCTCCCAGCACATCCCAAGAACTTTCTCCAGCGCACCTTCAATATTGCCGAGCACAGGGAGCAACTTGCACCAAACGTCATGGACTGCATGACGTAAACATCGATCTTCTGATCTCTCTTATCCCTCCACAAAAAATGTTGAGAGTCCTCTCTTCGTATTAAAATTTGAAGGAACATTTCCTTGATGTCCCCAGTGACCGCTACAGGTCGCATCCGAAAATTAAAGAGGATGGCCACCAATGGGTGGATTTGATTAGGTCCTTTTAGCAAAAGTCATTTAATGATTTGCCACTCACCTTAGCCGCTGCGTCGAAGACCAGCCGAACCCTTACCGGCTTGTTCGGATTCAGGACACCGAAATGGGAAATACACCATGTTCTTGGAGTGTTTGCCCCTGCCTTCATAGATGATAGTTTCTTCGCATATCCCCTTTGAATGTACTTCCTGATCATTTCTCGGTAAGTTATCCCAAACCCTGTCTTCTTTTCCATCTTCGACTCAAGGCTTCGAAGTCTTTGCTTTGCCATTTCGAAGCTGGCTGAAACTGTAAGCTCTCTCTGTGCTCTCGATAATACGTGTTGGCACTCCCAAATGTGGGTGCAGTGGCTTAGTGGTTAAGTGCGTTGGACCACTAAGCGAGTGGTCGCTGGTTCAAATCCCGGCCTGTACCACCTGACAGTTTTTATTCGCTGCCTCACCTCTAGCGAACGTCTGAAAAACATCCAAGAATAAAAATGTCATGAGAAGCTTCTCAAAATTTAAATTGCCGTTCCGAATCGGCATTAAACTGTAGGTCCCTCCATTCGTGTCAAAATTATAACTTCGCACAAACAATTGTTGGAGAAGCTAGGCTTTAGGTCCTGTATGGGCTGTTTACGTCTAATATTTATTTTATTTTTACTCCCAAATGACAATAATCGAGTCCGATTAATAGTTGGTGCTTGGCGCTGTCATATTCGGATAGTGACATTAAATTCGAGTGGCAAACGAACGGCTGCTCGTTCTCAACTGATGATGGCGGTGTTGTCTGCGTGGCATTCGGCTCATGAAGAGATTGGTGGTGAGCTCAAGTGCAGTCATCAATTCCACACGCTTTCCGCTGTCTGCAGGCACTGATATTGTGGCCGTACTTTAAGCAAGAGAAGCACAGCTTATTCTTCTTAATGAAGTTCCATTTCGCTGCAACCTCCAAAATGGAGAAGCTTTTGCAGTTTTCTAATGGATGCGTCTTTCCTTTGCAGTGGCGGCATACATCCTTCTTGGCTTCGGATAAAGAGGACTTTTGGGTGGTGTGCAAACCTTTCGACACCGATGGATTTTTCTGGCGTTGGATTGCCCTTTAGCAGGCTCTGAAGCCAACAGCAGATTTCTGGGCTTCATCTTGTTTTCGGTTTTGGTAGGTGGTTGGAGCGAGGAAGTGGTGACAAGGCATACAAGTCGGGCGATTTCGCTCAACCATTCGTCGAAATTCTTTACAGTAAATTCTTCATGTAAATGCTTCTTTGGGCCCATTCCAATAGCTTGCTCATTAAAAGTTGCTGACAAGTTCATCGATTAAAGTGGAGTTAGTTAGGTGTTGATGCATTCCACTAGACTCAAGAAAAGTGGACAGTTTTTGACCCTGGAGTCAAATGGAATAAGTATTTCCAATCGGCCTTCAGGAATTTTACCCGTAAAATTTGTCAATGCAAAGATTTCAGTGGATTGATTCACTGGCTGACTAATGGGCTGGAAAGTGCTTAGCTGTGACAGAAATGTTGCTACTTTCGGCACTGCTGTTAGGATCTCTGGCGGCAAAGGCTGCTGCTTTCGGCACTGACGTTAGGATCTCTGGCGGCAAAGGCTGCGACTCGTACAGTTTTGTTCCAACACCTGTGAAAGCATTTGTGGTTGACTCGGGTTGTGGTGGCCATCGCCATTGCATGGGTACGTACAAAGCTGTTCCAGCACCGGTACTTATGACTGACGTTATGGCTGTCGGCATGGACATTGACTGTTCCAATACCCATATGCATATGGGTGTACCTGTTGGAAAACTAGTTCCCATATCATAAATTGCTGAAGAAGTGGCGGCGGTTGAGGAGGCCTCAGTGTGAATTCGATGTGAGCTAGCTGGCTGATGGCTGTTGTACAATTGCTCAATGCGAAGGCGTTCTCCGCTTTTTCGGCCGCGGCATTTGCTGTAGTTGCTCCCAACTGCACCCGAAGATCCTCCAACTGGTTTTGAAGCTTCCCTGTAGCTACTGAGAGCGACAAGTAGTCTGGCTGTTAGGTTTACCTCATGGTGGCATTTATGTCAGGATCACTTTCACCTGTGTCGGAATGCTCTCGCTCTTCTTGCTGCGACATCAGCTGGTATTTCCCTGCGCAATAAATGATTTTTTAATAAGAACTTCGAAAACTTCTTCTTAACTGCAAGTCGTTTGGCATGGACAACTGTGGCGGCTATCTAGAGCAATTAATGCGGTCTGGTCTTTTCTATGAAACACACTGACGATGACTAAAAAATGCGGCTGGCAGAATAAATGGCTTTGGCAACGAATATAGATGTCGCTTTTTTTTCTTATAGCACGAACTTAACAAAAAGTGAAGCTTCTTTTCTTTCAATTAAAAATTTATTTAAGTTTATTCGTTGTTTTTTTGTAGCGATGGCAATGGCTTGGATTTCGTCGGCAGAATGAAAAAAAATTGTTCTACTTGCTCTTGAGTTAGGCCTTTGGTCAATGTCATTTAGCTGTAATCGTACACGGTTTTCGCGATCGAATCGAATTTATAAAATATATCTTCGTTTGAAAAACAAAAACCATCGTTTAGTGCTATACCCAATTATATTATTATTTATTGTAACTACAACAATATGAAATTTTAATGTATAAACATATTCGGGTTCTTTGCATCGATAAAAAGAAAGTGGGGAAGTATTGTTTAATCGTTTTTGAAGTAACGGGTGATCCAAGTGGAGTTACTTTTTTCAATAGCCTTTTTTGACAGATCACGTGTGAGTCGTGTCATGCTGTCATGTTATTTTTGTTTAGTATTGTTTGGCATTTCTTAATGGAAAGACTTACGCGTGAACAACGTTTACAAATTGTTCAACTTTATTATGAAAATTAACGTTCTGTGAGGAATGTGTTTCGTGCACTTCGCTCAACTTATGGTCAACATAATCGGCCTCGTGAGCGTACTATTCGCAACACCATCACCCATTTTGAGACCCAGCATTCATTATTGGATAATATTCGACCGAATAGACCACGTCCAGCACGCTGTGAAGAAAATATAGCGGCCGTAGCTGAGAGTGAACACGAAGACCGTAGAGAGTCGATTCGGCGCCGTTCGCAGCAACTCGGACTGACGTATGGAACGACTTGGCGCATTTTACGTCAAGATCTTAAATTGAAAGCGTACAAAATACAGCTTGTGCAACAACTGAAGCCGCTCGACCTTCCCAAGGGATATCGCTTCGCTCTATGGGCTCTTGAAAAGTTCCAAGAAGATCCGACGTTTTCGAGGAAAATTTCGTTTAGCGATGAGGCCCATTTCTGGCTCAATGGGTATGTAAACAAACAAAATTGCCGCATTTGGGACGAAGACCAACCTGAAAAGATTGAAGAACTGCCACTTCATCCAGAAAAAACAACGGTTTCGTGTGGTTTGTGGGCCGGAAGAATGCCAAAAAATGTTCTTTCAAATGATAATAAACATTCTCCATTAAATTTGAATTTTCTGTGTTTTTTTCTTTAAAAAAGTCGAAATGGATCACCCTTTATTTTAGGTTACAAATTTTGTAGCTTTAGTTATTGATTTTTTTTACCTGTATGTTTTCTTAAGTGGATTTGAAAATTTGTTATCTAATGTCGTTTTCCATTCACCCATTCGCCATTTTGGAACTGTTCCAACTGCTGTCAAGTACTGTTCTAAGTGCTGTCAGTGCTGTTGCAACTGCTGTCAGTGCTGTTCTAGCTGTTTTGCAAGTACTGTGCCTGTTCTTACTACTACTTACACGTTTAACACATGTCAACGCTGAAAAAAAATGACAGAAAGCGCGAGAAATGTAAAATCGGCTTGGTGGTAGTGCATATACATGTAATGCATGTTCTTTGGAAAAATTTTGTTAGTACTACTTCGAATGGGTGAATGGAAATCGACATAAGTTAAAATGCTTTATCTTCCAATTTATAATAAGTGATTGACAGAAGAAGGCGAATAGAAGATAGATAACATTTTTCTATCGAAAATGCTTTGTTGTTAAGTAAAACTCATAAATAAGAATGCATATTTAGTTACATTATATTTATATATTGAACTAATTAGCAACTCTTTCCAAAAGACGACTTTATTTGTCAAGTTATAATGTTGTGTAATTTTGTGTAATATTGAAGAGTGAACAACCTTAAGGATGTTAATACTCCAGGTGGTACTGGCAATAGCCAAAATCCATCCGTGGTCTTCTCGACTACGGCTGGAGCTCGGATTCTGGAGGCCCCAACATTTAGTGAACCTACAAGCGACTCTTTTGGCTCTATGTCCGACTCATTGGGCAAACTGAGCATGAGTAAGGTTGCTACCCACTGCAGCGCCGCTGACCATCATTGACCCATGATATCTCTACGGTTTAACAGGCTCCTGAAGTGGCTGGCTTTGAGGTGCACCTCACTAAGGGGCAGCGGAAGAGCAAAAGGAAGCAGCTGAGCGATCAGCGGCGCAAAGAAGCTTCACAGGCTGAAGGCGCAAGCAAAGGTCGGTGGAAGTCTCACAAACGGAAGCTGACCTGCTCCTCTTCTGTTTAGCTGAAAAGCAAGAAGATACGACCCAAGCTCGTTAAGATATACAACCCTCCTCAAGCTTCTGTGTCTTCCCAAGTCCTGTCTCCGAATGAAGTCGCTGCTTCGATCAGCAAAAGTAGTAGCATTGATTGATGGAAATCGGTTGTAGTGGACTCACCCTTGAGTATAAGGGGAGGAAATGTACCTACTGTTGGTGCTGCCCGTGCATTGGTAATGGGTGATGCTGGTGCTGTGACCAATACTGGGTACTAGTGGACAGAACATTGTCGACGCAAACGGCTTTGATGGTAGGTGTGCTTCTAAAAAAACACGTGTTGAACACAAAAAGCTAATGTACGAGTTAAGAAACGTTCCTATAAGGATGCTGCTGTTTCTCTTTAGAAGTTCGCATTGGGAAAGAGGGCAATGATAATAGCATGAGTGATGCAGAGTCTGAACACTGCAAAACTCATCTTTTGGAGCTGGCTGCTGCAACAAATGCTTGAATTCAGATGGAGGGCTGTGTGTTAAAGGATTGAACCCTCATGGTGAAGACCTCATCACAGAAAACATCTGAATGGATTAGCAGTATGGTGCCGAAAATACCTTTGCCTAGGACTTCATCTTTTGAGGTCTACAAACCACCCAAGCTTATGCGGGCTGTCTTCTGGATCCCTGGGAATTTAGGGAAATCGGTGGATGTGTTAAAACGTTTGCAAACCCAGAATCCTGGCCTCGACACATAAGCCTGGGTTGTCCATTCACACAAGAAAATTAAAAACCGTCACAATGAAGGTGGTAGTTCTCTGATTGTGAGTATAGACATGACTGCTGCCGAGGTCATCAAATTTAGGCAGGATAAATTTCCATTTCAATATAAGAACAGTACTTATAGTGGACGTTCCCCTATGACTCTCTAAGTTTTTAAGAGACTTATTCGCAAGTCGAAAAATGACTCCTATAAAAAGTTTTGTGAAGAGGTCGAATCTCTAAGTGCAACTAGTAGGCTTGGTAAAGTCCTCCAAAGGGACAGACCAAGTAAACTGTATGCAATCCTTAAACCTAATCTCACTTACACTGAGACAAAGGCGGAGACTTTCAGTCTTCTCCTTGAGACTCACTTCTCGGGAAATCAGGTTTCTACGCGTTCTTCAGCCATTCAAACGACGGCGGCGGCTACATTTGAAACGACTAATACCACGCGGCACAGCTGGTATATTGCATCAGACGGCATATACCTGACTTATGGATAGGTCGTCTGAAGCAATGACACCAGAAATCCTTTTGCGAAAAAACTACCACGTCGACTTTCCACAGGTAAAGGAATGGCTTCGGTCGGACTCTTAACAATGGATTGAATGCCATCGTATTTTCACGGATGGCTCCAAAACCGGATAGGAGTCTTTGGGGAACGTGATAACATAACACTTTACTACCCCTTGGGTAAACATGCATCTGTTTTCCAAGCAGAGATTTTTGCCATCCTAATGGCTATGCGCTTTATCGTGAACAACAGGTGGAGGGCTAGAGAGATTTGCATTTGCAGTGATAGCCAAGCTGCATTTAAAGCGCTGCTAAACCCTCTTACCTCGTCCAAGTTAGTGATAGAACTCAAGATTTCTCTTAATTTGGTCGGAAGACTGAACACAGTTTCAGTTTTTGTCTGGGTCCCAGGTCGCACTGTCATACAGGGAAATGAGATCTCGGATCAGCTTGTTAGGCAAGGTTCAGAAGAATTTCTCTTAGGACCAGAACCTGTGTTGGGTCTGTCTACATCTTTAGTCATGTCTTCCATTGATTCTTGGGTTTCTCGTGAACACTAAATTCGTTATGCGTAGTTACGGTGGATGTAGACAGACCAAGCAACTGCGCCCGGACATTTGCAAAAGGTCAACATCTTTTTCTCTATCTCTGAGGAGAATCGACTCTAGGCTACTTGTAGGCGTCCTTTCGGGCCACCAAGCCTTTGCTAAACACTTTAAAGTGTTGGGCTTAAGCGACACCACTACCTGTCCTGCTTGCGGTGAGGAGGATGACACAGCAGAACACTTTCTCTGCAGTTGCCCGGCCTATGCTCGCATCACGTGGCGGATTTTCGGGGCTGACGTGGTGAGTGCTCATCTAAGCTCTTTATCAATGAAGCTCCTTCTCATTCATTTCGAAAGACGGGAAAATTGCTGTTAAAAAAAACTTTCCATGTACCAAAAATAATATCTTTCAGAATTTGGTTCATGTTATATCAACAAGCCTTTTAAACTAGCGCCCAATTGTGCAAAAGTTTAATAAAAGCACCAATTACTGACGAAAGCCGTGTTTGTATAGGTTTACTTAAATATATTGTCAAACTAAAATGTATGATCAACTTACTAATTATATATTACAACTCACAATTTGGGTGTGTAAAATAAACATGGCCAATATGCGGTGAATATGGATTGATAAAAACATACTTACCACACAACTAATAACATAATACAATTTTATAATATTAAGAATAAAGCTGTGTTTTAACTAATTTATTCTAATTTTTAATGAAAAATAATCAAAATAATATTGGTTAACCTGACTAATATGTAATAAATAAGTTATTATGGATGGCAGTTAAGTAACACTACACAATTGAACACTGGTTTAAAACGCTTTTTAATTTAACGTAATCCAAATTCTTACAATTATTATTTTTGATACATGAAAACACTTTTATAACAACATTTGAAATCACTTACTAGTAGATGTAGTAGTAAATTGTGTTATTTATTTTCATAAAAAAAATTACAAAACATTATGACTTGGCAAATAAAGTCGTCTGATAAAAAGAGTGGCTAATTAATTCAATATATATGTATATTTAACATACTTTGCATGCTTATTTATGAGTTGTACTCAACTACCAAGCATTTTCAATAGAAAAATGCACCCACAATATATTTATGCAGTGCATTTCAGCTACCTTCTCTTCTCCTTCCTCTGTCTTTCACTCAATTCTAAAATAAAGTAAATTAACTTATATAAAAAATGTATCTGCCTGGGACAAGAAACATCTAAGAAAATTCATTGACTAAAAGTACAAAGTTTGTAACACAAAAAAATTTAAAAAGAATTAAAAATACTTCCTTTTATCGATGCATAGAACCGGAATATATATATATGTACATTAAACATTAATATGTTGGATAAAAACAATCAAATAATAAATAAGTAATAAAACAATCAAAGAATTTACATAGAGTGTTTTTTTAAAGGCATAGAACTTCGAATTAAAATAAAACACAAGAAAATCGTTTTAATGTCCATCACTTTGGCTATATTCAAGTCTAAAGGTCCAATTTTCAAAACACTTTTTCAAGCCTTTGGGGCTGTATGTCGGCAATAACGCCAGGAATGTTGGCTTCCAAGTCCCCTTACGTATCTGGTTTGTTGGCGTAGGCGAGCGACTTCGCATATCCCCAAAGAAAATAATCCAATGGTGTCAAATCACACGATCTCGGTGGCCAATTGACAGGTCCATTCCGCGAAATTATACGCTCATCGAATGTTTCCTTCAATAAATCGGTTGTGACGTGCGCTGTGTGGCATGTAGCGCCACATCTCATCCACATACATGCCATCCAATTCGGGAACAAAATAGTCGGTTATCATGGCTTATACCGGTCTCCATTAACGGTAACTGACTCTCCAGCATCATTTCGGAAGAAGTATAGCCCAATAGCTCCACCAGCCCATATGGCACACCAAACATTTATTTCTTGTGGATTTAATGGCGTTTTAAGGGTCTCAAGTGGATTCTCTTAACTCCAAATGCGGCACTTTTGCTTTTTGACGTAGACATTCAACACAAAATGGGCCTCAATTAGCTTGCGGTAAACTTCGCGAACTGAACCATATTTTCGAAATAAATAAGAAAGCGTTGTTCATTTGTCAAACTGTTCATGATGAAATGGCAAACCAAACTGAACATAAATGACATTAAAGTTGCCAAATTTAACCACAAAATGTCAGTTTTATCTCTATTCGAAAAACCAACCTCTGAAAAAAACATCTTTTATATAAAAAACAATTCCAAAACTATTTACTACACATAATTTACACCCAAACATTACTAATTTAGTTATATTTATGCAATAATACTGTTTCGTAAACGTTTTTACGTTTTAAATAATTCCTGAAAATAGTTTTCAACGAGAAATAAAACTATTAATTATAGGTGTACAATTCAAGTTCAATTCAAATTGTATTTACCGCCTTTTATATCATTGTCTCTTGAGTGAATCTCATGTGGTGAATTTATAATTCGTTGGTTTGCTGAGTGATATTATATAAAGAGTGACTCAAAAATACAATAAAATATACATTTTTTCTCAATTTATTCACCAAAGTGGAAAAAATAAAACCCAAGTATGTTAATCTTAAGGGTGATGTAAAATGGATAACTATTTATTATAACCGCAAAATATATTCGAATTTAATTGTAAAACTTCGTATTTATGGTGTAACTAATTTTTTGTTTCTTCATAAGCATTTACATTAAAATATCAATAAAAGTTGAATCACATAAACTCAACACTTCGCAGCACTTCCTATTTCCCAACACATTCCCACATTTATTTTTTAGCACATTCAATGCCTAAGTAAACGAAAATTAATTTTACTATTTTTTGATGTAGGCATATATAATTTGGATAAAAAATAAAATAAATATTTTTCTCTTTGATCTCATATCAAAAATGCAGTTTTCTTCCGTACTTACTTTATAGGACACTGAGTGCCCAAGTATACGATAACTTAAATATTTACAGTACACGGGTCGAGGGTTAAGCAAATTAGATCTAACTTCATGTGTCTGGCTCACACGTATTCACAGATGAGAAAATCGAGAGAGGATTTTGCGGCCATTCGGCCCTAGCGAGGTATCCGTCGGAACGGAAAATTCTCCGATTTCCTACGATTCGGAGGATTTTTGCTTCGAGGTATTCTTCGGAACATCTGTTCGGAACATTGTTCCGACAGCAAAAAACGCACAACTAATGATCTGCGTTGCAGTGCGATGAAATGCATTAGCAGTGACATTTGTGACAGTTGCACACCATTTTTTGTCCGATCTCCTCCGACAGCAAGTGGTCGCGGAATTTTTTCCGATTTTCGGACAAGCGGTTAAAAAATGTAAGCAAGTATAAATAAAAAATTAAAAAAAAGTATTAAGTATGAAATACCTCCTCCCTGTCAACATATACAGATTTAAAGTTCTGCAAATACAAATATGAGCGACATATATCGGTACATTTTATACATCTCCATTAGAATCTGACATTTGTCGCATGTCAGATCAATGCGTCGTTGCATTTTAATTATTCTATTCCGAAATCGGATACCTCGAATGTAATTAGGGTCTCCGACAGAGTATGCGTTGCGGAGAATTTTGCGTTCCGACGGATACCTCGCTAGGGCCGAATATTAAATAGTTTTTGCGGGTTGAAAGTGATAGGGGATTGCAGAGTTGCCTATCCTGGCACTCCTGATGGCAACTCAGCCATCAGTTGCCCTCTTCCATTTGTGCATTTAAAGGTACACAAACAACATATTTATGAATGTGATTCCTTATTCCATTGCTTAATTTGGGTATCCAGTATTTTTGTCTGATGAAATGCAACATTACTTGAATTCCTCCATGTTTCGTTTCACAATGAGCATAATCTATGAGCAGATCTGCCTATTGTGAACCATTCGAAATGATGACGGGATGTTTCATCTCGTAATTGATCTCCAATCTTCCTAACCTTCCAACAACTCGGAGCAATCTGCATCCAGGATCGTTTTTTATCCGTTTATTTTGCTGTTATCCTGAAAATATTTGCCAGTTTTGAGTGCTGTTATTTCCTTATTGTAATACTCCTGTTAATTTTGCTTAATATAATATTCCATAGCTTTAGCATTTTCCTCCAGAGTTCCAGAGCCTAGCAAATTCCAGTTACATCACTCTTCTTTTCTATTTCCGTTTTAAATGTATACTTCCATTTATTTGTTTGCTTATGAACAGTTTAACATAGCTTAGAATGTTAAAGGTTTGTTCCCGCTTCTTAGCATATTTCAACAGTGATGCACTTGACCTTGTTCCTACAAGTCAAATGCGTAATGATTCCTTAAACATATGTTAATATTGTATGTGTTTTCACCTCTTCCTGAAATTTCTTACACATTTCTATCATTATTTTACTTTTTGGCCACGCCTTCTGGTACAGAAGATGCTCTGGCAAAACTCCTCTTGTTAATAAGTCAGCTGGATTTTCCTACCATCAATATGGCGCCAGCATCTTTCCTCCGTATTTGATTGAATCGATGCAACTGGATTTTCAACGAATGTATATCCTCATATCCCTTGTCTCCTCTCTAATCCAATACAATGCCGCACTAGAATCGAGCCATAAAATATATTCTGCCATTCCATAGAAATTGTAATATCCTTTACCATTTTTGACAATAATTCCGCTGCCGATAGTTCTATACGAGGAATAGTGACTAGTTACCATTCCATTTTTATGCTCTACCCGAACATATACAACTGTTTCCAATGCAGATTCATTGCTATCTGAAAATCCATGAATTTGTATTTTTGCCTTTTCTCCTGAACTTAGCCATCTATCTTTTTGAAACCTTTCCAAGTGGATAATTGAATTCATAAGTTCCAACCATCGATTTTCCAATTCAATCAGTGGTCTATCAACCCGATCGATCCTTAATTTCCATAAATGTATCAATATTTTTCTTATAATGGTGACCGGTGATATGTATCCGTTGGGATCATAAAGTTGTACCACATAACTTACTATTTTCCTTTTTTTATAACTCCATTGAACCTAGGGTTTTTCACCACAAAGGCAAATCTGTCCCCCTCTATCAACCATTTAAGTCCTAAAACGGTTGTGCCATCCTCCTCGGAATTCATCGCTTCCACAAGTGCAGTACTATTTGACTTCCATTTGCACAGTTCAAATTTGCCTCCTTTTAGTATAGTGTCGATTTTCTTAGCTAACTTAATTGCCGATTCTTCCGAGTTAGATCCTGTTGTACAATCATTCATATGAGGGCGTTAGTCCAAAAGTGACGACCGTTAGCCAATATTCCTTTAATCTTTGATTTGGATTTTCCCCCAAAATAGCCTTAGTAAATTCCATTGTTGTTTTGCAGGCTTAACTTGGTTAAACATTTTCCGAATAATCGCATAGATAGCTATTTTATGTCTCCGAAATCTCTTTATAGTTTCCTGCAAATTCAATTGCAATTTTGACTCCAGCATATGTACAGTGGGAAGCAAAACTGTCCGGATGTTTTGCTTTCTCTGGTTATATTAACAAAGTGAGTAAGGTAGTAGCAATTTGACATATATTAGTGATTTTTTTTATTCAATTCAACTTTTTCTTTATATTAAGTAACAAAAACTTATAAAAAAGTTTATTCAAAACAAAAATGCACAAAAAACACAAAATTCATTATTCGGACACTTTTGCACATTAGTATTGTAATGAGATAATACCATATTGTACTGTTTTTTTGTACCGTAAGAATTTAGCTTTTTGATATTTATGCAGTTCCTTGACCTCAGTATATGATTTTTCGTTGTGCTGTGCTTTTGGTTTTTAAACAAAAAAAGAAAAGAGTAGAAAATGAAGAAAATTCTAATTGATCTTGAAAATAGTGTGATCAATTTATTGCAGAAGAATTATTCGTGCCGTAAAATAGCTAAACAGTTGAAATTAGGTAAAACCACGGTTAGTGATATTAAAAAACGACGAAATGTGGTTTGTTCAAGCGGTCATGGGGGCCGACCAAGACTCATTTCTGATGCCGAAGCTCGGTTGAAGAAGCGGTTGCTCCATAACAGAACATTCGGACACCCAAAAATGCTGCAAAAGCAATTAACATAAATGTTAGTACATGGACAGCTAGACGTGCGCTTAAAAGAGTAGGGTTGGTAGCCAGCGTAAAAAAAAAGAAGCCATCTCTTTCAAATAAAAATGTTCAACGACGCTTAAAGTTCTGTAAGGAGCACAAAAACTGGACCATAGATGACTGGAAACGTGTCATTTGGAGCGATGAAACAAAAGTTAACCGTTACCAATCAGATGGCAAGAAGTACTACTGGCATCGACCTCACGAGCGTATCCAAAAGCACCAGGTAAAGGAAACTATGAAACACTGTGGTGGGGGGATAATGGTTTGGGGCTGTTTTACTTGGTGGCACGTCGGTCCATTGGTGAGAATCCGAGGTATTATGAAGAAAGAAGACTATTTGAACATTCTCCAAACCAATCTTCCTGATTTTGTATGAGTGCACATATCCCGCTGAAGAAGTCGTTTTCCAGCAAGACGGAGATCCGAAGCATACAGCTAAAATTGTTCAAAATTGGCTCCAAAATCAGAATTTTCAGCTGATGCAATGGCCTGCACAAAGCCCGGATCTAAATCCAATAGAAAATTTATGGGCTATTGTTAAAAAGAGGCTGGGTGCGTATGAAAATCCACCAAAAACCATCAATGAACTTTGGGAAAGAATAGAAAGGGAATGGCAGAATATTGACCACAAAATCATCCAAAAATTGGTGGAGAGTATGCCTAAAAGAATTAAAAGTGTGTTAAATAACAAAGGGCTTTGGACAAAGTATTAAACTGATGGCGATTAGAGAGCAATACTAAGAAATCACTAATGTGCAAAAGCGTCCAAATAAAGAATTCTGTTATTTTTGTTCTGAATATTACTTTATTTTATTACTTATTGTTATTTAATTTTAAGAAAAACGTTTAATTAAATAAAAAAATTACAAATATATGTTATATTTCTATTACATTACTAATTTTGTTAACATAACCAGAGAAATGCAAAACATCCTGACAGTTTTGCTTCCCACTGTATGTCATTGAGCTAAAATCATTTATCCGTTTTACAACTCGCATCATAAACGATCTGTATTTCTTCCTTCATTTTGGCCACATACATTTTTTGCATATCCTTTTTTTCTTTCCAGTCTCTTTCCCAGATATAGAAAATGCCTTATGCGGCCTCTCTAGAGCTTTCTAACTCTTTAATTTCCTCTTTTAACGGATTTTTAATAATGAATCTTTCTGATTCATCCCGTTTATGTGTTTTCATAAAATGTTTCTCAACTTCCTTAATAAGCCTAGAGCATGACTTCACTTGGTATTGTTGCCAGAGTCGCTCCAACAATTTATTCAATTGAGTTCCAAAAATAATAACTTCTAATAATGTTTCCATTAATGTATTTCCATTTATATTTCTTTGAATAATAGATGCAAAAAATCCAACTCCTAACTTTATATATGTATTTTCGGTTTGATTTCCATAATTCTTGTTGAATTTTAAATCATTGACGGATTCAAAGTAACCGATGGCATTATCGGTTCCCAATTACTTGCTTTTGGAAGAATCCAAATTTGTTCTCCCATGCGCTCCTGAGCTTTGTCTCCTTGCCATGAACATATCCTTACCTTTTTTCCGTATTGTAAAGCCTTCCCCCTCGATGCCTATCGCTCGTCTTGTAGTTGACAACGAATTTTTTTTGGTTGAGCTCCTGTATCCAAAAAGCTTCCTATAGGTCAAAATATATACCCCTCACTTTTAATTTTTACCATTATTGTTGGGATAAAAGCAAGCTTGCATAATGAAAAATTAAACTGATCGCCATACTGTATCTCCTCATTCATTTTTATTTTATTTTTATCCTTAAGGTGAGATTAGATTGCATGTAAATTTGTCAAATAATGGCAATTTCACTGTCAAATGATCAGAAAGAATTGCTGTTAATAAAACTTTACTGGCTCTATTGTTTTTTTTCACTTTCTATAGAGTTCATCTCTATTCTTACATTCACCTATCAAATAAGGGGTTGTCTAGGGGCTACTCTTTATTTTTTTCAAAAAGAAAATTATTATAAAAATTATGCTACACAAACGCGGTTTGTTTACATGTTTCACATTTAGTTTAAGCCGAAGCCTATTTGAAATTTTCACTTCTTTCACTATTTGTATACACTTACACATTTTCCAAAGACATTCCGCAAAAAATTATTTCGAAAAATCATTTAGAATTGTATTTAAAACGTGAATTCCTTTTAATACCGATTATTGACAAATGAAGACTTACCCCTGGCGGTCAAATTTCGCACCAGTAGGTTGCTATAGATTTTGACAGTTCGTTGATTTTTATAATTGATTTATAGTATAGAGTTTGAAACAGTAATGTGTCTAGAGTTTGTTTATATATTTCACATTTAGTTTAAGCCGAAGCCTATTTGAAATTTTCACTTCTTTCACTGTTTTTATATACTTACACATTTTCCAAAAACATACCACATTTAATTTAAAATTGTGTTTAAAATGTGAATTTCTTTTACTACCGATTATTTGTTTTCATATGCAAAATACATTGGGCCGACCAGCTGTCAAATGCATTTAGACACTTTATTGTTTCAAAAAATGACCAGCAGATGTAGCGCAAAGCAGTTAACCGAGTCCCAATTACCCTGGCGTTTTATTGATGTTTTCAGTGTGACAGCTAGCAAACGCAAAACAAAAAAAAAACAATTGATTTGATGAGGTGGATGGCACTGGTCAATTTGATTTTTGGCTTTGATTTTTTAGACGCTTAAGTGGAATTTAATAGGAATCAGTTGAGAAATTATAATCAGTATGTATGTCCCGTCGTTCACAAGCATACTAGGATGTATTTTCCTAATTTATATTGCTCAATCAATGTGGACAATGTCTCAGCTTTTTACCAGCCTACAATGTTCATCAGTGCCTTGTTATCAATCGTTCCTTGCTAAAAAGCCAAAGATGCAGTTGGCACTTTTCACATCAGTGAGCAGCAATCCAATTGCGGCGGAAACTACAGAGGTTTTAAGCGTTAAAAACTTCAATTATTATGAAGCTTTTCAAAGGTGAGTTGACTTATTTGATTAAAAATTTTGTTTAAAAACACTATTATTCTGTTTAGGGATATAAAAATAGATGTTCCCTTAAAGACCCGAAGAAATGGAACGTTCTTCATGCAAGTAGTTCTAGCACTCGATGGACCAATGCCATTGGAATGGAGGACATTAAAAAGGGATGGGCCTACTGTTATTCACAGCATTAGTTTAACAGAATATATGATTCCTAGAGCGGAAGCTTTTAACTTATTGGGGGACAGTGTAAGTAGGATTCAAGGATTAATTTAACAAAGCTTTTAACTTGTATGAACGCCAATAATTGGGGGTGTCTTCGCTTTAAACTTCACACCCCGAATATCTTTCTATGACGTCATCACATAGTTCCCATAGTTTTTTAGTTTCAGCATTTTTATAGATAAAGCATATAAAGCTTAGTGTCTAATGAGTTCTTATATCCCGGTTTGTAAACATCTTGTTTTTCACCTGTTGAAAATCCATATCCATACATGGGATCTCAACCTCCCGACATGGTGTTAATTAACAGTCAATTAAATATTTCTTCTTTCAACACTTTGAAGACTAGGTTTCAAATACCAGTTTTCGGTTACTGAAGTTGAGCCTTTGCTTCACAATTATCACGTAACTTTTTTCTTTTCTTTTGTTTAGGAATCTTCAGGCAGTATAAGTTCACAAAAGTATTCAACAATCTCTTCTACTTCGGCGAAGACAGTAACACATATAACATCAAAAGTTTTTGTAACAATACTCACCGATTTAATAAGTCTATCACAACAAGACGTTCCACCGGAACTTGCCAATTTAATTCGGGTAAATCGCAATGGCGAAATTCTTCCAATCATTAAAAGTGATTTCTTTAACACTAGAATAAGAGATCTAATACAAATAACCAAAAACACTACGGAATTCAATGTGTCCTTGGAGTACAAGCCAATAGGAATTGGAAAATTACGACTTATGCTTCTTATAGAGCATGCCGCTAAATCAATGCAAGCTATGGGTTTCTCCATTAAAGATATTGATGAAGTGAAGGTGATATTTTCCGACACTAATGTGTATCTTTTATGCGGAACTCTGTTTGTTGGGAGTATTCATGTGAGTTTGTAACTAAGAATCTTTTGCGAGGAAATATTTTTTTATTATGTTTATTTTATCCTTTCAGCTGCTGTTCGATTTTCTTTCGTTTAAAAACGACGTTATTTTCTGGCGAAAAAAGAAATCCTATGAAGGACTATCAATCCGAACCACGTTGTGGAGATCATTTTCACAAATAGTGATTTTCTTTTACCTGATGGATGAAAGTACTACTCTCTTCGTTTTAATTCCCGCTGGTATTGGAGCTCTAATTGAGTTATGGAAATGTAAAAAAATTCTTAAGCTGGATATCAATTTGAAGGGAATACATAAAAGATATATCACCATCGACGGGAATGCGGAAAAGAAAACGGAATATTTCGATCGTGAGGCCATGAGATACCTTAGCTACCTTCTTTACCCACTGTGTATAGTTGGAGCGGTCTATTCGTTGATATTCCAACCACACAAGAGTTGGTATTCCTGGACGCTTAACTCTCTTGTGAATGGCGTTTATGCCTTTGATTTTCTCTTCATGCTGCCTCAATTGTTTGTCAATTATAAACTTAAGTCCGTAGCGGCACTGCCATGGCGTTCATTTATGTACAAAGCGTTCAACACATTTATAGATGATGTATTCGCGTTTATTATAACCATGCCAACGTCACATCGTGTTGCTTGTTTCAGAGATGATATTGTATTCTTAATATATCTATACCAGCGTTGGCTTTATCCCGTCGATAAAAACCGTCTAGATAACGGACGAGCGGATGAGAACGGCGAAATTACTGAGAAGAATGCTGACGAGTCTACAAAGCAGTCATTAGAGTATAAAAAGAAGAAGGACTAGACTATATTACAAGTAATGCCGCCGGCCGACTGACTTCTTTTCTATGCGACTAGTATTTTATATTTGAATAAGATCCACCATCGTTTTTAATGGTTTTTACATTTAAGTTGGTTTTATTTGGTTGTTGAAACTAATAAACTGTAGTTCTATGTGTACATTTTTTTTAAATATTTTGTACCAACAAAGGAAAGACAAATTTTTACAGAATGGATAATAAGGCAGATGAACGGAAAGAAAATGGATAAGAGATACATGAATAAACGAACCTGAACAAGTATAAACCCCTCTCTCAGCACGGGTTGTAGTTAATGTTAAGATCATAAAATCCATACCCATTCGGAATAGGGATCAGAATATTACCAGGGTTAGGAACGCCTGTTGTCCGACTTAACTCTAAATGACTGTTCACATGAGAGCGAACCAGCGAATATTCGTAAATTCTGATATTTCATTCACATAACAACTTTTATTGGTCGCGGTTACCCGCGAAGTCCTTCAAGGACTATTCACACAAAAAAGAAAGCTCGAGTTTGTCGACTCCTGAAAGTACAGAGAGAGTGCTGAAAGGCATCCATTCTGTTCCTCTACGGCCGTTGACCAGTCGTTCAGTCTTCAACCTAAGACTCATCCAGCAAACTATCCACTAAGCCACTGCGCCAAAGTACCAATTAGAAATATGGCCGCCAATGGCAAGGAATGAACATATACGAATAAACAATTTAAAATAAAAAAATTATGAATTGATGCAAAATCTATTTCCAATAATAAAAACCTGAGCCCAAGCATGAGCAATCTGGACTCAATGTACAGAACATCATTTTATGGAGTGAAATGGTATATCACACTGCCAAACCCTTTTTGGGACGCCTTTACAAATTAAGTGAATGTAATCCCTGGTAATTCATCAGTTAATATGTTATAAATCAATTTATTTGAATATTAAATTTGTTGTTCTTTTACTAATACAAAGCGATTCTAAAACTGAAATTTAAAGGGTTAGATAATAAAGAATTTATGTAAAAAAAACTGCAAGTTTTACACTGACAAGTTCGCCTTTTATGAATTACGAATACCCAATGCCTGCTCTAGTTCAGCGCGTTTCTGATTCACTTTCGTAAAAAAATATCGAGATACCGCCTCATGAGTCCATGGCTGATAATAAAACTCTGCGCGACGTTCTTCCTCGGGATTACCAACGACATCAGTCATTGTCTAAAAACGAAAATTCGATAATAATGGAATAATCTGATAGAAACGGAATAATTACCTTAAGATCTCTAGTCTGACTAACGATCCATCTATGAATAAATGTTTGCGGATCCTTAGCGAAACTCAAAAAGAATTCTCTGTTTGTCTTCAACTGATTTATTGTGTCAACAGTCTCATGGATCTTTGCATCCAGGCCTTGGATCTCTTGCTGACTGGCGGTACTCGATAAAAAGTTGTTCATTTGATTCTTCAAAGTGTCGTCTACCTCGACATCAATATCATAGCATGCAGTCTGCTTGTTCTCTGCACCGCTCTCTATAAAATGGTTAATCACAATCGGATCTGGGGGATGGAGCAGTGGATTCAAACGCTGTGGTATCTCAGCAAATTTCATTCGTGGGCAACCAAATATTTGCTCCAGGTATTTGTCACAGTTTATATATTCACGCTCGTGTGCATCTTGTAATTTATGTGTTTTAATATACTGCCAAAGAGCAGAAATGATAACTGGACGAGTTTGCGTATGAACTCCCAGTAAACGGGCCAATCTTGGGTCCAACTTAAACTGTAATGGCTGATAGTCAAGTAGGAGAAGGATTGTACATCGAACGTTCCTATCACCAGGTCGTTTCACTTGGAAACCATCGGTTTCTTGAGTAGTATGTGTTCGATGCCACTCTACGAGGTGATTATCGGGTCCATATAGGTCTTTGTCAAGTTCAATAACCAGTGATTTGAAAAATGAGGAAAATTTTCTCTTTATCTTGGTATTTGGATCGCCTTTGTTATCTTCAAGAAGTCTGCCTTCAACTCTTAACTCCCAAGAAGCTACAGCTCCTTCTTCGCCATCGCCAGATGGCTCTTTGCTGGGGTAAAACGTATTGGAAATGAATATACGCAACTTCCTTTTTTGTTTCATAGGGCGTTTCAATGCTTCTTGAATATCCAATCTCTTACGCATAATGGTGGCATCCAATTTTCTTTCAAACGTTAGCAGATCCATATATGCCTGCGATTCAGGAACCAAATCTCGTACTTTTTGTGGAAGAATTTTGTCTGCAAGTTTCTTTTTTTTTTTCGCTGCAACATATTCGCCTTTGCCGGGAGTTTGGCTAATGCTTCGAGATTCTTGAGAACGTTTACCACTACCTGCAGAACCACTGCCCCGAAGGCCACTTTGGAAGCCCGGTTGCGAATTGCGTTGGTGCATTTGTGGACCTCCAGGCGAAGGGGCGCTACCAACCTGTGTTGCAGGATTTTGGTGCATCGGGAAACCTCGCTGCTAATGAGAGGAATTATAAAAATAGTACTATAGAGAAAACTTAAATAAAATATTTTTTACCGGAAAGTTGCCGCCAGAGGTGTATGGTCGCATTCCTGTCGATTGGGACGGGGGCGGTTGATATCTAGGCTGACCAGAAGCTGGCGGCTGCCCCTGTGGAGCTGAGGTAAATCTTTGTGACATTTTTTCTTAATTACTTCTGAGGAAAGCAATTTTTTTTTAGATATTCGAGAAAATAAAAACTGTCGGCGTCACAAGAGAAATATTTTCTTTTATAAATGGCGTTCACTTCTCCAGAATAAAACGTCAAAGCTGACAGTGGGATAGTTTAATGTGCTTAACGCATTCAGTGTGTCGTTTTGCTACTTAAGCTGCAGCAAGACCGCTTATTGGTTGAAACGCATTGAAACTTAAGGAGCTGTTGATGTAGGCAACAATCTTAGAGCTCAACTTTCCACGAATTTGTACATACGAATACATTTATTCGATAGAAAAACTGTTAAAAATAATAAAGGCTCAACTTTCCAAAGAGGTAGAACGAATTTGCACATACGAATCATTTATTCGATAGAAAAACTGTTAAACATAATAAATCCAAAATCTGAATGTGAGGAGATGGATATTTATAATAAAATTATTGGTTTAAAATGTACACTTTTTGCACTGAAATGACAGACAGGTATGGATGTATGGTTGCGTTCAGAGAAATACAGCTACTTTTTCTTTCGTTTGTTTCTGGTTTTTCTTATTTCAGTGATCTAATATCGTAGTTTATTTTTTGATTTTTGTAGGGAATTTTTCTTTTTGTGTAAATTTTGGGGAATATTTTGATTAAACCCGAGGAAGTTTTAAAATCCATTTGGCGGTGAGTGTTGCCACACACATTGTTACCATAGACGCCTGCCTGATGAAAAGCAAATACCCACCACCGAAGCAACGAAGTTTTTGATCGATACTTGCCGCCTGCGGAAGAGGGTTGAAATCCCTTAAACCCGCGAAGCCGGCCGGCAAGGTACTGTTGCCATATTATATTCATCAATATTTATTCCATCTGATTGAAAACTTATGTTTTTCACGACAAAAAAAATTTGTTTGGTTGAAAAGTGGGGTTGAAACAAAAAAATTTGAAATTTTTTTTAACGATTTAGAAAGGTCTCCTCATTTCCACATTTTGAATATATTCTACTGAAGCCACTACCTAACTCTGAAAAAAAAACTTTCAAAGCGTGCTATCTCTTTGGAAACTGGACCCAATCTTAGTACCCTGTAAATTTATTTTTGTAAACAAATTTAGTTGTGATTCAAAAAGTCATTTTTTAGGTTTTATCCGCTGCGCAAAAACTAACTCACTGATGTAGGTTGATAACTTTGAAAAAATTTTGCTCGACTGTTGCAACAGTATAAAAACATAAAAAACATAACGAAAGGCTACAGTCCGCTTGGGGTGAACAGTATGATACCCTATCCTTATCCCTATGTACCCCAAATAAAAAAAGCATTAGGAAGATGATGGATAGCATTTTATTTCATTCTATGAAATTTATAAAAAAAATTTTTTTTTTTTTAAAAAACGCTCCAAAAAGTGGGCGTTTCCAAAATATATTGAGAAAGATATTGGCTTCATATATTGTTAAACATTTTTTTTCGATTTATATGAAAATTTTCGAAGAAAACAGCATTTTAGTGAAAAACGCACACAAAAAGTAGGCGTGGCAAAAAACTTTATACGACAAATTAATAAAGGTGGGCAGTACCTGCATATCTTGTGAAGGTTGTACAACTTTATCTCTCTAACTTAAGCCTTAAAATGGTTTGTTCTAAATTGTGGGCATATTTCGAAAATTTTAACACTTTACCATTTCGGAACCCTAGGGAGTATATGCTCAAAATTTCAGCTTCCTAGCATAATTTTAAAGGCCTCAAAAGTTGATTCGGACAGACGGACATTGCTAAATAGTATTAGATTTTGGTGCTGATCATAAATATATATACTTTTAGGGGTCTGCGAATAATATTAAGGAGTGTTACAAACTATGTGTCAAAATTATTATACCCTTAGGATAGGGTATAAAAATCTGTATAATGTTTCATTTATCCATTGATATGTTTGACTAGTTTTTCCTTAAATAAATAAAAAAAAATTGCTTATGCCTTTTGAAACTTTCTTAATAAGATTAATATGTTTTAAGAAGATATTATACTTATATAACGCCAAAGAAAAATGTAAAAAGTGTAAACATTCAAATAAAAACTTGTATCTTGACAGTTCTTCTGTCTCCGCCTTAGAAAACTCCGAATCGAGCTCGCCTTACTTCACTTGTTTTAATAAATATATGTAATTTCCGGCTAGGAAATCATCGGATTCCAAGTTTGGCAGCTGGCCAAGGCACACGTTCTCTCTCTAAGTCTTAATTTTTTTAACTTAAAAAAAAAAAAAACTATCATTAAGTTTAAACCTGTTTTTTTTTTAAAAATAACAATATTAGACGTTCATATACGCGTGTGGTTATCTTTTGGAACTCGAAGCAGATACGGATGACCCAATCGACTGGGATTCTCCTCAGATTAGAATTTGGCGGAAAAACGTGGCATAGATCACGATACCAGCTTCCCATCATATCCAACAACAAAATGCAGTACAATGCGTGCACAAGAAGATGCCCTTAACCTTCAACTAAAATATAAAGCAAGCAGCAACAAAAAGACGCTGCCTATTTCATCTATAATATTAAAGAAGTTGGCAGCTGTACAGCAACAGAACCTCAACAAAATGTCAGAGGAAGAAAAGCAACAATCAAACGTCCACACCGTCACCATGGCGGACAACAACGAAGCGGAAAGCGTTCCCGCTGATAACGCGCCAACACTTGATTGGCAGAAACCAAAAAGGAGACACATCGCTTTCTCCGACCGTCGTCTCTATTCAGATATCGACGTAACACAAACCACCGATGAAAATAAATTCGCTCTCTTGGGCAACATCATCATCATCATCATCATCATCACCAGCACAAAAGCATCATCCAACTCATCGCACGTCATCAAGAAGGATGCACATACCAACAATAGCCAAACCACAACACAGCAAGCAGCCGTAGAAACCACCAGCGTGGGATTCCAGAACCCAACAGCGGAGGACTCCAACACCATCCCACCAAACCCTACCGATGTAGAAAATCAGCAACATGTAACACGGGGTAAGTACTGTCCTCCAATTATTATGACAGACGTAAACGTCAGAAAATTAGTTTCTGACTTTAGAACAAATTCAGTTCAATTTTCCTACAAAATGGTAAATCGTGGTAACACAACCAAACTATACGTTGACGACAGTGGGGTACATCGCGGGCTTATGAGTCTTTTGCGAGACACCGACGAGGTAAAAGCCTACTCCTTCACGATGAAGGAGGATAAAACTTCCAACATCGTCCTCAGAGGATTAACCTCAGACTTTTCAGAGATAGAAATCTTTGAGGAACTGAAATTAAAAGTTCCCAATGTTGACAGAGTCTCAAGATTTGAAACTCTACGCTCAAAACAAGCGAAGATAGTTTACAATCTTTTTTTAGTTCGGCTTCTCCCAGGAACAAACCCAGACCAAATCCTTAAAATAAAATATCTTTTCAACTCTAGAGTTTATTGGGAAAAGCCCAGAGGCAACAAAGGGGCCTTGCAGTGTAGGCGTTGCCAGCAATTTGGGCATCTGGCCAAGAATTGTGCCAATGACTACAACTGTGTCAAATGCACCAACCGCCATGAGCCAGGGAGCTGCTCCGTCGTAAGAGAGGAGGGTAGTAAGGCCATCTGCATCAACTGCGGCGAGAACCACTCCGCAAATTTCAAAGGGTGCATTGCATATAAGCAATACGACGCAAAAAGGAAGAAGGCTCTGCGAGAAGCCAAGGGGAAAAGAGATAGTGGTAGGGCTTTTACCAACATCATCTCAAACGGTCTCTTGACGTAGCCTGGCGTAACGTATGCCAGCCACTTCAGTAAACCCGAAGTCATTTCCAACCCAACCAGCTCTCATAATATCTTCCCATCTAACCAAAAAGCGGGGGCAAGCTCCCTTAACCAATTCCTGGACCTTTCCAAGGATCTCTTTGGTCTCGACTTGAACACCTTAATAAGAAAAATCGAAGTTTTCATGGCAAATGTCGACAGTATGGGGTCTATAATACAAAAGCGAGTGGCCTACTTGGAACTCGTCAATCAATTAATGCTTTCCTCCAAATAATGATCTTAAAACTTATGCAATTCAACGTTTCGTCCCTAGTCCACCAAGCTCGGAGGCTGGAACTGCTCAAGATCCTCCTAGCAAGTAAAGTTTCAATAGCGTTTATACAGGAAACGCACCTTAACAACAGGCACAAGGTATTCCCAGACTCATTCATAGTCTTGCGAAACGATCAGCAACAAGGAGTCGCAATAGTACTCAAAAACAACATCCAATATGAGGTACTGGATTGGCATTCCTCGCAGTTCCCTTCGCTTTTTATTAGTATCAATTTAAAAATAAACAATATCACGAAAAAGATTCTCATTGGATCTATTTACTTTCCCTCGAACATCCCAACAGCCTCCTTGACAAGCGAATCAACCAAAATAGATAACTTAGCCAACTCCTTTGACGGTGCAATCATCGGTGGCGACCTGAACGCAAGAAGTCCCTCTTGGGGTGACTCGGTGCATAATCAGAACGGCAATACCCTTGAAACTTGGCTACAATCGCATAATCCGTCCCTGACAAATATTACGGCTTCAACCCCGACATTCCCCAGGAGCTCTTCCTATTTAGATCATTTTCTTATTTCAAACCACTTGATTAATGACGTGGATCAAAATACTACTATTGTGACCCTTTCCACCTTTACTGACCATTTCCCGCTCCTTCTGTGCATTTGCCTCGAAGATGCTAACATCTGCCTTCAAGATCCGCCCTTCTCTAGATCCTTTAAGGGCACTAACTGGGACACCTTTAGGGAGGACTTGGACCGTGCTCTGGAAGATTGCCAACCGTCACACTCCCACTGCCTCTCGAATCGAGACATAGATAACTACATCATCAACTTCAATGAAGCTCTCCGCGGCTCCATATACAGGCACTCCTCCAGGCTCTCACCCTCCTGCAAAAAATATAAAAACCTACCCAAGGATATAGAATTATTATACAGAACAAAACACCAATGGCAAAGACGCCTCAAAAACATTTACCATAACTCCTACAACAGAGTAAATACCCCATATAGGGAACTATCCTCTCGTATCTCGCTCTGGAACAAGATCATTCAAGACAAAAAAAAATCTGGCTTAACAAGCAACTGGGTGAAAGATTGTCCAAAATTCAACCAGGCCCACAAGCTTTCAAAGAAGTCTTCAGACTCGTAGGCAGGAAAAATAAATTCTCAGTTGGCAAAGTAGTCGTCAACAATGAAACCTACACCAGCGAACTCGGTATTGTCACCGCGTTTGAAAACCATTTCAAGACTCTTTACCGGGAAAAACTTCAATCCGTCAGTAACAGCTGAGGCTCTAAGGACTCCCCGTTCTACTATTCACTCCAGTCCAGAACACATCTTTATTTTCAACACGGATAACACAGCCCTAAGGCCTATAGCCACACACCATGTCGAAGACGTGTCATGCATTATAAACCAACTCCCCCCAAAAAAATCATCAGGCCCAGATGGAGTAACAAACTTTGCTCTTAAAAAAATTTCCAACCGTGCCATCAGCTTCCTTACCATAATATTCAATAACTGCATCAACAACGGATATTTTCCTGTCAGCTGGAAAGTCGCCAGAATTATCCCAATCATCAAAAAACCCAATGACTTCGACATAAGCAACTTCAGGCCTATCTCCCTTCTCTCCAACGTGGGTAAGATACTCGAACGCATTATTCTCAATAACATATCCTCACCCGCTGACAACCCAATTGAACCCATCCCGGAACACCAATTTGGTTTCCGAAAGGGCCACTCCACCGTACTTGCACTCTTAAAACTGCACAATGATGTAACTTTAAACCTTCGAAACAAACGCTGTACAGTGGCGTGCTCCTTAGACGTCGAAAAAGCCTTCGACAGCGTCTGGAGGGATGGACTTCTCTCCAAGATAATCGACCTTAACTTCCCAAACCACATAGTAAATCTACTCGGCAGCTTTCTAAAAAACAGACAATTTTTCATCCAAGTGCAAGGAACCACCTCCAACTCCAATGCCTGTGACAGCGGGGTGCCCCAGGGGTCCATCCTCGGGCCTCAACTCTACAAATTGTTCCTCCATGATTTTCCCCACATCTACCTCGAGAACGACCTAGTGTCTAATAGCCTGCTTTACGCGGACGATACAATTGTATACACAAGCCACGACTATCCCCTAATCGCCTTACGTCAACTAGAGAAACATATCAAGGTCATAAACGACTTCTATAGTACCTGGGGAATACAAATAATCCATCCCAAATCTGAACTAATATGTTTCCGTAACGCTTGTGGCAAGGGCCCTATTGGGGTTGTAAGGGAGAGTCGAAACTTAAGCCTCAGGATAAATGAATGCATCATCCAAGCCAAAAACAACCTAAAATACCTAGGAGTGAATTTCAACAATCTACTGAAATTCAACAAGCATGCGAGGTCAGTTCTAGCTAAAGCGGGGAAAGTCACGAACATATTAATGCCCTTTTTAAAACACAGACTACTTCGAAAAAAAACTAAATTACTCTTCTATAAAACATTAATCAGGCCAACCATGACATATGCCTACCCGATCTGGTTTTCAATATCTCCCACAGTAGCGTCGGAAATGGAAACTCTGGAATGAAAAGTACTACGTCTTTGCATCGGGAAAAATTTCGAACACAGAACTAAAAGATTCTCCAACAAACATATTTACAACGACTCCAACACCATTCCGCTTACGAGATATGTACTACACCTAATGAAAAACACTATCTCCAAACTCAACTTATCGGACAATGACCTAGTCAAAGAAATCTCCCTCTCCCAGATTGGTTCCTCTTGGGACAATGAATTATACCCCTCACCAGTCGGTGTCTCTTCTCTTGATCACGAATCGGCTCCCTATGACACACCCTGTCGTTCTACCAGAAGGCCACTTCTGGTCAAAACCGCGGATAATGAAACGTACTTTAAACCACAGCTTTTGCCAATGTAAAGCTCGGGTAACACGACTTGCCACCAAGGAAAAAAAAAAAAAAAAAAACAAAAAACGTTTAACAAAAATAATCTGTCCATGATAATTGAAGGACAGTGCCTTTTATGTATCTAAATGTATATATGTACACATTACAGTATTTTTCTCTTCAACTTATAAGCTCACACTCAATTTCATTCTATCAAACTTAATTTTACCCTCAAACTATGTAACAAAAAATATATAAACATTCCAAAGTTAAGCCATTGCCAAGAAATGTAAATTAAATTATAAAAAAAAATTGTATAATCTAATACAATTTAATGTGAACGCAACTTTTAGTCAATATTGTGTCGTAAAAACTCAAATGTGATAACTTATAATTACGAATCTCTTATTATATAGAGCGTATTCGCCCAAAAGAATTCTCTTCTTTGTCTAAAAATATATGTGATAAAAAAACATCCTATACAGTGTATTCGCTGCACTATAAATATGTATCTAAATACATCTCAGAAAACATAACATACATAACTTGATGTATAGCGCACTTCTGCGTATTCGTTCCTAGAAGGATAAATACGATTCTGTATATGTTCGTCTCTCTTCTTCGTTTAGCTTTAAGTCAAAAATTGTATATTTGTAAATAGTGTAACTTTCTAGTCATGTATTCACTCACAACGCTCATGAGAGCAAAAGCAGTACAACTCAATCTAAATGACAGCCATGTGGCATTCTAATATAGAAACTTCATTACCAGAAATGCAGGCAATACTTTACAGCCGCAATTCCTTTATATAAGTAATCGTATATTTTACTCATTGTAACTCGCAATTAAGTCTCAATAAATTTTATACTTATACTAGGAAATCATCACAATTTTTTTTTTCTAAAACACATGTGACAAGAAGCCATTTCGATACATTTTGAATAAAAACTACAATTAAAGATAAATTAAAGTGGTTTCAACCGATTTTTCAGGCGTCGCTACTGCTGTTCCTACTTCAGTTTCACATGAACTCATAACGAGTTCGGCCGTCAGCAAAAGTTGCTAGACGTATACAAACAATTACTTGTCATAGCGGGGCTGAACGACAAATCTTCGCTTGTGACGATGCTATATCAAGCATCAACAGTTAAGGATCTTAAAATACAGCTCCAACGATACGAGAAATTGCGGTTAAAGGCAGCTGCTGTCCCAACAAGAATTCAGGCTGCTTATTTTGGACGTCCTCAACTATAGATGTTAAAACATGTTAAAACATCTATTCTTGGTTTTACCAGACTCTGATATCTCATTGCCGATGCTGATTGGAAGAGACTTATTAAAAGAAATTAATATTTTCATGTCAATTTAAACGTTTAAAGAAAAAGTACTCTATTAAAGAGCTTAATGAATTGAATAATAATGGCAAGTTACTTAGTTCTGAAATTTTAAACAGCTATGTGTCTGATTTGTCGTATTTATTTATGACTTCGAAGGATTGTTCCGGGTGTTTTGTTGCTTCCAAACTGTAATGGAAAAGAAAACGTAGACAGAGAATGTAGCGAGGGAGTGTCTTCCGCAGAGATGATAGAAGCAAGCTAGCAAGCAAGATAGAGGCTTCTATCATCTCTGGTCTTCCGCCTATGAGGATCCTTCGGTGAGTGCGTCTAAGGAATATACGTTACAGCTTTATGGCGTAGAACCAATTAATAAAACTAATACTGATTGCAACAATATTCTTTTGCATCAGCATGAGGTTGATGAACGAATCTTTTCTATTTCTTTGCTATGCTCCGGCAGTTTTTCAACGTTTCATTTGAGCGATTTTAAAGGATTTGATCAACTTTGGCAAAATAGTTGTCTTCATGGACGATATTACTATTGCCACTATTGACATTGATACTCATGCCGAAATAGTAACCGAAGTTCTTAGACGCCTACGTAAAAAAGGGTTAAAAATTAAACTGAGCAAGTGCAAATTCGGTTATTCAGAAATATACTTTTTGGGATATATAGTAAATTCGGAGGTTTTCATGCCTAGTGATACGCATATCGAAGCAATTAGAAGTTTTCCTTCACCACAGAATTATAAGCAGGTACAATAGTGTTTGGGCTTATTTTCTTACTTCCGAAGATTTGTTTCGTCATTTTCCGCTAATGCAAAACCTGTAACTCGTTTATTAAAAAAAGACACCCCATTTAATTTTGATTCAAAGTGCGCTGAAGCATTAAACACTCTTAAGAGTGCTCTGTTTGCATTAGAGCAGCTTGGTTTTGGTGCTGCTCTGATGCAAAAGCAAAATGATGGAAAGTTTCATCCAGTTTCATACTTTTCTAAAACTGCATCTGACAGGGAGTCGGGTTTACATAGCTTCTTTACATATAGTTTATGCCCCAGAGCGATTTAGAACAGAGTTAAAGGGAATTTCATATACGACAGTCACTGACTGCAACCCCCTAGCCCAAGCAATGGGTAAGAAGCATGTGAACCAACGTATCGTTAGGTGGGTTTTCAGCTTTGAAAACTATGACTACAAGGTGAAGCGCCGACCGGGAACCTCCATGGGTCATGTAAATGTATTAAGCAGGTGCTGTCATATAAGTTACGATGACATCAAAGATGTTGACTTAAATGTACAAATAACACAAGACAGGGATGCAGTTATTATGTCACTTAGAGAAAGCCAATACCATTTGATACAATTTATATCGACCACTTCGGCACTTTGCCCTCAGTTCGCTTAGTCAGGAAGCATTTGCTAGTGGTAGTTGATAATTTTAAGTAAAGTAAAAGACAATCAGTACGAATGAAGTCTGGGCATCTTTACAGAAGTACTTCGACTATTTCAGTCGTCTAAGACGAATTGGGAGTTATAGGAGAACATGCTTTAGCTCTAAAGAGTTTTCTGATTTCATAACAAACAACAACATTGAACATGTTAAAGTCGCAGAATAGGGTTTTAAAGGCTATGTTGTCCAAGATTACAGAGCCGATAAGTCACTCCTACTGGATTAACCGATTGGTAGATGTTGAATTTGCTATTAATAATACAGTTCATTGTGCAACAAAGGAATCTCCGTGTGCACTGTTATTTGGTATTGAGCAGCGAGGTAGAATCGTCGATGAACTAAATGAATACCTGGATGACAAAACACCAGTTGGGGTCAGAGATTTAGACAAGACTCGTTCCGAAGCCCTAAAAAATATGCAAAAATCGCAAGAAAGTAATATAAAGTACTTCCTTAAGCACAGCGTACCGCCAAAAACCTCTGAGGTGGGAGACTTTGTAGTAATGAAAAATGTCGAACACCGCAGGAGAGAATGGAAAATTTATTCGTAAGTACAGCGGCCCTTATGTCATACATAAGAAGTTGCCGAACGATCGGTGTGTTTTGAGAGATGTAGAGGGTTGGCAAGTAACCTAGATGTTTTATGACGGTGTGGATAGATAGAACCAGGTTGGCCGAGCTGTAAACATTCAAATAAAATCTTGTACCTTGACAGTTTTCGTGTCTCCGCCGTAGACAACTACGAATCGGGCTCATCATCATTTTAATAAATATATGTAATTTCCGGTAAGGACACATCATCATTCTTTTTTGTAAAGCACATGTGACAAGAAGCCACTTTGGCACATTTTCAATAAAAACTACAATTAAAGATAAATTAAAGTGTTTTCAAAAGCGAGAATAAATCCTGTTACATATTTGGAAAATGCTACAACCACAACAGGTCTATTTTAAATCAAGACCCAAGCCACTTTTCAACTTTCAACTAAAAAACATTGGAAATATATTTCTATCTATACTCTGTCCAACATAAATTGGCAGTACATGTCTTATGGGGAAGCTTTTTAAAAATCATTAGCGTGCAATATTTTTCTACCATGCTAAATTGAAGGAAACCCCTCACCAAATGTTTACCCTCCAGCAAATTTCCAATTGCACCTGACGTAGATCCACCACGTCTTATTAAGCGCACATGTTGTTTTGCCTTGTTACGCCAGTAGCATGCCGGTCCCAAGCCCGGATAAAGGAGGAGGTGTTGGAGGCAACGGTTTTTAACCTATCCTCTGTAAAATAATCCGTTAGTGTACTCTTACCTACAGGAGCAGTAGTTAAAACTCAAAACATTAATGAATGAACAACCTTAAGGATGCTAATACTCCAGGTGGTACTGGCAATAGCCAAAATCCATCCGTGGTCTTCTCGACTGCGGCTGGGGCTCGGATTCTGGAGGCTTGTAGTGCCTTGTAGAACAAAATCACACATAATATCCATCCAGGAACCATGGGTGTGGAAAAGTCGCATCTGTGGTCTTGGTTGCTTGAGTGATTTATACCACGTTCTTTATGATGAGCAATCCGAAAGACCTAGGACTTGTCTTATTGTATCGAAATCTTTTACAGCTACTATGATCAAAAGCTTTTGAAGCCAAGATTTGGTAGCTGTTTCTATAACTTACCATGCAAATGATAACTGGGAAACCTTTGTCGCTGCATCGGCTTATTTCCTCTATGACTCTCTAACCCCTCCTCCACCAAAGGCTGTTGTAGAGCTCGTGGAGTTTCGTTAATCCAAAAGGTTAGGTCTTGTCCTGTGCTGTGATGCTAATGCTCAGAACACTGTTTGGGGCAGCAGCAAATGCAACATAAGGGGAGATCGACTTTTGGACTTCATTTTATCGTCTGATATTACCATCAACAATGTATGTAGGTCATCAACCTACCTTTGTTACAGCCAGAAGACAGCAAGTAATTGATGTTACCCTGTCTAACAGGCATTTAAAGTCTATCATAATTTGGAAGGTATCGCCAGATAGCACCTTATCGGATCACAGATACATCGAATTTCAAATCTACTGCGAACTTTCACCTTCGCTAGAGAGGAGAAATCCGAGAAAAACGAACTGGCCACGGTTTAGAGAGGAGCTTGCCAACTCTGTCAAAGTTCCACTCAAACTTAGATCAAGACAGGGAGTGGAGAGGTCTGCTCAGGATCTGAACAACGTCCTCACCCGCTGCTTTGAACTTGCGTGCCCTATTTCTAAACCCCCCCCCGCAGAAAATCGCTACCCTGGTGGAACTCCGAACTGCTAGCTAGGAAGCTGCTAAATCGGTCTTTAAAAACCAACTTAGTGGAAGACTGGAATCTTTATCGATCGAAGCAAAAAGTTTTTAAGAGACTTATTCGCAAGTCGAAAAATGACTCATATAAAAAGTTTTGTGAAAAGGTCGAATCTCTAAGTGCAACTAGTAGGCTTGTTAAAGTCCTCCAAAGGAACAGACCAAGTAAACTGGATGCAATCCTTAAACCTGATGGCACGTACACTGAGACAAATTCGGAGACTTTCAGTCTTCTACTTGAGACTCACTTTCCGGGTAATCAGGTTACTACGTGTTCTTCAGCCCTTCAAACGACTGTGGCTACATTTGAACCGACTAATACCACGCGGCACAGCTGGTATTTTGCATCGGGAGTGGTGACTGATGATGCTATCAAATATGCCATTGCATCTTTTGAGAGTTTCAAGTCACCTGGTCCGGATGGAATTTATTCAGTTTTGCTGAAACAAGGTTTAAGTCAGGTTTTGCCAATGTTGAAAATAATTTTCACCGCGAGCTTGGCCTTGGCCTATATACCTTCCCCATGGCGTATGGTTAAAGTGGTTTTCATACCAAAAATTGGTAAGTCTGACTACACTCTAGCCAAAAGCTTTAGACCCATAAGTCTGTCTTCCTTCTTACTGAAAAGTTTGGAAAGACTGCTTGAGCTGCATGTGCGCAAAGTTGCTCTTCGATCACACCCTCTCTCTGAGATGCAACATGCCTATCAGCGCGGAAAATCCTGCGAGACTGCGCTTCAAAACCTTGTTGGTAGGATTGATAGTGCCCTTGACCGGAAGGAGTACGCGTTGGGCATTTTCGTCGATATTGAGGGTGCTTTTGATAATGCGACATTTGACAGTATGTGTAACTCAGCCAGACAGCATGGTGGAGATGAAACTTTGGTGTTGTGGATTAAAGCAATGCTAATGTACAGGACGTTGGTAGCGGATGCAGATTGTGGCAAGTGCGTCATAACAGGGGTAAATAGGGGCTGCCCTCAAGGTGGTGTTCTGTCTCCCCTCCTATGGTGTATAATGGTAGACTCTCTGCTTACGGCTCTCAACTTTCCTGGAAATACACTCAAGCTTATGCGGATAATGTCGCCGTTCTTTCTGTCGGTTCAAATCTAGGGGCTGTCTGCTCTCAAGCGCAGAGATCCCTAGATTTGATCGATGTCTGGTGCACTAGTAATGGGCTTTCAGTGAATCCTCTAAAAACCACGGTTGTTCTCTTTACGAGAAGGAGAATCATCACTGGCCTGTCCCATCTCGTGCTTAAAGGTGTCACCATCCCTATATCCGAAGAAGTCAAATATCTGAGTGTAATCCTTGATAAAAAACCTTGTGGTCCAAACATGTCGAATCGAAAACCGATAAAGCGCTGTCGACCTTCTGGCAGTGCAAAGGCGCTTTTGGTAAGACATGGGGCTTGTCTCCAAAACGGGTCCTTTGGATCTATACGACCATGATTAGACCGCTACTCTCATACGCATCAGTTGTTTAGTGGAACAGGCTTTCGCGGAAACGTGTTATTGCTTCTTTTGCCAAACTCCAAAGAACGGCTTGTCTCGGCTGCACAGGGGCCTTCCCTAGCACCCCGAGCTCTGCTCTAGATGCTTTGATGAATCTTCCTCCCCTTGATTTATATATCATGGGGTGTACGCTAAAAACCATCTTTCGCTTAAAGAGAGGTGGTTTTTGGTACCATGCGCACTGGAATTTTGAAGAACTTGCTCGAGCATTATCCTTTGACCCCTGTCTTATGGATATGCCGTCTGATGCAATGACACCAGAAGTCCTTCTTCGAAAAAACTACCACGTCAACTTTCCACAGGTAACGGAATGGCTTCGATCAGACACTGAACCATGGATTGAATGCCATCGTATTTTCACGGATGGCTCCAAAACCGGGCAGGGGTCTGGTGCTGAAGTCTTTGTGGAATGCCTTGATATACGACTTTACTATCCCTTGGGTAAACATGCATTTGTTTTCCAAGCGGAGATTTTTGCCATCCTAATGGCTATGCGCTATATTGTAAACAACAGGTGGAGGGCTAGAGGCATTTGCATCTGCAGTGATAGCCAAGCTGCATTAAAAGCGCTTCTAAACCCTCTTACCTCGTCCAAGTTAGTGCTAGAACTCAAGCTTTCTCTGAATTTGGTCGGAAGACTGAACACGGTGAATCTTGTCTGGGTACCAGGTCACACTGGCATCCAGGGAAATGAGATCTCGGATGAGCTTGCTAGGCAAGGTTCAGAAGAAGTTTTCTCAGGACCCGAACCTGTGTTGGGTCTGCCTGCGTCTTTAGTCATGTCGTCTATCGATTCTTGGGTTTCTCGTGAACACAAGATTCGGTGGCGCGATTGCGGTGGATGTAGACAGACCAAACTACTGCGCCCGGACATTTGCAAAAGGTCAGCATCTTTCCTTCTATCTCTGAGGAGAATCGACTGTAGGCTGCTTGTAGGCGTTCTTTCGGGCCACCAAGCTTTTGCTAAACACTTCAATGTGTTGGGCTTAAGCGACACCACTACCTGTCCTGCTTGCGGTGAGGAGGATGACACAGCAGAACACTTTCTCTGCAGTTGTCCGGCCTATGCTCGCATCAGGTGGCGGATCTTCGGGGCTGACGTGGTGAGTGCCGAACATCTAAGCTCTTCATCACTGAAGCTCCTTCTCGTTTTTCTTCGAAAGACGGGAAAACTAAGTACGTTAATGTAAGGTGTCTGAATGGTAGTACAATGGACCTGTAGTTGTGTCTGAGCGCTCCATCCGATAGAAGCAACCTCCGACAAAAAAAAAAAAAAGAAAGCACATGTGAATGTGCACTGGCCTGTGCCTGCTGCTATTCAATGCCCATTTAATTGATGTGCATTCAGAGTTACCAATGTCCGTTTGGTAACTCGTTCAGCTTTTTTTCTTATTCATACAAATTTTTGAACGTTGAATAAAAATAAGATATATATTAAGCGTAACGCATATGTATGTATATCTTAAAAAGCAAGTTAACATCTGAAATGATATCTTTTTTATTGCTTTAAATTAGGTTTACTTACTTACCTAACGGGCTCCCGACCCGTGAAGAGTCCCTGCCAGAGACACGGCAGCCTTCCATCCTCTGCGATCCCGGGCACGCTACTTCCAGTTGTCCAGACCAAGCGCTCTGGCATCCGTGATGGTTTGGTCTTTAAAACGAAGGTTCGGTCTTTCTTGTCGTCTCGAACCTGGGGGCTGCGATTCGAAGATCCTATTGGCTGGAGCATTGTTGTCCATTCGCTCGATATGGCCGAACCAATGTAGTCGACGTTTCTTGACTTTTCGGACTACATCCACATCTTGGTACAACTCATAGAGTTCTCGGTTGCATCTTCTCTTCCATTCGCCCTGTTTGCACACATGACCAAATATCCGTCGAAGGATTTTTCTTTCAAAGGATCCCAGTATTAAATCTCCTTTCCTGCTTATCGTCCAGCACTCGGCGCCATATAGCAGAACTGGCAGGATAAGGGTTCTGTAGAGCATGCACTTTGTCCTTTGAGTCGGGAGTTTTGAACCCATTTGTTTTGCCAAACCGAATTAGCAGCGGTTTCCTAGGGTAATTCTTCGACGGATCTCAACTAAGATGTCATTTGTGGAGTTGATGTTTACCCGGAGTTGCTGCTATCAACAGTTACATTTTGTCCTAGTCAGTGGACAGATGATTGTTTGTTTGTTGAGAGTATATATTTAGTCTTGCCCTCGTTAACTTCAATGCCAACTAGTTTCGCCTGTTCCTTAATAGCCGTGAAAGCCTCTGTCACGGCGCGCTGGGATCGACCGATGATGTCTATATTGTCCACATACCCCAGCAGTTGGACTGATCTGTTGAAGATAGTGTCTTCCGTGATGACACCTGCCCTGTGCACTATCTGCTCTAGAAATAGATTGAAGAAATCACACGACAGCGCATCTCCTTGCCGAAATCCGGTGCATGTTTGAAAGAGTTTAGACGAGCTGCATTGCACCGCGTGTTATCTAGTGTCATTCGACACATCTGGATCAGTTTTGATGGAATCCCGAATTCGACCATCGCCATAAAAAGCTGCTGACGATGAATGCTGTCATATGCGGCTTTAAAGTCGATGAAGAGGTGGTGTATCTCGACTTGACACTCGTTGGTCTTTTCCAGGATTTGCCTTAGTGTGAAGATTTGGTCTGCAGTTGATCTGCCGGCCCGGAAGCCACACTTTTACGTGCCGATTAGTGTGCTGCAGAAAGGTTTGAGTCGTTCACACAATACGTTGGATAAGATCTTATATGCGATATTAAGCAGGGATATGCTTCGATAGTTCTTGCAAAACATAGGATCGCCTTTCTTGTAAATGGGACATATGGACATCATTCGTCTGTGGTAGGTGAATGCACAGTGGAGAGTTTCTCACTCAGGCGCTCTTTATAGGCTCTGGCAACTAAAGATGTGCTAATGCGTCCAACGTCGAATTTCTTCTTTTGAGAAGTTCGCAGCTTCTTCTCGTAGGACAGTCGAGCTCTGAATCTAGCTGCTTTTTGTGTGGACGTTTTCCCCTCGGTAAGATGTTGAATGCGTGCCTCGCATCGATTTGCACATTAGCGACCGTCTGAAGAGTGCCAGGTTGCTGTGTGGGTCCTTAGTCGCGGAAACATAGTGCTACTTATCACCGTATTACAAGCTGCCGCAAAGTCAATTAGTCGGTAACCATTATCTCGTTTCCGCCGAAGATGTTTTCCTTGCCGACTTTAGCATTGAAGTCCTCGAGTACAATTTTGACATCGTACTCCGGACAGGCTTCGTAGGCTTCATACAAGAGGTCATAGAATTCCTGCTTGAAAGGGTCCTCAGCCTCGTCGTGTGCACATATTAGGCTTCCATCAAATGCGACGGAGAAATATTTTGTTTGCAGTGAAGTTTTGGTTATGAAAAATATATGCCACCTTTGAATGCAGAAATACGATTCTTAAGCGTTTAATAAAAACATTTTCGGAATATATTGCCTCCGCCAAACAATCAGCAGTTGCAACCCGAATCACCTTGCATCATACAGAACCATGTGAATACTTTAACCAGAAACTGGCTGAATTTGCACATTCTGCGGATGAATTAATATTTTATTACACAGTAGTAATTATTTACAAATATATAGTTACGGGTCGAGCGGTGCCATAACGAAAAAAAATGATTTGTTTTACCCCGGACCACTTGTGGTATATTTAAACACTTTAGATTTAATTTTAAGATTACTTTATTAACAACTTGAATATAATTTATGTTGCTGACCCCTTACCACTTGTGGGGGAAGTCGGATGGAAGGTTTGAGTTGAACTGAAATAAACTTGTGAGCTGAGAATCTAAACTAGTAAACTACAGTAGTAAACTGAACTCGGGTCTTTAGGTGGCCGGTATTTATTCTATATACTTAAAGTGCGCGAATGGCTTGTAATATGATAATGGCAAATCTAACGGATGCATCTGTGCAAACATATATGATTTCAATAAGTAAATTCCATTCGAAGATCCATTAAATTAATAAAGGAAATAATGGGCGTTAAATAAAATGATTGATGTCATCATCTTAGAATAACAATAACAATTGCATCAGATTATGACTAAGGATGCAATGAACACTTGTGTAACAAATGCGAAGATATGATGATGCATTGGCCTTAAATTATTGCTCTAATGACATAGAGACAGATAAGCATTATTATGCATGACTCATGCAAGTGAGGGATTGCGGTTGCTGTAACCTTTGAGTATGCTTTGGGAAGGGCCCTTAAGATTCTGCTTTGGAGAATTCAGGGTTTTTAGTTCGATATTTTCTTTTGTATTTCGGGATTTTATATTTTAATTATAATTATTAAGGATTTTATATTTCCCACTATTATGAAATTAATTTAGGAATTTGGCATTACGAAGTTTTCGCTCATTAATAAATTCTCATATTCCATTTCATTAATACTTAGTTTACAATTTTTTATATTCATATATAAAATTATTCGTATATGTTAATATTGCAATAGTATAATTGCTTACAATTTCGGGTATTACCCCTTTCGAGTAGGGGTTAGAATATACCCGAGGTAGGCATGCCTGTCGTAAGAGGCGACTAAAATCCACCTCCGTATACCGAGCATAATAGCGTATGCAAAATAATGCAATGGACAAAACTGTAAGATATAATACCCCAGGTGGCAGACCAGTTCTACTGGAAAATCCACACTCTTTGGAGGCAGGCTCTACGGATTCTGGGGAGAGCCATTAATTGCAATCTTCAAGGTTAGCAAAAGGGTATCTAGATCACCACCATCGGGATCTATACCACAATTAAAATCAAAAAGTAGACCTATCGCGCAGAAAGACTTTCCGCGCGTACCCCGGGACTCAACGAAAACTAAAAGCTTCGAGGAGGAAAATAATGACCTCCGTATGTTATTATCAATTAATGTTATCGGAATATCGGACTACGGCAAGCTTTATACATTTCTTAAGGAAATCTTAAAGTCTACATTCAAAGTAACATCTTTGAACAATAATGTGTGGAAAGTAAATGTTAGCGACCCCGACAGTAACCGCGCGGTTTCTTAAAATCTAAATATTGAGAAAATCCAATGGTACAAAATAAGTCAGAAAGGCCACACCGAGTAGTGGCCAGAGGACTTCATTCTTCGTGCTGCAAAGACGACGTTTTGCAAGACCTTGAATCCAAAGGCTTCAAAATTATTGACGCACTTAATCTAATTAAAAAAAGAGAAGCAAAAAACTGATATAGATGTGGAAACTTTAGTTAAGCGCGAACTTCCGCTAATAAGTTTCGAAAAGTCAGAAGAAATTAAAAAAAATTGCAATAAAAAAAGTATCCCTAACATCGTAGTTAAAATTGAGCCGATGCGTAAGACGACTAGACTCATCCCTCAATGCAAACGTTGTCAAGGGTATAACCACACAAATGCATATTGTCAAAAAGAACCGCGTTGCGTTAAATGCGCCGGGAAACATTTGTCTATAGATTGCGGTCTTAAAAGACAGGATTTACCAACCTGCATAAACTGAACGGGGAAATCATACGGCAAACTATCGCGGTTGCGATAGCTTCAAAGCAGGCGCGATGTAGTAAAGAAAAAATTGTTACCCTTTGGAGTTAAAAAGAATGACAAACCCAAAAGAGGTACAAACAAATCAATTGAACTACGAAAAAATTTAAAGGAAACGTCTAAGCTGCCGAGAGAAAGGCATTTAAAAGAAAAGCCGTCGACTCCCGAGCCGAAGGCTAAGGAAATGTCCAAACCGCAGCGAGAAAAGATTTTTTACTCGTACAAATATTATCGACATATGCTTGATTTTTGAAACGCATCTTACGAAGGAATCAAGTGTAAAAATTAAAGGATATAATGCCTTTCATGCATATCACCCTTCGTAGAGGGCTAGAGGCGGACCGTTTATTATAAAAGACAGCATTGAGCATTAAATAAGCACAAAAATCGAGCAAGTTAATATTCAAATGATTACGGTTCGTGTAAAAAATAATAGACAAACTTATGATATTGCGTCTATTTATATCCCTCCAAGGGAAAGGATAGAAAAAATTGATTTCACGAGTATTTTTAACTCACTCATACGGAACTTTGTTGTCGGTGGTTATTTTAATGCAAAACACACCTTCTGAGGTTCACGATGCATTTCACCAAAAGGAAAAATTCTCTATGAATCCGGTATGCAATTTTTTTCGTCAGGCAAACCTACGTATTGGCCTACTGATATGGCAAAAACTCCAGACCTTATTGATTTTTACATTTAAAAAGGGATTTCCGAAAGCTTTCTTAAAATTGAAAAATGTTTCGATCTGTCTTCTGATCACTCGCCTATCATTCTGACAATTAGCTGCTGCTTATTGAAAAAGGAGCACCGACCCAGACTTACTAGCGTATCAACTAAGTGGGACTCCTTTAGAAAAGACTGCGAAAATAAAATCGATCTTAAAGTGTCTCTTCAAACGCCATCTGAACTTGAACTCGGAGTCGATCAATTTATCAAAGTAATAAAGGGTGATTTTTTAGCTGGTTTGGTTTTGGCAACACTGGTTTTGACAGCTGACGTGTGTTTAGTACCTTGTGTCACTGTCAAACAGCTTCAGTTTGGTTTGCAATTTAACCATGGATCGTCTTACAAATGAACAACGCTTGCAAATTATTGAATTTTACTATCAAAATTCGTGCTCGGTTCGAAATGTTCATCGCGCGCTGCTTCCATTTTATGATCGGCATTCTCGACCTTCTGAGCAGTCTATTCGGAAGATTGTGACCAAATTTCGCACCAAATTTACTTTGTTGGACATTAAACCACCAATACGTTTATGTACTGTGCGTATTGAAGAAAATATTGCGGCCGTATCAGCTAGTGTGACAGAAGACCGCGAAATGTCGATTCGGCGCCGTTCCCAGCAGTTAGGCCTTTGTTACAGCACTACGTGGAAAATTTTGCGGAAGGATTCGGGCGTAAAGCCTTTTAAGATACAGCTGGTGCAAGAACTAAAGCCAGCCGACCTACCACAACGCCGAATTTTTGGTGAATGGGCTCTTGGAAAGCTGGCCGAGGATCCGCTTTTTTATCGAAAAATTGTGTTCAGCGATGAGGCTCATTTTTGGTTGAATGGGTACGTAAATAAGCAAAATTGCCGCATTTGGAGTGAAGATCAGCCAGAAGCATTGCAACAGCTACCAATGCATCCCGAAAAAGCCACTGTTTGGTGCGGTTTATGGGCCGGCGGCATTATTGGGCCATATTTCTTCAAAGATGATGCGAATCGCAGCGTTACTGTCAATGGTGAACGCTACCGAGCGATGATAACAAACTTTTTTTTTGCCCGAAATGGAAGTTCTTGACTTGCGTGATATGTGGTTTCAACAAGACGGTGCCACATGCCACACAGCACGCGAAACAATGGCGCAATTGCGAGGCGAGTTTGGTGAACAGTTAATTTCACGTTTCGGGCCGGTCAATTGGCCGCCTAGATCGTGCGATTTGACACCATTAGATTATTTTTTGTGGGGGTATGCCAAGGTTAATGTGTATAGGGACAAGCCCGCTTCGATTGACGCACTGGAAGCCAACATCCATGCATTCATTTGTGAGATACCGGCCGATATGTGTGAAAGAGTATGCCAAAATTGGACTCAGCGGTTGGGCTACCTGAGACGCAGCCGCGGTCAACATTTGCATGAAATTATCTTTAAACATTAAATTGCAAGGTTCAAACTATCGATTCAAATAAATATTTCATTCATTTTTTCGAATTTTTTGTGTTTTTTTTTTAAAAAAAGTTCTAAACCTCTTAAAAAATCACCCGGTACAAAGTTCAGGCTTTTGATAAAGTATGGCATACGGGATTCCCAAACAAATATATGAGATATTAAGTTCTTATTTAGCGGACAGACTTTCCCGTGTTAAGCATGGAAACGAATATTCCGAATTCAAAGGAATCGCGGCAGGAGTTCCACAAGGAAGCGTCCTGGGTCCGATTTTATTTCTAATCTTTACTCGAGATATTCCACAGGAAGAAGGCCCAACTGTAGCGACGTCTCCGGATGATACCGTTATATTGGCCGTGAGTAATACGATTGCGTCAGCAACAAATAAGCTTCAACGGGCTATCAACAGCGTTTTTGAGTGGACAAAAACTTGGCGTATTGTCTTTACTGAAACAAAATCCATGCATGTTAATTTTACTTACAGAAATGTAACTACGCTACCCATTTTCATAGACTCCGTGCAAAATCCGTAAGCAAATGAAGCTAAACATTTGGGAATGATACTTGATGCGAAACTAAAATGGAAATCGCACGTAAAAAAGGAAACGGGAAGAGCTCGTTATTAAATATAATCAAATGCTAAGAAGAACTGTAAACGCCCCGTGGTATATCAGAAATAGTGCTATCCACAGAGATTTGGATGTGGCAACCGTCGAAGATGAAATAAAATCATTTGCCCGTAAGTAACAGACTCGCCTTCGCGGTCATTGCAATAACTAAATGATATATATTTTGAACGATACAAATTTAGTGCGCCGGCTTCAACGGATAAAACCATTTGAATAAGCGTAATAACAGTTAACTGCGTGTTTTTGGCGGTACAAGCAGGTGCCTCCGATGGGAAACTGCCTGATAAACGAGAATATAAATTATTAAATCTAAACTACTAGATAGAAAATAACCTAGTTGTAGTATAAAGTAATTTGTAGGGAGGTGTTTTTAGTGAGTAAGAATCTCACACTATTATGAGCACGTGCGGTCGGTCCTCATAGTGTCTTATGGAAGATTTTCCACCTACCATCGGGAAAACAAAAAAAATATTTGTTTCTGGTTCAATTAATATTTTATAGTAGTTATCTAAATTATAATTTGGTACTGTAGAATATTATTATAGTTTTTAAATTGTAAACACCCTCGTAATGGATCGGGCGCATCACTTGCCTTTAGCTACGTAGAGTGCTGAATTTGATTCCATTCTGGTGTTAGTGTTATTCTGATCTTGTTGTCTCGCTCTCTTTTTTTATCGGACGCCGACAGAGTAAGACGTTTTTTTGTACAGGGACTATTTCAGTCGCAATCAAATTGATTTGAGAAAATAAATCTTGACTATCGAAATAATTTTTCTACAAACTCAGATGTAGCCAAATTAAATTAATATAGTGTGTATGACCCTAGTTAAATAAGATAAAGTAAGTTTACTATGAGCAGCAACAAATAAAACAAAGCCCAACTATAGAAGGCACTTCAGCTGCTAAGCGAGCCAACTCCGACCTACGAAAGGAGCTTAACGAGCAGAGCAGTACATATCGCGAAATGCGAGAGTTGACTTCGCTGACGTCGAGAATGTGGTTTCATCCTTTTCGCGAGACAATTCATACGGAGTGCGTAAGTGGATCGTAGAAATCGATGATGTAGCACAGTCGCTCAGGTGCAAAAATGTCATCATATTCAGCCAAAAGTAATGTTCCACATTCGGTGACTACGAATGCTGTTAGGGAAAGAAATGAAATGAAATGAAAAGAATTATACGAATATTGATAGGTCAAAAGTTTGTTTGTCCAATCACAACGAACATATAACCTTATAACGCCTGCTGCTAAGTATTTGAATACGTCGCGCCTCTTTCATGTACACGCTACTTGACATTGGAACTCACTACCTACGTCCATCAAGCAAATTGTAGGAGCCGATTAACTCAAAAGAGCACTTTTTGCACATTTCGCAAGGATGTAATCTTTCTTCTGTTTTTCACTTATTTCTTTCTTGCCTTCCCTATTCTATTCTATGTACTTTGCTATTTTAATCCTGCTCCTACTTTTTCCTTCTTTTTAATCTAATCCCTGCTATCATGAATCTTTCCTTAATTTTCACTATTTTAGTTAAAGTAATTACCATTTTTTTTCTCCTCTTTTCTTATATTAAATTTTAAATATCTATTACTTGCTTTTTTTTATGTTAATTAAATTAGCCGATGTTTATCTTCAAGCCTTTGTACTATAAAAAACTATTGTACCTCAAGAGTGGGTTCCACCAGGTAAAGATTGCTCCTGAGTCTACCCATTCGTTATTCCAAAAGAGTCAGTACGAGTTTCTTCGGAAAATTTACTGAATATAAACAGATCGTCACATACATGGATGACATACTTATCCCCAGCTATAATCAAAACGACCATCTTCAGTTATTGAGTGAAGTTCTGCAGTGCCTTACGGAAACACGATCTTGAACTAAAATTGTCTAAGTGCCAGTTCGTACATTCTCAAATAGAGTACCTAGGATAAAGTGTGACCAAACATGGAATTCAGCCTAGTAACACTCACATATGGGATATACGCGGCTACCCTATTCCCAAGAATAGTAGACAATTGAAATCCTTCTTGGGACTTAGCTCGTATTTCAGGCGATTTGTGAATTATTTTTCCCGAATAGCTAGGCCATTGTACGACCTTTTTGAAAAGGGTTTCATAGCGGTTTGACTTCGTCACCAGTGTTGGGCATTTATGATCCTTTCCGTTGTTAACTATGAAGACATTAACTTCCAGTTAAGAGCCTCACAGAATCGTGATGTAGTTGTTTCAGCCCTAAGAGAGCAGTTGTGTACCACTGATTCTGAGCCTTATGTCCTCCAGGACGGGATGGTGTTCAGAAGAGATCGTGGGGGTCGACTTTCCTTTTACGTACCCATGCAGATGGAGGATAACATCATTAGACATGTTTACGAGAAAATTGCACATCTTGGGCACAGATGAGTAATTATACAGATAGTCGACTCAGCATACGTCTGTCCCTTTGAACCCGCAAACAATTTTTAAAAATGGAGAAAAAATCCTCTCTCAAATGTTCTATCTGTGAATACGTGTGAGCCAGCCAAATAAAGTATGGAGGGGTTGATGTGTCAAAAATATGTCATTAGCGCGGGCTGTTTTGCAAGAATTCCAAATGGCAACAAAAACAGCTGATTATAGCGGATGTGTTGGTGAAGTGCTGCGAAGTATTGAGTTAACGTAGTTCAAGCTTAATTGATATTTTAATGTTTATAAAAAAAAATAGTAAGGTATATAATAAATAATGAAGTTGTATAATAAATTCGAATAATTTTTGTGTTTATAAGAAATAGTTCTCAATTTTTTATCTGCCTTAACATAAACATACTTGGGTTGTTATATTTTTTCCATTTAGGTTATTAGAGTGAGATAAAATGTATATATTATTTTATTATTGCATGAAAATAACTAAATTAGGAATGTTTGGGTGTAAAATATTTATAGTTAATAGTTATGTTTTTTATTGAACATGCGAAAGTTTAATATATTTATAAATATATTCGGAACGTTCGTATGAGACATATGCGACAAAATAAATTCGTTTAAAAATTATTTGATTTTAATTATTTCACTCGACATTCGATAAGTCAACCACCAAAATTATTTTATTATTAATGACATTTTAAAACTGCTAAATTAGTTTAACTACTGGCAAACAAATTATGATAACCCTTATTTTATTTTTGGTAAAACTATTATTTTAGTTTACATAATAATTAAAAACATTCACCAAAATGTTATTCTGTTGCAAATTTATTATAAATCGTCGAATGTTATTACGATGTTATCGGACACAGCCCAGTTTTGACTTTTAATATGTCAACATGAGATCTTTTCCAAAATGGATTCTTAGGCGCAGAACTGCTATTGTGTGCGTGAGCTGGCTCAATTTGATTTGCATGTAAAAACATATACGAACACAGTACTGTGCCTTTTTGAAGCAAATAAAAAACGATAGGCGGGAGAGCCAAAAATCCTCTCAGTCGACTATCTGTATAATTACTCATCTGTGATCTTGGGGTAGTAAAGCGTTACACCCATACGCGTATGCATTACTGGTTTGAGGAACGGAATCATCCTGTCAGATGCTATCAAGAGGGTGATGACGTCGTCATTAAAAATGTTCCTACAACTATTGGCACTAACAAAGAACTAATCCCCAAATTAAGGGCCCATACGACATTCACAAGGTCTTGCCCCATGATCGTTACATTATACGAGATATAGATAATTGTCAGATAATTCAATTTCCATATGATGGCTTCATAGAACCATGGCTTCATAGAACCATAGAACCAATTTCTGATTGTGGAGAGAGTGGCGGTTGTTTTGGGTAACGCCTACCATGTTAAATAATTAGTTATGAGCCTTCTACTTACTTGAATTGCAAACGATAATATGTTCACATCAATCCATAAGAAAATTTCGGTACTGTACCGGTCATTTCCGTACAGGTGGTCACCTTAATTATAATATTATCATGTAACACTAGGTTTGTTCCAACAGGAGCTAAAACTATCAGCAAACTTTCAGGTGCATGCGCAGTCTAGTTTAGCCGTTTTAACACGACACAAACGCAAACTCAAACTATCATAAGTCTGTTCCAACACGATTTCAAACAATCAGCAAACTTGTTTCTGATAATCAGAACACTCAGAGGATTTTTTGCGGACTAAAAATCAGAGACATGCGAAATTCATAAAATTCTCCTTCAGTCTCAGTAGTGTCTGTCTGTTTTCAGTTGTCTGGAAGATTCGGACAGTTGAAACATGACTGTTATCTTTCTTCCTGAACAGTCTATTTATCTGTGGGAACACATTCGGACTACTGGTTTTTATAGCCCGAATTCGATTGCCCCAATACAGACTTACAGATTTTCTGTAATTTTGTTTAATCAACTTTTGCAGGTTTCGGATCTCTGAGTTATGTGACCTTACCTACTGTTCGTTGCGGTCTGAAAACTGTCTATGAAGCTGTTTAAGCCTAGAGAGCACTCTACTTTTTTGTCTGTAAAGTGCGTCAATTGTAGCGTTTCTGTACTTTTCTGTCTGGTCGTCGCCGGACCGTACTATCTGAGGGATAGTCCGCTCGATTGTTCGTTTAATGACATCGTTCATCTGTACTAGATGACGATCGATGTCAATATTCGTCATGTTTTCGTTAGTTGGGTGGATCAATCCCACTTAAATGAATTTCACGTTTTAACAACCCGGAGAAGTGCGGCCAGCGTGCTCTTCCATAATCAAAAGAACACACTGATTTGTACTCCTCCTGCATCGTTTGCTCGTTCGGGATCCGAAATGCGGCAGCGAGTCCGTAGTGGTCACTATCGTACTCAAATGCACGCAAACAGTTCGGCGTGAGTCGATCAGCGTTTGTCAGTTCAAGTCTTGCGTCCGTTAAGGCCAAGTCCAAGAAAGCACCGCTTCTCGGGAAAGAAGCGATATCCGTCGCGTACAAATCAAGTTTGTACTCAATCGTATTGAGGCGCCACCAGTCATAAAAATGGTTGCCCCTTGTGTTGGGAGTCATATTTCCCCATGCCGCATGTTTGTGTTTGGCGCGTAAAGCGACACCACATACAATCTCCTACGGCTATGAAGAGGAATGCATATGATGCACGCTTCCAGCAACTGGAACCTACGCACGTACCTGCTATATAAAGGGTGATTTTTTAAGAGGTTTAGAACTTTTTTAAAAAAAAAAAAACACAAAAAAATCGAAAAAATGAATGAAATATTTATTTGAATCGATAGTTTGAACCTTGCAATTTAATGTTTAAAGATAATTTCATGCAAATGTTGACCGCGGCTGCGTCTCAGGTAGCCCATCCGCTGAGTCCAATTTTGGCATACTCTTTCACACATATCGGCCGGTATCTCACGAATGAATGCATGGATGTTGGCTTCCAGTGCGTCAATCGAAGCGAGCTTGTCCCTATACACATTAGCCTTGGCATACCCCCACAAAAAATAATCTAATGGTGTCAAATCGCACGATCTAGGCGGCCAATTGACCGGCCCGAAACGTGAAATTAACTGTTCACCAAACTCGCCTCGCAATTGCTCCATTGTTTCGCGTGCTGTGTGGCATGTGGCACCGTCTTGTTGAAACCACATATCATGCAAGTCAAGAACTTCCATTTCGGGCAAAAAAAAGTTTGTTATCATCGCTCGGTAGCGTTCACCATTGACAGTAACGCTGCGATTCGCATCATCTTTGAAGAAATATGGCCCAATAATGCTGCCGGCCCATAAACCGCACCAAACAGTGGCTTTTTCGGGATGCATTGGTAGCTGTTGCAATGCTCCTGGCTGATCTTCACTCCAAATGCGGCAATTTTGCTTATTTACGTACCCATTCAACCAAAAATGAGCCTCATCGCTGAACACAATTTTTCGATCCTCGGCCAGCTTTCCAAGAGCCCATTCACCAAAAATTCGGCGTTGTGGTAGGTCGGCTGGCTTTAGTTCTTGCACCAGCTGTATCTTAAAAGGCTTTACGCCCAAATCCTTCCGCAAAATTTTCCACGTAGTGCTGTAACAAAGGCCTAACTGCTGGGAACGGCGCCGAATCGACATTTCGCGGTCTTCTGTCACACTAGCTGATACGGCCGCAATATTTTCTTCAATACGCACAGTACGTAAACGTGTTGGTGGTTTAATGTCCAACAAAGTAAATTTGGTGCGAAATTTGGTCACAATCTTCCGAATAGACTGCTCAGAAGGTCGAGAATGCCGATCATAAAATGGAAGCAGCGCGCGATGAACATTTCGAACCGAGCACGAATTTTGATAGTAAAATTCAATAATTTGCAAGCGTTGTTCATTTGTAAGACGATCCATGGTTAAATTGCAAACCAAACTGAAGCTGTTTGACAGTGACACAAGGTACTAAACACACGTCAGCTGTCAAAACCAGTGTTGCCAAAACCAAACCAGCTAAAAAATTACCCTTTATAACCCTATGGCGCTGGCCTTCGAGTTAAGATTCCGACCCCTCCTGCATAATCATATGCACTTGCTGCTCCTCATATACATGGAGCTGCTGTTGCTTGAGCAGCTCCTTTTTTGCCAGTTTTTCCTGGCGCACTTTTTCTCTTTTGAGGAGGAGCTGTTGAATCAGCTTGTTCAGAGCTGCCTCCTCATCTGCTTCCTCTTCCTCTATGTCGTCGTCTCTTTCCTGTGACAGCTCCTTGAATGGGTTGCCTTCTCCCACGTATTGGGGGCGACCACCTGACTCATAGGAGCTTATCAGGCACGAAGTACAGTTCAGCTTACGCCTCTTTTTTTTTTTTTTCGTTATCACCTGTCTCCGCATCTGATTCTTCAAATGCAGACATCGCTTTAATCGCGGTTGACGACAATGCCGCAATTATATTTTTTGCTGCGGATATAGCCGTAGCTCTTGCCACTACTTTGGTAACACTCTCCGCTCCGGAGCTTACAATTTTAATTGCCCGTGACGTCACGCCACGCTTGGGCACTGCTGTTGTTGTTGTTGTTGAGCGGACTATCCCTCAGATAGTACGGTCCGGCGACGACCAGACAGAAAAGTACAGAAACGCTACAATTGACGCACTTTACAGACAAAAAAGTAGAGTGCTCTCTAGGCTTAAACAGCTTCATAGACAGTTTTCAGACCGCAACGAACAGGAGGTAAGGTCACATAACTCAGAGATCCGAAACCTGCAACAGTTGATTAAACAAAATTACAGAAAATCTGTAAGTCTGTATTGGGGCAATCGAATTCGGGCTATAAAAACCAGTAGTCCGAATATGTTCCCAAAAATAAATAGACTGTTCAGGAAGAAAGATAACAGTCATGTTTCAACTGTCCGAATCTTCCAGACAACTGAAAACAGACAGACACTACTGACTGCAGGCATAAGCCCAGAAAATGTTGCTTCTACCAGTGGTTTTTTTGTGGTCGAAGATCCCCAGGAGAAAGTGGACTTGCTGGGCGCTTGTTTCGAGGCCGTGTATACGGTGAACAATCCTGTTCGCCGTAATCACGACATTGAGAATAGGACCCTGCGCAATAAGCTTGAGAATTGGCAATCTGAGAATAACAGTTTTACTGTCTTCAGTGATGAAAACCATGCGAATGCCAATATGCGAGAACCACCTCATTTGTTCGTTATGACAGATGATCTCTTGGGGATCTTTGATTCTCTTAAGAACAAAAAATCGGCCGGAGTTAATGGCATAAAGATCAGGTCCTAAGATCGAGGTCATCAACATCCTTCCGCAGTGTGAAATCAACTTCCAGAAGACGGAAACAAACCTGTTCAGGACCCCATTGGCTAATGCCACTAGGGATACCAGAAAAAACTGGAAAAAATTGGCCATTATTGGACAGAATGGGTAGGCACTGGCGGTGAAAAACGTGGAATCTGGCTCGACCAGTATCTGTATTTTAATAAACATATAGATGCTTGTCTTGCTGGAGCTAAGAAGGCTCTTGCTCTGACAAGAAGACTGTTTCATAGCAGTCAACTTGCTTCTAGAGTTAAGGTCATATGCTACGTGGCCCTAATAAGGCCCATCATCGCTTATGGCCGTCCATTGTGGTTCAATATAGCGCCATCGTATATGGAAAGGATTCGGGTTTTCGAGAGACAATGTCTTAGGACATGTCTCGGGTTGTTTCGAACACCGGAAAACATAAAATATTATCCTAACACGGCATTATATGATGGGGCTCACTTGAATAGGATTGATAATTTCCTCATTAAGGTGACTCGAAGGCACGTTGCGAGGGCGATGACCAACGATAATAGCCTGATCTTCGGGGCATACTTCCCCAATGAAGCACATATGGAGAGAACGCTCCGATCTGGCTTTGTTCCACCAGAGGCTTTTCTCTTGATAAAAAAGGGCTGGTACAGACGAGGGATGGTATCTCGGTACTATACCACCGCTACCGCAGAGCGACTGATAAGCGGCTCACATACGACGGGGACGTATGTCCCTAACTATAAAGATTGTAAGTTTTTTTTTCTTGCAAAAATCATATTTACAAAATATAAAGTATTAATAATTAAGGCCGAAAGGTAAAATCAATAAGTGATATAGTTAAGTTTAGAGTGTCCGCATGAGGACCATTAATCTAGTATAAGTATCCTGTTAATTTTATGTTAGAGTTAATCATTTTTGTCTAGTATGTAAGATCTTTTGGAAATAATAAAAATTAATTTGAAATTGAGTGCCCAATCACCTGATCGCATGGATGCATGTTCAACCCACCTTTTTTTTCTCTCATTAATTAATATTGGATCATTGCTGTAAATTTAGATGAACTCAATTGTTGTAAAATGAGAGAGTGTTTTTTATGAATGTTAACGAGTCTCAACAACTATTTCAAATAATTTTTGTAATTGTAGTAACACCAGTTTTATTAAATGTGCAGTGTGTGACAAAACTTTATGTTTTCAATGCTTCTACGATAAATGTGTATGTGAGATGGAATCTGATACTGAAAGTGAATAAAGCGAAAAATAATCGAAGTTGCCTGCGTGCTACTGTTTGCCTTAATTTATATCTGGCATTAAGAAGTTATTGGCAGAATTATAAAAACTCTAATAAAATTAACATAAAAATCAAAAAAACAAAAAAATGGGTCGGGCATGCATTGAACATGCATCCATGCGATCAGGTGATTGGGCACTCAATTTTCAATTCAATTTTAAATTCATTTTTATTTTTTCCAAAAGATCTTACATACAACAAAATGATTAAATCTAACTTAGAATTAACAGGATACTTATAATAGATTAATGGTCCTCATGCGGACACTCTAAACTTAACTATATCACTTATTGCTATTACCTTTCTGCCTTAATTATTAAAACTTTTTGTTTTGTAAATATGATTTTTGCAAGAAAATTTTTAAAAACTTGCAATATTTATTATTTTTTTCTTAAAATACTTAAAAACTACTATTTAAAACTATACATATAGACAAACAAATGATTGGGCACTCTTCCACTGATCTACGCCGCTTCTGTTACAGGAAGTAAAAATCATTTATATTTACTTACTACCAAAACTTTAAAGCGATTTTTCTCGAAAAATCTCCTTTTACCCTGTTAGTCAGGGGATGCTGCCCTACAACATGTATAAAGTTTGATACTCCCCTTGTAAGAGATATTTTGTTGTGGTCAGTTTTACTACTGCTGCATTTTTGTTTTATAATTTGCACGTGCAAAAGGGATTGTTAGCACCCTTATATTGTTTTAGTAACACAGATCGGGCACTAAGGAAATGAGGAATAAGAAGAAAGGATGAGAAACCGATGCACATTGATTTTAAATGGTTGTAAGTTGTAGTGGTCAGGAAAAACAAAGTGAAGTAGAGCATTCCACATTCGTGTTGAACGGCAGAGGAACGAATCCTTAAATTTCACAGTTCGGCCGAAAATAGGCTTTAGGGTGAACTGATGAGCATTCCTGGCATGGCGAGTATTACGATTGAAGTGTTGAAGGGGAGGAATGCAACTGGCTATTTCGTTTGAGCACTTGTGATGGTAGTATCGGTAGAACAACGACAGGCAGGACACATTGCGACGATGACTAAGAGGGTCAAGCAAATTCGCAATATCTTGGTCGCCAATAAGTTTTATTACACGTTTTTGAATTCTGTCAAGTAGCTCCAAATATGTAATTGGTGCCCCGGACCAGATATTAGCGTTGTACTTAAGTTTTCGGGCGAATAAAAGCCTTGTAAATTCTAGCCAGATCAGAAGGGGTAAAATATTTCTTGCATCGCTTTAGGAAGCCTAGACACTTGGCGACGTTCTTGTCAAAAATGTGGTTATTCCAATGGAGGTTGTCATTGACGCACATACCGAGGATGGAAAGCATTTCGGTTTCAGTGATGATAGTGCCATTCATGGCTAATGGCAGAATATTGGGGTTTCACTTCAATGACAGAATTGTGTTTTGGAAGCATTAAATTCCACTCTGTTGGTTTTACCCCATTTAAGTATGCTGTCAATTCGAAATTTAACGAGCTTAACATACGTCGCCATTCCAGTTCAACGCCTGAAGATGAGGGGCGTTGTCCAGGAAACGAATATGTATGGCTGAGGGTACTGTCGTCGACGAAGGAATGAATAGAATTAGAAGCAACAGAGAGTAAATCATTTATAAAAATGAGAAAGAGAGTCAGAGATAAAACGGAGCCTTGGGGAACACCAGCATTTATTTGGTAAGTTGCAGACTTGAAACCGTGAAAAACAACTTGAATTGAACGGTCCGAATGGTAATTTCTAATCTAATAATATCAAGCGCAACGACCTTACTTTCATCATGTTACTTTTTCCATGACCTTGGGAAGAAGGGACGTAAGTGCAATCGGTCGGTAGGAGGAGGGAGAGGAAGATTCGCCTTTTTTTTGAAAAGAGCCCTGAAGAATAGGATAGATAGAAAAGCTTACGCAGTGGTTTTGCCAGCGTGGAAGAACACCTCTTCAGAAAGATAGGGGAAATACCATCCGGACCGGCGGATTGTTTGAATTTTATTCGGTTTTCCCCAGTTGGGTTCGCCTTATAAGACCGAAAGCTCACCTCTTTTAACCTGATAGCCTTTTTGCAGCTCAAGTCACACCATGCGTTCACCTTGGGTTTGATACTTTTAATACTATTACGGATAAAATATTTCATACCCAAGTGAATTAGTGAAGCATAGCTACCAGTTAAAACTCCTAAAGAAACCGTTTAATTCTTCCTATTTGGCTTTCTCGAATTGCCATACGGTTCTTTTAGGAGCTTGTTCTTTAACTTTATGGTGGCAGTATGAGAAATTCGCCGATATGACACAGTGGTCTGACTAACCTAGAGCCGAAAAAAAATGTATGGTGTACTTATCTGGGTGAGAGGTGAGAAACAAGTATAGTGTGTTGGCGTTTTGACTACTAATGTCCGGAATTCGTATCGGCTCATTTATAAGCTGGGTTAGGTTGCTTACCTCAGAAAAGAACTCAGCATACCTGCCTTTGGTTGTTGCCTGTCCAGAATGACGAAGCCAATTCGAATTGTGAACATTTAAATCGCCCGCAACAACGATTTCAATGTGAGGATAAAGGGTTACAATTCGTGTTATGAAATCGGACAACTCATCAAACTTGTAAAAGTAAGATTACGGTCCAAATTTGGGCTTATAAAGGGTGTTTTTTTAGAGGTTGGTTTTTCGAATAGAGATAAAACTGACATTTTGTGGTCAAATCTGGCAACTCTAATGTCATTTATGTTCAGTTTGGTTTGCCATTTTATAATGAAGAGGTTGACAAATGAACAACGCTTGCAAATCGTGCACATTTATTTCGAAAATTTGTCCATCAACTTTATGGAGCATTTGGCGCAAAGAATTGGATGGCATGAATGTGGATGAGACGTGGTTCCAACAAGGCGGCGCTACATGCCACACAGCGCACGTCACAATCGATTTATTGAAGGAAACATTCGGATGAGGCCACCAAAATCGTGTGATTTGACACCATTGGATTATTTTCTTTGGGGATATGTGAAGAAACGTTAGGGGACTTGGAAGCCAACATTCCTGGCATTATTGCCGACATACAGCCCCAAATGCTTGAAAAAGTGGTTGTAAATTGGACCTCTAGACTTGTCTTTATTCGAACCTGAAATCATATTTAAACATTAACACCAACCGAGGGTAGGTGAAAATCTCCCAAAGATACTACGAGGATAGCGAGCGCGTGCTCATAGTAGTGTCAGATTTTTACTGACTAAAAACACTACCCTTCTAGAGAAGCAAGCAATTTTTCTATCACGAAATAAAAAAAAATGTTGACAGGTTACTTTTACCTGAAAGAACCTGCATGTTCCGCAATGACCTTTGCGTCGAGTGTCATTCCCAGGTATTTGGCCTCGTTTGCAAAGGGTATTCGCGCCAAGTTTAGCAAAATTGGCAAGTCATTAGTTTTCTTTTACGTGAAATTCACGTGAACAGATTTAGTTTCGTTGAGGGCGATCCGCCAGTCCCTCGTCCATTCATTTACTTTATTCAGTGCGGTTTGCAGTAGTTTCTTCGATCGTATTACCTACTGCAAGGATAGCGGTGTCGTCGGCGAACGTAGCGAGGGTAGAGCCATCTTCTCTTGGTATATCGCGAGTATATAACAGATAGAGAAACGGCCCAAGGACGCTTCCTTGCGGTACGCCACCCGAAATTTCTTGAAGCTCCGAGTATTCGTTTCCATGCCTAACACGGAAGAGCCTATTCTAAAATATCATATAGACTTACTGGGAGAACTTGTCGTAATTTAAATTCTAAGCCACACCTTATCAAAGGCTTGTGAGACGTCTAGGAATACTCTCGATCGTCGAATGCTTGGTTCTGAACCCAAACTGGTGGTCAGGGATGAGATTATCATCTTCTATAACCGGTTGTAGTCTAGGATATGACTGCGAGAAGCGAAATTGGTCTATACGATTTTACTACATTTGGCGGTTTTCCTGGTTTTAAAACCATAATGATTTCCGCCACTTTCCATTGGCTCAGCACGTGTTTTAATCTGAGCGTAGCATTTATAATATATAGAAGCTTAACTAATGCTTTTCTAGGTAGAACTTTGAGAACTTCTCCGGTGATCAAATCATAAGAGATTCAATTTTACGTTTAAGTTCCCCTAGTGTTGCATTTGTGAGTGTAAAGTCATCAGATAGTAATTCCGTCCCACTATTGTACTGTCGGAAGCCGCTTGACCATCGTACGGTTTAATGGTTTCTTTGAGATGGGCGGCAAAAAAATAATTTTGGGCCTTTTGGTGCCTTTTACAGCTTTTCAAAGTGAATAATTGGAATCTTTCTTAGCTGTTAAACTTTCAAGGTAAGAACCTATCGCACGATTTTTAAAATCCTTAATAGCTGTCTTCAACAAATTGCACAAATAATTCAAATGTGCTTTATGTTGCGGAGAGGAACGCTGTTGTCATTTTTTACGAGACTTCGGGTTTTCATTGACCAATTCTTTTATTTCAGGCGGATATCATAAACCGTAATTGGCCGGTGTTTTCCTTGAGTGAATCGTATTATTCCAGGAGGCGAGCTGAATGACCTCAACGAAGCGATCAACTTCAACTTCAAGTTCATAAGGTGTCGTAAGTCAGGTGTCGCTCAATTCAATATTCTCTTCAATTTCGTTCCTAAAGTCTTCCCAGTTAGCTGTTTTAGCAGTTAATCTCGCTGGCTCTAGGTTATTGACTAGTTTTACACTCAATGTTAAAATAACCGGTGAATGATCAGATGACAGATCAAAGCTCTCTTCAACTTTAATGTGGCTGGTAGATATTCCTTTCACGACGAAAAAATCTATCAGATCAGGTATTTTTGAAGTATCAGTTGGCCAGTAGGTCGGTTTGCCCGTCGAGTGGAAATCATAACTGTACTCCATACCTGCCCCATAAAGCATTCTACCTTTTCGCGAGATGTGTCTAGAACCCCAGAACGTGTGTTTCGCATTAAAATCGCCGCCAATAATTAAATTTGGTTTGAGCGTTTTAAGCAAGTTAGTATAATCACTTTTTTCAAGCGCGGAGCGTGGTGGACAGTAGTAGCGTACGCTGATTGTGTTTTACTCGAATCGTGTATAGTTGGATAGTTTCAAGCTCTATCTTCAGGTCTTCGTATTGCTCAATGCAGTCTTTAATAAACAATGATGATCCACCTCGCGTTTCCCGATGGGTGACAAGCGTGGAAATCATTATAGCGTTTTATTTTTTAAAGTGATCGCTCTTTTGCGTGGGTTTCAGAAATCAAGGAAATTTCAATATCGTTTTCGCGTATGAATACTTCCAATTCGTCAAGTTTTTGCAAAACTCCGTTTGCATTCCAAGTACATATTTTTAACATTGGTTTTTCATTCATATTATATTTGAAGTGCGCATTTTCCTTGAATTATTTTCGAGCTTAACTAACCGATCGAGAATAATTTTATTTAGATTGCTTTGTTCTTGAAGTTTCTCGAGAATAACTGAGAAAACATGTGAGATGGGGCAGACCAGTGACGATTCTCCTTCTCGTAAAGAGAACAACCGTGGTTTTAAGAGGATTCACTGAAAGCCCATTACTAGTGCACCAGACATCGATCAATTCCAGGGATCTCTGCGCTTGAGAGCAGACAGCTCCTAGATTTGAACCGACAGAAAGAACGGCGACTTTATCCGCATAAGCTTGAGTGTAGTTTCCAGGAAAATTGAGAGCCGTAAACAGAGAGTCAACCACCATACACCATAGGAGGGGAGACAGAACACCACCTTGAGGGCAGCCCCTATTTACCCCTGTTATGACGCACTTGCCACAATCTGCATCCGCTACCAACGTCCTGTACATAAGCATTGCTTTAATCCACAACACCAAAGTTTCATCTACACCATGCTGTCTGGCTGAGTTACACATACTGTCAAAGGTCGCATTATCAAAAGCACCCTCAATATCGACGAAAATGCCCAACGCGTACTCCTTCCGGGCAAAAGCACTATCAATCCTACCAACAAGGTTTTGAAGCGCAGTCTCGCAGGATTTTCCGCGCTGATAGGCATGTTGCATCTCAGAGAGAGGATGTGATCGAAAAGCAACATGCAGCCAGTCTTTCCAAACTTTTCAGTAAGAAGGAAGACAGACTTATGGGTCTAAAGCTTTTGGCTAGAGTTTAGTCAGACGTACCAATTTTTGGTATGAAAACCACTTTAACCATTCGCCACAGGGAAGGTTTATAGGCCAAGGCCAAGCTCGCCGTGAAAATTCTTTTCAACATTGTCAAAACCTGACTTAAACCTTGCTTCAGCAAAACTGGATAAATTCCATCCGGACCAGGTGACTTCAAACTCTCAAAAGATGCAATGGCATATTTGATAGCATCATCAGTCACCACTCCCGATGCAAAATACCAGCTGTGCCGCGTCACCGTCGTTTGAAGGGCTGAAGAACACGTAGTAACCTGATTTCCCGGGAAGTGAGTCTCAAGTAGAAGACTGAAAGTCTCCGAATTTGTCTCAGTGTACGTGCCATCAGGTTTAAGGATTGCATCCAGTTTACTTGGTTTGTTCCTTTGGAGGACTTTAACAAGCCTACTAGTTGCACTTAGAGATTCGACCTCTTCACAAGACTTTTTTAGGAGTCATTTTTCGACTTGCGAATAAGTCTCTTAAAAACTTTTTGCTTCGATCGATAAAGATTCCAGTCTTCCACTAAGTTGGTTTTTAAAGACCGATTTAGCAGCTTCCTAGTTTCTTTACGAAGACACTGCAGTTCGGAGTTCCACCAGGGTACCGATTTTCTGCGGGGGGGTTTAGAAACAGGGCACGAAAGTTCAAAGCAGCGGGTGAGGACGTTGTTCAGATCCTGAGCAGACCTCTCCACTCCCTGTCTTGATCTAAGTTTGAGTGAACTTTGACAGAGTTGGCAAGCTCCTCTCTAAACCGTGGCCAGTTCGTTTTTCTCGGATTTCTCCTCTCTTGCGAAGGTGAAAGTTCGCAGTAGATTTGAAATTCGATGTATCTGTGATCTGATAAGGTGCTATCTGGCGATACCTTCCAATTTATGATAGACTTCAAATGCCTGTTTGACAGGGTAACATCAATTACTTTCTGTCTTCTGGCTGTAACAAAGGTAGGTTGATGACCTACATTGTTGATGGTAATATCAGACGATAAAATGAAGTCCAAGAGTCGATCTCCCCTTATGTTGCATTTGCTGCTGCCCCAAACGCTGAGCAGTCTTACTCTTTGTCTTAGTTAGCTGTTTTATTTTATTATTTTGGGGCTTAGGACATCTCTCCGTTTTTGTAGCTCCTTAGCTACTTGACAGACTCTTTAATTTGCCGGGTGCTTTCCCCTGCAATTAGCACAGGTAGGGAAGGGTTGTTTGTTTACTCCACAGTACTGGGAGAGGTGATTTCCGGCGCATTCTACACATCGCGGTTCTTTTTGGCAATAAATTTGCGTATGATTAAATCCTTGGCAACGTTTGCACTGTGGAATTATTCTTACATTTCTACGCATGGGTTCGATTTTTACCCCGACATTTATTATTGTTTTAATTCGGTAGATATCTTCGATACTACCTGAGCTATCGAATGTAAGCATAAAGAGCGGATGTCCACGCCTTACAATGACATCCTTATCGGCTTCCGTTTGTTGCTTCTCCTTCTTGATGATATTAACGGCATCAAGAATTTTAAACCCTTTGGCTTGGAGGTCGTTTATAACCTCTTCTTTGGTGCATGAGGGATGAAGTCGTCTTGCTACAACATGATGTGGCCTTTCTGACTTTATTTCGAAAGTATACCACTGGATCTTATCGGTATTTAGCTTTTGAGACACTGCCCGGTAATCATCGTGGTTATCGAGGTTAATTTTCCACGCATTATTCCTTAAAGATGTAACCTTAAATTTCAATGTTATCGTTCCTTTCAGGAGGCTATGCAACTAATTATATTCCGTTACCCCAACGATTTTTATTCGAGGTGGTGCGCGAAATTGCGCTCGAAGTTGTTTTTCTTGCGGTTCTTTACGCCTTTGTTCTTTTAGGGGCTCGACTTCGGGAGAAGAACTGGCTGTCCTTTCCTTACTAGGTCTTTTCTTAGGGACCTGATTCGGTTCGCGTGCTACCTCTTCTTCGTCGGTGTGGTATTCCCGACTAATTAAGCGTGGAAGAGTACATTCGCGTTCTTTCTACAATGATTGTTCCTTAGAACCCTATTTTCTTAAGATCTTGATAGAGTAGGTCCGTTTCCTTAAGCTTGATGCGGAGTGCTTTATTTTCTTCCTCAAAACTTGTATCTTTCATTGAGTCCTGTTTTTCGCGCGCTGGCGCTCCCGGCGGACTTCTTTTCACGGGGTTATTCGTCCTTAATGGAGGAGATCGAGATACCCTTGAATGTTTAATAAAAGGAGGGTGGATTTTCCAGTAAAGCTGGACTGCCACCTGGGGTAGTTAATCTTTTCGTTTTGTTCATTGCATTTTTTTGTATACACTATACGCTCGGTATACGGAGGTTGGATTTTAGTCGCCTCTTACGACTCTTATTTCCCCTATCCGAAGGGGAATTGCTAGACATTAAAACGATTTTCTTGTGTTTCATTTCAATTCGAAGTTTTATACCTCTACAAAAACACCCTGTATATATGAAACAGTAGTGGATTAATTGCCTATGGACGTGGAATTTAAGCCAAATAAAATTCCGGATTGGAACATTGGCCGTATTGCTACATAGATAAACGGCGAGACCACGATGAGGAAAGAATAATGACACTAAGTTGTAACCAGGTAGACTTAATTCCGACGAATCAGAATCAACGCTAACCTGAGTTCCACTCAGTGCCAAAACAGCTGGTTTGTTTTGGGAAACATGGGCGTACAGCGAAAACAGATTCGCTCTTAAGCCCCGAATGTTACTCACATCTACTCTGAAACTCCTAACCATTACAAAAAAACAAACACAATAAATTCAACACTGACCCTATGTATGTAATGTGAATTATGTGTTAGCTTTACAAACGAAATTACCGCAGGTGTTATGCCCATACAGCAATTTGTCTTGGTCTACCAACAAAAGTTTACGCATACGACCCTCTATTAGCCAGTTGCTGCGCCTACCCAACCATAAAAAATACACATATTATATGAAATCACTATGTACTAAGTATGTTGAAGCTGGAGTAGTAGCAAACGAGATGGAATGGGGTTAAAAGGACCACACGTGCTGTGCACTTCATGCTATTTTTTTTTAACACTGAGCACTTGTGTTTGTTTGTTTTTCCACGCGCGACCGAGAAAAGGTTTTTTTTTCTTTTTCGTGTTCCGAAAACCATCACAGCCGCGTAACAGACATCTGTGAATACGTGTGAGCCAGACACATGAAGTTAGATCTAATTTACTAGATTACCCGCCAAAAATAATTAAGGGGAGTTTTGCAATATATCCAAATCGCAACAACAAAACAGCTGGTCACGGCGGATGTGTTGGGAAATAGGAAATTCTGCGAAGTGTTGAGTTTAAGTGATTCAACTTTTTATTTTATTTTAATATAAATGTTTATAAAGAAGCAAAAAATTAGTTACCCAATAAAGTTGTTACAATTTAGTTGGAATATTTTTTGCGGTTATAAGAAATAGTTCTTCTTATTTTTTATCTGCCTAAAAATAAACATTCTTGGGTTTTTGTACTTTTCCATTTTGGTTAATAAAATGAGATAAAATGCATATTTTATTGTATTATTGCATAAATATTACTAAATTAGTAATGTTTGGGTGTAAAATATTTGTAGTAAATAGTTTGCAATGGTTTTTTATATATATACATATTAAATTCTTTGATTGTTTTATTATTTATTTATTATTTGATTGTTTTTATTCAACATATGAAAGCTTAATGAATATATGTATATATTCGGGTTCCGTGCATGGATAAAAAAAAGTGAAAAAGAAGTATTTGTAATCCTCTTTAAATTATGTTGTGTTACAAGATTTGTGCGTTTAGTCAATCAATTTTCTTCGCTGTTTCTTTTCTAAGGCGGTTTTGAAATTTTTTATGTAAGTTAATATGCTTTATTTTAAAATTTAAAGTAAGCGATAGACGGAAGAACGAGAAAAAAAGGTAGCTGGAAGATATTGCAAATTTTGTTGAAAAAGTTTTTTGATGTACCAAAAATAATATTTGTAAGAATTTGGATTACGTTTTATTAAAAAGCGTTTTAAACCAGTGTTCAATTGTGTAGAGTTACTTAACTGCTTCAATATAACCATCCATAATCTACGAAATCCTTGCTAGTATAGTATACTTAAATTTGTTGTCAACCGAAAATGTATGATGAACTTACTTATTATATATTAGTCACGTTAATCAATATTATTTCGATTATTTTTCATTAAAAATTAGAATAAATTAGTTAAAACACAGCTTTATTCTTAATATTATAATATTTTATTATGTTATTAGTTGTTTGGTAAGTATGTTTTTATCAATCCATATTCACCGCATAATGACCATGTTTATTTTACACACCCAAATTGTGAGTTGTAATCTGCTGAAATTCATCAACTGTTCCCAACTTCTTGCTATAAAAAATGGCATTTCATGGGCGCGGCCATTAGCCCCATATAATTCGATTTATGTGTGCGTGATTCCCATTTGATTTGCACGTAAAAGTCCATATAAGTGCAAATCAGTTCGACTTAGCTTGTAGGCAACGTGAGAGATTCGCTCTCGAGTTGACTATCTGGTTAATTCCTCATCTGTGATCGGAACTGACATTGAATAAATTTCATCGAAAACATTTTGTTGAAAACCTTTGGTTACTTATCTACATTTATATCTACTAATATTGCCATCTGGACCTCTTTTTATTTTTATTTTAAAAATCCGTTTGCTATCTACTATATGTTTCTTCCAACACCGAATCACAAACTAGTTTCCAACTAGTTCTGACTAGTTTGTGATTTTTTACTGCGCATTACCTAATCACAAAGTTGTTTGTGAGTTGGAACGCTTTTTGCAGTTCTCTAACTACAAGTGAGTGTTACTCACATAGAAAGTTTAGTATTATTTACAACTACAGATGAGGAATGAACCAGATAGTCTCTGGAAATCCCCTATCACTTTCAACCAGCAAAAAATATTTAATAATGGCCGCAAAATCCTCTCTCAATTTTCCTATCTGTGAATACGTGCGAACCAGACACATGAAGTTACATCTATTTGCTTATTTACCCGCCACAAATAAGTGTGGGGAGTTTTGCAACGTATCCAAATCACAACTACAAAACAGCTGGTCACGGCGGATGTGTTGGGAATTTTATCTGGCTTGAAATAAACATTCTTGGGTTGTTATACTTTTTCCATTTCGGTTAATAAAATGCGATAAAATGTATATTTTGTTGTATTTTTGCATAAATATTACTAAATTAGTAATGTTAGGGTGTAATATAATTGTAGTAAATAGTTTGTAATAGTCTTATATATATATATATTAAATTTTTTGATTGATTTATTATTTGAATGTTTTTATTCAACATATGAAAGCTTAATGAATATACATACATATTCGGGTTGCGTGCATCTATAAAAAAAAGTGGGAAAGAAGTATTTTTAATTATTTTTAAATTATTTTTTGTTACAAACCACCTAGTACGTTTAGTCAACGCTGTAGCTGTTTGTTTTCGTAGGCGGCTTTGGACATTTGTTATATAAGTTAATATGCTTTATTTTAAAATGTATAGTAAGTGATCGACAGAAGAAGGGGAACAGAAAATGCTTGGTAGTTGAGTACAACTTATAAATAAGCATGCACATTATGTTTTTTTTTTAATATACGCGCACTAAGGGAGTTTTGGATACCCTTATAATGAAGTAACACAGTGCGGGCATTAGGAAAGAGAAGGATTAAGAAAATGGAGATACCGATGCACGTTGGTTTTAAATGTCTGTAAACTGTAATGTGAGGGAAAAACCGAGCGTGGTAGAGCATACCACATTCGCGTTGTACTGTTAAGAAATGAATCCTTGTATTTCACTGATCGTCGGAATACAGGCTTAAGGGTAAACTGATATGCATTCCTAGCATGGCGAGTATTGCGGTTCAATTGCTGTAGGGGTGGAATGCAACCGTCAATTTTGCATTCCAGAAACATTACGACGATGGCTAAGAGAGTCAAGTGATTTCGCGATGTCTCGATCGCCAATAAGTTTTACTGCACGTTTTTGAATCCTGTCAAGTGGCTTCAAGTATGTAATTGGGGCACCGGACCAGATATGAGCGTTATACTCAAGTTGGGGGCGAATAAACGCCTTATAAATTTGTGCCAGATCAGAAGGAGTGAAATATTTCTTGCATCGCTTCGCGAACTCTAGACATTTCGCAGCGTTCTTGGCGACATCGAATATGTGTTCATTCCAACGAAGGTTGTCATTAACACACATACCGAGAATGGAAAGTCGTTCGGTTTCAGCGATGCAAGTGCCATCCATGGATAAGCAGAGAATTAAGGTTTCGCTGACAGCATTGCGTTTTGGAAGCATTAAATTTCACTCTGTTGGTTTTACCCCATTTAAGTAACAGAGAGGAGATCATTTATAAAAATGAGAAAGAGAGTCGGAGACAAAGCGGAGCCTTGGGGAACACCAGCATTTATGTGGTAAGTTGCAGTCTTGAAACCGTCCAAAACAATTTGAATTAAACGTTCCGAAAGGAAATTTCTTATCCATTGGAGAAGGGTAAAATCGATCCCAAATGCACGCGTTTTCGACAAGAGAGCTTGATGCCAAACTCTGTCAAATGCCTTTGAAATATCAAGCGCAACGACCTTACTTTCACCACCATCGTGAATAGATTGGTTCCACTTTTCGGTTAGATAAGTCATCAAATCACCAGTGGACCTGTCGCTGCGTCGCACCGTACTGCCGGTCATTATCTATATATGCCGGTTATATATATATATTGAATGAATTAGCCATCCTTTTTAACAGAGGACTTTATTTGTCAAGTTATAATGTTATGTAATTTTTTTAAAATTTTTTTTTATGAAAATAAACAAAACAATTTGCTACTACTACTACTAGTAAGTGATTGCAAATGTAGTTAAAAAAGTGTTTTCACGTACCAACGTGAACCATCACGTTATATTAAAAAGCGTGTTAAACCAGTGCCCAATTGTGTAATACAAAGTTTTACCGAACACTAAACCGAGATTAAGGTTAGTCTTCCCTTAATCCCCTTTAAATCTCAAGATTAGCCATACAAATTTTAATCGGCTAAACACAAGATTAAAAATAAGTCGAAGTAATAAACTTCGTTTGCATGAAAATTCGGGCTGCAAACACTCTCTATGCAACTTAACACAACTCTCCTACTCTCAACAAGTCTCATATCTTTTTTGAATTGCAATTCTGTTCCTTCTAGCTACCCTAATATTCATTAAGCACTGACGGCGGTGTTTTCTGTATATGCGACTTTCCCAGGCCAATGCAACCATTAAAACCTTGATATTCGTTTGAAAAGTAAAATGGTGCGCTAATAATATTTTCATGCTTTTTCCTCTCATTAAAACTATAGCAACCAATTTTAATTTTATTTTCGCTTTGAAATGCCAATTACGTCCTCAATTTTAAAGCAAAAATGCGATAAAGAGAGCCAAACGTCAGATTAATCTATTTTCTTCGGTGGAAACGCTGAAAGATTATTTTTTAATTTTTTGAGCTTAATCTCGGTTTATTTTTGGTGGAAACGTAGCATAAAAGTACTTAAATGCTTCAATATAACCATCCATAACGAAATCGGTGTTGTAAAGTTATACTTAAATTTATTGTCAACCGAAAATATATGGTAAACTTACTTATTATATATTAGTCACGTTAATCAATATTATTTTTCATTAAAAATTAGAATAAATTGTTTAAAACATAGCTTTATTCTCAATATTATAATATTTTATTATGTTATTAGTTTTTTATAAATCCATATTCACCGCATATTTTGCATGATTATTTTACACACCCAAATTGTGAGCTGTAATCTGCTGAAATTCATCAACTGTTCTCAACTTATTGCTATAAAAAATGACATTTCTTGGCGGCGGACATTGGCCCCAAATAATTCGATTCATGTGTGCGTGATTCCCATTTGATTTGCAGGTTATGTGGGGCTTATCAGTTCGACTTAGCTTGTAGGCTTGTATGAGAGATTCTCTCTCGAGTTGACTATCTGGTTAATTCCTCATCTGCGTTTACAACTCAAGTCCTGAAAATGGATATAGATTTGGAAGATTCGAAACGTAACGAATCAAAGGAAATTTTTTAACCATGTCCTTTTTTAAGGTTTTAATAAGCTTTTTCAAAGTTCCAATGACATACTTGGGAAATGTCTTCGACACCTTAAAGTATACATCAGAAAACACTATACTGAAGGTTTTTTATTAATTCGTCGGTAACTGGGTTAAACATTGGAGCTAGACCCTACTCTAAAATGACCCTACTCTAGAATTGTTTTTTTTTTGTAGAATATGTCCACAATTGTCCATAACTCGAATAATAAGACGATATGGTACATGCGTATGTCGATAGTCTTAGAGACGTTAGTGAACGTCTTAACATAAGTTTAATTTCCTTCAACTAATGGTCAAGCGAAGTATAAAAACAAACAGCTCACTTCCATAAATAATTTATATACATAAGTCCCAAAAGACAAAAATTGGGAATTATGTCCTTGCGGCAAAAAAAATCATAGTAAACGAAATGATTAAAATTACTTCATACAAACCTTTCATTTTTCTTAATTGCCTATTCGTAAGTTCCGCCTTCACAGAACGGAGGCATGAGTCTAAAATTAAACTAAACTGATAACGACAAGGCAAGGCAACTGAGGCTGAGAGAGAATTTTACGAATTTTACGCATGTCTCTGATTTTTAGTTCGCAAAAAATTCTCTGACTGTTCTGACTATCAGAAACAAGTTTGCTCACTGTTTGAAATCTTGTTGGAATAGCCTTATGATATTTAGTTTGAGTTTGCGTTTGTGTCGTGTTGGAAATGCAAAACTAGATTGCGCATGCTCCTGACAGTTTGCTGATAGTTTGAGCTCCTGTTGGAACAAACCTTATTTCACATTTACCTGGTTTATCTACCAACTTCCACGTACCATTCATTATCCACCAATGCCTTCATCTCCTCTTCGACTGACTGTCTCCAGTCACCTGCATTTGCGCCTACCATTGCTTCTTCAATCAATCAATACATCAATGCTGAAGTAACTCACAAAATATTCACCAAGTTGTTTTGGTAGTTTTAATAAAGTGGACGGCCGCAACCGAGAATTTCGTTCTTTGTTGTGAGAAATTAAATTATTTGTCTTTATTTCTGTGTTTATATCACAGATGAGGAATTAACCAGATAGTCAACTCGAGAGCGAATCTCTCACGTTGCCTACAAGCTAAGTCGAACTGATAAGCCCCACATAATTTGCACTTATATGGGCTTTTACGTGCAAATCAAATGGGAATCACGCACACATAAATCGAATTATATGGGGCTAATGGCCGCGCCCATGAAATGTCATTTTTTATAGCAAGAAGTTGGGAACAGTTGATGAATTTCAGCAGATTACAACTCACAATTTGAAAAATAGTCAAAATAATATTGATTAACGTGACTAATATATAATAAGTAAGTTCATCATACATTTTCGGTTGGATAAAAAATAAGAAGAACTATTTCTTATAACCGCAAAAAATATTCCAACTAAATTGTAACAACTTTATTGGGTAACTAATTTTTTGCTTCTTTATAAACATTTATATTAAAATAAAATAAAAAATTGAATCACATAAACTCAACACTTCGCAGAATTTCCTATTTCCCAACACATCCGCCGTGAGCAGCTGTTTTGTTGTTGCGATTTGGATATATTGCAAAACTCCCCACAATTATTTTTGGCGGGTAATCTAGTAAATTAGATCTAACTTCATGTGTCTGGCTCACACGTATTCACAGATGGGAAAATTGAGAGAGGATTTTGCGGCCGTCATTAAATATTTTTTGCGGGTTGAAAGTGATAGGGGATTGCAGAGTTGACTATCTGGTTAATTCCTCATCTGTGGTTTATATCCTCTGTCGCAGGACTGCATTGATGTTCTGATATACATATGTTTTGTGCCGTCAGTTGTTGTTGTCGTTGTTGTGAACTGCATGCAACGTCGTTTGATATATCTGTATTAGCTCTTTGCTGCTCTATTCCTTCGATTTCATCTTCTCGCTCATCCAAGTCCAGGCTTATAATTTATTCTGCCACAATCTCTTCGGTAGTATGGGATGTTTTAGGTGTAAATATAATCTCTCTTTCGATGCATACTTTGTTTTCCTCTGCGTAGTATACCTTGTATCCCTTTCGCAGAAGCTAACAAACAATCCATTTAAACTTTTCATGTCAAGTTTCTGCCTCTTTTCTTTAGGTATATACATATACCCATACCTCAGTTCCAACAGCTCCTACCAGTGATTTTATGTCGAATTCCTTTTCGGCCCATATTTCAAACGGGGTCTTGGCAGCAACTGGACTAACTCCTGTACGATTCAAAATATACACAGCTGTGTTTGTTGCCTCGTCCCAAAAATGTTTTGGCAAGTTGTTCTCTGCTTTCAACATTCAACGCACGGCTTCGATAATTGTTCGGAACTCTCTTTCAGCACGCCCATTTTGCTGCGGGCTGTATGGATTTGTGGTTTGGTGAGTTATGCCGTGTTCTTTAAGCAGTCTTTGGACGTGGTTATTAATAAACTCCGTGCCATTGTCACTTCTGATTGTTTTGATTGACATTCCGGTTTGGTTTTTTACAAAGCGAATATATTCCTCAACCTCTCACACACCTCAGACTTGCTTTTAAGAAAATAGAATGTTTTGTAAGCACTGCAATCATCTTTAAGTAGCAAAATATATTTAGAATTATTTAGAGATGGTTCTCTCATTTTTCCACATAAATGAATATGTATCAACCCGCCAACTGCAAATTGAAAAGGGGTCTCGGTGGTGTTTTCCCTTCACGAAAGATACACAAAATATGTCACATTCTTTTATAGGGATGTTTTTACGTCTAAGAGAGTATTTTATATGGCGAATGTTTTAATGTTGGTACCGATCGGGCTCGATGTCATTTATAGGTTTTAATTTAAAAAGGATCATATCGCCAGGCAACAGCAACAACTTCATTTGTAGACTGTATAAATCGACCATACTCAGAGTTTGAGAGAAACGAAAGTCCTTTGTCCTATGATTTCCCTTGGGAGAACAAATTTTCTTTTAACTCTGGTACATAAAGAACTTATTGTAATTTGACGTTGTGAAAAGATTTGCCATTGTACGCAACAACAAAAACATTACATACCTGTGCCGTGTGCTTGTATGGTTGATCCATCTCCTATTTTAATCAACTTTGGAGTTGGAGGTGTTCGTAATTATTAAAAAGCTGTTTTTCTTTGCACATGTACTGTGATGCGCCGCTGTCCAAATACCATCTGGTTTTTTTCTGCGATTGTAAAGGGTGATCCATTTCGAGGTTCCCTACTTTTTTAAAGAAAAAACACAGAAAATTCAAATTTAATGGAGAATGTTTATTATCATTTGAAAGAACATTCTTTGGCATTTATTTTTTGAAGATTATGTCTATCAAATGTTGGCCGTTGCTACGTCGCAGATGGTTCATACGTTGAGTCCAATTTTCGATCACTCGTTCGAGCATTTCGACTGGTAACTGGCGAATGACACGCGTGATGTTTTCCTCCAAGGCCTGAATCGAAGCGGGTTTGTCGGCATAAGCTTTTGACTTTACATATCCCCACAGGAAAAAGTCTAACGGTGTGATATCACACGATCTTGGTGGCCAATCGACCGGAAAACGTGAAATTATGTGCTCACCGAAATGTTCTCTCAATAAGTCCATTGATTGATGCGATGTGTGGGAAGTGGCGCCGTCTTGCTGAAACCAAATGTCGCCGCGATCACGAGCTTCAATTTCAGTTATCAAATAGTCGGTTATCATGGCACGATAACGGTCGCCATTGACGGTTACGTTCGCACCGGCATAATTTTTAAAGAAATATGGACCGATGATTCGACCGGCCCACAAACCACACCAAACCGTTGTTTTTTCTGGATGAAGTGGCAGTTCTTCAATCTCTTCAGGTTGCTCTTCGTCCCAAATGCGGCAATTTTGTTTGTTTACATACCCATTGAGCCAGAAATGGGCCTCATCGCTAAACAAAATTTGCCTCGAAAACGTCGGATCTTCTTGGAACTTTTCAAGAGCCCATAGAGCGAAGCGATTTCGCTTGGGAAGGTCGAGTGGCTTCAGTTGTTGCACAAGCTGTATTTTGTACGCTTTCAATTTAAGATCTTGACATAAAATGCGCCAAGTCGTTCCATACGTCAGTCCGAGTAGCTGCGAACGGCGCCGAATCGACTCTCTACGGTCTTCGTGTACACTCTCAGCTACGGCCGCTATATTTTCTTCACAGCGTGTTGGACGTGGTCTATTCGGTCGAATATTATCCAATAATGAATGCTGGGTCTCAAAATGGGTGATGGTGTTGCGAATAGTACGCTCAGTAGGCCGATTATGTTGACTATAAGTTGAGCGAAGTGCATGAAACACATTCCTCACAGAACGTGAATTTTCATAATAAAGTTGAACAATTTCTAAACGTTGTTCACGCGTAAGTCTTTCAATGAGATGCTAAACAATACTAAATAAAAATAACATGACAGCATGACACGACTCACACGTGATCTGTCAAAAAAGGCTATTGAGAAAAGTATCTCTACTTGGATCACCCAGTATATTAGCTGATACAGCGATCAGTGCGTAGTTGTTATCTCTATCTTTGGTCTGCTCACTTCCATTAGTTTCTTGAAACTTTGAATTTTTTCGTTTTCTAATGTAGCAATTTTTATCCCGGCTTTTTACAGTAGTTGCATGAACTTGATCGGCACTGATTTTTAAAATGGCCGGGTTTTCCACAATTAAAACATTTTTTTTGTAATGGCAAGTAATGCGACACTTCATCTTTTTCTTTTGCCACTCTCTCTTCCTCTATCAAAAGCCTGGCGGTGAAATTACTTAGGTCTTTTTTTTCAGCACTAACGCTTTCCCATGCTGTCCAAAATGTTTGTATTTATCAAGGAGGCCCATAAGTATTTGGTTATCTTCGTTATAAAACTATTAACACTTTATCCTGTGTTTTTAAATTGTAAAATTGTTCGTGTGCTGATTTCAGAATTGCGTTCATAATTTTTTTTCAGTTTCGTCCACATTTCCATTGAACTTGTGCACTGCATTACGTGGGATAATGGTTTCTCCTCCATCCATATTACCAAAGCCTCTTGTGCCCCCTGCGACCTTTAACTACCATTTGAATTGTTCATCTCCAATTTCGACAGGCATCACTCCACTCCAGAAACAATATCAAACAATCCTTTTGCAAACAATACCACTCTCATTTGAAATCACCATATATTCCAATTTGACTAACTCAGCTTATTAACCACTGTTGAAGCATCCATTTTAATAACAGTCGACCACTGGGCCCATAGCCTTTTATTGCCAACTTCTTTAAATTAAAAGGGCGGATTCAACAAGTGTTTTTATAGTCGTTTTATTACTAGGATTATTCTCTTTCACAAAGATTATGTTTTTACCATGAAGCTCAGACAATGGCTGCTGCTTTCCATCGGCTTAGAACGAAGAAGAAAAAAAAGTTTTAGAACAATAACATCTGCAAGGTTTCAATTAGAGCAGGACAACTACAATTAAAATGCTGTTGTATAGTGTTGCCAAGTAGAAGCAGCAGCCAATTTTGATTGATTCTTTTACATCCTTTTTTAGGCTATTCTCTGTCCTATTCTCTGTATAAACTAGCTCTCCCAAAGTAATTATATGAGTTCCTAAGCTCTTATTTAGATGACAGACTCTTTCGTGTTAAACTCGGGAACGAGTATTCCGAATGCAAAGAAATCGCGGTGGGAGTTCCACCAGGAAGTGTTTTGGGCCCGATTTTATTCCTAATATACACTCGCGATATCCCGCAAGAAGAGGATACTATCGTAGCAATGATACGGCTATTCTAGCTGTAGACAATTCGATTCAGTCCGCGACAAATAAGCTTCAACGATCTTCCCATTCATTTTGACTCGGTACAAATTCCGTACGCAAACGAGGCTAAATACTTGGGAATGACGTTGGATGCTAAATTAAAATGGAAATCGCATGTTAAGAAGAAACGCGAGGAGCTCGTTATCAGATTAAATCAAATGCATTGGCTGATTGGAAGATTTTCTAAACACAGCATGCAAAACAAGCTGCTTTTATACAAGCAAGTTCTAAAACCGGTTTGGACGTATGGTATATAACTTTGGGGTTGTACCAAACCAAGAAATGTTAACATTTTGCTAACTTTCTAAAATAAAGTCCTAAAACAAATTGTAAAAGCCCCGTGGTATATCAGAAACGCCGATATCCACAGAGATCTAAGTATAACTACCGTTAAAGATGAAATACGAAATTTCGCGCGTAAACAACACACTCGCGTAATTGGCCACTGTAATGACGCTGTACTACAGATTCTGGATCAGAGAAATCTTGTGCGCCGATTACAAAAAATAAAACCTTTGAATTAGCGCAATAAAATGTAACCGCATGTTATTGTCGGTATAAGCAGGTGCTTCCGCTGGGAGGTTTCCTGTCAAACGTAATTAAATATTTAAATTAAAACTGCTTGATAGGCATTAGCTTAGTTGTAGTATAAAAGTATTTTGTAGGGAGGTGTTTTTAGTGAGTAAGAATCTCACACTATTATGAGCACGCGCAGTCGGTCCTCATAATGTCTCATGGAAGATTTTCCACCTACCCTCGGGGAAAAAAAAATTAGCTGTCCAACATAAATTGACAGTACAGGGAAGATATTGATGTTTGCCTCTCATTTGCACTCTTTTGTTTTCCGTAAGGTGCTATTCTTACAAAAGCTCTTACAGGGTTTCCGTACTAAGGATTTCAAGTCAGCTAAAACCTGAAAGAGTATTATGTTGGGTTATCATGTCTTTATTAGATTGAAATTTTTATTTAAATTATTCTATTTATAAAAAATAAAACAGGTTTATATACATATATGTTATGATGTCAGTTCATGCAGTATTGTAACTGCATTTTAACGTATTATGTATCCACACATTAAAAGAAATGCCAAAGATCAAATCAAGACCTCCTCGATAACAATTATCATTAAGAAATTTTTCTCAAGGCTCTAAAACTTAAAGTTCTGTTGAAACCCAAGAAAAGAAACTGAGAGAGTTACCAAACGGATATTGGTAACTCTGAGTGCACGTCAAACAAATGGGCGTTGAATAGCAGCACCCACAGGCCACAGCCAATCAGATGGGCGCCGAATAATACGTGTTGGATCTACGTCAGATGTAACTGGAAATTCACTGGCGAGTAAACACTTTTTATGTAGGTTTCTTTCAATTTAGTATTGTGGAAAAGTATTGCATGCTGTTGATTTTGAAATAGTTTCCCCATAAGACGTGTACTACCAGAGTTGGACAGAGTATAGCTACCTGGTTTTCGGATAAGTTGAAACTCGATGGATCAGCAACATATGATGCGTTGATCTATAATCTGTTAAAACATTGTTAACCCCAGAAAGATAACCATATTTAATCAGTAATGTTAATCAAATGGGCAGTACACCTCTAGATATATAGATAGATACCAAGTCAGGAGAGCCTTCATGGGGCTCTGGCACTGCGGTTCCTTATAGGCCTATTGTACTTTAACTGGAGGGGTCCTAGAGCAAATGTTTGACTCCGGAGAAGGTCAGGAAGACGAGAATCTTCTTTGGATGCAGGGTAGCAAGGTATGTTGGTGATATGATTTCCTCACCAAGGACGTCCTTCCTGAGACGAAAGAGAGTCGGACACTCCATGAGTATATGAAGAGAGGATTCGTCACTCTATAAACAAAGTCTACATGTAGGGTCCGGTGAGAGGCCAATGCGATGAAGGTGTTTTTTCAGGAGACACTGACCACTGAATATTCCTGTCAGGATTTTTAGACTATTTCTCTCCTGGTTAGATAGGAATTTGGATTTCCTGGGGTGGAATTTGGAGAAGAAATGTTTGGTACAGTTCTGACCGTGTGAATTGAGCCATACTTCATTGGATTCGGTCAGGGATAAGCTTTTAGCAAAGTTCCTGAAGTGATTTTTGCTGAAACCACAGAATGGTTCAGGGTAGTGTTGAATGGTAGTGTTGTTGCGCCGGCTTTAGCCAGGGAGTCAGCAGCTTCGTTGCTGTGGGCTGGAATCCAGTGAAAAATGACTAAGTTTTTCGTAGAAAGTTCAAAGATGGCCAGGAAGGTTTCCAGAACAAGCTTTGATTTTATGACAGATGAGTCAAGAGCTTTGATGGCTGCTTGGCTATCTGAAAAAGTGAATATAGGTTTACCTCATGTATTAGAACTTATGTTAATCCTAGCGCACTGGTTAATGGCAAAGATTTCTGCTTGGAATATGGATGAGTTCTTGCCAAGGCTAACTAAAAAGTTCGCTTGAGGCAACTCTTCATGAATTCCAGATCCAGTCCCTGACTCCATCTTGGATCCGTCCGTATACCAGACGAGATCATGTTTTGATGGTTTAGGTTTATATTTTTCCCAGTCCTCCCTTGGCGGGACGACGATAGAGATGTTTTTATGGAAGCCGTATTTCGGTAACATGTCGTCAAGAAGCATGCTGAATGAGCTTTCCGGCTCCATAGAGACTAGCAAAGACAGGTGACCTTCACGGTAGGAGTAGGGGTTAATGTTATTCGAATGGAACAGTCGATAAATACTCAGTCTTGCCTCCATTTGAATGTGTGTTTGTATGGGTGTTAGACCCAATATGGCATTAAGTGCTAAGGTAGGGGTGGAACGAATACAACCTGTCATACAGTTTGCAGCTATACGTGGAACTCATTCTAGCTTTTTAACTGTGGTCATCATATCATAGGCCATCGCGAGTCGAACCACGAGCGAATAGAGCAGCATTCGACTTGTCGGCAGATCCATAATGTTGAATAATTTCCCCACTCATTGAGCATTTTAAGGTCAGTGGTCCACCAGACGGTTTCCCTTTTGATGTTTTTGGTCTTAAGGGGCAGTTTTCCCCGAAGGCAGAGACAATAGAAGATTTGACCAGGTCGGCAAAACGATCTAGGCTGTCTTTCGTGTCAATTCGAGGTGTTATTCCATTGAGAGCGTGACTTAGGTGCTCTCTGTACGAGAGCCAGTCAGTGTTTTTCTTTGGATGGTATGACGTGTGGATGGGGTTAGCTTCAATCCATATCAAATCGAATGTGCCGGTGGTCTGAGCATTAGGGTTCGGACGACATGTGCCAATTAGAGATAAGATTGTTAGACAGAGAAGTGGATAGGGTAAGGTCCAGTACTTCTCTTCTAACTACGTTGATAAAGGTTGGTTCACTTCCGATATTACATATATTTACATTGTTACATGTGATAAAATCAAGTGATGACTCACCTCTTTTATTTATGTCCGAGCTGCCCCATATTGTGTGACGTGCATACGCGTCGCAACCAAGGACAATATCTGTCCTGGAGCGTTTCGCAAAGTTGGGTAGGTTCTCTACTTCCAAAGGGTGGCATATGGATGAGTCACCAGGGAATTAGGCGGACGCCATGATTATTTCCTTGGTGTTGTTAATCATCACAATGGCTGCCGTGAGGTCACTGGAGATGAACTCTGTCAATGGGAAGAAATTTATGTTATTATTAAAAATAATACAAGTTCTAGGTCTACTGGATGTGGTAGAATAAAGCATCCTACCTGATGTTGTTGAGATTCCTAGGATTTTTCCGTTTGTGCTTGTCCATGGTTCCTGCACAAGGGCAATGTTAAGACTTTTGGTGTTCATGGTCTTAGATAAGATTGATTAGCGTGATAAAGATTGATTTGGACAACCTTCATACTAAAATTGTCGCTTTGAGGGGGCTTTTGTGTGCGAGTCCACTCTTCTTCCGCCTTGTCCTCTGAGCTGTTCGAGCCGATTCCTGCTCAGAAGGCTACAGGCAGGACCTTTGTCAGTTCCGGCAGTGGCGCCAGTTAATGTCTGTCTAGGACCCAGACGTGTGAGTTTGCGTACCGGGTTAGGGTTGCTTGACCTGGCAGAGGGAGTAGAAGAATTATTGTCTTCTTATCCCATCTGCTGAATTTTGGGTTTAACAGCTGGTGTAGGAACAGGCGTTGCCGTTCCCATAGAAGACTGTATAACTCCGGGGCTTAACTCCGACCTGGAAGGTTCGGAGGTTCTTGAATTATCAGCGGTGGAGCAGGCGGGAAGCGATTGATCAGCTCGCTCTGTTAGGCTCTGTGGTGTTTGGTGACTTCTAAGTGTAAGGATTCTTCTTGATCCTGAACTGAACCCGTTTCATGTTATAGAAAGGTTGACAGTTTAGGTCCTCAAAGAGTTTCACTGAACACTCATCCATCGAAATTTTCAAGGTAAGACCCTTGGAATTCGATACCTTCCGAAGAACTTTCCAGGCCTTGGTGGGTAGAACTTTGTTCGGCAGTCGTAGTGACCGCAAAATGTCGTCCGCGTAATGGGCGGTGGCAGGGAAATACGCCGTCGCCACGCGCAGCTTTGCATTCTCCCATGGCAGAATTTTATTTAAAATACTGGCTAGCCAGTCTCTGGTGTTAGCGTCAGCACAGTTAACAGTTATCCACCCAGGCATGCAGCCTTATGCAGCTCGGTGCGGCAGGTCAGTTGGTACTAGACCGAGGGCGCTTGTTGGCTGTGGATGCCTCGTTGGAAGCTGGTTCCTTGAGGATTTTATCCAGTACCGCGTTGTAGGAGTGACCATTTGCTAGAAGACGCTTGACCTTCTTCTTGTTGGAAGTCGATAGTCGTTTGTTTCCTATTTAGGGGCAGATCTTCCAACCCTATGTTTTTAATTGATTCGGTTTCAGGAGCGTCAGAGCAGCTCCTGTAGGTCTCTTCCGTGAGCACGGAGCTCACTGTATCGATGGATTCAATGTCACTGTCGGTAATCTCTCGTTCAGGACGGTCTGTGAGTCCATCGCTTTAAATTGGTTCAGCCACAGGCCGACAGAAAGAGATAGGATTGTCCATATCTCTATCAGTTTGGTTGTTGTTTTTTGTTGGAGGATTAATTTTGTTCCCACGAGTAGCTAGGGAAATATATTGTCCATCTGCGCAGAACCCCGCATACGGATATATGGCTATTTAAAGCCGGAGCTCGCCTGGTTCTGGAGTACGCCGTTAGCGACTGAGATATTTTAAAGGGGCCCTCAGCCTGGACGATCAACGGCATGGTACGGTTAACACCACTAACCCAGCCACAAGGGAGTGGAGGGGGAAGCGTTCGGGAAATGGGAAGGGTAATGACGAGGTTCTTAGTACACCCTCACGTGGTGTACTAGGTTCCGAGATCTTTTGGGATTCTGGAACAACGGGTTTTTTCAAGTTGTCCTCTTTATATCTGCCATATTCAGTCTACAGCAGGGACACCTCGTGCAGGAAGTGGTTCTTCACCACGTATGGACGATCTTAGGAGTTTTTCGCTCCCTGATCCCCTTGCCGGGAGATCTCCCTTCTAATAGACGTAGGTTATCTTTCTAGGGTTAAAATGATGAGATACTCCAATGATTTGCCCCTCCGACATCAGCGGATCATTTTTCTTAACAGTTTTTGTTCTGCTGCCAGTTAAAGTATTTAGCTGAATTTAGGCAAGTTAAGTGAATGTATATAGAATTTTCCAATTACTTACAGAAACAAATTAATGTGAAACTATAATTTATTCACATATGACAAATTGGATAAATCTTATTCTTTTATTCTTAGTTTCCAGAATTTTATTCCAGAACAGCAGGACGTATTGAAAATACATGAATTGACAGCAACTGCAGAACTGTAGACACATGTTTCCAATTATGCGCGCTAGGATGCAGGTTACCTAAGCTTTGTTCAATGAGAAAAAAGGCAAGGCAGAGCAGCACAGATTTGTGGAAAATGCTAGAACAGAAAAATACAGCCAAATGTTAGTTGTCAAAAATAACGACTTCATTTTCGATTGTTGGATAATTATTTGAATTTACAAGTTCAGTATAAATCTTGTATTAATGAATATTAATCATGTACTTACTGTTGCTTACTGTTACAACAACCTATTGCCCTTTATTAAAATATTGTTCGATTTCTTCTATTTAATTAATAAACAAACAACTTTTCACTTCGACGACAAAACAATTAATTCGCAACCATAACTGATTTTGACGTTTTTCACAAATCTGTTCCATCTCGGAGAGGCAGAGTCATTGAACAAAAAGCAAACATGTGCTGGACAGAATTGCTTCTCATTAAACACGAAAGCTTCTCATTTAACAAAGCTCTAGTCTCTATAGGGTTATTTGCGACAACGTCAGTGTCAACTGAGAGAGAAAAAAAAACAATTAAAGAAGTAACAGCTGAAACAACGGAGGGAAAATATAAGTTTGAGAATATACCGGCGGGAAGTATTCGTAAAATTAAAAGTTGGTATAAAGTGATAATAATTGTTGTTACAGACAAAATTTAATATTAAATTAATGATAAAGAAAATTGGAACTTAAGACTAAAAGATTTTCCTTGATCGGATGAGTGTTCAAAAGTTAAACGAGTTTTAGTTAAAGGTTCAATATACGTACTTTGACGGAAATTACAAAAAATCCTTCAGAAAAAAAAAACACCGATTCAAAAAATCTTTTTACTTTACTGCATTGAATATCACTTAATGGTTTCTTTATTTTGTAAATGTATTAGTTTTCACTACAAATTATTATTCAAACAAAACATTCAATAACCAACTTGCCGCCACAATTTTTTCGTGGATTTTACCATTTATTTACACATCTTTAGAACAATCCGCGGCACTGATTGTTCGATTTGGTTACATTACCAATAAAACACTTTTTTAATATTAAATTTTGTCTGTAACAACAATTATTATCAGTTTTTACCAACTTTTAAATAGATTTAAATTTACGAATACTTCCCGCCGGAATATTCTTCCCACTTATATTTTCCCTCCGTCGTTTTAGTTGACACTTTTTTATTTGTTGCTTTTTTTTCTCACTGACGTTTACATATTTCGCGAACAGCCCTTTTCGCCCAGGTGCATTTCATATTGATTGAAATTGACAGTTGTATTGCAATAAACATACATAGAGTACAGTAAACAAAATTTTAATTCCTTCTTCGTGCGTAGAAATATATTTAATTTTTTTCTTTTAATTTGTTATTTAGGAATATGTCCATTAATCTAGAGATAAATAAAAAACAGTTAAGTGAAGAGTTATTAATAAATTATTTACCAGCTGGAATTCATGGTGATGGAGAAGCTAATGTTGAAAAATATTTCACTAACTATACGTCGAGGGAAAATGGGCATCTAAGTAACGCACTGCGCGGTTTTCCTCTCAATGGTATAGATTATGAAATCCCAACGAAAGTTAAAGGGGTGGTATTTCAAGAGACTAAAGGAACATTGGATGGGTCATGTAATCGAATGTTTAAAGTTACTGGAACTTTTACGAATATTACGTATTGGAACTACGATAAAGTGCCGTCCGCATCGGATGCTTTTCGTCAAGCAATGCAGGTGTTTACTATTTCCGATGAACTCTCGAAAGCTATATCTATCGAAGATTTGGAAAAAGAAATAGGAAAAAAGCAAACGCCTTAACTTAAGTCTTGTTAATTTGAATGTATCCAATAAAATAATGTATTTTCCATGCACTCGCATTTTTAACTGATTAAAATCAGTTCTTAAAAGAAGAACTTATCTAACTAAGGCAAGTGATTTTCTAGAATGGGCAGTAAAGTGCGTCCTAGAGGCGAAAAAAAAGATGAGACTGTTTGCCAAGTAGGGCTACCAACGTACGTATTTTGGCTCGGAGACTGTGAAATGGATTCAACTTCCGCAGTTACCATTAAAAAAATCTCGGGGATGGGCTTATTATTGTCTAGCAAATGTGTGTTTGAATTTACTGATCGAGCTGATTTCAACTCGGCATCGTAAAAACAATTAAAATCAACGCAAAAGCAATGTTTTCAGTACGTAAAAATGAATAAAGTTTTGTACAAACAAAATGTGTTGGCTAGTTGAAAATGTTTTTTGTTGAAAAATTAGTTTTGCGAGCTAATTATCTTAAACTTTTAAATTTAAAACAAGCAAATTTTTCTGATTTTGGCTTTTTCGTATTTCACCGTTTAACATTTTGTGGAACTAATTTTCTGCATTAAGAAACATTTTAAGAGATTTTTTTTTTATTTTCTTTGATTATCATAAAAAACATCGTGTAAATAAAAATAATATCGCATAACAATAACAATAGTTGTTTATAACAATAAAAAAAGTTCAAATCATAAAAAAAATTAAATAATTTTCTCATTCTTGCACAGGTCAATAGAAAGAATGCATGCATGTGTATGTATAAAATAATGCTATAATTTTCGCTATGTAGCAGTAATGCTTCTATAATACATAATGTAAAATGATAATTTAAGCACGTAAAGCATAAATATATACTTGTAACAGTCAGCATATTCTTTGTAAAATTACACTTTAGCCAATCTGCATTTGATGTTCAATCTGTTTTAAACAATTTAAGCTTACCTATAATTATCTATCAATAAAGGTTAACAATGGGTGATAATATACCAAATTTTGATTTTCTTTAAATGATTAATTACTTATCGCAGTGCTAAGACTTCGAATAAGTAATCAAATTCTTAAAAATAATGTTTAATTTAATATTAATTGGCGATGATGGTGTAAACACAGTAAGAAATTTAATAACAAATACCTATGTACATTATGTATACATGTTATACATTTTGTAAGTTTGGGCTTATATCTTTCTTTATACCTAATATTATGTACAAATGGTTGACTTAAAAGGTAATCCTTTTCGCTGATGATCGTCATTGTGTTATGCGTTTCTTTCGGTTCGGCGTTAATATTTTCAACATTGTTACGACAGGTGCTTCAAATGATAGTGATACAATGAACGAGAGCAGCCATGAGCAGACTACAAGACCGAAGAATGTAACGATCTGTAACGAAACAAAAAATTATTCAAACAATTTGTGTTTAAGACAATACTATTGACAAAATTTGGGGGATACTATAGTTTCCGAGGCGACAAGATTTGAAGATGCAACTTTATAGATATCAAAGAAATGATCACAAGTTAATATGTAACAATAGTCTCGTTTTCGCCTAGTTTAGGAGATATAAGGGGTTTGTAAATCTAATTTTTAGTATGAAATCTCTATGTGATGACGTCACTTTTTTGCCAATATTTTCACTTAAACAATATAAAAAAATACGTATGTTAAGAAGTTCAATCACGAATATTTTTCACCATAAAAAATGAGGAATACTTTTAGGAGTTTATCACAAATTGAAATTACTACAAATTATGTTGGGAAAGAAGACTAATTTGAAGTTATTTTTCTTGCACAGACATCCTGTTGGCTCCCAAGCCGCGTAGCGGCTCCCTGAGCACCTGCATGTGAGGCCGAAGGCCGTTCGGTAGCAGTCGAGAAGACAGGCCTGAGTTGAAATCCCTTTTTCCCGCGAAGCGTGTCACCCAGGTACTGTTTAGCTAATTAGAAATCATCCAAATTTAGTTTGCATTCAGTTTCTAACTTCGAATATTTTGTGCTAACCGCAATGCACTACGAAAAGATATAGTTATAGTTAAAGAAATTCAGAAACTAAATTATAATAGAATACAAATGAGAGATTATTAATTCCTAATAGCACACCTTACTTTTAATGGTGGAAAATATTGTTGTTCGAACTCCTTAATATATGTAATGGTTTTTGTTTTTTAAGTGAAATTGGAACAGTTCATGACAACAGTGGAACAGTTCCAACATGGCGAATGGGTGAATGAAAATCGACAGTAAATATTAAGAAGCTATTAAACCAGTTCAAATGACTTTTTTGTTTTATTGGTTGAAATCCTTTTAAAATATTTTCGTCATATTAAATTTTAAGGGTTTAATATTGGATCCCATCAGATCAAGTAAAACAAGTAGTAAAGATATTTTACATCTGTTCCTTCCGATATGACATAATACAAAAAACAAAATTTAAGTTTGAAATTGCTGTAACATGTTTTGTGTATGTGATGATTAAGCAATAGGTTTGTTCGCGAAATATGTAAACGTCAGTGAGAAAAATATAGCAACGACAAAAAGTGACAGCTAAAACGACGGTGGGAAAATAAAAGTGGCAAGATAATTCCGGCGGGAATAATTCGTAGATTAATCTTTTTATAAGTTGGAATAGAGTGGTAGTTATTATTGTTTAAAAAAAATATAATATTAACTAATTTTTTTAGTAGTACTTTTACAAAATCAGTTACAATCTGTGTCGCGTATTTTTCTAAGGATGTATGTATAAATAAATGGAAAATTCTCGGGAAATATGTATTCAGTTAATTAAACGGCGTTAATAAATAAGTTTAAGGCCGGTATTCACCGACGAATCTTAAACTATGAGCTTCGTAAACCTATTCACCAACCGCTGTTTGGTGGAGATTTACGAGCGCTCATAAAACTTAAGAAAGGTCCCAGCCATTCTTAAGTTAAGAGCAATAATATACTTCAATTACTGCGAAAATTCGAAATAAGCTGTGACAGTTGATAATTCATATTTAAGTTATATTTTATTATAAATATTTTGTACATGTTTTGCGAAAAAACCTCGTGTTGATATACATATCCTGGAGCTGGAAAACCTCTGCCATACACCAAGAGTTTATAGAATTGCACTGAAAATCTATTATCAATCATGCGTAAAGCCGAGCTATATCTGTATTATCTGGCCAGCTAACCAAAACAGCAATAGAAATGCGAAAATATCGCATCATATTTTTTTTATAACACCAGACAACGTATATGGATAAATCGCGGCCATTGGTGGTTCTATTGTAGATGAGATAGTAATACGGCATATGAATTGTAATATTGTTCTCATTAAAACATTGCGCTTTTATGAGTTTTGCTAAGGCCTCGCGTTTAGCTTCGGGAGATTGTTTAAAAAATAATTTCCTAAAATGCACCTGAAGCAATTTTATTAACAAGCTCCTTAGGCTCCTTAGGCGCAGAGCCCTAGCAAAACCAATAACCTTTCACATGTATTAAAATCTCCAATCGAGCCACAAATGGTTGTAATTCTTCTGATCTTCTCATAAAAAACTTAAACACGCACATTCATTTTAAATCATTTTGTTTATTCAAATAGATTCTGACGTTGCATGTTCGAGAGTGAGTTCGAAAAAGAGCGAACAAATAATATTTTCGCATATTCGAATTAGCATAGACACAGCCTTATTATTGATTGATGAATACGTAGCAAAAAATTAAAACTATGTGCTACTCAAATTTAAAATCGATTTAAGAGTGGTCGGTAAATACCGGCCTAAGTGCTCTATAATGCAAAGTGATTCGGGATGCAATTAATATTCCCATCGATATTTGATTGTTCGGCGGAGGCAATATATTCCGTAAATGTTTTTATTAAATGCGTAGGAATCGAATTTCTGCATACAAAGGTGGCAAATATTTTTCATAAACAAAAAATCGCTGCTGTTTTTATTAAACGCGTAGGAATCGAATTTCTGTATACAAAGGTGGCAAATATTTTTCATAAACAAAAAATCGCTGCAGAACAAATACTTCTAAGACGGATTTGATGCTTGGTGGTGGTGTATTAAAAATGTAATTAGGTCAAGCTCGATCGTTGTAATTCGGATAGGCTTTTAAAGTAGTCAGATAATTTCTAAAATCCATCCCCTTATTAGCAATGACACTTTGTCATCTTTTTCTGGATCCTTACATTACAAAGAACAGATAACAGAACATTACAATAATGATTAAACAAACAGTGATTACTGAGCATTTAGTGCACAAATGAGTAATTATACAGATAGTTAACTCAGCATACCCCTGTTCCCTTGAAACCGCAACAAATTTTAAAAATGGAAGCAAACCGTCTTCCAAATTTTCTATATGTATGACGTTATTTGAATTAAATGCTAATATTTTTTTTGCTTATAAGACACAGTTCTTTACCTATTTATCTGATATAAAAGGTAGACATACCTACTTGGATGGATTAAACCGTATAGTAAAATGATAGAAATAAATTTTTTTTGTTGTATTAATGCATATTTTTTGGATTGTTTTTTTATATATACATCAAATTCTTCTTTATTAGATTCATTGATTGTTTTTTTTTCAAAAGTTTAATGCGTCTATATATTCGGAATGTTCATATGAGAGCAAGCGAACAGAACAAACTGCGAAGAATTAACTTAATGCATTTATAAATACAAAATGTAAACATTATTATTCGAATTAAAAGATAACCGTGAATTGTTTTTAAGATTCAGAAAAGAATATGAGTTTTTAAATCGGTTTTAATACAGGCAATATATCTTATGTCTGTAGAGTCGTCGGTAAAGCGTAACAGCAAATCGTTTACATTACATTAATTCGAAAAGAAATACCGCAGGCTTGCCTAAGGTAATCTAATTCGAAGTTGTGTAATATGTTATTTCTTTGAGTCAGTGTATAATAAACGCATGTGCAGTTAACGGAAAATAATAATCGATCGTTAGAAAAACTAAATTTAAATAGTAACCCTGGCCCAGATGGTAATATTAAAAAAATGTTTATCCACCGTTTTTCATTCCCTTGAAATTATTTTTAACCAGTCTTTTGTAACTGGGAACTTCTTAAATGAATGAAACATTCTTTCGTAACATCTAGTTATAAAAGCGGTTTAAGGCAAAAAGTAGAAAACTATCGGCCTATATCAAAGCTTTCTGCAAACCCAAAATTGTTTGAATGTATTATTAAGGACAAACACTTTTTCGCGGTAAAAGAAATTATTTCAAATATCCAGCACGGGTTTGTTCATGGTAGATGATGTGCTACTAATTTAGCTTTGTTGACTAATTATTTATTTAATGGTTTTGACGAACGATTACAAGTTGATGTACCTTACACAGACTTTACAAAAGCGTTTGACAGGGTGTTTCACACCCTTATTTTGGCTAAGCTAAGGTCTTTGGGTTTTCATTCATCGATGCGAAAATGGTTTTATAATTAACTGACTAATATTTAGAAAGCAAATGGTAAGAATCGATGGTTTGACTTCGGCGTTATAGAATTTACTTTGGGTGTTCCACAGGGCAGTCATTTGGGCCCGTTGCTATTTATATTATTTATAAATGATATACATGAAATATTTAAATTTTGCTAGGTTCTGACTTTCGCGGATGATTTGAAATTATTTTCGCGGATAAAAAATGTAACTGATTGTATTTGTTTTCAATCAGATATTAATAGATTGTCAGAGTGGGGCAATCATAATGCTTTGGAACTTAACATTTCTAAATGTAAAGTTTTTTCAGCATATCGTATTAGTACTTCATTTTTGCATAATTATTTTAAAAATGATGTTAGACTTCAGCGTTTTGATACAGTCAAAAATCTTGGTGTCATATTTGACAATAAGTTTAGTTTCTTTTTGCATTATGATTATGTCATTTCCAAGTCTAACTTGTTGTTAGGCTTCCTTAGACGTAATTGTAAAGTTTATATATTGCTCGTTAGTCAGACGTTATTTAGAATATTGTTCCGTAATTTGTGATTCGCCATATGCAGTTCATGAACTTAGATTCGAAAGAGACCAAAATAAACTTGACGAGGTACGCGGTTCGCAAATTAAATATGCTTGATCAGCTTCCCAATTATGGTAGAAGTTGCAATTGGTCTGCAAACCCTAAGTTTCAGACTCGATGCAACTTACGTCATGTTTATTCCCTATATTCTTAATTATCCTAATAATTCACCAGAATTGATCTTTATTTTAAATATATATGCTCCCCAAAGGTCACTGCGGTTTAGAAGCTTTTTTAATACATACATGGCATAGAACCAATTATGGTAATAATGAGCCATTTACAAGGTGCATAAGCACACTTAATGAATTTTACTTGTCGCGAGCAGATTTTAAAAAGTCAATTTATTTATTAACTTTAAATTTATTAAATTAATTTAATTAATATTTATTTAAAGTAGTCTATAAGATGAAGATCGGGAGATGAAGCTTAGTCGCGCAACAAACAACCGTTGCGTAAAGCGATACTGAGAGCTTACACGTAGAGAACGTAGTGTTTTGTCTTCTGATCTGTGATGGTATCAAAAAAGAAAATAGAAAAAAATAAAGATAATTACGTTATTAAATTTATTTCATCATGATGATGAATAATAATAATAATGAATAATTTCATCATGATGAATAAATTTAATAACGGTATTATCTTTGAATTGTAATAGTAAATAGCAGTGAAATAAATAAATATTCGTTAAATTATTGAAATTGTCACTTACGCGATCACGCGATACTCATTGAGTTCATTCGTTGATTATTTATTTATTCTACCTACGATTTTAGTAATTTTACAGAATATTTCATTAATTCACTGCTCAAATATTTATCCCACCTTCTTAAACGGAATTTAAATATAATTATTTTACTTGACATTCGATAAATCCACTAACAAAATTATTTTATTATTACTGGCATTTTAAAACTGCTAAATTTATTTAATTACCGGCATACAAAATATGATACCCCTTATTTTATTTTTAGCTTGCGTAACTGCCAAAATGTTAACGAAACTGGTTAAAAAATTTTTCCCACAAAATATAACAAACTTATTTTGTAAAAGTAAAATAACACATAAAAAACTTTCAATGTATTTTTATTCATTTACAAATTCACCATAAATTTTCGCATAATATTACGATGTTATTGGACACAGCCCAATTTGACTTTTAATATGTCTACATGACATATGTTCACAAATGGATTGTTAGGCTCAGAACTGCTAATGTGTGCGTGAGCTGGCTCAAAATTTGATTTGTATGTAAAAACTTATATAGATACAGTTCTACGACTTTTGAAGCAAATAAAAATGGGTAGGCGAGAGAGCTAAAAATCCTCTCGGTTTACTATATGTATAATTACCAGTGTTGCCAGTCTTCGGATGATTGAGCGCAGTATATTTATAAAATAAAGTGCACGACTGCATAAATTAATATACCCCTAGGTTAGGATATAAAGTCTACGATGAATATTAAGGGGTGTTGCAAACTATATGTCAAATTAAATATACCCTTAAGATGGGATGTAAAGAAGCCCGAAGATGTAACACACAAAACCTTATATACGAACTTTGAAGCAAATCCGTCGAACCGTTTCGCCATACGGTGTCCGGATAGACTGATAGACAAGCAGACCGACGGACGGCATTGGCGTACTTCTCTATAGTCCTAATATCATCCCTCAGTAGATCTTACAACACATATGGTTAAACAAAAAATATGAATGCTTTTTAAAACTAAGATATGAATGATATTACATATAGCACTTTCCTTAATAGTATTTATTACGATCATAATGAATATTATGACTTACAATCTTTTGCTTGGCCTAGGTCCTGTTAGGCTTGCAACTGGCTGGATCTTGGTTAGGTTAAACAGAGGTGTGGTAAAAACGAAATCATCACAGAACACTATAGACTAAATCGCCAATCGCGATCATTCAAAAGGCAGAAAATCCTTAACAATTTTTCAGTAAAGCAACCAATTTCATTACAGAAACATAGAAGGCCCTTGAAGTTCATGACATCTATTTTCTCTAAGGTTTTCCTATAAAAATTCTTCGACTGCGCGCTACTGCCTCGCATTAACTAGGTACATATGAGTATTATGTCCTCAGCAGCCTGCAAATCTCCGCTGAATCCGTATGCGATAATCCGAGCCTCTTTGCATGTTTCCGCAGGGGCCGAAGAAAGAACGGAAGATGGAATAAGCTTATCTCTGCTCAATTATATTGACTCTGCAAATCCGTTAAACTGCTTCACGGTATCTAGTATCAGTATACATAGCTGATAGCTACTAGCAAATGTAATTTAAAATTTTCGGTAGGTGCATTCAAAGTAAACTATAGATGTGCGTTTGAAATTCAGGGTGGATGTGTTCATCAAAACTTTGGATAAAGGACTCGCCAAGTTATGAAGTAATGTTTTTGTTTTTACAAATTCAAAAAAGAGGAGTTGATTTACATTTGGGTCAAAACGCAGTAGATCTACTGCTAAGGAGTAGGGTGGTACCCTGATAATTACTTAGCTGTGATTTAGTGTTCCTGCGTTTTCACTGCTCACTTGTTGATTTGCTCAGTTGAACGCTATTATATTCTTTAAATATGAAGAACACAGAAGAGGAATTTACCAGAAAGTGAACTCTGCATACCACCGTGCTCTTGAAGCCGCAACATTTTTTAAAAATGACCTCAAAATCCTCTCAAATTTTCTATCTGCGAAGTATGAATCAGCACACCAGATAGAACTCTTGCAGTGTCAACTCTTATTTTTATGGGTGCCGCAGAGTGCCAAACCCAAACCAATAAGAAGTAGTTTCGAAAAAAAAAATATAAATATATTTCTAGCTACATGATTTTGTATTGTGTGTAAATAACTATTGTTCCTAAAATTATCACGAAACTATATTTTGTAAAGGAGTTCTTTTTGTACGGGACCTTGCCTGTTTTAAAGAGTAAATTACTGAAAAAAGTGTATTTAAATACAACGGCAACACTTTAAAATTTCCCTATTTGTTTTTAAATTAAGTTATTTCTATCAAGGTTTTTAAAAAAACTGCTATCAAACTCAAAATTTTAAAACAAAAAAAAAATTGTGTTCTTATTTTTTTTTCAGAATTCAAGAACCAAACACAAAATTCAAAGAAAACTACTTTTTATATCCTATCCTACGGGTATATAAATTTTGACACATAGTTTGTAATACCCCTTCGTCCCTAAAGATAAAATCATGGTCGCTGTTATTCATCGCAGCAATAAAGACCGAACGATATCTCCGAAACGATGGCAAACGGTCAAATTAAAGCTTTATGATCAGGACCAAAACCGCGGTTACTAACTCTATCAAAGGCCCGGCCCGGTGATTTTTCTTTTTTTGCAAAGTGTTTGTGACAATGCATACTTAATATAAACGAGTCCCTTTTTCCAAAATGATATTCAATATATTTTTGATTAATTTTTGATTATAATTTCTGTTATAGCAAATTATAAAATTAAAAAATTGAAGGATGTTCATAGAGTGGCGAGTTTTGCAAGTTAAATTGCGCACATCATGTGATTTTATCTCGCAGCAAAACCTCAGATTTCAATGTCGTGTAAAATGGTATTAGCTTAGGTTAAATAAAACCTAATGCGCCCTTTGCCATTTTGTTTTTTGTACATTTACCGAACTATTTATCACTGCAAACGAATGCTAACAAGTTTTTGATTGTTGTAAACGATTTTTAGGTTTAAAGAAATTTTAAGTATTTAAAACCTGACGGCCCGGAGATATTTCGGCTAGGCCGCAACCCGGAGTCTCCGGGCCAAAATACTGCTGTTGGTAACCCTGACACTATTTAGAAATGGCCGTCCGTATCAACTTTTGAGGCCTTTAAAATTTATGCCAGAAAGCTGAAATTTGGAACATATAGAAAACGAAAAAAAGTGGGTGACAAAATATTTTGACAATATTTTTTCTAGTTATCACCCATACAAAGTTTTTGGCCACGCATACTTTTTGGAGGGGTTTTTTTCAAAAAATGGTTTTCATTATAAATTTCTTAGAATGAAATATGACGCCATACATCATGTTCTATATGAATTTTTTTTTGGGGCATATAGGGATATATGCCTTTTCATTTGTTTTTTTTCTAAATTCAACAGTACCATGGGTGGCGCGCTTCGCAGGTTCAAGGAAATTATCGAAATTTGGCCTTATTTCACATTTAAAAAATTAAACCGAAACCAATATTTTTAAGGTTGACCTATTTTATTTCAGCAAATAAAACCAAATTGGCCTTATTAGCCAATTCATATAAATATGCCTTCATCTTAGTTTTAGTCAGTGAAATTAGTTTTATGTATGTCCATTAACAATTGATAATGTATGGGGAGAATGCTGTCACCCGCAATCCCCTGTTTTTGTTTTTGTCGGAGGTTGCTACTATCTGATGGAGCGCTCGGACACAACTACAGGTCCATTGTACTACCATTCAGACATATTACATTAATATACGTAGTTTTCCCGTCTTTCGAAGAAAAATGAGAAGGAGCTTCAGTGATGAAGAGCTTAGATGTTCGGCACCCACCACGTCAGCACCGAAAATCCGCCACCTGATGCGAGCATAGGTCGGACAACTGCAGCGAAAGTGTTCTGCAATGTCATCCTCCTCATCGCAAGCAGGACAGATGGTGGTGGCGCTTAGCCCAACACATTTAAGTGTTTAGCAAAAGCTTGGTGGCCCGAAAGGACGCCTACAAGCAGCCTACAGTCGATTCTCTTCAGAGATAGAAGAAAAGATGCTGACCTTTTGCAAATGTCCGGGTGCAGTAGTTTGGTCTGTCTACATACACCGCAATCGCGCCACCGAATCTTGTGTTCACGAGAAACCCAAGAATCAATGAACGACATGACTAAAGATGTAGGCAGACCCAACACAGTTTTGGGTCCTGAGAAAATTTGTTTGGAACCTTGCCTAGCAAGCTGATCCGAGATCTTATTTTCCTCGATGCAAGTGTAAGGGTACCCAAGCAAGATTTACTGTGTACAGTTCTCCGACCAAATTCAGAGAAAGCTTGAGTCATCCGAATCTTGTGTTCACGAGAAACCCAAGAATCAATGAACGACATGACTAAAGATGTAGGCAGACCCAACACAGTTTCGGGTCCTGAGAAAATTTGTTTGGAACCTTGCCTAGCAAGCTGATCCGAGATCTTATTTTCCTCGATGCAAGTGTAAGGGTACCCAAACAAGATTTACTGTGTACAGTTCTCCGACCAAATTCAGAGAAAGCTTGAGTTCAAGCACTAACTTGGGCGAGGTAAGAGGGTTTAGCAGCGCTTTTAATGCAGCTTGGCTATCACTGCAAATGCAAATGCCTCCAGCCCTCCATCTGTTGTTCACAATATAGCGCATAGCCATTAGGATGGCAAAAATCTCCGCTTGGAAAACGGATGCATGTTTACCCAAGGGTGTAGTAAAGTCTGATGTCATCGCGTTCCAAAAAGACTCCAGCACAAGACCCCTGTCCGGTTTTTGATGCACTTCTTTGGAGTTTGGCAAAAGAAGCAGTAACACGTTTCCGCGAAAGCCTGTTTCACCAAACAACCGATGCGTATGAGAGTAGCGGTCTAATCATGGCCGTATAGATCTAAGGGACCCGTTTCGGTGACAAGCCTCATGTCTTACCAAAAGCGCCTTTACACTGCCAGAATGTCGACAGTGGTTTTCGATTCGACATGTTTGGACCTTAGAAGTTTTTTTTATCGAGGATTACACCCAGATATTTGATTTCATCGGATATAGGGATAATGGGGAAAGTTACCATTCTCCTTCTCGAAAAGAGAACAACCATGGTTTTAAAAGGGATCGATCAAATCCAGGGATCCCTGCGCTTGAGAGATCCCCTGCTTAGTTTCACTGTTATATTTGTAGTAGGCGCAAGGTTGGGTACATGCAAATTTTGTTTATATCCAAAGATGCTCAAATTGGCTCTTGCTTAAAATTGGTTTTACTAACACCTCATATGTTTGTGTGATATCTCAACATGTACAGTGCACCACGGATTTAAGTAACTCTAAGAATTCAAGAGGATACTAGAGAAATCTTCACTAAGTTGATAGCCTTAAAGGAACATCAGAACTACATTACTCAAGGATGTCCCTTATGATGTCTACATAGTTGGACCCTAAATTAAGTTTAAGAAATGTGGTTTAAGGACTTTTTAAGAAACCTGACGTTACTGTTCAAGCTCTACAAAAAGAGTATGCAGCGTTTATGTTGACATATAAATATTTTTTTTAAAAAACGCCCCAAACAAAAGGTGGGCGTGGCCAAAAAACTTTGTATGGCCAATATATTGGAAAAAATATTGACTAAATATCTTGAGAAGCAATTTTTTTCGGTTTCTATGAAAATTTTCTAAGAAAACAGCATTTTATTGAAAAACGCCCACAAAAAGGCGTGGCAAAAAGCTTTATATGAAGAACTTATAAAGGAGGGCAGTGCCTACATATCTTGTAAAGGCAGTGCCTACTCTATCTCTATAACTTTAGCTTTAAAACGTGGCAGTGGGCGTATTCAAACAATTTTTATACTTAACGATTTCGGAGCCCTAGCGAATACGTGGTCCAAATTTCAGCTTACTAGCTTAATTTTAAGGGCCTAAAAATTGCGTATGGACGGAAGGACTGACGGACATTGGTAAGAAGTCTTACGATTTGGTCCTGATCATAAATATATCTACTTTTATGGGTAGAATATTATATGTGTCAAAATTAATATAGCATTAGGATCCATCATCTTCTTAATACTTTCTTCTTTTGGGCATATAGAGATATGGATAGGGTATCATACTGTTCACCCAAAGAGGATTATAGCCTTTTCTAATGTTTTCATTTTAACTTATGTTAGCTTTTGTTGCATTAACTTTAATGAATTTGGAGACTGCCAAAAATATATAGCTTTAAGTACTAATAAAAATAAAATTATGGTTGGATTTGCATTGACTTGTATGAAAATTATTGCAATGGTTCCATTTGCTGACCTAACTGTTTTTTTAGATATAAATTTGAAAACCTTCAATAGTATCGATACTATCGATAGGTTTACTTTCAAACTATCGATACTATCGAAACTGACGACTATCGGTGTTTAAGCAACCCTACTTTTAGTAGGAAATTGTATAATTAATCAAAAGCTCACAAAATAAAACAAAAAGGGTGTTTATGTGGGATGTGTTTCTTCTTCTTTATCTACCAAATCCAATTATTGCGGAGTTAGAAGTTGGTAAAAGTCGTGACTCTAATCTTAAAAGAGAGCACAAATCCCTTTTTTTCTCCTCAGATATCGGGACTAAAGTTTTGTACTTTGCTTGGAATGAATAATCTTTAAGACATTTATTTTTTTCTTTTCTAAGAGAGCTTAAAATCTTGAACTCTTCGGAGCGGTTTAAATTGTTTTTGTATCTCACTAAGTCATTTTGCCATTCCGTCTATGTCAAGAAAACTGTTAATTTACAGTATTTTTAACTTTCACGTATACATGAGTATACTAAAGAGAAAGTTATAGCGATCGTGCGGAAATATCGAACTCAAAGGGAAGATATTACGACTATAGAGAAGTCTAAAAAAGTCGGTCCGCCAATGCAGTCCGTGGGTCGGTCTGTCTGTCTGTCTATCTATCTGTCTGTCCGGGCGCCGTATGGCAAAACGGTTCGACGGATTTGGGGTTACATCTCGGTGTATCTTCTTATTTTTTTGCTTTATCGTTTGAAATAAAGGTACCTGCCATACATTTTTTTTGGGGAAAATCACTAGTCACTATTTTTTCAGAAAATGATTTGAACGATTTTGGTTTTTTTTTTGATACTTGGACGGGGCCCAAAATACTGCATACTCGGTTTTTGGAAAAAATTGATTTATAAAACCGCCAATATCTTGAAAACTAACGAAGGGGGTTCAAAAAAATTTACTGTTTTTTTATACTATTAAGTGGAACAATTTTGCATACTTCGAGTTTTAAAATAATATTTTTTTATATAACGATTTTCTTAAATATAAATTAAATTAAATTCGTTTTCTCAAAAACGGCTCTAAGGATGTTGATATTTTTTTATATTTCGAACCATTATATTAAAAATGTGCAATGTGCGAATTTGGATCAAAATAGTAGGTGCCGTTTTTGAGAAAATCTAATTTTTTAAAATCTGAAAAGTTGTTTAATTAATTTTTCCACAATTCATTTTTGATTCATTTTGCGATTCAAAAACACATCTTATGTACCGAGAAAGTTTCGCATGCCGCATTCGTTTTATTTATTTTTTCTGCACACAAAAAATGTCTGCAACAAAGCGGCAAAATCAACAAATCTTGCTCATTTCGTGTACCTGTAAGTTTTTTTAAAATTGGTAAAATTGCTGGTACCAATCATGGGGATGGTAAACAGGTCTTTCTATACTCTATCCTAAGGGTATATTAATTTTGACACATAGTTTGTAACACCCCTTGATATTCGTCGTAGACCCCTAAAAATATATATATATTTATGATCAGGACCAAATCCTAAGACTATTTAGCAATGTCCGTCCGTCTGTCGGTACGCAATTTTTAGGCCTTTAAATTAAGCTGGGAAGCTGAAATTAGGACCACATACTCCCTAGGGCTCGGAAATAGTTAAGTAAAAAAAATTTTTGAATACGCCCACTGCCACGCCCACAATTAAAAAAAAAACAGTTTTAAATCTAAAGTTAGAGAGATATAGTGTTACAACCTTTACAAGATATGTGAGTACTGCCCTTCTTTATGAGTTTGTTATATAAAGTTTCTTGCCGTTTTTCACCAAAATGCTGTTTTTTTCGAAAATTTGCATATAAAGCGAAAAAAAAATGTTTAACAAGATATGTAGCCAATATTTTTTCCAACATATCGCCCATACAAAATGTTTGACCACGCCAAAAATATATATATTTTTTAAATTTAATAACTGTAGCCTTCCTTAAGTTTTAAAGTTATTTGTAAAACAAACTTTCTTATATATAGGCCGGTTTTAAAATATAGCTACAACTAAGCATCGAAAGAAAACCGTTGGTCCTTATATCTGTTTATTTCTTTTGTAAATTTAATCAAATATTAATATGGCCTTATATGAGGTAGAGGGTTAAGAACTTTTTGCCTAACGTCAAACAATTTAGAGTTTACATTTCGATTTCACTTAAATATGGAAGATCTAAATGTATCTGCAGTCTGTTTTACTTTTACGTTGCTATTTAAGAAGAAGAGGAGAAGTCTAGTAGGCCGAACAAAACAAACGCTCTAGGAAAAAACGATAGAGTGGGTCCGTCAATTGTTTTTGGAAGAAAATAGTTTCTATGAAACATTATGTAGTCAGCTTCGTCAAAATGATCCCGAGCTTCACAAAAACTTTTTTAAGAATGATTTTGATTTCCAGCTTGCAAAAAGATCTAAATTTGTACTTACCAATCCAAATGTTTTTTATTTTAAAACTTCTGATTTTGAAATTAAATGACAATCCACCTTAAAAACAATGAACGTGTTCATTTTTTTTCGTCGATTGCCATTATATGCAGAGTTGGGATAATGCAAATATTTTATGACGATTTTCTTTGCCATTTTAAGAGCAAGAAATGAGACCGTGTAAAAGACAATGACATTTAATAAAATAAGTAATGAAGAATATGACACTTATACTGGGGCAAGCTATTAAAATGCTGCTAGTGTTTGATTATCCCGTGTTTTATTATTTTTGGTTGATCAAGTGTTCTTGTGTAGTTTTTTCCTATTCCTGTAAAATTACCATTTATGGAGTAAGCAGGCTTACACTTTAAGCTTACGATATATGTAATAAATCCCCTTTAGTCGCCTTATACGACAAGCGCCATTTATTGGGGGTAGCGCTGCAGAATTCTCCCGATACTGCGTGGGAGAACTCTGGTTGTGGAGCCATACATTAAAAAAAATCCAATTACTTAAAAGTTATTATCCAACTTACCATAGAATCTGTTCCTAGATGTAAAGGAGCATCTGATTTAAGGGCCATCGCTCTTATTACAATTGGATGTACGAGATATGCACAATATGTCACCCTTGAAAATGGATAGATACAAGGGGCTGATAAAATTGTGTTAATAAATCCACCGTATCCTGTTGAGCATGCTATAGTTATCCAAGCAAGAGAAACTGCCCATGCTGAGTGGCTTAATGAACTATAAGCTGCTGCTGTAAATTGCGATAATTCTGTGTTGTACAATCCAAATACCAGTACAAAAAGATTCGTCATTGTTAGAGTCCAAGCAATAAACACCGTAAACTTCGATAAACGAATTTTGCAATTGGTTTTAAATAGTATCCATCCAACGGACATTCCTATCAAATACGGCCCTAACCGGGTCCACGGCTTATCATAAATTTTGTCAAACAATGCCAGTGGATCATCTGAATTAGGTTTGTGGTTGTTTTTAAAAGCAATGATGGCTGTTGTAATCCAGGACGAAACTAAAAAGACCGCCATTGTGCTAGCGGCGAGTTTAAAATGACGAACGGCGATAATGAGAATAATGGCTCCAATAATATAAAATTGAGTATCATTTGCTAAGTACCAACTCCACAGCATGCACTAGGAAACATTAAATTTTATATGTATGTATCACAATGAGAATTTAAGTGAGCTTACCATTTGTTCGACCGGAAAAAGAGTATTGATATACAACAAATTTCTCCACCAATATTTAGGACACGTAACATGGTCCATAGTTGGTGGATCAAAAATAGAGGAGGTTTCCAGATATTTCATGGTTACTTGAACAATTCCCAAAACATACATATACGGGGCGGTTAACCTAGGTTAAATAATATTGTATGAGATATTTCTCCAAGATTTTACCATATTAGACTTACCTCATAAATCGATAAGCAACTAATCCGAAGAAATGGAACAATCCAGTAGTGAATTCATTTGCTCCCTTAGTCAATTTGTTGAGCTTTCCTTTTGCATTAGTTCTAAAATAAATATAGGATACCAAGATCCCGCTTAAAAAAAAAAAAGTGTCAACGCTGAAGGGTCCATTAGTAATTGCCTGAAAGAAAAAGTTCTTCTCGACTTCTTTTCTCATTTCCATGTTATCCGAGTACTTAAAGACAACAATGCATGTATGGCCTAATATAACCCAAGCCATAGAAAAGGCTCGTAAACCATGAATGGACGGAATAGTGTCTGAGCCCACATTGCGATCACAAATAGCATTAAAGTTTGTTATAACCGAAAATGACAGAAGCAACTCTGAGTATACACTTAGTTTTTCTGGTTCATGCAAGTGACCTTCGAGGTGTTCATCTGAATTATTAGTGTTCATCGTGTTGACACTGTGAGGTAAGTTTAGCACAATATTAAGATCATTTAGATCTTTCTTAAGATCATTTGCACCAGAATCGCTATAATCAGACGCGGCACATCCGATGCCCGAAGATGTTTCACTGTTATTCATCATTTCTTTGTCTTGTGCTCGAAGGACTTTCTGCAAACGCTTTCTTAGATGAACTTCATAGAAAGTACCGATTATCATAAGAGCCAAGACAACAGCTGAAACGACACTACGAAGAAGGATACGATATTATTTAAATAATTAATAGATAGTTTTAAATACATATATTTGAATATAGTCAAACTTACGTTAAAATCCAGAATGTTGTGTCTTCTAAAACATTATAGCGCTTTGCTGTTGGTATGCGAATGTCAATTAAATCTACTTGACGGAATGGCAGCTGAATTTGAGAGGCGGTGGTTAACTGCCTTACATCACTGCCAGAGCAGGAAGATGGAAGACAAACGCCTACGTATATTGTCCGAATCTTTAAAAAAGAAGTGAGCTTAAATTAGCTAATTTTTAAATATCCAAATCATAATTAAATAACTATGTACATATATGCAGCTTTATAAATCATTTTCTGAATCTTAACCTTAAGTTCAGTTTCACACAGATCTCATTAATTTAAAAATTAATTTAATAAAGCTTGGTATCTTTATAATATTCAAGTATTCAATTTTATACCTAATTCCATAACAAAACAAAATTAAAAATTTTATGAACGCAAAAAAAATGTTGGCTTTCTCTTAACGTTTGGGCGTGGCACGCCCCCAAAGTTTCGAAAATGGCCTATGAAATGGTACAAAAATTTCTGGAACGGAGTGTCCAAATCTTATAAAATTAATTTTATTTTACTCGTGAAATGTGTTATTAATTAATTTATAAAACAACAACAGGCGCCTGCCTGACGAAAAGCACATACCCCGAGCGGAGTAACGAAGTTGCGTGAGCGGGACCTGCCGCCTGCAGAAAGAGGCTTAAAATCTGTTAATTCCGCGTAGGGGGTCACCCAGGTACTGTAGCCATAGGCGCCTGTCTGACAAAAATCCTGAAGTGCATTTACTGTATCACTTTAAACTCACTCCCGCTCTATTCCAAAATGATTTCCAGAATCCGCGCCTTTTTTATCGTTGCTGAAATGTTACACGTCAAACGAAAAAGCGCGCAGTTTTCACAAATACAATTTGTTCAAAACGATCGGTTGATAAATTTGCAAATATGGATTGTGTTAATATGTTGGACATTTTAAAGTGGAGTATGACCGAAAAAGGCTTACCCTTAATTAAAAAGTTAACGGAGTACGGTGTTCTTCCTAAAAAAGGGAATGTATAAGTGTTTAAATGGACATACATTGGCACTATATACTAGTGATGACTCTTACAGGTGGCGGTACAAAAACATAGATTTAATAAAGACACATAGAAAAAAAAACCCCGGTTGTGCAATTTTACAATAACTTTAAAGGCAAACACTTTTTTTGGAGGGAGTCATCTCCCGATCGAGAAAGTGTGCGAATTCGTAAATTTGTGGGTGGACAACGTGTCGCTTAAAGTGATACGAAAACAAACGCGAAATTCATCAACCAAAACTCTGGTTGAATGGTCGTCTTTTTGTCGAGAAGTTGTTTTTGACGGTATGATCGAGAAAGTAGAACAAATTGGCGGTCCCGGGACAATTGTAGAAATCGACGAATCGAAGTTCGGTCGTAGAAAATATCACAGAGGTCGCGCGGTCGAAGGGCAGTGGGTTTTCGGCGGTATTGAAAGAGGTACCGGGAAGTGCTTTTTGGGCCTGGTCGAAAGGGACAGAGATACGTTAATCCCCATTGTTTAAAAGTGGATCCTTCCCGGAACATCAATCATGAGTGATTGTTGGAAGGCTTATGACGTGTTTGGAAAGGACGGCTGCCAGGACCTTACTGTCAACCATTCGGTGGAATTCGTCAACTCTATCAGCGGCGCGAACTCCGATACAATCGAAGACACATGGAGAGCGGCCAAAAGAAGTTATGAGAGCGTTGGTCGACGTTCATCTTTTTTTCCGGGATATTTGGCGAAGTACATGTTCCTTAAGAAGTGCCACATAGAAAAAGTAGATCCATTTGTACATTTTATGCAAATAGCGGGTAAGTTGTACGATCCATATAATACCGAGCAGGAACATCTCAATGTAGAACTGACGGATGATGATGAAGATGTAGATACTTCGTAGGATGAGTAATAATTTTGAAAACTATTTTAGACAACAGTTTTGTTCTTTACGAACTCACGCAATTGCTGATTAGTCTAACGACTAGGTGCAGTTCCTTTAAGACGGACTTCAGTCGGTCTACGGGAGGTTTTTTTTTTTAGATCGGTTTAAAGTCCCTCACTACTGTTCAGGGCTCACTCGCGCATAAACCTGCTTCAGTGTCTTTCGACGATTTTTCCTGCCAGCGAACCGAACAAAAAAAAAAAAAACAAAAAACTATTGGTTTTTCTTTGTTGCATAACTTCTGTTTTCACTAACCAATTTTAATAACACATTTCACGAGTGAAATTAAATTAATTTTATAAGATTTGGACACTCCGTTCCAGAAATACCATTTCATAGGCCATTTTCGAAACTTTGGGGGCGTGCCACGCCCAAAAGTTAAGAGAGCGCCAACATTTTTTTCAAGATTTGAGTTTAGGGCACCAAAAGCAGTAAACAAAAAAAAAAAGATTTTGATGTGGGGCAGTAAAGTAAAGTTTTACCTAAGTTTTTTATTAAGTAGTAAAAAAACATTTTATATTTATTTATATTTACTTTTATTATACCTCTGCACTAAAAACGAAACTCAATCCAGTGTTAACACATCAGCATTGCGAAGAAAAAAACTATTTGTGGCGTTAAATTTCATTTAATATGAGAATACATACATAATTTATTGCGGCCCCAATTCCTTAATGAAGAACAAACCGAACCCTTTAACAAAAAACTGTTTATTTAAGAAGTTATTTATATTTTTCACAAGGAAGCGTCCTGGGTCCAATTCTGTTTTTAATATTTTATCGAGATATTCCGCAGGAAGAAGGAACAACTGTAGCTACGTTTACGGATGATACCGCTATATTGGGCTGAAATAATACGGTTGAATCAGCAACGAGTAAGTTTCAACGGGCTATCAACAGCGTTTTTGACCCCGTGGGGACTGCTGGGTGCCTAGTACCTCGACTGGAGATGGGGTAACTAGGCCCTGTGGAAGGTCGTGAGAGTGGGGCGGGGGGGGGGGGGGGCTGGAGTGCCAGCTCACTAAGGCACTTCTCCTGTTTCCGGACGGCGGCGGACGACTTCTACGCATGGATTAACGGCGGCGTCCACAGTTCCAGTTAGGTGGAACAAGTGATCTTCCTATATGAGCTGCTTCGACTTATTTGAAGCCCAGGTCTATAGGGATATCCAACACTAAGCCACGGTGTTGGAAAAGAGTTGGTGGCGGATGAGCCCTTGATGGGTCATCGGCAGCACTCACATCCCCGAAGTGGGTTACTCGCACCGGAATTACCGGCCTATTGTCCTAGGGTCAAGAACAAGGCCTGGCCCTCCAGGTTGGGGGTTGTGCCGTTGGGGTAACTTGCCGTCAAAAACATATAGTTATGGGAGAGACTATGGCAGCCTCGGATATAAATGTACTTCAAAGGCAAAATAGACCCGGAACGTTAAGGGACATGCGAGTGTGTACCTGGAATGTGCGGACACTCTACACTCCAGGTGCTACTCAAAAACTTGAGTCTGTCCTTTCGCGGTACAAGGCCGACATTACCGCGATCCAGGAGATATGATGGATAGGATCAGGAACTATGAAGAGACAAAATTGTGACATTTATTGCAGTTGTAACAAAAGATTGCACGTGTAAGGATGGGGATTCGTCGTGGGAAATCGGCTTCGATCCAAAGTAATGGACTTCTAGCCGAGAAGTGATCGTCTGGCTGTGATCCGCATCAGAGTTACATTCCGAAACATTAGCCTGAAACATACGCCCCTACCGACGAGGCTGAGGACTTCAACTCGGCGACTTCAATGCTAAAGTCGGCAAGGAAAAAATCTTTGGCGGATTAGTTGGTAAGCACCGCCTCCACAAAACGACAACAGATAACGGCTACCGACTAATTGACTTTGCAGCAGCTTGTAATACGGTGATAAATAGCACTAGGTTTCCGCGACTAAGGATCCACACAGCAACCTGGCGCTCTCCAGACGGTCGAACCGCCAACCAAATCGACCATCTGCTAATCGATGCGAGGCACGCATCCAACTGCTGGAACGTGCACACTTACCGAGGGGCAAACGTCGACTCTGACCATTTTCTTGTTGCAGCTAGATTCAGAGCTCGACTGTCCAACGAAAAGAAGCTGCGAACTGCCCAAAAAAAGGAATTCGATGTTGGAAGCCTCCAGATGTGCTAAGTCGCCAGAGCCTACAAAGAGCGCCTGAGTAAGAAACTCCCCACCGTGCATTCACCTACCACAGACGCCAACAACCAGTGGTCTCAGCATCGCGACATCATCAAGGAGGTAGCCGAAACCACCCTAGGATACCAGCCACCCCAGAGAAAAAGCCCTTGGTATGATGATGAACCAGTCCCTCCGTGAAGTATAAAAAAGGTTGGCTTAGCGGCTCTGATGGTCTACCTGCAGAGCTTTTCAAATACGGAGGTGATGTTATAGTAGGGCGCATGCACCAAATCATCAACCAAGTTTGGGTGGAGGAAAGCATGCCCGATGACTGGACCATCAGCTCCATATGACTCTTCTACAAGAAAGGCGATCCCATGTCTTGGAAGAACTATCGAGGCATATCCCTACTTAATGTCGCATATAAGATCCTATCAAACGTACTGTGTGAACGCCTCACAGCTTTTTGCAACACACTAATCGGCACATACCAGTGTGGCTTCCGGCCCGGCAGATCAACTGTAGACCAAATCTTCACACTAAGGCAAATCCTGGAAAAGACCAACGAGTTTAAAGTCGAGACACACCATCTCTTCATCGACTTTAAAGCCGCATATGACAGCATTCATCGTCAGGAGCTTTTTGTGGCGATGGCCGAATTTGGGATATCGTCATAACTGATACAGAAGTGTCGCATGACACTAGATAACACGCAACGCAACTTCATCTGAACTCTTTCAAACATGCACCGGATTTCGGCAAGGAGATGCGCTGTCGTGTGATTTCTTCAATCTTGTTCTTGAGCAGATAGTGCGCAGGTGTCAACACGCAGATCTTCAACAGATCAGTCCAACTGCTGGGGTATGCGGACGATATAGACACCATCGGTCGATCCCAGCGTGCCGTGATAGAGGTTTGACGGCTATTGAAGAACAGACGAAACTAGTTGGCCTTAAAGTAAATGAGGACAAGACTAAATATATGCTATCAACAAACAAACAATCATCTGTCCACCAACTAGGATAAAAAGTCACTGTTGATAGCAGCAACTTCGAGGTAATTAAGGAGTTCATCTACCTTGGGGTAAACATCAACTTCACAAATGACATCTTAGTGGAGATCCGTCGAAGAATTACCCTAGGAAACCGCTGCTACTTCGGTTTGGCCAAACAAATGGGTTCAAAACTCCTAACTCGAAGGACAAAGTGCATGCTCTACAGAACCCTTATCCTGCCAGTTCTGATATACGGCGCCGAGTGCTGGACGATAAGCAGGAAAGGAGAGTTAATACTGGGATCCTTCGAACGAAAAATCCTTCAACGTATATTTTGGCCTGTGAGGGACGAGGAGAAGAAGATGCAACCGCGAACTCTATGAGCTGTACCAAGATGTGAATGTAGTCCAAAAAGCCAAAACACGTCGACTACATTGGCTTGGCCATATCGAGCGAATGGACAACAACGCTCCAGCCGAGAGGATCTTCGAATCCCAGCCCCCAGGTTCGAGACGACAAGGAAGACCGAACCGCCGTTGGAGAAAAGAAATTTGTATGTGGCAACAATCATATGCCCGCAAGCAACGTACTCGCCTTCGAGGTCATTGCAATAACGAAATGATATATATTTTGAACTATACATTTTATTCAGTGCGGATAAAACATTTGAATTAGCGCAATAAAATTTAACCGCGTGTTTTTGGCGGTACAAGCAGGTGCCTCCGATGGGAAGCTGCCATGTAAATGTGAATAAACCTAGTTGTAGTATAAGGTTGATTTGAAGGGAGCTGTGAGTAAGAATCGGAAACTAATATAAGCACTTGCGGCCGGTCGTTATAGTGTAGAGTTTCCACAACCCTTGGGGGGGGGGGGGGGGGACATCTATTTTTCAAAGTATGAACAAATATATGTAGGTAAGTAACAAATGCAAATATTCAAGCAAATATAGAGTACAATTATCATGTATCAAGTAAAGAAGATTAAATATATAATATGTATGCTGACTTCTTCCAATCAACATATTCATGCCCTGAATTATTGACACCTATTACATTTCCACCCGATATAAAACCAAACTATGATTTCCGACACTTAGACTGGGTGAATTTGAAAACGTATAATATATAAAGACCTTAGATGATAACTGTGTTCATGTTCCTGGTGGTGTTCCTATTTTTATACCCTATCCTAAGGGTATATTAACTTAGACATATAGTTTGTAACACTCCTTAATATTCGTCGTAGACCCATAAAAGTATATATATTTATGTCAGGACCAAATCCTAAGACTATTTAGCAATGTCCGTCCGTCCGTCCGTATCAACTTTTGAGGCCTTTAAATGTATGCTAGGAAGCTGAAATCTAGAGCATATACTCCTTAGGGTCCCGAAATGGTAAAGCGTTAGAAGTTTTTAAATCCGCCCACTGCCACGCCCACAAATTAGAAAAAACCATTTTAAGGCTGAAGTTACAGAGATAGAGTATTGGAACCTTTACAAGATATGTAGGCACTGCCTTCCTTTATAAGTCTGTCATATAAGATTTTTTTCAACGCCTACTTTTTGTGGGCTTTTTTTACAAAAATGCTGTTTTCAGCGAAAATATAAGATATTTAGAAAATATTTTTTCCAATACATCGCCCATACAAAGTTTTTGGCCACGCCCACTTTTTGGGGGCGTTTTTTTTCCAAAAAAATATTTTTTTTTATAGATTTCATAGAATGAAATGATATCCATCACCTTCTTAATGCTTTTTTCTTTGGGGCATATAGGGATATGGATAGGGTATCGTACTGTTCGCCTCAAGCGGACTGTAGCCTTTCCCTATGGTTTTTATTGCAAATTTTCTATAAATTTTATCTGTAAGCCGTTATCTTATTGATTCGACTTGTCGCTGTCCAGTGGAGTCTTTCCGTTATTGTAGTTATCATCATTTATTGTCTCTTTACACAAAAGTGGAAACAAATATCACTTGGAGAATTATAGTGGAATAGCTAAACTGTCCCGTACACCAAAACTTTTTGAGAAAAATGGTTTGTAACTATGTGCAATTTTATTTTTGTAATGATTTTGCTGATAAACAACATGGTTTTTGTAAATAAAATCAACTGTGACAAATTTAATTGAATTTACATCCCAGTGCAATGAGAACAGGGTGAATGGCTTACAAACAGATGTCTTTTATGCGGACATGAGTAAAGCGTTTGATATAGTAAATCATGTTATTTTGTTAAAAAACTTGAATTATATGGATTCTTAATTAAGTTTTCGGACGCAAAATGTATAGTTTAAAAATTCTTTGTCAAAAAATACAGTTGTTAATTCTCTAGTCTCTCAAACTTTGGCAGATATTTGTTCATGTTGTTTATTAATGACCTATGTTTTGTTGTAGTTATGCTAAGTTTCTACTTTTGCGTGAATGAGAAAGTGAAGATGATATTATTATAATATCATAATATAACTAAACCGCACAAATTAACAGACGCTAACTTAATTAATCTTTTGTAGCCTCTATGCAACATGGTATACGTTTTATAAAAATAAACGTTAATAAATTATCAAAATAAGGCTTTATAAGAGGCAATGCAAATGTATACATACACATGTAGCATCCTACGAATAAAGAAGTCTAAGATCTGAAGGCCATTTCGAGCAAATAGGGTACGTCTTAGCAAAACTTATACGGATTTCTCATTTCCTGCATTCCTTTCATTCATTTGGATAATAAAAGTGATCCTTGTTCATAACTTATTGGAACCACTTGGTCCTATAATCTGCTACCTTTTTTTTAGTTTTCTGTAATCTTTCAAAGGATAGATTTCGTTGCCGAATTGTTTGAACGAGATTTCGTTTAAACGAGCTGCGAAGATACAAACATTCAGTGACATGCCGTGGTACTTTTAGTAAGGTGTCCTCTCAATTCTTTTCTCATTAATATAAGTAATTGGTTTCTTCAAGGAATATTCCTTTATACGTACATATAAGTATGTATATATATATATATATATATATATATATATATGTCTATATTTATCTATTTTAGTTTCATTGATAATTTAATAGTTTTTTTTCTATAAGTATGTTGGTCTTAAGTCTTGCATTAAGGATAGTGCAATATAGTGTTAAATACATTCACATTTAGACGATGTGTTTTTAAGAAAACTAGCAAAACTTCATCGTAGAATGCGTTTTTAGTTTCAAGTTCCTTAAGAAACGATTTCTTAATTTAAATAAGTTTTGATAATCTTTCGTCTAGAACTGTATTCCGTGTAAACATTTAAGACAAGGACGTTCGACAGAGGAACTAAATGTTTAAAAATGTATATTAATGGCGTTTCTCATAAAAATGTTCGAAAAAGTGTCTTTTTAAACCAAACTCAGTTCTGGTAAGGAGTAACAGCATAAACTGATTTGATATCTCAAATGGTTAAACATTTATACCCGAATAAATACAATTACAAGCCACAAGCTGCAACAGAAATTTAAATAAGTCTCCTGAAAATAACAAAACATTACTTATGATGTTACTCCTCATTGCTGCAGAATTATGAAGCGCATTCAGTACATATACATATATATACATAATATCCTCACAGAAACATTTTTGAAAGTCGAACATTTAAAACACATATTAAGCCCATTTTTTAGCTTCATAAATCAAAAAAAAAACTCAAATTAGGAAAATAAGACTTATATCACTTAATATCACTCGTTTACAATGACGCAAAAAAAAAAAATTCGTATGTATGTACATATGTACGAATTTGTATTTGGAATGTCGTCGTAATAGGAGTGGAACCTAATAACTCATTCATAATTCCCGATCGGCTGTGAAACTCTAGATTTTGTTTTTGTTAAGAGTTCTATTAAGAAAAGCGCACCACAGTTACAGGAGAAGCAAACATACACAAGGAGGATGCGTTTGGTGAAAGCAACCATCAAGTATTTGAAAATTTTCGACTAATTACAAGTATGAATATGTGAAATGAATCCATTAACCCAGCGAGGTGCGCTTGATGAAGGAGAAGACCAAGCTAGGTAGATTAGTGAAGGAGAACAGGTTTTTTTTTGTACGTTATTTTGCCTCGACTCGGTGCTCTTAAGCGAGAAGAACACCCCGACTAGAAAGTTGCCTTGGTATTTCGGACTTTTGAATATTTGTTCGATCAGCTACAAGTATGAACTATTTATGTAGAATGAACTGACGCGATGTGCGCTTGATGAAAGAGAACATCAAGAAAAAGAGTAATGCATTAATTTGTATACCCTATCCTAAGGGTAAAATATATATATAGGAGCAGCACAGGTGAGAAATTATACAGATAGTCAAAAACTCCGTTATAATATGCGACGAATTATGAAAATTAAATAACATTGAATGTTTTCAATTATTATGTATTAATTTTTAAACAGCTTAGTAAACATTTTGACAGTTTCACGAGTTAAAAATAAAATAAGGAGTATTATATTTTGTTTGACGGTAATTAAACTAATTTAGAAGTTTTAAATTGTCAATAATAGTAAGATAATTTTGTAAACGTAAACTGCACTGGGGGAGAACGGAACTAGGCGCACTTAGAAACGACTGTAGGAAACTGTTCAATAAGGCCAACCCCACACAAACAGATTCCGATTGGGATGCATATAAAGTATCCCTCAAATCCCATAGAAAGGAACTGAGGAAAGCCAAAAGAGTATCGTGGCCACTCTTCTAAAACAAAATTGAAGATACCTCAAAAGCTTCTAGGCTAAGGAAAATCCTCGCCACAAATCCAACGATGGCCAACTGTCTCAAAAAATCAGATGGCTCTTGGACTACGTCTAGCGAAGAATCGCTTAATTTGATTTCGCCACCCACTTCCTGGGTAGCTCTCATTTTATAAGTAGGTGAACCCAAACAGGGTAATGACACACATAACCATTATTCACGATCTGATTACCAGGGATAGACTACTTTGGGCGCTACACAGCTTCAAACCATATAAATCGGCGGGACAAGACGGCATTATACTAGCCGAATTACAAAAAACATCGGATATTATTCTACCTGTGTTGGAGTTTATTCTGAAAAGTTGTATAGAACAGGTTCACATTCCGCTGATATGGAGAGAAGTCAAAGCGGTTTTCATAACCACAGCTGCTAAATATTCCCATGTAACTTCAAAAGATCTCAGACGCATTAGTCTATCATCATTTCTCCTAAAAGCTTTAGAAATATTGATAAATATCCATATACGTACCAACATTGACAAAAGGCTGCTGTCTACGGCCCAACATGCTTATTGCAAGGCTGAACTGTAGAAACAGCCATACACACGTTAGTACGTTCAATTGAACATTCCCTTCATCACAAGGAGAACACAATGGTAGCTTTCCTCGATATAGAAGGGGCTTTTAACAACGTCAACACATCTGCGATCTCAATTGCACTGTCCGTTCTAAAAAAAGTTGACACATTTAGCGAGTTCATTAATCGACTACTAATCAGTAGTATTAATAACTCAAAACTGGGTGTGACCTCTGCCAGGAGAGGAACTCCGCAAGGAGGAGTCCTATCCCCACTTCTTTGGATCAAGTGGTTAACAAACTGCTTGTTAGCCTGGAAGGAGAGGGCTGCAGAGTGATCGCCTATGCAGATGACGTTGCTATTGCCGTATCGGGGAAGCACCTAAACACTTTAGAAGAACTCCTTCAAAATGCTCTTAACAAGCTGATAGTTGTGGTCTAATCGTCAACCCCCACATAACTGATCTCGTTCTCTTTACTAGGAAATACAAAATCCCACATGTCGACCCGCCCTCAATTAGAGGACTAGTCTTTGAGGACGAAGCCAAATACTTAGGTCTCATCTTGGATAGAAAGCTTAGCTGGAAATCTAACATACAAGGGAAAGCGATTAATCGCGACAAACTAAGCAAGGTCCAAAGATCAGCTATGCATATCAGTCTATGCATAAGTGAAGCACTTCGAAGCACTCCCTCAGCTGCATTAGACATACTGTTGCATTTAATACCGCTTGACATTTTTAGCAGACAGACAGCTGCTAACACGGCCATTCGCCTAAAGTAACCTCTCAATGGACCGAAAATGAAATAGGCCTCTCTTGTCCTAGCCTCTCTTCTGAGCACATTCGAACTCGCAAAACTTGGAACTACCCTCTCAATCTTTCCTGAAAAAGGCTCCTTAGGCAAACCAGATTTCACATCCAAACTCTTATTGAAACTGGATGCAAAAGAAAAAACAAACCATAGATGGAAAGGCGGTACTACCTGTCTGATGACGAAGCAGATTTGGCCTAGGCTAAATGTGCGCATGCCCTGCGCAAATAGTTTTAAAAATGGAAACGAAATTTCCATCTAGGAGCTTACTTCTACAATGATCTTAAAGATTTAAATTCGACCTACCTAAAACGTCTCTCACGCTTTATAAAAAGCTCAAATTGGTTCAACGGAACTTAAGATCCACGTGGTATCACAATGGACCTTACTTAGGTCTACGTCAACCTAACCTAACCTAAGATAATTTTGTTGGTTGATGTATCGAATGTCCAGTGAAATAATTAAAATGAAATAATTTTTAAGCGTGCGGTGAAAAAGTGAATTAATGAAATATTCTTTAAATTACTGAAATTGTTGGTAAAATAAATAAGTGCCCAATGAATCAATTCCATTCACACGTTAACGTTTGATCAGTTAACTGACCATTTTAATAATTTAACTGAATATTGCACTAAAGCACTGCTGTTTTGTGCGACAAATATTCTTTCTATTTAAAAATTATTTTACTGACCGCTTTTATTTATTAACTGACCATTATGACCATTAACTACTGCTTATAAGAATTCTTAAAACACAAAAATGTAAACTTTACTATTCTAATTCAAAGATAATAACGTTATTAAATTAATTTATCATGATTAAATTATTCATTATTACATCATCATGATGAAATAAATTTAATAATGTAATTATATTGGAATTGGAATAATAAAGTTTATATTTTGTGTTTAAAAATGCATTAAAAACTATTTACTACAAATATTTTACATCCAAACATTACTAATTTAGTAATATTTATGCAATAATACAATGAATTTATACATTTATTTTAATGTAAATGTTTATGAAAAAAAATTAAAAAAAGTTAAATTACGTTAACTCAACACTTCGCAGCATTACTCAACACATCCGCCAAAACCAGCTGTTTTTTGTTGAAAAACTCCCAGCGCTAATGATACACCAACGCCTCCCTACTTTAATAATAAAGTTTATATTTTGTGTTTAAAAATGCATTAAAAACTATTTACTACAAATATTTTACATCCAAACATTACTAATTTAGTAATATTTATGCAATAATACAATGAATTTATACATTTATTTTAATGTAAATGTTTATGAAAAAAAATTAAAAAAAGTTAAATTACGTTAACTCAACACTTCGCAGCATTACTCAACACATCCGCCAAAACCAGCTGTTTTTTGTTGAAAAACTCCCAGCGCTAATGATACACCAACGCCTCCCTACTTACTGGCTCACACTTAATCACAGATTATTAAATTTCAAAGAGGATCTTGCAGGCATTTTTAAATTTATTAGTGGTTTCATTGGACAGGAGTATGCTGAGTCAGCGGTGCCAGATTCCAAGATTTATCGTATTTTTACGACTTTTGGCCTTAAAAATTATTGCACGATTTTTGAGCTAAAAAGCATAAAATTCAACAAATTTTGAAATTTATTGAATTCAAAAATACATTTGCAATTTTGGAAATAACTTTTAAAAATATGAAGGTGAAGTAAAACCAGGTTTAAGTAAATTTACTCGTACATTTTGTGTACGGTCATGGAACAAATGGTATCATTTTGAACGCATTCGGCAATATTGCCTTATGTTCTGTTTTGATTGTGTAAAGGAGTTTGCTGCAAGAAAAGGTTTGTACAAATACTAAAGAATTCATCCGCTACAGTTGAACGTATATTTTCGGCAGTTAACCTAAATAAATCGAAAACAAGAAATTCGTTGTCCACAGAAACCTTGCAAGGAATTTTGCATACCAAAGATTTGCTAACAATAAGAATGCAAGGGTATCTTGCTACTGCGTTTTAAATCAATTTAATTTAAGTATGTACATATGTATACGGCAGTAGACTGCAGTAGATTAGGAGCAACATGTACTCGTACATTTAATTTTTGTTTCTTATTGTATAAATTAAAAATGTTAGTTTCAAAAAAATTTTATGTTTTCCAAAATAATGTAATAAATTAAAGTATTATAACATTCTTTTGTGTTTTTTTTTCGACAAAATCGTATTTCCACGACTTTGAAAGCTAGAAATTAAGATTTCTGTTAAAAAGATCTGGCAGCACAGCTGAGTTCACAATTTATATATTTACTCATCATGATCAGTATTAAAAGTTATGGCGAAATGAAACGGCAGAAAATCTTTAATTAGTTTTAAGCAGTTGAACGAGTTGGAAAACTTATACATACATTAACGGCTTGTACCTTTTTAGAATGGAAGTATGGGTTCACAAGAAAAATAAATGTGGGATATCTTTTGGGAATAATACCAAGTTTTTATTTATGATTAAGAAATTGGATTTGTGGTAAAAATGTTGGCAACAGTTTTGCCCAATTATATTTCTGATTATTCATTGACATAAAGTTTGCAACACCGAACTGATAGCATGTTTTTTATTTTGAAAGTTTTTTTTTTCAAAAGCACGTTAAAAGCGAAATAGATAACCAATTTTTTAAATTTAATTTCAAGTCAAAATATTGGCTTCGGCGAATTCCATAAATTTTTGGTTGAATAGATTGTAAAGTGGAAGCGGTAAGGTGCGTAAGTGCTTTAGTCCATTAAGCTGGTTCAAATTTCGCCCCGTACCACCTTAAAATTTCAATACACTGTCCCACTATTTATTTTAATTTTACATAAAGGTACCTACCATAAAAACGCAATTATTAAACACTAGTTTTTTTTCCAAAAATAGCAATAAATAATTTTCTTAGAAGGACGTATGATACAGTCCTATATTTGACCTTTCTGACTTTTCGAATTTATTTATTTATTTTGGTGTTTATATTCTACATACAGTAGTCTAATGCTAATTTCGAATGCCAAATGTTTAAAGATATATCCATCTTCCATAAACCCATACTTCCATTCTTTAGCAAATATTTGCCAATAGAGTATTATTTTAAAGCTATTTAATATATATGTAAAGTTTTTTTTTTTTTAGAGGTATAGAACTTTTAGTTGGCAACACTATTTTAAGTGGCGGCCATTTTGATAGCATTCAGTGATTTATTTTAAGTTTTGTTCGGCATTTCAACATGAATAACCTAACGCCTGAGCAACGCCACCAAACTGTGCAAATTTATTTTCAAAATCATGATTCTGTTCGAAATACGTATTTGCGAATTTTGTTTAGCGATAAAACTCACTTTTGGTTGAATGGTGGGCTTTATAGGTTGGTGAAATAATTGGTCCGTGCTTCTTTAAAAACGATGCTGGCCAGAACGTTACAGTCAATGGTGACCGCTATAGAGCCATGATTACTGACTTTTCGTTCATCAATTGAACAAACATGATGTTTAGGAACAACAAGACGGCGCAACATGTCACAGAGCTCTTGCAACATTTGATTTATTAAAGGAAGTGTTTGGTAATATTGCATAGTTTCACATTACGGATTAATGAATTGCCCTCCAAGATCATGTGAGTTAACGCCGCTTGACTATTTTCTGTGGGGATATGTGAAGTCGTTAGTCTATGCCGATAAGCCCGAAATGATTGACTACTTAGAGGACAACATTCGCCGCGTTTTTGCCGATATACGGCCACAAATGTCGGAAAAAACCATCAAAAATTGGATCTCCGATAAGAGTACGTCCGAGCCAGCAGTGGCGGTTATATGTATGAGAACCTTAATTGAATATAACAGCAAAAAAAACAAAAAAAAAAAAAATTTAAGCAAATTATAAAAACATAAAGAAAGAAAAACTATTAGATAAAATCTTTAATAACATTTTATGTATCAAGTAAAAGTAAATTTCATGTCAATTTAAAAAAAATCATCTCTGCTTTATTTCATTTCAAAAAAACACCCTTTATAACATCCACATATTATGTAGGTATTATATTTTTTTGTTGAAATACTTATCATAAATAAAGTGGACAACTGCGTCATACAAAACTTTCTCGCTACATAAAATGCATTTTTGAATCGCCTCGAACAAAATCGTATTTATTTGCACATTGGACATTATTATTATACACATTGGACACATTTAACTTAACTGTGCAAGAGACAAAAACAGCGCAGAGTCGTTAGAGCCGTTTTTGAGAAAAACAAAATTATTTCAAAAACCCAAGTAAGCAGATCGGTTCAACCTTAGGGTATAACAAATATAATAAACATTTTAGGAGCTCCCTTGATTAGTTATGGGCGGTTTTATAAAGTACAGTTATTCGTAATTGCCAAACAAACATATCACTGAAAACAATCAAAATTATTACAGGTCCAATGCTGGTGGACATGTGCTGACAAATTATGTATGTAGATATGTACTTACAACTTGAGTAGTGAGAGTTTCATTCAATAACATTTTTAATATGTAAAATCCTGGTTGAAAAGGTGGATTATCATGTCCTACTGAACTGTACAACTGTTGATGAGCTTTCGCAAACGGCAATCCCGAGTTTCTTTCTTCTTTCTCGTATTCTTGCTTTACGTCCTGATTTTCTTGCTGGTAAATAGATTCACAAAGTGAAAGTGATCCCATCCAGTAGTTATTACCATAAAAGAATCCAGAACTATAATGTCCTGATGCGTCATCCACTACAATACAGAAAGAAAATTATTTATTTAATAATATAATTCAGCAGATTATAGTAACATAAGCATGATATTGAGTTAGCATTTTATTTCGTTTTCTATGAAACAATAAAAAACAGTTGGTATAGGTGAATTGTTACTTACTTAGGTACTAACTTACTTAACGGGCTCCCGACCCCTGAAGAGTCACTGCCTGAGATACATACGGCTTCGGAGCCGTATAACAGAACCGGCAGAATAAGGGTTCTACAGAGAATACACTGTCCGTCGAGTTAGCAGTTTTGAACCCTTTTCTTTAGCCAAACCGAAGTAGCAGCGGCTTTCTAGGGTAATACTTCGATAGACTTCTACTAAGTTGTCATTCATGAAGCTGATATTTACACCAAGGTAGATGAACTCTTTAACTGCCTTGAAGTTTCTGCTATGAGTAGTGAAATTTTGTCCTATTTAAAATAATGGTTTAGTTCGCGAAGTTTACGGCAAGCTCATGAGGCTCAATTTGGGTTGAATGGCAACGTCAACAAGCAAAATTGCCGCATTTAGAGTGAAGAAAATCCACATGAGACCCTTGAAACGCCATTACATCTACAAAAACTGACTATTTGGTATGCTCTATGGGCTGGTGGAGGAGGAATTAGCCAGATAGTTTATTGTATTATTGCATAGATATTACTAAATGACTAATGTTTGGGTATAAAATATGTTTAGTAAATAGTTTTTGAATGTTTTTTTTATATATATATGTATTAAATTCTTTATTATTATTTAATTATTAATTTATCTGATTATTTTACAAAGCCAAATTGTGAGGTATAAAATATTAAATTTCATTGGGGCGGCCCTTAAAACCCATATAATTAGATACATGTGTGCATGGTTCCTTTTTGATTTGCTCGTTAAACCCCATATTATATTTTTTGAGCTCGACTTAGATTGTAGGCGAGCTGAGAGATTCTTTCTCGAGTTGACTATCTGGTTAATTTCTTATCTGTGCTCCGTAGGCTCCGTCCAGCAAATATTTTTTAATGTAGCTGATTCGGATTACAGCCAATTTTTGTTGCATATTCCGCCAATTTATAATTCCTGATCCTATCCATCGTGTATCTCTTGGATCGCATTAATGTAAGCCTTGTAGCGCGAGAGGACAGACTCAATTTTTCAGTAGTACCTGGAGTGTAGAGTGGTACTACGGTCCGTTTCTGTATACCCTATCCTAAGCTAAAATAAAATTAAAAACATAGTTTGTATTACTCCTTAATATTCGTCGTAAGCCCTTAAAAGTATATATATTTATGATCAGAACCAAAACCTAAGACTATATTTTGCAAAGTCCCTCCGTCGTATCTACTTTTGAGGGCCTTAAATTTATGCTAGGAAGGTAAAGTGTTAAAATATTTTAAATATGCTCTGGTTGAACAGATAAAGTGTCAGAACCCTAACAAAATATGAAGACATTGAACTCTTTCAAAGTTTCACATTTGAAGTCTTTTTCACGCCTAAATTATGTTGTTTTCATCGAAAATTTGTATAGAAAACGAAAAAAATTAGAACAGGCTATTTATTCAATATTATTTCTAGTATTTATATCACTCACTAAGTTGTAGACGACGACCACTTTTTAGAGGCGTTAACAAATTCTATCTACAGCTTTAAAGCAGTTTTTTTCATTGTGGGCGTGGCAGTCAGCGTATTAAAAAAAATTTAACACTTTACAGTTTTCAGACTGTAGGGCGTAAATATTGAGCTCCCTAGCTTAAATTTAAAGGCTTCAAAAGTCGATACGGACGGACGGACATTGTTAAATCGTCTTAGATTTTGATCCTGATCAAAAAAATATATATTTTTTTATAGTGGTCGACGACAAATATTAAGGTTTGTTATAATTCATGTTTCAAAATTAATATTAAATTTGACTATAATATTGACGGTGGAAAGTTTGTTAAGATCGGTAACGAATACCTACTTTCACCACAGATCTCTCTAGGTCCGATTCTATTTTTATATTCTATATATATCTATATATTTATAATATATAATTGGTTGTAACCCACCCTATGGTATTTTATTGTGGGTGCAATGGCGAAGAGGAATGGAAAGGTTACAGTCCGGTTGAAAAGAAAGAAGAAAGCTTTTACGTACATGATGGATGACCCCTTGTTTAAACCATATCCTATTACCCTTTTCACACCGCATTGAAATCTGATGTTCGGCAAAAATCCTGAAACCTCCACTGCAATCAGAAGGTTTCCCAAACTCTTTAAGATTTCCAAACTTCATGAAACCTCATCAGAATCTGGTTTCAATGGTGAGGTTGAGGTTCTCGAAGCAAAGGCACCTTTTAACACATTCTACAAATTCCACAAAGCAGTTGAAAAGCAGTTGACAGATTGTCATTTGTGTAACAAGTCAACTACAAGTCATCCAAGAGTCAGCTTGCCGATTTCTTGAACGATGATCAAGCAAATAAAATCTAAATCTTTAAACAAATGCATAGACTCAGTTTTGTGTCATCGGATAATCAAATGTTAATAGGTATAATTTTGTAAATTTAATTGCCCGTGACTTTCCTTTACGAGCGCTGGATGGAATAAGCAACATGAAAAGTAAGAGTGCGAATAACATACCCGAATCGACAATTACGTAAAGTTGGTATATCCCAAAGATAAACTATGAATAGTTACGTAACTGTTCAGATGGCATCAATTCCCCGATTGATGGCATCTGCAAAACAGAAACGAAAATTTGCATTAACATTGAATTTATTTAGGTCATAAATGCATTAGAAAATTATTAAAGTTGTTGCCATTTGTAAAAAAGAGCACTTTGGTATCTATGTATGTATGTACTATGTATAGATTGACTAATAGTTTCTTGAAGCAAACTGCTGAAATCTCACAATGGACAGACTTCAAATTGGAGCACGTAAAACAAGTGAAGTACTTACCGCATTGGTATTTATGTACACGCGATTATGTATATATTTTGACATACTGCCACCATAAAATCCTTAAATTGGTATAGCTGGTCAAAGCTGTGAAAATGCGTCTCTTGCGTATAAAAATATATTGTATGCGAAACCTTGATCACACAACTAAACTTACTGATGTTAACTATGAATTATAAATACGATTAAACGAAATCCATTAACAAGTGCAAGACTTATTTCACACAAATAAAGTCCGGCTTCTTTGCCTTATACATGCGTAACTTTAGTTTTCTCAACCCATATTGGAACCACCGAAGAGAACGTGAAGTAATAATGTGAAAATTGATTCGCTTTCTTGCCTGCTTTATCTGCAGGTTTAGCTTTGTATTCATACATAATTTCATCGAACGTAGTCGTGCGATCCAAACAAACATAACAGACGCTCACCAACGCTAAGTGAGTCAGACTGAAAGACGAAACACATTCGTTCATTGAGAAGAGAAAGTATTACATAACTTGTTCGCTTCGTGCAAATACCCATGTGCTAAGATATCGTTTGGATTATTTCGCTGATAGGTATTATTACAGCAGCAGCGATGAGATGGATAGTTTTAACCAATGTTGTTATTAGGAACTTTCAACACACTGTTGACTATGCGAAACAATGGCCGTTGTTACTTAGCTGGGTAATTATTGTTTATGATTTTTTTTTGTAAAAAAAATTACAATATTTATGTACAATACATTATGCTTACATATGCATTTGATTTCACGTTTTACATTTAGCTTATACCAATAGAAAACTTCAGTTTAAAATGTATCGTCCGTCACACTTCTATGAGAATTGAAATTTTAAAGAACGTAACCACTAATTTAACTACATATTCGTTTGTTATTGGTAAAATCCAATTTTTTCCACACAAATTTCAAATATAAATACCTACTTACACATATTATATTGCCTTCACATTTTACTTCTGTACATTGGCTTGGGATCTGCATTAACTGATTGGGTCACATATTTATGTAAGGTATTATGTAGTTGTCGAACAGTTTTAAAAAATTCGTAATACATACATATTGTATGTATATGTCACATCTTGGATTTTATACTATAAAGAAGCGCAAAAAGCTAGACTAGAGAAAGTATTTTGATACGTACGGGTTTATTTGGTTAAGAGGATTTATACTTAATGACTCCCTGAAAATCCTCTGCCTTTGTTACAGCCAGAGACAGCAAGTAATTGCTGTTACCCTGTCTAACAGGCATTTGAAGTCTATTATAAATTGAAAGGTACCCAGGATCTGAACAGCATCCTCACACGCTGCTTTCAACTTTCGTGCCCTGTTCTTAAACTCCCCCGCAGAAAACCGGTACCCTGTAGGAATTCCCTGGTAGAATTCCGAACTGCAGTGACTTCGTAAAGAAACTAGAAAGCTACTAAATCGATCTTTAAAAACCACTTTAGTAGAAGACTGGAATCCTTATCGATCGAAACAAAAAAAATGTAAGGGACATATTCGCAAGTCGAAAAATGACTCTTATAAAAAGTGTTGTGAATGAAGTATTTAAATCTCTAAGTGAAACTAGTAGGATTATAAAGTCCTCCAAACAGACCAAGCAAACTGGATGCAATCCTGGCGGTATGCACACTGAGACCAAGGCGGAGTCTTCTTTTTGAGACTTCATTCCGGGGAAATCGGGTTAGTATATGTTCTTCAGCCATTCAATCAACGGTGGCCGCATTTGAACCGACTAACACCACGCGGCGCAGCTAGTATAGTGCATCGGGAGTGGTGACTGATGATGCTATCAAATTTGCTGTTGCATCTTTTTAGGGTTTCAAGTGACCTGGTTCAGATGGAATTTATCCAGCTATGCTGAAACAGCGTTTTGCCAACGCTAAAATTAATTTTGACACTGAGCTTGCCCTTGGCTTATATACCTTTCCTCTGGCGTATAATTCAATAATTAAATTTTTAAATCTGACTATACTCTAGCCAAAAGCTTTAGACTCAAAAGTCTGTCTTCCTTCTTGCTGAAAAGTTTGGAGAGACTTGTTAAGCTGAATGTGCGCAAAGTGCGGAAAATCCTGCGAGATTGGGCTTCAAAACCTTGATCATGGGATTGAAAGTACCTTCCTTCGTATCGGAAGGAGTACGCGCTGGCCATTTTAAGCGACTTTTCATAATGCGACCTTAGCATGTATAACTCTGCCCGACAGCATGGTGTGGATGAAACTTTGGTGATATGGATTAAGGCAATGCTAATTTACAGGACGCTAGTAACCGAAGCAGATTGTGGCAAAAGGGGTTAAAAGAGGCTGCCCTCGAGGGGGTGTCCTGTCTTCCCTCTTGTGGTGAATGGTGGTAGACCCTCCGCTTACGACTCTCAATTTTCCTAGAAACTGCACCCGAGTTAATGCGGATGATGTCGCCGTTCTTTCTGTCTGTTAAAACCTGGAGGCTGTCTGCTCTCAGGTGCAAAAATCCCGAGATTTGATCGATGTTTGGTGCACTAGTAATGGGCTTTCAGTTAATCCTCGTAAAACCAGGATTGTTCTCGTTAAGGAAAGTGAATCGTCATTGGTCTGTCTCATCTCGTGCTTAAAGTCACCATCCCTATCTCCGATGAAGTCAAATATCTGGATGTAATCTTTGATAAAAAAAACTTACACCACTCTTGTCATAAGCATCGGTGGTTTGATGGAACAGGCTTTCGCGGAAACGAGTTACTGCTTCTTTTACCAAACTCCAAAGAACGGCTTGTCTCGGCTGCACAGGGACCTTCCCTATGGCTCTGCTCAAGATGCTTTGATGAATCTTCCCCCTCGATTTATATATCATGGGGTATACGGTAAAATCCATATTTCGCTTAAGGAGAGGTGGCTTTTGGTACCATGCACACTGGGATTTTGAAGAACTTGCTCGAGACTTGTCCTTTGACCACTTTGTCTGATGGGTATGCCGTCTGATACAATGACGACAGAAATTACTTCTGCGACAAAATTACTACGCCAACTTTCCTCAGGTAACGCAATGATTTCGGTCAAACTCTGCAGCATGGATTGAATGCCATTGTATTTTCACGAATGGCTCAAAAACCGGACAGGATCTGGTGCGGAGTTTTGTGGAACGCGATGACATAAGACTATACTACCCCTTGGATAAACATTCATCTGTTCTCCAAGCGGAGGTGTTTGCCTTATTGATTGGGCGGTTTCTTTAAACACTTAAGGTATATTTATAACAATTATAACGTAAATATAACATACATTTTTTGTCATATGTCTAAAACAGTTAACCCATTGCACACATTATAAAACGTAATCAGGTAAGTATACTAAATCAGTGTAACGAATAGTGTTTCGTAAGACTATCACATCACCTTATGAATACAAAATAACATAGTACTAGTAGTAACAAATGCGTCAACTCATCCAATAAATTTAACCTAAAAGGTTCGCTATATATGATGCGTTTTGAATTAATTTCAAGAAAATCCTCGGCGTTGCGAGTCAAAAAATAAAGCCAATCAACTGTGCAGAATTGCTACTCAGTATTCCATACCGAATACAATTTCACCGATTCGACCATGTACTGGATTTCCCTGTCAAGACCCTCATCACCCTCGCTGGTATTAACCAAAGATGACTTCACTTGAAAAAAGACACAATACATGCATGATCTGTACGTACGAAGTGTTGGTATTGTGCTTTCAACAAGACCACTCAAATGAAATAAAAAAAACTCCCACATTTTCTCGCTTTGCTGTCCGAATTTGTTATCGATAATTATTTTAATTTTAAATATGCTGTGTGTAAATAAATATCTTAAAGATGCATGTATTCGGCCAAGGTCATATGCCTTAATCTGTCCAGTCAGACAAAAAGTTATTGTCCACTGATTTACATTGGACCGTTGTTAAATATACATTTATTCAGGTTTTAAGTCGAAATCGAGTTTTCCCTCATTCGCGTAGCTGTCTAAGAGTAGAGATAATGACCCATATTTCGGCATCGTTGATCTATTGATGGTGTTCAATTAGAATTAATATAGATATAAAGTATGTACTCATGAGTAGGTATTTACGAGTATGAGAATATACGAACTTACTAGCAAATAACTACAAAATATAAGGAAAGGGTACAGCTTGCTTGGGGAACACTGTATGATACCCTATCCTATATCCCCATATGCTCCAAGAAAAAGGCATTAAGAACATGATGTATGATCATATTTTATTCCTTTTTTTTATGAAACTCATACTACTAGCACTTTTTGTGGGCGTTTTTCTCATAAGAAAAAAAAAAAACACGTACCTATAACAAGATATTTAGTTACTATTTTTCTATACTTTTCCATACTTTTCCATACTAAGGTTTTGATCACGCCCATTTTTTTGGGGTGTTTTTTCAAAAATTTCGGTGTGTAATGTATTTCAAAGAAAACGAAATAAAATGTGTGGATGACTTGAATGCCCTTAACGTCTTTTTCTTATTGTTCGCCCCAAGCAGACTGTAGTTTTTCCATCTTTTGTTTATTGTAGTTGCTTTTGCCCAACACTTGTGTCAACTCTTTCGTTGTTTGTAACCCGCTTCAACCAGCCCACGCTCACGCGTTTAGCTTCGCTGAGCTCAGGGTAAACTAATATTGAAACTTTTTCGCTTTTGTCGTTTGGAAATCTGGTATAAAAATATAGTACTTTATTGTTTGTTCGCGATTGACCTGAAAACAACTCGACAGATTTCGTAAATTTTTTTTCTCAAATTATTTTTTTAACTCCAAAAAGGTCTTACGCTATGTCTTTCATGCCAAATACTGTTTAACCAAAAAATATAATTATTTAAATCTGAATTCACTTTAAAGTTGCCTTTATTTAACTAATATTTAATCAATATAAAAAAAACTTGAAGCCAACAAAAGATAAATATTGCCCTCGCAAAACTAGAATTATTATAACAATATTCATGCCCTGCACCGATTAACACCGAACTTAGATAATTTATTAGTTTAGTCTGCAGGAAGCCTTTTCTTAACTTTAATCCTGGTAGGTGGTGCTGTAGTGGTCAAAAGGATGGGGTGGTCAAAACGACGTTGAATGCGATTATATGAGAACACAAGCGTTCTCACTTTAGCATAACACCATCAACTCCTACGTCTCACCTCCCCGTGGTGACTTAATCCCAGGTTTATAGGGATCTCCAATACTAAGCCAGGGTGTTGGAAAAGAGTTGGTGGCGATCTCCGAAGTGGATTAATGGCACCGGAACTACCGGCCTGCTGTTCTAGGGTAAAAACCCGGGCCTGGCCCTCCAGGTTGGGGGTAATGCCGTCGGGCTAACTTCCCGACCATGTGAAAAAAATATAGTTATGAGCGAGACAGGGATAGCCTCGGATAACAATTTTCCTCAAACGGGGCAACCAGACCCGGAACGTTTAACGGATATGCGAGTATGTACCTATAATGTGCGGGCACTCTACACTCCAGGTGCTACTCAAAAACTTGAGTCTGTCCTCTCGCGGTACAGGGCCGACATTACCGCGATCCAGGAGATACGATGTATAGAATAAGGAATTGTGAAAAGAAAAAGTTGCGACATTTATTACAGCTGTAACAAAAGATTACATGTGTTAGGATCCGAATTCGTCGTGGGAAATCGGCTTAGATCCAAAGTAATGGACTATTATTATTTTCTTGTTGCAGCTAGATTCAGAGCTCGACTGTCCAACGATAAGAAGCTGCGAAATGCCCAAAAAAAGAAATTCGACGTTGGACGATTTAGAACATCTGGAGTCACCAGAGCCTACAATGTTATGGTAAAGCGCATGCACCAAATCATCAACCAAGTTTGGGTGGAGGAAAGCATGCCCGATGACTGGACCATCAGTTTCATATGTCCCATCTACAAGAAAGGCGATCCTATGCCTTGCAAGAACTATCGATACATATCCCTGCTTAATGTCGCATATAAGATCCTATCCAACGTTCTGTGTGAATGTCTTCTGCAACACATTAATCGGCACGTACTGGTGTGCATTCCGGCCTGGCAGATCAACTGTACCCAAATATTCACAAATCCTGGAAAAGACCAACGAGTTTCAAGTCGAGACACACCACCTCTTCATCGACCTCAAAGCTGTATATGATGGTCGGCCCGATGATCGAATTCGGGATCCAGTCAAAACTGATCCAGATGTGTCGCTTGACACTAGATAACACGCGGTACAATGTGCAGTAACTCGTCGGAAGACGAGAAGAAAACATGCACCGGATTTCGACAAGAAGATGCGCTGTCGTATGATTTCTTCAATCTTGTTCTTGAGCAGATAGTGAGCAGGTGTCAACACGCAGATCTTCAACAGATCAGTCCAACTGCTGGGGTATGCGGTCGATCCCAGCATGCCGTCATAGAGGTTTCACGACTATTGAAGAACAGGCGAAACTAGTTGGGCTTGAAGTTAACGAGGACAAGATTGAATATATGCTATCAACAAAAAAACAATCATCTGTCCACTGACTAGGACAAAATGTCACTGTTGATAGTAGCAACTTCGAGGTAGTTAAGGAGTTCATCTACGTCGGGGTACACATCAACTCCGCAAATGACATCTTAGTGGAGATCCGTAAAAGAATTACCCTAGGAAATCGCTGCTACTTCGTTTTGGCAAAACAAATGGCTTCAAAACTCCTCACTCGAAGGACAAGGTGCATGCTCTACAGAACCCTTATCCTGCTAGTTCTGCTATACGTCGCCGAGTGCTGGACGATAAGCAGGAAAGGAGAGTTAATACTGGGATCCTTTGAAACCAAAATCCTTCGACGTATATTTGGTCCTGTTTGCGAATGGAGGAGAAGATACAACCTCAAACTCTATGAGCTGTACCAAGATGTGGATGTAGTCCAAAAAGCCAAGACACGTCGACTACATTGTCTCGGCAACATAAAGCCAATGGACAACAACAGCCAAGAGGATCTTCGAATCCCAGCCCCCAGGTTCGAGACGACAAGGAAGACCGAACCTCCGCTTTAAATACCGAGTTGAATGCCGAGTTGTTATTGGCGCTGTATTTCCACTTTCGTTGTTAGACGTTGGTCAATTTTGGTGTTGAGTAGAATTGTTGCAGGTAGTCAAACCTTGCGCATAAGCAAATTGATTGAATGAAAATAAAATAATTTATGGAAACGACTTCAGCTCAGTGATAATCCAACCGAAACTCTGCTAAGAAGCTATTGATAAGCTATCCATAATAACGTAATTGAAGCTTTGATAATCTTTATTACAAAAGTACTCCGAATGGAAAGCCACAAAATATCGTTCATCACCAAGCGTTGCAATTAACGCATTACAACACCAACAAATAATTGTCAAAACAACGAACTCCGATTTATTTGTTTCAGAGAGAGACATGCAACTCATCCGGGCGACACAGGACATGAATTGCAAGAATATTATATTATGAATATTTTAATATGAGACCTAATTTGTATACCCTATCCTAATGTCATTGCAATACGTTTATATTATACCTAATATTAGTTTATTATTTCTTTAGTTGAATTTGGTAATAACTTTCAGCTAATCCCGTCAGAATTGAAGAAATATGAAATGAATCAGCAACAAAAATTACATTTCTCGATTATGACGTTTCTGGTGTTTGAATTGGTGCTTCTGGTTTCATTCTAAATTCACAATCAGAAGCGAATTTCTCTTCTTTCCGGAAGAGAAATGTAATTTTTGTATCAAACGAACAGTTTCAGAAGAGTCGGGAGAATCCGGTTTCAAATTTCGTTGATGACCAAACGAAAACGACATAAGGGTATATTGATTTTGACATATAGTTTACAACACACCTACAATTCGTCGCAGGCCCTTAAAAGTATATACATATGTAAATTTGTATATCAAACTAATTAGGCCTTTAAATGTATGCTAGGATGTATGTTAGGAATTTAGCATTCGAACACTTCGCCACTAAAATAAAGTTCCATATGATGGTTTATCAAAATTAATATACATACATAGGATTTTAAAATTAATAGGATTATGTATAAAAATAGAATCGGACCTAGGAAGCTCTGTGGTGGACCTCCAGTTTTTCGAATTCGTAGTAGGTATTCGTTACCGTTCTCAATCAACTTTTCGTCAATGTTATAGTTAAATTTAATATTAATTTTGACACATAGTTTGTAACACCCCTTAATATTTTTCGTGGACGTGTATACGTATATTATATTTATGACACAAATGAGTAATTATACAGATAGTCAACTGAGAGGATTTTTGGCTCTCTCGCCCATCGTTAAAAATTCGTGGTACTGTGTCTGTGTACATTTTTACGTGACTGAAAAGATCCTTTTTGGAAAAAATCTCATCCAATAATATGTAATAATTTGCAACGATTTATGTTGGATTTGGATAAGAATAAAATTACGTTGAATTTTTTTAATTATTATTTATTATTTTAATTTTACCTTACAAACGTACTTTTTGGGTAAACATTTTGGCAGTTACGCAAGTTAAACATAAAACAAGGAGTATCATATTCTGTTCGCCGGTAATTCAAATAATTTAGCAGTTTTTAATTTACAGTAATAATAAAATAATTTTGCTGGTAGATTTACCGAATGTCGAGTAAAATAAATAAGTAATTTATAAATATTCTGTAAAATTACAAAAATTGTGGGTAAAATAAATAAATGCTCCAAGAGTGAAATTTACGCGTGATCAGTTAACTGACCATTTCAATAATTTACCGTACTATTATTTTATCAATTCACTTCTATTCACTATTCCAATTGGAAGATAATAGGGTTATTAAATTTAGTAATGTTGACCAAATTATTCATTATTCTTCATCGTCATCATCATCATGAAATAAATTTAATAACGTAATTATCTTTGAATTGGAATAATAAAGTTTAAATTTTTTGTCTATAAATGCATTAAAAGATATTTCTTCGCAGTTTGTCAATTCGCTCGCTGGCTCTCATATGAACATTCTGAATATGTAGATACATTCGACTTACATATGTATGTTCAATAAAGACAAAATAAAACAACCAAAGTTAGTCTAAATTGTGGGCGTGGCAGTGTGCGGTTTGGAGCCCTATGGAATATGTGGTCTAAATTTCAGCTTCCTAGCTTAATGTTAAAAGCCTAAAAATTGCGGACGGACATTGCTAGATAGTCTTAGGTTTTGGTCCTGATCATACATATATATACTTTTAGTGGTCTACGATGGATATTAAAGGGTATTACAAGCTATGTGTCAAAATTAATATACCCTTAGGATAGGGTATAAACAAACGCAAAGCTTATGTATATAAAAAATTATGCAATATATGTAATTGGTACAAAAAAGTTATAAAATTCCGATATCGATCAGCTATGGAATGGTTACAATTACCATTCCATAAAACTATACGGTACAACGCACGGTGCTTCTCGAAAAATCTTCATAAATCGGGCTTATAGCCCTAGAAAAGATTATTCGGGTTGCAAAATAAAGAAGTCATTTCATTCAACTATTTTAACAGAGTTAAGTTATGACACTTTCTCTCTGTCTTAAACCATTAAACAATAATAAATGCAGATGTAACTCCATACTACGAATCAGTTACATTACTTTTAATAATACAAAAATCCGTGATCTAATAAATTAAATTGTCGCGTCGGACGGATTGCATGTAGGTCGACAACTTGTGTTGGTATACGTTTCCAAAAGAAAGCATCGGGAATTATTTTTGTTCAAATGCGTACTTCTTGTATGCACGTAGTGTGCAGCGAATTGTATAATTCGTATGTACTGTTTACGGATGTGACGGATCCGAAGAGCCTACATGTGAGTTAATATTTTAAGCAGATATTGACCTAGATATTAATTATTGTAAGTCGGACACTACACATTACACAAAATGATCATTATAAACTCGGTAATATATGTGTACATTCATTGTGATGTGTTGTACGTAATTTAAAAACAACATCACGAAATTAAATAATGGTATTAAAAATATTTTATATGTGGTCAGAAAAAATAAGGTTGATTGCTATTATAAATGTGTTGTGCAACTTTATATGAATATGTATATATGAAATATGTTTCTACAAAGCTTAAAAAATGATTATTACATGCAGAAATATTGATTAAAGACAATATGAATACAGTGGACCCCCGGTAATCCGGACCCTGTCTAATCCGGCACCCCCTGTAATCCGATGTGTCTATTACTATTGAATATTTTTTTGATAATTTTTGCTAATGTATACAATGCATGATTGAACTGGTTACAACTTGTACGCGCCACCAGTACTGTTAGGGTTACCAACAGGGGTATTTTGGCCAGGAGACTCCGGGAATTTGCTCAAATCTCCGGGCTGCGGGCCTAGCCGAAACTTCTCCGGGTTCCCAGGTTTTAAATGTTTATAATTTCTTTCAGCCTAAAAATCGTTTACAGTGATAAAAAGTTCGGCAAATGTACAAAAGAACAAAATGGCAAAGGGCGCATTAGGTCTTATTTAACCTAAGCTAATACTATTTTTACACCGCTTTGAAATCTGAGGTTTTGCAAAAACTCCTGAAACCTCCATCGAAATCAGGAGGTTTCCACAGAAGCTGGTTTGAATGGTGAGGTTGTCAAAGCAAATGCACCTTTTAACACATACTACATACAAGTTCTACGAAGCAGGTGACAATCGGTTGACAGATTTTCAAATGTGGTACAAGTCAACAGCAAGTCACCTAACCGATTTCTTGAACGATGATCACGCGAAATATATGAGGATATATACTATATAAGCTAACAATATATAAATATATATTGTTAGCTTATAGTGGACTTGCAGTGTACAACTTGAACGCAATAACATTTTATTAGATTTTATTTTTCGATGCTGACCGAAACTTCAAACAAATCCCTAGTAGTGTTCGAATAGTTGGAAAAAAGGGCGGGCCTTTGATAGAATTGGTAACTTGACTATTGTACTCGACGCGTAATTTGTCCGATTTCAAAAGATACACTTTTGTAAAAAAATTTCGGACTATAGAAGGTCTCTGGGTGTACTCTATAATCCGATATATAATCCACTGTATAAAGAAAATCACACTTTATTAATATTGAGAGAATTATAATATTATCGAAAACAAAAATCAAGAAAAATTAGGTGGCTTAGGAGATATGTTTGAATCTGATCATATTTATTTTCCAATATATTTAAAGGTATGTACGTTTGATCTATTGCTTGTATTTTAAAAATAAAAAACAAACAAGAACAGCACTCACAATTCTGGTCTATTTATTTGGACACTTTGGGTCAAAGTACTCAAAATAAATGTTGTTTTTTTTAGAGATATAGAAGTTTAAGTTGGAAACACCATTTTGACGGGCGGCTATTTTGTCAGCTGTGAAGTGATATATTTTTAGTTTGGTTTGGCATTTCAACATGAATAGATTCGGTAAATGGGCCCAAAACAAGATTGCCGTTTATCCCAATTTTCATAAGCAAATTTTGTTTAGCGATGAAGCTCAACTTTGGTTGAATGGATACGCCATTAAACAAAACTGCCATATTTGGAGTGATGATAATCCTCAAGTGTATGTTGAGACATATGGTCAAAAGGATGGTGATTGCGATTATATGAGAACACAAGCGTCCTCACTTTAGCATAACACCATTAACTCCTACATCTCACCACCCCGTGGTGACTGCTGGGTACCTAGTACCTCGACTGGAGATGGGGTAATCAACCCCTGTGAAAGGTCGTTGGCGGCAGCTGACGAGAGAGGGGGGGAGGAGTGCTAGCTCACTAAGGAACTTCTTCTGTTTCCAGACGGCGGCGGACGAATTCTACGGATGGATCAATGGCGGCGTCCACAGTTCCAGTTAGGTGGAACAAGTGATCTCCCTATATGAGCTGCTTCGACTTATTTGAAGCCCAGGTCTATAGGGATATCCAACACTAAGCCAGGGTGTTGGAAAAGAGTTGGTGGCGGATGAGCCCTTGGTGGGTCAACGGCAGCACTCACATCCCCAAAGTGGGTTACTGGCACCGGAATTACCGGCCTACTGTCCTAGGGTCAACCCCTACTGTCCCAGGTTGGGGGTTGTGCCGTCGGGGTAACTTCCCGACCACGTCAAAAACATTTAGTTATGGGAGAGACTATGGCAGCCTCGGATATAAACGAACCTCAAAGGCAAAATAGACCCGGAACGTTAACGGACATGCGTGTGTGTACCTGGAATGTGCGGACAATCTACACTCCAGGTGCTACTCAAAAACTTGGGTCTGTCTTCTCGCGGTACAAGGCCGACATTACCGCGGATCAGGTACTATGAAAAGACAAAATTGCGACATATATTACAGTTGTAACAAAAGATTGCACATGTTAGGATGCGGATTCGTCGTGGGAAATCGGCTTAGATCCAAAGTTCTATAAGAAAGCCAAGCAACTGGCTGCTGGCTTTAAGACCGAAACACAGGCTCTTCGTAACAGCGATGGAAACCTAGTCACCGACGCGCAGGGAATAGAAGATTTATTTAAGCAGCATTTCCAGCAGCTGCTTAACGGACAAAATGTAGACGGAGTGATGGGGCAAGAAGAGAACCCGCGTCCAGTCAATGAAGAACCAGTCCCTCCGCCCAGTATAGAAGAGGTTGGCTTAGCTATAAAAAAGGTAAGAAACAACAAGGCCGTCGGCTCTGATGGTCTACCTACAGAGCTTTTCAAATACGGAGGTGATGTTATGGTAGTGCGCATGCACCAAATCATCAACCAAGTTTGGGTGAAGGAAAGCATGCCCGATGACTGGACCATCAGCTCCATATGTCCCATCTACAACTACCGACGCATATCCCTGCTTAATGTTGCATGTAAGATCCTATCAAACGTACTGTGTGAACGTCTCAAACCTTTCTGCAACACACTTATCGGCATGTACCAGCGTGGATTCCGACCCGGCAGATCAACTGTACACCAAATCTTCACACTAATGCAAATCCTTGAAAAGACCGACGAGTTTCAAGTCGAGACACACCATCTCTTTATCGACTTTAAAGCCGCATATGACAGCATTCATCGTCAGGAGCTTTTTGTGGCTATGGCCGATTTCGGGATCCTGTCAAAACTGATCCAGATGTGTCGCAGTTTGGCAGCAGCTCATCTGAACCCTTTCAAACATGCACCGGATTTCGTCAAGGAGATACGCTGTCGTGTGATTTCTTCAATCTTGTTCTTGAGCAGATAGTGCGCAGGGCAGGTGTCAACACGGAAGGCACTATCTTCAACAAATCAGTCCAAATGCTGGGGTATGCGGACGATATAGATATCATCGGTCGATCCCAGCGTGCCGTGATAGAGGTTTTCACGGCTATTGAAGAACAGGCGAAACTAGTTGGCCTTGAAGTGAATGAGGACAAGACTAAATATATGCTAACAACAAACAAACAATCATCTGTCCACCGACTAGGACAAAATATCACTTTTGATAGCAGCAACTTCGAGGTAGTTAAGGAGTTCATCTACCTCGGGGTAAACATCAACTCCACAAATGACATCTTATCTTTTAAAGACCAAGCCATCGCGGATGCCAGAGCGCTTGGTCTGGACAACTGGAAGCAGCGTGCTCGGGATCGCAGAGGGTGGAATGCAGCCGTATCTCAGGCAGGGACTCTTCATGGGTCGGGAGCCCGTTAAGTAAAGTAAGTATGTTGAGACAGCGTTGTATCCACAAAAACTGACTGTTTGGTGTGCTCTATGGGTTGTTAGAATAATTGGTCCGTACTTCTTTAGAAACGATGCTGGCTACGTTACAGTCAATGGTGACCGCTATACTGACTTTTTCGTTTAACAATTCAACAACCATGATGTGTAGGAGCTGTGGTTTCAACAATACGGCGCAACATGCCACACATCACGTGCCATAATTGATTCATTGAAGATCGTGCGATATAACGCCGATTGACTATTTTCTGTGAGTATACATATGTGAAGTCGCTAGTCTACGCCGATAAGCCCGAAAAGATTGACCACCTGAAAGATAACATTCTTCGCGTTATTGCCGATATACGGCCACAAATGTTGGAAAAAGTCATTGATCAAATTGGACCTCCAGATTAGACTGCGTCCGAGCCAGGCGTGGACAGAATATTATCTTTCGAGTAAATTAAATTTCATGTGAATTTATGTGAAGTCGCTAGTCTACGCCAATAAGCCCGAAACGATTGACCACTTGAAGGAATTCGTCGCGTTATTGCCGATATACGGCCACAAATGTTGGAAAAAGTCATCGATCAAATTGGACCTCCAGATTAGACTACGTCCGAGCCAGGTGTGGCCAGAATATTATCTTTCGGATATAGTAAATTTCATGTGAATTAAAAAATAAGTATCTTTATTTTATTCCATTTCAAAGTTCTATCTATACCTCTAAAAGAAAAACCCTATACATTTGATCAAAATTCTTAGAGCCGTTTAAGAGAAATTTAATTATATTTTATTGGAAGAAGATCGTTATATTGCACCTACATTTTATTTAAAATGATAAAGCGAAAAGTAAAAAAAACATATAGAAAGGCTGCAGTCCGCATGGGGCGAATGAAAAAGACATAGAAACCTTGTTGGATGACATTTTATTTGGTGTTTTATAATAAAATCATAACAACAGGTGTTTTGAAAAAACGCCCTCAAAAAATTGACATGGCCAAAAAAGTTGTAAAGGTTAAATGTTGAGGAGACTTCGTTTTTTTATTTTTTTGATTTAACGGGCTCCCGACCTGTGAAGTGTCTCTGCCAGAGGCACTGCAGCCTACCATCCTCTGCGATTCCGCGCGCGCTGCTTCTAGTTGTCCACACCAAGCAATCTGGCATTCGCGATGGGTTGGTCCTTAAAATGGAGGTTCGGTCTTCCTTGTCTGCCGAACCTGGGGGCTGGGATTCGGAGAACCTCTTGGCTGGAGAATTGTTGCCCATTCGCTCGATGTGGGCGAGCCAATTTAGTCGACGTTTCTTGGCTTTTTGTACTACATCCACATCTTGATACAGCTCATAGAGTTTGCGGTTGTATCTTCTCCTCCATTCACCTTTCTCGCACAGAGAAGCACATATTCGTCGAAGGATTTTGCTTTTAAAGGATTCCAGTATTAACTCTCTTATCATGCCTATCGTCCAGAACTCGAAGCCGTACAGCGGAACTGGCAGGATAAGGGTTCTGTAGATGCATGCACTTTGTCCTTTGAGTCAGAAGTTTTGAACCCATTTGTTTTGCCAAACCGAAGTAGCAGATTTCCACTAAGATGCCATTTATGGAGTTGATGTTTACCCCGAGTTAGATGAACTCATTAACTATCTCGAAGTTGCTCCTATCAACAGTCACATTTTTTCCTAATCGGTGGACAGATGATTGTTTGTTTACAGATAGCATATATTTAGTCTTGTCCTCATTCACTTCAAGGCCTACTAGTTTTGCCTGTTCTTCAATAGGCGTGAAAGCCTCTATTACGGCATGCAAGTTCGACCGAGAATGTCTATATCGTGCGCATACCCCAGCAGTTGAACTGATCTTTTGAAGATAATGCCTTCCGTGTTGACACCTGCTCTGCGCACTATCTGCTCAAGAACAAGATTGAAGAAATCACACGACAGCGCATCTCCTTGCCGAAATTCGGTGCATGTTTGAAAGAGTTTAGATGAGCTGCTGCCAAACTGCACATTGCACCGCGTATTATCTAGTGTCACGCGACACATCTGCATCAGTTTTGACGGGATCGGAAATATAGCCATAGCCACAAAAAGCGATTAGTGGGTTGCAGAATGGTTTGAGACGTTCACACAGTACGTTGAATAGAATCTTATATGCGACATTAAGCCGGGATATGTCTCGATATACATAGGATCTACTGCTTGTAGATGGGACATATGGAGCAAATGGTCCAGTCATCGGGCATGCTTTCCTCCACCCAAACTTGGTTGATGATTTGGTGCATGCACCCTACCATAACATCACCTCCGTATTTGAAAAGCTCTGCAGGTAGACCATCATAGCCGGTGGCCTTGTTGTTCTTTAGCTTTTTTATAGCTAAGCCAATTTCTTCTATACTGGGCGCCGGGACTGGTTCTTCGTTGACTGGACGCGGGTTCTCTTCTTGCCCCATCACTCCCTCTACATTTTGCCCGTTTAGCAGCTGCTGGAAATGCTACTTAAATACATCTACTATTCTCTGCGCGTCGGTGAATAGTCAGATCATTCGGTACATATTATGTTCATTTTTTTCAAATAAAAAAAACGCCCCCAATATGGGTTGAATGTTACGATTTGTATTGTCTAAATATTTTGTTATACATTTTTTTTTTCTGAGAACATTTTTGACGAAAACAACATTTTGTTAAAAAACGCCCATAAAAAGTAAGCGTGGTAAAAACTTCGTATGGAAAATTTTCTTATGAGGTCACGGTCAACATATTTTGTGAAGGTCGTTGTGCTTTATATTGCCTTTGCCCGTGTCAGTGGGCGTATCAAAAAAATTTTACACTCTACCATTTAAGGACCCTAGAGAGTATATGTTCCAAATTTCAGCTTCCTAAATTTAATAAATTTGTGACGGACAGACGGACGGATGGACATAGCTAACAAGTCTAAGATTTTGATACAGATCATATTTATATTACTTTTAGGCGTCTACGACAATTATTAAGGGGTGTTTCGAACTATGTGTCAAAATTAATATACCCTTAGAATAGGGTTTAAACATAAAGAAAGGCTGCCGTCCGCTTGGAGCTAACGGTATGATTCCCAATCCGTATCCCTCCCGATGAGAAAGGCATAGAAAACACGTTGGATGCAATTTTTTTTGGGTTTTTAAATAAAATCATAGAAACAGGTTTTTGAAAGAACGCCCTCAAGAAAGGGACATGGCCAATAACTTCGTTTGTTTCATAAGGAAATAACATATTGTTAAAAAACAACCTTTAAAAAGTAGGCGTGGCAAAAAACTGTGTATGGCAAATTTGTCACGGAGTTCAGATAATACATATTTTGTGAAGGATTTAGTGCTTTATTCCATCTTATTCTTAATTGTGGGCATAGCAGTGGGCGTATCAAAAAAAATGTTACACTGTAGCGGTTCGGGATTCTAGGATGTATTTCTTCCATATTTCTGCTTATTAGCTTTACTTTAAAGGCCTAAGAATTGGTGCTGGACATTGCTAAATAGTTTTAGAAGGGGAGTATCAAACTTGGAAATCACGGATTACGATAATTTTTGTAACACTTCTTAGTATTTGTCGTAGACCCCTGAAAGTATATATATTTATGATCAGCATCAAAACTTAAGACTATTTACAAATGTCAACAATATTTAGGCCTTTAAAGCTAAAATATGGAAGTTTAGAAAAAAGCGTTTTAAAGCTAAAGTTATAGAGATAGAGTTTTAAGAAGTTTACGAGATATATAGGCACTGCCCTACTTCATAAGTTTGTCATATAAATATATTTATATGATTTATAAATATAATTAAAAGAGGGATGAAGCGTTGGGCACATTTAGAGTATACTTTATTCTATTCTCTATTAAAGTAACATATATATATATATATTAAATTTGAATTATTGATGGCTACTAATTACGGCAATTTAAAAATAAACAAAGATTAATCTCTCAACGCTATCGAGTGTATAATATTTTTTATCAGTCCGTATTAAACCAACTTTATGGTTTGCCCACACGAGAACATGTCACATATAGTTGTTCTTCTCTAAGCCACAAACAGACAACATTTCGCCTTGTGACTTATTGATCGTCATTGCGAATGCCAATCTAATTGGAAATTCAATTCGTTTAAATTCAATTGGCACACCTCTAAGAATCATTGGGATTCGTGGCCGAAATACAATTTCGCCTCGGAACTTTTTCATTCATTTTTTAATGACTAATCGTGTGCCATTGCAAAGCCATGGTGGGTTCAAATATAAAAATCGCGTTTAAAAATCATTGTATAAGGGTGAACATTTAGAATTGTATGTAACGGGTGATCCAAGTAGAGATACTTTTTTCAATAGCCTTTCTTGACAGATCACGTGTGAGTCGTGTCATGCTGTCATGTTATTTTTGTTTAGTATTGTTTGGCATTTCATAATGGAAAGACTTACGCGTGAACAACGTTTACAAATTGTTCAACTTTATTATGAAAATTCACGTTCTGTGAGGAATGTGTTTCATGCACTTCGCTCAACTTATGCTCAACATAATCGGCCTACTGAGCGTAGTATTCGCAACACCATCACCCATTTAGAGACCCAGCATTCATTATTGGATAATATTCGACCGAATAGACCACGTCCAGCACGCTGTGAAGAAAATATAGCAGCCGTAGCTGAGAGTGTACACGAAGACCGTAAAGAGTCGATTCGGCGCCGTTCGCAGCAACTCGGACTGACGTATGGAACAACTTGGCGCATTTTACGTCAAGATCTTAAATTGAAAGCGTACAAATACAAGCTTGTGCAACAACTGAAGCCGCTCGACCTTCCCAAACGACATCGCTTCGCTCTATGGGCTCTTGAAAAGTTCCAAGAAGATCCGACGTTTTCGAGGCAAATTTTGTTTAGCGATGAGGCCCATTTCTAGCTCAATAGGTGTGTAAACAAACAAAATTGCCGCATTTGGGACGTAGAGCAACCTGAAGAGATTGAAGAACTGCCACTTCATCCAGAAAAAACAACGTTTTGGTGTGGTTTGTGGGCCGATGGAATCATCGGTCCATATTTCTTTAAAAATTATGCCGTTGCGAACGTAACCGTCAATGGCGACCGTTATCGTGCCATGATAACCGACTATTTGATGACTGAAATTGAAGCTCGTGATCTCGGCTACATTTGGTTTCAGCAAGACGGCGCCACTTCCCACACATCGCATCAATCAATGGACTTATTGAGAGAACATTTCGGTGAGCACATAATTTCACGTTTTGGGCCGGTCGATTGGCCACCAAGATCGTGTGATATCACACCGTTAGACTTTTTCCTGTGGGGATATGTAAAGTCAAAAGCTTAAGCAGCTTTCTAGCTTTAATTTAAAGGCCTAAAACTTGGTGTAGGACGGACGGACATTGCTTAATAGCCTTAGGTTTTGGTCCCGATCATAAATATAAATATGTGGCGGGGGGCTTAGACTCGCCAAGGAGTTACGCGTTGGTAACCCCGCTGACGTCAAGTGAGAGCTCGGCCGGGTGATAGAAGCCGCCTGCACCACAACGTCGCAACGATACCCGGGTATAAATCTTATTTCTTTCTTCTGTTATTAACGGCTACGTAACCGGTCGAATCTGTCCGTGAATTTTAATGAAGACTTATGGATTTTAAGTAATTGATTAGCATTTTCATTTGCTTAGCCAAATATACTTTTATGAGTCTACGTTGAATATTAAGGGGTTTAACAAACAATGTGGCAAAATTAATATACTCTTAGGATAGGGTAGAGAAAGCCACGAGATATTACTCCAATATACCTATATAAAATATGTGTTAAAATTAACTTGATTGTGTGTTGGAGGTGGTGAGAAATTAAAATTTTATTTAATTTATTTTTGTTATGTTGATTAATAAATAATCTAATCCATAAACCATGCTGCTTCTGCAATGAGCGTACAGAAAATCTATTTACCTAATATTAACTAACAAAATCTAGCCCCTTAGAACGGCTTTTTAATTTTCCTCCCAAAAGTATGAGTAAATAAAACGAATCAATATAACCAAATTTGCTTTAAAAAAAATATTATCTAAACAGCGATAGTGCTAGCATTACTCGAGCCCAACTTATTGATTTCTGGTGTATTAAAAATACAAATACAATACCCTTAAAAAACGACAATGCATGATTGATTTGTATGGTGTACACACTTTTTTTTAAAGATCGCATGAAAATATTTAAGTAGTGTATGGTTTTAGTAGAATGAAGAAACAAATATTTCGAAGAAAAGGGTGTGTCACGATCGGAAATCATTTCACGCCAGTCAAATCAAATATGTGTTACATGTTCCTAACGTTTGTTTATACAAGAACTAGAATAAGGTGCCGTATGCGGGCATATCATTTTATAGAGCTTCCGACGAAGAAGCAATCAGAAGAAGCCTTACCACTAACAAACTTAAGAGTCGTGTTTAAATTAGTGGATCCTTTTCTAACAATTTGATTTTGTATAGTAGTCCAAATATTTGTTAAAAAAAAATATACGCTAGTACGCTATCAAAGTATATATTAGTGTAAATTTATTTATATATAAATATGTTTATGATTATAGATAATATTTATAAAGTATGTATGAATTAATGTGGAAATGATGAAAAATAAAAAGGTTATAAGTCACCATTACAACAGTAACAGACGCCCTGTGGCTACGTACTTTTTCTTGTTGTTGGTATTAAATACAACCAATTTTCTGACTGTCCTTCGCAATCTTCTTCTCGTGTGGACTTAATCACTTAACGACTTGATTACTTAGTTTTGTAGATGTAGGTACATAATATCCAAAAATTTTAGATATACCTAAATAAGTTTCAATGGGAAGTTAAGTTTTACGTGAAATAAAAATTGTCCAAATGGTAGTTATTAAATAAAAAAAGTATGTATGTACATGAAATGAATGAGTTGTGGGGTAAGAAAATGTTTAAAACTAAAACTTATTAAAATGTAGTTAGGTTGGTAGTGAATTTGTCAATACAGTTTTGAATGTTTTGTAGTTTTTATACTATACATTTATATTCATCAGTTCTGATAATATGTTATAAAAAAACTTAGTATTCGTTTCACGGAATATAAAAGTGTAATATTTCAATGTTTGGACCAATGATTAATTAGATTTATAGGAGTTGTTCAATATTTAATGTTATTTGTCCCAACTCGTGTAACCGAAGACAAATTGTAAGAATGTAGGAATATAGCAACAAAATGGAAATGAGGCCCAAAAAAACTTTGATCAATGCCAAAAGGCCATATCGCTCAAAATAAAATAAAACAATAACGCCTTGAAATGAAAATGGGTATTGTGTTGTAAACTTTGGGCGACATTTACATATTTTAGTTCGCTTTTCCTTCCTGTTTTAAATAAACCCTCTTAATTCAGAGTAGTTCCATAAAATAAGATACCTTTAGAGTGTATTTGGCTTATGCCATATTTGTTAGACGGCCATGAATCAAGTTTTTGCAAACCAAACAGTACGCGGGTGGGCGCCGGATAAGGATTTATACCCTCTTTCCGCAGGCAGCGGGTATGGCTCACGCAAGTTCGTTTCTCCGATGAATAAATTGGCAGGCGCCTATGAGAACAGTACCGAGAAGGCCCACAGGAGTAATTCTACAGATAGTCAACTCTGACAGTCTCTCAATTTGCCAACAAATGTAAGCTCAGCAGTTTTCACCCATATAATTTGAACTCGCATAAGATTTTACGTGTAAATGAAATGGAAGGCTGGCACCGAAGGAATTATATTGGTTTAAATGTCCATTATCACCAAACAAACGTCATATTTCTGGCTTAAACGTATTCACAATCACTGATAGGAAATATGAGAAAGGATTTGGCGGCTATTATTAAACATTTTTGCTGGTTGAAGGGATGCAAAGTTGTTTATATATATATACAATTACTTATCTGTGCCCGCAGGCACTGTGTAATGTGCTTTTCGTTAGGCAAGCGTCCTTACAGCGAAAAAGTGCTTGGTTTTTTTATGTTAACAAATTTTGGTATACCAAAATGGGGACAAGAATGAACATTTTGTTTTATCAAAACTTGACGAATTATTATCTTGAAAGCTATTGTTTTTTTTCTTCGAATTAATCACATGGGGACAATTAAAAATCTGATTTCTAAAATGCGTTCTGTGAGCATTAATTTGTAAATCCCGCGTAGCTAGTCAACCAGGTACTTTTCCCTTCGAGAAAAATGTCTTCTAGCGTAGGCGCCAGTCTATCTATTTTCTATTATTTCTCTTTAACTATTTCAGCTTGTTGTTATAGGGATGTTATAAAAAAGATCATTAAAAAAATTACCCACAATGGCGTTATTTCCAATTCGTACATTTTAAAATCATATCCAACTTTATGTTTATTACTTTGGGATATGATTTGTGCAAATATTCTACGAAAAAAATTGTTTTACAGTAAGGATATAAATCAAATTTCTACTCCAGTTACCGAGGATTTTCCTTAAATCCTCTATTTTGGAGTACACTGACCCACATTGTTAATGACTTCCTTAATAATTGCATCAGTATACCTTCTTATACGTCTTAAATAAAATGCATTTAACATAAATTGCTGAAAAAAGTATTTTTTTAATTTTTACTTAAGTTGTCATTACAATAGCACACGACATTGCTAAAATGTTTGCGTTATTAAACTAGGTCTACAAAATGTATCAATGCTGAATTTTGAGAGCCACTAAATGCATATACTTTACTAATGCTACAAAAAGTAAAAAGAAGATAGTTGATTGATTAAAATTTCTTATTATATTTGTTATGTAACAGAAAATCCCACTTTTAAGTTGCATTTACCAACCGCAGGTATCAATTCAAATCCCAAACTGAGGCACTTTAATCATGAAATGCAATATAAAAATTTAAATCAATTAAAGTTTGTATGTAAGAGTAAAAATAGTAGTTTCATAGACTGTTGTCACCTTGACACGACTTTAATGTCGTGGTGTATAATACCTTAAGATTTATTTAATAAAAAATTGTATTGCGGCTCGGTAGTGGGGATGTTTATACATACGCTAGGCTGCAAGAGTCAAGACTCAATTAGAAGCAGCATTTTAAGTTCAGTTATATGCCCTTTTTTTAGCACTCATAATATTATACTTTACATAGCAGAACAAATTCAAGTTACTTTTTGTTCTGTATCTAATCTGGTATATTCGCATTTATATCTATATATGCATTAATAGAATATATTAGAATTTTAATTAAATGTGTATATTTAATTAAAGTAAATAGTCAAAATGGATGAACTTAGCTCAACATAGTTCAACTGACATTAAGAAAAAACTTTGCCTTTAAAAAGTAAGTAATTATTGTATACTAGTGTCATATATGAAAACTTTGTGGTATTTTCAAATATAAGAAGTTCAAACTGTGATTTAGTGATAGTCTGACATGCTCCAACTACTCGGCTAACGAAATCAGAATGTTTTTTTTTAAATATATTTTATTCGAATTTAATTACGAATCGAATAACTTCACAAATAAAGTATGCAGATTTGTTTTAAGTATAAGATAAATAAATAAAGTTCATATAATGAATAGGAAGGAAATTATATTATAAATGTAACATAACAATTCTCTTGAAGAATCCAAAATTCAAAACTTCCAGAAATGCCTATTATACGTATATGCAGGTACCTAGTTTATTACTTACTCTTTATAGCCCACATTTGTTTTGTGGTTAGTCCTCGTAAGTAATAATCCATATCTTGTGTGCAGTTTTCTGATAAATCTCCATTTGAAACTGTAATCCAATTTTTTGCAATGCTTTGTATGTTAAAAACATCTAACATATCCTTTAAACGAAGAATTTTTGAAAAGTCTATCGTTTCATTTTTATTGGTATCACCATTAAATTTTAGCTTCATAACCTTAATATCATCCATCATCATGTCACTTATGTTCATTTTTGGTTGTATTTTAAGAGAATCGCTATCACCGTTGCTTATCTCTGCATAACCGAAAGACAAAATGGCCAATGCCATGCATAATACTAACAGCGGTTTTCTCATATTAAAGGATATAAAATCCATTTACACACAATTTCCTACACCTTTTAAATCCTTGTTCACTATACTGTCTTTTCTGTTTTCTAAAATAAATGAAACATGTTCCCACTAGATGTCAGAAAACAAAAGTTAAGCAACCGTCGAAACACTAAACGGTTCCTGGAAATTACACGTTGATGCACTAAAATACAACGAACCGGAAGTACCAAGCAGTGAAATACTTTCACTTTCTTTTTCAAGATCGCTTAAATGTGATGTATATGCTTGTGCACGTTACACAGCGTATGAATTCTACTTAGCTAATGACTTCTCTTGAAAGAAAAACGAATAACACACAAAATTATGATAGCGTAGTTTTGTATTTTACGGAACTCAGCTGTATTGTCATGGCTTAGTAACTATATTATTCAGCACTCACGACCGACAAACACAATCGATCCGACAGACGGCGTGGTTACAACATATGTACTACGTAAGGTGCGGTACAAATATCAGCGAAAAGGTACTTTAATGACTTAACCGACAGACAAATGAAAGTAAACTGAAAAGTGGTTTTCATCTTTCGCTTCGAAATTGAAAATTGTATGCTAAGCTTAACCCAAGCCCAAAACCAAGACTTTTGTAGTTTGGTGGGGCGGTTACCATCACTCTTTTGAAGGTATTTGCGTTGTTTCTTTTGATTGCTTCATTCGAACGGTAAGAAGTTCGGATGCACTTACCGTAGAAAAATTAACATATTGAAATATTTTGGTTTTAATGATATAAAATGACATGTTAGTATAGGTGTAATTATTATGTGTTTCTATATTTACACTTAACCTTCTATATATATACAAGGTATATACAAGGTGTTACCGACTTAATGTTCAATATTTTAAGATATGATTTTTGAAAGTGTTCCAAAATAAAAAATGGTTTAGTGTAAGGGACTATCATCAGTTACCCGATTTTTAAGGAATGCCCTACTCTGGTTAACCCACATCAATGCAAATAATATAGCAATTTGTTTTTAAAATAAATAATGTTTTTGAAATTGCATTATATAATATAAATAAATTTAAGGCCAGATGTGATTTTCTTATGCACTTGCAGTGACTTGCAGGTCGCTTTGCTCAAAAAACAAGGTTTCTGCTGCAACTGTTAACGATGCTATTTGCATTAACGTGGGTTAGGCTACATCAAAGTTTCTTAAATGCTCGGTAGTGGGGTAAAAATTGGGGATACACCATTACACTTGAATGATGATTAACTTTCACGTATACATTAGTATACTAAAGAGAAAGTTATTGCGGAAGTGCAGAAATTTCGAACTCATATTAAGTATGAGGGATAATATTTATAACGACTATAGAGAAGTCCAAAAAGTTGGTCCGCTTATGCCGTTCATTGGTCTATCTGTCTGTCTGTCCAGAAGCCATATAGCGAAACGGTTCGACGAATTTGCTTCAAAGTTGGTATGTAAAGCTTACGCAATAACATCTCATGGTGTTTATACCCTATTCTAAGGGTAGGTATATTAATTTTGACACATAGTTACAAACACCCCTTATTATCGTCGTAGACCCCTAAAAGTGTATACATTAATGATCAGCATCAAAATCTAAGACTATTTATTAATGTCCGTCCGTCCGTCACCAATTCTTAGGCCTTTAAATTAAAGCAAGGAAGCTGAAATTTTGAACATATACTTTCTAGGGTTCCGAAGTGGTAGACTGTAAAGTTTTTTTTTGATACGCCCGCTTAAGAAAAACTGTATTAAGCCTAATGTTCATGAAATAAAGAACTAAGACCCTTACAAAATATGTAGACTCTGGCCTCTTTAACAAATGTGCAATACAAAGTTTTCTGCCGCGCCAAATTTTTGGCGGCGTTTTTGAACAAAATATTTTCTTCGAAAACAAAAAAAAAAGTTATTTTACAATTTGTTTTTTGTAAAAATCACTTATTACTAATTTTCTCAAAAATGGGTATAATGATTTTGATCTTTTTTTGTTCTTTGGAAACTCGAGATGATCGTTGGGTGTTGTAGAATAGGGTAACCACTGATCGGTATAATCTTGGATATACTCAGTGATGTAACTATTTCTACACATCAATTGTGCTTATTTTACTTCCCCCTTACCACCAGATACTTTTCTCGTTCAGCCGAACTTGACTTGCTAAACTTTTAAGCGCGAGTGTTGAAGAGAAAGAAAATACCAATACTATAATTACTATGTCTAGGTTGACCGACTAAATGAGCCTTAGAAGGCTGGCTATATAGGCACCTCAGAGAGAGAGAGACGTACGGCAGATGAATTCACGGGATTGGATCAACGGTGACGTCAACGGTCATTATGGAATATACCTTATAAGAGCTACTTCGACATATTTATTTGGGGCTAAGGTAATTGAAGATTTTCAGCATTAGTCAAGGTGTTCGAAAAGAGATGGTGGTGGACGAACCCTTAATGGGCCAACGGCAGCGATCGCATTCCCGTAGTGGAGTACTGGCAACAATCCAAAGTTTATTTTTTGATCTGGCCCTCCAGGTTGGGGGCTGTGCCGTCGGATAACTTACCTACCATGTAAAAAACGCATGTTTTAAAACACCAGCCTCGGATACTGACTCCCCTCTTTTAAGATCAGGACCCGGAACTACAAAGGCTTGTGATATAAGAGTATGCACCTGGAACGTAAGTACGCTGTGCACCCCGGGTTCTGCTCAAAAACTGGAATCTGTCCTCGAACGGTATAAGGCAGATATTACCGCGGTTCAGGATATGCGTTGGATAGGTTCAGGTATGCAGAAAAGAAAAACGCGTGTTGAAACAAAAGGTTGCACATATTAGGATGCCGATTCGTCGTGGGAAATCGTTTAAGATCAAATTCATTGATATTAGACCAATAAGCGATCGCCTGGCTGTAATCCGTATCCAAGACACATTTTACAATATCAGCCTAATATACGCCCACGCCCGTACCGATGAAGCCAAAGACCCAATCAAGGAAGAGTTTTATGACCTCTTGGATGGTGCCTACGGAGCCTGTCCGGAGTACGACGTTAAAATCGTACTCGGGGACTTTAACGCTAAAATCGGTAAGGAAAACATCTTTGGCGGATTAGTTGGAAGGCACAGCCTCCATGACACGACAACAGACAACGGCTACCGCCCAATCGACTTTGCGGCAGCTCGTAATACGGTACTAAGTAGCATTAGGTTTCTAACGCTACGGATCCACAATGCAACCTGGCGCGCTCCAGGTTGTCGAACCGCCAACAAAATCGACCACGTTCTAATCGATGAAAGGCACGGGCCGTACATCCTTAACGTGCACATATATCGAGGGACAAACGTCGACTCTGACCACTTTCTCGTATAGGCTAGATTCAGAGTTCGACTGTCCAATGAAAAGAGGTTGCGAGTCGCCCAGAAACAGAAACTTCACGATGGACGCCTCAGAACGGTTTGAGTAGCCAGAGTCTACAGAGAGCACCTGAGCGAGAAAGTCTAAGCTGTGCACTCACCATCCACAAATACAAACACCATGTGAAACCAATATCGCAAAATCATGAAGAAAGAAGACGAGACCACCGCGGGCTACTAGCCACCAGAGAAAAAGAGCCCGTGGTATGATGATGAGTGCGTCCACCGGAAAAAGGTAACTGAACGTGCACATATACAAGCGCTGCAGCGCAAAGAGAGTGAGAGGGCAAGAATAAAACCCGTGTTCAGTCAATTTAGAAGAAATTCCACCTCCCTGTTTAGAGAAATGCTTAGCTATGGCTATTAGAAAACTGAAAAAACAACAAGTCTGCTGATTCTGATGGCCTATCAGCGGAACTCTTTAAAATGGTGGTGATGCTTTGGTAGGGTGCATGCACCAAATCATCAACCAAGTATGGGTGGAAGAAACCATGCCTGACGACTGGACCATATGCCCCATCTACAAGAAGGGCGATCCTATGTCTTGCAAGAACTATCGAGGCATATCCTTACTTAATGTCGCATATAAGATCCTATCCAAAGTACTGTGTGGACAACTCAAGTCGGTTTTCAGCGTACTAATCAGCAATCGACAATGGACCAAATTTTCACACTAAGACAAATCCCGGAAAAGACCAAAGAATTTCAAGTCGAGACACATCATCTTTTCATCGACTTCAAAGCTGCAAATGATAGCATTCATCGTCAGGAGCTCTACGTGGCGATGGCCGAATTTGGGATCCCGGCAAAACTGATCCAATTGTGCCGTGTGACGCTGGAGAATACACGGCGCAATGTACAGTTTGGCAGCAGCTCATCTGAACTGTTCCAAACATTTATCGGCTTCCGGGGAGGGGAGGCGCTATCATGTGACTTCTTCAACCTTATTCTGAACAGATAGTGCGCATTGTAGGTGTAAACATGGAAGGCACTATATTTAACAGATCCGCACAGCTACTGGGGCGCACGATATCGACATCATCGATATCCCCTTATAATTGGGTATACAAATAAAGACACAGAAGTAGGAGGAATCTTGGCACGTCTTCGGTGGATGAGCTATTTGCCTCTAGTCAGGAAATCATACTTGAAGCTTCATAGTACCCCAACGGACGGACACCCATGTACATCATCTAAAGAGTCGGAAACCGTGGTCACAAGTCTAAGTGAACAAAAGCATACGAATTCTACAATCGCAGGAACCAAGAATATCAGCCAGAGGCCAGGTATTCAGAAGCCAAAAATTAAAAAAAATCCCGTTGATCGATCTCTTATTCCAAAAACAAGTAAGCCCTTCACATACTTGACAAGATTATCAAGAATGAAGACTGGAATATTGTGCATAAGATCGGGAGTTCAGGGTCAGGTACTAAGCAGTGGTGGATGAGTTCGTCAATCACCAGGCTACCAATCTCTGCAACCTAGCCAGGAAGAGGGTGCTAAGAGGAAGAGATCTCAGGATGAGACGTACCCTAAAAAACAGAAAGTCGCCAACCCCAACAAAGGCTAAGTATAATGGTCCATCGACATTCAAGGCAACTCGCACCTTTAACGAGATGGTCCGGAATCAGCTGCAAGTTTCTATCTTGGGGAGTTGGTTAAGAACGGAAAGACGGTTTTGAACCTGTGGAGCAGCATTAAAGCCAAACTATCGGAGATGGCTTTGGAACATGTGCTGGCATGAGGTCCTGCGCCGGGCTTCGATTTTGATAAAATTGTTCATGGATATCCGGTGATCAAATGCGTAGACTAATTTATCAAGGATTTCTTTGCCTCGTGCTAAGGTTAGTGATGTCTGGGAGGGCTTAAGGCATAAGCTTATATTTACCTGCCAAGGAAATCTCCACGAAACATAGGGACTGCATTTGGTTACCTGATTCGCAAAAAAACTGGCAGTTCTTCCTGCTCAAAACAGTTCAGTTCCATATCCCTATAAGCGAAATAATAAGGCGTCAACAATTAACATGGTAGAAGGACATTTTATCAATCTCATTTTTGGGCCATACACCAAAATCATGACGCATTGCATGGTCTCGCGGCCTTAATTCTTGCACAAGCTGGATCTTGTAAGGTCGTAAGAAGAGATCTTTGCGCAAAATGTTCCATAAAGTTGATGGACAAAGGTTCAATTGCTGTGCACGGTGGCGAATCGATTCATTCGCGTCCTCTTCAACACTTTGCTCCACAGCGGCGATTGTTTCTTCGGTGCGCACTGTTTGACGTATATGCCGATGCGTATTATCACATAGAGTAAACGTAGTGCGAAAACGATCAATGGTTAACCGAATTAATTGCTCTGATGGACGATTATGTCAACCATAAAATGAAAGGAGCTTGCGGTAAACTTTGCGAACTGAACCATTATTTTCGAAATAAATTTGCACGATTTGCAAGCGTTGTTCATTTGTCAACCTGTTCATGACGAAATGGCAAACCAAACTGAACATAAATGATATTAGAGTTACCAGATTTGACCACAAAATGTTAGTTTTATCTCTATTCGAAAAACCAACCTCTAAAATAGAACACCCTTTACTTTTAGGCACAGATGAGTAATTATACAGAAAGTCGACTCAGCATACCCCCGTCGCTTTGAACCCGCAAAAAATTTTTAAGAATTTTGAAAAATTCCAATCTCAAATGTTCTATCTATGAATACGTGTGAGCCAGCAAAATAAAGTACAGAGTCGTTGATGTGTCAAAAATATGTCATTAGCGCTGGCAGATTTGAAAGAATTCCAAATGGCAACAAAAACATAAAGAAAAGCTACAGTCCGCTTAGGGCGAACAGTATGATACCCTATTCTTATCCCTATGTACCCCAAAGAAAAAAAGCATTAGGAAGATGATGGATAGCATTTTATTTCATTCTATGAAATTTATAGAAAATAAATAATTTTTTTGAAAAAACTTCCCCAAAAAGTGGGCGTGCCCAAAAACTTTGTATGGACGATATATTGCAAAATATATTGGCTAAATAAATTGTTAAACATTTTTTTTCGATTTCTATGAAAATTTTCAAAGAAAACACTCTTTTAGTGAAAAACGCCCACAAAAAGTAGGCGTGGCAAAAAACTTTATATGACAAATTTATAAAGGGGGGCAATACCTACATATCTTGTGAAGGTTGTATAACTATATCTCTCTAACTTAAGCCTTAAAACGGTTTTTCCTAAACTGTGGGCGTGGCAGTGGGCGTATTTTGAAAATTTTAACACTTTACCATTTCGGAGCCCTAGGGAGTATATATTTCAAAATTTCAGCTTCCTAGCATAACTTTAGAGGCCTCAAAAGTTGATACGGACGGACGGACATGGCTAAATAGTCTTAGATTTTGGTCCTGATCATAAATATATATACTTTTAGGGGTCTGCGACGAATATTAATTGGTGTTACAAACTATGTGTCAAAATTAATATACCCTTAGGATAGGGTATAAAAACAGCTGATTATAGCGGATGTGTTGGGGAAATGCTGCGAAGTATTGAGTTAACGTAGTTCAAGTTTAATAGATATTTCTGATAAAATGTGTATGAAAAAAAAATAGTTATATAATAAATTTGAAGTTGTTGCAATTAAATGTGAATATTTTTTGTGTTTAAAAGAAATAGTTCTCAATTTTGTATCTGCCTTAAAATAAGCATACTTGGGTTGTTTAATTTTTTCCATGAGTAAAATGTATATATTATTGTATTATTGCATGAATATATTAATAAATTAGTAATGTTTGGGTGTAAAATATTTATAGTAAATAGTTTTTGATTCGTTTTTTATATATGTATATTAAATTCTTTGGTTGTTTTATTATGTCTTTATTGAACATATGAAAGGTGAATATATCTACATATTCGGAACATTCAAACGAATGCGAGCGAACGAATTGAAAAACTGCGAATGATGATGAATATTAATAGTGAATAATTTTATCATGATCATGATAAGTGAAGTTCAAGAATTATTTTACTCAATATTCGATAAATCAACTAACAAAATTATTTTATTATTACTGACAAATTAAAACTGCTAAATTACTTTAATTACTGGCAAACAAAATATGATACTCGGATACTAGGTTCAACTTGCGTAACAGCCAAAATGTTAACGAAACTGCTTAAAAATGTTTACCCAAAAAATATGTTTATTAGGTAAAACTAAAATAATACATAATTACATAATAATTGAAAACATTCAATGTAATTTTATTCTTTTGCAAATTCACCATAAATTGTCTCATGTTATAACGATGTTATACAGCGCAGTTTGACTTTTAATATATCAACATGAAATTTTTTCCAAAATGGATTCTTAGGCGCAGAACAGCTATTGTGTGCGTGAGCTGCCTCAATTTGATTTGCATGTAAAAACATATACGAACACAGTACTACGCCTTTTTAACGCAAATAAAAAACGATAGGCGGGAGAGCCAAAAATCTGCTCAGTCGGCTATGTGTATAATTACTCATCTGTGCTTTCAGAGGTCTAGGACGAATATTAAGAGGTGTAAAAATTAATATACCCTTAGGATAGGTTATAAATACAACCTCAAATCCTCCGAGTGGATTCTCTTTAATCTAAATATCAAGGTTGATATTCCCATTCCTTAAAGAAACCCAAGAAGGATTGACTGGAAGAAATTCGGTCAAGTCCTAAGTCCTTAACTCAATATTTTGCCCCAATTCAATCCAGATTCAGTTGAGAACCTGGACACTTGCGCTCTAAAGAATGATGTCATGCCCAGTCAAAAGAAAAAAAAACAGTACCGCCATGGAATAACTATCCTCAGGAGAATGACAAATTCTACAAAAAAGCAATAAGATTAGCCAAAACCCAGGCTTGGTCAGTTTATTGTTAATCCATAAACACCCTCAAAGATTCTGCTAGACTCTGTGATTTCGCCCCACACAAAACATCAGAGGAAAGTGCTACCATAGCTTCTCGCTTTGTACATCGGTTGTATCCTTCTTAGTCATGTCCCCCAGTCATTGAGACATGTACAATTTGTTTTTATACCAAAGTAGGTAAGCGCAGTCATGAAGCCGCTAAGTACTTCCGAACAATTAGTTTGACATTTTTCGTACTCAAAACACTTGAACGTATTCTAGACCTACACATATGGGCAGACCTAGTCAGGTCGCTGTATGCAATTTTCAACATGCATACCTCAGAAGAAGATCCACCGCGACAGTTCTGCAGTAAGTGGTGCGTACCATAGAGAGGTCAATAATTTCGCCTCTGCTATGGATTATGGTTCTTAATAAAATCCTCTCGCAATTATAGAAAATTACGTAATTACGCCTGAATTTTAGGACAAATATCGTTTTTCCCTTTTCAGTTTAGAAAAAAAACCCAATAAGTTTGTTGTAAGTTTTTTTTTGTTTTCTTAAATGAAAAAAAAAAACGCCCAAATATTTTTGAAAAAATTGCCAAAATTCAGCTTTTTCCATTCTAATATTTGGGCATAATTTTAGGGAGCCCATCCAGAGAACGGCTGCAATCGGGACCAGAGCAGCTCTACGGTCAAGACCGAACGAGACATGTGATTCTGGATATCTTACCACTGGATCTGCATATTAAATCAATTGTATCTTTTAGCGCAGTACGACTGCGTGTAGCCGGCTGTTGGTCCGCATAACCTTACGGGCCTTGATTCACTACCTAGGAGCGTAGGAACAACATCTACTGCCAGCGTTAAATCCAAAATTAACTTCTCTGCAAATCAGATCGAAATGGGAGGCAGACGCTGTTATCAAAGAGATCGCTCTAACCAACTCCAACGGGTCCAAAATTAAATGCGGGCGTCTTTTCAGACGAAATAAACACGTCCTTATCCTTCCGGCTCCTGAAATCATCCAGCGTCTTCCAGCCGAAGATCCTGGCGAAAAGAGAAGCAGGAACATTATTGCTAAATAAAACGTCACCAACAAAAACGAACGTCACAGTTATCTTTGTCGACAGCCAGGCTGTGATAACGGCGCAATAGCGCTACTTTACCTACCTACCTAAGTGTTTTTCAATAGATGTAGGCATATGCCATATCTTAAGAGCTGATGGATGAAATTGGGTTTAATTTTCAGTTTCAGGATGCCGATTACCTACAGAAATGATACTTATTTTTTCAAATAATTCCCTTATCTGGTTTCTCCAAAAAAATATTTTACATTTATAAAACATAAAATAGAAAACATGTTAAAATTTTACATTTAAGAACTGCATAAGATATTACACATCCCAATTTTTACAAATAAAATGTCAATACCCCTTCGGGTAGGGGTTAGAATAAACCCAAGGTAACCATGTCTGTCGTAAGAGGCGACTAAAATCCACTCTCCGTATACCGAAAAAATGCATTTAAAAAAACGAATAGAGCAGGCTCCTCACCAAAAATTGATTTTCCAAAAAAAGCGAATTCTAAAACGGTGCTTACGGGTACCGATGAAAATTAACCGAGGTCGAAAAGAAGTCAAAACATGACACACCTTTCGCCTCCAATAAAGGTTGTTGGAATTTCAGATTATATCAATCTTTATAATATTCTAAAGGTTATCCTAAAAACAACATCTCTAAATAACAATATTTGGAAAATTAATGTTCGCGATCCAGACAGCTACCGCGCAGTGTCAGAAAAACTAAATTCAGAAGGAATCCAATGGTACACTTATGAAAATAAGTCTGAAAGGTTTAAACGCTGTCAAGGCTATAACCATACGCACGCATACTGCCAAATGGAACCGCGTTGCGTTAAATGCGCGGGTAAACACTTATCGGAAGAGTGTGTTTTTAAAAACCAAGATTCGCCGACTTGCATTAATTGCAAGGGAAAACACCCGGCAAACTATCGCGGCTGTGAAGTAGCTAAAGAGTTGCAGAAAGTGGGTGACTTAGTAAAGAAAAACCCTTCACCGATCGAAAACCGAAAACGAAATAAAACGGAAAACCTTCTAAAGAGCCAAAAACAAGGACTAAGGAAATGTCCAAACCACCGCAGACGACGGTTCAAAAATTGAGGTACAAAAGCCGACGAATCGCAGCCCGCAAACGTACGCTGAAGACGCGATACAAGCAATCAATCGAGTTGTTAATACGGCCCGATCCGGTCCATCAAGTTTTTTCCGCTCGGTCAGCGTAAGCATTATGCGCATTAGTACTTCTAACTATTCGCTTTGGAAAGCCATGAAAGGCATGAAAAAACCAAAGATGCAAGCGCCACCCATCCGGAAAAATAATGGGGAATGGGCGAAAGGAGACAAGGAAAAGGCCGAAATATTTGCCGAAGCGTTGGTTGTAGATACTGTTTCTACCAAGGTATCTGACAATTTTCAAATTAGACGAGTATCGCTGGTCGAACTCTGTGTTGAAATACAAAAACTTAAATTAAACAAGGCCCCTGGATATGACCTAATTACGGGACAGGTCCTTAAGGAGCGGCCCAGAAAAGCACTACTTAAATTTGTTTATTAGACTATTGTACGTTCCCTGGTAATGAAAGATAGTTGAGGTGATAATGTTAGGAACCAGCCAGCCAGGTAAACCTCCAAATGATAAAAAATCCTATAGACCAATATCGCTTCTACCAAAAATGTCGATGATATTTGAAAAACTCATATGGAAGCGATTACAACCGATCGAAATCGAACGCAGATTTATACCGGATCACCAATTCGGATTCAGAACTAAGCACTCTACAATTGACCGGGTTTACAGAATTACCAACGAAATTGAAAAAGCACTAGAGGAGAAAAAAATTGTTCTAGCGGTTTCCTTGACGTCTTTCAGGCCTTCGACAAAGTATGGCATACGGGATTAAAATATAAACTTAACAAAGCTCTCCCAAAGCAATTATATGAGATCCTAAGCTCTTATTTAGATGAAAGACTGTTTGGTGTTAAACACGGGAACTAGTACTCCGAATTCAAAGAAATTGCGGCGGGAGTTCCACAAGGCCCGAATTTATTCCTACTATACACTCGCGATATCCCGCAAGAAGAGGATACTAATGTAGAAACATTCGCGGATGATACGGCTATTCTAGCTGTAGACAATTCGATTCGGTCCGCGACAAATGAGCTTCAATGATCTATCGTCAGAATATGCTTGTGGACAAAAACTTGGCGTATTGTCCTCAACGAGACAAAATCCACGCACGTTAATTTTACCTACAGAAACGTAAATAATCTACCCATATATATTGACTCGGTACAAAATCCCTTCGCAAACGAGGCTTACTATTTGGGAAATGCAAAATTGAAATGTAAATCGCATGCTAAGAAGAAACGGGAGGAGCTCGTTATCAGATTTAATCAAATGCAAATGGAAGATTTTCTAAACTCAGCATGCAAAACAAGCTGCTTTTATACAAGCAAGTTCTAAAACCGGTTTGGACGTATGGTATACAACTTTGGGGTTGCACCAAACCAAGTAATGTTAACATTTTGCAAACTTTTCAAAATAAAGTCCTAAGACAAATCGTAAATGCTCCATGGTAAATCAGAAACGCCGATATCCACAGAGATCTAAGTATAACTACCGTTGAAGACGAATTACGAAATTTCGGGCGTAACCAACACAGTTGCCTAATTGGAAATTGCAATGACGCTGTATTACAGATTCTAGATCAGAGAAATCTTCTGCGCCGATTACAAATGATAAAACCTTTTGAATTAGCGCAATGAAATGTAACCGCATGTTATTGGTATAAACAGATGCTTCCGCTGGGATGTTTCCTGCCAAACGTAATTAAATATTTTAATTAACTGCTTGAAGGAGGTGTTTTTAGAGAGTATGAATCTCACACTGCTATGAGCACGAGCGCCCGGTCCTCATAATGTCTCATGGAAGAATTTCCACCTACCCTTTGGAAAAAAAAGAAAAAAAATTGTTATAAGAAAACATTTTTAATACATATACACATTTTGGAATGAATTTGAACATTCAATCATTCAGCACTTTTTCGACGTTGGTTTTTATTGTGTTAACTAAAAATTGGATTTCTGCCAACTGATTGGAACCTGTTTATATAGTTTGAGCTCAGATAATTTAAACATTTAATTGTCATATAGTTTATTGAATTTTAAAAACAGATTTTATTTTCGTTGTGAAAAACAGAACAACTAAACTCTGTCTTCTCAAAACGACAAACAGTTGATAAGCCATTCTCATGACGCATCCAGTTGTATGTGTTCCTACAATGATAATATCTCGCTAAATATGTAAGCAAGAAATATTATATCTATCTTAGTACAAAAAACAATACGTAATAGGATTATCAAGTGAACTTAAAATTGAATTTAGTACGCGATGATTCGTATAACATTGTCCTCATGTGGTATATCGATCATTCGATAACATATGGAAGTTACTCACTCCCGTTCACTGATGCCGTTATTCCGCCCAGCTACGAAATGTAAGATACTGAATCCGCAGAAGAAAGGTCAAGTAATATCGAAATATTCGATCTGAAAGATAACAATAAAATAGCTGAAAAAAAGTTTCACTTTTGATTGTAAATTTTGTGCAAATTGGTATTTGCTGACACATACGTATATATATGTACCTACACATTCGCAGTTTGCGTATACCCGTCAAAGTAGGTTTTACATAATTTTGCACAAAAAGTTAAAAACGTAAATAAAAAACACTATTTGCATAAAAGTTTTAGTCTATTGCAGATATTTACACTTGTTTTATCCATTTTTTTCCGAGACAATTTGGTTTAATAATAACTGTGTGAAGTTTGGTTAAAAAAAACAAAAGATTGTTCCAAACTATATAACCTGAATTTGTAATGAGCAGCGAATGACTACACAAATGTGTACTTTTGTGAAATCTGGACTTTCCTTGGTGTACGATAAGTGAGAGAGTTTAATGCCTATTCTGGGCTGTAAAACAGGCGGAACCACAAGTTAAAGACAGCTTCGATTAATGGACTTTGAGATCTTTGAATTAGGCTTTTTGATTATGCGTCAAAAGATCTAAATCGGTTGAATGTAAAAATTAAATGTCTATTTGCAAAGCACTTAGCTAATGTGCAGTGGCGTAGATGCAAAATGTTTTAACTGACTGCGACCAGTATTTTATTAGTAAAGGTATTAAAAGTAATTGAACCAACAAATTTCTTAGACCAGCAGTTCCTTAGATTCTCTTGAATTATATGCACTTCCTGAATACCCAGAAATCATTTTTGTATTTATGTATTAGTGAAGTTATGGTGTAAATTGTAAATCATATATAATTCTTAGATTACCTAGTTTGCTATTTGTGTAATTTAAACAGTCCCCTCAAATGTATAAATTTATTCTAAGTTTCAAATAAATTCAATACTCTAAAAAAGGTAATGCGTGCCCCTTGAAACAACTTTCCAGTATTGTTATCTACACACAAGTTTGCAATCACTATCCAATACCACTAATTTCTTATCACAATCATGAATAAATCCATGCAATTTCGCCTTTAAAATATATCTGAAGTAAAAGCATTTCCGCCTAAATTAAAGCGGCAGTTGGTATGTTTCCATTTTTCAAATTGCTGAAACACATGTTTTTTTTTCGACAATCGCTTCAAATTCAGTTTTCAATATAATGGAAATGCGACTCATATGAAGAACGCGACCTTTAAAACGTTTTTAATTATTTCTATTGTGTATTATATATTTTAAGTTTCAAGGAAATCCGTAGTTAAGCAATTTGTTCCTCCCCTTAGGGGTGTCACTTTAAAAGATTACTGGAAGAAATGTATAATGATATTTGGTTTTTAAATTTTTTTTAAGTATTACGTATTTTTAAGCTTTAAGTAAATAAGATAAACAACCCTTAAGGGTTGCCCGTCTAAACAAAAATCAAAATGTTAAAAGAAGGTGCACGATTGCGTCATACAAAGTTTTCTCGTAAATGGGTGTGCCTTCAATCGCCTCAAAAGAATGGTAACATTTGGTCACATACCAAATTTGATTTTCTTAAAAACGACACCTACGATTTTATGTTATTCGCACATTGAACACTTATTACAAAATTGTTCAAAATACAAAAATTTATCAAAATCTTTGGAGCCGCTTTTGAGAAAACGAATTCATTATAAATTTAAGAAAATCGTTATATGAAAAAAAAAAATTAAAATCTAAGTAGCAGATGTTCTATCATTAGTTTTTTAGATTCTGGTGGTTTTATAAATTACCGTTATTCGAATTCTTAGCCTAAAACGGAGTATATGCAGTAATTTTTGGCCCCATCCCAAGTATCCTTAGTACAAAAAATGACCAAAATCCTTAAAACCATTTTCTAGGAAAATAGTGATAAGTGATTTTCGTCAAAAAAAATGTATGACAGGTACAGGTACCGTTATTTCAAACACTTTGTCCTTCGAGTTGGCGGTGTTAAACGCAAGAATCGCATCATTTTTGAAGCTGCAAGGTCGATGACCTGTTGAAGTGGTTTAACCAAGAATCTCTGGGTATAGGTAGGAACACTGCAGATTTTGTACTCAACCAGAGTAAAGTAAAGTACAAACATTTTTACGAAATTTGGTGGGGCATTAAATGTAAGACTGCAGATCTTAAAATATTTGGCTTTGAGACATTTGAAAAGCGTTTGATCATGGGTTATGCGGAAAACTCTAAAGGGTATCGAATTTGTATTCCAGCAACCATAGAAATTCAAATTATAAGAGACGTCACATACAAAAATGGCAACAACAAGCTTGATGAGGTTCAACCAACCGCCATTTTAACACATGAAACAACAGTGGTCACCATGTTGCACTTTTATTCGGGGTGGACAAATTAAATAAAAGAATTTAAGGGCGTAAAAAAAAGAAAAAAGCAAAACACGAGAAAAATTCGTAAAATTCGAATAATGGCGTGATAGAGAAATGTTAACAGAATTTCGCTGACGAGATAGAGGAGAGAGGAAAGTGGAACAGGTAGCCTGTTGGATGCTACCGGCCAATGGTTGGTCGAATCCTCGATACCTTTACGGGTGATTGCCCAGCAATTGCATCGTATCCGGTGTTATCGAACGCACCATCCATAGGCACATAAGGCAATTTCCTTTGTCAGAAAGGCTTTTTCTATCTTTTTAACAAGATAGTGAAGAGCACTCTCAGTGGATATACCTTTCCTGTACGCAAATTGACTTGAGTGAAGGGGATTAGTTAATTCTATCTGTTCCCTGATATGAACATCAATAAGTCTCTCCATAGTTTTGAGAATAAAAGATGTTAGACGTATGGGTCTATAAGATTTAGGCAGTGCACTTGGCCTATTGCCGCTTTTGGGAATGAAGATTACGTTCACCTGTCTCCAAGAGAACGGAATGTAACCCCAGTTTCAACTAGCTCTAAATAAAGCAGTGATTGATGGTAAGATTAGGTCTATGACCCTCTGAATTAAGGCTGGAAATAGACCATCACCACCAGGAGCTTTGAACGGTTTAAATTAACCAATTTCCCATCTAATTTTATCCGGGCAAAAGATCTTGCCAGATAAGCTATTAACTCTACTGGTTATGATCGTATTAGGATCCATAGCGTTTGAGTTATCGTGTTTACGACACCATCAATAGCACTGAGTCCGGCTTTTTATGCCGTGAGGGTGGCAAGCACTTGTTCATGTGGCTTTGGGATGGATCCACTCTGCCGTGCTTTATCAGCACATACAAAAATAAGCCACCTCGATTTTAGATATGAACCTGAGAACTTGGGCCATACGCAGCAGTTCCTTAGTTCAAACGAGGTGTCGATGACCGCCTTTTGGACTAGAGCCATTTGCTCTATGGAAAAGGGTTGTTAAGCCAAGTCGGTAGGAACGATACCCAACCTTACAAGGCCCGTCACCTGGCTAAAGGTGGGGACCTCAAGTATGGGACCTTTCTTGACCTTCTTGGGAGCCAATGCAGGGGGAGTTTGATCCAAGGATTTGACTCTCTTGTTGCTGGTCTTCTTTTTAATGGCAGCTTTGGCTATGGCTGATCCACTTCTCCTTCTCTGCCACGATCACATATGAAGGGGGTCTACATGACATCTCTTTCCATATTTTGATTGGATAGACCAATAGTTGACACGGTCTACGGTCTACGTTGAGGCCGTATTGTGCTCTGGAGCACATAGATTAACGGTCGTCGGGAGCCCAACAGCTTCCTGACTGGGGATACCGTCTGATTGCCCAACAGCAATATCGGAGCTTGATGCAATTACAGAGGCATCTGTCTGTTTTTATTTATTTATTTGAGAATTATTTTTGTCCCACGAGTATCCGGGAAAGGAAGGTCGCCCGTGCCGGGGCCCGGTACAGAACGGGAAGGCAAAGGTTTAAAACTGAATTTCGCCCGGTATTCGGAGTTCGCATACTAACGGCTAAGCACTCTCTTGGTCACGCATCCCTCAACGTATGCTATTCCACCTAGGAGTTGGAGTTTTGTTAATGAGGTTTGCTCCCCATCCATGGTTCTTAGTTAGCTGCTCGTCAATAGCCTGTCTGCCATGGGTGACCCTTCTGAAGACAAAAATCCTCGACAGCATAGCCCATTGAGTCATTGCAACATTAAGCCTCCGCACCGTCGTCTTTAAAAAGACGCACATGTCAAGGTGCCCACCCCTTGTTAAGGAGTAAAGTTAAAGAAGGAGGTAAAAGTCAAAAACTTATATTATTTTTTTTGGAGGGAATGCTATATCAGGAGCTGCTAGTATTAAAGGAACTAATGAATTACCACCAAGCATAAATGGTATTACTACAAAAAAAAAAATTATAACAAAAGCATGTGCAGTAACAATAACATTATAAATTTGGTCATCTCCAATTAATGCATCTGGATGGCCTAATTCTGCACGAATTAATAAACTTAAAAAAGTTCCTACTATACCTGCTCAAATTCCGAATAAGAAATATAAAGTACCAATATCTTTATGATTAGTTGAAAATAATCTTTGTTGCGATTAAATGGTTGAAAATATAGGCAATAAACTATAAATTTAATTATAAGAAAGAATTCTTTTTAATCAAGTTTTATAGTCATGTATGATATTAGATTGCATTTCTAAAGCAATAATTAAAAACTATTAAATCTTAAATGAAAGCGTTGAAGGCTATTAGTTTATTTTACTTAAAGTTTTAAATTTAATAATAAGAGAATCTAAAAACAAATAGTCCAAATGTAGAAATAAAAGAAGAAATTAAGTATGAATTTAATAAAAAGTTATTTCAATAAATATTAAAAGTTCAGTTATTTTCTAAATTATTAAGTATAAATGTTGTTTAATATAAACGTAAGTAAAAAAATAATTTAATTAATCTTTAAAAAAATTATGATATTTAGCATAAAAAATTGGTTATTTAATTTTATTGGATAGTAATTCATTTAGGGATAAATCCTAGGAACGGAGGTAAGCCTCCAAGTGATAATAAATTTAAAAATAATATAAATTTTCAATTGTTATTAAAAAAATAATGAAAATAATTGATTAATATGGAATAATTTAAATATATTAATCAAAATATGGAAGGAGATGTCATGTGGACCCCCTCCATATGTGATCGTGGCAGAGAAGGAGAAGTGGATCTGTCTACCTCCGACACATCCACCATAACTGATAACTGCAGTGTAGCATCCGAAAAGTCGTGTTGCACTTCCATTGGGAAAAGTCTCGGGGGGCTGCAGATCACACAACGTCGATATGTGAAGATAAGCGGTTTCCAAAACAGACGCTTCAAATTAGCTTTGTGGAATGGCTTAGACAGAGAAAGTGCTCTTGCCGTAGCCAAAGCCGCCATTAAAAAGAAGACCAGCAACAAGAGAGTCAGATCCTTGGATCAAACTCCCCCTGCATCGGCTCCCAAGAAGGTCAAGAAAGGTCCCATACTTGAGGTCCCCACCTTTAGCCAGGTGACGAGCCTTGTAAGGTTGGGTATCGTTCTTACCGACTTGGCTAAACAACCCTTTTCCACAGAGCAAATGGCTCTAGTCCAAGAGGCGGTTATCGACACCTCGATTGAACTAAGCAACTGCGGCGTATGGCCCAAGTTCTCAGGTTCATATCTAAAATCGGTGTGGCTTATTTTTGTATGTGCTGATAAAGCACGGCAGAGTGGATCCATCCCAGAGCCACATGATCAAGTGCTTTCCACCCTCACGGCACAAAAAGCCGGACTCAGTGCTATTGACTGGAGGGTTGTTCTATAGATCCTAATACGATCATAATCAGTTGAGTTAATAGTTTATCTGGCAAGATCTTTTGCCCGAATAAAATTAGATGAGCAATTGGTTAATTTAAATCGTTCAAAGCTTCTGCTAGTGATGGTCTATTTCCAGCCTTAATTCAGAGGGTCATAGACCTAATCTTACCATCAATCACTGCTTTATTGATGTTCATATCAGGGGAGAGATAGAATTAACTAATCCCCTTCACTCAAGTCAATTTGCGTACAGGAAAGGTAAATCCACTGAGGGTTGTCTTCACTATGTTGTTAAAAAGATAGAAAAAGCCTTTCTGACAAAGGAAATTGCCTTACGTGCCTATGGATGGTGCATTCGATAACACCGGATACGATGCAATTGCTGGGCAATCACCCGTAAAGGTATCGAGAATTCGACCAACCATTGGACGGTAGCATCCAACAGGCTACCTGTTCCACTTCCCTCTCTCTCTATCTCGTCAGCGAATTTCTGTTGACATTCCTCTATCACGCCATTATTCGAATTTTACCCATCGGCGCAGCGGCGGCTTAAATGAATTAAAATTAATATCAAATCAAGGTGTAGTTTATTTTTAAATACAGATGAGTTACAATAAAATTTCTTATTGGATTTAAATATGGAAAATTTAATTAAATTGGATTTATAGAGATAAATAATTTGATTTTAGCTCTAAAATATGTACATATCGCCCATCACTCTTTTTATATAAGATAAGATAAATCGTAACATAGTAGATGTACTGGAAAGTTTATCTATAATCAATTTAAAGCTTATTAAGAAACGCAGTTAATTTGCATTAAAAAGATTTTTGAGCAAATCAATATAAATTGAATTATATATTGTGTTATTTTAATAAATTAATTATTAAAAACAATTTAAAAAAAAATTTTTAAGTATTTTTTATAGAAAAAATAATATTAATTATAGTTTATTAGTATTGTTAAAAAAATTGAAAAATTATTATTTGAAAAGAAAATTTTATTTATTGTATATTGTGTATCAGAGTGTATTAAATATAAAATATTTAAAATTATTGATATCGATTTTAAAAGATTTAATAAATTATAAAAGTTAATGTAATAAAATTATTTTAAATAATTTGTTAGAAATGAAGTGTTATTCGTTTTTAAAGGTATCTAATTTTTTAAGAAGTAAATATAATTTAGTTTTTTAAAAATTATTAAATTAATTTTTTAATTTAATAATTTTTAAACAATAGTATTTTATAAGCTATAAAATAAATTGTTATAAATACTAAATAAGAAATATGTTTTGAAGTATCGATTTTTATTAAGTTTGTTATAAATTCATTTTTGTATAACATTATTTATTATATTTAAATTTTTTATAAAAATATTTATTTTAATTTTAAAAATAAATTAATAGTGATATAATTGGTATATGAAAATTTATATGATTTAATTTTTTTGAAAAGTTTAAGTAAAAAAATCGGCAACAAATAATGTCCGCCTGTTTAACAAAAACATATCTTTTTGAAATTAATTTAGAGTCTAACCTGCCCAATGATTTTTTATTAAATGACCGCACTATTTTAACTGCGCTGAGGTAGCACAATCATTAGTCTTTTAATTGAAGGCTGGAATGAATGGTTAGACTAAATATTAAGTGTTTCATTTAAATTTACAATAGAATTTTATTTTTTAGTCAAAAAGCTAAAATTTATTTAAAAGACGAGAAGACCCTATAAATCTTTATATTTATTTTATTTTAATTTTAAGATTAAGTTAGTCATTATAATAATAAAATATTTGATTGGGGTGGTAGTAAAATTTAATGAACTTTAAAATTTAAGGTCATAGAATTATGAATAATTGATCCATTTTTAATGATTAAAAACTTAAGTTACTGTTATTCCTAACAGCGTAATTTTTTTTGGAGAGTTCATATTGATAAAAAAGATTGCGACCTTGATGTTGGATTAAGATATAATTGTAGGTGTAGCCGTTTAAATTTTAAGTCTGTTCGACTTTTAAAATCTTACATGATCTGAGTTCAAACTGGTGTAATCTTTAATTAGGTTTTATATTTTAGTACGAAAGGATGAAATATAAAAATAATAAGATTTGTAAGAAACTATTTTGGCAGATTAATGTAATAAATTTAGAATTTATAAATGTAAAGATACAAATTTACAAATAGTACTTGTTTTATATAGAAATTATTTTATCTTTTATTATAAATATAATTTATATTATTTATTTGTGTTTTAGTAAGAGTGGCTAAAGTTTTAGGATACTTTCAAATTCGTAAGGGGCCAAATAAGGTAGGTTTTATAGGAATACCTAAACCTTTTTGTGATGCAATTAAATTATTTACAAAAGAACCAACTTCTACTTTATTATCAAATTATATTGCTTATTATTTTTCTCCCATTTTTTTATTATTTTTATCATTATTATTATGAATCTGCATACATTTTTTTATTAAGTATTTTCATTTAATTTAGGTTTATTATTTTTTATGTGTTGTACAAGTTTAGGAGTTTATACTGTTATAATTGGTGGTTGATCGTCTATTTCTAATTATGCGTTATAAGGGAGTTTACGTTCTATTGCCCAAACTATTTCTTATGAAGTTAGATTGGCCTTAGTTTTATTATCTTTTGTTTTTTTAATTAATAATTATAATATATAATATTTTTATTATTATCAATTTTATGTATGATTTTTTTTATTATTTTGTATCTTTTAGCTTTTATTTGATTAATTATTTCGTTAGCAGAAACTAATCGTACACTGTTTGATTTTGCTGAAGGTGAATTAGAATTAGTTTCTGAATTTAATGTTGAATATAGAAGAGGAAGATTTGCATTAATTTTTTTATCTGAATATACAAGAATTTTAATTATAAGGATATTATTTTCTTTAATTTTTATAGGTGGGGATATTTTTAGATTATTATTTTATTTAATATTAATATTTATTTCTTTTGTTGTTATTTGAGTACGTGGTACTTTTTTTTATTGGGTTAAACATTTTTTTAAATTTAATTTAATTAAATTTAATTAAATTTTTAATTTAAATAATTTTTTTTAGTAAAGTTAATAGAAAATTATAGTTTCTTTATTATTTTTTTCAAAACATACACTTATTTAAGTTCATTAACTAATTTATTAATTTAATAAATTATCTCATCATTTACAAATTTAAGGGTTTACCATAGATTATAGGAAATATAATACTGTTAAAATTTCGCCAATAATAATATAAGGGCCTTCTACTGGTCGAGCTCCGATTCATGTCAATAAAATTACAATAATAAATATAATTCAAAATAAAATTTGGTTAATTGCGTAAATTCTAATACCTCGGAATTTTCTGAAATTTTAAAATGGCATAATTATTAAAATTGCAATTGATATAACTATTGCAATAACTTCTCCAAGTTTATTAGGAATTGATCGTAAAATTGCATAAGCAAATGAAAAATATCAACAGCGAATCCTCCTCAATCCGCCTTAGTATGGGATAGCTGATAATAAATTAGTAATTACTGTGGCACCTCAAAAGATATTTTTCCTCAGGGTAATATATATCCTATGAATGCTGTTCCTATTACTAAAAATAAAATAATAGTTCCAGAAAGTCATATTGGAGTAAATAAATATGATCCATAATATATTCCTCGTCCTACATGAAGATAAATGCAAATAAAGAAAAAAGATGCTCCATTAGCATCTAATGTTCGTAATAATCATCTATAATTTACGTTTCGACAAATATGGTCTACTCTGTTAAAAGGTAGTCTGATGTCTGCAGTGTAATATATAGCTTCAAATAATCCAGTAAAAATTTGGATAATTCAACATAATCCTAATAATGATCCAAAATTTCATCATACAGGAGATTAATTGGTGATGGTAAATCAACTAAAGAATTATTAGCGATTTTGAAAATAGGATGATGAATTCGTATTAGTTTATTCATTAGTTAGTTTATTATACGAAGAGGCCCATAAAATAATTTAGTAATTTTTACAGTTACAATTAATGTAATTAGTAAATAATTAATTAATATAATTGTAATTATATTTGTTGGATAATTGTATAATTTATTTAAATTTAATCAATTTTCTCAGATAAATCTGTTAATATTCGTAATTGAAATTATTTCGTTATTTATTGAATTAAATTTTAAAATAATTTTGTCAATAAATAAAATAATAATTATTATAGATAATATAAATACAAATATTATTATAATTATTTTTATTGATAGAGAGAATATTTCATTTGAAGCTAAGGATGTTACATAAATAAATAAAACTAGTATTCCCCCAACAAAAATTAAAAATAAAATATAGGAAAATCAAAAACCTGAAATACAACAAATAAAAATTGTTAGAATAAGTAATAATATTCCTATTCTTAAAGGGTGCTTTATTTGTATAAAAATAAATCTAAATATAAAGGTTATTCTGTAAACGATTAATTGTATAATATCAAGCAATAGTTTATTTAAAATATTAATTTTAAAATATTATTTTTAAAATATTAATTCCTGCTTTATTTTTAATTTTAGGGTGGGGGTATCAACCTGAACGTTTACAAGCTGGGATGTATTTATTATTTTATACATTATTGGTTTCATTACCTATATTATTTTCAATTTTTTATTTGTATAAAAATGTACATACAATACATTTTTATTTATTAAATAATATAAATTTTAGACTTTTCATTTTATACATGTCTTAAATTTTATATTTTTTAGTAAAAATGCCCAAATTTTTGGTTCATTTATGATTACCTAAGGCGCATGTAGAAGCTCCGGTTTCTGGTTCAATGATTTTAGCTGGTATTATATTAAAATTAGAAGTTTATGGTTTGTTACATGTTTTTAATTTTTTACAAATTATAGGATTAAAGTTTAATTTTTAATATATATTAATTAGATTAGTAGGCGGAGTTTTAATTAGTTTAATTTGTTTACGTCAAACTGATTTAATATCTCTAATTGCTAGAGGTTTATTAACTACGACTTATTGGGGAATTTGTGGATCTTATACTTTAGTAATTGCCCATGGATTATTTTCTTCGGGTTTATTTTGTTTAGCCAATATATTATATGAACCACGGTATACGTAGTTTGTTAATTAATAAGGGCTTATTAAATTCTATGCCTTCAAAAACATTATAATGATTTTTATTATGTTCAGCTAATATAGCAGCTCCTCTGACTTTAAATTTATTAGGAGAAATTTCTTTATTAAATAGGATTGTTAGATGATCTTGGCTAACAATGATATTGTTAATATTTTTCTCTTGTTTTAGAGCAGCTTATACTTTGTATTTGCATGCTTAAAGTTAACATTGTAAATTTAATTCAGGTGTTTATTCTTTTAGTATAGGGTTTAATCGAGAATATTTATTATTATTTTTACATTGATTTCCTTTAAATTTATTAGTATTAAAACCTGAAATATGTTTATCATGATTATAAAAAGTTTCAAAAAATCTTGATTTGTGGTGGCGATGGTCCCTTAAGAACGATACGACCACGAATGATGTAGATAGAAATAAACCCGAGGGGATCAAATATCCGCATGATAGTCCTGAGAATTTCTCTCATCGAAATCGTAAAGGTCGGCAGCAACATCTTTTCAAAAAGTGCAAGGTCCAAGTTGCAAACAGCAGCAAAGGCAAAAGGTTGGTGCGTAAGCACTTTGCTGGCCATCTATGACGAAGATTGTTGTCTACTCGTATCCGAAGATTCTAGCGGCGTAACCAGATCGTGAGGCAAATTAACCACCTTTCTGTGAGGAAAACTGCGAAGTCATTAAGAGAAGTATGTGAAATGGATGATTCGCTTTTACGACAGTCTTGGCACAAGCCGGAACCCAACTTACAGGCGAGATCAGTAAGAACGTACCGTAAGAAAGATCTTCATCCTTCTTCATGTCGGCTACAAAGCCGTTAACTTTCACTGCCCACAAGTGAATATTCGCATGTTAATATTCGGAAATAATAATAAAAAACATAAGGAAAGGCTACAGTCCGCTTGGGGCCAACAGTACGATACCCTATCCATATCCCTATATGCCCCAAAGAAAAACGCATTAAGAAGGTGATGGATATCATTTCATTCTATGAAATTTATAAAAAAAAAATTTTATTTATAAACTTTTAACACTTTACCATTTTGGGACCCTAAGGAGTATATGCCCTAAATTTCAGCTTCCTAGCATAAATTTAAAGGCCTCAAAAGTTGATACGGACTGACGGACGGACGGACATTGGTAAATAGTCTAAGGATTTGGTCCTGATCATAAATATATATACTTTTATGGGTCTACGACGAATATTAAGGGGTGTTACAAACTATGTGTCAAAATTAATATACCCTTAGGATAGGGTATAAAAAAGCTCGCAGTGAGTTCATGAAAGCGATATTATCCAAAGAGCACGTCAGCCGGTCACTTACCAGCTGATAAGCTTCCTTTTTCAATGCTTTTCGTAAGCGAGCGACGTTCTACTTGCTATTATACTTCCCTTCGATAGTGATTGATTTAAATACATCTTTAAAGTAAGGCCATTCCCAGTAAGGCCAGCCCCTGTAGTAGGAGTCGACTGTAAATGCTCGCCATCATCAGGAATTGAAAAATTCACAGGTTTATGATGAGAGCGCTGAATAGTTTGCAGCACTTTCAGCTTCTCACTGGAAAACCTGGCTGCAGGTCGGCTCGAGGTACTAGGTTTAACACACAATGCTGGCTCTTGATGAACAGTCACTGAAATAGTATCCAGCTTCAATTTCATCTCCTCCTCCATCTGCGACTGCTTCCATTAATTCATCCATAGTAGCTTCCAGATTGTCCTGCTCAGGGGTTGCCATACCAGCGTCCTCGCCCTGCTGCTGTGGACTGTAACCCTCCTCCTTTTAACCCAGGTGCGTATTTACTAGGGTCAAATCTAGCACATGAAAATGCTGCAGCGATCACAACTTACCATGTGTGAGTCGTATACTTTACTACATTTTGCCGCCCTGCAGCTACGAATCTTTCCCGTCATCTTGAAGAAAATTGAGCATTAATGGGAAAAAATACCAGGGATAAAATAAAATAATATTGGTCCTTAACCCAAGTCCAAAAAACGCCGGTAATGAATATTGTAGAACGATTCACCAGTTGAAATCCTTAAAATCCAATAAAAACAAATTAGCCTCTCTGGTGAAATACAATTTTATTTTCTTAAATTCAGAATTTATATTTACAAATTAGCAATTTAAAGATCAGTGTCCCTTAAATTGAACAAATTCAGTGCAATTGAATTTTCTGTTTACTTGAGATATGAGGTTAAGGGCCGAAGGCTAAGGAAATGTCCAAACCGCAGCGAGAAAAGATAATTAATAGCAAAGTGTTGTCAAAACCTCTTCCACAGACATACGCTGAGGCAGCGTTCCGTCTTTGTTTATAAAATACAGCATTGAGCGTTCAATAAGCACAAAAATCGAGCAAGTTAATATTCATGATTACGGTTCCTGTTAAAAATAATAGACAAACTTATGATATTGCGTCTATTTATATCCCTCCAAGGGAAAAGATAGAAAAAATTGATTCACGAGTATTTTTAACTCACTCACACGGAACTTTGCTGTCGGTGGTGATTTTAATGCAAAACACACCTTCTAGGGTTCACGATGCATTTCACCAAAAGGAAAAATGAATCCGGTATGCAATTTGGAGTAGACTTTTACACGTCAGGCAAACCGACGTATTGGCCTACGGATATGGCAAAAACTGCAGATCTTATAGATTATTACATTTTAAAAGGGATTTCCGAAAGCTTTGTTAAAATTGAAAAATGTTTCGATCTGTCTTCTGATCACTCGCCTATCATTCTGACAATTAGCGCCTGCTTATTGAAAAAGGAGGCCCCACCCAGACTTTCTAGCGTATCAACTTTAGAAAAGACTGCGAAAATCAAATCGATCTTAACGTGTCTCTTCAAACGCCAATTGAACTTGAACTCGAAGTCGATCAATTTATCGGAATTATACAAAGCCTGGTATTATAATCCTTATAAACGGATAACAAAATCAAAAAGAAAAGAAAAGCGCGTAAAAAATGGCAACAATCTCGCGCTCCGCAGTATAAAACAATATTAAATAATCTATGCAGCACTTTAAAAGAAAGATTCAGGACTTTAAAAATCGCGAAGTTTCTTCATACCTTGAAAGTCTCACCGGGTACAAGAGTTTGAACTACCCGTTGTGGAAAGCTATAAAAAGCATCAAAAAGCCAAAATCGCAAGCGCCTCCTATCAGAAAAAATAATGGCGAATGGGCGAAACGAGACAAAGAAAAAGCTGACATTTTTGCCCATCACTTAGAAGAAACGTTTATGCCCTTTGACGGTCAAGATATGGCCTTAGAGGGGATACCTGACAATTTTAAAATTAAAAGTGTATCACTGGCTGAACTGTGCTATGAAATAAAAAAATTGAAACTAAACAAAGCTCCTGGATACGATTTAATTACGGAAAAGAGTTGCCTAGGAAAGCACTTACTATGTTTGTTTATCTCATAAATGCTTCGTTTAGGTAATTATACGTGCAACGACAATGAAAAGTAGCTGAGGTCATATGGTCCCAAACCCGGGTAAATACCCATATGACAAGAAATCGTAAAGACCAATATCTCTTTTACCAATTATGTCAAAAGTATTTGAAAAAATTGTACTAAAACGGTTACACACCATTATCGAAGAGTGCCGAATTATTCCTGATCACCAATTCGGGTTCAGAATTAAATACTCTACATTCGACCAGGTTTTTCGAATAACCAATGAAATTGAAAAAGCCCTTGAGGAGAAAAAAATATGCTCTAGCGTTTTTTTCGACGTTTCCCAGGCTGTTGATAAAGTATGGCTAAAATTAGCCTCTCCCAAACAAATATACGAGATTTTAAGTTCTTATTAAACGAATACTCCGAATTCAAAGAAATCGCGGCAGGAGTTCCACAAGGAAGCGTCCTGGGTCCGATTTTATTTCTAATCTTAACTCGAGATGTTCCGCAGGAAGTAGCAAAGCAAATAACATCAAAATTTTACAAACTTTTCTAAACAAAGTGCTAAGAAAAATTGTTAACGCAACGTGGTATATTAGAAATAGTGATATCCAAAGAGATTTGGATGTGACAACCGTCGAAGATGAAATTAAATCATTTGCCCATAAGCAACAGACTCGCCTTCGCGGTCATTGCAATAACGAAATGATTTATATTTTGAACGATACAAATTTACTACGCCGGCTTCAACGGGTAAAACCATTTGAATTAGCGCAGTAACATTTGACCGCGTGTTTTTGGCGGTACGAGCAGTAGTTGTAGTATAAAGCAATTTGAAGTGAGGTGTTTTTAGTGAGTAAAAATCTCACACTATTATGAGCACGTGCGGTGCGGTCCTCATAGTGTCTTATGGATGATTTTCCACCAAAAAAAAAAATGAGGTTATGATATAACATGAGGAATTAAAACTATTGGAGGCTGTTCAGCCTCGCTTTTTATGTCATATGGTGGTAGACTCTCTGCTTACGGCTCTCAATCTTCCTGGAAACTATACTCAAGCTTGTGCAGATGATTCTTCTTACATTTGATCGATGTTTGGTGCACTAGAAATGGGCTTTCAGTTAATCCTCTATAAACCACGGTTTTTCTCTTTATGGGAAGGAAGAAGGTCAATGGTCTGTCCCAACTCATCCCGATCTCCGATGAAGTCAACTTTCTGGGAGTAATTCCCTGGAAAACACTTCTATTTTCCAAGAATAGAAAACCGATAAACACTGTCGGCTTTCTGGCAGTGCAGAGGTACTTTTGGAGAGTCATAAGGCCTATCTTTGGGAAAGGTCCTTTGGATCTACACGGCCATGGTAAGACCACTGCTCTAATCTGGGTGCTTCATTAAGGACAAAACTTCTTTCAAAAAACGCATTGTTTTTCTACGCAGCACTCACTTTGGAAATAAGTTTTCAATATAAGATTTCGAGCAGGAAACAGCTGTCAGTATTAAAATAACCTATGATTAAAGAAGAAACCACAAGATGGCCCCACCTGTATATTACGGGGTGTACGCTATAAACCAACTCTCGCTTAAGGAGTACCATGCGCAAAAGAATTTTGAAGAACTTACTCGAGGATCATCCTTTGACCCCTATCTTATGGTTAAGCACTCCATGTAATAGCTTCGGTCAGACTCTGAAGCAGGGAAGGAATTTTTCAACTCTGAGGAGGGTAGGTGGAAAATCTTACATGAGTAGTCATAGTAGTGTGAGATTTTTACTCAATTAATAAATACCTCCTGTTTAGTTGTAAAGTAAGTAAGAAAGAATGTACACTAAGCCTTACGCAAAATTATTAGTGATAGAACATAGAGGGCAATCAACATTTTGTAGGGTGTCAAATCAACCATTTTGTAATGTTTGGCCTTTCTGGAAATAAAGTATTAAGCTTCTTCTTGAACCAGCATTCTGAGAGAATAAACGTGTTAATTTTTTGTTCATTCGAACCATATCAATCCGCGCTGATTTGTAGAAAAATTATATCGCTTTACTTTAGCTGAGTTAACACGTGATTAATTGATCTGTCTCAAAGCTGTTTCCAACAACACATGCACACATGCAGCTTACACAAACACACACATTTAAACATAACTTCTGCATCTCATCATAACACCCATCTCAGCACATCGCCCAGCATATCACACGCTGCAATATTACATTATCTCAGCCATAAATTAACCTGTATACATCTTCTCGGCATTATCACATTATCAGCCATACATTCACCTGTATAACATCATCTCTGCATCTTAGCATTATCACGTCCGTCTCAGCACCTCACCCAGCATATCACACTCTTCGCAATATACCATCATTTCGGCATCTCAGCATTACACTCATCTCAGCACCTCACCTAGCATATCACACTCATCGCAATATACCGTCATTTCGGCATTTCAGCATTACACCCATCTCAGCATTACACTCATCTCAGTACCTCACCCAGCATATCACACACTGCAATATCACATCCTCTCAGCCATACATTCATCTTAGTACCGGATTCATCTCGCCATCACGTCATCTTAACAACACAGCAAGTCAGCATCACATACATTTAAATTCATCACAGCATCAGAACCCATATCCTCTTCACATCGTCTTAACAACACAGCAGCTTAGCATCACATACATCTAAGTATTATTCAACTCAGATAAAGTTAGTACTACAAATAATTTTTGTGCGAAAATAGTATTTTTGTATTAATTGAAAGCATATAGATTATTATTTACTATTCATACTGGTCATTATTATTACTATCTGATATATATATACACATATATATAAGATCTTATAAATCCTGAAAGTGCTTGTATTGGTATATCTTACGGTTTTACGCGGTCAAGTTAAAATTATTCTCAAAGAAGTTATCTTTGAATTTTCATGCTGTTCTTTTACAATTTCCACTCCGGAAGCATATCAAAGAGAGCTGAACACTTTATGAATATATGCATACTGCCGTGTACATTTATCATGCAAAGCTCACCCCAGTGCAGAAAATATTTCATCTCCGGACAAAAACCAAGGGTGATGCTGCTAGCTTCTACACATCAAATCGATTTTTACCACCACGCCCACTCGTTTTGAAAAACCTGATCGCAGATTTACATCCCTACTCCATTGATTTAGAAAACAAACTTCAACAAACTTAAGATTTTCCTCTTGCCGATCCGTTTTTCCATAGGATTTCAAAGATAGATGTATTTATCGAAGCGGATTTATAGCCTTTTAGTATTCGGGAGAGTATAAAATATAAGGTTCTTAACTCCCTTATGGCACAGAATAACGTATTTGGATGGCTGCTACTTGGACTGATTCCTGAGCCCATAAAATCACGATATAAAATCCTTCACAACTGTGGTCTCATTTTTGAACGAAGCGTCCTTAAACACAGATCTTCAGAAATTTCGGGAAGTGGAAGAGCTTCCTAAAGTATCTATGCTCACTGCAAATGAACAGTTTTGTGGGATCTTATAAAAACAATCAACCCTTAGGGATCCGACGGGTCTTATGTGGTTAAACTGTCTTTTAAAGAGAATTTTTCCAAAGAGATATTTAGACAAACCCCAATTCAATCAGGAGTACGACTCAGTCTTGTCGGAATATGCAATATTACGACATATAAAACTCACTGACTCTATTGAAGCAACTTTACCTACCACATAATTCCGTCATTAAACCTGGTAGTCTCACAACAAAAATAAATATTACAGGTATCCATTAAAGGACGATTCACATGAGAGCGAATTGCGAATAGGCAAACCTTGAACAAATCAATTTTAATATATTTATGAATAAAAAATATCTATTGCTTCAACCACAAAAGCACTATATATAATTTATCTAACATCCTATCTAAAAAAAACCTGAGTCCTAATTAATTTAAATAGCAATATTTACAATTACAAAAATTTTCCCGCGAATTGAAAATTCTTGCCGCGAACTTTCACTCTTTATTCACAATCCGCATACAATAGACGCAATCCACAAAACCGCGAATGAAAAATTCGTCCGAACATAACCTTAAAATTGACCATCTTGCTGCAAGCATTCACATATCAGATTCGCGGGTACCTGCGACCAAAAAAAGTTATCATGTGAAAGAAATGTCAGAATTTACGAATATTCGCTTGTTCGCAGTTCGCTGTTCGCTCTAATGTGAATGATCCTTAACAAAAAGAGTTTATATGGCCAACCAACCTGCGCCAACTCTTCAAGCCGATATCATTCTGCTTCTTATGCGATGGCGCTTTTACAAAAAGGTTTTCAGAAAATGTACCGACAGATTTTGGTCACCCGCTGGTCATACTCGCTTTCAACCAGTCTTATTCCGCAAAACATCGTTTGAGGAGGTTAAGGATTTCGAACTTAAAACATTCACATTCGGAATAAACAGCAATTCGTACACTACTGTAGTTAGATGCCTCTTGGCTTTATCCATATTCGAACGAGATTTTTACGTCGATGATATGCTTTCCGGAGCCCACGAATGATATGTTGGGATCCGCAGCGTTTAGCCTTACAAAATGGACATCTAACTGCCATGATCTATTAGAACATCTTCCCGATGACTCTCTGTATACAAACGATTTTTTACTATTTGATGAAAAAGTTCCATTAAGACTCTCGGTATTTGCTGGAATGCATCCAATCACTACTTCTCTGTCTCTGTCAAACCTATTCGATCCAGCTGGGTGACTAGCCCCAGTAGTCATTGCTGCAAAAATGCTTATGCAAAGATCTGCAAAGATGGAACTGATTGGGATGACGGTCCAATCACTGGACGAAGGTGGGTGGGTTTGGGTGCTAAAAGTAAAAAACCTAATAAAAAAATGTATTTGAAGCTGTAAGCCATGTATTCTGTATAAAAATAAGTTGCAAGCTCAATTAATAGGTGCTTTGCCTGAGGAAAGAACATCACTTAGTCTTCCGCTTACCAACACTGATTTGATTTTGATATTGATTTTGCGGGCCCGTTTCCGATATAAACCTATAATAGTAATCATTCCATTCGTTTGCTGCTGTCCTGCTTGGCTATAGTAGGTGTCGTATGTGTATGCGTGAACTTGCTATGGTTGGGTAGGGTATCATTTGGCATTTATAAAAGAGTTTTTTTTTATTGTACGCCCATGCAATTCACAATAAACCAGCTGCTTTTTCATTAAGTGAAACATATATAGGTCAGTATTGATACTGATTTAACAGCGTTTAGTCTGCCCGGATATAACTTAGTGCCAGTATTCTTTTCACATCGCGGTCTCGCTTGTAAATGAGCGTTCAAAACGCCAAAACTCTCGACTTATTTCATACCTCTCATCCTGATAAATACACTTTAAATGTATAATCGCCTCTAGGTTTGTCAGACCATTGTATCATATCAGCGAATTTCTCGTACTCCAACCGTACAGAACCGTTGTTCTGTAGTTAAAGAACAAGCTCCTAAAAGAACCGTATGGCAATACGAGAAAGCCAATTGGAAGTTTTAAACAGTTTCTTTAGGAATTTAAACTGGTCATTGTGCTTCATTCACAACGACGTTGATGCCGCTGCCCATATGATTACAAATTTAATTCAACTGGATAAGAAACGCTTTATTCTGAATAGGATAAAGAGTATCAAACCTAAGGCTGAACACATACCAGAGCAGTCAAACCGTTTATATATGTACAGGCAAGAAAACATGTTTTTTTTTCAACACACACCAACCGAAGCACAGTGTAACAAAAAATGACTTCGCTTTTTTGTTTCGTTTGGTTTGCGTTGAGACGAAACAAAACTAATATTGCGACTTCTTCATAGTGTTGTTCAGTATGTTGTCCAATACAGACGATGAAGTTGTGCCAGTTTTATTTAATTTGATTGAAGTTTGTGAGATTCATGAAGCACAAAGTAGAGAGTGGTGGGTTCATCGTTACAATCAAAAGCGAGATGCATGAAGAGGACATCATTAAAAACCTAATAGCAGAATTAGGGACTTACCCTGATAAATTAAAAATTTCACAAGAATGAAGATTGAAACATTCGATTACTTCCTTGGGTTAATTCAAAATTGAAAATGCAACAAGATACCAACTACCAAAAAAGCATAAATTCTGGTGAAAGTTTATTTAAAACACTACGATAAGTAAACATTTTTCAATAATAATTTTATTTGAATGTCTTTATCTTTGTATTTATATATTTATTGGGCTTCTAGCTTCGATTAAATAAATTAACTACGTTCATTGTGCACGAAAACTCGCAAATAAATAAAAGCCAATGCAAAAAAAGCAACAGCAACGAATTTCTGTTACAGAAAAACAACGATCCAGCTATCGACAACCGAGCATGTTTTTTGTTCCGCCTTTGTTATTTTGCTTTGTCGTATGCGGTGTGCGATGCGCCATAAGGAAGTATGTAATAATCGGCAACGACAGTGGTTTGAAACGTTTTGTTGCGTTCGGTGTGTGTTGGTCGCATAAAAATACAAGTATTTTCGATGATGCACATCGAATCAAAAACAGGTTTTTTGTTTCGCCTGCTCTGGTGTGTGTTGGTTTATAAGAATCAATGGATTGTTCTTTGATACGGCAAGAAAACATGTTTTGACTGCTCCGGTGTGTGTTTAGACTAAGGAGAACACGTGGTGTGACTTGAGCTGTAAAGAAGCTATCAGGGCTAATGAGGTAAGTTTTCGTTCATTTAAGGCCAACCCAACTGAGAAAAACCGAAAAAAATTCAATCGCGTTTAATCGTCCAAAACATGACTACAACGCTCATATCTGGTCTGGTGCCCCAAAAACATATTTGGCGCTACTGGATGGGATTCAAAAACGTGCGATTTAACTTATTGGCGATAGCGACATTGCGAGTTCGCTTGGCTCTCTTAGTTATCGTCGGAATGTCTCCTGCCTATCGCTGTTTTATCGCTACTTCCCCCATAAGCGCTCAAACGCATTAAACTCTACAGCGTTCAACCGCAATTCGCCATGCTAGTAATGCACATCAGTTCACCCTTAAGCCTATATTCGGACGGACAGTGATATAGAAGGATTCGTTTCTTAGCTGTACAATACGAATGTGGAATGCTCTGCTTTTGATGCACATTATAGTTTACCCGCACTGTGTTACTTCATTACAATCCCTTTAGTGCGCGTAAATTATCAAAAATAAATTATCACCGCTTTCTTGCAAATGTGTAAGACATTGTTTCCTTGACATTGATTCATTTCCTCCGTGGTGGCCCGCTGTATGCAGTACTATTGTAGTAGTCAGGCGTTTCTTAACGCAACAAAAATGTAGTGATACAATGTATAAGGTTGCATGCACAAAAAAAAGCACCATTTGCATCACAAACAAACATGTTGCTTTGACATTTTGTTTAATTTATTATACCCTATCCTAAGGGTATATTAATTTTGACACATAGTTTGTAACACCCCTTAATATTCGTCGTAGACCCATAAAAGTATATATATTTATGATCAGGACCAAATCCTAAGACTATTTAGCAATGTCCGTCCGTCCGTCCGTCCGTCCGTCCGTCCGTATCAACTTTTGAGGCCTTTAAAGTCATGCTAGGAAGCTGAAATTTGGAGCATATACTCCCTAGGGTCCCGAAATGGTAAAGTGTTAAAAGTTTTTAAATCCGCCCACTGCCACGCCCACAATTTAGAAAAAACCGTTTTAAGGCTTAAGTTAGAGAGATAAAGTTGTAAAACCTTCACAAGATATGTAGGTACTACCCACCTTTATTAATTTGTCATATAAAGTTTTTTGCCACGCCTACTTTTTGTGGGCGTTTTTCACTAAAATGCTGTTTTGTTTGAAAATTTTCATAGAAATCGAAAAAAAATGTTTAACAATATATTTAGCAAATATTTTTTCCAATAAATCGCCCATACAAAGTTTTTGGCCACGCCCACTTTTTGGGGGCGTTTTTCACTAAAATGCTGTTTTCTTTGAAAATTTTCATAGAAATCGAAAAAAAATGTTTAACAATATATTTAGCAAATATTTTTTCCAATAAATCGCCCATACAAAGTTTTTGGCCACGCCCACTTTTTGGGGGCGTTTTTCACTAAAATGCTGTTTTCTTTGAAAATTTTCATAGAAATCGAAAAAAAATGTTTAACAATATATTTAGCAAATATTTTTTCCAATATATCGCCCATACAAAGTTTTTGGCCACGCCCTCTTTTTGGGGGCGTTTTTTCAAAAAAAAATTTTTTTTTTCTTTAAATTTCATAGAATGAAATAAAATGCTATCTATCATTTTCCTTATGAATTTTTTCTTTGGGGTACATAGGGATAAGGATAGGATAGGGTATCATACTGTTCGCCCCAAGCGGACTGTAGCCTTTCCTTATGTTTATTTATGTGTTTAATATAACTTAAATTATTATTTAAAATTATATTTGTGTTTAAAAGTATTGTTTCAGCAGTCTTTTGTGTCTTTTTGACGATAGATATTTAATTTAAAATGTAACACCATAGCTTAGAAAAAAATGTCCAAATGTCGTTTCAAAACGTTAAGAACTTCTGTTGTCTCATGTATGCGTTGCAGTAAAAAAAAAACAGTATTGCAAAGCATACAAAAACGTCAGTAAACTCTGATGCGATTTTTTTTTTTGGTATTTCCGAATTCAGAAATTCAGAATAATGGCCGCAAAATCCTCTCTCATTTGTTCCTATCTGTGAATACACATGAGCCAGACACATGAAGTTAAATCTAGTTTGATTAATTACCCGCCAAAAATGGGAGTTTTGGCGGAGTTTTGGAACATTTCAAAATAGTTGAGTACAACTCACAAATAAGCATGCAAACCATGTTACATTGTAGTTATATATTGAATTAACTAGCCACTTTTTCCAACAGACGACTTTATTTGTAAAATTATAATCACCCTTATTCTACTTGGCATTTATATTAAACGACAGCGGTCGTTTTTTGAAATCGGTATTACATCTGGTGTTTATAAGTCGTTTTATATCGTTGAAAGTAGCGTTTTCCTTGTGTGGAATATAAGTCCTATATACGTATTCTTATTCTAGGAGTCGTTTTAGTTTCAAAACACGACTAGCAAAACGCCAATATTAGTCGTTTTAAAAATTGCAAACGCGTACGGGGCAAATTTGAATTTAACATGTCCGTTTTGATAAATTTGTGCAATTATTTAATGATTTCATTATTCAAATAGCTTGTACAAATATATTTATATCCATGATTGAAAATGACAAGAAGAACCCGCGAATAAAATGTATTTTAATTGATTACTTGAATAATCCGCCATACCGGATTCCATACTGCCTTGATATGGGTAAGAAACAAAAGGGGCGTAGAATATGTTACGAAACGTGGGGGAAGGACATGTTTTTAACGATGAAGATAGCATTTCTCAAATATGCCCTTGAAACCTTTAAAAGGGCCCTTTAAGACCTGAAAAAGGACAATTTTTGAAAATATCCATCAAATAACCTGGCAATTTGCTATTTCAAAAAACTTTCACCGGAAGGTCCTTGGAATATTGAAAATCGTCTTAGAATCCTTGAAAAAGGGCATCGTTAAAAATGTCATCGTAAATGCACTCACATGATTGCTTAAAGATGAATGGTTATTGCATTTTTTAATCTGAACTATTTAAGTGAAGTCATTGAATTAAATCATTTATGTAAATTCATTGACTTTAAATTCAGGATCAAAACCAGAAGCACTAATAAACCCAACACCACAAACGTCAAAATCGAAATCGACATTAGTCCCAACAACAGTGCCCCGAACCACTAATAATAGAAACAAATATTGTTTTTCTGTTTGCTTTTCTTAACTTCTTTCTTTTTACTTTTTTCCGTTGTACAGAGGTTTTTTAAAAAAAGAACGCATTCTGAACATGTCGTCTTTTAACTTCGCAACAAAAAAGTATCTTCGGTGAATAAATTCGTTATATATATAAAATGTGTCTGTATTTGTTTTATTTTATACTACAATTTGGTGATCCCGACGTGATCGGAACAATTTGAAATATTAAAAACGATTAATAACACTAAAACAATAGAGAAATGCAATGAGTCTAACTTATTCACCAACAAAAAAACAAATTTTAAACCCCAAAAACGCTTTTGTTGAAGATGATGAGTAGGCAAAGTTAAACGTCATCGACGCAGTAAATGATACCAGGTTGCCCTTAGAAAGCCCAACCAGAACTCTGCCTCTTACAAGTTGAAGCCAAATTCCGGTCCAAAGGTTTTAAGAGCGACAACTCGCAGTTTGACGTTATAATAAGTTGATTCGGACGTGATTTTGCATATTTCTGACGCTTTTCGATCTCCACCAGGAAGTATGAACATCTCAAAGCAAACTTAATCAAGCGACTGTCTGATTCTAGAGAAAAAAAGATTTATAAAATTTTGACTGACCTGGAATTGGGGGATAAAAAAACCAACTCAACTCCTACGTGAGATGCGAGAACTGAGAGCGGAGTATGTTGGAGACGAATTTTTGTGTTCTCTTTGCATAAATAGAATGTCAATAAGCGTCCGTGATCTGTTATCTGTGTCTGGTAAGTCTGACCTCAACGCTCTTTCAGAAGTAGCAGCCAGAATTATGGAAAACACTTCAAATGGATATGCTACGACCCATCCAAGCCCATCCTACCAAATAACTTCGCAGCTAGAACAAAAAATTGAGAAGCTTGAGAGGATGACGTCCAGCTTCATGCAAGAAGTAGTAGCGACTTTGTCCAACAATTCCATACAACTTCATCACCAACCTCGCTCACGCACGCCTAAGCGTCACCAAGTGTGCTTCTACCACCGGAAGTTTACGAGGAATGGTCACTGTTGCACACTTCCTTGATCTTTCACTACTCAAAATCAGGAAAACTAGCTGAGCCGTTGATCTTTGAACCCGCAGGCTTCTCTCTAAGAAGTCCGACTACATGCTCACGACAAAAAGACGCATGTAAAATACCTAATCGACTCAGGTTCAGTCATATCATATCACTTCTTCCCGCACATACTTGTCCGGAAAATATTTTCCTAGTGCCTTCAAATTATATGATGCCAACGACACTGCAATAAACACCTTTACTAATAAAATACTATTAGTTGACTTAGGACGACACGGGAATTCAAATGGTCATTTCTGGTTGCAGATGTCACTATTGGACCCTATTTTCTGGTTCACTTTGGCTTCATCGTGGATTTGAAAAATCGGAAAATCTACGATTCACTCACCGCTTTGATCAGCAAAGCACTTCTGCGGCAAACAAACACCTTTGGCATCTCAACTATCGACACCCAAAGAGACTTCGATGGTATCCTTAGTCAATTCATCAGCATTACAAAACCTCAAGCTATTCTCATTTCATTATTAGACAACAACCGCATATTCCACCAAGTAATCACCACCGGACATCCCATAGCTTAACGCCCCCGGAAACTTTGCGGCGGCTCGCAAAAGCTGAAATTGAATTCCTCCGTCAACAAAGAATTATTCGCCCCGTGGGCTAGTCCAATCCACATGGTAAAGAAAAAAAGCGGTGATTGGAGTCTCTGTAGTGATTTCAGGAAGCTCAACTCCAAAACCACCACCATTCATCCAAGACGGTTTTGAGAAGCTTCATGGTTAAGCTATCTTTTCAACTTTGGACTTGGCACGATCATCAAATTCCAATGTGTTTAGAGGAAATTAAAAAAACAGCCATAACAACCGATTATGCTCTATGAGTACGTTTTAATGCCATTCGGCTTAAAAAATTCTTCGCAAACATGTCAACACCTCATAATACCAATACCATAATGTCAACACAATATATACCTAAAAGCAGTTATTCAAAAGCCAAATGCTGTTTGGGCCAAGCAAACATAAACTCCTTTGGCTACAACATTAGGGGAGAAGGTTATCGACTTCCCAAAGAACGCGTCGAAGCAATAATTGACTTTTCCAAACCAGAAACCTCTGGGGCATTTCAGAATTGCAAAAGCAGTATTGCCAATGCACCCACTTCATTCTTCATTTCACTTATGGGCCACTTGCGCTGACTACATATGCATCCGATGTGGCCATAGGAGCATTATTGCAGCATGCAAAAACTTCCAACACATACTGGATTGTCATCATTTCGTCATCAAAACGGATCATAAACCATTTTTATACGCTTTTGCCCAACGAGCAGAGAAATAATCGCCAAGGCAGAAGGCCAGTTTTCAACTGAAATAGTTCACTTGAAAGGAAATCAAAATCTTGTAGCAGATGCTCTTTCAGGAATTTGTGTAATCGAAATGCCAGCAATTCTAAGTCCAGGGACGATTCAACACGAGCAGATAACGAATTTATACCGAGTCAATATAAATATGAAGATTATTTACATTTCTGTAGTTAAAATGAACGTGCGTGGATTTGTATTTATACCGAGTCAATGTAAATGGGAAAATTGTTTACATTTCTATAGGTAAAATTAACGTGCGTGGATTTTGCTTTGGGACAACTTTGAATTTTATTTATTTTTTTGCAGAAGGCTTGAGGGACGTCAATGAAAACGCTAGAACATTTTTTTTCTCCTCTAGTGCTTTTTCAATTTCGTTGGTAATTCTGTAAACCTGGTCAATGTAGGAATGCTTATAAAAAAATACATCGATGAAACACATCGATGTTTTCGATGCATCGACTAAGAACATAGGTATATTGCTTTATATGACTTAAAATAGGAATTAAAACATAAGGAAAGGCTACAGTCTGCTTGGCGCGAACTGTATGATACCCTATCCACATACCTATATGCACCAAAGAAAAAGCATTAAGAAAGTGATGGATAGCATTTTATTTCATTCTATTAAAAAGCCCCCAAAAAGTAGGCGTGGAGTAAAACTTTTGAAAAAATATTGGCTAAATATCTTGTTAGACTTTTTTTTTCAGTTTCTTTAAATATTTTCGAAGAAAACAGCATTTTAGTAAAAAAACGCCTACAAAAAGTAGGCGTGGCAAAAAAACTTTATATGACAAACTTATAAAGCAGGGCAGTGCCACATATCTTGTAAGTAAAGTATGTAAAGGTTGTAACACTCTATCTCTCTAACTTTAGCTTTAAAACGTTTTTTTTTAATTGTAGGCATGGCAGTGGGCGTATTTAAAAAAAATATTTACACTTAACTATTTTGGAGCTCTAAGGAAATCTTAAATATATACAGCAGTATTTATTAGAATTCAATAACACGCCTCTAAACAGTTGCATAGTTAAAAAGGGTCGAAGTATTTGTGGGGTCTCTATATAACGTTGCATACATCCTTATTTATAAAATGTTTTGCTACACATATTAGTTATAAAGTGCTTGTATCAGATAAAGTACCAAAAGGCGACAATTAATTGTCCGAATCGGTAAACACAACTCAGCTGTTTGTAGAAAAACAACGTATTTAGCATAACATGCAAACGAAGTAATTCAATCCGCCACAAAATCCCTACCGTAACTTAAACTTCGAACTGCACACGAATGATCACAATACTGTCGTATCCCTTCTGCACAAATTATTTTTCTTGCTGTTCATTATCGGTTGCATATACACTTTAAAATCTTCATTGATAGAACTTTCTCTGTAGATGAGATGCGTTTTTGAATCGCAATATGAATCGAAAATGAATGTTGACAAATTTATTTATATCACTTTTCAGGTTTTGAAAAATTAGATTTTCTCAAAAACGGTATTTTGATGTAATTTCGCACATTGGACACATTTATCATAATTGTTGTTTTTGAGAAAACGAATTTAATTTAAATTTAAGAAAATCGTTTTATGAAAAAAAAATGATTTAAAAAATCTAAGTATGCAAGTTTGTTCGACTTAATAATATACAAAAATTAATACAAATTTTTCAAGTTCCCTCTATTAGTTTTTGAGATATTGGCAGTTTTATAAATTACCGTTAATCGATTTTTTTCCAAGAAGTGAGTACGCATAATTTTTGGCTCCATCTCCATTCTTAGTACAAAAGAAGACAGAAATCCGGAACGTTCTTCGAGAAAATTAGTGATAAGTGATTTTCACCAAAATAATTTTATGGTAAGTACCGTTATTTCAAACTATAAGGCAAAAACTAATAAGATGCCCCGAGATATAACCCCTAAAACCTTATATAAGAACTTTGAAGCGAATCCGTTGAACCGTTTCGCCATACGGCGCCCGGTCAGAGTTCGACTAGCGATAGTTGTCTTATTTAATAATTGTTACGAGATTGTTGCCATCTTTTACGCGCTCTTCGGTGTTCTTTTAGTTATTAATTTTTTTTACGGGGATATTTTATTTCGCTCTGTTTGGTTACTCTCTTTTTACAGATCGATTTTATGTATGCAATCTTTTCTGAATAAGTCCCAATAAGTTCTAGCGTAAGTCAGCCTTAGTAGACCATCCTCTTCACGTAAACCGCCGCAAAAAATTAGTAGAATGACAGGTCAGAAGAGAGATCAAAACTTTCTTTAATTGTGACAGTGCTTTACGATATTCATTTTGCGATAAAGAAATCTATGACGTCTGGTGATTTTGCCATGTTCGAAGGCCAATATGTCGGTTTGCTAGAGTAAAAGTCGACGCCAAACTTCATTCCGGCTTGGTAAAGAATTTGACGTTTTTGGTGAGATGCATCTGGATCCCCAGAAAGTGTGTTTTGCATTAAAATCTCTGCCAATTACAAAATAAAAATTAAAAATGGCTAAAAATTATTTAAGTCCGACGTACGTTGTTAAAAAAAGAACAATATCACATTTATTTAAGCATATATTCAAAATATATATGTATTTACAGATCACATGTTATTTTGAATTATGATTAAAAAACAAACACTAAAATCCAGGTAGAAAAATTCTAAACGAAAAGAAATGAATGCATTCAGAGTTTGTGCATTTAGTGATAGTGCTTGTAGGGTATAGTCGCCTAAATTCGAACACTCCCAGTAATAGAACACTTGATAAAAACCGTTTAAACTGTGTTACATCTCAGATTTTAAAATTGCCCTGCTCGAATTTTAAATGAAGCCAAGATTTCCTTTAGTTTGGTCCTCAGGACGGTTCAAAAATTGTATATGATGTGAAATTATCAAATGAAAAAGAAAACCACTTTCAGCGCAAGTGAAGTGACATTACCCCATGCAATCGTATTCCCTTACATGCGAATTCTTCGATAAACACTTGTAAGATGGCAAATACTATCCTTAAATAGACCACCAATGTCTATTTCATCTTGCAAGTGGAAAAAAGCTTATCAAGAATAAATAAAACAAAAGCAAACATATTATATTGATATCAGGAAACAAAAACCGTTCCTCAAACAAGCAAACCCTACCGAAAACAATCTTGTAAAATTTGTGAAGATCAGCTCTAAACCGATGCCGAAGATAATCCCTCAAAAATATAAGCCGTTATATAGCAACAAATGGCATACTTAATTTTGTACAATGAAATTTAATGAGGCTCCAAATGTAGATTTTGTGTGCAACTTTTGCGCTTGAATTTCAGAACTTAACTTGAAGACTGAAGAAAAGTTTTTTTGTTACTTCGTTCTGAAAACTGTGATTCATTATATTTAATTTTTTTTTATGTTAATTTCTTTTGGTAGAAACAAAGAAAATATATTTATTTTGAGCATTTAAAATGATAAGAGAATTGCAAAAATGCGTTTTATTAGTTTTTTGAAGTTTAATCTATACACGATACCTTATGTTCGGCTTCAGGAAATAGTTTGATTACTGGGGAAATAGGTTTTTTCCGGTTTTTAATTTTATATAAAAAAAAATTAATTTTAATAAACAATATTTAAGTTTGAGCAACTAATTACATTTACATCAGATATTTACATTGAAAGCTTCCCTCTCCGTGAACTATTAATTAAAGTAATAAGTAAGCCGCTGATCTTCGTGGTGTGTGACATCAACTTTATTGAACGGTAATTATCACAGTTTCGAGTACTTCCCTTTCCTCTGTGCAGATTTTATCATTTTAAATTTAAACTGATGGTTCCGATGCTTAGCTTCGAGAAATCTAAAAATTTAGATATATTTATAATATTTAATTTATACAATATATAGTAGTAGTAAGGTTACAGTCCGCTTGGGGCGAACAGTATGATACCCTATCCATATCCCTATATGCCGCAAAGAAAAAAGCGTTAAGAAGATAATGGGTAGCATTTTATTTCATTCTATAAATATTATAAAAAAAAAACTTATTTTTGGGAAAAACGCCCCCAAAAAGTGCGCGTGGCCAACAACATGGTAAAGGCGATATATTGGAAAAAATATTGTTTAATGTTTAATCTTGTTAAACATTTTTTTTCGGTTTCTATAAAAATTTTCGAATAAAACAGCATTTTAGTGAAAAACGCTCACAAAATGTAGGCGTGGCAAACAACTTTATATGACAAACTTGTAAAGGTGGGCAGTACCAACATATCTTGTAAAGATTTCAACACTTTAACTTTAGCTTTAAAACTGTTTTTTATAAATTATGGGCGTGGCAGAGGGTGTATCAACAAAAATATTACACTCTACTATTTCGGGACCCTAGGGAGTATATGTTCCAAATATCAGCTTTCTAGCTTTAATTCAAAGGCCTATAAATTGGTGACGGACGGACATTGCTAAAGAGTCTTAGGTTTTAGTCCTGATCATAAATATATATACTTTTGTGGGTCTATGATGAATATTAAGAGGTGTTACAAACTATGAGTCAAAATTAATATACCCTTGGGATAGGGTATAACAATGGAACATGTGCGCAAAGTGCAAGGCTAATCCCCTAGTGTAAGCGTTGCGGAGGCTATAATTATATGCACGCATACTCACGGTTGCCACTATGGTCATTTGTGACTTTTTCACTTGGTCACATTGTCATTATACCATATCCTAAGGGTATATTAATTTTGACACATAGTTGGTAACACCCCTTAATATTCGCCCGATAATATACTTTTATATAAAGCGTGTTTTTTTAGATGTTGGTTTTTCGAATAGAGATAAAACTGACATTTTGTTGTCAAATCTGGCAACTCTAATGTCACTTATGTTCAGTTTGGTTTGCCATTTTATCATGAATAGGTTGACAAATGAACAACGCTTGCAAATCGTGCAAATTTGCATGAGGCTCATTTTGGGTTGAATGGCTTCGTCAACAAGCAAAATTGCAAATGAGACCCTTGAAACGCCATTACATCCACAAAAACTGACAGTTTGGTGTGCTCTATAGGCTGGTGGAGTCATTGGGCCATATTTCTTCCGAAATGATGCTGGAGAGTCAGTTACCGTTAATGAAGACCGGTATAGAGCCATGATAAACGACTATTTTGATCCCGAATTGGATGGCATGAATGTGGATGAGATGTCGTTCCAACAAGACAGCACTACATACCACACAGCGTACGTCACAATCGATTTATTTAAGGACACATTCGATGAGCGCATTATTTCGCGGAATGGACCTGTCAATTGGCCACCAAGATCGTGTAATTTGACCATTGGATTATTTTCTTTGGGAATATGTGAAGTCGCTCACCTACGCCAACAAACCAGAAATGTTAGGGGTCTTGGAAGTCAACATTCGTGGCGTTATTTTTTTTTTTTTTATAATGTACGCGCACTAAAGGGATTTTGGATACCCTTATAATGAAGTGACACAGTGCGGGCATTAGGGTATTGCGGTTGAATTGCTGTAGGGGTGGAATGCAACTGGCTATTTCATTTGAGCACTTGTGGTGGAAATACCGATAAAACAATGACAGGCAGGAGACATTACGACGATGACTAAGAGAGTCAAGTGATTTCGCGATGTCTCGATCGCCAATAAGTTTTACCGCACGTTTTTGGATCCTGTCAAGTAGCTCCAAATATGTTATTGGTGCACCAGACCAGATATGAGCGTTGTACTCAAGTTTTGGGCGAATAAACGCCTTGTAGATTCTAGCCAGATCAGAAGGAGTGAAATATTTCTTGCATCGCTTTAGAAAGCCTAGACATTTCGCAGCGTTCTTGGCGACATCAAATATGTGGTCATTCCAACGAAGGTTGTCATTTACACACATACCGAGAATGGAAAGCCTTTCGGTTTCAGCGATGCAAGTGCCATTCATGGATAATGGCAGAGTATTGAGGTTTCGCTTTAGTGACAGAAGACAACATTGTATTTTGGAAGCATTAAATTCCATTCTGTTGGTTTTACCCCATTTAAGAATGCTGTCAAGATCGGAATTCAATGAGCTTAACATACGTTGCCGTTCCAGTTCAACGCCCGAAGATGAGGGGCGTTGCCCAGGAAACGAATATGTAAAGCTGAGGGTACTGTCATCAGCAAAGGAATGGATTGGATTAGAAGTGACAGACAGGAGGTCATTGATAAAAATGAGAAAGAGAGTCGGAGACAAAACAGAGCCTTGAGGGACACCAGCATTTATTTGGTGAGTTGCAGACTTGAAACCGTCCAAAACAACTTGTATTGAACGGTCCGAAAGGTAATTTCTAATCCGTTGAAGAAGGGTAACATCGATCCCAAGTGCACGCATTTTCGACAAGAGAACTTGATGCCAAACTCTGTCAAATGCCTTTGAAATATCAAGCGCAACGACCTTGCTTTCACCACCATGGTGAATAGATTGGTTCCACTTTTCGGTTAGATATGTCATCAAATCACTAGTGGATCTGTTGCTGCGAGAACCGTACTGCCGGTCATTAAGAAGTTTTCGGGATTCGAGATATTTCATAAGCTGACGATTTATTAGCGTTTCCATGACCTTGGAAAGAAGGGACGTAAGTGCAATTGGTCGGTAAGAGGAGGGAGAGGAAGATTCGCCTTTTTTTGGGACGGGCTGGACAAATGCTGTTTTCCATCTTTTCGGAAAAAGCCCTGAAGAATAGGACAGATAGAAAAGCTTACGCAGTGGTTTTGCCAGCGTGGAAGAACACCTCTTCAGAACTATAGGGGAAATACCATCTGGGCCAGCGGATTTGTGAATGTTGAGATCTTGAAGTACTCTTGCCACAGTACGGGTGTGGATTTGTCCCATGGAATGTTCTATGCGCTCGAGTACTGGGGGAGATAAAGCACAATCTGGGAGCGTTAAGCTAGCTGCAAAATGAGCAGCGAGCAGATTGGCTTTATCCGAAGAGCTGACAGTTGGAGTGCCATTGCAAATGAGTGTCGGGATAGATGACGAGGCCGAATTTTTAATATTCTTAACAAACGACCAAAAGTTTTTACTACCGGAGGGACTTTGTAGAATTTTTTGCCTCAACTTTTGGTCGTAGGAGAATTTGACACGATGAATATGGACATTGCAGTCATTTCTGGCTCGTTTGAACTTTTTTCGGTTTTCCTCAGTTGGGTTGGCCTTAAATGACCGAAAAGTTGCCTCTTTAGCCCTGATAGCTTCTTTACAGCTCAAGTCACACCACGCGTTTTCCTTAGGTCTGATACACTTTATCCTGTTAGGGATAAAGCGTTTCATACCCAGGTGAATTAAATTTGTAATCATATCGGCAGCGGCATCCACGTCGTTGTTGAGGAAGCACAACGACCAGTTAAAACTCCTAAAGAAACCGTTTAAGGCTTCCCAATTGGCTTTCTCGTATTGCCGTACGGTTCTTTTAGGAGCTTGTTCTTTAACTGTGTGGCTGGAGTACGAGAAATTCGCCGATATGATACAATGGTCTGACGAACCTAGAGGCGATAATACATTTAAAATGTATTTATCAGGGCGAGAGGTAAGAAACAAGTCCAGAGTGTTGGCGTTTTGACCGCTAATGTCCGGTATCCATTATTGCCGACATACAGCCCCAAATTCTTGAAAAAGTGGATACTTGGACCTCTAGACTTGTCTTTATTCGAAACAGCCGCGGCGGCCACATGCCAAAGTCATATTTAAACATTAATGGCATAAAAATATCCTTCCAATAAAGGCAAATTGATGGACATTTAAACGAATTTCTTGTGTTTTATTTCAATTCGAAGTTTTATACCTTTAAAAAAAACCCTGTATTTATGATCAGGACCCAAAACACAGACTATTTAGCGATGGCCGTCACCAATTTTAAGGCCTTTAAATTGAAGCTAGAAAGCTAAAATTTGGAACATACACTGCCAAGGATGCCGAAATTGTAGAGTGTTAATATAAAAAACTTTATATGACAAACTTGTGAAGGAGGGCACACATGTAGGCACACATTTCTTGTAAAGGTTGTAACACTAACTTTAGTTTTAAAACGGTTTCTTATAAATTGTGGGCGTGGCAGAGGGCCTATCAAAAAAAAATAACACTCTACAATTTCGGCATCCTTGGCAGTGTATGTTCCAAATTTTAGCTTTCCAGATTCAATTTAAAGGCCTAAAAATTTATGACGGACATCGCTAAATAGTCTGTGTTTTGGGTCCTGATCATAAATACAGGGTTTTTTTAAAGGTATAAAACACAAGAAATTCGTTTTAATGTCCATCAATTTGATTTATTGGAAGGATATTTTTATGCCATTAATGTTTAAATATGATTTTTGGCATGTGGCCGCGGCTGGTTCGAATAAAGACAAGTCTAGAGGTCCAAGTTTCCACTTTTTCAAGAATTTGGGGCTGTATGTCGGCAATAACGCCACGAATGTTGACTTCCAAGTCCCCTAACATTTCTGGTTTGTTGGCGTAGGTGAGCGACTTCACATATTCCCAAAGAAAATAATCCAATGGTCAAAACACACGATCTTGGTGGCCAATTGACAGGTCTATTCCGCGAAATAATGCGCTCATCGAATGTGTCCTTCAATAAATCGATTGTGACGTACGCTGTGTGGTATGTAGCGCTGTCTTGTTGGAACGACATCTCATCCACATTCATGCCATCCAATTCGGGAACAAAATAGTTGGTTATCATGGCTCTATACCGGTCTTCATTAACGGTAACTGACTCTCCAGCATCATTTCGGAAGAAATATGGCCCAATGACTCCACCAGCCCATAGAGCACACCAAACTGTCAGTTTTTGTGGATGTAATGGCGTTTCAAGGGTCTCATGTGGATTCTCTTCACGCCAAATGCGGCAATTTTGCTTGTTGACGAAGCCACTCAACCCAAAATGAGCCTCATCACTAAACAAAATTTAATTTGTAAACTTCGCGGACTGAACCATTATTTTCGAAAGAAATTTGCACGATTTGCAAGCGTTGTTCAGTTGTCAACCTGTTCATGATGAAATGGCAAACCAAACTGAACATAAATGACATTAGAGTTGCCTGATTTGACCACAAAATGTCAGTTTCATCTCTATTCGGAAAACCAACCGCTAAAAAAAATCCTTTATATATACTTTTATGGGGCGAATATTAAGGGGTGTTACAAACTATGTGTCAAAATTAATATACCCTTAGGATAGGGTATAATGACAATGTGACCAAGTGAAAAAGTCACAAATGACCATAGTGGCAACCGTGAGTATGTGTGCCTATTATTATAGCCTCTGCAACGCTTACATTATTAGCTTTGCACTTTGCGCACATGGTCCATTTTTACTACTATATACAGTATACATCGAATATTATAAATATATCTAAATTTTTAGATTTCTCAAGCTAAGCATCAGAGCCGTCAGTTTGAATTCAAAATGATAAAATCTGCACAGAGGAAAGGGAGGTACTCGAAACTGTGATAATTACCGTTTAATTAAGTTGATGTCGATGGCCACCAAAGCAAATAATAGGGCTGTCTGATGACCCATGCGGGTTTGTCGCGGGTAAATCATGCAATACAAAGTAAATATAAGGATCATTCGTTCACATACGGTTCACAATGCTAGACAATGTACAAAAAATATGAGGGCAAGTTGACAGCAGCTGAGATGCATATACTTCGCATGACAGCAGGAGCAACAAAGCTTGATCTGAATAGAAGTTCCAGAATCCGAGGAAGCCTTCACATCAAAGAACCCATCTGGAAAAAATTGGAGCACGACCGACTCAGTTGGTATTGTAATGTTCAACGGAGGGATCCTACGAACCCCGTCAAAAGGGCAATGGCAATGGCAATCGCGTAAGAGAGACAGGCCTAAAAACTCCTTGATCACACAAATGCAGAAACACCGGCATTTGTTTGGCCTCAATGATGAAGCGATCCTAAATCGGAATGCAGATAATTTTTGAGCCGGCGACTTACTTTTGTGTGATTATTTGAAAATGGGCCTTTAATGGAAGATCTTGGCTTAAAAACAGAGATAGGAAACTGTTTTAAGTTCTGTTAAATTTATACTTTTGACTGCATTGTTTCCTCTTAAAGTCGTAGATATAAATTCTATACCTTCATCTGTATTCTACTGTTGGTCTCTATATTTAGTATCTCAGTTATCTGAAGAAGCCACACCTAGATATTTGACAAAACAATGCAAAAAAATCATTACGCATTACTTCAAACAAAGATATCGTGATAATAGTTTCATCTTCCATTTGAACCACGTCCTACCTAGTGATTCTATTCCTTTGAAAAATAATAAGTATCTACGAAAGAGTAACTTCAATTATAGCTGCTTCTTATATAACTTTTGCGAATATTAGATATTAATTTGTATCCGATTCAGATCACCGACCTACCTTCAGGTTCCGAAGGTGTATTATATTTGTATATTAAAAATATCTGGTCCCAATGTTTTCTAGATAAGCTATTCACATACTTTTATGAAAAAATACAATACATTATAAATAAAAATATTTTTAAATCTGATTTTTGTCTGATCTTATGCAAAACATGCATTATACTGTGGCGACGACCGGAATAGGAATGAAGAACACCGATTGTCAAATAAAAATTAGCATTTGATCTGTGCTATTATGTACATTATGTTATGTTTTATGCCGGATGATTCTCATATATTTCCCCCATTACGAAAATCAACTAACAAAATATCAATGAAATCACCCGTTCACAATAGCACAAATAAAAAATATACAGCCTAACAACCTAGCTTAGCTTCTCTAAAAAACAGAGCACCACAGCAGAATGAAAAAAAAGTGTAGGTGTTAGTTAGGCTGTTATGAATATACACTGTCAACGTCTTTTTATGTGAAGTAAAATCGCAGTCGTAACATAATTAAATTAAAATTACCAGTATTTATACGTGAGCTAAACCGACTACACTTCCCAAGTAAGTTTGGTGCGCTTGATCACAGATGAGTTATAAAAAATACAGATAGTCGACTGAGACGATTTTTGGCTCTCTTGCTCATAGTTTTTTATTTGCTTAAAGAAGGCGTAGGACTTTTCCATGCAAATTGAGCCAGCTCACGCACATATTTAATAGCAGTTCTGCGCCAAAGAATCCATTTTAGAAAGAATCTCATGCAAACATATATATAGTCCAACTGGGCTGTGTCCAATAACATCGAAATAATATGTGACGATTTATGGTGAATTTGCAAAAAAATTAAATTATATTGAATGCTTTCAATTATTATGTATACGTTTATTTTTTTGGGTAAACATTTTTAATCAGTTTCGTAAACATTTTGGCAGTTACACAAGTTAAAAATAAAATAAGGGGTATCATATTTTGCCGGGAATTAGAAATATCCTGTAAAATTCCTAAAATTGTAGGCAAAATAAATAAATGCTCAATGCTCAATCCGAATATGTAGATACATTAAACTTTCATATGTTAAATAAAGACATAATAAAACAACCAAAGAATTTAATATGTATAAAAAACTAATCCAAAACGATTTACTATAAATATTTTACACCTAACCATTACTAATATTTACCATCATGTTCGCTTTTCCTTAGGGCATATACGGATATGGATAGGGTATCATACTGTTCGCCCAAGAGGACTGTAGACTTTCCTTATGTTATTTGTTGCCATTTGGAATTGTTGCAAAACTACCTGCGCTAAGCCATATTTTTGATACACTAACGCCTCCCTACTTGATGTGGCTAGCTTAAAAAAGTTATAAACCACTTGCAAATTGCACCCGACATATTCGACCATATAAATTAGGGGGCATGGTAGTGCCCAGCCAAGTTCTTTAGCAACTTTGACACCCTTATTTACGCGAACCACCTCAGGCCATTTTGCCCCCCCCCTCCACTCTAACTTCGCTTACAGCAAAGCTACTAATTTACTTAACGGCTTCTCGACCCGTGAAGAGTCCCTGCCTGAGATACGGCTGCCTTCCACCCTCTGCGATTCCGAGCAAGCTGCTTCCAGTTGTCCAGACCAAGCGCTCTGGCATCCGTGATGGCGTGGTCTTTAAAACGGAGGTTCGGCCTTCCTTGTCGTTCCTTGTATGTGATTTGAAAACCCTCTTGGCTGGAGCGTTGTTGTCCATTCGCTCGATGTGGCCGAGCCAATGTAGTCGACGAGTTTTAGCTTTTCGGACTACATCCACATCTTGGTACAGCTCATAGAGTTCGCGGTTGTATCTTATCCTCCATTCGCCCTCCTCGCACACAGGACCAAATATTCGTCGAAGGATTTTTCTTTCAAAGGATCCCAGTATTAACTCTCCTTTCCTGCTTATCGTCCAGCACTCGGCGCCGTATAGCAGAACTGGCAGGATAAGGGTTCTGTAGAGCATGCACTTTGTCCTTCGAGTTAGGAGTTTTGAACCCATTTGTTTTGCCAAACCGAAGTAGCAGATTTCCACTAAGATGCCATTTGTGGAGTTAGATGAACTCATTAACTATCTCGAAGTTGCTCCTATCAACAGTGACATTTTGTCCTAGTCGGTGGACAAATGATTATTTGTTTGTTGATAGCATATATTTAGTCTTGTCCTCATTCACTTCAAGGCCAACTAGTTTCGCCTGTTCTTCAATAGCCATGAAAGCCTCTATCACGGCACGCTGGGATCGACCGATGATATCTGTATCATCCGCAGTTGGACTGATCTGTTGAAGATAGTGCCTTCCGTGTTGAAACCTGCCCTGCGCACTATCTGCTCAAGAATAAGATTGAAGAAATCTCACGACAGCGCATCTCCTTGCCGAAATCCGGTGCATGTTTGAAAGAGTTCAGATGAGCTGCTGCCAAACTGCACATTGCATCGCGTGTTATCTAGTGTCATACCACACATCTGGATCAGTTTTGACGGGATCCCGATAGTTCTCGCAAGACATACAGCAAAGCTAGAGGCATGAAATTCAGAATTTATTTAGACACACAGCAGCAGGCTCAGTTATATGGCCTCAAAATAAGCAAAAGTAGTAACCACTGACTCACTGACAGATCATTAAAGCTATGGAGCACTTTCAATCATCGTTAAACCTTGAAATTTGGCACAGTAATAGGGTTTGGCGAAAAATCGAACATACGTGATTTTCCCTCCAGGGGCCGTGGCAGCCGCCTTTCTTTCTTTCCTTGCACCTTTCCTTCTTTAACCTTGCACCCATGCATGTAGGTAGCATTTGAAGAACGGACGCCGAAACAAATAGAACACTGTGTATATTTCAAAAAAGAGGCGCGGCCGCCGCACACATATATCGGACCCAAATATTTAAGGGAAACAAGGATCTACAAATTGTATTTGGATTGATAAAGGGCTTTACGTTCGGTAAAATTTTAAAAATTTCCATGTATAAAAAATTATTGAAAAAAATATTAAAATCACAACAAAAACATAAGAAAAGGCTAAAGTCCGCTTGGGGCGAACAGCATGATACCCAATCCATATCCCTATATGCCCCCAAAGCAAAAATCATGAAGAAAATGATGGATAGCATTTTATTTCATTCTATAAAAATTAAAAAAAAAATTGTTTTTAAAAAAACGCCCTCAAAAAGTGGGCGCGGCGACTTTGTATGGGCGATATATTGAGTAAAATATTGCCTAAATATCTTGTTAAACATTTTTTTTCGCCCACCAAAAGTAGGCGTGACAAAAAACTTTATATGAAAAACTTACAAAGGAGGGCAGTGCCTACATATATTGTGAAGGTTGTAACATTCTATACTTCTAACCTTAGATTTTAAACGGCTTTTTCTAAATTGTGGGCGAATATTAAGGGGTATTACAAACTATGTGTCAAAATTAATATACCCTTAGGTTAGGGTATAATGAATATAAATTTTGTGAATAGGCGCAGATGTATGCAACGGACTTGCTAATGTTTTAATTTTCTCGTATACGTTAGTTTACTAAAGAGAAAGTTATTGCGATCGGTCGGAACTTTCGACCTCAAGCTGAGTATGAGGGATTATAATACGACTATAGACAAGTCCAAATAGGTCAAAAAGGTCCACCAATGCAGTCCGTCGTACTATTGGACCAACAAGCGCTTATCGTCTTAAAATTTGTTTTTCAAAAGTGAAATGTCAATGTTTGTACTAATGAATATGGCTAGATGGATGTCTAAATTATTTGTTACAATACATTTTTAACACTTACACTCAACCGTTATACCAATAACGAATGGCTGAAGTTCTTGAAAGAAATTATGCAAGTAACCTTTTAACACCTGCATTCTTTGCAACCGCAAATCTAACTGCATAATTGATATATATTTTTGAAAAGCTTTCTTTTTTGCTTTCTACTAAATTTGCTTTTATTTGCGACATTCTAATTAATCCATTAAGAAATAAAATATATTTCTAAAATATATTACATTGCTTGCGCATGTCATCCACATCTGACTACGACAAATTTAAGAAAGACGTCCACCCTGACCCCAAAACGTCGGAACCAACGACGAGCGCGCGGGAGGAAAATCAAACGGTGCCTAGCACAAGCTCCGCCTCCACATTAGCTGTAGGTGTAGAGATGCCCGCCTCGACTTCCAGAGAAGGTAGAGACAAGTATCACTATAGACCTAGGTTGTCTCATGAGGACAGGGGGGGGCATCTCGGCATAAGCCGGGCAGTGGTCCGAGGGGGGATAATAAGCCGTACGAAACCCGGAGTACACAAAAAAAGATGACCTCCCTTCTAATTGTGCTGCAGGCCAACTTGCACCACGCTAAGGGTGCTTCGGACACCTTTAGCCAATGATGTGCCGCTTGAATTATTATGTATACGTTTAACCTAATAAACATTTTTTTTGGGTAAACATTTTTAAGCAGTTTCGTAAACACTTTGGCAGTTACACAAGTTAAAAATAAAATAAAGAGTATCATATTTTGCCGGGAATATAGAAATATAATAGAAGGGAACATCGCTCTCGGACTTATCCAGGAGCCATGGGCAACATTGCTCTCCCATTCCAGGTTTTGTGACTAAAGATCTGGTAGCGATGGTCCCACTTGCACCAGCAGAATCAAGTACTTGGAGTTTAAGGAGCAATCTGCAAAGCTTAAGAGCTTTCCGCCACCAAAAGCTTTTACGCGTCACATGTTTCTGCACAATCACAAAGCTCAAATCCAAACACACATGTTTCGTTTGCTTCTATGGCTGATTTCTGACTAAACCATACTTCCGCGGGACAACAAGCTGGATGGCTGATGTTAACCTGCGCTGACATTACCACCGCGGACTGGGTAAATGCAAACTTCGCGACACTCAAGGAGAAATGTGGACTGCAGGTAATGCTTGTGGAAGGAGAAAATTTTCCAAAGCCACATGTCATCAGGGGTTTCCTTCCACAAAGTAACCGAGTGGCGAACGAGCGTATCCTGGCTTTGCTTGATGGCCAAAAAAAGGGCTCAACACAAGAACGTGGATAGTCCCGTAAAGAACCGATGAGCGTGAAACAGCCTACGTGGTGTTTGCTATCAACGAAAGCACTAAAGGTTAAAGGACTGGTTTCTACCGCTTCGGGCAGGTAAAACTCATCCAAAAGAGCGATAAACCACCAAGCCAGCGTAAGAAAAACGGTCACCCTGATCCCAAAACGTCGGAACCAACGACGAGTGCGCGGGAGCAAAATGGTGCCTAGCACAAGCTCCGCCTCCACATTAGCTATAGGTGTAGAGATGCCCGCCTCGACTTACAGAGAAGGTAGAGACAAGTATCGCTATAGACCTAGGTTGTCCCATGAGGACATGGGGCGCATCTCGGCATAAGCCTTGCAGAGGTCCGAAGGGCAGGCAAGTCGGCCTATCTCAGCAGGGTGTCGTACAGCGCAGGGGGATAATAAGCCCTACAGAGTACGAAACCCGGAGTACACAAAAAAAAGATGACCTCCCTCCTAAATGCGCTGCAGGCCAACCTGCATCACGCTAGGGGTGCCTCGGACACCTTTAGCCAACGATGTGCCGAAGGGAACATCGCTCTCGGACTCTAGGAGCCATGGGCAACAGATGGTTATATATTTGGTTTAAATATTAAAACCAGAGAGCTTATCTTCGCCCGAGGAAATTTTAGACCAAGTGCAGCTCTTTTTGTTGCAAAAGATTTAAAATTTTCTCCCATTCCAGGTTTTGTGACTAAAGATTTGGTAGAGATACTATTGGAACGCTATCCGATTGACGACGACAATCTGCAGCCAGTACAGGAACTCGTCCAGTACTGTAAAACACAAAAAGTACAAATTATCGTCGGATGCGATGCCAATGCACATCATGCAGTTTGCGGCTGTCGAGATACTAATAAAAGAGGTGAGTCTTTAATAGAATACCTGTACAGCAATAATTTAGTAGTACTAAACGAAGACAATAAGCCCACTTTCGGATATGCGATCAGAGAATAGGTCTTAAATCTCACCCTCTCATCTCCGTTTGTGCAAAATATTGTTGAAGACTGGCATGTGTACGATGAAGCATCTCTATCGGATCATATGCATATAAGATTCAAATTGAGGCTCAACACAAACTGGAGAACATATGGGGAAAATCTGGCGATCAAATTTGACATGCTTCCAGAAAACCCATCACATATAAACGAGATGCACAATGTCAGCTAAATGACATTATCATTTCATCTTTTACAAATAGCTGTAAGGTTAAACGTGCGTAAGCTGTGGTAAAAAGGAACGAGAACCTAGAGAGGACCCGTAAAAGAGTTAAAAAATTGTTCAATAGCGCTAAATTGACCGGTAAATGGGACCGGTAACCTACTCCAAGACCTTATAATCTAGGTTTCCACGTAATTGGATACGCCGATGACCTGGTCATCATTATTAGGGGCATTAAAGCAAACGATATCAATACACGTATGCAAAATGCTCTTAAGATAGTCTTGGATTGGTGTTACAGAGAGGGACTCTCTATCAATCCGAATAAATTCAAATGCAATCAAATTTCTTCTCTTGGACCAAAAACTAACTTGGAACTCGCACCTGAATAACGAAACTAAAAAACCATCGAACGCTTTATGGGCCTGCCGCCGCATGTATGGAAAAACCTGGGGTATCTCCCCAAAGATCACCCACTGGATCTATACAGCAATGATTACGCCCATTATAAAATACGCTTCTATTATATGGTGTAAGAAAACCAGCCAAAAGTCCACGATAAACAAACTAAACAAGACACAACGGCTCGCATGCATTGATATTTCCGGTGCCATGAGAACCTGTCCCACGGCGGCCGTAGAAGCTATAAAAAAACTAACACCTCTAGACATTTTCATAAAAAAATTGGAAATATGCAGCGCTGCAAGTTTGAAACAAACTAAGGAGCAAACCATTGATAAAAAGGTACAACTAATGCAACTGCTTTCGGAAATCCCAGAACTAGATATGATCTGCGCGCTAACAGATCGAACAAAGAAAACACTATGCTTAAATAAAGGTTTCTCTACTGAAATCAGAAACAGTTCCGATCTGCCACCCGACGCGTGTACACACTTTTTAAAATCGCTCCGCGGAAAAAAAAAAAAAAAAAAAAAAAAAAGTGTGCAAAAGCATAAAAACAAAAAAAAAAAAAAAATAAAACGCTAATCGCGCGCGCGCTGTGCAAAAACAAAAACAGTGCAGTAAAAAAAAAAGTGTATTGTGTTTGGGCACTCCATCTGGTCCCACTCCCTATCGTTTGCTGCTACTTTGCTTGGCTATAGCAAGTGCCGTATGTTTTTGCGTGCACTTGCTATGGCTGTGTAGAGTATCATTTGGCGAATAGCGGGTCGCCTTGTGTAGATTTTGTTGGCAGACCAAAGCAATTCATTGTATGGGCATAACACCTGCAGTGATTTGTTTTGGAAAGCTGACGTCAGGATCTACACGGTGCGGCCTAGCTTAGTCTGCGTCGGAGTTGAGTTTTTTGTGTTTGTTTTTTTGTTATGCGTGGGAATTTTAGAGTGGACGTGAGTAACATTCGTGGGTTGAGATCCAATTTTTTTTCATTGTACGCCCATGCGATTCACAATAACCAGCTGTTTTGGCACTAAGTGAAACACAGGTCAGCATTGATTCCGATTTAACGGAGTTTAGTCTGCCTGGATATAACTTGGTGCCATTATTCTTTTCCCATCGTGGTATCGCCGTTTATATACGTAGTGATGTAGCCTACCAACTTCTACCCCAATGTGGCCATTGTTCCAATCCGGAATTTAACTATATTTGGCTAAAATTCCATGTCCGTAGGCAATTAATCCACTACTGTTTTATTTACAGAAGCCCTAACTAAGACAGTCATTCAACTTATAATGAGTTTGATGCACTGTCTGATTCCATAACCAGAATTGTTACCCTTTATCCTCATACTGAAATCGTCATTGCGGGCGATTTTAATATACACAATTCAAGTTGGCTTCGACATTCTGGACAGACAACACCCGAAGGAAGGTATGTTGAGATATTTGCTGAGGTTAATAGTTTAACCCAGATTGTAAATGAGCCGACACGGATACCGGACATTAGCGGTCAAAACGCCAACACTCTGGACTTGTTTCTTACCTCTCACCCTGATAAATACACTTTAAATGTATTATCGCCTCTAGGTTCGTCAGACCATTGTATCATATCGGGGAATTTCTCGTACTCCAGCCACACAGTTAAAGAACAAGCTCCTAAAAGAACCGTATGGCAATACGAGAAAGCCAATTGGGAAGCTTTAAACGGTTTCTTTAGGAGTTTTAACTGGTCGTTGTGCTTCCTCAACAACGACGTGGATGCCGCTGCCGATATGATTACAAATTTAATTCATCTGGGTATGAAACGCTTTATCCCTAACAGGATAAAGTGTATCACACCTAAGGAAAACGCTTGGTGTGACTTGAGCTGTAAAGAAGCTATCAGGGCTAAAGAGGCAACTTTTCGGTCATTTAAGGCCAACCCAACGGAGGAAAACCGAAAAAAGTTCAAACGAGCCAGAAACGACTGCAATGCCCCTATTAATCGTGTCAAATTCTCCTACGACCAAAAGTTGAGGCAAAAAATACTACAAAGTCCCTCCGGTAGTAAAAACTTTTGGTCGTTTGTTAAGAATATTAAAAATTCGGCCTCGTCATCTATCCCGGCACTCCAGCTGTCAGCTCTTCGGATAAAGCCAATCTGCTCGCTGCTCATTTTGCAGCTAGCTCAACGCTCCCAGATTGTGCTTTATCTCCCCCAGTACTCGAGCGCATAGAACACTCCATGGGACAAATCCACTTTCGCACCCGTACTGTGGCAAGAGTGCTTCAAGATATCAACATTCACAAATCCGCTGGCCCAGATGGTATTTCCCCTATAGTTCTGAAGAGGTGTTCTTCCACGCTGGCAAAACCACTGCGGAAGCTTTTCTATCTGTCCTATTCTTCAGGGCTCTTTCCGAGAAGATGGAAAACAGCATTTATTCAGCCCGTCCCAAAAAAAGGCGAATCTCCCTCTCCCTCTTCTTACCGACCAATTGCACTTACGTCCCTTCTTTCCAAGGTCATGGAAACGCTGATAAATCGTCAGCTTATGAAATATCTCGAATCCCGAAAACTTCTTAATGACCGACAGTACGGTTTTCGCAGCAACAGATCCACTGGTGATTTGATGACATATCTAACCGAAAAGTGGAACCAATCTATTCACCATGGTGGTGAAAGCAAGGTCGTTGCGCTTGATATTTTAAAGGCATTTGACAGAGTTTGGCATCAAGATCTCTTGTCGAAAATGCGTGCATTTGGGATCGATGTTACCCTTCTTCAATGGATTAGAAATTACCTTTCGGACCGTTCAATACAAGTTGTTTTGGACGGTTTCAAGTCTGCAACTTACCAAATAAATGCTGGTGTCCCTCAAGGCTCTGTTTTGTCTCCGACTCTCTTTCTCATTTTTATCAATGACCTCCTGTCTGTCACTTTTAATCCAATCCATTCCTTTGCTGATGACAGTACCCTCAGCTTTACATATTCGTTTCCTGGGCAACGCCCCTCATCTTCGGGCGTTGAACTGGAACGGCAACGTATGTTAAGCTCATTGAATTCCGATCTTGACAGCATACTTAAATGGGGTAAAACCAACAGAGTGGAATTTAATGCTTCCAAAACGCAATGCTGTCTCCTGTCATTGAAGCGAACCCCTAATTCTCTGCCATTATCCATGAATGGCACTTGCATCGCTGAAACCGAAAGACTTTCCATTCTCGGTATGTGTGTTAATGACAACCTTCGTTGGAATGACCACATATTTGATGTCGCCAAGAACGCTGCGAAATGTCTAAGCTTCCTAAAGCGATGCAAGAAATATTTCACCCCTTCTGATCTAGCTAGAATCTACAAGGCGTTTATTCGCCCAAAACTTGAGTACAACGCTCATATCTGGTCTGGTGCACCAATAACATATTTGGAGCTACTTGACAGGATCCAAAAACGTGCGGTAAAACCTATTGGCGATCGAGACATCGCGAAATCACTTGACTCTCTTAGTCATCGTCGTAATGTCTCCTGCCTGTCATTGTTTTATCGGTATTTCCACCACAAATGCTCAAATGAAATAGCCAGTTGCATTCCACCCCTACAGCAATTCAACCGCAATACTCGCCTTGCGAGGAATGCACATCAGTTTACCCTTAAGCCTGTTTTCGGACGTACTGTGAAATATAAAGATTCCTTTCTCAACCGTACAATACGAATGTGGAATGCTCTACCACGCTCTGTTTTTCCCTAATGCCCGCACTGTGTCACTTCGTTATAAGGGTATCCAAAGTCCCTTTAGTGCGCGTACATTATAAAAAAAAAAAAAAAAAATGGGTTGGCAACAACCCACCTAATTGACAAAATGTGACCTAATGTGGTATACGGATGCTTAAAAAAATGGACTCTGGGGTGGGAGCTGGCATATTCGGTCCAAACAAAAATGTCTCAATACCCATGGGAAAAAGTCCCAGCGTATTTCAGGCAGAGCCCCATGCCATTAAAGAATGCGCACACCTAATTCACACCTCAGGTATAAAAGGCACCAACATCCATATATTCACGGACAGTCAAGCAGCTATAAAAGCCCTTAGCTTGCCAAAGGGACCAAAGACCAAAATCTGGTGAACTCCTGGTCACCAAGGAATTGAGGAAAATGAGAAAGCTGGCGAATTCGCTAGAAAGAGCTCGGACCCTTTGTTGGACCCGAGCCCTTTTATCCAACAAACAAATCAGCTATAAATCTAAAGCAAGCACATACCTAACCGGCCACCATAGACTAAGATATCACCTTTACAAACTAAAAATAGTCGACTCATCGGAGTGCCGACTGTGTCTTTAAGAAGACAAAACCGCAGAGCACATCATATGTGAGTACACGGAATAAGAAGGACAGATTTTCTTAGAGAAGTACCACAAGTACCACCACAAAAGATCTTTTAGGTCGAAGTGCTATCCCTATCGCATCGGCAAGTTAGAAGCTTAAAAAGAAAAACAAAAAAAAAAAAATACAAATTTCCCTGCCCTACCGCAGCGGCGCAAGCAAATTAATTTTGGGAGTCAAAAAAGCACGCACAGGGAAAACCCCGCTCACACCAATGTAAGCTTTGCCCCTGGACCTAGCAGCATTTCCACCAACATTTCCAATACCCTATTTACATATTTACATATATCTCGCGTATCAAGCGCAAAAAGAATTGCACTGGGGAATAACTTTCGAAGGTTATTTTCCTTCAATGGCGATTTTCTGGTTGGAGGAGACTTTAACTGTAGACATAGAGATTGGGGATGTCTGAGAGAGAATTCTTGGGGTAATGTTCTGTCCGACTTATGTATAAATTTGCCAGTTTCCGTAATGCTTCCTTCTATATAGTAGACCAATAAATTTAGAAGAATTTGAGAGTACAGAATATTGAATTAAGTATTCAAAAAAAAAAAAACAAACTAAAAAGGAGTCTAATAAGGCTTCCATCTTTTATATTGTTGCTTTTAAAACTTAGAAACACGTATAGATGGCAGAGATTTCGCGACCCTTTTTTTAAGAAAATAAGCATATAACAAAAAATATTTGGGAACACAGAAATGCTGATTGAAATAATAGACTTAGTACCCTAGATCAAAATGCTAAACCATTTTGGAATATTGTAAGGATAAAAAGAAATAAAACAAGAAATTTGCCATTCCTAAAAGATTCGCTTGATTCTTATTTCTCGGGTGTTGACAAAGCAAATGCACTTGGCATAAAATTTGCCGAAAACCATAAAATTTCCAGCAATATTGGTGATTCTGAAACAGAAAACAATGTAAACACTACAGTTCGAACTTTTTTTCGAAGATATCTAATCAAACTCCTTCATCCATTTCTGTTTCAGAAGAAGACATTCAGTTATTGATTACCAACATTAAAATAAGAAAAAGTGACGGAATTGATTGTATTAGAACATTAAGCACTTACCCAAGTCAGGTATAAAATATCTCACATTTGTTATCAATGCCTGTCTAAAAATGCAGTATTTTCCTGATGCTTTGAAAACAGCAAAAATTATTCCGGTTTTCAGAGCTGGCAAACCTCCGAAATGTCCGGGAAGTTATAGGCCGATAAGTTTGCTAAGCAGTCTCAGTAAAATGTTAGAGAAAGTTCTTAAGGAAAAAATTAAATACATCTGTGATTATAACATTTTTCCTAGAGAACAATTTGGATTCAGGCAATGCCACAACACTTCTCAACAAGTTCTAAGAATTTGCAACCATGTAAAAATGAATCGATCCTCAGGAAAATCAACTGGTATGGTGTGATTAGATATAGGAAAGGCATTTGATACTGTTTGTAACTTAACTTTGCAAAATTGTTATTCAAGGTGGAAAATTAAATTAAAGATAAAATGCAAGCTATATTTATACATAGATATACATGCAAGAAAAATAAAGTATTTCTATCTTCCATCTACTCCGTTACAGGTCAATGGAGGAAACGATTAAATTAAGATCTATCTTTATATTTTGTTTGTTATTATTTATTTATATGTTATATGTTTGCATATTTCATATATGAATTGATTAATTGTCCTAATTATGTATTTATTAATTTTTTAATATATTTATTAGTTTATTTATGTACCTAAATATATTTTTTTTAATTTACTTATACATATAAATATATATTTATTTATTCGTTGTTTTTTTACTTATTTATTTATTAATTTATTTGTTTATTTGTTTATTTATTTATTTATTAATTTATTTATTTATTTATTCATTTATTTATTAATTTATATATATTATTTATTTGCACAGATACTTTTCATAAGTTTTGAAAGTATCTGCAAATATATATCCCCAATTAAATACGTACTAAGTATAACTTATTTTCGCAAAATTAGTGAACTCGTGATTTCTAAGCCCGACCTGTGTAACGTCTGTATTCATAATGGAACAAATATTTCGGATCTTGAAAAGTACCTACACGACAGCCGTAAATTACCAGCTTCAAAAATTCCAATAGTCGTGTCAAATCTACAATAGAATATGCTTTCCAAATTCAACGATCGTTGGGTAAAAGTATGTAAGTAAAACTGCAGAAAAATGTAATTCATCGTGGTTAGTTCATTGGCGATGTATTTAAGGTTATATTGAATGAAAAGCAACCGTCAACTGCTAGAGAATGTGAAAGACCTTCAAAGCCTTATCAAGAAGATTTCGAAAGAGCTGTTGGGGGAATCTAAACTTCTCTTATATTCTTCTGGCTAAAATTAAAATTATTAAAGCAATGAATTATTAAAATTTACTGTATCGAAGGCCTCAATTGTTAACTAAAAGAGTTACATTTAAATTTGTGAGCATTAGTTTTATTGCAAAAAAGAAACATGCATTTCGGTAGTTATACCTAGAAATCGGACATTTTCACTTTAACTGGATATAACTTGCGTTGGGGTTATAGTAAACCCCACCACCAGTCCATTTAATTTTCGTCGGGTTTCCATTTATTTCACACTAAAAAAGTTTTTTTTATTACTATGATATTCTGATGTGACGTATACATAAATATATATATACCATAACTAATTTTAAAGGAAGTGTACTAAGAAGCCCAAATATTTAAGATTGTGGATGCGAAGTTTCACCCTAAAAACAAAAACGTTATAGATTTTTGAGACAATAAGCGCTGGTTGGTCCCACAGTGCGTCGGTCTGTCCGGGCGCCGTATGGCGAAACGGTTCGACGGTTTTGCTTCAAAGTTCGTATACAGGATTTTTGGGGTTAGGTCATGTTGTTATTTCTTAATTTGTTGCCTTATCGTTCGGAATAACGGTACTTGCAATAAAATTTTTTTGATGAAAATCACTTATCATTGTTTTCCTACAAAATAGTTCTAAGGATTTTGGTCTTTTTTTGTAGTAAGGGTAATTGGGATGGAGCCAAAACAATTTTTTTGATGCGCCCACTGCCACGCCCACAATTAAGAAAAACGGTTTTAACCTCTTCAGACCTATGCCAATATCACGTATTTTGTTGTTAACTTTATTGTATTTTTGGGCTAAGATAAAAAACTAATATTAACAAAATTTTTAAATAAGCATTTTTAATTTTGCATATTTACCTGTATAATTACTTTTAAGTTACTATATGCAATGGGCAGCTGAGATATAATTAACGGCATTGATCATAGCACCTAATGCGATCTAAAAATGAGTGTAGCAATATGAATTCCTACACTTGATATTAAAATACATGTGTATGTACTTATAATTGCCAAAAAGCGGCTGGTATGTTTTTAAAAAAAATGTGTTAAAGGTACACATGTATGTGTACCTACGGTCTGAAGAGATTAAGCCTAAAGTTAATGGATCACTAAATATTTAGACCCTGACCTCGTTAACAAATTTGCCATACAAAATTGTTTGCCACGCCTACTTTTTGGGGGCGTCCTTTGTAAATTCCTTAGAAAAAAAATGTTTAACAAAATATTTAGACAATCCAATTCATCCAACGTGTATTCTATACCTCTTTCATCGGGAGGGATATGGATAGGGTATCAAGCGGACTGTAGCTTTTCTGTATTTTTTTTTATAGATCATGTTCACAGTATTTTTCATTAAAATATTCAAATATAATTTTGCTTACGAAAATCTTTTAAAAAAATAATAAAAATGTTTCTTATTAATATAGCATATATTTTATTAAATAAGAATATAATTTCTTTTCAAGGAAATTTGTGTATTTTAATATTATAAAGAAATTGGTAATAAATGTAATTATTTCTATTTATTTCATATTATATGTTATTTATATCATATTATTATATAGTATGTATTTTTAAGATATTTGCATTTGCAATGAACCATCGTACATCAAAATGTTTGCGTAGTGTTTTTCAAGTATAAGCATATAATTGTATTGTATATTCATGGTTGGATCTAATTTGATACACGTTCTTTAAAAGGTTAATGCATTTTATTTGATGGTGATTGGTTAGAGTAAACATAAAGCATAGTTGTCTTAATAAAGAAAAGTATTTAAATAAATGTATTTTTTTCCGAGTCGGACAGAATCCCGGAACAATTAATCCCGAAAACCTTTAATTCCACCACAATCCTGAAAATCCACAATACCGAATATCAAAAAAAAATTTAAAACACCGTCTGCTAAATTCCCCTAAATTTCCCGTTTCTTAAAATACTTTGTTTATATTGTTATAAATAATCATTTAATATACATATACTTCGCACCTACTCCAAACCTTGTAATGAAATTCATAGGGTTTGAAGGGTGGCATATTCCATTACCTGCTTGTCTATTTTCGGACTTTTGGGCTTTCGGGATTACGTTTTTCGGGATTCCGTTCAACTCCGAAATGGTTTTTTTTTCGGGATTTCGGATTTTCCAATTTTTTAAAGAACAGCCATTAATAATCAGCACAGTGGTGATGTCATAGGTGTACTTAAGTTCCCTTGGTTTATAATTTTATTAAATGTATATTATAAAGAAAATGAAGAACTTTTTAATCTATCTGCAGAATAATAGAAATTGAAATACGGATTATGTTTTTTCACTCTGGTGTGCCGAAATAAATATTGTGTTGGAGAAATACTTAATACGTTTAATTCACGGTTCTTTTTGTAATTGTATCCAATACTAGCTTTAAGGGACAATCAAATAATATAAATAAAACTAATGAAAATGTATATATAGCAGCACAGAATCCCAGAAACATAACAAACTGCAATTAAAAAAAAAAATTAAATGTTTAAGAAAAAAAATATATTAAAGTCACTTACCACTTGACCCTCTGCTGTGTAAAATGGAACTTCGCCTGCTAATAAAACTGTCCTTATAATAAATGGACAAATTATTAAAGCAGAGTTAGAAAGTTTTCCAATGATGTTCATAAATTCGCTTGAAAACGCTGTCCGAAGACAACCTAAAAAATAACAATCAGAGAGGTGAGAATGTACAAGAAACACAAATATGTGAACATCTGTCCTAATTTAATACGATATTCAACCTAGTATCCCTACGAAGTGTAGTTTTTAGGGATATTTTAAAGCAAACAGCATTTTGTTTATATAGCATTATGAAAGGCCATATTCCGCTTGGCTATATTCCGGTGAACAGTATGGTGCCCTAACCTTATTCCTATATTATCCCAAGAAAAAAGGGTTGAGAATATGATGGATGATGAACAACGCGTTATTTGTTGCTTAAGAAAAATGCGTGTATTGAACAGGGAGAATTAAACACAGTGACGAGAAGTAAAACGCAGGTGAAAAAAAGGAGTGAAAACAAATTTCTTCTATCTAGCGAGAAATTTTATATGATTGGATATGTGGAGTTGTAGAATACCGCCAGACAAAGTGTGTGTGGGTGCGTTGAGTGGAACTTCGAGTAGTTGACCGGTTGGATTTGGTAAAATATAACCAATACGTAGTGATGTAGCCTACCAACTTCAACCACAATACGGCCAATGTTCCAATCCGAAATTTTATTTTATTTGGCTTAAATTCCACGTCCGTAGGCAATAAATCCACTACTGTTTTATTTATGGAAGCCCTAACCAAGACAGGAATTCAAATTATAATGAGTTTCATGCACTGTCTGATTCCATAACCAGAATTGTTACCCTTTATCCTCATACTGAAATCGTCATTGCGGGCGATTTCAATATACACACTTCAAGTTGGCTTTGACATTTTGGACAGACAACACCCGAAGGAAGGTATGTAGAGATCTTAGCTGAGGTTAATAATTTAACCCAGATTGAAAATAAGCCAGCACTGATACCGAACATTAGCGGTCAAAACGCCAACACTCTGGACTTGTTTCTTTCCTCTCACCCTGATAAATACACTTTAAATGTATTTTCGCCTCTATGTTCGTCAGACCATTGTATTTGATTGAATTGAATTTCTCGTACTCCAGCCACACAGTTAAAGAAAAAGCTCCTACAAGAACCGTATGGCAATACGAGAAAGCCAATTGGGAAGCTTTAAACGGTGTTTTAACTGGTCGTTGTGCCTCCTCAACAACGACGTGCATGCCACTGTGGATATGATTACAAATTTAATTCACCTGGGTATGAAACTCTTTATCCCTAACAGGATAAAGTGTATCAGACCTAAGGAAATCGCGTTGAGCTGTAAAGAAGCTATCAGGGCTAAAGAGGTAAGTTTTCGGTCATTTAAGGCCAATCCAATTGAGGAAAACCGAAAAAAGTTCAAACGAGCCAGAAATGATTGCAATGCCCACATTAAACGTGTGCGAATGTGGAATGCTCCACCACGCTCTGTTTTTCCCTCGCATTACAGTTTACAGACATTTAAAACCAACGTGCATCGGTATCTCCTTTTGTCTAATCCTTCACTTCCCTAATGGCCGCACTGTGTTACTTCGTTATAAGGGTATCCAAAATCCCTTTAGTGCGCGTATATTACAAAAAAAAAACAAAAAAATGTTGGGAAAAAAGACAAATTTGATACAGCGATTCCTAGAGCACCTGCATGTGAAGCCGAAGGCCATTCGATAACTGTCGAGGAGACAGCCCAGAGTTAAAATACATACGTAGAACCTATTACAAACAATAACGCATTTAGCCATTTTGATTTGAATTAGAAGCGCAATAAGACCGATGAAAGCCGCTTTGAAAACGTATAACTATCAGTTTGGGAGTAATTGTAATATAAATAAAATCGTATAAATACTAATTTAAAAAAAAAACCAAAAATGCAACTGTATATGAAAAGTTCCACACTTACCTCCGTATTGTGTTGTACTCGCCAAAATAATCCAAAATATAATCATGGTCCACATAGTATGCCCCAATGTTATTACACAAGCTCTGGTTAACTGACTTGCTCGAAATAAAGCAAATTGATATCCAAATAGAAAAAAACAAAGAATCAACAGACAGGCAATCCATCCTTAAAAGAAAAGGGTTATTCGTTTCAGAATCAGTTTGATGAGGGCGGCAATCTTGTAGGAAATCTTATATAAAGAGCAAACAAAATTGATAAATTTACATGTCAAATGGTTAACTGCATTCCACAATAGTTTCATGCGATAACTTTTTCCAGGTGCAAAAAATTTCGAGGGCCCTAAAATGTCCGACTGTATTAAATTCAGTTAATGTCAGAATACACCTACTATCACTATCACTATTACTATCAAAATATTGATAACCAAAAAATGTATAACCAAAAACCATGATTTAACAACTATGGGATGAGTATTTGGGCATATGAAACGGTTCAATGGCAGGAGTAAGAAAACTTTGGTGCAGAAAAGAAAACAGATTTGGTTATTGGGTTTTTCTTTGCTATGGAAATTGGGTAGGTTTATTTCTCTCCGTGAACAGTATGATTCCCTATCCATATCCCTCCCAAAGGTATAGAAAATACGATAGATGACATTTTATTTGGTTTTATATTATAAGATCATAAAAAAAGGTTTATTTAAAAAAGCCCTCAGAAAGTGGCGAAAATACAGAAATTCGTTAAGGAGATCAGAGTCTACATGAAAAACATGAGCTATCTTTGAATTTTTAATCTTTTATTACTGTGTTAACATTCTACCAATTGTCGAAACACGTCGACTACATTGGCTCGGCCATATCGAGCAAATGGAAAATAGTGCTCCAGCCAAAAGAATCATCGAATCCCAGCCCCCAAGTTCGAGACGACAGGGAAGATCGAACCTCCGTTTAAAGGTCAAGCCATCGCGGAAACTGGAGCAGCGTGCTTTGGACCGCAGAGGATGGAAGGTTTGTGTGTTTCAGGCAGAGACTCCTCTTTGGTCGGGAGGTTTTAAGTTCCACTTTGGTTAATGTGTTTTGCTCCTAATAAATCACACAATTTCTTCCCACCTTATAAAATATTGACTTAAGCGATAGGTTTTATACATATTATTCGCACTTTTACCGTAAGTAAATAGGTGGACATAGAAAAATAAAATATATATAAATCGTTCCGAGGTACACTACCTTTTACTATAATATATAAGCCATATTAGAACATCACAGTATAGGAAAAAATATCTTATGATGAGATTTGTGTATTTGTACTATTGTAGGGGCGTTTTTAAGAATTCACATTCAAGTTAAAGGCAAATATATTAGAAAAAGTAACAAACAATATAGAACTAATCTAATAGCAACGTGTGTGATTCTACTTGCGAAAGAAAAATGTTAAGCCGCCTAAGTAAAAATTAAAAAATCACGTTTTTAATGCATTTTTCTTAAAACGGTTATATTTAAGGTATGCTTACTACTGATGCTTACTATATAAATATTGTAAATTAGTTTATATTTTTCCCGTCAAGATCGCCCAATAGAAATAAATTATTTGTTGCTTATCAAATACAAATATAGTATGCTTACTACTGATGCTTGCTGTATAAATATTGTAAATTAGTTTATATTTTTCCCGTCAAGATCGCCCAATGGAAACAAATTATTTGTTACTTACCAAATACAAATATTGGAATTCGTATTCGAATGTTTCCATTTGTTATCTGAAGAATGTAACCTAGACACATTCCTAAAATATACAGAGGAATACGTAGCCAAATTTTATCATAAATTAAATTGAATTCCGTCAAATCATCTGTCATCGAATTATCGTGTCTGTGAATAATAAAATTTTAAGAGTGTAGGTTTCAATTAGCGTTTTATTTTATATATTAAGTTTTAGTTAATTTATGTAAGTGCAGAAGCTCAGTCGTTAAGTTTGTTGGATTCTTAAGCAAAGGGTGCCAGGTTTACTTCCAGCCAGTGGCACCGAAAGTATGACAAACATCCAAGAGACTGTTTCATAAGTGCCAAATTAAGAATTAATTTATAGCTACTAACTTATTTCGTCCTTTAAGAGCTATTATGGTAAATAGTGCTTCAAATGATGACGACCCTTGGTGGTATATATTTGCTCGTAGGGTAAATGCGTTAATAGTTTGTGAATTAATGCACATTAAACACATATGCAACAGAAATAATTTGTAAGTAAGTAATGGTACATATATTTTTAGGTGATTCATATATGGTTTAAAAATATAAACACTTTGGCTATTCATTCAAACGTTAGTAAGGTAATGCATATTATCTAAGTTTTTGCGCTTCGAACTTACCTTCCATCCAGTTCGTATTGATTCATTTCCAAAAAAGTTGATGCGACAATGGATGTTGTAAATACTGCTGAGCAAATAATCGCTGCGTATTTAGGATGAATCTGTGCTAGTAGTAAAACGAAACATCCCGCGGCAAAAAAATGAATCTCAATAGAGATAAACCATGTCCACGGCATGCACTGTAGATGATATTTAGAAATGAAGTCATATTATATTAAAGTAATTTATATTTATTTTTACAAACCCTCTGCTCTAACGGTAGAAAAGTATCAATAAATAGAATATTCCTCCATTTGTTTTCCTCACACCTCTGGAAATCATATGAAGGCACTTCAAGTACAGTATTAAAGTGAAAGTACTTTGAGGTTACTTCCAGGGCAATCAAAGTAAATAAATTCGATAAGAAAATACTAAAAATACAAAAGGTAATTAGTTTCATCCAACTAAGTAGATTCCAGATGATAGCATTCATATTTAATTCCGAAAATTAATAAACAAAAAACCGTTTTAAAGGTAAAGAGATAGGGTGTAAAAAAGTTATGAGAGCTTCATAAGTTTGTTAAAAAGCTGTTTTCCTTGAAAATGTTTATAAAAACCGAAAAATACCAAATATATATCGCCCATACAAAGTCTTTAGCCCAGTCTATTATTTGGTAGCGTTTTTTCTGTTTGCCCCAAGCGGACTGTAGTCTTTACTAATGTTTATAAGGGTATTAATGTTTACCCATAGTTTTTAACACCCTCTAATATTCATCGGAAACCGATGAAGCTAAATTTTGGAATATTTTAAAATTTACTAATGGTTAACAGTAAAATCTTATTTATTCTGCCACACACACAATTTAGATTTTTCTGCTATAGTTGAATAGATTGAAAAGCCAAGAAACTAAATGTTGTTTTCTTCGAAAATGAAAAAAAGGTAAATATAAAAAATATTTTCTAAATATCATAGGACTGTAGCCCCTTGGGGACATATTTCGTCAAGGTTCTAACTCTATCTCTTTAATTTTACGTTTAAAGCTTTATCTGGATTTTTCTACATTGTGGGCGTAGCAGCGGTCGTACTAAGAAAAAAGCTAGGGAGTATACAGTGAGCGTTAAATGTGAGTAAACGTTTGGCATTTATCTATTTGTGCTAAGTAAGCTTATAGCAATATTTGAGAAATATTTTTGATTGGATTATAAAAAAAATACTGGTAGATAGTTATTCCTAAAGCTCAGTTGAGAAAAATGTGGTACAATAGAGGGTTCTATAATAGAAACAGGTTTTTTGAAAAAACGCCCTCAAAAAGTGGGTATGGCCAAAAACGTTATAAGGGCTAAATTTTGAGGAAAATATTGTATAAATATTATGTTAAACAAGTTGTTTCATTCCAACTCTATCTATGGGTAAGAGTACCAACTCTAGACAAAGTTTTTGACCATGCCCACCTTTTGAGGGCGTTTTTAAAAAAAAAAACATTTTTTATGTTTTTTTCTAAGGACGGAACTAAGGAATGAAAGAATTTTTCAATCTGAGTATCTAAATAACAAAACCATTATATAGGTACTGGTTTATTCCACCCTTAATCACATACAAAACTTACCTGCAAATTTTATTAGCACACATGGTCAAAAGGTGCATTAGCTGTTCAAAAACATTCAGATTTCCTTTAGGTATAAATTTGAAAAATCTGTACGTCAAATTCGATCCACTAAACAAAAAAGGAAAAAGAATGAAGAGAATGAGAAAAAATAAAGTTTCGCTATACCTTATGAAAAAGTATACGTCGAATAAGTATGTCGTCTGTTTCCCAATAAAAAGACGAAAACTCCAGTTTTCTTGTTCAAAATTGTTTTTATTATTGGAAATAAAATCCATTTCAGTGCTGGTGTTGGCGTAGATCAAAAGAATTGTAAACATTGAAAGAATTCCACTCATAGCTATCTGTACATCGTGTTCTCTTTTTAATAATTCAAAAATAACATTCCGCAATGATATTGCAGTACTAATATTAAATATAAATGTAGATTTCTGGATGTTTTTCGCTAAAAAATAATACAATCGATGATGGTTAAGGTATTCTGATTTTATATCCTACAAAGGTATGCATTTTTTTACACTAACCTGCAGCATAGCCATTTTCAGCAATATCAGGCTTTGTTCCTACACCTAGACGGGGACTAAGGATAAAGGTTGCCCCATGAACTGGTGTACGGTCAGCAAACTGTTTAGCGTTCAAGTTAACACTTTTTCTGAGTTTTTCATACTCTTCAAAAATGTTAGATTTACATTCAAGTTTAGGTTTCGCATTGGGCTCAACAGGTTCTTCCATTATTGGGCAACAACTTGAAAAGTGGGCTAGGGTAAACACTAAAAGAGAAGTTCCAATGAGGACCCTGAAATATTATTAAAGATGTTAAGACAAAAAATCCATTTAAAAAAAATCAGACATATTTTCAATAAATTTGTTGGTAATTATCCCTTCGGCACCAATGCAATCGGATAGCTGAAATAAAAAAGACCTCCGGAGAGTATTCAGAATACCTGAGTAGTGAAATTTCAGTTTTTGATGCAGAATGAAATTAATTGAAGTATAGTTCGATACTAGTATTTGTAAGATGTGTAGGTATAAATAATTACTTACACGATGGTATAAAATCCTCCATACTGAAATATATAAAAATTTTCCTTAACTATCCGATGTTGTATATATGAAATATTTTTAACAATGTGATTGCTTTGAAACATGAATATATCAAGAATCTGCAACAGATCTGGATCTTTACAAGATTTGGGCAAGCAAATCATTTGCTGAATTTTTGCTCGCTGGCGCTGTAAAAAATAAAATTGAAAAATTAAGGTAGGTAAAAGAAAGCAGTATGTGAACAAATTAAGAATACCTATATATGTATATAATATTTAGACCCTATTGAAGATATATTAATTTTGATACAAAGTTTGTTACACCCCTAAATACTCTACAGCTGAAACTCGAAACATACATTCCCTAGTGTCTTGAGATGATAAATTGTTCAAAGTATTTATAACTATTTTATTTTATTACTATTTTAAGTATTTTAAAATAAAATTATATCCTGTGAACTCAGTGAAAAAAAGAAATCGAAAGAAAAATTGAAGATTGTGAATAATAGACACTCATATTAAATTACATTAACAAATAAGCAATATGTTATTAAATAAAAATAAGTCCAAAATACAAAGATAAGACGAAGTAATTAAAAAAAAAATCAAAATTGTCATAAAAATTGAAGTATTAATAAATCAATCAATTGTAAAGGAGACATTTTTTCTACATTTTTATTTATGGTTATTGTATTTTGTGAATAAGAGATGAGTATATTAAATTACATACCAATTACTTTCAAGAAAAAAAGCAATATGTCACATATCAGCGAAGTGATTTTAAACTCTCTTGGCATTCGACATAACATAACCAATAACCCATTACTGCCCAAAACTATTTATAGCAAATATCTTCACGAAACTTTAAAAACATTGTTTTTATATAATTTGAAACGAATTTTGTGTTGAAAGTTCGAAAAATAATAATTAGAAGTGGGCGGTTTTGGGTTGCAACTTCAGTTGTCACTATGCACTTCTCACCAAACACCTGTAGAAAATAAAACAAAAATATTTTATGAAAAAAATGTAAAGTTAAATAACTCTACTTCTGTTAATCCTTTGAGATTCGCAATTTTATTCGTATGGTGTGTCAGAGAGAGAGAGAGAGAACCCTAAAGTGAGAATTTGAGAGTGGCAACAGTATGTGCCATTGGTCCTTAATGATATAAGCACTAACTCACCTTTTGCTATATTTAAAATATTTTCTTGTGATTCAAAAACGCATCTTCTATACAGAAACAATTTTGTTTACCAAGTCCTACAACTAATTTAATCCAGCAGGGGACGATACTTCTGATAATAGAGTTTACGTTTTTGCGTTCCCTGAACTATTTATTCTTATATGCCTAATTCTGATCCAACGCGACGTGGAATCGAAAAACCTTAGTTTTCATGCACACATTTAGCTACAGCAGCAATATATTTAGTTCTTCAAATCACTAAGTAGTTCTATAAATTACATTTTTTATTAAATTTTGGCAGTTTCTGGGCCGGGTACTTGTACTGAATAGTGATTACAAATGTCAAAGCATTTTTTTTGAAGTAGGTATCGTTCCATTTGATTTTTTTTAAAGATGAAGTTATTTTTATGTGAAAATACGCATCCGCAGAGATGTCGAACAGTGCGTACCTAAGAAACAATTGCCGCTGTAGCGCAAAGTGTTGAAAATTGGAGCTTTGTCCATCAACTTTATGGAAGATTTTGCGAAAAGATCTCTTCTTACGACCTTACAAGATCCAACTTGTGCAAGAATTAAAGCCGCGAGACCGGGCAATGCGTCGTGATTTTGGTGTATGGGGCGAAAATGAGATTGATATCGATGCTGATTTTCATCGCAAAATTTTGTTCACTCATGGGGCTCATTTTGGGTTGAATGGCCGCATTTGGAGTTGAGAGAATTCACATGAGACCCTTGGAATGGCATTACATCCACAAGAACTGACTGTTTGGTGTGTTCTATGGGCTGGTGGAGTCATTGGGCCATACTTCTTCCGAAATGATGCTGAAGAGTCAGTTACCGTTAATGGAGACCGAATTGGATGACATGAATGTGGATGAGATGTTGTTTCAACAAGACGGTGCCATTGGATTATTTTCTTTGGGGATATGTGAAGTCGCTCGCCTACGTAAACAAACCAGAAATGTTAGGGGACTTGGAAGCCAATATTCGTGGCGTTATTGCCGACATACAGTCCTAAATGCTTGAAAAAGTGGTTGAAAATTGGACCTTTAGACTTGTCTAAATCATATTTAAACATTAATGGCATAAAATTATCCTTCCAATAAAGCTAAATTGATGAACATTAAAACGATTTTCATGTGTTTTATTTCAATATGAAGTTCTATACCTCTAAAGGAACCCTTTATATTCAGTCAAGGTCTTTTTCTGATTTTCTATAATTAACTAAAGAGAAAGTGTTGAAAATCTGATTCATAGTCCGGAAAATGATAAAAAAGAAAGAACACTTTGGGGAAAGATTTCTGCTCACGGAACACTAAATGCTGTACTTTTTTGTTTAGTTTAAGTTATTAAAGTGTTCGCATCAAAAAAGAAGAACCAAACAATTTATTCAAATAAAAAATTGTTTCTTGTCAGCTCTGAAATGCGATGAGTTCTGGCGAACTCATGCAAATTCTGACGATGGCACTGTAACTTTACTGTGCGTACATGCATAAATTTACAGAAACGATCAGTAAATTAAGGGATTTTGTGCGAAATTTCGGTGAGAGAAATGTCACATGCCAGCATTATTTATTTCCTGTGTGATATCATATGTATTTATATTTCTGAGATTATATTTTCGAGTAAATGTTAATAGTGCAGAAAAGGAAGTTTGCTTATTTAGAAAGGTGAGCATACATACAGAGAACAATACTTTGTACTTGTATCTTATCCGACTTATTGTTAGGTATATATTTTTGTATAAAAATTGATAAGACAAGCAAGTTGCAGCTTAGAAATTTATGCTAATGCTTGACGTATGTTATATGAAATAATGTTCAAATATTATTCAAATTTTAACTAAGCAAATAATGCTATTTATACACTAATCGATATTTTAATTTCAGGAAAAATAGATCAAATATTAACACAATATAGATTGTAAACGTACATAATCAGTACATAAAATAAACAAGTCGGTCATTTTTATCTAGCTTTCAAAAGAAATAATTCAAGGGCTCCTCTCAAGACATTCTATGAATTTCATAATTTTTTTTTTAAACGCCTCCGAAAAATGGGAGTGGAATATTGAGAATAGTATTTTCTAAATATCTTCTTCTACATTTTTGTTTATTTCTATGTAAACAACATTTTGTTTAAACAAATGCTTCCAAAAGTAGAAAAATGTCAACGAATCCGGAAAAATCTATTAGAAGTTCCCCTCGTAGTGGCAAAGGTGCAACGAAATTTGACATTCGTAGAATTTGGTATCACCAAACCCGAAAAAACCTGAATTATTTTGTCCTTCTCTTTGACAAGTTTTTTCTGTCTTAGACTAACAATAATAGTTATTTAAACAAAATCTACGTTCTTTTAAAAATAATTTTATTCATTTATATTTAATAATAAATGTTTTAAATTCTTAAAATTCATGGAGAACGTTGATTGGGCTAACTTATTTCGAAATCGTTCCCGGTACCACTATGCTGGTAGCCGCCTTTAGCTATAAGTCTTAGCGCCTCACTAAAATGTTCATTACAAATATATTTTAAATTTATTCAATGTTACAAATCTAGAAGAACTCATTTAATTCACAAAACTAAAATAATTTTTTTTTAAGTTTAGAGAATTCTCTTTATTTTATTTCGAGTATTAATTGTGATATAAATCAGCTGACTTCGGAAATGGAAACTAATTTTTTCAATGCACAATGCTTTTTTCGAATCCCTTCGGATATTTTTATTGCTTTTTTCCGAGAATTTTTCATTTGGGGATTTCTCCGAAGGGAACTTGTGATAGGCCTGATTATGTAAAGGATAAGTGCTTTATGCCATCAAATTAAGGCTTGAAACCGTGTTTTTCTTAATTCTGGGGTATAAGCGGGTGTATCCAGAAATTAAAGTCTATAATTTCGAGACCCTAGGGAGTTTATGTTCCAAATTTCAGCTTCATTGTGAAATCGTCTTAGGTTCCGGTCCTGATCATAAATATATATAATATTAGGAGTCTACAACGAATATTAAGGGGTGTTACCTACATTTCAAAATTAAAATACTCTTAGGATAGGGTATAAAAAGAATTTTTTTACACATAAAAATATAAAATCTATGTATTTGTTTTAAAATAATATATTTTATTTAAATATTAAAAAATAAATATTTGAAGAAGTTTATTTAATGACCATAATTTTTTAAGTTAAATAAAATATACAAATACTTTTAAGAAAATTATAAAACATTGAAGGAAAATGAAACTTAAATAGCAGACGTAGTGCAGCTCTATGCAACTTGCAACCAAGAAACTAATGTGTATTTGCCTTTAGTACTAAGATGAAAAGCAAATTTAATTGAATTGCTTACGTTTCTTAACACAATTTGGCTTTATGTACATTTGTATTATAATATCTTTCTTAATAATGTTTATAAATTATAATCAAACTATATTAAAGAAAAAATACGAATATATGTTTTAATTTTTCCTCTTGGTAAATACTATTGTTTGACACATATATTCGGATAGTAATAAATTATTGTTATTTCCTCGCCTGGTAAAAATGGGGGCTACTCATTTCAATGGCATATTTGCCAAGCACTATAGTTACTGGAAATGGAACAACTGTAGTGTTAAGTCGTAGATTCCAATGCATTCCAAGCATATCCTGGTATTCCAACTGTAAATTCCGACACAACTGTGGTTCGTTAATTCGATAGTTGTTTCCACTATATGCTCCTCCACTATAGTAACTCGTTGCGTCATATACTGAAATTATAAATCATGCATAAATCATTACAACAATTCAATTCTTAATTTCTGTATTGTGTTCATATGTTTCCTATATTTTTAAAACTGTTAGGCCCTAAGACTCCAATTAGAGACAGAACGCATTTTCTTAGAAAACAACTAAGTTTGCAATAAGCCAAATTCACATTGGTTTTTTATTTATCGTACCTTAACACTTAATAAAGTCATAAATACTTATACTGAATAAATACTCCGGAATAAAGTATTATTTTAAGTTATTGAATATCATCTTTCTATTTTTTGCTTTATCGTTTGAAATAACGGCACCTGCCATAGATTTTTTTTGTGAAAATAACATTTCACTACTTTTCTCGAAGATGGTTCCAAGGATTTCGGTCTCTTTTTGTACTAAGGATTCCATGGATGGTGCCAAAAATACTGCATACTAAGTTTTGGAAAAAGAAAACTATTAACGGTAATTTATAAAACCGCCAATATCTCGAAAAATAGGGAACTTTAAACAAATTTTTCTGATTTTTTTATACTATTAATTCAAAAACTTGCAACTTAAATTTTTGCAATATTTTTTTTTTTTAATTTTTTTTTCATATAACGATTTTCTAAAATTTAAATTAAATTTGTTTTCAAAAAAGGCTCTAACAATTTTGATAATTTTTAGTATTTTGAACAATTTTGTTAAATGTGTCCAATGTGTGAAATTACATCAAAATCCTAGTTGCCTATTTTCAGAAAATTTAATTTTTCAAAACTTGAAAAGTGATATTAAAAAACTGGTCACCATTAATTTTCAATTCATTTTGCGATTTAAAAACGCATCTCATGTACCGAGAAAGTTTCGTATGACGCAGTCGTACACTTTGTTTTTTCTGAGAGTAGGTGGAAAATCTTCTATGGCACACTATGAGGACCTACCGTGATATTCTTACTCACTAAAAACACCTCCCTTCAAATTACTTTATTCTACAACTAGGGTATTTCCTATCTAGTAGTTTTTTTCGCGCTTACCATGCAGGGCACCTGCTTGTACCGAAAAATACACGCAGTTAAACTTTGTTTCGCTAATTCAAATGAGTTTATTCATTGAATTCGGCGCACTATGTTCGTATCCTTATACAAATATCTCTCTGAATATATCTATTTCGGATATAAGAGGGGACGTTTACAATTCTTCTTAGCCTTTTGCTTTGAAAAGTTTGTAAAATATTGATGTTATTTGCTTTGGTACAACCCCAAAGTTTCGGATATAATAGGGGACGTTTACAATTCTTCTTAGCCTTTTGTTTTGAAAAGTTTGCAAAATATTGATGTTATTTGCTTTGGTACAATCCCAAAGTTGTATACCATACGAGCAAACCAGTTTCAGAACTTGCTTGCATAAAAGCAGCTTGTTTTCCATGCTAAGTTTGGCTAACCGGATGGCAAAAGCAGCCAATGCATTTGATTATATTTAATAACGTGCTCTTCCCGTTTCTTTTTTACGTCCGATTTACATTTTAGTTTCGTATCTAATGTCATTTCCAAATATTTAGCTTCATTTCAATCCGCAAACGTCGCTACAGTTGTGCGTTCTTCCTACATAATATCTCGAGTAAAGATTAAAAAAAGAATCAGATCCAGGACGCTTCCTTGTGGAACTCCTGCCGCGATATCTTGGAATTCGGAATATTGTTTCCATGCTTAACACGGAAGAGTCTCACCGCTAAATAAGAACTTATGAGATATTATTTTCTTAGAAAATACTAGTTTTAGTTTATTTCCCGTATGCCATACCTATCAAAATCCTGGGAGACGTCAAGCAGAACGCTAGAACATATTTTTTTTCCCTCAAGGCTTTCTTCAATTTCATTGGTGTAGGTTATTTTTTGTTAGGGGTATACAACGCGGCGAATGTTGTCCTCCAAGTGGTCAATCGTTTTTCGGCGTAGGCTAGCGACTTCATATATCCCTACCGAAAATAAACGTTTCCTTCAATAATTCAATTCAATTGAAGTCAGTCATTATGGCTCTATAGCAGTCACCATTGACTGTAACGTTCTGGCCAGAATCGTTTTTAAAGAAGTACGGGCCAATTATTCCACCAACCGATAAAACAGACCAAACAGTCAGTTTTAGTCGATGCAACGGTGTCTTAACATACACTTGAGGATTATCATCAAATACGGTCTTTTTTATTATTGACGTATCTATTCAACCAAAATTGAGCTTAATCGCCAAACGAAATTCGCTCATACGTATCTAGAACCGAACCTTGATCTTTCAAATATATATGCACAGTTGGGAAGCATTGTACAGGCGTCAGTCTGTTCATGTTGAAATGCCGAATCAAACAGTTAAAATAGTGTTACCAACTTAAAGTTCTATACCTCTAAAAAAACAAAAAGAAAGGCTACAGTCCGCTGGGGGCGAACAGTACGATACCCTATCCATATCCCTATACGCCCCAGAAAAAAACGCATTAAGAAGGTGATGGATATCATTTCATTCTATGAAATTTATAAAAAAAAATATTTATTGAAAAAACGCCCCCAAAAAGTGGGCGTGGCCAAAAACTTTGTATGGGCGATATATTGGAAAAAATATTTGCTAAATATCTTGTTCAACATTTTTTTTTGAGTTTCTATGAAAATTTTCGCTGAAAACAGCATTTTAGTGAAAAAAGCCCACAAAAAGTAGGCGTGGCAAGAAATTTTATATGACAGACTTATAAAGGAGGGCAGTGCCTACATATCTTGTAAATGTTGCAATACTCTATCTATCTAACTTAAGCCTTAAAACAGTTTTTTCTAAATTGTGGGCGTGGCAGTGGGCGGATTTAAAAACTTTTAACACTTTACCATTTCGGGACCCTAAGGAGTATATGCTTTAAATTTCAGCTTTCTATCATAAATTTAAAGGCCTCAAAAGTTGATACGGACTGACGGACAGACGGACAGACGGACATTGCTAAATAGGATTTGGTCCTGATCATAAATATATATACTTTTATGGGTCTACAACGAATATTAAGTATAAAAACCCTGTGTAAACCTGGTGGATTGTAGAGTTTTTAATTCTGAACCCGAATTGTTGATTAGGTATTAATCGGCGCTCTTCGATAATCGGATATAGCCCTTTCAGTAAAAATTTTTCAAATACTTTTATACTTTTATACGATTTCTGATCATATGCGGATTTTACCGGCTTTGGGACAGCTACTTTCCATTGTCTTCAAAAGGACAATAACCTAAACGAAGCATTTATGAGATAAACATTATCAGTGCTTCCCTAGGCAACTCTTTTAGGACCTGCCCGGAATTAAATTGTTTAGTTTTTATTATTATATTTCAGAGCGCAGTTCAGCCAGTGATACACTTTTAATTTTAAGATTGTCAGGTATCCCCGCAAAGGGTTAAACGTTTCTTATAAGTGATCGACAAAAATGTTAGCTTTTTCTTTGTCTTCTTCGCCCATTCGTCATTTTTTTTCTGATAGAAAAAGCTTGTGATTTTGGCTTTTTGATACTTTTCATAGCTTTCCAAAACGAGTATTTCGAACTCTTGTGGGCGGTGAGACCTTCAAGATATGAAGAAACATCGCGATTTTTAAAATCCCGAATCTTTTTTTGACTAGTGCTACAGAAATTATTGAATATCTTTTTATGCTGCAGCGCGCGAGATTGTTGCCATTTTTTAAGCGCTTTTCTTTCCTCCTTTACCAAATCAGTTATTTCCTTAGGATATTTTATTTCGCTTTTTGCTTTTGCTATTTTTTTGTATGGAGTATTATACCGGGCTGAACTTTGTATGACTCCGATAAATTGATCGACTTCGACTTCAAGTTCAAATGGCGTTTGAAGAGACATATTAAGATCGATCTTATTTTCGCAGTCTTTTTTAAAGGAGTCCCAGTTAGTTGATAAGCTAGTTAGTCTGGGTGAGCCCTTCTTTTTCAATAGGCAGCCGCTAATTGCCACAATGTCAGGTGATCAGAAGACAGATCAAAAAATTCTTCAACTTTAACATAGCTTCCGGAAATCATTTTTAAAATGTAAAAATCTATATGGTCTGGACTTTTTACCATAACCTTACCTTAGGTCAATACGTCGCGTCGGTTTGCCTGACTAGTAAAAGTCTAGTTTTAATTGCATACCGGATTCGTACAGAAATTTTCTTTTTGCTGAAATGCATCCTAAATCGCATAAGGTGTGTTTTTCCTTAAAATTACCACCGGCAAAAAAGTTAAATTTTTTATATTTTTTTCCTTGGACGCAATATCATAAGTTTATTTATTATTTTTTACACGAACCGTAAATATTTGAATGTTAGCTTGCGCGATTTTTGTGCTTATCGAATTTGTGTTTATAGTGTGCTAGTGTTTGCCATGTTATTTTAAAATGTGGAATAAGTGCGTTGTTTCCAAATCAATATAGCATTTCAAGAATCGGGCTCAATATCAATCATAACTCAATGTAGATTGGTGCATGTAAGGATTATAGGTTATCACAATGCTAAAGATAATGTTTGTAAAGTTTGTGTGGGTAATTAAAACAATAGAATCATTCTAATACATACTAAAGTTATTGAAATATTAATACTGAGTTTAGTGAATTTAATGGGCAACGAGCAAGCAGAAAGTAAAGGCAGTCTTCCAATTTGGAATTGATGACAGTTCCGGTACAAAACTAAACTAATCGTTTTTAAACGAATCTAACGATCCCAAGAGCGAACCTCGGATACTTCAAAAATTTTTCCTCCTCCTTTATTTTTAGAAAAATAATGTTGCTCACAAACACATACAACTTTTTACAGAACTACTCGTTTGCTTTATTAACACACAATACTAGGTGTGTGCACATAAAACGTTTGGGTTTATACTATCGAATTCTGGAAAGCCGAAATAAAGAAAAATAACTCTCAAGGCTAAAAAGATCGAACGACGTAGTCTTGACGGTTCGACGCTCATCGTGTTTCGTTGCTTCACATAAGTAAAATTTTGTCGATTGAACGATTTGGACTGCGAATTCTTCAAGCAAATAAAATAAAGGGTGATTTTTTAAGAGGTTTAAAACTTTTTTTTAAAAAAAAAAACACAAAAAATTCGAAAAAATGAATGAAATATTTATTTGAATCGATAGTTTGAACCTTGCAATTTAATGTTTAAAGATAATTTCATGCAAATGTTGACCGCGGCTGCGTCTCAGGTAGCCCATCCGCTGAGTCCAATTTTGGCATACTCTTTCACACATATCGGCCGGTATCTCACGAATGAATGCATGGATGTTGGCTTCCAGTGCGTCAATCGAAGCGGGCTTGTCCCTATACACATTAGCCTTGGCATACCCCCACAAAAAATAATCTAATGGTGTCAAATCGCACGATCTAGGCGGCCAATTGACCGGCCCGAAACGTGAAATTAACTGTTCACCAAACTCGCCTCGCCATCGCGCCATTGTTTCGCGTGCTGTGTGGCATGTGGCACCGTCTTGTTGAAACCACATATCATGCAAGTCAAGAACTTCCATTTCGGGCAAAAAAAAGTTTGTTATCATCGCTCGGTAGCGTTCACCATTGACAGTAACGCTGCGATTCCCATCTTCTTTGAAGAAATATGGCCCAATAATGCCGCCGGCCCATAAACCGCACCAAACAGTGGCTTTTTCGGGATGCATTGGTAGCTGTTGCAATGCTTCTGGCTGATCTTCACTCCAAATGCGGCAATTTTGCTTATTTACGTACCCATTCAACCAAAAATGAGCCTCATCGCTGAACACAATTTTTCGATAAAAAAGCGGATCCTCGGCCAGCTTTCCAAGAGCCCATTCACCAAAAATTCGGCGTTGTGGTAGGTCGGCTGGCTTTAGTTCTTGCACCAGCTGTATCTTAAAAGGCTTTACGCCCAAATCCTTCCGCAAAATTTTCCACGTAGTGCTGTAACAAAGGCCTAACTGCTGGGAACGGCGCCGAATCGACATTTCGCGGTCTTCTGTCACACTAGCTGATACGGCCGCAATATTTTCTTCAATACGCACAGTACGTAAACGTGTTGGTGGTTTAATGTCCAACAAAGTAAATTTGGTGCGAAATTTGGTCACAATCTTCCGAATAGACTGCTCAGAAGGTCGAGAATGCCGATCATAAAATGGAAGCAGCGCGCGATGAACATTTCGAACCGAGCACGAATTTTGATAGTAAAATTCAATAATTTGCAAGCGTTGTTCATTTGTAAGACGATCCATGGTTAAATTGCAAACCAAACTGAAGCTGTTTGACAGTGACACAAGGTACTAAACACACGTCAGCTGTCAAAACCAGTGTTGCCAAAACCAAACCAGCTAAAAAATCACCCTTTATTTTGATAATAAATCTCAAAAAGCATATATCTATAAAATCCGTATTTTCTAGCTATTAAAATTAAACAGTAAGCATTCGTTTCATCGTGATATCAGTGTATTGTAAGAAATTTGTGTTATTATTTTTTTTTGCAGTGAATGGACGTTTTTATTTTACCACAATATTTTCTTTTGTTGAGAAATTGTAGGATTATACGGGATGTATCCGACCTACTATTTATGTATGTATATATATTTCGGTTTCAGATTAAAATTTATATGAAATGAAGTTGAAAAACTCGTGAAACAAAAACAATTTATTACTTTATATGCGAATAAATATTTAGACTTTTTTTGAGAACACTTATGTTCTTTGGTAGAATTCTTGGAATAAGTTTAAAAAAGTTAAGAAGATTTTAAAAAATTCTACTGAAATTCTGACAGATCTTCAAGTGACACTATGCTTATACCCTATCCTAAGGGTATATTAATTTTGACACATAGCTTGTAACACCCCTTTCTATTCGTCGTAGACCCATAAAAGTATATATATGATCAGGACCAAATCCTAAGACTATTTAGCAATGTCCGTCCATTCGTACGTATGTACGAAATTTTTAGGCCTTTCAAATGAAGCTAGGAAGCTGAAATTTGGACCACATGTTCCCTGGGGCTTCGGAATGGTTAAGTGGCAATTATTTTTTGAATACGCCCACTGACACGCCCATAGTTTAGAATAAACCGTTTTAAAGCTATAGTTAGAGAGATAGAGTGGTACAACCCTTACAAGATATGTAGGCACTGCCCGCATTTATAAGTTTGTCACATAAAGTTTTTGCCACGCCTACTTTTTGTGGGCGTTTTTCACTAAGATGCTGTTTTCTTCGAAAATTTTCATAGAAACCGAAAAAAATGGTTAACAAGATATTTAGTCGATACGTTTTCCAATATATCGCCCATACAAAGTTTTTGGCCATGCCCACTTTTTGGGGGCGTTTTTTCAAAAATTATTATTGTTTTTTTAATTTACTAGAATTTCCCAGTGATGGGGCAAGAAGAGAACCCACATCCAGTCAATGAAGAACTAGTCAATCTAGTTCTTGAGCAGAGAGTGCGCAGGGCAGGCATTAACATGAAAAGCACTATCTTCAACAGAACAGTCCAGCTACTGGTGTATGCGGACAATATTGACATCATCGGTCGCTCCCAGAGGCTTTCATGGCTATTAAAAAACAGGCGAAATTAGTTGTTAATTAATCTGCAGCCAAGAGGATCTCGAATCCCTGCCCCCGAGTTCGAGACAACAAGGTCCGTTGCAAAACCAAGTCATCGCGGATGCGAGAGCGCTTGGGACCAATCCATTTTTGCACTTGTACATGGGCAAGAGGTGTTCTTCAATGTTGGCAAGACCACTGCTTTTCTATCTGTCCTATTTTTCATTCCCTTTTCGAGAAGATGGAAAACAGCATTTGTACCGGTTCTAAAAAAGGCAAATCTTCCTCTCCCTCCTCCTACCGACCAATTGCACTTATGTGCTTCTTTCCAAATTCATAAGAACGCTTATAAATAGTCAGCTAATGGAGTATCTTTAATCGCGAAAACTTCTTAATGACAGGAAGTACGGTTTTGGCGGCAACAGGTCCACTGGTGATTTGATCGATAGGTGGAACCAATCTATTAACCGCGTTGGTTAAAGTAAGATCCTTGCGCTTGATATTTCAAAAGAATCTGACCCTTATTATACCCTATCCTAAGGGTATATTAATTTTGACACATAGTTTCTAACACCCTTTAATATTCGTCGTAGACCTATAAAAGTATATATATTTATGATCAGGACCAAAACCTAAGACTATTTAGCAATGTCCGTCCGTCCGTCCGTATCAACTTTTGAGGCCTTTAAATGTATGCTAGGAAGCTGAAATTTAGAGAATATACTCCCTAGGGTTCCGAAATGGTAAAGTGTAAAAAGTTTTTAAATCCGCCCACTGCCACGCCCACAATTTAGAAAAAACCGTTTTAAGGCTTAAGTTTGAGAGATAAAGTTGTAAAACCTTCACAAGATATGTAGGTACTGCCTACCTTTATAAATTTGTCATACACAATTTTTTGCCACGCCTACTTTTTGTGGGAGTTTTTCACTAAAATGCTGTTTTCTTTAAAAATTTTAATAGAAATCGAAAAAAAATGTTTAACAATATATTTAGCAAATATTTTTTCCAATATTTCGTCCATACAAAGTTTTTGGCCACGCCCACTTTTTGGGGGCGTTTTTAAAAAAAAATTTTTTTCTATAAATTTCATAGAATGAAATAATATGCTATCTATCATCTTCCTTATGAATTTTTTCTTTGGGGTACATAGGGATGAGGGTAGGGTATCATACTGTTCGCCCCAAGCGGACTGTAGCCTTTTCTTTTGTTTTTTATTAATTATGCGATACATTCCTTCGCTGATGACAGTACCCTCAGCTTCTCATATCGTATCTTCGGGCGTGGTGCAGGCATTAAATTCTGACCTTGGGAGCATACTCGAGTGAGGTAAAACAAGAGAGTAGAATTTAATTCTTCCAAAACGCAATCCTGTCGTTTTTCATTGAATCGAAACCCCAATACTTTGACAATTTTTCTTCAACACATTAACCGAAATACGCGCCATGCCAGGCATGTTCATCAGTTCACCCTAAAGCCTGCATTCAGATGTACTTTGAAATATAAGGATTCGTTGCTCTGCCGTACAACACGAATGTGGAACTTTACTCTGTTATTTGGAGATTTGAGAGAGATTTTGTAAGTCAGTATAAACATTTCATTATTTTAATCAAAATATAAGAAAAGGCTACAGTCCGCTTGGGGCGAACAGTATGATAACCTATCCATATCCCTATAAGCGCCAAAGAAAAAAGCATTAAGAAGATGATGGACAGCATTTTATTTCATTTTATTTAAAAAAAAAACGCCCACAAAAAGTAGGCGTGGCAAAAAGCTTTATATGACAAACTTATAAAAAAAGCAGTGCCTACATATCATGTGAAGGTTGTAACACTCTATATCTCTAACTTTAGCTCTAAAACGCTATTTCTAAATTGTGGGCGTGGCAGTTTGCGTATTCAAAAAATGTATATATTTTAGACGGACATTCCTAGATAGTCTTAGGATTTGGTCCTGATCATATATATATACTTTTATGGGTCTACAACAAATATTACGGGGTGTTACAAACTATGTGTCAAAATTAATATACCCATAGGATAGGGTATAACTATCAAATGTAAGGAAAGGCTCATTTGGGGCGAACAGTATGATACCCTTTATGCCCCAAAGAAAAAAGCATTAAGAGGTTGATGGATAGCATTTTGTTTTATTCTATTAAATCTAAAATAAAAATGATTTTTTGAAAAAACGCGTAGTGGGCGTAACAAAAAAATTTATGACAAACGTATGACAAACTTATAAAAAAAGCAGTGCCTACATGCCTTGTGAAGTTTGTAAACACTCTATCTCTCCAACTTTAGCTTTAAAACGGTTTTTTCTAAATTGTGGGCGTGTCAATGGGCGTATTCCACATACTATTTTGGAGCCCTAGGGAATATTTGGTCCAAATTTCAGCTTCCTTGCTTGATTTTAAAGGCCTACAAATTGCATACGGACGGACGGACGGACATTGGTATATAGTCTATAGTCTATATATAGTATAGTATAGGATTTGGTCCTGATCATAAATATATATACTTTTAGGTGTCTATGATGAATATTAAGGGATGTTAAAAACGAAGTACCAAATTTGATATGCCCTTAGAAAAGGATAATTATAATTTGAAGGGGGGAGAGTTTTCGTATCCGAAAGCTGCATTATGTATGCTACCTGAAAATCTCATTGCTTCAATAAAAATACTAAATCAAATATTAGGAAGGGTAAAGAAACTCCTAAAATTCAGGAGAATTAGTATTTAAAGGGGGGAGAGGTTATGTATCCGATAGCAGCGTATGTGAATGCTTTAATCCCTCATTTCCGATTTTAGTTTAGTTGATCCATATCATCATCGTTTAATAAAGTGTTTTTTTTTTTTTGAAAACAAGTCTCTCGAGTTTCATTTCATATCTGATACAAAATAATGATTTTTTCACATGTTTCTGATATAAGTAACCTGAAAGTTTAAATTAAGAAGGAAAGGTAAGGTAAGAAAATTGCTAACTACAAATAGTAACATGTCAAAGAATCACTTTCAACAACAAAGTACACCTTATATTAAATAAATAACATACTAAAGAAATATGACATACATTTAATAGCCCAAATGGAACCCTTGCGTAAACCTTCTAAATAATTATATATATCTTTCAAGCACTTTTCACTGATATTCCATCCCCTATCATTAAACTCAAAAAACCGCACCATGGAGTATGGGCTAAAACCCTCAAATACATAGTTAACACTTGTAATTATTGCACTATTCACATGCAACGTTCTCGAAACAATCATAGCAATAAAAAAAAATTGCACTCGTGGATTAATGAATGTATTCATTTTGATTTGAGAGTAGGTACACTATGTCGGCACGAGAATCAATCGATGACTGCACCTGCATTCGATTACTGCAGGTATTTCTTGATCAGTTAGAAATGATTGACTTTCATTAATATCTAAGTCTGATTGATTTTTTATTATTGAATTTGCATTCACTTTCTTTTACTAGCAAATAAGGAAAAAAAAAACAATTACTAGAATATGTACGTATGATACAGAAGATTTTAACTGAGCAATATAATGTTTTCTTGCAATTGTTTCACAGAAGAATACGTCGAGAAAAGCAAAGTTGGATTTACAACATACAGTTCTAATCACATATCTGACCTGCTTACGGATTAAGGGGCACGGTAGTGCCCAGCCAAGTTCTTTAGCAACTTTCGCACTACATCCTTATTTACACCCCTCGCTTACAACAAAACTAGAGACATACACTTCAGGATTCATTGGGACGCACACCAGTATGCTCCATACCAAATTTCAACTGTTTAACACGAGCGGTTCCTGAGTTATAAGGCCCCAAAATTAGCAAAAATAGTAACCACTGACTCACTGAGCACTGGCTCACTGACAGATAATCAAAACTGTGGAGCACTTCCAATCTTCGTAGAACCTTGAAATTTGGCACAGCAATGGGGTTTGCGGAGAAACCCTAGGTTTCTATCCAGGGGGCGTGGCAGCCGCCCACTTCTCTTAACTCCTCAGTCCCCAAAAGACCTACAATTATGATTTCTTACAGGCGGGTCGGCTTTTAAGAACAAAATGGGAAAAAATAAAATATTGTTTGTTTTCCATTTAGGGGGCGTGACTTCATTCTGACTTAAACTTTTTTTTAAATCTATTTATTTTGTTATTTTATTGATTGAAATCAATATCAATGAATAGCTTTCTACAATTTGGAACACAATCATCCTACTGATGTTGATGTTCTACTGATATATATGATCAGGACCAAAACCTTAGACTATTTACCAATTTTGATAATTATGATAATTATGAAATTTGGATTTAAAAAAAAACCTTTTAAAGCTGTAGTTAAAGGGATAATGTTTTTTTTTCACAATATGTGGTTTTCATCGAAAATTACTATAGAAAACGAAGAAAATTGAATAAAAAGATATATAGGCAATCATTTTTCTAGTATATCACCCATACAAAGTTTTTGGCCTACTTTTTGGGGACTTTTTTTCTTTTCCTTTCTAGTATATCACCCTTACAAAGTTTTTGGCCTACTTTTTGGGGACTTTTTTCCTTTCCTTTTTGAAATAAAATAAAATGTAACGTCTGAGTTTTAGTCGGGAAACAAAACGTTAAAATTGTAACTTTTACATAATTAGTAGATATCCTGCATTGCAGGTAAATTCACAGTGTAAATTTAAGCATTTGGTTTGATTTATTCAGGAAACACCATCGTTTAAAGTTTAACATGAACAAATGCCAAGTTATTGTCTTTCTCTCACAAACGTCATGACCTCTAAGTGATCTTTTATTTATTGATCTGGGTATTATCTGCGACGTTTTTTTTAACTTTCGTCCTCACATCGCCATCCCTATTAACCCTTCTTCTCTAATCACTTTCTATCGCGTTTGTAAATCAACTTTTCTCGAATATTGCAGCCAGGTTTGGTCACCTTACCATCAAGTGGATATTCTGAGAATCAAAGATGTCCATGAAGATTAAATTGCTTTACGCTGTTAATTGACGAACTCTTAGGACTCGTCGTCATATCGCTGATACAGTTTTTATTCATCAGAAATTATTTGGAAATATAGATTGCTTAACCAAATTTCCTTAAGTACTAATCCTCTTCGTTTAAGATCATCTACGGTCAGTACGAAGCTTTAACAAGAAGGATCTGTAAAGCAATATGTTCAACTTAAACTGCACCATATTAACTATAAAACATGCGCTTCATGACTTAATTACTATTTTTTGAAATAAAAGAAATATTATTCAAATAAAATATATATTGGAACATTGTGTAGTGGTCGTCCATAGTTCCTTGAATTCTTCAAAAAACCTTTTTTTAAATATGCTTCGAATCGCCTGACGACTTGCTGTTGCATTAAGTTTTTACCGAAAGGTCCTTGGAACATGAAAAAAAGTTCCTTAAATCTATAAGTATGAACGTTGGCATGTTAAGTACTCGTTCCAAACTTCAATTTAAAGGCCTTAACATTGGTGATGGACGGACGGACATTGCTAAATCGTTTTACCTTTTGATGCTGATCATAAATATATGCATATACTTTAAGGTGTCTACGACGATTTTTTAAGAAATGGCTTCAACAATTTTGATTTAATGTTGCCTCCAAAATACGAAAACATCAAAGTCATTTTTAAGAAAATCAATTATATTCAAATCTAACAAAATGGCGAATGAAAATAAAAAAAAAATAAAGCAAAAGAAACAAAAACAACCTGCGAGAGGTTACCCCGAAAACTTTAAATACTAACCTAAAATTATTTCGCCGTATGGCATCTGGATAGACAGTCCGACGGACGAAATTAGTCTGTTCCTTCACTTTTCCGTAAGAATTCCAAAGATTGTCAAAATGGCTGTGGAGGGGATAAATTCTTTCACAAAGAAATCAACTTACGAAAAAGTTAAGCAATGCAGTGGCTATTTCAGGTAAAGAATTTGAAACATTTTTTTAGAAGAAAAATAAGTTGGGAGAGAACTTTATAAAAAGCGCAAATGGGTCTATCAAATTAACCTGTGAAGACAGAAATATGAGGAATTCCATCATCTATTTTCATACCTTTAAGAAGCCGAGAATGTCTATAGTTACTGAGATTCTGGTTACCGTTATTCTTATGATATAATCCATCAAGACCGCCAGATTAAGAATCTGACTTACTACATAAAGTGAAAGATATGTCATTTTATAAAATAGTTTCAAAAAATTTTTCCGCGGAAGTGTTCGGACTGTAAATTTGTTATAAGCTTTCCTAAATTCGTTCCGTTCCGTCTTCTTCCGATCCTTTCGGTTCAGAGATAATTTTCGACGTACTTTAAGATTCCTGGTTAAGAATAGTGAAGGCTTCAGGCCACCTACTGTAGTAGTCAATAACAACGAGAATGTTCGTATTTTCATGGTCGGTTCCATTCAATTGAATTCAATTAATTTATTCAAGTATAGATATACATGGTTATCCATTTATCTGCAAAGCCCCAGAGGCTTATCTTAAGAAGGTTGCATTACAAAATCTTACAAACAAGTTTAAAAGTTTATTAAGTGAGCTAATTTAACATGTTCAATAATGTGTGAACCTACCATATTAACTGCGAGCGGTAAAAAAGTTCACAAGGCTCACTTACTTGCATCGCAGAAACCGAAGGACTTTCAATTCTCGGTACGTGTATTAATGATAACCTGCGTTAGAATGACCACATATTTTATGTCTCCAAGAACACTGCGAAATGTCTAGGCTTCCTCAAGCGATGCAAGAAATATTCCACCCCTCTGATCTGACTAGGCTTTATAACGCGTTTATTCGCCCCAAACTAGACTACAAAACTCATATCGGTTTTATTGGCGATCAAGACATCGCGAAATCACTTGACTGTCTTTGTCATCGCCGTAATGCCTCTTGCTTGTCATTGTTTTATCGGTATTTTCCCCACAAGTGCTCAAACGAAACTGCCAGTTGCATAACACTGAACAATTCAACCCTTGAACAGTTCAAACCCAATACCCGCTATGCCAGGAATGTTCATCAGTTCACCCTTAAGCCAAGATTTGTATATATATATCAATAAGGGTATCAAAAATCATTTAACTGTGCGTAAATTATATAAAAACATAAGGAAAGGCTACAGTCCGCTTGGGGCGAACAGTATGATACCCTATCCTATCCTTATCCCTATGTACCCCAAAGAAAAAATTCATAAGGAAGATGATAGATAGCATTTTATTTCATTCTATGAAATTTATAGAAAAAAAAATTTTTTTTTGAAAAAACGCCCCCAAAAAGTGGGCGTGGCCAAAAACTTTGTATGGGCGATATATTGGAAAAAATATTTGCTAAATATATTGTTAAACATTTTTTTTCGATTTCTATGAAAATTTTCAAAGAAAACAGCATTTTAGTGAAAAACGCCCACAAAAAGTAGGCGTGGCAAAAAACTTTATATGACAAATTTATAAAGGTAGGCAGTACCTACATATCTTGTGAAGGTTTTACAACTTTATCTCTCTAACTTAAGCCTTAAAACGGTTTTTTCTAAATTGTGGGCGTGGCAGTGGGCGGATTTAAAAGCTTTTAACACTTTACCATTTCGGGACCCTAGGGAGTATACGCTCCAAATTTCAGCCTCCTAGCATGACTTTAAAGGCCTCAAAAGTTGATACGGACGGACGGACGGACGGACGGACATTGCTAAATAGTCTTAGGATTTGGTCCTGATCATAAATATATATACTTTTATGGGTCTACGACGAATATTAAGGGGTGTTACAAACTATGTGTCAAAATTAATATACCCTTAGGATAGGGTATAAACATAAGCAAGGGCTACAGTCCGATTGGGGCGAACAGTACGATATCCTTTTCACATCCCTATATGCCCCAAAGAATAAAGCATAAAGAAGATGATGAACAACAATTTATTTCATTCTATTAAGTTCCAAAAAAAAAAATGTAAAACAAAAAACGCCCCCATAAAGTGGGCGTGACCAACAACTTTGTGTGCGCTAAATATCTTGTTAAATAGCATTTTGGTGAAAACCGCCAGTAAAAAGTAACAGCGGCAAAAAATTCAACATGACAAACTTATGAAGAAGGGCAGTGCCTACATATCTTCTGAAGCTTATAACACTCTAGATCTCTAACTTTAGCTTTTAAATGGTTTTTCTAAATTGTGGGCGTGGCAGTGGGCATATTCAAAACATTTTTCCACTTAACCATTTCGAAACCCTAGGGAGTATGTGGTTCAAATTTCAGCTTCCTACCTTAATTTAAAAGGCCTCAGAAATGCGTACGGATGTACGTACGGACGGACATTGCTAAATAGTCATCGGATTTGGTCCTGATTTTTAATATGTATACTTTTATGGGTGTACGACACACAAAGGAGTGTTACAAACTATGTGTCTAAGTTAATATACCCTTAGGATAAGGTATAAGAATATAACGAATGGCTACAGTCCGCTTGGGGCGAAGAATATGATACCCTATTCATATCCGTATATGCCCCAAATAATAAAGCATTAAGAAGATGATGGATAGCATTTTATTTCATTCTATAAAATTTATAAAATACAAATATTTTTTGAAAAAACTCCCCTAAGATGTAGGCGTGGCCAAAAACTTTGTATGGGCGTATATTGGAAAAAATATTGGCTAAATATCTTGTGAAATATTTTTTTTCGGTTTCTATGAATATTTTCGAAGAAAACAGCATTTTAGTGAAAAACTCCCACAAAGAGTTGGCGTGTTTAAAAACTTTATATGACAAACTTATGAAACAGGGCAGTTCATATCTAATGTACTTATGTTATGAAGCTTGTAACACTCCATCTCTCTAACTTTAGCTTAACAATGGTTTCTTATAAATAGTGGGCGTGACAGTGGGCGTATTAAAAAACTCAAACTCTTAGAGCGTCTTAAATCCGGTTTAGGCCAAATCTGCTTCTTTATCAGACAAGTAGTGCCACCTGTCCATCTGTGGTTCGGTTTTTCTATTACATCCAGTTTTAGCAAGAGTTTGCATGTGGAAACTGGTTTGCATAAGGAGCCTTATTCGAGCAAAACTGAGAGGGTAGTTCCAAGTTTGGCGTGTTCTTCAGCCTGAATTTCCCTATGCCCCGGCACCCAGCACATAAAAATGTTGAACTGCTCAGCCATTTCCCTTAGAGATGATCGACAATCTGGGGCTACCAAAGAGTTAATAGAGACATGGCCACGCCCACTTTTAGGTGGCATTTTTAAAAAAAAATTTTTTTTTTATAAATTTCATAGAATTAAATAAAATGCTATCCAAAATCTTTTTAATCATTTTTTCTTTGGGGCATATAGGGATGTGGATAGGGTATCATACTGTTCAATCCAAGCGGACTGTAGCCTTGTCTTATGTTTCGATAAATATTTTTATACCCTATTGTAACACCCCTTAGTATTCGTCGTAGATCCATAAAAGTGTATATATATTCATGATCAGGAGTAAAACGTAAGACTATTCAGCAATGTCCGTCCATCCGCACGTAATTTTTAGGCCTTTAAAATTAATCTAGGAAGCTGAACTCTGGGACACATTTTCCCTAGGGCTCCGAAATGGTTAAGTTTAAAATTTTTTGTATACGCCCACAATTTAGAAAAAACCTTTTTAAAGAGATAGTTAGAGTGATAGAGTGTTACAACCAGCATAAGAATATGTAGGCACTGCCCTCCATTATAAATTTATCATATAAAGTTTTTTGCCACGCCAACTTTTTTTGTGGGCGTTTTTTAATAAATTGCTGTCTTCTTCGAAAATTTTCATTTTCTAAGACCTTTTGTCGACTTTTGGTTATGATGGTAGGTTCACTACCTATGTTGCAAACAATGAGATTGGTATGTAAAATACAATTAAAGAGTAACTCTCCCCTATCGGTAATATCGGAACTGCCTCAAACTGAGTGAGAGAAAGACAGACAGGCAAGGAGGCCGAAGCCTCTGGAGGCTTATCTTTACTAACGACAAGCTGCAATTAGGCAGAAAAAATTCCACCACGGTCTTATATAGGATGAACCAAGAACGCAAAATCCTCTATCAGACGGACCTTATTTAAGCAGTCTTCCGCTGCGGAGCCGGAGTCTAAGGCGTGAGGAGGCAGTTTACCAGGCTCTAACTCCAGAAGTTAGAAGTTTCAGTGATAGATGCAGTGGACCTGGCTGAAACCACTTGGTTAATGGAAACATTGTAATCCATAGAAGAAAAGCACACCGATGTTTCCGAGTCCGAGGCTGCGGAGCAGGGGTCTGAGGGATGAGGAGGCTGTTTGCCAGTCTCTAACTCATCCTTTTTGTAGACACACAAAGAAATTTTCTCCCAATCAAAACTTATCATACCATTAGTATTCGCCAAGGGAGCAAGGGGTTCCCTCTGCTCCTTCAGCTTAGAGACCTTCCAGTCATGAGTGGGTAGTGTGGGATTGCAGAGCTTAGCACCCAGCCACTTTACAGGCAGCTTTTTGAGATCGATAGATCTCGAATTTGGGCAAGCGATTAGCTGAACTTGACCTTGATGCCATCCAGCATCTTGCGTGTTCGGTGGCGGTCCAAGGGTTGCCCTCATGAAGGGTAGGAGGCTGCTTATGAGCTTCTATTTGACTCTTTGCCACCGTTCAAAAGATATCGTGCAGTCTTAATCATTGCTCAACAACAGCAACCACGATCTTGTTTTTAAGGACATCGCTGCAATACCTGAAAGGTGTAATGGTCTTATGCACGTAGGGGCGTTTTGAACCGAAGCGGTTTCTTTCACCGACCTCTGGTACTTAGAAGTAAAGTTACCGCATGTCTGGTTGTCCTAGTTCATGAAATATTCGGCCCATTTGAGTTTGGTAACCTGCTTAGGAGTTCCGTTGATCTCCAGAACAGCTCGAAAGACCTTCAGAGTCCAGATTGCCTCACGTCATTGTTTATACTACTAGTGCGTTGTCATGAACTTACACTCTGAGACACCCCCTTAGTTTTAGCAGAGGAAGGGCATTGAAGTGCCACAATCTTACCACTGTTGGCCTTATTTTTAGTAGCTATACCCGCAGACAGTTTAATCGCCGTACTACTATCTGGTTTTGAAGGGATACCGGTCTGAGTTGTTGCTGTTTGTTTTGAATTCTGTTTGTTTATAATAGCACCCAGGAGTGGCGGAGAAAGGAGATTGATCTGTACAGAGATCAGCAGTTTACAGACAAGACTAGAAAAATCCATGCTAGGTATCTGGGCACTTAGCGACTGAGCTTTGTGATTGGGCCCCCAATCGGCATGGGTCGTATAACCCTTCGTACGGCCCAGGCGAGAGGATGAGGACTAGGAGGGATGGGAAGAAGGGGAAGAACGTCCTTTGGTTTCAGGACTCATCTCGAGAATCATTGACCTTAGATGAGATTAGATTGGTATTGTATCGCAGATCACTGCGGCCTTACAAGGGCCTATTGTGATATCTTCCATTTAGATGCCATCCATCCATGATGCCGCAGTTAGCTATATCCGCTGCTAGACAACGTTGACGAGCTTGTATAAAGCAGTTGCAGTCACATAGTATGTGCTCCGCTGTTTCTTCATCCTCGTTGCACCGCAAGCAGGACAGGTAGTGGTGTCGCTTCAGCCCAACACACGTAAGTGTTTGCAGAAGCTTGGTGGCCCCAAAGAATGCCTACAAGCAGCCTACAGTTGATTCTCCTCACAGATAAAAGAAAATCATTGGGCGCAGTAGTTTGGTCTTTCTACATCCATCGCAATTACGCCACCGAATCTTGTGTTCACGAGAAACCCAAGAATCAATGGAAGACATGACTAAATATGTAGGCAGACCAAACACAGGTTCGGGTTCTGAGAAAACTTCTTCTGAACCCTGCCTAGCAAGCTCAACCGATATCTCATTTTTCTGGATGCCAGTGTGACCTGGGAATCTTCCGTCCAAATTCAAAAAAAACTTGAGTTCTACCACTTACTTGGACGAGGTAAAAGGGTTTAGCAGCGCTTATAATGCAGCTTGGCTATCACTGCAAATGCAAATGCAAATCCCTTTAGCCCTACACCTGTTGTTCACAATATAGCGCATAGCCATTAGGATGGCAAAAATCTCCGCTTGGAAAACAGACGCATGTTTACCCAAGGGGAAGTAAAGTCTGATGTCATCGCGTTCCACAAAGACTCCCCATGATTCAATCCATGGTTCAGAGTCTGACCGAAGCTAATCCGTTACATGTGGAAAGTCGACGTGGTAATTTTTTCGCAGAAGGATTTCTGGTGTCATTGTATCAAACGGCATATCCTTAAGATACTGGTCAAAGGATAATTCTCGAGCAAGTTCTTAAAAATTCCAGTGTATTTTCTTGCCCGAAGAATGGTCTTGGTATCATCAATTGGGATTCGAATACAGTTCTGGCTAGTTCGTCTCCTTTCTCATTACCTTCATGTTCACTCCGACCTGGCACCCAGATCAAATGTACTCAGTTGGTGTTGGCCAGTATTGAAGACAATCACAGACTAGTTTTGATGTTATCTCAAAGTCGTTAATTGCAAGTAGAGCTGCCTTGCTGTCAAAGAGAATGTAAATGATTTTATTCGTTGTGAATCTGCTTAAATTCTCTCGAATGCAGAGTTTCTATTGCAGCCATAGCTGCTTCTATTTTTTGCTATCGTATTTGTTTTTTTTTGTCATAATATACGCGCACTAAAGAGATTTTTGGATACCCTTGTGTTGAAGTATCACAGTGCGGGCAATAGGGAAGTGACGGATTAGGAAATAGGAGATACTGATGCACGTTGGTTTTAAATGCCTGTAAACAAACAGGAAAAACAGGACGTGGTAGAGCATTCGTATTGTACGGTTAAGAAACGAATCCTTATATTTCACTGTCCGTCCGAATATAGGCGTAAAGGTGAACTGATGTACATTCCTAATATGTGGTCATTCCAACGAAGTTTGTCACTAAAGCACATACCGAGGATGGAAAGCCTTTCGGTTTCAGCAATGCAAGTCCCATCCATGGATAACGGGGTTTCGCTTAAGTTACAGCAGACAGCATTGTGTTTTGGAAGCATTAAATTCCACTCTATTGGTTTTACCCCACTTAAAAATGCTGTCAACATATGCTAATAACATTGCCGTTCCAGTTCAACGCCCGAAGATGAGAAGATGAGGGATGCGAATCCCAGAAGGAATATGCGAAGCTAAGGGTACTGTCATCAGCGAAGGAATGGCAACTACCTTATTTTTATCACCGCGGTGAATAGATTGGTTCCACTTTTCGGTTAGATATGTCATAAAATCACCAGTGAAGAAAATTTTTTTATCAGCGTTTGCACGACCTTAGAAAATAAAATGCACGACTGCGTCATACGAAACTTTCTCGGTAAATGAGATGCGTTTTTGAGTCGCAAAATTTGAATCGAAAATTGATGGTGAGAAATTTATTTAAATCAATTTTTTAGGTTTTAATTTTAATTTTTGATTTTCTCAAAAATGACACCTACGATTTGGATGTAATTTCGTACATTGGAGCCTATCGTTAGAGCCGATTTTTAGACAACGAATTTGATTTAAATGTAAGGAAATCGTTATATGAAAACAAAAATTTAAACAAAATTATTTAAAAAATCTAAGTATGCAGATTTGTTTGAGTTTATAGTAAAAAAAAAACTGTAAATTTGTTTTAAGTTCCCTTTATAAGTTTTTGAGATATTGCCCGTTTTATAAATTACCGTTAACGATTTTTTTTTCAAAAACTGAGTATGCAGAATTTTTGATCCCATTCTAAACATCCTTAGTACAAAAAAAGACCGAAATCCTTGAAATTTGTATGGCATTTACCGTTATTTCAAAAGATAAAGCAAAAAATAAAAAGATGCCCCGAGATGTAACCCCAAGAACCTTATATACGAAATTTGAAGTAAATCCGTTCAACCGTTTCGGCATACGGCGCCCGGACAGACAGACAGACCGGCGGACGGCATTGGCGGACCCACTTTTTTGGAGTTTGAGTTCGAAATTTCCGCACGATCTCAATAACTTTCTCCTTAGTATACTAATGTATACGAGAAACTTAAAAAGGGAGTAAGTGCAATTGGTTGGTAGGAGGAGGGGGAGAAACATTCGCCTTTTTTGGGACAGGCAGTGGATTTGTCCCATTGACTGTTTTACGCGCTCGAGTGCAGGGGGAGTCAAACAATCTGGGAGCGTTGCGCTGCTAGCAAAATGAGCAGCAAGCAGATTGGCTTTGTCTGAAGTGCTGACAGCTGGGATGTCATTGCAAATGACTGTCGGCTGAATTATATTCTTGACAAATGACCAAAAGTATGGACATTGTAGTATTTTTTTCCTCAACTTTTGGTCGTAGGAGATTTTGAAAAGATTAATGTGGGCATTGCAGTCATTTCTAGCTCGTTTATTTTTTTTCGGTTTTCCTCAGTTGGGTTGGCCTTAAGTGACCGAAAACAAACCTCGTTAGCCCTGATAGCTTCTTTACATCATAAGTGAGATCGGTGTTTTCCTTAGGTTTGATACTCTTTATACTGTTTGGGATAAAGCGTTACATACACAGGTGTATTATATTTTGTAAGGCTACAACAATTTTACAACAAATTTTACTACATAAAATGAAAAACAACGCGATAAATTATGTGATTCAGGACCATTTTTTCACATTTTTAATTTTTTAGTTTGGGGCCAAAATTCATAATGAAAAATGACCCCCACTGTGGGAAAAAATACCACTTTTTCAATTATATTGAATAGTCGAATGGAATAAGGGATGGCATGCTATCCCCCTGCAACCCTCCGGCTTGGTTTTACTGTTAGATTAGAAGTATGTGTGAGGTTGGATATATGCAAATATTTATTGTGTATAAGCTGAGTTTGCATATACCCAACCTCGCGTCAACTCCAAATGTAGCCATCGATTTCGCAGTATGCGGAACCTTAAATTTTTGTCAAATTCAAAAATTCTGAAACCAATATGGTGTCCTGTATAAAAGTGGCAAGTTAATGCTAAAATTCCTTCATTTGCATTACTTGTCCACATAACTTAGTCTTAGTTTTTAACTCGTCATATTGTTTATGAATAAGTTTACATTTAAGTCCTTTTTGTCAGGTAACTCATACCTGTTATTTACAGCATGGATAAATAATTTTAATCCTTAGTGTTTAGAAGTCGTGTATTGAAGCGTTTAAATAGCGATCATCTGTGCGTAAAGAGAATCAAGTTCCTTTCTAATTTTTGAATTTTCATCGAATTTCTGACTCCGTTGGAAATCATTTTTGATGGAATTTCTAGAAGTTTTGAGTGGCATTAGCACTGGCGCAAATTGATTTCCATCTGCATCGGCATCAGGGGATGAATCCTCACCTTCTGCTTCAGTGTTTATATTATCACAATGTTTTCTTTTTAAGTGGTCTCGTAAACGTTTTTCCAGAGTGTTTATACTCCTCTGTTTCCCTCCTACTTTTTTTGTTTAAAAAATTCCAAACCGAAGATTTGTGTTTGCTACTCATATTTATTATTACAAATAAACAGGTATACTGCAAACATGGAGAAACTGTATTACAATGAAATATCGATGCGGGACTTCGACTTGACCTGACTAAACTGCCAAAAACAGAACAGTTTGTTAATTGAGTTAATTCAAGAACCAACTGAACTTAAGCTCGGTTCAGATTCTTATCATTCAATGACAATTCTCAGTTGACAATTAGTTCTAAAAAAAGTGTTTCCCAACAACATAAACACATTAACTAAACTATCGATATTTTTTTGTCCAAACTCTCGATATATTAGATAGTTCAAAAGAATCGATTTATGGATTAAACTATCGATGTTTTATTAACACTAACAGAGACTTAGATCTGGCTTAGATGTTAAGATGTATGGACCTAGTTATAAAAATATATTAGGCGAAATTGGCCCATACACGACCTAACCCCTAGCTTCTCCAACCATTATGTATGCGAAGCAATATTTTTGACACGAAGGGAGGGACCTACAGTTTAATGCCAATTCCGAACGGCAATTTAATTTTGAGAAGCTTCTCATGACATTTCTGACTCTTCGATGCTTGTCAAAAGTTCGTAAGAGGTGTGGCAGCCGAATACAAATTTAAAGGTGGTACGGCTTAGTGGTCCAACGAACTGGACCCACATACTCAGATATTTATTATTAAAAATATTATAAATTTTGCCAGAACAAAATTTAATCAATTAATGGTTTCCTTTTTTTCCACACCGGTTGACAACAAATTTTTAATAATTACTACACAGCCAGATGGCATCAATTAGTAGGTAATTATATAATATTTTTAAGTTTTAGGGATGCACCTCCACAGGTTGCTGATTATAAAACACTACTTAAGGTTCTATTAAATCGACTTTCACTGTAGCTGTAAGACAAACGTGTTCTATATATGTAAGTACCTTACATAGTTACACTCGCCGACTGCTATTGTTTACCAGAGCTTCCCCACTCAAAACAGCATGGCAATTGACAAAAAATTTCTGTATGTACAAATACAGGTATAACATTCTCTAGCTCCAAGTATTACTCACCAAAAAACAATTGTCTGCAGGAATGATCCGTTGAAAAAATGTTCATTGTCAGCACAAGTTAGCAGCATGTTTTCTGAGTTTGGTGCTAACATACACGCGAACACCTTCAATACTTTCATCAACCGGCTGTTTGTATGTTTAATTTGATTAATGCTGCGTTCCGTCAATTCTAATGCTCTGCGCACCATACAACAAAATAAGGGGCATCAAGTTTGAGTGTATATTTAACGAACAATTTTTTTAGTAGGTAGCTTCGTAACCACATCACGAATCACGATTCACGAATAAATAGACGCAGTCAGAGCATTTTGACTTGGACGCCCTCAAAACGAATTTAGTTCTCCGGAAAGTTTCATCCCGCGCGTTACGTGCTTGATTGGTGTGTGTGGTCTATTATTTCATTTTAGTGTTTGATATTAAATTAAAGATTTAAAGAAAATTCATAACCAATACAACTACATGATAGTGGAATATTGCAACTAAATTTCAATGTTTTTGTTTAAAAAGTGTTTTTTTTTAATTTTCTTTTAATTAATGTATAACCAAGTATTGAAAGAAGTTTTGGGAAAAATATAATTTCGGTTTTTTTTTATTTTAATTTCGTAATGTCCGGTTTTTTTTGTCCTGCTTTATGGGAATGGATGGATTTTTTTAAGATTATATAATCTTGGGCAATTTATAGGTTCATTCTGAAATGAAAGAAATTACAACTCAAACATTTGAAGAGGGATGCATGTAACGATTTTTTGCCATAACCAGCGTTACACACGTGCATGTTTTATATTTTTGCTAAATTATCTAGCAGACGGTTGTGGTTTTTTCTCCGTAATATACATTGTTATGTAGTTACGTTCATGGAATCGCCGGCCGGACTTGATTTTTTCAATTAAAGTTATTATGCTATTTTCGCCGCGTTAAATTTATTATTTTACTTTTGCTTTAATATCTCACGAATATTTTTCTGATCTAAGTAATCATAATACAAAATTAATATACTTTTTAATGTCAAATATAAGTGATATTTTAAGAAATAGATACATATTTGTTTTGCATATTTAAGAAAAAGAACGAAAAACTTCATCTTTTATTCTTCTTAATATAAACACCCACTTACAACTTATAGATACAGACATAAGAAAAAACGGATGTATCGACCGATTGTTGTGTAACTTCGATTAGAGACATTACAGAAAAAAAAAATTAAAAACATATTATCGACAAGCGAAAAAGGATTCCTAAGTGTATCTACAAATTCCATCCGAATTCAACGCATCAAGCTATTGTTATATACCCAAGGATATTCTAAAGATCCACCCTTGTCAGTCTACCGTTCAGAAAAAAAATTGTGTATTTTTTCATTCAAGGAACAGCCCAACGAACCCTTAAAAGAATAACGACTTCGGTACTAGTGTTTTTGTGTATGTAATGGCGTTTTTGCGTTCTGTCTGCCGCACAACCAACATAGCATACCTCCATCATACTAATAAAGGATACGATCCAACTGTCGTGGTCTCATTAAACTGCAGATTACTCGGTTTGGGTCAACCTATTCAACATCATAGTAGCTGTACGACATCGAAATCAAATGATGAAAAATCCACAAAAGTGAAGTCGTGCCTGTTGTTGCATTCCCCTATTCGTCGTGAAGCTTACTTAGGACATGCAGGAGCAGGTGCCATACATTGTCGAAAGTTTTCTGAAAAGAAAAATCAAGAAAGATCGGGCAGCCCTCCACAACGAGATCCCTTGGATGTAGGATTCGCAGATCCAGTTGCGGCGTTTAAAAGCAAGACAACCGGGGAGCTAATACGTGCCCTGGCTGTATATATATTATGTTCCAGTCACTACCTTGTTGAGCATAATATGAAGGTAAGAAACCAGCTAATTTTCAAACCTTTCTAGAAAATTATTACAATTTATTTTTTTTTGTTTCGTCCTCGTTGTGCAGACAAAAAAAGGAATACTTTGCTGAATACCTTCATTTTTCGAATCGATTTTTTTTTGCTTTCAAAAATGTTATTCACTGATTACTGCGCATGTGCTCTCTCGTTTTCCCAAAGGGAGACACCAAATGCGCCTATACGTGTACTTATTTTCTAGGCCAAGCATTAGGTAAAAACTTAACGAAGGTTTTAATTCAAGTTTCCTCTTTTTAAATGTATGTATGTTCATACATATTCGCACAGGCATAGGCATAGGCACATAATACCTAAAGGGAATATTGGGAATAACCTATTCCGTGGTTTACTTCCAAGAAATCGGAACTTGTTAACTCAGCAAAAAAGGTCAATTGCTATGTGTTTTGCAGTATTCGCACTTCTCTCAATCGCTGATAGGAGGCAGGAGTTTTTATATAATATGTCTATTCCTCTTTTGTTTTACACGTATTTTATAGGGGAGAGGATGGAGAAGGGACAAGCCTCCAACTGAAATACGTAAGTGCTCGGCTGTTCCGAGATTTGCGGTTAGCTTGCACTGAATATGATTCTGCTTTCCTATTTGAAATCGCGAACAGGTGAATTGTTTACATGTGTGAGAAATTACTACTTCAGGCTTACGACATAGGGTCAAACACGATATCACCCATACAAAGTTTTAATGGTAGTTTTTTAACTTTCTCGTATACATTAGTATACTAAAGAGAAAGTTAATGCGATCGTGTCGAAATTTCGAACTCAAACTGAGTATGGGGGATGATATTACGACTATAGAGAATTCCAAAAAAGTGGGTCCGCTAATGCCTTTCGTCGGTCTGTCTGTTTGTCTGTCCGGGCGCTGTATTGCGAAACAGTTCAACGGATTTGCTTCAATGTTCGTATTTAAGGTTTTTGGTGTTAAAACTCGGGGCATCTTTTTATTTTTTGTTTTATGGTTTAAACGGTACCTGCCATGCAATTTGTGAAAATCACAACATTTTGGTTTCGGTTTCAAGAATTTTGGTCTTTTTTTGTACTAAGGATACTTGGAAGGGGGCCAAAAATACTACACACTCAGTTTTTGGAAAAAAAAATTGATTAACGGTAATTTATAAAACCGCCAATATCTCAAAAACTATCAAAGGGAACTTCAAACATTTTTACTGATTTTTTGATATTATTAGGTAACTCGAATAATCTTTCATACTTCGATTTTTGAAATAATTTTGTTTTTCATATAACGATTTTCTTAAATTTTAATTAAATTCATTTTCTAAAAACGGCTCGTGTTCTTAAAGCCTTATTTTTAGCGCACATAAGGATATGCTATGGTATAATTCTTTTTAATATTAATATGATGGATAGGATTATCCCAATTGTGGTTGTCAATTTGTTGTTTGATTAATTCAAGTTTTTGTTATTTTGGACAAACGAATTGCTCTGAATGTTTTCTTAGTCTCATTGTAATTGACAAAATGTATAAGGGAATCTGTCGTCCACAACTAAAACGTCAATTTTAAATTGACAACCGCGAAAGGTGTCTCCGGATATCTAACAGATATACAAAGAGCGCTCCTAAAAATAAGATAATCCTATTCGAAGCAAGCATAGCAACATAATCAATGTACATAAGATGAGCGGTAACGGTGGAAAGGCTAGTGTTAAGGCTGAATCCACAATGTAGGACAACAATGCACGTCATCCAACAAATAATATTAAAGGTCTGAAATCACCACACGAAGAAGAGGATTTCCGCTTGGAATTACAATGAACCATTACCCAGTCTGAGTGGTGTATGATCAAATGGTGCAATACACGTAGGTCGACAATTTCAAGGCTCTAGTTTGTTTGGAAATTGTCTGGTAAATGTGATAATTGTTAATTACACTTAGTCAAACTCATCACGATCTACTTTGCAATATTAAGAAATGCAAAATCGAACAGAAATTTATATAGAGATTAAAATTGCTACTAATTCATATAATTCACACTTTCGAGTCAGACTTTTGAGTTTTTTTTGAATGCGCATATATACCTACATACACTCCTATACACAATATCTCACGTGCTATGTCGAAGCGAACTTTTTTTTTACTATCATCATACTCAAATCATCATACTCCCAAGTGTGGAAAAATACTTGGGGATTTCAAAGTGATATTATGGGAGATTTTTATAAATCTTTTTCCTGTTTATTGTTTACATAAAATATTTTAATTTTAGTTTTATATCCTTTTTGTGTTTATTTGTTAATTGACTATTCGGTCATTTGACCATCATTCGGCCAAATTTTCGGAGACTACATTTCTCATTGTTCATTCCATAACCGATTCACAGTTAACCACCTCAAAAGACCAAATCTATTGAAACACGCGCCCAATTATTTTCTGGTCCCCATAAGCATTTTCAGATCATTATTTTTTACCGAGGGTAGGTGGAAAATCTTCCATGAGACATTATGAGGACCGGACGCGCGTGCTCATAATAGTGTGAGATTCTTACTCACTAAAGAAACTTCCCTTATAAATACTTTATACTATTTACAACTAGGCTATTCCTGTCTAGTAGCTTTTATTTCCGGTTTTGTACACATTTGGCAGGCTACCCCCCAGCGAAAGCCACCAATTGGTGGCGGTTACATCTTATTGCGCTAGTTCAAATGGTTTTATCTGTTGAAGTCGGTGCACTAAATTTGTAGCATTTCGTTATTGCAATGACCATAAAGGCGAGACCGTTGCTTACGGGAAAATGCTTTTATCTCGTCTTCGACAGTAGTTAAACCTAAGTCTCTGTGATTATCACCACTTCTGATATACCACTGGGCGTTTACAATTATTCATAGCACTTTATATTGAAAAGTTTGTAAAATTTGTATGTTAATTGTTTTGGTACAACACAAAAGTTGTATACCATACGTCCAAACCGGTTTTAGAACTTGCATGCTGAGTTTGGCTCATCGACCAAGCAGCCAATGCATTTGATTATATTTACTAACGAGCTCTTACCGTTTCTTCTTTACGTGCGATTTCCATTTTAGTTTCACGTCTAATGTCATTCCCAAATATTTAGCTTTATTTGCGTACGAAATTTGTACGGAGTCTATGAAAATGGGTAGCGTATTTACATTTCTGAGGTGCTTCAATTTTTGGGTTTTTAATGCCCTTTATAGCTTTACAGAGTGAGTAATTCGAACACTTAGCCGCAGGGAGGCCTTCAAGATAAGAAGAAATTTTGCGATCTTTGAAATCTTTTTTCTGAGAACGCTATAGATTGTTCAAGACTGTTTTATGCTGCGGTGCGCGAGATTGTTGCCATGTTTTACGCGCTTTTGTTTTTGCTTTGACCAATTCGGTTATTTCCCGACGATATTTAATTTTCCTTTTTGCTTTTTTTATAATTTTGTAAGGTGTATTATACCAAGCTGAGCTTTGTATGACTGCAATAAATTGATCGAAATCAGCTTCAAGTTCAAATGATGTTTGAAGAGATACGTTAAGATCGATTTTAATTGCGTCTTTTTTAAAAGAGTCCCAGTTAGTTTTTAAACTAGTTAGTTTGGTTGGACCGTCCTTTTCCCGTAGGCAGCCGCTAATAGTCAGAATAACTGGTGAGTGGTCGGAAGAGAGATCAAAGCTTTCTTCAACTTTCACGAATCTATCAGTCACACCCTTTGCAATATAAAAATCTATAAGGTCTGGAGTTTTCTTGTCGAGAAAAAGTCTCCGCCGAAAACCATACCGGCTTCGTATAGCTATCTGCCTTTTAATGTAACACATCTAGAACCCCAAAAGGTGTGTTTTTCATTAAAATCACCACCTTTAACGAAATTCTCTTCCAGTGAGTCAAATATACTTATAAAATCTTTTTTCCTTAGCTTTTCCCTTGGAGGGATATAGATAGACGCAGTATCAAAAGTTTTGAGCTTCTTTTTTATGCGAACCGTAATTATTTGCACATTACCCAGCTCCAGTTTTGTGCCTAGTTAATGTTCAATGGTGTCCTTTATAAGGAAAGACGCGACGCCTCTAGCCCTTTCCGAATGGTGATATGCATGATAGGCGCTATATCCGCTTATTTTTGCACTTGATTCCTTCGTTAGATGCGTTTCAGAAACTAAGTAAATGTCTATATCCTTTGTGTGCATGAATACCTCTAGCTCGTCCATCTTTTGCATAAGGCCGTTTGCATTCCATGTAATGATATTTAATTTGGTTACGTCTTTCATATTTATGTTTATGTTGTATGATATGTACTTACTTCGAAATTTATTTTTAACCGACTCTGTTGAGAAAACCTGAGTGACTGGATCAGGCGGATCATTTTGTTGATTCGCTTGCAATGCGGCTTTGGCATATGTCTGCGTTGGAGTATTGGGCGACTTTTCATATATAATTTTTCTTTCTCGTGGCGGTTGCGAGAAGTTCTTAGCGTTCGATGCAGAATTCGGCGACTATTCTTTTCAAAGTCCTTCCTTAGACAGTGCCTTAGTCTCTTTCCGTCAGTCAACCATTTTGTCCTTTGATTTTGTTGCGATGGGTAGAGATCTTATCTTAATAAAATTACGACTGATTTGTAGCTCTTAGCTACTTCGTAGCTGCGATAATTCGCCGGATGGTTCCCTTTGCAATTTATGCAAGTTTGTAAATCGTTTCTGTTTAAATTGCACTCTTGCGATAAGTATTTACCAGCACATTTTACGCAACGCCGAACTTTTTGGCAATACGCGTTAGTATGATTGAAGCCTTGGCAGTGCTTAGACTGAAGAACGAGTTTAGTCCACAGTCGCCCCGGTTCAATTTGGCTATAATATTTAGTATATTTTTAATATTGTGCATTTTTTCCATACATTCCGATTTTTCAAAGCTTAACATTAATAGCGGAAGTCCACGATTAACTATGATATCCTCATCTCGCTCGTTTTTTGCTTTTAATTTTTGCTTTTTTTAAGAAGGATAACTGCATCGATAATTTGCATCTTCGCCTGTGAAGTTATCGCGATGAACTGGGCTAACTGTTTTGACTTCAGACTCGTTTTTGAGCTGATTAACGCTTTGTTCTAGGCTTTGAGCTGATCGATTTTGCTTAGCTTAATGCGAAGTTCATTGTTTTCCTCCTCGTAGCTTTTACATTTCTTTGAGTCTCTGGTTACATGCGTAGAGTCTTTCGGCGCCGTAGGACTTCTTTACGGGTTTGATTTTGGCACAGATCCCGTTGATGGTGATCTAGTAACCCTTTTACTAGTTCTAAAAGGGTCAATTAATTGCAATAAGGACAACGAGATATGTTTTGTCATGACATTTTAATGAACTTTCTTTTGATATAGTATATAGAAACTTGTATTTGTATCTATTGTCCAATAAGTTTCTCTTGATTTTTCCATTCCGCAATCATTCGGGGCTTTCCGATATACGCACATAAAGTCTATATTTTTGTGAACTATTAATACTTGTGCTAGCCGTTCATTTTTACACCTCAAAATGTAATGCAGAATAATATGTACTAAATACACAATACTCTTTTCAAACTATAGCTATAGTTATGTACCTTACTCTATGGAATTTGATTGCATCTTCATTTGCGTTTAATTTGGTCGTTAATGTTGAATCTTGTTGTAGATACATATGTACAAAATGCATACAGCAAAGTAGAAATTCTTTTCTCGTTCGATTTAGAAACTGAAAAATGCATGCATGCACATCTCGTTTTAAATGTCCGCGTCTGTTTGCTATTATATGAATCACGTGTGCTGAAGTTTATCGTTTTCATATTCAATAGGCTAATAGAAATTTAACTTTTATTTGCCAGATAATAGTGCATATTAAATAACGTTATTTTTTTGACAAGGAGTTGCGTTACCTACAGGCGTTACCTCTTTGTAAAAAATGCGTATTCTTTTTGGCGAGTCTATGCAACCATTATCTAACGAATTTTGTTTCTGAATACTAACAATAAGTCAAAAAGTGTTTAAAATGCAAGATTTGACAAAAAAGTAGATACCGTTTAGAGAAATTTTCTATATGATCAATCGCTACAATTACAAAAAAAAACATAAGAAAAGACTACAGTCCACTTGGGGCGAACAGTGTGATACCCTATCCATATCCCTATATGCCCCAAAGAAAAAAGTATTAAGAAGATGTTGAATAGCATTTTATTTCATTCTATTAATTAAAAAAAAAAGTTTTTTTTAAAAAAACAGCCCCAAAAAGTGGGCGTGGCCAAAAACTTTGTATGGCCGATATATTGGAAAAAATATTGGCTAAATATCTTGTTAAACATTTTTTTCTCTTTCTATGAAAATATTCGAAGAAAACAGCATTTTAGTGAAAAACGCCCACAAAAAGTAGGCGTGTCAAAAAACTTTATGTGACAAACTTATAAAGGAAGGCAGTGCCTACATATCTTCTGAAGGTTATAACGCTCTATCTCTCTAAGTTTAGCTTTAAAAGGGTTTTTTATAAATTGTGGGCGTAATAAAAAAAATTTTACACTTAACCATTTCGGAGCCCTAGGGAGTATGTGGTCCAAATTTAAGCTTCCTAGCTTAATTTTAAAGGCCTAAAAATTGCGTATGGACGCACGGACATTGCTATATAGTCTCAGGACTTGGTCCTGATCATAAATATATATATATTTATGGGTCTACGACGAATATTAAGGGGTGTTACAAACTATGTGTCAAAATTAATGTACCCTTAGAATAGGGTATAAACACATACCATTAAGTTTTTTCGAAATGGTTGTATACATATACGTATACATCATTAGCGCGTATAGTTGAATCATCTTCTCAGAGTTTATGCTTCGAGTCCATAAAGAAGGGCAAGAATTATATAGGTTTTATAAAGAGTCTCCTGAGGTTTAGAGGGTCTTTTTACAAATCCTTGCTCTTCTGACAAATTGATGAATATAACAATTTTTTATATTTGAGACAAATTTGTAAAAATTATCAAAAAAAAAAGTGAATTTATAGCAAAGAAATTTGCTTTTTGCCTTCCCGGTCAAAAAACTAGTGATTAGCAATAATATAGGCCGTGGTAGAAAAAGTCACTAATTTGAGATATTAATACTTGGTTGGTAAATCAACGCAATTATTATTTGCGTTTATATGTACCTAGCTAGTTAAGTTCTAATACCTTATAATATTTTGACATATAATTTGACCCCACACATTAATATTATTCTCTAGGAGCATATACACATATATAGAATATTTAGCCTCTGACCACAATGAATACGCACACAATTTCGGGAAAAAAAATTTAAGTCAGAATTTACTGAGCTTAACGTACATTGCCGTCTAGTTCCACGCCCGAATATGACAGACGTGAATCCCAGAACGAATATGCGAATCTAAGGGTACTGTCATCGGCGAAGGAATGGATTGGATTTAAAGTGACAGGCAGGAGATCATTGATGAAAATTTGGGGACACCATCATTTATTTGGTGAGTTACAAGCTTGAAACCGTCCAAAACAACTTGTATTGAACGGTCTGAATGGTTATTTCTAGTCCATTGATGAAGCGTATCATCCCAAATGCGCGCATTTTCGGCAAAAGAGCTTAATGCCAAACCCTGTCAAATGCTTTTGAAATATTAAGCACAACGACCTTACCACGACCTTCACCAGCACGGTGAATAGAATGGTTCCACTTTTCAATTCATATCAAATCATCTGTGTACCTGTTGGTGAGAAAACTGTACTGCCGGTCATTACTATTTTTTTTTAGGATTTAGGATATTTCATAAGCTGATGATTTACCAGCGCTTCCATGACCTTGGCAAGAAGGGACGTTAGTGCAATTGGTCGGTAGGAGGAGGGAGAAGAAGATTCGCCTTTTTTTGGGACGGATGTGGAATGCTCTACCCCGCTCTGTTTTTCCTACACATTATAGTTTACAAACATTTAAAACCAACGTGCATTGGTATCTCCTTTTTTCTAATCCTTTATTTCCCTAATGCCCGCACTGTGTTACTTCATTATAAGGGTATCCAAAATCCCTTTAGTGCGCATACATTATGAAAAAAAAAATGGCTACTATGTTTAGATCAACATCATCTTTCGCAAAATTCTCAAAAACATTTTTTAAAGAACAAACATCGTTCGAGATTACCCACCTTGAAGATACTCTTCGCATTTGCTGTTTCCGTGTGAACCAAACAAAAAAGGGCCCAAAATCATCGTTGAAATGTGTCCTATTATGAGGCAAAATAAAAAAAAAGTATGAATTATGAGCTTCTAGAAAAGCTTGATAAAATGTTTCAATCGTATCTGTACCTCACTTAAAATTACTTGCCCACCCCTTCTTTATACGAACAAGTTCGTAGGTCTCGACTGAGTTAGTATCACTTAGAGTATTTACTTTTTATAAAGTTTTATTGCAATGCAAGCTATCTGTCATTATACCCTATCCTAAGGGTATATTAATTTTGACACATAGTTTGTAACACCCCTTAATATTCGTCGCAGACCCCTAAAAGTATATATATTTATGATCAGGACCAAAATCTAAGACTATTTAGCAATGTCCATCCGTCCGTCCGTATCAACTTTAGAGGCCTTTAAAATTACGCTAGGAAGCTGAAATTTGGAACATATACTCCCTAGGGTTCCGAAATGGTAAAGTGTTAAAATTTTCAAAATACGCCCACTGCCACGCCCACAATTTAGAAAAAACCGTTTTAAGGCTTAAGTTAGAGAGATAAAGTTGTACAACCTTCGCAAGATATGTAGATACTGCCCACCTTTATTAATTTGTCATATAAAGTTTTTTGCAACGCCTACTTTTTGTGGGCGTTTTTCACTAAAATCTTCGAAAATTTTCATAGGAATCGAAAAAAAATGTTTAACAATATATTATGCCAATATTTTTCTCAATATATCGCCCATACAAAGTTTTTGGCCACGCTCACTTTTTGGGGGCGTTTTTTGGAAAAAAAAAAATTTCTATAAATTTCATAGAATGAAATAAAATGCTATCCATCATCTTCCTAATGCTTTTTTTCTTTGGGGTACATAGGGATAAGGATAGGGTATCATACTGTTCGCCCCAAGCGGACTGTAGCCTATCCTTATGTTTTCAATTTGAGAACAATAAAGTAAGTCGCTTTAAAGAAATATATATTTTCTTTATTTTCTAGTTGGAAAGTAAAACTAATTTCTTTTAACCTGGCTAGGCCGGGCATTCAACTAGTACGTGTAAATATAATTACTCATCCATGGATTTGACCTTGAGGTACACGTGCCACTTCACAACTAGTGTAAAAATGGATGTTTCAAAGAATTTTTTTCTTATATCAGTGTTTTTCTAATTAACGTTTTCAGTTTCATCATGCGTGGTGGATTAGAGTGTAAGTCTTATAAGCGTGCAATAAGAAAAATTACTATTGCCCTTATTTCATGCATATAATGTGGCCGATTTCTTTGTTTTTGACAAACGACCAACTGCTGTGGGATTTTGCAGTATATTGTTCATACTCTATCCTAAGGGTAGATTAATTTTGACACATAATTTGTAACGACCCTTAATATTCGTCGTGGACCCAAAAAGTATATATATATATATATATATATATATGATCAGGACCAATTATTAGGCCTTTAAAATTAGCTAGGAAGCTGAAATTTGGACAACATACTCCCTAGGGCTTCGAAATGGTCAAGTGTAAACATTTTTTGAATACGCCCACTGCCACACCATGCCCTCTTTGATAAGTTAGTCATATAAAGTTTTTTGCCACGCCTACTTTTTGTAGGCGTTTTTCACTAAATTGCTGTTTGCTTCGAAAATTTTCATAGAAACCAAAAAAATATTTAACAAGATATTTAGCCAATATTTTTTCCAATAAATCGCCCATACAAAGTTTTATGTTTGCTTCGAAAATTTTCATAGAAACCAAAAAAATATTTAACAATATATTTAGCCAATATTTTTTCCAATATATCGCCCATACAAAGTTTTTGGCAATGTCCACTTTACGCCATAGGACTTTAAGATTAATCTGATTAAGCTGAAATTTGGACCACATATTCCCTAGGGTTCCGAAATGGTTAAGTGTAATTTTTTTTAGATTTTTATGGATAGGGTATCATACTGTTCGCCCCAAGCGGACTGTAGCCTTTCCTTATGTTTTTCTTCTCAATATTGTTTGGTCGATTGAGAATTCGAATCATATATAGGGTGATACAAAAGCGATGGCATAATGTGAGCATGGGCAGAGATATACATCAACTCAGGAGTCATCAATTGTATACCCCATTCCTTTTAATTTTTTAACACAATGGTTACCAATACTATCGGTACCGGCTATTTAACTAATTTTTAAATAAATGCTGATCATCAGCTATCCCATAGCTGTGGTTAATTAGTAAGAACATTTTATTATAAATTTTACGACTAATAGTATCATCTAAAAGGTATGTATATTTTGAGCAGTTCACTTTTATGTACTCTATTGTTAGCTCAAGCTTTTTAAAGTATGCAAGTGAGAATGTATGTTTGGTGTGCAAACATTGCTTAATAATGCTGGACTCTAGGTGTATTCCTCTGTTAATTTTGGTTTTACAATTACTAAGCCTAAGTGATTTTAAGAATTTGTCCTTATATTTGGACTGGATTTTATTGCAGTCTGTTTAAATTTTAAAATATTCATTTTCTCAAAATTATGTGTCAGAAACAACGAAGTGATTTCGATTAAAAACTTTGTTCTATGTAATGTGAAGTACAATTTATATAAGATTTGCATACCTTCAATAATTTTGTGCGTAAAGCGGTTACAAATCATCAAATTTGATAGAACAAGAACTAAGTCAGGAAATTTTTTTTAAATTAAATTGTTTGGTTCATTCTCTCAGCAAAGTATATCCTATGTAAATAATGCGCTCGTGAAGTCGCAGTGTTTGCAGTTTTTTTTTTAGTATTTTCCGTGAAAAAAAATTATAAATTTTAACATATAAAAAATCAAATTTCAACAGCTAATGAAACTTGCTCAAACCGTGCTGGGAACTAAATTATTCACAAAACTAATGCATGCGACATTCTACGGGCACTTTGTTGCTGGTGAAGACGAAGTTAAAATTGTCCCCACTCTAGAAAGGTAAATATTGTATTTGTTGAACTATTTTACTAAAAAATCTTTTTCTTTTCTTTTTTTCTTTCATATGTTGTTTTCTGCATAAAAACACAAAACCCGTATATTGCTTATTTGCTTAATCAATGTGTGATAAAAAATATGTTGACTCTAAAAACATACATATACAAATAAATATAATTGCTTAAATCCAAACTAAAAAAACAAATAGTTTATGAAAATTACCCGTGCATTGATGGGTGGAAAACTATTTGAACTCCTTATGAAGTCAACATTTTATGGACATTTTGTTGCCGGAGAGGATCGTCATGCAATCGTACCTACGTTGGAAAGGTTTTATTTTGATTTTTTTTGTTATTTAAGATTAATTTTATGTTTAAGGAGAGAAATTCGCTTGTTTTAACTATTTTGCGCGATGTGCATGTAAATTTACAATTGGTCACCTGATGTAGAATATAACTAACAGAGTTTGATTATTTATGTTGGAAATTAGTACTCTGAATTAGTTACTACCCTTATAAAAGCAGTTAAGTGAAACGAAATACTTTTGGTTGGAAAAGCGTTTTAATATCCCCGACCCAATGACTTACTTAGTATAACGTGAAGAAATGACGTTTAGTAGAAATGACGATTTTGTTTTTTTTTTTCCACTTGGTGTATGAAATGTTTCGCCATTTTATATCTTAATATATAAAAACATTTGTGCGTATACTATTGAAGCTATTCATTGTTTTTGTTTGTAAGACATCATAGGTGACGCTGGTGTAACTTTTATTTTGATCATATAATAATTAATAAAAATAAAGTCTTAGTTTTAGTTTTTCGAATTATCTCCGAGTATGGGAACTTTAGCAAATGTGTTCGAATAATGGTCAGGTGCAAAGTTGTAAAGGGATGCAAACATTTTTAAAAACAGTTCTTTTGAATGCTAAGAAAATTAAGTTCAAAAGAATGTATTCATTTAAGTCACAATAAGTATCAATATTCAAAACCTTTGAACTAAGTGAATGCATTGATTGAAATGTTTGTAGTTGGTCATTCATTCATTCATTTCTCGATATACCTTATTGATTAACCCATTTTTCTCAGCTTTAGTGTAATCAGAACATGTTAAATCATATGCATTGATAACAGAAATTTATTGCAAACGCCCTGAAATTGCGATCTGTTAATGATGCATGATTTTGTGACAAGAGAGAAGTTAAAAAAAGTATCTACCATTGCCGTACATCGGTCTGTCTGGCCGCCTGTTCGACGAATTTGCTTCAATGTTCGTAGTTTGAGTTTTAGGGTAACTTATCGCCGTTTTTGTTTTAAGTTGCTTTTTAATTTTTATTAAAGATACCTGCCAAACAAATAATTTATTATTATTGGATAGTTCGGGGCCAAGAATGCTGCACGCTTTGTTTGTTCAAATAGAATTCGATACCATAGTTTGTAACATGCCTTAATATACGCCGTAGACCCACAATGTAAAAGAAACCGTTTTAAGGCTAAGGTCGAAGAGATATGGGTTATATCGTTAACAAATATGTAGACACTATCCTTCTTCACAAGTTTGTTGACTTTTTTTTCATTTTCTTTTTACTTTCTCGTATCATTATGATATGCTTAAGATAAAGTTATTGCGATCTTGCGAAAATTTCTAACTTAAACTGACTATAGAAAAGTCAAAAAAGTGGGTCCGCCATTGCCGTTCGTTTGTCTGTCTGTCTGTCCGGGAGCCGTATACAGAAAAGGTATGACGGATTTACTTCGTATAGTTTTTGGTGGATAAGTAAGGGTGCCTGCCATACAATTTCTGTTGTAAAATCATTTATCACTAATTTTTTTGGAAATGGTTCATGATTTTGGTCTTTTTTTTTAACTTTGGATATATGAGATAGGGCCGAAAATACTGCATACTCGGTTTTTTTTTGCAAAAAGAATTAGAATTAGAAAAATTAGAAATTAGAATAGATAACGATTTTCTTAATTTTAAATAAAATTCCTTTGCTTAAAAACGTCTCTTACGATTTTGATCAATTATGTTAGATGTCCAATGTGCGAAAATTAATTTCATCAAAATCGTATATGCCGTTTTTGAGAAGATCTAATTTTTTAAAATATAAAAAGTGAAATAAATTTGATGTGTAATCCAATCTCATGTACCGGGAATGTTTCGTATGACGCAGTCGTGCACTTTCTTTTCTATAAATTTCACAGAAAATGAAATAAAATGCCATCCTCATATTCTTTTTCTTTAGGGCGTAGGAAAAGCTATAAAATTGATTTTATAAGTATCTTTGACTTGTTGAAGAGAACTTCGCTATAGGTGGTGATTTTAATGCAAAACACACCTTTTGGGGTTCTAGATGCTTTACTTAAAAAAAAGGCAGATTCCTACACGACGCCGGTATGGAATTCGGAGAAGGCTTTTTCTCGACAGGTAAAGCACGTATTGGCCTTCCGATTCGTGGAAAACTCCAGACCTTAAGGGAGAGTGAGTATGTATGGGACACTTTTCAAAAAAGTCAGTTTGATTGCATCTTATAAATCATATCTGAACAAAACTATTTCCTTGAGATAAGTTAACATTTCAGCAAGATATTGGCCACACAAAAGTAACCAAACGCTTTCTATAATACAAGAAATAATTTATTCCGTGCACCACCTGCCTATGTCCCATTTGTACTGCTTCCGGGACTGCTAAGTGGTGGAATGGGACAGCTTTGTGGTGGAGTGGGACATTAAATAATACAATTTTATTGTTAACCTTATTATTTTGTTAACCTTATCGCCTCTTTTTCATAACAATAAAACATAAAATAGTTTTAGATTTTGATTTAGTAAACAGTAAATAAATAAATAAAGAATAAAACAAAAACTTTATAATTTAATTTTTAACAAAAAGAGTGCCAAACAAACAACTTCAAGCACATCACCGAAGCACTAACGAAACCACACATAGTGACAAGCTGACCACGTTCTCTATAAGTTGCCTGTCCAAACTATTTAATTCCCTTGGATGATATTACTTTCGGAAGATTATCCACTGTTAAACCAGTCAATTAAAAATTCTGTCTATGCATAATGCATGTCTTGAATAAACTTCATATAAAATTGTGTAGAATTTTTCAACATTAGTTTTATTGAAGCTGTCGATTCTGGTGTTCTTAATGAGAGGTTTGAATGCCTACAAAAAAAAAAAAACAAATAGCCACTCTCTACCCGCAGCTTCATTTTTATTCCATTGCTCTGAAATATTTGTTTTGAAAGCTTTAGCATATTTGAACGCAAGATCCCGTGCTTGGGCGGTTGTGAGGTCGTATTGCATTTTTGAGCACGTCACAAAATACTTAGCTGATTTTGAAAGATTATATGCCAGAGTCACTGACCGTACTGATGCTCCGTTGGCAATGTCCTTTATGGCTGCTTGTATTTGGGTTTCAGTGGCTCCTTCCCTACCAGTTTTCCGCTTCCAAACCCTAGGCATACTGTACTAAAAAATCAAATAAAAAAAAAATTTCCCAAAAAGTGATACAGGATGATTGGGATGTCCTATTCCTCCTGCGTGTGTGTGCCAATCATACTTTACGGCAAAAATGTAAAATTGAAATTAATTCGCTTTATAATAAGTACAAATATTTAATTAAAACACTTGTTATACCCTGTCCTAAGGGTATATTAATTTTGACACATAGTTTGTCTTCGTATATATATTTATGATCAAGACCAAAATCTAAGACTATTTACCAATGTCCGTCCGTCCGTCCATCCGTATCAACTTTTGAGGCCTTTAAAGTTATGCTAGGAAGTTAAAATTTGGAACAGATACTCCCTAGGGTTCCGAAATGGTAAAGTGTTAAAATTTTCAAAATACGCCCACTGCCACGCCCACAATTTGGAAAAAACCGTTTTAAGGCTTAAGTTAGAGAGATAAAGTTGTAAAACTTTCACAAGATATGTAGGTACTGCCCATCTTTATTAATTTGTCATATAAAGTTTTTTGCTGTTTTCTTCGAAAATTTTTATAGAAATCGAAAAAAAATGTTTAACAATATCTTTAGCCAATATTTTTTCCCATATATCGCCCATACAAAATTTTTGGCCACGCTCACTTTTTGGGGGCGTTTTTTTCAAAAAAATATTTTTTTTTCTGTAAATTTCATGGAATGAAATAAAATGCTATCCATCATCTTCCTAATGCTTTATTTCTTTGGCCATTCAAAATGACGAATGAGCGAAAGAAGATAAAGAAAAAGCCAAATTATTTGTCTCGCACTTGGAATAAACGTTTAAGCCTTTTGACGGTCAAGAGCTAATTGAAAGTACGTTCTTAGCTGGAATACCTGACAATTTTAGAATTTAAAGTTAATCGCTGGCTGAACTCCGCCGATTTATACCTGATCACCAAGTCGGATTCAAAATCAAGCACTCCACAATCGACAGGTTTATAAAATAATTAATGAATAGAGGAAAAAAATTTTGCTGTGGCATTTTTCTCGTCGTCTCCCAGGCCTTTGATTAAGTTCGGCATACGGGATTGAAACAAAAGCTAAAATAAGTCTTTCCGAACCAAATATATCAGATAATAAGTTCTTGTTTGGCGGACAGACTTTTTGTGTAAAGCATGAAAATGAACATGCGAAATTGAAAGAAATCGCGACAGGAGTTCCATAAGGAAGCGTTCTGGGTTCGATTCTATTTTTAATCTACACTCGAGATATTCCATAAAAATTATTTCCAGATTATTTTAGTAGAAAAAATTAATAAGTTATTGATGTGGATGGAATATAAAAATAACAAAACACTTAACATATTTTTTTTATTCATTGAAATGTATTCTATATCTATAATTATAATATTTTTACTAACTACATTATCAATCCCTTAACAATATTAAAAATTTGTTTGTTATTCCATCTTTAGCTAACACAAACAAACTGGATGGTTTGCCACTGAAAAGCATGATGTGCTCAAATCTAAGCTACACACAGACATCGTTTGGCCTCGATATTGATTGATACTAGTTGAAAATGCCAACCTAATTGGAAATTGAAGACGTATAAATTGAATAGGCACATCTGCTGGTACAATAGGGATTCGGGGTAGTAATATATTTTCACCTCGGAATTTGCCATTTAAAATAATGGCTTCGATAATGTTTATGTTAACCGTTGCACAGTCGTGGTTCAAATTACGAAGCAAAATAACTGAAGATCCAACCTTCCGTTGTAATTTATGTGGTGGTATGCCTGGTATATATAACGAGTTAAAAAACTCTGCTAGATAATTGACAGCTTCGGTGACATAGCAAACTGTATCAATTGATTTGTATGTCACGAAGTCCCCAGGCAACAACTTTTGTATATTGAGATTCAATTCGTTGACGTCCACATTTTTTGCTGCTAAAAATGCTCTTTTTGACAGCCACTCGTGATTAATGTATTGTGTGTACATCGGAAAATATTTGGTCAATGAGAGTATCTTGGAATTAAATGATTGTGCAGAAATCACTCGGTAATATTATGCATCCAGTTTCTTCTACAGTAACTTTACCATCAACAATACTTTCGAGAATGTTTCAGCAGATGGATCTTTAAGCATTTGAACGCGTATACTTACTTTTAGATGATTTTAAGCAGGCGTTAATTTCATCAGCATACATTGAACGTATAAAAAAACATAAGGAAAGGCTACAGTCCGCTTAGGGCGAACAGTATGATACCCTATCCATATCCCTATATGCCCCAAAGAAAAAAGCATTAAGAAGATGATGGATAGCATTTAATTTCATTCTATTATTAAAAAAAGCTTTTTTGAAAAAACGCCCCCACAAAGTGGGCGTGGCAAAAACTTTTTATGACAAACTTATAAATGAGGGCAGTGCCTACATATCTTGTGAATGTTGTAAATCTCTATATCTCTAACTTTAGCTTTAAAACCTTTTTTTTCTAAATTGTGGGCGTGGCAGTGGGCGTATTGCAAAAAAATTTTGCACTTAACCATTTCGGAGCCCTAGGGAATATGTGGTCCAAATTTTAGCTTCCAAGCTTAATTTTAAAGGCCTAAAAATTGCGTACGGACGGACGGGCATTGCTATATATAGTCTTAGGATTTGGTCCTGATCCTAAATATATATATTTTTATTGTTCTACGACGAATTTTAAGGGGTGTTAAGAACTATGTGTCAAAATGTGTTTTTGTGATTGTTTAGCGCAATACTATAGCTATATGGCAAACTCATATGTTCATATGTTCAAGCAAAAGTTTTTTTTATATTTTTTAAAAAGCTATGTCCGCTTTATATAGCAAACATTTTTATTCCATCCCTCCGCAGTTTGTGAACTAAATCACATCAATTTATTTAACAGTAACACGTAGCTATTCTTTGAAGTATTTATAACAATTTCCATTATTTGATAAAGGCTTAGAATTCCATTTTACTTATAACATTCTGAAAAATATCAATTTACGAACTGGTAAAAAATGAAATAATTAACGTTCCACATTAAATTATACATTCGAAAAATTTTGTATAATTGCGATGTTTGTACGTACCTATATATATATTGACGATCGTTAAAATTAATGATTTGATATTATTTTTTTTAAATATTGCTTTGGTATCTTACTTGACGTACACATATTCCCACATGAATAGATTTGTATTGTTTTTTTTTACTTGCTGAATTAAGAAATCATGTATAATATCCACATAGTATAATCATTGTGAACGAGTGAGTATGAGTTAGAAATGAAATATTGTAGAGATTTTAAGCAATATACCTTCACAAAGTTAATAAAATAAATATATTAAAATGCCTAATTGAATATTATACATAGGTATGTACCTACCCTACATACCTATGTATAATATTCAATATACATTTATACTTACATTTTTGTGCACCATCAAAGTTGATCAATGTTTGTCGCTTAAAGTTTGACTTTTATTGTATTTATAATCAATTTTTTTGATTGGAGTTTGACACATAAGCAGCGGAAATGAAACTTTCCAGCTATGAGCAATTGATCTAAAAAGAGTATACAGAGACTTCCCATTATCTGACACATTATGACCTATTCCAATATGATGAAGAAATGATCTACGAAAGTAATTGACGTAAGGCCGATAAGTGGTCGTCTAGCAGTTACATACTTTCCCAGCATGACTTGGCCGTTTGGAAGGTTTCAGCAAACCTAGTCACATTGGGAGTAGTAGACTTATTTTAGCAGTATTTGCAGCAGCAGCTAAAGGTGAATCGTGTAAGGAGACTGATGGTCTAAGAAGACAATTAAATTCAATTTAATTTCTCCTATTTTTTCCATATTATTTTTAAATCATGTGTTTATCAAATTAGGATTTCTATAGTATATCTCGAAATTTTAGGAAAATTATTGCAGTTCAATTTAGTAGCGGTTTAGTGAGTGGTGGAAATGTAGAAATAACTTTCCTTCAAACTTAAAAAGTATAAGATAGTCCATTATCTCTTCAGTCTCGTGACGTTATACTTTGGTGATTCATTCAGAGAATATAAAACTCTTCAAATATGTAAAAAAACATAAGGAAAGGCTACAGTCCGCTGGGGGCGAACAGTATGATACCCTATCCATATCCCTATGTGCCCCAAAGAAAAGACCATAAAGAAAAAAATTTAAAAAAGGCCCCCAAAAAGTGGGCGTGGCCAAAAACTTTGTATGGACGATATGTTGGAAAAAATATAGGGTAAATATCTTGTTAAACATTTTTTTTCGCTTTCTATGAAAATTTTCAAAGAAAACAGCATTTTAGTAAAAAACGCCCACAAAAAGTAGGCGTGGGAAAAAACTTTATATGATAAACTTATAAAGGGGGGCAGTGCCTACATATCTTGTGAAGGATGTAACACCAATGCTGGTGGAAGCACCGGCTTAATTTGAAGACAGGGCGCGGGCAGATTTTTTTTTTTTTTTTTTTTTTTATTTTTTGTATAATTCTTTATTAGTATTTTTTAATACTTTATAAAACTTACATATTATAAATTATAAACTTTTCAATTCATTCTTATTGCAGTTACATATTTTTAAGTATTTCTTTTCACAAATTCAATACATTTTCTTTTAAATGATCTAAAATTGTTATCATCTTTAATGTCCTTTGGTAGCTTGTTAAATAATTGAAATCCCTTATAGATGATCGTGTTCTGGGCCCCCAATGAGTTCTGCCTTCTCAACCTAAAGTCATTCGCATTTCGAAGTTGGTAGGGTTGCATCTCACTAACATGTCTGACCTCATTTAGTAAATATCTTGGCGCAGCACCATATTTTATTTTGAAAACAGTCAAAAGAGTATTCAGCTCCAACCTCTGTTTCACGTTGAGCCACATAAGGGCGTCTAGCATATACCTTAATGGAGTAAATCTGTTGCACCTCAGGATGCTCCTCATAGCTTTGTTTTGAAGTTTTTGCAGCCTTTCGATCTGACCCTGGTTGCAGCAAGAAAACAATATTGATGAACAAAACTCAAAATGTGGTTTGACTATGGTATTATACACTGTAATAGCTGTCGAATAGTTCATTCGTTTTCTAATCCTTTTAAAAAATCCTATTTTTTTACCAATTTTTTTGCAAATATAATCTATATGGTCGTGCATTTTTAGATCCTTATCAATGATCATGCCCAAATATTTTATGTTCTTAACGTTTTCAATAGCTTTTCCGTTTATTTCTATATTTGTTGTGCCATTCATATTTATCTCCATTAACTTTGTTTTCTGTTCGTTCAATTTTAGCTTGTTCATTTTTAGCCACGTGATCAATTTATTTATATCATTCATAAGTTTATATTTGCACTCCTCTTCGCCTATTCCTTCTGCGTATATCAAAGTATCGTCAGCGTACAGTACTATTTTGCAAAATTTTACCATTTCTGGCATATCGTTTATGTATATTATAAATAGTAGCGAACCTAATATTGAACCTTGCGGCACTCCTTGATCCACTTCAATAAAATCTGAAACGCTGTTATTTACTTTCGTCCGTTGTGTTCTATTTGTTAGGAAAGATCTAAACCACTGTAGCTCCTCATCTTGTACACCATAAATATATAATTTTCTTAAAAGAATGTCTCTATCAATTGTTTCGAAAGCCCGCTTAAAATCTAAGAACAACGCCATTGTTTTTTTCCTCTTTCCACCATCTTTCCATTCGTTCACGACGTGATTAACTGCTGCTTCACATGAGTAATTCTTTCTAAACCCGGATTGATATATTGATAAAATATTGTTCCTCTCAACGTATTCCATCAGTTGCTGTTTAACCACCGTCTCGATAACTTTCTCAATTGTCCTAAGCGTATTTATTGGTCTAAACTCTTCACTCTTATTGGTTTTTGCCACTTTTTCTACAGGTGTCACCATAGAATCTTTCCAAGGGCTTGGAAACTGTCCTGATAGAAGGGATTCATTGACTAGCTGAAGTATTGTTTGTCCTAGTGTACTCCAGTTATCCGTGAATATTCGCGGACTTATTTTTTCGAAATCAGATTTGATATTTAGCTTCCTGCATATTCCTTTAAGTTCGTCTATTGTTATTAGGCGGAATTTGAATCTACTTTCCGAGGGATTTATAAAGTTAACATATTCGGTGTCCTCGATTGAATTGCCAATTTCTTTTACGCTTTTTATGAAATACTCATTGAATTTGTTTGCAATAATCAAGTCATCTTCATGAACTTCACCATTAAAGGACACGTTTTGAATTTTGTTCTTCTGCTGTTTTAGAACTAGTTGTTTTATTTGATTCCACATCTCCTTCTGCCCATTTGCTTTCATAATTTTATTGTTTACGTACTTATTTTTGGCTTTGTTTATTTCGACTTTAAATTGGTTTCTTATTATTTTGTACTCATGCCATTGCTCTCTACTATTGCTCAATTTCGCTATTTGGTACTTCTCGATTTTTTTAGCTTTTAACTCTTTTAGTGTGTTATTAAACCATAAGTTTGTTTTGTGATCCGAACTTATCTTTTTTTTGACAAGATTTTTATTGACTGTTTTTCTTAAATTAATATTAATTTTTTTCGCTTTTTCGCTTATATCACAGTTTGTGTCATACTCCATATTCAACTGCCTCAGTTCCCTGGCAAACTTTTCTTTCCTGTATCTGAAAACATCGATTTCAAGGTTCGCATCTGCTATTCTATGAATTCCGGCATTGATTTCAATTTCCAGATTTTCATGGTCCGATATCTTATCATTCGCATTAACTCGCACCGCTACGTTCTCTATATTTGTAATTACATAATCAATTATAGTTTTTGTGCTTTCAGTTATTCTCGAGTACTCTTCCGTTTTTTGAGTAAGACAATTATCGTTTAATATTCGTTCTATTTCCCTCTTATATATATGATTTTGGCACCAGTCAATGTTGAAATCGCCTGCAATCAAAATGTTGCTTGGTGTTTCTGTTAATTTCTCCGTATACTCTTTGAAAAATTCACAAAACTCCCTTTCGGAGCTACTGGGCGATCGGTAAATTGCAACTAATACCATTTCCAGGTCTTTGTATCTACATTTACATTCCAAGAACCACATTTTGTAGTCGATCGCCTTTTTTACCGTCTTTGTCATACTCCAATGATCTCTAACGTAAATTGTAGTGCCTCCAGTCCGCGTTGAGTTGGATGGACAGGATCTGTCTTTAAACCCTTTAATCTTTATTTCATTTTCCTCTATATTGTCTGTTACGTGAGTCTCTGATAGAATAATAAAATCGTATTCTTTTTTTCCCGCTAATATTTCCAACTCCTCGTAGTTGTTGGTTAAGCCTTGTATGTTAATATATATACCTTTTATTGTATCTGATTGCTAGTACCCAATTCTTTTCTTCTTGGTTTCAAGTTTGTTCAGATATACCGGGCATTCTCTGCTTAATGACATGTGATTTTCATCAAGTCCCAGATTTAACTTTTTATTAGCACGAACACAATTTATGCACTTCATTACTGCTTCCTTGTCGCATTCGCTGGTTTTATGATTTTCAAGGCATTTTAGACATGTCTCATCATTTTGTTTGCAATTTGTTGACTTATGGTTAAAACCCTTACACTTAAAGCATCTCAAAACGTCCACTCCATCAAATACCTTACACCGTTCCCACCCTATGCTGACTTTTTCCTTTTCTAGTATCTTTGGGAATGACTCTGCATCTATTTCGATTATTGCATTGTAGCTTATTATATTATTTCTCTTGTTTTCATAATATCTTATTACTCTTAGTTCGCTATTTGAAATTTCCTTATTTTGCTTTTTTAATTTTTCAATGATTTCTTTTTCACTACTTTTAAATCGCATATTCGGTAACAAAATTGTTGGTTTTATTTTTTGTGGAACTCGAATTTCGTATTTTTCGCCCATATTCTCTTCAATTGCACTTTTTATTTTATTCCTTTCATTCACGTCTTCACTTTCTATTACAATAATCCCATTATGTGTGCTCTCAATATTAGAAATTTTAAAATCGCTTGGATCTACTTTTTCATTCAGATCCTCCCTTGTTTTAGTACACTTTTGCTTCTCTTTTGGTTTTACAATAAGTGCCAACTCTTTTCGAAGTGTTGGTAGCACTTTTTCTTGGCACCTGTCATTTGAATTTTTGACAATATCTGCAAATGACATTTGGTTTCCCGCCATCGTTTGTTTACTACTTACAATTTTTTTCACTTCATTACATACATGCAAGTTGCTTTTCTTTAGCTCATTGCATATGTTTTCGCCTTCTTTCTTGAAGTTTTCAGCAACATTGCACATTTTTTTCATTTCCGTAATACTTTTCTCACATATTTCCTGACTTTTTTTCATTTCTTCCAACCTTTGTGTGTATCTGTTTTCTATCGCCTCCAGTAGTGCTTTTATTTCGCCTTCGTTCTGTTTCAGTGAATTTTCAAACTCTTCCTTATACTCCCTTAAGTGTTGTGTGTTCCTGTCTACACTATTCTGCATCTCCTTAACAACATCATCCATATTTTGCATGTACAGCATACAATCATCGCACATGTATCTTAAATTTTTGCTGGTTCCCAGAGAGTTGCTTAAAAATTCATCCAATCCAGAACATTTTACGCTACAGTGAAACACCTTACCGCACACACCCTGGCAGCTCACACCTGTTTCGCCTCGAATCGGCAGCCTGCATCCGCTGCATCTGGACATCCCTATTTTCTTATGTTTTATGCTATGTTTTTGTTTATTTGTGTAGGCACATTCGTAAAGAATTGTCCGATATAAAAACTCCCAATTAATAACTTAATAATGTTATATAAAAACAATTAAAAATATTATTATAAAAGTGGAACCAGTTACCACACTCTCACACACTTGATTTTGCTCTGGCCAACTACAAGAGCTTTCTGACAGAATTTGAGAGAATTTATCCCCACTCCTTTAAATTTAGGAAGTTACTTGAAGTTACTTGAAAAGGTAAATTAATATAGTATTCAAAAAATTTTCGAAGAAAACAACATTTTAGTGTAAAACGCTCACATAAAGTAGGCATGGCAAAAACTTATAAAGGAGGGAAGTGCCTACATATCTTGTGACGATTGATACACTCTATCCCTCTAACTTAAGCTTTAAAACGGTTTTTTCGGAGCCCTTGGGAATATGTGGTACAAATTTCAGCTTCCTAACTTAATTTCTGCGTACGGACAGACGGACATTACTAAATAGTCTTAGGATTTGGTCCTGATCATAAATATATACACTTTTATCGGTCTACGACAAAAATTAAGGTGTATTAAAAACTACGTGTCAAAATTAATATACCCTTAAAATAGGGTATAAAAACATACGGCAACGGTAACCAAAAAAAAACCGAAACAACATAATAAGAGCGGTTTTGAAATACATTGTGCTTGATTAAGGAATTTTGTATGAAAGGTACCGTTTTTTAAAAGACTTATGATCTGTGGACATAGCATGCTTATTATTCCCGTCATATATAGCGCACAGTTTTTCATCTAACAATACTGACTGCATGTAGTCGGGTAAATTACTTTCATATTATCATTTTGCTCATTATTGATATCTTGTAATAAAAACATATGCAACGATTTTTTAATTTACGAATGGCTTACTAAACTAACGCTTATTTATTTAACAGATTGCGCTCTTTTGGAGTTAAACCTATTTTGGATTATTCCGTGGAAGAAGATATCTCCCAGGAGGAGGCGGAAAAGCTTGAAGTAGAGTGAGTGTTATTAACAACAATACAACTTTTCTATGCGTTTAAACATAATTTCCTGCTCTTTAATCTTAGGGCATCAGTGTCAAGTGTAGGTGATATACAAGATGAAGGTGCTTTGCCTCAATACCATGTAGATAAGTCATTTGCGGATCGACGGTACAAAGTGAGCAGCGCTCGAACCTACTTTTACCTGAATGAAGCAACCTGTGAACGCAATATGGAGGTTTTCATAAAGTGTCTTGAAGCTATTTCTGGTATGTTAGAAATTACTTTAAATATATGCTGCAAACATAGTAATATGTTACTGTTTAATCATAATAGTCTTGTATAGGTATTGAATTGTGTAATATGAAATCTGTCAAATTGATTTTGAAATAATAAATGTCCTTAATGACTGAACTTTGTTTCGGTGATACTTCGACATTCGAGGCCGATAAGTTTGAAAATGCCGTATCAATATGGCCTGAAAAACCATTGTTTAGCCTTTCGCCTGTTTATCGATAGATTTAGACATAAAAAGGCATTTTTTTAACTTAAGATCATTAAGATCATTAAGAGAGATAAAGTTGTACAACCTTCACAAGATGTGTAGGTACTGCCCATCTTTATTAATTTGTCATATATAGTTTTTTGCCACGCCTACTTTTTGTGGGCGTTTTTCACTAAAATGCTGTTTTCTTCGAAAATTTTCATAGAAATCGAATAAAAATGTTTAACAATATATTAAGCCAATATTTTTGTCAATATATCGCCCATACAAAGTTTTTGGCCACGCCCACTTTTTGGGGCCGTTTTTAAAATAAATATTTTTTTTTTCTATAAATTTCATAGAATGAAATAAAATGCTATCCATCATCTTCCTAAGGCTTTTTTTCTTTGGGGTACATAGGGATAAGGATAGGGTATCATACTGTTCGCCCCAAGCGGACTGTAGCCTTTCCTTATGTTTTTTGTGTCAATTTATTTTTGCCAAATATTTTATCAACAAGTCCGAAAAACCAATGTATTTTTCTGTATTCTTTTCGGAGAGTGCTCTAAAAACATTTCTATAAAAACTAAAAACTAATGTAAGCTTATTATGATTATGCCTTGAATATGTTTATTTAATTCAATATTTTTATTTCAACTGAGTTATTCCAATCAAAAAGAAATAACAACAAAAGAATGTAAATTGGGCGAAAAACGTATTGGGGTCAATGATCTAATTTCTGTAACCATTCGCGCATGTGATGTTATAATTTTGGAACGAATGGAATGTACCTCCTTATTATGCAGATCCAGTGTGACTGTAATACAAACAAATGTTTGCTTAACGTTTTTAAATGAAGGTTGCGAATGTGTATAAAATCTAAGCATTGGTCGCCACGTGCAGATCAACTTACCCAGAAACAAAAAAGTAATATTCAAAATTCATCACGTGTCGTTAATTTGTATACCCTATCCTAAGGGTATACTACTTTCGGTATATAACTTGTAACACCCCTTAATATTCATCGTAGTCCCATAAAAGTATATATGTTTTTCACTAAATTGCTGGTTTCTCCGAATATTTTAATATAAACCGAATAAAAAAAAACAAAATTTAACAAGATATTTCGCTAAATTTATTTTTTTCCATATTTTTTTCCAATATATCGCCCATACAAAGTTTTTGGCCACGCCCACTTTTTAGGGGCGTTTTTTCATAAAAAATTTTTTTTTCTAAATTTCATAAAATGAAATAAAATGCTATCCATCATCTTCGTAATGCTTTTTTTTGGAGTATATAGGGATATAGATTGGTGCTCTATATAACGAATGCTGTTCAATTTCACGAAAATAAAGGAAGCAAAACATGAGAATCGTTATTTTTTTTGTCTTACAGATCGCAGCAGGTTTTTTCTGTGTTTGTAGTTGTTTGCACAACAAAACTTTTCATGTACCGTTGGTTTTTTTGTTGAATTTTTTCACAGTTGTTGCTTATTTATGGCGTAGATGCAGTTTGAATTCGATTTTAGATGAGTTGTTTGATAATGATAATCAATATTTTATGAATTGCTTACATAGATTTTTTAAATAAGTTCTTTTATTTTGTTTTTCATATAACGATTTTCTTAAATTTAAATTAAATTCGTTTTCTCAAAAACGGCTCTAACGATTTGGATAATTTTGTAATTCGAACAATTATGTTAAAAGTGTCCAATGTGCGAAATTACATCAAAATCGTAGGTGCCATTTTCGAGAAAATCTTATTTTTCCTAACCTAAAGTGATTTAAATTAATTTGTCACCATCCATTTTCGATTCATTTTGGGATTCAAAAACGCATCTCATGTACCGAGAAAGTTTCGTATGACGCAGTAGTGCACTTTATTTAGTATGTTCCAATGCAGAGGGATTCAAAGAAATTAAGCCATTCATTATTCAAACTCAAATAAATGATTAATTTTTTCTAAAAATTGATTCAATTTGTGCAATTGTAAAAAGTTGAAAACATAAAAACTTTTTAAATTATCTGTAAATATATATCATTTGTTTTTAATATTAAAAAAACTGGTGTCGATATGACGAATTGGCGGAACATTCATCAACATCTTTCGTTATACTGGACGTCCAGTGTACTTAATTTTAGGAACTTTGTTATAAACTTTACTCAGGTGTAGAATATAGACATAGAATTTCTATCTGTAATGTCAACCAGTTAACGTTGGAACTCAGTGTTTCTCATTAAAATGGTCAACAGCATTGAATGCGAAAAATTGCACTCTTTGCATTACTGTCTGCTCCGTTTACCACTAATTTCTTTCATTTAAGTTTTTTTTTACTTTTTGAATTGTAAAACAGAAATTGGAAAATAGCATAGGTCGTTCTAAACGAGATATAGCCAACAAATGATTTTGTATAAAATAAACACGCAAACCTACAAAAAATGTAAGGCTGCGCCCACAGTGATGCGAGAAACTATTCTTAAAGCAATGCCGAAGATACTTGGTGAGCACGATAAACAAACGATGCTGAACCAAGCATTATTTTTATTTTTCCTTTTTTCCTTTGGTCCCAATATTCACTCCATACATATGTAGGTATATATTTATATCTATATATTTATTTATTTATGTACTTTCTTGCAACATATAATATACCTAGAATTTATTTAGTTTTGAACTTCTTCCAATGATTTTTGATTTAATGATTACCCACTTTTTGAAGTAGATTTAAAAGTTGCATGCAAGAATTTTTCACACAGACTTTCATCGCTTAAATGTGTGGACATACAAAAGTTTAAATGCGAACAAGACATACAATGTAGGTAGAAACATATTCAAACCTATGCCTTATGGAAAAAGGGAAAATATTTATTAAATTATATATTGGTTTCAGTAGGTTAGGACCACAGATGAGTGAACCAGACAGTCACTTCGAAAGGTTCAACTCCGAGAGAGTCTCTGAAGTTGCCCTTAAGCGAAAACTCAGCTGATTCTACCCGTATAATTTGCACTCATATGGAAGTTTAAATGCAAATAATATGAGGAGGCTTTCACACATATAAGGAATTATATGGGGTTTAATTGCCGCCATCTGCAAACGTAATTTCCAATAGCTTATCGTCCAGTTTCGTAAATAGCTCCAAAAAAACCTTAAATCTGTGCCACACACGTTAAAAAAAATCTGAACTAAATGAGGTTATTAAGGGGTTCTAAATATTAGTTTGCTTATCTTTAAAGGTTCTGGAAATAGCGATGCCTTGAAACATGTAAAAAATGCCTGCATCTATTTTTAGCATCAGCTACTTATATTACAAAACCTTATGGTTTCCGATTAAATTTAGATCTGAACGAGGATAGGCTACAGAAAACAGAGGAGTTCAAATTGGCATGGATATTACATAAATTAATAATAAAAATATTTATTTAAATGTTATTTTCATTTTCAAATGATAATCCTGAAGCACTTAGACCAGGTAATGGGCATTTCAAAGCTGAAGTCCCCTGTTTGGTGTTATAGTGAGTGATGCTATTCATTTCTCTTTATTAATGTGTGACGTATTTATCGCCTTAGGCTTTTCAAACAAATTGTTTCTCTAAAATCGCCAAATAAAAACTTAAATAAAACCTTGAACTTTGGACTCACAAATATTAATCTCATATATACAGAAAATCGAACGCGAAATTTGTTTTGCTTAATTCTCAAACAAGTTGACGCGTCACGAGACCATCTATATGCTAAGTATTCACGTCAACGCTTCTGGCAGTCGGTATTTTTTATTGTTTCTTTTTGAAAGTAAAAAAAAATTTCATTTCTAAAAATACTAATTCTACACAGCTGAGTATTCAGCTTTTTGGCTAAGTGCTAAAAATGAAGACAAACATATGTACTCGTTACCCACACACATTTCTTTGAAATCACTTAAAAGATCTAATTTTTTCCAAAAAGTATCTATTAGGGTTTGTTAGCATCTCAAGTTTCAAACTATTTTTATGTTTGTCGATAAGAAGGTAACATACATATACAGAGTGTTTAAATAGGAGCGAAAGAAAAAAACATTTTGTAATTACACGAAAAAAAAAACATTATATGACTCATAAGTCAAAATGTGTATGTAAATCTGAAACATGGCACACACGTGACAACTGCGGAATAAAATTTCTCGATTACGAGAAAAAAGAGAATACCTCTGCTCTGGGTTCTCATATCAAGGCCAAGCTAATAAATTATTATGTTAATAAATAAACGAAAAATTGAAATACACATTTTGCAAGTTTGTTGATTACTATTTAAATTAATTTTTGTAAAGGTACCTTCATATAAGGTATATAATTTATATTGCACATTTAAAACAAAATGTTTGGAAGAATATTAAATTTTCATAAAAGTATGCTGCAGAAAGGTTAAGGAGTATGTTGGATATAATTTTATATGTCACGTTAACAAGCGAAATGCCTTTCTATGTAAGGGGTTGTATGGGTTTATTCGGTGAAAAAAAGGTCTAATTTTTTTGTATAAAAAATAAAATATTTTACTCAAACTTTTTACTGGCTTAAAGATATACATTTGAAAAAGTATTTCTGGAATTTTCAAATGAAAATATTCAAAACTCTGTCATTGTGGCGTCATTTCTGGTGATCCTTCGGAAAAAGGTGCGTCCGCGTTGACAGTAGAACTCGTGACAGGATCAACTGAAGTGAAAAAAAATATTCGTGTTTTAGTTAAGACCATATACTAGAATTCGGACGAAGGGAAAACAAAATACATGAAAATTTGATTTTTGGCAGAACTTTTTACAAACAATTTTGGGAAAATTTGCTCAACATTTATTTCTTAAATAGTTATCTCGTGAATCGTATCTCGAAGACCTGTATAAAATCTTATCATTCATCGAGGAAAACGCATTTAAAGTTTGGATAACCTCAAACAAACCTCGAGATTCAATTGCCTGAGCACCTTTCCAAGGCTGTATCTTCGAAACTATTATTCAGAATGACTTGAAAATTTAGGATAATAACTCGTTATGTTGTAGAAATTAATAACACAATACCAAAAAGCACATGTAACCCATGTATTTGAAAAACAACGTTTTTCAGTTTCAAATGTATTTTTCTCAAAACATTTATTCCATACAAATTTTGTTGTTTCCTAAATTTCATAGAGAATTTATATCAGAAAAACAATTTACATATTTTTTTTATAATATACGCGCACTAAAGAGACTTTGAATACCCTTATAATGAAGTGACACAATGCGGGCATTAAGGAAATGAAGGATTAGAGAAAGGGAAAAACCGATGCACGTTGGTTTTAAATGTCTGTAAACTATAATGTGCAGGAAAAACAAAGCGTGGTAGAGCATTCCACATTCGCGTTGTACGTTTAAGAAACGAATCCTTGTATTTCACTGTACTTCGGAATACAGGCTTAAGGGTAAACTGATGTGCATTCCTAGCATGGCGAGTATTGCGGTTGAATTGCTGTAGGGATGGAATGCAACTGGCAATTTCGTTTGAGCACTTGTGGTGGAAATACCGATAAAACAATGACAAGCAGGAGACATTACGGCGATGACTAAGAGAGTTAAGTGATTTTGCGATGTCTCGATCGCCAATAAGTTTTACCGCACGTTTCTGAATCCTGTCAAGTGGCTCCAAATATGTAATTGGAGCACCGGACCATATATGAGCGTTATACTCAAGTTTGGGGGAATAAAAGCCTTATAAATGTTTACCAGATCAAAAGGGGTGAAATATTTCCTGCATCGCTTAAGGAAGCCTAGACATTTCGCAGCGTTCTTGGCGGCATCGAATATGTGGTCATTCCAACGAAGTTTGTCGCACATACCGAGGATGGAAAGTTTTTCGGTTTCGGCGATGCAAGTGCCATCTATGGATAATGGCAGAGTATTGGGGTTTTGCTTTAATAACAGAACTCAGCATTGTGTTTTGGAAGCATTAAATTCTACTATGTTGGTTTTACCCCACTTAAGAATGCTGTCAAGGTCAGAATTGAATGAGCTTTACATACATTGCCGTTCAAGCTCTACGCTCGAAGATGAGGGACGTGAACCATATGACGAATATGCGAAGCTAAGGTAGCTGTCATCAGCAGAGGAATGGATTGGATTAGAAGTGATAGGCATTACGTCATTGATACAAATGAGAAATAGAGTCGGAGACAAAACAGAGCCTTGGGGGACACCAGCATTTATTTGATGAGTTGCAGACTTGAAACCGTCCAAAACAACTTGTATTGAACGGTCCGAAAAGTAATTTCTGATCCATTGAAGAAGGGTATCATCGATCCCAAATATTAAGTAAAGTAAAAGTTTTAAGAAATTAAAAAATGAAGGGGGTAGCTTCAAAGCACCAGGAATAGATAATATTAAAACTGTAATTCTAAATAGTGGGTGCAGTGGCTGATGAAGCTTCTCAAAAATAAAATTGTTGTTCGGAATCGGCATAAAACCACACACACAGTGGTTGGAGAAGCTTGGTTTTAGGTACTGTATGGGTCGTTTACCACTAATAATTATTTATTTGATGTTGCATATGTCTAGGAATGCTCACATTTTTATCGCATACCAAAATTAATTTTTGTGGGTGCAGTGGCTTAGTGGTTAAGTGCGTTGGACCACTAAGCGAGAGGTCGCTGGTTCAAATACCGACTTGTTGCACCTGAAAATTTTTATTCGCTGCCCCACCTCTTGCGAACGTCTGACAAACCTCCAAGAGTAAGAAATGTCATGAGAAGCTTCTCAAAAATAAATTGCCGTTCGGAATCGGCATTAAACTGTAGGTCCTTGTATTCGTGTCAAAAAATATAACTTCGTACATACAATGGTTGGAGATGCTAGGCTTTAGTTCCTGTATTGGCCGTTTACGCCTAATATTTATTTTAATTTTTTTAAAATTAATTTAAATCATTATTGAGGTTTTGAAAAATTAGATTTTCTCAAAATCGTCTCTAACTACGCTCTACTAAAATATCTTTCCAAAATGTCTACAGCTATTTTTGTACCTCTACTAGCTTAGAAGTCATACCGTTATACCTCCAATTTAGCCACCTACTTTGATATGCTGTAACTTTAAATGTATTGAAATTAGACACAAATTAACCTAAATTATCTATTGCAAATTGCCTACAAATAAAGGGCATTGTAAATTAGGTGGTATTTTATAAATAAAGTGCACGACTACGTCATACGAAACTTTTTCGCTACAAGATGTGCATTTTTAAATCGCCTCAAAAGGAATGGTAACTGATTTTCTCCAAAACGGCATGATATAATTTTGCACATTGGGCACATTTAACATAATTGTTCAAAATACAAGAATTGATCAAAAACGTTAGAGCCGTTTTTGAGAAAATGAGTTTAATTTAAATTTAAGAAAATCGAAGTATGCAAGTTTCTTCAACTAGTATAAAAAAAAGCAGTCCATTTTTTTGGAGTTCCCTTCATTAGTTTTCGAGATATAGGCGGTTTTATAAATTACCATTAATCGATTTTTTTCCAAGAACTGAGTCTGCAGAATTTTGGGACTTATCTCAAGTATCCTTGGTGAAACAAAAGGACTTATCTCAGGTATCCTTGGTGAAACAAAAAACAAATCCTTGGAACCATTTTAAAAAAATTAGTGATAAGTGCTTTTCACAAAAAAAGTATGGTAGGTACCGTTATTTAAAACGATAAAGCAAATAATACAATGATGCCCCGAGATGTGACCCCAAAAGCCAAATGTGTGTCGCACCAGTTTGTTCGTGTCTATAGGGCGAAATACCAATTGTATAAATCCACCCGGCCTTTTCTTGGCTTTTCCGGATTGTTCTCCTCACCCCACTGAAATTTTTCGAAAAGGGAATGCTCGATCCACAAACATGCAATCACATTCATAAACATTATAATTAGTACACATTATTTAAACCAAACAAACCCAATATATTCTAACGAGTATATACGATACTTGAATTTAGTTAACAATAAGAATACTTCTTACCTACTTACATCTGAAATTTGTAACCTATTGCGAGCTTTTGGATTCCATAAATAAAACATTTAATATTATTTATACAACTGGGGTAATAAAAGCAAAAATTTGAATAACAAAATTGTATTTGAACGGGAAAAATAAAAAGAGTCTTAGCAACAAGATAATATGAAGATGGCAAGATAAGAACCTATCCTATTGTATCACTTCTTTTTGGTTTGAATAACTCAGTATTATTTTTCTTATTTTTTCATTTAGGAAATTAAATAATTAAAATAAGTCTTATATACTTTATTTTTTTTTTCATTTAAATTTACTAATAACATTTCCAATCATCAACGAAAATTCAAAATCAATAAATCGAAATCTAAATTAATATGAAAATTTAATTGAATAAAAGAAAAGAAGAGGATTCAAGATGTAACCCTCCACCCAAAGCAGAGGGTAAGGAAAATTAATATATGTAATACGATTTTTATGTTATTTTTAATGCATCAACTACTACTTCGTAATCGAAACACGTATTCTATGTTGTGTTCAAAACTTCATAAAATCATTATCTTACTCTAATATTAAGGTGTTTTTATTTTAAAAAAAAATATTAAAAAAGCACTGCAGTCAATAATAGTAATAGTTGTTACCCTGTAGGTATGCGAAAGTAAAGATGAATAAATATTAAGCGATACAGAATTAATATACACTTCAGGTATACATATATGTGTATGTTATAACATTAATAATTAATTTCTACGAACTTTTTTTGAATATTACAAAAAAAATATTTCTTGTAATATTTTCTAAATAAAAATACATTTGCAATTTTATCAATTGCATTGTTGTTGTCTACTAACAACTTAACATAGATAGAGAATAAATATAAAATGCTTGGAATTCAATATATTTTAATTCGAAGTGGAAACTTATGAATTATGTGTTGGTATAACTACCTATAATTCTTTAAACTTTGAACTATTTCGGCTACAAAAACCTGTCTTGCATAAGTTTTAAAAACCTTGTAGAAAACTTTTGCCAGAGAAAACATGATTGTAGAGGACATTTAGTACTTTCATGTTTTAAAACTCACTCTATGCGCCGTCAAGTAGTAAGCCGTATTCTTAAATTAAAATTTTTAATGATTAAATTATTAAAATTATTTTATGATTAACTTTTATTTATTTCGTTTCCCCGAAATTTAGGAAGTTACTTCAAAAAGTAAGGGAACAGACCATTTATCTACAATGAATCACTTAATTTCTGTTAGTCCTATTGTTACGCAGGCTGAATATTTTATATATAGCAATAGATTATGTCTATTTTTTTTAAGGACCATCATACAAGGACATACAAGTCGAAGTCTTTCTCTGTTGCATTGTATTTTCGGATTAGAGTCAACAATTTTGCGGGCTGAAGCGTCAGTGTTCACTGCTTCTACATGAACCATCCAGTTTTTTTTTACCAGATCATTGTAGCTGTTTAGCTCGGAATGTTTTTCTTTGAAACGCCTTCGCCAGAACCCATGGTGGAAGTGTCTTACGAAGAATCGACCAAGAATAAAGAGTCCAGAAAGAGATGGAGAAACAGTCCATAGTGAAGATCGATACAGCAGGACTGTAAGTTCTCTAAAAGATTTGTTTTTCATTTCTACAGGCTTCTTTATCTCCTGGACACCGGATAAAGGGTCCAGAAAGAGATGGAGAAAGAGTCCATAGTGAAGATCGATACAGCAGGACTGTAAGTCCTCTACAAGATTTTTGTCATCTCTACAGGCTGATTTATCTCCCTGCGCGGGTCTTTTTTCCCTGACGCTTTCATTTTACTTTTTTGTAAGACCTCGAAATAATATTTTCTAAAGAAGCACATTTCTCCAGAAAGAAGCCGGAGTTCTTTCTTTCAGTTTTTCTTTCGAACCACCCTCATCCTTATGTACAGCGCCGCAATGGGTCTGTCTGGTGATAGTTGTCGGATGAAATTCATCATAGTTATTCGGAAATCGGAAATAAGTTTTTCATTGCAGATCTATTACCTATTGTCATCTCTTTACACTTCTTATTTTACTTCAGTTTAATCATATTAAACACGTGTACGGATTCATTTAGTTAACAATAATAATATTATATATCAGGGAATATGCGATACATTTTTTTCGATTATTATATTACAATTTTCTTTTTTAAGGTGCCACATTCGGAACTGGAATAACTGCCATTAAACTGACAGCCCTTGGTCGTCCTCAATTACTTGTAAGTTGGTGTTCATTTCTATTGATTTTTTATAATCATGAAAATTTGTTAAAAACCTAAATGCAATATTATTGTTATTTATTTTTATTTTTATTCTTGTAGCTACAATTATCTGAAGTTATTATGCGCACACGTAAATATATGGAAGATTTAGTTGGCGGTCATGGAAACGTTTTGACTCATCATAAAACCATAAAGGATTTAGAAAAATACTATTCTAGTTTGGGTGATAATAAGAATGTTCAGGATTTCCTTAAAAACGTTACTTCCGATAAAGAAGGGTAAGCGTCAAATATATATTTTGAGCTCACATTTATACGATAAGATGGGCATTTTTTTTTTTTTATAATTTAGTAATTTTTTCAGCAACTAATTTACTGACAAGAACATATTTCCTATATTTTAATAAAGTGCGCTTTTAAAAGTTATGCCCTTAGTATTAGAAGCTCTGAGTAAACTCATACCAATGCCACTGAAATGGTAATGTTGGACGTTGGAAGGTATAGCACCTCGCACTTTAGAAAATCATCATTTGCTCTTCTCTTTGCGAGTTGGTAAATAATTAAAGGGTGTCCAACGAGTGATAAGAGTGACGTAAATTGGTTATATTTAATGTTGGTATATAACTTGATGTAATATGTTAAGAGGTAGATGATTTTCGTTATGATGACACCAGAGAATTGCATGCGACCATATTTTTGGGATTTCAATTCTACTACCGCAAAGTAAGCGATCGATGTGCTATTTATATTTTCTACAAAGCGCTCAATTGAGTATTAAACTCGAGTGTTAAGTTTTTGAGTCACTGCATCCAGTATTACAGGATTCATTTTCATTTTTTCAAAAGACAAGCGAAAAAAATCTGTCTGCCTCCTAGGTAGTCCAGCAGTTTGTTGTTGATACTCCGCTTTGCAGTCGCGATTATTTTCCCTCAAAGTACGCGGAAACAATTAAAATAAACATATAGAACGGCTACAGTCCGCTTGGGGCGAACGGTATGATACCCTATCCTTACCCTTTCCGATGAAAAAGGCATAGAAAACACGTTGGATGACATATTATTTGGTTTTTTTTATATTAAAATAACACAAACAGGTTTTTTGAAAAAACTCCCCAAAAAGTGGGCGAAGCTTAAAACTTTTTTTTGGTGGAATGTTGCGAATTGTATTGTCTAAATATTTTGTTATATATTTTTTTCTGGGCGTGGCAGTGGGCATACGAAAAAAAACGATACCATTTCGGGACCCTAGGGAGTGTATTTAAAATTTCAGCTTCCTAGCTTAAAAATTGGAGACGGACGGACTGACATTGCTAAATAGTCTTGGGGGCGTTTCTTAACCAGCAGTATCACATAATGTCATCAGTATTTTTCGTCTTCGGATTCATTCAATTCCTCAACATTAGGTGTTCTTTGCTTTATTTTGTATTTGCCTTCTCCTTGAACGTTGTAAAACATTTACCCATTCTTCCTTTATTACAGAATTTGTAACAAATACTACTTACTTACTTATATTTTCTTTTTGAAACGTTAATTTTTTTCCTTTTGCATTAATTTATTCTGCTGTGTGTGATGTATAAAAATGTTTTATCCACAAATCTGTGAAACAGTATTCTATTAAAACAGCGAAAATCATACAATTGTATGTGATGTATGATCTGCGACATTGGTCCCAGAAAAGAAATTAACCGAAGTTTTGGTCTGTCTTTGAAAGTTCAAACGCAAAAACGTTCAGGCATGGCATCGCCGATTAAGAATCTTGGTTGGGAGGTAAAATCCGGGCTTGTATAAGCTTATTCGCGACCCCAAAAGGAACGATTTCGGAATGGGAAGCATAAAAAAAGAACAAAGGAAATCAATTCTTAATCATAAGGAAAGGCTACACCCGCTTGGGCGAATTGTATGATACCCTATCCATATTCGTATATGCCCTAAGGAAAAGAGCGTTAAGAACATGATGAACCATCATTTTATTTCATTCTATAAAATTCATAACAAAAAAATATTTTTAGAAAAAAAATTTTTAATAAAGTAATTAAGAAATAAGCTTAAGCCCAAAATTTCGACAAACTCTTCCTGTAATAGCTTGTTTTGTGCACCTTTTTACCGGTTTTGATTTGGACCCCGTCACCAAAAATAAAATGATGGGGTTACTCATTTTATATACTCTTTATTGCTATTAAAATATTTACATGTTGAGTGTATATGTTATTTGATTCTCTTCTTTTGACAGTATTCTTCATTTGTTTCCTTGGTCTGGTATTGTTGATGAAAACTCACAGTTAAGCGATACATTTAGAGTACCAGATCCACAGACAGGCCAAATGCGTCGATTGATCTCACAGATTCCACCCAAGGAGGAAGAAATGTTTAGAAATATGATTCGCCGATTAAATACTATTGTCAAGGTGAGTCAAAGCATTGCTGCACTTTAAGTTAAGATTGCTTAAAAAGTATTCTTCCAGACTGCTGCCGAGTTGGATGTCCGTTTAATGATTGATGCCGAGCAAACTTATTTCCAACCTGCAATTTCTAGAATTACTCTTGAAATGATGAGGAAATACAATAAGGATAAAGCAATAGTCTTTAATACTTATCAATGTTATTTGAGGGAAACTTATAAAGAGGTTTGTCATTCAAATTTATAATAATAGTTTGATCAAACATTTTTCTTAAGGTTTGTACCGATTTGGAGCAAGCTAAACGACAAGACTTTTATTTTGGAGCTAAGCTTGTTAGAGGGGCTTATATTGAACAAGAGAGAGCACGAGCAGCAGCTCTCAGTTATCCTGATCCAATTAATCCTAATTATGAAGCCACCACCGAAATGTATCATAACGTTTTGACCGAATGCTTGAGGAGAATAAAGGTAACATTAATATATCATAATACCCGTTGGAAGATCGGTTTGAATTTAGTAAGTAGGTATCTTTGTGGGTGCAGTTTTATTTATTTTAATCAGTCTTTCTAATTAATATCTCGAAGTTCAAATTATCATAGTTAAAAGAAATTAACAGTGCCACTTAAAAGGCGGTTTGTGTAAAACATATACTGTTGGCACATCAAAGAAATTTTTCTCTGAACTAGAAAAAGACATTGTGCGATATGCACAAAAGGTTAGAGCACACAAAGGTACCGCCTTGTTGAAACCACATATAGATATCCGCTAATTAAAGTATATTATGTCGCATGTCGTTATCATTCACTGACTGAATTTAAGTTCACCAAAACTCTCACCCACAGCTTCAAAATTAACATTTCAAACTCATTTTACAGTGAAAGAATTTAAATCAATACTCTGCCCATATTTTGTTTCAAAAATGCGAACTACTAAACAAATAAAATGCATTGTTCTCTCTTGTATTGCTCCAGTTTGATTAATCTTTAACTGTCAGCTGTATTTTGGTAGCTACCGCAAAAATTACTTATTTATCTAATGGGCTCTTGACCCGTAAAGAGGCCCTGCCTGAGACATGGCGGCCTTTCATTTTATGTGATCTCGGGCAGCGTGTTGGCAAACCGTATATCAGAACAGAGATCGGTTGATCTGTAACCAAGAGTAGTTTGCTCATTGGGGCAAACTATGTGCTATGTCAGAGCAATCACTATTTTTGGTTGGTACACACTTTGCTTTGCATTTGGCGCGTTTGAGAAATGCTGTTTTTCATCAATTTAAAAGAAAAGGATAAAAATTTTAATCGATGCAAATTTTTTTTTCCTTAATCACTTATGTAAAAAAAATTCGAAAGAACGGGACCACGAATTTAATATTTACATTAAATTCGTTATTTGTAAGCCCTATTATCTCTTTATCGGGGGCCAGTAAGGATACCGATAGAGTATCAAACAATTTCCCTCAAGCAGACTGTAGCCCTTTCCTATTTTGTCTTTTTAATAATTTGCATAATATACAATTAGTTCTGTAAATATTTAATATAAATAATATATTTTTCAATGCACACGTTTTTATTAAATAGCTCTGTTTCACATCTCCGTCTTATAAGATTGCGAAAGATATTTTTACATAACAGTAGCAGTAAAACAAGAAAGCTAACAAAATTTAAAATTTAATCAAGCAAGAATCACTTTTAATCTTATTTTTTCTTTCGGATCTTCTAAAGTTATAAATGTGATATAGCTTATTACTTTAGAAACGCAAAAGCTTCAAGACTTTTTCTAAAATCAAATGTAATCGTTTTAATGTTAGAATGTAAAACAAAAACTTGTATTTAACCTACGTTTTATATTCAAACACTTTTATGCATTTAACAAATTTTGAACATTTATTAAACTTCAGTACCCTCACACGCACCAGAAAAAAATGGTAAGACGACATAATGTTCTCTTTATATTTGAAGTTATAATTTATTTATTTTTTTTACGGACCTAAGTTGTGCGAATGTCAATGACCCATTTGTGTTCAAATGTTAAGCGATTTTGTTTTGGCTTAATAGGAGAGTAGTTAACTGCTTGTTAAGCAATCGTTTTGTTTTGTTTTCATATTGCTGTTAGGATATGTTTAACAATAGAAACTGTCAAGAGTCCAAGGATTCCTCAAAATAGGAATCGATTTTAATTAGTAAGCTTTTAATAGCACAAGAAAATGAAATTGGTTGTTATAATTCATTATTTTTGTATATATTTTTTTTTTGTTTTATATATACATATGTACATTTTGATATATATGTACTCATTAAAACTGAATACATCAATGGTTGAAACAAAAAAAAAATTGCATAAATTTGTTCATATTTCGTATTGATTTCGTGCGGCATTGTGCACGCACTGGAGAACATAAAAGCAATATTCCTTGCAAATGTATTTTATTGACAAAGTAGTGATTGACAGAACTTCGTAGTGCCTGGCTACACGTTCATGGGAATAATCGTCATGTCGCACAAGACAGGTAGATTTTACGCGAGTCAGAAAGAAAAGAACCCGCCGAAAATCCACTTTCATGGGAATGACTTTCATTCCAATCAATGGGTTAATCAATGGGTTACCATTAATGTGGTGAATTCGAAGAAAATAAGTTCGCCTAGTTTCGAAAAAAATGATTTTAGGCATGAAGAAAAATAGAAAGGGAACGAAATATCCATTTTTAACATAAAAAAAATCCAAAAATATTTCTTTTTATATTTTTACATGTTATAATTTTTCCTGGAATGGATACAAGTTATAGGAGATAATATAGAATACAAAATAATAATCACAATTGGATTAAAATATTGTTAAGAGCTAACCTTTTCCTATTAAAATCAAAAGCATATGCAATTGCATTAGGTGATGCATCCAATGATAAATTTTTTTTTGAGCGGTTTGTATTATTTTACAATAAAGATGAGCTCTTAGTTACGCCGCCTCAGAAAAAATAAAAACATTTAACCATGACAATATCAAAAAATACAGAGGAAAACCTGATTTTGTTACGAAGTTTTCGCGACCTCGATGTCTGAACTACAAATTTATATTTTACTTCTTTTGTGTACAAACGGCAGAGTTGTACATGAATGCATTACTTTGGTCCTGCATACAGGTAAGTCGCAGTCATTTGACTGAAATTTTGAATGTAAGTTAGTACTTTACTTAAGTGCTTTAGCTGCGAAATTGCATTGTAAGTTAATACAAGCAGTCAATTGACTGTAACTTAAAATACTGCAGTATTTTGTGACTGCTCACATTATTTAAGTCAGCTGTAAGTAATATATATATACTTACTTAACGGGATCCCGACCCGTGAAGAGACCCTGCCTGAAACACGCCAGCCTTCCATTCTTTGCGATCCCAGGGACGCTCCTTCCAGTTGTTCAGATCAAGCGCTTTGGCATCCGCAATGGCTTGGTCTTTAAAACGGAGGTTCGGTCTTGCTTGCCGTCTCGAACCTGGGGGCTGGGATTCGAAGATCCTCTTGGCTGGAGCATTGTTGTCCATTTCCTCGATGTGGCCGAGCCCATGTAGCCGACGTTTCTTGGCTTTTTGGACTACATTCACATCTTGGTACAGCTCATAGAGTTCGCGGTTGCATCTTCTTCTCCATTCGTCCTCGTCGCACACAGGCCCAAATATACGACGAAGGATTTTTCGTTCGAAGGATCCCAGTATCCCTTTCCTGATTATCCTTTAGCACTCGGCGTCGTATAGTAGGACTGGCAGACGCATGCACTTCGTCCTTCGAGTCAGGAGTTTTGAACCCATTTGTTTTGCCAACCGGAAGTAGTAGTGGTTTCCTAAGGTAATTCTTCGACAAATCTCCACTGAGATGTCATTTGTAGAGTTGATGTTTACCCCGAGGTAGATGAACTCCTTAACTACCTCGAAATTGCTGCTATCAAAAGTGACATTTTGTTCTAGACGGTGGACAGATGATTGTTTGTTTGTTGATAGCATATATTTAGTCTTGTCCTCGTTAACTTCAGGGCCAACTAGTTTCGCCTTTTCTTCAACAGCCGTGAAAGCCTCTATCACGGCACGCTGGGATCGACCGATGATGTCTATATCGTCCACAAACCCTAGCGGTTGGACTGATCTTGAAAGAGTTCAGACACGCTGGTGCCAAACTGCACATTGCACCGCGTGTTATCTAGTGTCACGCGACATATCTAAATCAGTTTTGACGGAATCCTGAATTCGGGCATCGCCACAGAAAGCTCCTGACGATGAATGCTGTCATATCCGGCTTTAAAGTCGATGAAGAGGTGGTGCGTCTCGACTTGAAACTCATTGGTCTTTTCCAGGATTTGCCTTAGTGTGAAGATTTGGTCTACAGTTGATCTGCCGGGCCGGAAGCCACATGACGATTAGTGTGTTGCAGAAAGGTTTAAGAAAGCAGGTAGACCATCAGAGCCGGCGGCCTTGTTGTTTTTTTTAGCTTTTTTATAGCTAAGCCAATCTCTTCATACTGGGCGTAAGAACTGGTTCTTCATTGACTGGATGTGGGTTCTCTTCTTGCCCCATCACTCCCGTTAAATTTTGTCCTTTTAGCAGCTGCTCTAAGTGCTGCTTAAATACACTTCTATTCCCTGCGCGTCGGTGACTAGGTTTCCATCGCTGTTGCGAAGAGCCTGCATTCCGCTCTTAAAGCCAGCAGCCAGTTGCTTGGCTTTCTTATAAAACTTCCGGATGTTGTTTCGGTCCCGGGACTCTTCGATCTCCTTGAGCTGGAAAACTGCCTGCTCTCTTTTCTTCCTACGCAAGATCTTCTTCTCCTCTCTTCTCCTGGATCGGTACTTATCCCTTGCTGCCCTTGTTTTCCTCGAAAGCGTTCTAACGTGTGCATCTTCTGTCACCTTTTCCCGGTGCATATATTAGGCAAATGGTTTGGAATGTAGCTGTGATGCGGATCACTTATCGGCTTGAAGTCCATTACTTTGGATCTAAGCCGATTTCCCACGATCAATCTGTTGTTACAGCTGTAATAAATGTTGCAATTTGTTATTTTCATAGTTCCTGATCCTATCCATCGTATCTCCTGGATCGCGGTAATGTCGGCCTTGTACCGCGAGAGGACAGACCCAAGTTTTAAGTAGCACCTGGAGTGTGGAGTGTCCGCACATTCCAGGTACATACTCGCATGTCCGTTGGCGTTCCGGGTCTGGTTGCCGGAAATTGTTATCCGAGGCTATCACTGTCTCTTTCATAACTATATTTTTTTACATGGTCGGGAAGTTACCCCAATGGCATAACTCCCAACCTGGAGGACAAGGCCCTGGTTTTGACCCTAGGACAGCAGGCCGGTAATTCCGGTGCCAGTAACCCACCGGGGCTCATCCGCCACCAACTATTTTCTAACACCCTGGCTTAGTATTCGAGATCCCTATAGACCTGGGCTTCAAATAAGTCGAAGTAGCTCATATAGGGAGATCACTGGTTCTACCTAACTTTAACTGTTGACGCCGCCGTTGATCCATCCGTAGAATTCGTCCGCCGCCGTCCGGAAACAGGAGAAGTGCCTTAGTGAGCTGGCACTCCTCCGCCCCTCCCTCATCAGCTGGCAGCAACGATCTTCCACAGGGATTGGTTACCCCATCTCCAGTCGAGGTACTAGGCACCCAGCAGTCACCACGTGGAGGTGAGAAGTAGGAGTGGATGGTGTTATGCTAGGTTAGGTTAGGTATGTGGGTTGGTAGAGCAGGGTAGACCCTACTGTACCACACACAGGTCCTTGCGGACCCATTGTGATTCCCTTTTGTTGAGGGTTTACCGGCGGTGTTGTTGATGGTTTGTGTCATCCTTCTTGCATTTACCCGACTCCATCCAGCCATCCTGACGTCCTCAAAAACCTGTAAAGATTAGAAAGTGTAACATCAGAGAGTTCTCGTAAATCATGAAAGTAAAAGCTCCTAAGTGTTCTGTTTCTCAAGTGACAAGTGACTGTGATTTCTTAAGAAGTTATGACCCTTAGCTTAGAGCTTAGACAGCGATGGCCTGTCAAACTGTAGAAGTTTGAATGTTCGGCCTTTGTCATATGCTGGCCATAGCTTCCGGGATACTTTACAGGTAGTTACTGCTTTCCACCTGTTATTGGTTTTCATACCTATCTTGTTTTCCACCCGTTCTCTGAGATTACATAGTGGAGGCTTGATCGACAGTAGTGCTCTATCTTTATCCATTGCGGACCCCTTTCTCGCCAGTTCATCAGCTATCTCTTTGCCGGCTTTGTCACTATGTCCAGGGACCCAGCAGAGATTCGTGGAGTGCTGCGAGCAATGAACCTTGAGCTCTTCGCGACAGCGGTGAACTAGCTTCGATTTAATTTCTGTAGCAGAAATTGCTTTTATAGCCCCCTGACTATCAATGAAAATAGTGATATCATTAAGTGGAATTGCCAGCAATGACACCATTCGGGCCGCTTCCGCGATTGCCAGAATCTCTGCTTGGAAGACACGACTGCTATCAGGAAGCCGGATGGAGCAGTGTATATTCAATTCCTTACAGAATATACCAGCACCGGTTCCACATTCCATCTTTGATCCATCTGTATAGATGGATACCGATTTCCGCTTTGTGGGTTCATCTGTTCTCCATTCATCTCTGCTCGGAAAGGAGTAGGTGAATAGTCTATCAAAGTTCAGTTGGGCAGACATGTAGTTAGAAGTGACATTATTCCCAACGTTTTTCTCTATAATTTGTGCGTGCCCAAAATTGCATGGGTTCCATGTATTAGTTTGACTAATCCTCAAGGCACTTTTGGTAGCAGATTCTTCCATGTATAGGTTAGATTGAGAATTGCCTCCAAACCCGCTGTAGGTGTGGTTCTCATTGCGCTGGTTGTTCCTATACATGCTAGTCTTTGTATCTTTGTCATTGCCTTGAGATTGGTCGCCTTGCCGGCGGCTTGCCACCAGACTATGCTGCCATACGTGAGTATTGGCCGTATGATCGCGGTGTACATCCACAAGATTATTTTGGGGTTTGGTCCCCACCTCCTGCCAAAGATGCGGTTACATGGGTAGAAAGCATTAGCTGCTTTTTTTACTCATTCATTGACATTCGGCTTCCAATTAAGGTTCCTGTCGCGGATCATACCCAGGTATTTCGCCCGGTCCGTCACCTTTAGAGGTATTCATTCAAGAGTTGGTGGCTGGAATTGTGGTATTATTCTTTTGTTTGTAAAAAGGACAAGCTCAGTTTTTTGGGGGTTTACGCCAAGGCCGCACTGCTTTGTCCATGTACTAAGTGTTCTTAGTGAATTCCCTAAGAGGTCACTTATGGTTTGTAGGAATTTTCCTTTTGCAAGCAAAACTCCATCATCTACGTATGCAGTTACCGTGACCCCCATATTCTTAAACCTGATTAATATCTCATTAATGACAAGTACTCTAAGTAGAAGGGAGATGACCCCTCCCTACGGAGTGCCTCTTGCAGCAGTTACTCTAAGTTCAGTGTCACCTATTTTCGCATTGATGTTCCTTTCACTAAGTAAATTTATAATCCAATTAGTAAGAGATTGATCAAAATTTGAATTCTGTAGTGCTCTCTTGACTGCGCATGTTTTCACATTATTGAAGGCACCTTCAATATCAAAGAACGCCGCCAGTGTATATTATTTATCTTTTAATTACTTCTCTATAGTGTTAACGACCTCATGCAGTGCGGTTTCCACCCCTTTGCCTTTGATATAAGCATGTTGGGCAGAGGAAATCGCACTGTCATCTAATCGACTGCGTTTTAAGAATAAATGATGTCAGACTTATCGGCCTGAAGTCCTTGGCGGTAGTGTGGCTGGATTTTCCCGCCTTCGGAATGAAGACGACCCTAACCTCTCACCAGGTTTTCGGAATGTGGCCGCATTCCAGACTCCGAATGAAAAGTCTTTTTAATAATGGCCTTAGCTTTCTGGAGCATGATTGGAAAAATACCGTCGCATCCAGGGGATTTGAACGGAGAGAATGTATCAATTGCCCAGTTAAATTTATCTTCGGTTACAAGTTCTACCAGGATTGTCGCTGTTGTGGTATTAAAACTAGACTGATTAGTCTGATTCATTGTACAGCCCGGAAAATTGGTCTGCAGTAGTAGACTGAGAGTCTCCGCACAGGATTGTGTCCAAGTGTCATTAGTGCCTTTAAGATATCCGGGAACTGAGGATTCTTTGCACAAGGTTTTCCGAAGTCTAGCCGATTCTGTGGTACTTTCCGTTTGGGAGTTCGTGGCCTTTGCCAAGTTGAAGAGCGCTCTGGTTTTCTTTCTGATTTCAAGGAGATCCTTTGTCCACCATGGTGGAGACTTCCTATTTTTTGTTGTAATTAGAACTGTGTTTAGCATTTCTGTTGTTGCATCGATTTCATCTAACGTTTCCATTTCTTGTAATGTAGTCAATTTGGGATTTCTATATTTACCCAAAGGGGCAGTTTTCTCGTCAGTGAGGAATTTTATAATTCTGTTCTTAGAAGGATGGTTCGGTGGAAACTTTCCATTCCCGCACAGAGAGAGTAAGTGAGTTGTTATAGAGAGTAATATCTAATACCTCACACCTATTCCTTGTTATAAATGTTGGTTCATTACCAACTTTGGCTATTAGTCTATTTTTTATAATAAATTCTAAGAGAGACTCACCCCGGTCATTGATGTCAGTGCTTCCCCAGAGCGTATGCTGGGAGTTTGCATCGAAGCTTAGGATTATGTCCCATTTTTCACGCTCTGCTTCTCTAATCAATGAGTTGGTTAAATTGTAAGGTGGATTGACGGATTCGTATGGCATGTATATTGCCGCCAGTACAAGAGCGTTTTTTCCCACCCTGTCCCATTTGACCAAACTTTGGTCGGTATTGCTGAGGCTAGGTAAGAGAAAAAGTTTAGTTTGTTTACTGGCGACGATACATGTACAAGATTTACCAATGTCTGATGTGCTATTATAGACCATCAAGGCTTTTGAGCTTAACCCTCTATTTTACCCCGTCTCCATAAGAAGAACTAGATTGGCGCTAGGCGCCTTACTGTAATGACGATTTGTTTGTTATTATTATTATATTCATCACGGGCCGCTTCTACTACTTTTCCGCTACCAGCCTGAGCTTGCAGCGTGTAATGCCTACACGGACCTTGAAGTCATGCTTGCAAAGTAGCGGCAGCGATTTGTGACTTAAGAGTATTGTCACTTCCATACTCTTTTCGGTGTACTCACTCGTTTCTAGGATTTTCCACTCCATGCTTTAAAGTTCCGGGTTAAGGAATTGCAGGTTGCGTTCAATCCTTTCCGTGGGTAGGTACGGTCCTCGAATGAGTATTCTTCCTTTTGGTCTGGTGATGCTGAGAATCTCCTTTCTATCAACAACACGCAGATCGGCATTTGACCAAGGTGCTTTGGTGTTGTTGACGAAGTTCTTCTACCATACCAGCGTTTCTTTATCATCACATTCCATCGTCTTGAATACTTTGAAGGAGGTGATTAGCTGTCCAAAGAGTGGAAGCTTTTCCTCTGCCTTCACGACACCGTCTAGGATTCTTTGTTCTGTGAGTTCCCATTGGCTAGCGTTTAGTCTTCGATTTGGATTGCCAAGGTCGATAATTGCGCCACGAAGTCTTTCCTTCACCTTCTCAGCAAATTTCGGTTTTTTTGGCCTCCCTACCTACAACCGGGGAGATTGTGTCGTCATGCCTGCCTCTTTTAGAGACTCCAGGAGCATTCTCAGATTTGGATGTGTCCTTGTCCACGACAGCGCCCGGCGGCCTGGGATCGGTCACAGTCGAAGTGAATGGCAAGCGGCATTTCGCCCCCGCTACGACCAATTCCCTGCCGGCTCCTCCAGAGACACGCGCCCTAGGCTGCAGCGCTAGTCTGCTACTGGCTGGCAGAACCTTCCTAGAACAGCCAGGCCTCTCCTGAGCCTTGGACGACTCCTTAACTGAGTTGACGCCTGGTTTTCCGGGCTTAGACTTACACAAGGCGGAAGGCAAAAGACATTCCACCCTTGGTCCAGTCATCTTCCCTACCCCAGTTGGGTTTTACTGCCTGTCCTTCTGGCTACTGCGCCAAGCACCTTCCGTCGATGTTATGGTTTCCCGAGCTCTAGCTAGCTGTGCCGTTTCCCTTTCCGTAAAGGAATTCGGGTCACGGCGTTTTAGCCTGTAAATCAACCTACCTAACCTGCATTCCTGCGCATTCTAAGTGGATCAGTCTGCTTATCTACTGTACTGGACGGCTTGTTGTTTTCTGCCAAGTTCGCCGCGGTGACAACTGAGGCTTCGATTAGATCCAAACATTCAGTATCCTTTGGCTTACTTGGCTTATAGACAACAGTAACTGCACTGTCCAGAGTCGAGTTTGCCTCTCCCGGTGAAACATTCTTGTCTTCCTTGTCCGCTACTTCTTTTAAGGGGTCAGATGTAACAGACCCTTGCCCCGATAGGCTAAGGCATATCACAGGTATGGGCGGTTGCATCAGAGCGCCCTTGCTCGAGGTGTTCGCGAAGCCAGCCCTCGGCGGGCTATTCCTTCCAAAGACTGACTTCCTAGAAAATCAAGAGCATTTTGAAGTCATTTTGCAATTAATTACTTTTTTCCTAATTGCGGCTGTTGACGATATGGAGAATTGGGCTAAGCTGGCAAGAAACAGGTGTCACCATCCTCAAGAAAAAGTTCTCAAGTCTGAGATCAACCGTTCCCCTCGCTTCCTTCAACCGAAGCAGCCTTATGTGTTGACGGTTCTTGGAGTAAGAGGTTTTCCTCCTCCTCGTCATTTTTGTCTGAGAATCGGTTTTTTCGAAGTTCTTGGTGCCCGATTAGTTTACACCTCTGTTAGTCCCTCTGTTTGTTGTTTTGTTAAAGTTTTCTATTTTGGACCCACGAGTAAGGGGGTCATTCAAGAGGAGGTCATTCTGTAATCACCCCCTGTATACAGAAAAGAGGAATTGAAATTGAAACTAGAGGTCCCCAGGTATCTAGAGTTCACCGTTAAAAGATACATAACATTGTGCCATACATCCCATGGGCACAGTAGTCCACCCGGGATTATGGGTTTTATCGAGTTAATCCCCTCTAGATCCGTTATATTTCGTCTAAAGCAGTAGCACCTCTTGCAGGGTGTGGTTTTTCACCACGTATAGCGGTCTTGGGCAGTCCCCTTGGGAACAACCTCTGGTTTCTTACCGAAACCTCGCTAAAACGAGAACGCTTGTGTTCTCATATAATCGCATTCACCATCCTTTTAACCATATATATATATATATATATTTTTTTTTTTTAATTTTTTTTCCAGTCAGTAAGTCTTTTGACTGCATCATATGACGCTAATGTCGCAGCAATAACATGTTTTATTTTCTTCAGTTAAAGTCAAATGACTTAAAAGCAGTTAAAATACGTACCAGCCAGAATGAAAAATCTTATTGGAAACTTAACAATCTTTTTTCTAGAAAACTCAAGACTTTGGAAAAAATATTTAGAAATGATTCCTGGTTACGTCTACCTCCATGCGATGAGAATAGGGTAACATTTATTTATAAATGGCTAAAGCCTTTTTTTCAATTTGTTAGCTATGTAAATATAAGAGTTTATAGCTTAAGAATTTGAATTAAAAATTGTGTCAAAAATTACAAAAGGTTCTGCTGAAAAAGTGTGAGAGTGTTCTCTGACTAAGAGACGATTTTATCATTAAACATTTTTGGTTAAAATCTATCGCTTATGAGAAAAAAAATCATTAAGTGTCGCCAAAAATATATATAAAAATAAGCAAACAAACAATTTTAAGTTCGGATATCGAGGTCGCGATTTCAATTGAAAATAAGAGAATGAAAAATAATTTTTCCAAACACGTAACTTTATAAGAATATTGTGAAATTTATTCCATCACCATTGGAAGAGCACCGTCTTTGGCAACAAATATATGTTATATGCCGAAATTGCGTCATATGGGCATTAAAGGCGCAGTGACTTAGTGGTTAAGTGCATTGGACCTCTAAGCGAGTGGTCGCTGATTAAATCCCGTCACGTACCATTTAAAAAATTTTATTCGCTGTAGGGTTACCATCTCCAGTCAGGGCTAGGCCCGAAGATTTTAAAAATTGATGTTGTTCTTATCCCATAAATAACAACACCACAGAGCCGTGAGTCTTTTTATTTTATTTCAAAGTGGTAAGCTCATCTTTATATGACTACATTATTTAAAAAACAAAAGGAAAGGCTACAGTCTGCTTGGGGCAAATAGTGTGATACCCTATCCATATCCCTATAGGCCGCAAACAAAAAGCATTAAGAAGATGATGGGTAGGATTTTATTTCGTTCTATTAAATTAAAAGAAATATATATTTTTTTAAAAAACGCCCCCAAAAATTAGGCGTGGCCAAAAACTTAATATGACAGGCTTATAAAGGAGGGCAGTGCCTACATATCTTGTGAAGGTTGTAACACTATACCTCTCTAACTTTAGCTTAAAAACGGATTTTTACACCTAACCATTTTGGAGTCCTAAGGAATATGTGGTCCAAATTTCAGCTTCCTACCTTTATTTTAAAGGCCTTAAAATTGCGTACGCACGGGCGGACGGACATTGCTAAATAGTCTTAGGATTTGGTCCTGATCATAAATATATGTACTTTTATGGGTCTACGACGAATATTGAGGGGTGTTACGAAATATGTTTCAAAATTAATATATCCTTAGATTTTTAAGATCATTATTGAAGAAGGCCCCCATATGGAGGCTTCACTTTCGAGAGAGAGCAGGGCATGCGCAGAGAAGGTGTAGAGTAGTCTCCTCCTCCTCCTCATCCAAACGGCTCCTACAGAAGTCGTTGGAATAGGCACCAAGCCTTGTTGCATGCCTGCCTAACAAACAGTGTCCAGTTATGACACCAATTGTAGCACCAATGTGCGACCGATTAAGGGTAATCAAGCTCCTTGAGCGTCTTAGATCCAGCCTAGGCCAAATCTGCTTCGTTGTCAGACAAGTAGTACCATTTGTCCATCTGTGGTTAGTTTTTTCTAATGCATCCAGTTTAAACAAGAGCTTGCACGTGGAAACTGGTATGCCTAAGGAGCCCTTTTCAGGCAAGATTGAGAGGGTAGTTCCAAGTTTGGCGAGTTCGTCGGCCTTGCAGTTACCACTTTGCAGCCCTCTCCTTCCAGGATAACAAGCAGTTTGTTCACCACAAGATTCCAAAGAAGTGGTGATAGGACTCCTCCTTGCGGGGTTCCCCTGCTGACAGATCTTCTGGCGGCGGTCATACCCAGCTTTGAGTTAATAAGCCTACTGGTTAGTAGTTGATTAATGAACTCGCGAATGAAGTGTGTGGGAATGAGGCATTGAATGTAGTTTAATTTTAAAATATGTGATATCCTTTTTAAATATTTTTGATAGCTATACAAAATCCGTAAGAAATAAATTGTTAAACTCTGGCCCGGAGCCCAGAGATAGAAGAAAAGTTCCCCACCGCTTGCGAAAGTCTGACAAAATCCAAGAGTGAGAAATATTATAAGAAGCTTCTCAAAAACAAAATATCCGTTCGGAATCAGGATTAAATTCTAGGTCCCTCCATTCGTGTTTAAAAATATATCAGGCTTTAGGTCCTGTATGAACCAATTAAATGTAATATATATATATTTTTTATACCCTATCCTAAGGGTATATTAATTTTGACACATAGTTTGTAACACCCCTTAATATTCGTCGTAGACCCATAAAAGTATATATATTTATGATCAGGACCAAATCCTAAGACTATTTAGCAATGTCCGTCCGTCCGTCCGTCTGTCCGTCCGTCCGTCCGTCCGTCCGTCCGTCCGTCCGTCCGTCCGTATCAACTTTTGAGGCCTTTAAAGTTATGCTAGGAGGCTGAAATTTGGAGCATATACTCCCTAGGGTCCCGAAATGGTAAAGTGTTAAAATTTTTTAAATCCGCCCACTGCCACGCCCACAATTTAGAAAAAACCGTTTTAAGGCTTAAGTTAGAGAGATAAAGTTGTAAAACCTTCACAAGATATGTAGGTACTGCCTACCTTTATAAATTTGCCATATAAAGTTTTTTGCCACGCCTACTTTTTGTGGGCGTTTTCCACTAAAATGCTGTTTTCTTTGAAAATTTTCATAGAAATCGAAAAAAAATGTTTAACAATATATTTAGCCAATATTTTTTCCAATATATTGCCCATACAAAGTTTTTGGCCACGCCCACTTTTTGGGGGCGTTTTTTCAAAAAAAAATTTTTTTCTTTAAATTTCATAGAATAAAATAAAATTCTATCCATCATCTTCCTAATGCTTTTTTTCTTTCGGGTACATAGGGATAATGATAGGGTATCATACTGTTCGCCCCAAGCGGACTGTAGCCTTTCCTTATGTTTTTTTATTATGTTCCTTTGAAAATGAAATGGAACACAAAAAAATAACAAAAAAAAAATAACCCACTGAAAAATAATTAGAAGTAAAGCTTTTTCTTTGCGCAATTCTCGTGTCGTCGATCCTCATCGTCATTCGCAGTAATATCTTTATTATACCACTTGAGGACAGATTCCAGTTTAATAGAGTACATACGTTGCAGACGCATACTGGGTCGTAGTCGACTACGGAGATGTGAGTGCTGCAATTGGCCTATTAAGGGCCCATCAGCCACCATCTCCTTTTTAGCATCCTGACTGGTCTTGAAAATCCTTGATAACCTGAGCTCAAGATATGTCGATGTAGCTCACGTAAGGCATCTGCCATAATGAATTCATCCATAGTACATACTCTTTATACCCTATCCTAAGGATATATTCATTTTGACACATAGTTTGTAACGCCCCTAAATATTCGTCGTAAAAGTGTATTGTAGCATTAATATTATTTGTTAAGTAGTTTAATTCCACTTTGTAAGTTGTTTAAATGTAATAAACCTATTTTTTAATTGCATTATTTTGTGCTAGAATACAAGTACCAATGTTACCCCAAATGTAATTTCTGTATACCAGTTTATGTCAATTAGCGCTTTTAGAATACAAAGCTTTTGTAAAAGCACTTGTCTCAGCAATATAAAAGGCGTAGCAAGACAAGGGATTAAGTCATTCAGTTCGCAAAGTGGATAGTAAAAATATGTAATGTGAGTACTTCTTGGTTACTTCCTACAAGGTCACATTTGGGAATTTTGCTCTTCATTAAATTCGTCTCCTAAGATATATTCCGTGGCTTTCTTCCACTGGAAATATATTTATTAGTAGGTGGATACTGCAACATACAGTTTTTTTTTTTGTAAAACGTCTAATTCTTTCTTGTAATAAAATTGTTTTATTTTTGAATTCGAGAAACCCACTGTGTTTCTTTTTTTTAAAGGAACTAGCTCTACAGTATATATTTATGATCAGGACCAAATACTAAGTCCATTTAGCAATGTCTGTCCGTCCGTCCGTACACAATTTTTAGGACTTTGAAATTAAGCTAGGAAGCTGAAATTTAGACCACATATTCCCTTGCGCTCCGAAGTGGTAAAGTGTCAACATTTTTGGATTCGCCCACTACCACGCCCACAATTAAGAAAAAACCGTTTTAAAGAGCAAAGTTAGAGAGGTAGTGTATTACAACCTTTACAAGATTTGTAGGCACTGCCCTCCTTTATAAGTTTGTAATATAAAGTTTTTTTCCACGCCTATTTTTTTTGGGCGTTGTTCACTAAAATTCTGTTTTCGTCGAATTTTCATAGAAACCGAAAAAATGTTTAATAAGATATTTAGCCAATACTTTTTCCAATATATCGCCCATACAAAGTTTTGGGCCACGCCCACTTTTGGGGCGTTTTTTCTTATAGAATTAAATAAATTTAATAGAATGAAATAAAATGCTATCCATCATCTTCTTCATGCGTTTTTCTTTGGGGCATATAGGGATATGGATAGGGATCATATTGTTCGGCTCAACCGGACTCTTTCAGACAGTCATGCTAGACAGAGTATTACAGTGTTGATATTTTCTTCTTGTTCAACACGCCCGCTTATGTGTTAAGCAAGTCAAGTTTGGTAGAACGGGATCAGTAGCCAGTTGTTACAATTTGGAGGTAAAATAAGCACATTTGGTGTGTAGATATATTTGTATCAGTTTCCATCGCCAAGCTGATACCGATCAGTGACTACCCTACTCTACAATACCCAACCACTTACTAATTACCAAATTCAAAAATGAAATATAAGCAACTAAAGCTTTTTAATTACTTAGTAGAAGAGAATGGCATGCGATAATATTTTGGGACTTAAAGTGGGCAGACTTTAAAAAAGAAAAGAAGTAGTGCAAGTAGAAGTAGTCTGCATGGTCACCGCAAATTAAGCGATCGTTGTGTTTACCATACTTTTGACAACGCGGTCAGTTAAGTTTGTTTCTGTAATGTAATGGACTATTACTTGTTTGAGTCAAAAATACTGCAACTCACCGCAAGATAAATAAATTTTCTGGGAGAGGATTTGACTATCTTCTTTTATAGAAAATTAAAGCGCAGTTGCAGAATGAGCGCATGCATCCATTTATGCCTAAGTTTATAGAGGCTAGTTTTACTGTTTAACTAGATTTATTAAATCTGAGAGCTTCTTTAGGAACCACACAAAAATATATGAAACTAAACCAAATGAATTATGGCCGCTACACAAAATAATCACTTCGAAGATATTGGCCGAGTTTTTGAAAAAAAGTTTAATTAAAACAAAACAAGCAGCAAACAAAAAAGTAATAACAAATATTTTATAATTCAGTCATAATATTCGCTGCAATGTAGAACTAAATAACTTAAAAATGACTAACAAAAATAAAACGGAACAAGCAAATTAAAGAACACTATACATATAGGCTCATAATTTTTTTTAAGCAATTGTTGTTAAATTTTATATGAGGATAAAACAACGCAAATTGCATTTAAGCAGTCATTCCCTATTTTATTTCTTTTTTTGGTTTTCACTTACGTTACTATTTAAAAAAATCCTTTCGGATTTTGCATTGGAATAAGGCAACGATAAAGAATATTTGACAACTTTCATTATATTTGGAAAACATGCAGACCTATCATGTCTTTTAATTTTTGAATATCCCTCCAAAAACATTCTACTTTTAAGATATTCAACGACAATTGTTCATCACTTGAAATTGATGCAGCTTATTTTCGGCAGTCATTGTCAATTTCAAACTTGTCACAGTATTTTGCCTTTTCTTCCAAATTATACAAGGTACTGCAGTTCTTTCTTTTTGAAATATTAGTGGCTATAACCGAATTTAGATGGACTCAATTCCTTCAAATAAGATAACGTAGTAGAAATTTGATTAAATACGCATATAAGGTTAAAAATGTGGAAACAAAGTTAGCAAATGTAATTTTTTTACAGAACATTTAGAGAATATTCTCCTCAACATGCAACCTTTAGAACGTATTTGGCCATGTCCACTTTCTAAGGGTGTGTTTTTCAAAACTTGTTTTTATGAAATTATTATAAAAAAACAAATCAAATGTTATCCAACGTGTTGGATAGGGTATCATACCTTTCATCCCAAGCGGACTTTAGCCTTCCTATATGTTTCAGAATAAATTTAAAAATTGCCATATTTTTCAAAATATGTCAAATCGTCTGTAAAAAAAGTGTTTCACATATAAAAAAACCGTCGGATAAAAACTATGCCCAACATGGTCGCGGAGAGGATTTTTATTAAAGAAAGAAAATAAATGAGGTTTTGTTTAGAAGATATCTATAGCAAACTCCCAGAGTTCAAATAGGTCTGAATTTACATTCATCACTTAATTTGCCTAAATTAAACTTATGTATTTTTAATTATTCTGATGTGCGTGTTTTTAATAACTTCTGTACCCAGTTACGTATTCAGACAATTAATTTTATAATATGATATTAAAGAACTTTCTTTATTTAATTTTTAGCTACTCAAGGACAATAATAATGAGGATGCAAAGCGCATTGGCATTATGGTTGCATCACACAATGAGGACACAGTACGTTTTGCCATCCAAAAAATGGCAGAAATCGGCATTGAACCCGTAGACAAAGTTATCTGCTTCGGACAATTGTTGGGCATGTGCGATTACATCACCTTTCCATTAGGTAAGTGCAATGAATTTATTTTAGTTTCCAGGCTCTCTCTTAACATTTCCATATCCATTGGGTAGACGCAAATATCTTTGTGAAAATGTAATTATGATTATGTCATCTAACATCGCACTGCGAATTGTAAATTAGGCATAGGTCCACCCAGGGCCGCCGAAGTAAGTAACTGAGCACTGCAGTGGCACTGGTACCCAAAGAATAGCTGACCAACTGTAGGCTCAGTCATTTACAGTTAGATTCCGCCACTTACAGGTAGGTTCCGTCACTTAAGGCGCTTTCTTAGTGCACACTCGATTGGGAACTCTCCGGTTACTCTTATTGTTCATCATTATCCGTTCGCACATTTAAAGGACTTATTGTTGTCTTAGTTATCTATCGATTGCTTTTGGAAATCAACCAACACAATATGCAAATTTCATCACGATGTTTTCCCATTATGATTCTTCTATTATTACATACATCTATTGTTGATTTATCCGCAAACCCCTACTAGCCATCAGGTGGCTGCATAATTTCCCTCTAAGTCATCGATAACTGCTACTGAGCAGATTCGTGTTTTTCGTTAAGCAGTTTTGTATTTGATTTTCCTTAAATTATTAAGCCGTAATCTTATTCGGTCTAGTTTACAAAGTTTATCAAACATTTATATTGATTCTTAATTACCTAGTTAAAAATTCTCCGCTGACGAGTACCTTATCTTCATTTTTAACTCTTTTTACACTCAGGGTTACCTTTGGGATACGTAAGTGTCAATTTCATACTTTTTCGGGCGCTCGGGCAGCAAGATGCCTCTTATTGAAAAAAATCAATTTTAGACACTTTAAAACTATTCGAAATAAAAATATTTTTTTTTACGAAAAATTATCGGAACGCACTCCGTTGTCAGGCAATGAAAATAAATACACCTATTTATTTTTCAAGCGTGTAACTACTTTATCTTCGTTGACACGATTTGTATCTTTATGTTTGAACTTACTTACTTCCTTAACGCGCTTTCGACCGGTGGAGAGTCTCTGCTTGAAATACAGCAACTTTCCATCGCTACGGTCCCGGGCACGCTGCTTCCAGTTACCCACACCAAGCGCTCTGACATCCGCGATTGATTGGACTTTGTAACGCAGGTTCGGCCTTGTTGTCTTAAACATGGGGGCTGGGATTCGAAGATTCTCTTGGCTGGAGAACTATTGTCCATTCGCTCGACGTGACCGAGCCAATGTAGTTCTTGGCTTTCTGAATTAAATCCACATCTTGGTACAGCTCATAGAGTTCGCGGTTGTATCTTCTCCTCATATTCTTCGAAGAAATTTTCTCTCAAAGGACTTTAGTATCTGCTCACCTTTCCTGCTTATTATCCAGCACTCAGCACTATAGAGCAGAACTGGCTGGATCAGTGTTCTATAGAGCTTACACCTTGTCCTTCGAGTTTTGGACGTTTGTTTTGCCAAACCGAAGTAGCAGCGGTTTGCTAGGGTAATTCTTCGTTGAATCTCCATTAAGATGTCGTTTGCGGAATTGATTTCATCTCCAAGGTAAGTGAACACAGTACGTTGCATAGGAACATATATGCGAAATTAGGCAGGGATATGCCTCTATAGTTTTTGCAAGACATAGGATCGCCTTTCTTGTAGATGGGACATATGGAGCTTGTAGTCATCGGGCATGTATTCCTCCACCCACACTAAGTTATGGAGTTGGTGAATGTTCCCTACCACAACATCACCACTATGTTTAAAGCCCTCCGCTGACTGTTCCGCATCAGTGTCAGCCGGTTTGTTGTTTTCCAGCTTTTAACCTCTTCTAAACTAGATAGCAACCTCTTCTAAATTGGGATGTGGAATTTCCTCTACATTGACTGGACGCCCTACCAGTCTCTCGACATGATGCGCATTTAGCAGCTACTGGATGTGCTGCTTATACACCACTACAATTCCCTGCGCATCGGTGACAGGGTTTTTATCACTATTTTGAGGAGCATTCGTCGGGGGCTAGAGGCCAGCAGTCAGTTCCTTGGCTTGGAGGTTTTAGAAAGCCTTACCGAGCTGATCGAGGAGGTGTTGGTGTTTATGTTAGAAAATGTATTAGATCTATCTTCATTAAGTGTTCTGACGGCACCCAGTCTTTTGACTATTATTTCATCGATATCCTCAATGGCGAAAATAAATGCATTATTGGAACTTTCTTTATGCCACCACATATTTCGAACTCCCGTGTTAAATTCCCAATTGTTGAAGAAATCTGTCACCGTACAACTAAATTTATTCTTTGTTGCAATTTAAACAGAAATCTCTTCCACTCCTCATCTTATAGTTGGAAAATCTCTATGAATACTCTTGGCCTTTCTTTTGTAAACACTATTGAACCAACGCACTTTAAACCTAATTATATGCCCTTCTTGTTGGATGTAACTAACAATAGTTATGTGAGTCTTGTTAAATCTTCCAGCCAATTTTCTGTCCCCGTCTTTTCGTATCTCTTTGTTACCTTTGTCTTACAGTTTCCTAAATACTTGCCTCAGTCCAGTATAGTGATTTTCCCAATGTCAACGTTGTAAGTCGTTTTAGTGATTGTTCGTCCATTGATTTAGTGATTTTTCGTCCATCGATTGGTACTCAATCTGTTTGACATCTGACATTAATAAACTAACTGAAGTTCTGACCAATGCTATTGACCACCTTTTTATCAAACATGCCCCAACTAAGACCCGTGTTATAAAGTCGCACAGCTGCACTTAGCTCACGTATAAAATTCATAGGGCAATCAAATTGAGAGAAGTGACATATCGCCACTTAGCATCCAAGTAGTGGTAGAGTGACAGCGGCGAGCTGGAACTGGGCAGAGGCGATCGGTTGCGTAAATGATGAATTTCCGGCTTTAAGTGAGCAGCCTGCTCAATATATATCAGTCGCTCCATGGCTTGCTCAAGCTCGTCTGCTCCGACCACAGGTCTTCTTATGAGATGGCGATAGGTACTCCGTCGGTCAAGCATTAGATATGCGAGCCATATGTTTCTTTTTATAGCCAGAGTCATATTGTGTGGCGACGGTGATATTAGTCTCTGGTATGCGGTTGCTCGTACATTGTGACGAATGACCATCGCTGGACTGACGACGTCAGCGTTATTCATCAAGGGGGTTGGTGTTGGGCATTGGAATGCATGATGCAATGTGTGGGGGAATGATGCGGGGAAGTGCAACCTTGTAGTGGCATATTCGGTTGGGTACCGAACAAAAGCTAAAGTTAGAGGAATAGAGTGTTAAAACATTCACAAGAGATGTACGCACTGCCCTCCTTTATAAGTCTGTCATATAAAGTGTTTTGCCACGACTACTTTTTGTCTGCATTTTTCACTAAAATGTTGTTTTCTTCGAAAGTTTTCATAGAAACCCAAAAAAAAATTTTAACAAGATATTTAGCCAATATTTTCTCCAATATATCGCCCATACACAGTTTTTGGCCGCGCCCACTTTTTGGGGGCGTTTTTTTTTTTCAAAAAATCATTTTTTTTTTAAATTTAATGAAATAAAATGCTATCCATAATCTTCTTAATGCATTTTTCTGCGGGGAATAGTCCCGACGTGGTAGAGTGTAAAATTTTTTTGTATAGGCCCTCTGACACGCCCACAATTTAGAAAAACCGTTTTAAAGCTAAAGTTAGAAAGATAGAGTGCTACAACCTTTACAATTTATGTAGGCCCTGCCTTCCTTCATAAGTTTATCACATTAAGTTTTCTTGCCACGCTTACTATTTGTGGGAGTTTTTCACTAAAATGCTATTTTCTCCAAAAATTTTCATACAAACCGAAAAAAAAGTTTAACAAGATATTCAGCCACTATTTTTTCTAATATATCGCCCATCTTCTTAACGCTTTTTTTTGCGGAATATAGGGATATCGATAGGGTATCGTACTGTTCGCCCCAAGCGGACTGTAACCTTTCCTTATGTATAGCATATGATAGCATACGGTGGTCTCGGCTACATCCTTGATGATGTTGCGATACTGGTTCCATATGGTGTTTGCATTCGTGGGTGGTGAGCGCACAGCGGAGACTTTCTCGCTCAGGCGCTCTCTGTAGACTCTGGCTACTCCAATCGTGCTGAGGCGTCCAACGTTAAATTTATTTTTCTGGTTGGTTCGCAGCTTATTTTTGTCGGAAAGTCGACTGAAGTTGGCTGTTACAAGAAAGTGAATAGCGTCGATGTTTGCCCCCCGGAATGTATCGACATTTAAGATGTTTGATGCGTTCCTTTCATCTATTAGAATGTGGTCGATTTGGATAGCGCCAGGTTGCTTGTGGTTTCATAGTCTTGGAAACCGAGTACTGGTTATCACCGTATTACGAGCTGTTGCAAAGGCTATTAGCCGAAATCCGTTGTCTGTTTTCGTATCGTGTAGGCCCTGCCTACCGACATATCCGCCAAAGATGTTTTCTTTTGACGTCATTCTCGGAACGGGCTCCATAGGCACCGTCCAGGAAGTCATAAAACTTCATTGAGTCTTCATCTTCATCGGTAGGAGCGTGACCACATATTAAGCTGATGTTGTGAAACGTGCCTTGGATGCGGATTACAGCCAAGTGGTTGAAGTGGCTGATTTCCATGACTATAAGAACTAAGCAATTAGCTCTAACGCGCCATTTTGATCCCACCACTCATGAAGACTTAAGGGTAAGGGGTAATCGGTATATGTGCTCTGTTGCACACAGTGGTGTTTAGAAAGGTTATGATATCATTGAGACCATGTCCGAGACATCTGAGAGGTTGTCAAGAAATGTTTTACCAAACGCCCTGCGTCTAGCCTTGGCCAAAGCCGATCATCCGCATAGGAGGTAAAAAACTGTTTAGTTACGACAATAGGTATTGTGGGGTATGTCGAGCCTGGCAGCGTGGCTGCCTACCGCCCAGTGAACCGAAATTACAGCTAAATGAGGCTTTGGATTCTAGGTTTTTTGTATTTGGGTCACGTATTCTTGGAAGTGACGCAGTTCGTCAGATTCCTTCACCTATACTCTGCCCTCGTCATAAAGTATGAGGAGATATCTCCCTTCACGAACCTCAGCGATTCCACCGTGCAGGACTCCGGAGGGGAGGAGCCGATTCTAGAGATCTCGTCGGGTTTATCGTTTCGCTCTAGACAGTATCTCCTCACACTCCTCGACGAGCTTAGACGTAGTCCTGGTTGACAAAAATGGATAAATTTCTATTTGTTGTTGTATTATTTAGAAGTATCTTGCCTGGTTCTCTAATCGCTACTACCTCTACCTGGAAGACGATAGACTAGTTCGGAAGCCCGAAGGATAAGGACATGTGTAGTAGAAGATGGTTATAGCGATGGTATTAGCAGTAGTTAAGGTTTTCTGGAAGTTGAGTTTGGGTGTAGTGCAGTCAGTAGATAGTACTTCTGCATTCCTCGGTAGTAAATCGAGCGTATTGCAGTGCCCAGAGGGTCTTGCGAACCAACATTCGTCTACTCGCAATCTTAATTCGCTGCATGAAGTATGCATGATTCGATATGCAAGTCCAGATGAAGGATATTTAGAATGCCATTGAGCACCTCCATCGGACTCGACCGTAGGGCTCCCGTGGTTCCGATTGCAGCCGTTCTCTGGATTCTGGCCAGTTTGGTGATGTTTTAAGCTTTACTTAGGGTGGGTCTATTGGACGTAGCACCGCCGTGTGGCTCTGCTGACCGATTTGGTTGAGTGGTTGTTACCCAGTTTGGCCTGAATAATCCTTGTTCTAAGCATGAAGACTATCAATTGAACTCATCTACACCTGACTCAATAAGAAATACTTGAATGGCTTCAGTATGGACATTATTTAAAGCACCATCTATATATACCAAGGTGGCTAGCGTCTATTGCTTGTATTTGATGGATCTCTCAATAGTGCGCATTTTCTCGTACAGTGCTGTCTTAAGGGACCTACCTCTGAGATATGCATGTTGAAAATTACATAAGGGTGACCTCATCAGACGCCCTTATGTGAAGGTCTAGGATACTTTCGAGTGTTTAAAGTACGAAAGATGACAAGTTAATTAGTCTGAAGGCCTTCGCGGACTCGTGACTTCTTTTACCTACCTTGTCGTCGTCTTATGCCAAATCTTAGTTTATTGTGTGCTTCTTCAAGTGCACCCAGACACTCTAGGTTGAAATTGCGAGTTGCGGCGGACGTCGATGGACCCGGATACTTGGTATTGTTTTTTTTTGGGCGTGTGAGGTCTCATCCTGAGACTTGTTTCTCTTAGCACCCTCTTTTAGTTTAGATTCCAGAGCGATGGTAGCGAACTCGTCGTTCGAAGAAAACGTCCACCACCGCCTGGTCCCTAAACCTGTCTGCCTGATCTTTTTCCTGCGCTGTACCAGACGCTTTATTCTTGGCAATCTTATCAAGAATATGAAAGGCCATGTTGGATATAGCGTTAGAGGAACTTTGGATGCTGATAGTTGATCATCCATGGTACAAGGCCCAGTGCCTTCCGGACCGGAGGCTTCCACTATTGTCTCCTAGCTAGAGGCCAAAAGCTCCTTTTCTGAAGTCGTGCCAAGACACAGCAGACTTCCTTCATCCTCCTCTATTTAATTTTTTGTTTGTTTTGGATTTATTATTATTTTTTCTTATATTGTGTTTTGTATTGTTTGGGTTCATTTTATGGACCTACGAGTATGTCCGCAAAGGAAGGCCCATCCCTCATGGGAGACTTACCGGAATATCGCATTTATACAACCGACGTTGCCTCGGCATCGGAGGGGACCGTTTGCCGCCAAGTTCTCTTTAACCACTAATTGACTATGGTGCCTCAATTCCTTAGCTTAAAAGTGGAATTCAATTCTACGGGTTTACTATCTGAAACACGCTAAACAAAGGTTTCGTGTTGTTTCCTGTGATTTTGTTCTGCGGGCTTACTCCCTAAAGTACGCTAAATAGGAGTTTGATGACCTTGTCGCCTACCTCAGCGGACATTCGTCTGAAGTAACCCACATCGTGATTTCAACCAATTGTAATCACGAAAGTCTTTGGCACACCATACCACATTCATCATCGCCATCGACAGTACCACAACAAGCGGAACGTCATCTTCATCGCCACCGATATCGATATCGCATGTGCACCTCCGCCATCGTCACCACATCATACATTCGAGACTACATAGTTATCATCTTCATCGCCGCCACATCATCACCACGACACGTCATTTTCATCTTCATCGTCATTACCACTAATTCATATCCATCCGCCACAAAAGATATTAGCTGGATCAATATTTAAAAAAAAACATAAGGAAAGGCTACAGTCCAAAGAAAAAATTCATAAGGAAGATGATAGATAGCATTTTATATCATTCTATGAAATTTATAGAAAAAAAAAAATATTTTTTGAAAAAACGCCCCCAAAAAGTGGGCGCGGCCAAAAACTTTGTATGATATATTGGAAAAAATATTGGCTAAATATATTGTTAAACCTTTTTTTTTTTGCTTTCTATGCAAATTTTCAAAGAAAACAGCATTTCAGTGAAAAACTCCCACAAAAAGTAGGCGTGGCAAAAAATTTTATATAACAAATTTATAAAGGTAGACAGCACCTACATATCTTGTGAAGGTTTTACAACTCTATGTCTCTAACGGCTATGTCTCTAAGCCTAAAACAATTTTTTTTTATTGTGGGCGGATTTAAAAACTTTTAACACTTTACCATTTCGGGACCCTAGGGAGTATATTCTCTAAATTTCAGCTTCCTAGCATACATTTAAAGGCCTCAAAAGTTGATACGGACGGACGGACGGACATTGCTAAATAGTCTTAGGATTTGGTCCTGATCATAAATATATATACTTTTATGGGTCTACGACGAATATTAAGGGGTGTTACAAACTATGTGTCAAAATTAATATACCCTTAGGATAGGGTATAAACATAAGGAAAGGCTACAGTCCGCTTGGGGTGAACAGTATGATACCCTATCCATATTGCTATATGCCCCAAAGAAAAAAGCATTAAGAAGATGATGGCTAGCATTTTATTTCATTCTATTAATTACAAAAAAAAAAAAAGTATTTTTGAAAAAAACGCCATTAAAAAGTGGGCGTGGCCAAAAACTTTGTATGGGTGATATGTTGGAAAAAATATTGGGTAAATATCTTGTTAAACATTTTTTTTCACTTTCTATGAAAATTTTTGAAGTAAACAGTATTTTAGTAAAAAAACGCCCACAAAAAGTAGGCGTGGTAAAAAACTTGGTATGAAAAACTTATAAGGCAGGGCAGTGCCTACATATCTTGTGAAGGTTGTAACAATCTGTCTCTCCAACTTTAGCTTTAAAACGGTTTTTTATAAATTGTGGGCGTGGCAGTGGGCGTATTCAAATTTTTTTTAAAGAATCCACATACCTGCATTCATCGCATGTATGTACGCATACCAAATTATATCATTCTTCAGTGCCGTCATTTGGAATTAGAATCCACACCACAGATGAAGAATTAACCAGATAGTCAACTCTGCAATCCCCTATCACTTTCAACCCGCAAAAAATATTTAATAACGGCCGCAAAATCCTCTCTCAATTTTCCCATCTGTGAATACGTGTGAGCCAGACACATGAAGTTAGGTCTAATTTACTAGATTACCCGCCAAAAATAATTGTGGGGAGTTTTGCAATATATCCAAATCGCAACAACAAAACAGCTGGTCATGGCGGATGTGTTGGCAAATAGGAATTGCTGCGAAGTGTTGAGTTTATATGATTCAACTTTTATAGCTATTTTAATGTAAATGTTTATAAAGAAACAAAAAATAAACATTCTTGGGTTGTTATACTTTTTCCATTTTGGTTAATAAAATTAAATAAAATGTTTATTTTATATTTATTGCATAAATATTACTAAATTAGTAACGTTTGGGTGTAAAATATTTGTAGTAAATAGTTTGCAATGGTTTTTTATACATATATTAAATTCTTTGATTGTTTTATTATATATTTATTATTTGATTGATTTTATTCAACATATAAAAGTTTAATGAATATATGTACATATTCGGGTTCCGTGCATCGATAAAAAAAAGTTTTTTTAATTATTTTGTGTTGCAAAATTTCTTTTTAGTCAATAAATTTTCTTAGCTGTTTCTTTTCTTAGGCGGTTTGGAAATTTTTTATATATGTTAATATGCTTTATTTTAAAATTTATAGTAAGTGATAGACAGAAGAAGGAGGACAGAAGGTAGCTGGAATGTACTGCATAAATATATTGTTGGTGCATTTTTCTATCGAAAATGCTTGGTAGTTGAATACAACTCATAAATAAGCATGTACATTATCATACATATATATTGAATTAATTAGCCACTCTTTTTAAAAGACGACTTTATCTGTCAAGTTATAATGTTTTGTAATTTTTTAAAAAAAAGTTGTTTATGAAAATAAACAAAGCAATTTAGTAGTACTACTACTAGTAAGTGATTACGAATGTTGTTAAAAAAGTGTTTTCATGTACCAAAAATAATATTTGTAAGGATTTGGATCACGTTGTATTAAAAAGCGTTTTTAACCAGTGCCCAATTGTGTAATGCAAAGATTCCACTGAGCACTAAACCGAGATTAAGGTTAATCTGCCCTTAATCCACTGTAAATCTCAAGATTAACCATATTAATTTTAATCTGCTAAACACAAGATTGAAAATAAATCTAGGTAATACATTTTTTGTGCTTAATCTCGGTTTATTTTATGGTGGAAACATAGCATAAAAGTACTTAAATGCTTCAATGTAACCATCCATAACAAAATCCGTCTTTCTAAAGCTATACTTAAATTTATTGTAAGACGAAAATGTATGATGAACTTACTTATTATATATTAGTCACGTTAATCAATATTATTCTGATTATTTTTCATTAAAAATTAGAATAAATTGGTTAAAACAAAGCATTCCAAACTTGGAATGTGTGGATCACAGATGAGGAATTAACCAGATAGTCAACTCGAGAGCGAATCTCTCACCTGTCTACAAGCTATGTCGAACTGATAAGCCCCACATTATTTGAACTTATATTGGCCTTTTCGTGCAAATCAAATGGGAATCACGCACACATGAATCGAATTATATGGGGCTAATGGCTGCCGCCAAGATATGTCATTTTTTTATAGCAAGAAGTTGGGAACAGTTGATGAATTTCAGCAGATTACACCTCATAATATGTGTGTCTAAAATGAACATGCACAGTATGCGGTGAATATGGATTTATAAAAACATACTTACCACACAACTAATAACATAATAAAATATTATAATATTGAGAATAAAGCTAAGTTTTAATGAAAAATAATCAAAATAATTTTGATTTACGTGACTAATATAGCGGGTGATTTTTTAAGAGGTTTAGAACTTTTTTTAAAAAAAAAACACAAAAAATTCGAAAAAATGAATGAAATATTTATTTGAATCGATAGTTTGAACCTTGCAATTTAATGTTTAAATATAATTTCATGCAAATGTTGACCGCGGCTGCGTCTCAGGTAGCCCATCCGCTGAGTCCTATTTTGGCATACTCTTTCACACATATCGGCCGGTATCTCACGAATGAATGCATGGATGTTGGCTTCCAGTGCGTCAATCGAAGCGGGCTTGTCCCTATACACATTAGCCTTGGCATACCCCCACAAAAAAAAATCTAATGGTGTCAAATCGCACGATCTAGGCGGCCAATTGACCGGCCCGAAACGTGAAATTAACAGTTCACCAAACTCGCCTCGCAATTGCGCCATTGTTTCGCGTGCTGTGTGGCATGTGGCACCATCTTGTTGAAACCACATATCATGCAAGTCAAGAACTTCCATTTCGGGCAAAAAAAAGTTTGTTATCATCGCTCGGTAGCGTTCACCATTGACAGTAACGCTGCGATTCGCATCATCTTTGAAGAAATATGGCCCAATAATGCCGCCGGCCCATAAACCGCACCAAACAGTGGCTTTTTCGGGATGCATTGGTAGCTGTTGCAATGCTTCTGGCTGATCTTCACTCCAAATGCGGCAATTTTGCTTATTTACGTACCCATTCAACCAAAAATGAGCCTCATCGCTGAACACAATTTTTCGATAAAAAAGCGGATCCTCGGCCAGCTTTCCAAGAGCCCATTCACCAAAAATTCGGCGTTGTGGTAGGTCGGCTGGCTTTAGTTCTTGCACCAGCTGTATCTTAAAAGGCTTTACGCCCAAATCCTTCCGCATTTTCCACGTAGTGCTGTAACAAAGGCCTAACTGCTGGGAACGGCGCCGAATCGACATTTCGCGGTCTTCTGTCACACTAGCTGATACGGCCGCAATATTTTCTTCAATACGCACAGTACTTAAACATGTTGGTGGTTTAATGTCCAACAAAGTAAATTTGGTGCGAAATTTGGTCACAATCTTCCGAATAGACTGCTCAGAAGGTCGAGAATGCCGATCATAAAATGGAAGCAGCGCGCGATGAACATTTCGAACCGAGCACGAATTTTGATAGTAAAATTCAATAATTTGCAAGCGTTGTTCATTTGTAAGACGATCCATGGTTAAATTGCAAACCAAACTGAAGCTGTTTGACAGTGACACAAGGTACTAAACACTCGTCAGCTGTCAAAACCAGTGTTGCCAAAACCAAACCAGCTAAAAAATCACCCTTTATAATAAGTAAGTTGATCATACATTTTCGGCTTGCAATACATTTAAGTAAAACTTTACAAACACGGATTTTGTTATGGATGGTTATATTCAAGCATTTAAGTACTAAAATAAATATTTCATTAATTTTTTCGAATTTTTTGTGTTTTTTTTTTTTAAAAAAAGTTCTAAACCTCTTAAAAAATCACCCGCTATTTTAGTCACGTAAATCAAAATTATTTTGATTATTTTTCATTAAAACTTAGCTTTATTCTCAATATTATAATATTTTATTATGTTATTAGTTGTGTGGTAAGTATGTTTTTATAAATCCATATTCACCGCATACTGTGCATGTTCATTTTACACACACATATTATGAGGTGTAATCTGCTGAAATTCATCAACTGTTCCCAACTTCTTGCTATAAAAAATGACATATCTTGGCGGCAGCCATTAGCCCCATATAATTCGATTCATGTGTGCGTGATTCCCATTTGATTTGCACGAAAAGGCCAATATAAGTTCAAATAATGTGGGGCTTATCAGTTCGACATAGCTTGTAGACAGGTGAGAGATTCGCTCTCGAGTTGACTATCTGGTTAATTCCTCATCTGTGATCCACACATTCCAAGTTTGGAATGCTTTGTTTTAACCAATTTATTCTAATTTTTAATGAAAAATAATCAGAATAATATTGATTAACGTGACTAATATAAAATAAGTAAGTTCATCATACATTTTCGTCTTACAATAAATTTAAGTATAGCTTTAGAAAGACGGATTTTGTTATAGATGGTTATATTGAAGCATTTAAGTACTTTTATGCTATGTTTCCACCATAAAATAAACCGAGATTAAGCACAAAAAATGTATTACCTAGATTTATTTTCAATCTTGTGTTTAGCAGATTAAAATTTATATGGTTAATCTGGAGATTTAAAGTGGATTAAGGGCAGATTAACCTTAATCTCGGTTTAGTGCTCAGTGAAGACTTTGCATTACATAAATGGGCAATGATTTAAAACGCTTTTTAATATAACGTGATCAATATCCTTACAAATATTATTTTTGGTACGTGAAAACACTTTTTTACCAACATTTGCAATCACTTACTAGTAGTAGTAGTAGTAAAATGTTTTGTTTATTTTCACAAAAAAATTGTTTTTAAAAATTACAAAACATTATAACTTGACAAATAAAGTCGTCTGTTAAGAAGAGTGGCTAATTAATTCAATATATATATATGTAACATAATTTGCATGCTTATATATGAGTTATATTTAACTACCAAGCATTTTCGATAGAAAAATTCACCAACAATATATTTATGCAGTGCATTCCAGCTTACTATACATTTTAAAATAAAGCACATTAACTTATAAAAAAAAAATTTCCAAAACCGCCTAAGAAAATAAACAGCTAAAAAATAAACTGACTAAACGTACAAATTTTGTAACACAAATTAATTTAAAAAGGATTAAAAATACTTCTTTTCCACTTTTTTTTATCGATGCACGGAACATATATTCATCAAACTTTCATATGTTGAATAAAAACAATCAAATAATAAATAAATAATATAACATAAAACAATATATATATAAAAAACCATTGCAAACTATTTATTACAAATATTTTACACACAAACATTACTAATTTAGTAATATTTGTGCGATAATACAATAAAATATAAATTTTATATCTTTTATTAAGAAAATGGAAAAAGTATAACAACCCAAGAATGTTTATTTTAAGGCAGATAAAAAATAGAGAACTTTTTCTTATAACCGCAAAAAATATTCCAATTAAATGGTTTTTTTATAAACATTTACATTAAAATAGGTATAAAAAAAAGTTAAATCACATAAACTCGACACTTTGCAGCATTTCCTGTTTCGCAACACATCCGCCGTGACCAGCTGTTCTCTTGTTGCGATTTGGATATGTTGCAAAACTCCCCACAATAAATTTTGGCGCGTAATCTAGTAAATTAGATCTAACTTCATGTGTCTGGCTCACACGTATTCACAGATGGGAAAATTGAGAGAGGAATTTGCGGCCGTTATTAAATATTTTTTGCGGGTTGAAAGTGATAGGGGATTGCAGAGTTGACTACATGGTGAATTCCTCATCTGTGACTTATTTCACGTGTTCAAGTGAATTTTAGGATTTGAGTTCTCAGTTGTATATACTTAAAAGAAAACCGTGTTGAAATAGAACAGTTACCAGAACCCGTATCTAATTCAGATAGTGGTATTATTTTATCACATTATAATAATTTCAAATGACACGGATGTCTTTTATGGTAGTTATTTAGAGTGATCGTCATTTCACTGCGGTTTATATCACTTAAAATTGAGAATGGCTCAAAATTTTTTTCATTTAAGGGGTTACATGTGAATCGGTGAAAAAAAAGTATATTTTCAACAATATTTTTTTTAATATAAGAAAAAATATTTTATTCAATATTCATGTTTGAAAAAGAATTTCTGAAACTTTCAAAGGAAAACATTCTAAATTCCGCCATTGTGACGTCATTTCCTGTAAATCCTCGGAAAAAAGGTTCTCCGCGTTGACAGTAGAACTCGTAACAGGATCAACAGAAGTGAAAAAAACTTCCTGTTTTAGTTTGGGAAAATTTGCTCAACATTCTTTTTTTTTTAAATAGTTGTGATTGAAAAAAAAATCCTTCGTTGAAGTCCTCGTGAATTGTATCTCGGTTACCTATGTAAAATTTCATCAAAGATTGGTTGAGTGGTTTTCGAGAACAGACATTCCCAAGGCTGTATCTTCGAAACTTTTATTCAGAATGACTTGAAAATTTAGGATAATATTCTCAAGATGTAGAAAATAATAAGACAATAAAAAAATTGTTTTTTTTGAAGCTGTGAATCCCATGTAACCCTTTAAGAGCAAAAACCAAAGGCCATGCCTTTGAATTTGTGAATAAAATTAAAGGAACCGATTACAATCTTCCTTTGGCGTGGAACGCTTTAAAAGATCATTATTAAAATATGCGCATTCTTGTAAACAACCAAATTCAGATTCTTCTTAGTCAACCTTTTTTATCAACTGAATCTTGTACGGAGCTCAAACGTTTGCTAAATAATTTTAATGATGCTTTGGTAGCATTAAAGTCATACGATATCGATTTTGACTCATGGAGTGCCATGATCACCTACTTATGAATATATGTGCAGAGGGAGAAATCCCTAAAAAATCCAATTGAAATTCCTCATGGCAAGAGATGAACGATTTTCTTTCTAACCGCTTTAGAATACTAGAAAGTGTTTTTGAAATGAAGTACCTACAACTGAAAAGCAAGTAAGCCGACTGCAATAAAGGCTAGCGATGTACAGCGCACAAAAAATGTTCGATCATATCACAAAATGATAGCAGTGTGCCTTGTCTGCAAGCAATCTCATTCATTGCGCTAGTGTCCCAACTGTTTGAAGATGTCTGTTGAGGATAGTTATGTCGCTGTCCATAAACATAGATTTTGTTTTAACTGCCTGGCATTTAATCAACAAATTAACAAATGAAAAAACAAGTATAGGTGTGCAGGTTGCAAGGGCAGACACCACACTTTATTACATTATGAACCCAAGTCCAGTTCCACTGAAGCCTTGTCTGAATCCAATGAACTTCCATCCTCGTCGATCCCATTAATACATTCCATTCCAGCAACCAACGGCAAATCGCATTTTCCGACGACTCAATACACAGATATTTTAGCAACAGCTTTGGTAAGAATTCGGTATAAAGGTTCTGAATTTGACTTACGCGCGCTAATAGATCAAGGCTCCGAAGTTCCCTTAATATCTGAAACCGTTCAAAGGCGACTTTGCTTGTCTATAAAGTCAGTTCAATTCCTGATGTCGGGTGTGAGCGCCACGGTTACAGCCTTCAAAGTTATGCCCTTTTCTACCAACTACCTGTCCAAGCTCCTCCTCCTCTTCGCTGGAAATAGGAAATATTCGTAAATTTGATTTTCCCCTTGCTGATCCTTGCTTCAACAAAAGCTCTAGCATCGAAATGCCAATCGGGTCCATGTGAATCAAAACCCATACACCAAATTACTTTGCATTCCACCTTCCTGAATTATTTTAATGGAGCATCGGTTGACAAAGAGTTATAGAACTTTTAGAAATTAGAGGAAGTTCCTCAAGCTCAAATTCTATCATCCGCAGAACAATATTGCGAACATTTGTATAAAAGCAGGTAGGTACATTGTGCGATTACCTTTTAAGGAAACATTTCCGGGTTTGAAACCCGAGCTCCGACATGAGTGTCAAACAGTTCTTTTCGAGTATGTCACACTAGGTCATATGGCCACTACTAGCAGCGATGAAATAGTGCGCGAAGGTATGGTTAGCCCATACTACTTACCTCACCATGCAGTATTTAAACCATAAAGTACCACTCAGCTCAACATTTAACAGCCAAAGCCTGAACGATATTTTATATCCGGGCCCGGTTCTTCAAATAGATATTACGCTTTTAATACTTAACTGGAGGTTTTATAAATACGTTTTTAATAGCAACATAGGGAAAATGTACCGACAAATTCTCGTTCACCCAAACGATATATTTTTCCAACGTATTTTAATTCGTGAAAGTCCTTGTGAGGATGTTGGAGATTATGAGCTCAAGACCGTGATTTTTGGGGTAAATTGTGCACCCTATCTAGCTATGTGCTCTTTCCACCAGATAGCTGAAGATGTTGAAAATTCGGCTCCTATTGCTTCTTGTATCTTAGCCAAAAAATTTTACGTTGATGATGTCCTCTCAGGAGCTCATGATTAAGTGACAGCTAAGAAAGCCCAACAGCTGCTTATAACTGCACTTTCTTCTGCAGGGTTTAACCTCTGAAAGCTAACGGAGTTGGACAGCTAACGTAGCTGAGTTACTCGACCATCTTCCAAGACACCATGTTGTAAATACAGAATTTCTAAACATTGATCAAGATAATACCGTCAAAACTCTCGGTATATGATGGAATGCCTCAACGGACAGTTTTTCATTCTCAGTAGACTTCAGTACTTTCTCCTCGTCCTGTTGGCTGTTAGAAGTTGAAGTAGATGCGTAGACCGTTACAAAACCCTGTATTCTATCGGCTACTGGTCGTGTATATGACCCCGTTGGATAGCTAGCTCCCATCATAATCTCTGCAATAATTCTTATGCAACAAATTTGGAAGGACGGTACCGGATGGAACGAAAATTTGGTGCAATCCACCTTGCTAAGGTGGCAATCATTTCGTGAAAGGTGTTCTGACATTGAAACCCTTAGCATTCCTCGCTGGATTCTCCATGGTCCAACTTCCAGATACATTGTTTTTTGATGCCCCTGAAAAGGCATATGCGGCTGCTCTTTATGTAAGAGTACAACAGAGTTCCACAATCTTTTCTTCACATCTGCAATGGTCCAAGGCGAAGCAAGCACCGGTCAATTAAATCTCAGTTCCTCGACTGGAGGTGCAAGGAGCAGTTTTGCTTTCTAAAATGGCTCGCTTGTTGTACGGTAATTTTGAATTTCTGCAGGGTAGTGAACTAAGGCGACTCAACCTTAGTCCTCGACTGGCTGGCAAAACCTCCATGTACCTGGAAGACCTACATTGCCAACAGGACATCCGAGATAAATGCTAATGTTCCGGCCGTGAAATGGACACATGTGTGCCCTGCTAAAAACCCTTCCGATTTAGCAACTCCCAAGAATTTACAGTATACAAATCTGTGACAATTCCTGAACTAGATTGGCCATCGTTCGACCTATCTGCTCCCGATGAAGCCTTAATGGAACAAATAGCTCTTAAAACAAATATCAACGTTTTAATCGAAGATTTTGAAGCCTTTTTATGCAGGTTTTCAACATGGCATAAGGCTTTCGCGTTGTTAGCTATATTTTTCGTTTTTTTCCAACAACTACAACGCCGACAAATACCGACTGATGTCTATAGCTCGCATCAACTTTTCCCTGCCGAAATTTATTGTACCAAAAGCCGTTTAATTATTCTTAAACAAAGAAATAAATTGGTCAACATTATGAGAGTAGTTTGCTATCCTTTAATACCTTTCTGGATAATGAAACGATTTTGCGATCTCATGGTCGGTTAGCATCATCTACCTTGAAATATAATGAACGTTTTCCGACACTGCTTCTGTATGACTCTGTTTTTACCCGGTTGTATGTTGCTTGTGTTCATACCTTGTCTTTACATGGCAAGATCCAATTAATAATACGGTTTATTCAATCCGATTTCTGGACACCAATGCTAAAAAATCTGGTTAAGGAAACTATAAGAACCTGTAAACCTTGTGTTCTTTACCAAAAGAAGCTGTGTTCCCAAATAAAGGCGGGTTTGCCTATATATGGTGGGTGCAGCGGCTTAAGTGGTTAAGTGCGTTGGACCACTATGCGTGAGGTCGCTGGTTCAAATCCCGACCTGGACCTGTACGACTCAGGAATTTCTTGCATCCTTTTCTCGATTTGTTTCGCGGCGGGAGGTACCATCCTGAGTTTATTCCCATAATGGAACTAATTTCGTGGGTGCCTCCAAGATCTTGATGCGTGATTTTCAAAGGGTTCTAATGGAGTAACCTAAAGAAATATCTAATGATTTCTCACAAATTCAGTAGAGATTCATTCCCTCGGTTTTCTCCATATCGACGGATTATGGGAGGCAGGGGTTAAAACCTTTAAGACTCAAAGATTGCAGGTACCTCAAAATTCACATTCGAAGAATTTTCTACACTTCTTGCACGAATTAAATAGTGTCTAAGCTCGCGACCGCAGAATATGTGCAAATCCTTCAGACTTGGTTTCCTTGACTCCTGAAGAATATCCTTGGAAACTTTGGAATATAGTATACTCAATTTATATTTCCTTTCCAAAATCCCAGCATTCCCATACGTTACACTATACGAAATAATTTAGTTATTAGTTTTTATACGAAAACTACAATTACAACTAACAGTTGTTAGTTGTGTTTTGCAAATGATTTTTTACAACTAATTAACTTTAGTTGCGCACAACAACTAACAACTAATTAAGTTCCAAAATAAATTGTACGTCCACAAATAATAACTAATGTCTTAGTTATTAGTTCCACTATATCTGCAACTAAATTAGTTGTAGTTTTTAGTTGCAATTGATTTTTGGGCATCACTGGAATAAATAAACGTCTCTTCGTTATTTACAATAAGTAAAATGAAAATGTTTTTTTTCAATACTGATGTATTGAATAATACAACACATAGTGTGTTTTACGTAGTAGAAAGTGTCCGGTTGGATAAGACCAGTATCCGGTGGTTACCGCGAAGTGGTTAAATACAAACAATTGGTCACAGTTACATCACTGGGCAATTCCATGTTTATACCGATCACTGTCTACTTTCTAAGACACCGGTGTTTGAACTGAAATATTTTTGTCATTGTAATTGAAGTTGACTCTTTATTTTTCGATAGAGAAAAATTTTAACTATGGAGGGATATTTACAAATTGTAGTGAAATAAGGACACGTTTATAATTGCAGCTTCATTTTATAAATTGGCAATGTGTCATTGAAGTATCAATCGCAGTGGGAGGCAACTTATAAATGGTTGAAAAGGGATAGCGAAGCAGTAGTAATTTTTTTACTGTTTACAAACAAATACTCGAATCTCGGACACTTTTTAACCTCACGAAGACCTTTTTTGTCACTTCTACAAATTTCGCAAATAACACTACGCTGCAAATTAAGTAATCTCATCTTGAAAATATTTTTCGCACCACACCGAAATGTAATTTCACAGACACTGAAATTATATTCAAATTCAAGACTGCTTTTGAACGCAACAGTGTTCTGAAATCTTAAACTTGAAACTTTAGGAATATCTTTCTAATTGAATTTTGGTGATTTCACTTTTTATAGTGAAAGGGTATATCAAGTTTGATACATAGTTTATAACAAACATACATGTCGTAGACCCCTAAAAGTATATATATTTATGATCAGGACCAAAACCTTAGGCGATTTAACAATTTTCGTATGTTCGTCCGTCACCAATTTGTAGGCCTTAAAATTTAAGCTAGTAAGTTAACCTTAATTCTTCAGAGAGATATTCACCATCCCAAACAGATATATAGAGAGTCCTTAGCATAAAGACCAATTATCTTGCAAAAATTCCCAGAATGTACAGCTTAAAAAACAGTGACTAACAACTAATAGTGTCAAAATGTCACAGCGGCAAATGTCAACAAAAAAGGCATAACCTTTTTTCTGAAGATGCATTTCCAAATGTTTGTGATTAGAAACACTTGGTCTGTTGTCGAGTTACCTGAATGAAAGCCGAATTGAAGCTCACTCAACTTAAGCACTCATCTAGCACCAGTTGGAATGTCTCCAAAATTTCATACCTTGAAATTATTTTATAGACGAGTAGTTACTAGTAACATATGCGTCTCCTTTTTTTTAAAAATGGGTAATGATTACGGACGACAAGAGAACTTAAGGGAATATCTGGGGATTAGAATCGCGTACAGAAACTTGCAGGAAAAACATTCAGTATTGAGCAACGACGCAAAATAGTTCGTTAAATATGCTGTCTTATAGTTGCATCTAGTAGTAAGCTTGGCTCCATTGAACACCTGCTCTAGAATAAAATTGAGGAAGTCATGATAGCGCATCACCCTGCCGAAATTCGGTGCATGTTCGGAAGACTTCTGATGGGACTTTGCCAAACTGCACATTACAGCGCGTGTTCTCCATCATGCTACACAATTGATCAAATTCTGCCGGGTTCCCGAATTCGGCAATCGCCACGTAGAGCTCCTGACGATGAATAGTATCATATGCGGCTAAGCCATCATACTGGGCAGCGTGACTGGTTCTTTATGAACTGTGCGTGGGATTTTTGCTTCACTTTTTCGAAGAGCCTGCGCTACAGCCCTGAAGGCAGCGTCTAGTTGCTTGGTTTTCTTATAAAACCTCCGGATGTTGTTTCGATCGCAAGAATTTTCAGCTGGATAACTGCGTACTCTCTTTTCTCCATACGCAGGATCTTCTTAACCTCGCTTTCCTGGCTTGATACACTGCCCTTGATGTCATTGTTTTCCGCTGCAGCGTTCTCATGTGCGCATATTCTGTCATATTGGGGACCATCTGCACTGACAATATTCCATATGTTGCCTTGAATCACCTTGAACCACTGTCACTTGACTTGGAAATGGTCAATACGTTGCTAAGTAACTCAGCCGCAAGGATGATACGGATACCATTCTTACCCTGTTCTTTACCGTAGTAGAACATCTTGTATGCTTTTGTCTTAACGCCAAAGAAACGCGCGCGATTTCCAGTTTCTTGGATATACAAGATGTCCAATCGCCTTCTTACCATCATAGCTCCCAGATCGTAGCTGCGACCACTCATACTTCCAATGTTCCAACTCGCGCTCCTTAAGTTTCGCCTAAGTGTTTGCATTATTTTGTTATCCCCCAGAAACCAAATAGCTCTGACCCGTGCATTTCTGTTCGTCCCAGGATCACAACCATGCGTAGCATTCGAAGTGCCTTGCGGGGTAGTGTTTCTTTAAATGTGAATTGCCATAATGATAGGTTAAGCGAGTTTGTTTGTTCAATTAGTGCATGCTCCCGATGTAAGTTCTTAATTTGATCCTACGTTTATGACACCGATGATCTCCAGTCGTGTCAACGCACGGATTTGCATGCACACTCGTGGGGCAGTTTAAGAGTGTTCAATATGTTGCTAGGCTCACCTAGGATGTTTCCTCCCCCTTAGTCGCCTTTTACGACAAGCACTGGCGGACGCTACAGGGATATTCTTACTTCCCGTCCTTGCACGGGGCTGTTATTGGAAGTTTGAATTACCGATATTTAGCCATTTCGTTTCTTGAATACACAAATTTCAAATCGCCTTCTAAACATTATATCTTTCAGCTCGTAGCTGCGTTTACCCATGCAATGTTTCACACCATTTTACACCTATCGGTGTGTACCCATAATTGTTTTCTTAAAAATCTTTATTAAATATAGAGTAATATTCATTTTATAACGTTGTTTTTTACTATTTCAGGTCAAGCTGGATACTCTGCTTACAAGTATATACCCTATGGACCAGTCAATGAAGTATTACCGTATCTCTCGCGTCGTGCTACTGAAAACATTGGAGTATTGAAAAAAATTGAGAAGGAGAAAAGTCTGCTCTCCAAAGAAATACGCAGACGATTAATGCGAGGCCAACTCTTTTATAAACCAAAAGGCAATTATGTTCCAATATAAGTTAATTTAAATTTAAATTATTAAATAAAGAAATAAAAATAAACCCAATTTCAAGTCTAGATAATGAAAATAAGACATTAACAGAAGCAACGTCTTTAAAAATCATATACATAAATGTTTAATTTTCTAAATGTTATATTGAAAAAAAAATCAACAAAAATTGAAGCGAAAAAATGTTTTATTATATTCAATAAGAAATTATTGTAAACAGTTGCTTTTTTTGAAGAAAAGGGTCATGCGAGTTAATAGAGCCCGGGAAGCGAATTCAATAAAAGACCGCTTTTATTTTTTATAATGTGAATCATTAAGTTCTAATATGATTACTTTTTAGGCTGCATTTTATTTTTAATTTTTAGTTGTTTAATGTTTTAAACGATAATTATTTGTTTTTATTAGACTAATTAAAAAAAATCGGTAGATGAAAAGAAAAAAAAAAGGAAAAATTAAAAACCCCTTATTTTTATTTAAAATGTTGAAAATTGCTTTTTGATGTATGTGAATTCATTTGGATTTTATTGTATACATATAAAATATTCATCTCGATTGGCGTTTTCATCCGTTTTAAACTCTATTTATTATTTCTTGAGTTGTGTCGCGATTTAATAATTGTTTTTTCATTACTCAAACGACACGCCGAATCAAGAGTACTTTTGCTAACGTTCAAATGTATTCTTAAATCTTAGAGGTCTGCAAGAATGTATTCATTTGTCTTTCATAACATTCAAACTACCACTACACTGGACTCAATTCATTGCAATTAAATAAACTAGTGTACACTGAAAATGAGTAGGTACCACTCTTCAAGAGAAAAGCACTGCGCAACATTCGATCATCTGAAAACAAAATAAATGCAATGCACTTTCGTGAGTGCTTGATTCAAATGAAACAAGTTCAAGTCAAAATGTTAAAAAGACACCAAGTACACAGAATACTGTCTCTCCACGACAAAGTTTTGATAAATTAAATGTTTCTAAATCTGTATTGAAGAACAAAATTAAGATTTTTCGAAAATACAAATAAGTTAATTATTTATATATATGTATATATAAGCTATGGATACTTTCCATTTTCTTCTTAAAATTGATTGCTTAGAGACAATTTTCATCATTAGCACACTCTTTCAACATTAACACAGCCTCCAATCGTCGTCTTGTTTTTTATTCTTTATTGATTTCAGGAGAATTATTGCCATTTAGTAAACGGAACTAAAAACTTTATTAAAAATGGGTGATGTACATATACACTCAGAAATCAAATATGAGGCGAATCATTCATTTTGGTTTTGCAGATATGAATGCAATGAATAAGGTACTCGGAAAAATATGAATGACTTGAAAATTGTTTTAAGGCATTCCATTGCAGACATCTAGTCAAATCTCACAGAAGAACTGATAAAAATTAATTAGGAAGATCATATGGCAATTGAAATGGTTTGGTTTGAGACGGCTGATGACCAGCTGTAGGTTTTTTTATATAATATTCGGAAAGGACGAATAACCGAATATACGGATTAAACGATTTTGTTGTATAACAGAAAAGTTCTGAGAAGATGAGGAAAATAATTAAAAAAAAAAAAACAACAGCGATTTGGATGAGTAAACGTTAATCGTGGTGAATACGTGCTGAACACTCCTGTAGCGGATGCTGTTCAATTCAAAACAGTATTTTCTTTCAGGTTTTCAACTAAAGATGCAATTTCGCAGATATTTGATAGAAGTACCTACATGATATTTTCTATAAGTACCTAGGACGGTATTTATTTATGATTTAACATTTCTGTTTATGTCAAGCTTATTTTAAAATGACATTTCGTTGATTAATTGTCACATTTCTTTGCAGAGATTGATGCTTTCCCTAAATGATTTTAGTTCTAAGTTATAATAGGTGCGTTGCGAAGCGACACCCGTATTTCATGTTTTGTTTAACAAAAAAAAAAAAAAAAGCCAAACATTTTATCTGCATAATTCAGGCAAACAAATGGGATAGACGAACGGTATAGCTGAGCTAGGATTCAACCGAATGTACTGTTCTATTTCAGCGAATTTTGATTATACGACTGTTAAAAGAGATTTGTTAAGAGATTGAATAAATCGAAATGGATTCGTACGTCAACATCTGCTTCAAGAAAGTGATATTATTTTCAAGATCACATTGCTAATGTAATCAGTTTATACTTTCTAGGCACAAGACAATTATTGTTAATCATTGCAACAATGATTTTATTAAAAAGGTGAATACAGCGGTGAATACGGCGATATTTATGACTTTTTCTCTAATAAGTAATCCAACAACTAATTTTAAAGTTAATGCATGCACATCGGTACTCATGAGCCATCAGCATTAGTGCTCTGTCAGTAATAATGATTGTTTTATGTTTTAATGATTTGTACTCTGTTTCTGGATTGAAAACTTACATCCACTTTGTAACATTCTTCCTCGATTTAGAAATACACCTGTTTTGAAAACAAAAAGCTTATCGGCATTATAATGAAATGTTTCCAAACACTACCAGATGTACCCGGCATCAATTCAAACTTTGTCCACTCCCTTTTATTTTTCGGAAAACCATTACAAATTTTGCAATTGAGGGCTTCACCAATAAATACTTACGTATCGAATTCTTGTAAATTTTATTTAACATGGCAATTCAAGCGACGAAAATTAATGCATTACACCTATTATTGGTACTGGACGATAAATGTAGGTACAGTTTTTTTTACAACTTCTACCCGATATACCATTTATAGATATTTATTTTTTTACCCGAACGTAAGTTTTTTGATTTTTGCATGGAAAATTCATTCATTATTTACTTTTTTAGTAGCTAGTAGCTTATTCAGCCGTTTTCATAATTTTGTTCAAACGCGTTTAACTTTTTATGTTTAATCCATTGTATTTTGACATCTGCGGTGTTTACTGTAATTAGCAATATTTTGCGCTTGTTTGTTTTTGTAGCTTTATAGTTTAAACCAAACTAATTAAAATGACAATAATATCTACACTTGTATGTCGGACGTTAAAAGAATCAATTAATAAAAGTTTAATACGATATCTTATTCTGATCTACTTATTTATGTTTGTACTTATGTATAAAGAAACAAATCAGAAAAAATACGTTAACTGTATAAACAAATTTACGAAAGCAAAAAATATAATACAGTTTTAAGAAAACAAAATATAAAAATATTATATTTGTTTAGATGTTGAATACATGTATACACTTAATGAAGTAAATAAAACCAAAAAGAATAGTACAAATTTTGGCTAATGTATGGAAATGATAACTTAGTATAAATATGTACATATATGCACATAATAACTAATTCACGCACAAATGCTAAGATGTATTTCAAATCCATTTTCCCCTGCAATTTTTTAACTTTCAGGTGACCAATTTAAAAAAAGACGTTTGTGGGTAGGTATAACCAAACATATATACAGAAGCTAAATATAAACAAACCGTTTTCAGTATGAAATTTCTCTAATCATTTTGTTCCCCTGCATTTTGTGAGATCAAAAATTAAATGGTAGTAGGGTATACTTATCACCCCAATGCAAGTTGTATTCAGTAAAAGTTACTCTAAATGGTATAACTTCAGAACTATTGACATTGCTACAAAATACGCATGTATTAACATTTTGAAGATTAAATTTGAGTCCTAAAACTGGTGACGGTAGACATAGGCCCCTATTGCGAATGTCGATCAGCGAACGATTGGATAAAAGTCAATTGCGTCGACAATTTTTACGTTTGGTAGTGTATAACTCAATCGACAAAAATGCTATTTATTGTGAATTGATTATTTGTAGTAATTATTTTAGTTTAAATAAAATTAAAACAAGATAAAATGTCTTCAATCGAATTATTTTATTTATTTATTTATCAAAAATAACTTACAGAAATAAATTTATAACATTATTCAACTTTGGAAGACATCAGGGCAGCAAGACCATAGATGTCGTTTTAGTATCATTGAAAGATCTAAGAATACCTAAATAGTACAATAAATGTATTTTATTTTTTCTTAGGTTTAGAATTATCATTCTCAAAAAATAATTTTTAATATTTTGATATGTATTTAAATGTTTTTAAACTTGTTGTGCAAGGTTGTTACTTCTTTAATGCGATGAAAGGATCGAAGATCAGACGGGTTAATAATTTTGAAACATAGTTGGTAACACCTCTTAATATTCGTCGTAGACCCAAAAAAGTATATATATTTATGATCAGGACCAAATCCTAGGACTATTTAAGGCCTTTAAAATTAAACTAGGAAGCTCAAATTTGGACCATATACTCCCTAGGGCTCCGAAATGGTTAAGTGTAAAATTTGTTTGAATACGCCCACTGCCACGCCCACAATTTAAAAAAAACCGTTTTAAAGCTAAAGTTAGAGAGATAGAGTGGTACAAACTTCCCAAGATATGTAGGCACTGCCCGTTTTTGCGTTTTTTAACAAATAATTTTGTTTTTAAATTTAATAGAATGAAATAAAATGCTAATGCTTTTCTCTTTGGGGCATATATAAGGATACGGATAGGGTATCATACTGTTCGCCCCAAGCGGACTGTAGCCTTTCTTTATGTTTGTTTTAAAAACACCCTTTAAATGTAGGCATGGCCAAAAACGTTGTGCAAGTTATATGTTAAGGAAAATAGTATTAATATCAACATATATGCAATTTTAATTTTTTTTTTTTAATACCATCACAGATCAAAACACAAAACACTACCTTCTCTAAGTGTAAGCTCTTAGTATAGTAATAGGCTCATTATAACCATAATTGGTTCTATGTCTATCTGTATAAAATAAGCTTCTAACTCGCAGTGACCTTTGGGGAACATATATATTTAAAAGAAAGATCGATTCTGGTGAATTAATATGATAACTAAGAATATCGCGAATAAACATGACGGAAGTTGCATCGCGTCTGAAACTTAAGGTTTGCAGACCAACTAAATTGCACCTTCTGCCATAATTAGGAAGCTTATCAAACATATTAAATTTAGGAACCGCGTACCTCGTGAAGTTTTTTTGTACTCTTTCGAATCTAAGATCGTGAACTGCATATGGCGAATCCTAAATAACGGAACAATATTCTAAATAAGGTCTGACTAACGAGGAATAAATAATTTCAAGGCAATTTATATCTCGAAAGTCTTTAGCATTACGTTTAAGGAAGCCTAACAATGAGTTAGACTTGACAATGTCATAATCATAATGAAAACATGAGAAAAGGCTACAGTCCGCTTGGGGCGAACAGTATTATACCCTATCCGTATCCCTATATGCACTAAAGAAAAAAGCATAAAGAAGATGATGGAGAGAATTTTATTTCATTCTATTAAATTAAAAAAAATATATAGTAACATTTAGAAATGTTAAGTTCCAAAGCATTACGATTGCACCAGTCCGACAATCTATTAATATCTGATAGAAAACGGATGCAATCAGATACATTTTTTATCCGAGAAAATAATTTCAAATCATCGGCGAAGTCAAAACCTTACAAAATTTAAATATTTTATGAACATCATATATAAATAATATAAATAGCAACGGGCCCAAATGACTGCCCTGTGGAACACCCGAAGTAACTTCTATAACGCGAAGTTGTTTCTATTAAACAATCGACTTTAACCATTTGCCTTCTATTAGTCAGGTAATTACTAAACTATTTTAGAATTCAAGAATGAAAACCCAAAGACTTAAGCTTAGCCAAAAGAAGTGTGTGATGCACCCTTTCAAAGGCTTTTGTAAAGTCAGTGTAAGGTACATCTACTAGTAATCGTTCATCAAAACTATTAAATATATAATTAGTCAACAAAGCTAAATTAGTAGCACAAGATCTACCACCAACAAAGCCATGCTGACTATCTGAAGTAATTTCTTTTACCGCGAAAAAGAGTTTGTACTTAACAATACTTTTAAACAATTTTGGTATTGCAGAAAGCTTTGATAGGCCTTAAACCGCTTTTATAAATTAGTTTTATTAGAGAATATTTTAATTCATTTAAGAAGTTCCCAGTTATAAGTGACTGGTTAAAAATAATTTTAAGTAGATGAAAAACGGAGGATAAACATTTTTTTAATAAAGGGTGATCCATTTCGAGGTTCCCTACTTTTTTAAAGAAAAAAACACAGAAAATTCAAATTTATGTCTATCAAATGTTGGCCGTTGCTACGTCGCAGATGGTCCATCCGTTGAGTCCAATTTTCGATCACTCGTTCGAGCATTTCGACTGGTAACTGGCGAATGACACGCGTGATGTTTTCCTCCAAGGCCTGAATCGAAGCGGGTTTGTCGGCATAAGCTTTTGACTTTACATATCCCCACAGGAAAAAGTCTAACGGTGTGGTATCACACGATCTTGGTGGCCAATCGGCCGGCCCAAAACGTGAAATTATGTGCTCACCGAAATGTTCTCTCAATAAGTCCATTGATTGATGCGATGTGTGGGAAGTGGCGCCGTCTTGCTGAAACCAAATGTCGCCGAGATCACGAGCTTCAATTTCAGGCATCAAATAGTCGGTTATCATGGCACGATAACGGTCGCCATTGACGGTTACGTTCGCACCGGCATAATTTTTAAAGAAATATGGATCGATGATTCCAACGGCCCACAAACCACACCAAACCGTTGTTTTTTCTGGATGAAGTGGCAGTTCTTCAATCTCTTCAGGTTGCTCTTCGTCCCAAATGCGGCAATTTTGTTTGTTTACATACCCATTGAGCCAGAAATGGGCCTCATCGCTAAACAAAATTTGCCTCGAAAACGTCGGATCTTCTTGGAACTTTTCAAGAGCCCATAGAGCGAAGCGATGTCGCTTGGGAAAGTCGAGCGGCTTCAGTTGTTGCACAAGCTGTATTTTGTATGCTTTCAATTTAAGATCTTGACGTAAAATGCGCCAAGTCGTTCCATACGTCAGGCTGAGTTGCTGCGAACGGCGCCGAATCGACTCTCTACGGTCTTCGTGTACACTCTCAGCTACGGCCGCTATATTTTCTTCACAGCGTGCTGGACGTGGTCTATTCGGTCGAATCTTATCCAATAATGAATGCTGGGTCTCAAAATGGGTGATGGTGTTGCGAATAGTATGCTCAGTAGGCCAATTACGTTGACCATAAGTTGAGCGAAGTGCACGAAACACATTCCTCACAGAACGTGAATTTTTATAATAAAGTTGAACAATTTGTAAACGTTGTTCACGCGTAAGTCTTTCCATTATGAAATGCCAAACAATACTAAACAAAAATAACATGACAGCATGACACGACTCACACGTGATCTGTCAAAAAACATTATTGAAAAAGTATCTCTACTTGGATCACCCGTTATTACCACAGGAATCCCATCTGGACCACGGTTGCTATTTAAATTTAGTTTTTCTTACGCGTTTATTAAATCGTCATCCGCGAATTTCAATACACCGATGTCCAAAACTTCAGGAATCATAACAAATTACACGTACTTTTCAAATCTGTTGAACTTACATCTTCGAATTCCATAACCTTAGGAAAGCCTGTGGTATTACTTTTCTAATTAATGTAATTCCAAAACTATTTGCTGTTAAGCTTCACCGACGACTCTACCGACAAGATATATTGCCTGTATAAAAACCGATATAAAAACTCATATTCTTTCCTGAATCTCAAAAAAAGTTTCCGGGTAGATTAGTTTTTTTTGATACATAACAATAATAAGCTTTCCTTATTACGTTACGTAAATTAACTACTCTTTTATTTGACCAAGGAATTTTAAAACTTTTGTTAAGACGCGTTTTTGGTACAAATAAATCCAAGCCGGATTTGATCTTATCCAAAAATATATTATAGTTACCTTTTAAATTGGGGGATTTGAGCAGTTCATCCCAATCAAAACCACTCAAATATTCCTGTAAAGCAACAAAATTAATTGGTTTTCGAAAAATTGTAAGATAACGCGGAATTAATATTACTTAAATCACTGCAGTAATTAAGAAAATTAATCTCTAAAGGTAAGGCTTGGTGATGCATTTTATTAGAATCTATAAGATCTAGCGCTTCACTTATAGTAAAATTAATTTCATTAATAAGAAAAACTAAGTCCAATATTGTATATATTTATAGAGTTCGAAAATTGGTTTACTTGAAATAAGTCCAAAGTAAGAAGACCACCGACAACTATTTGTTCAACCTCATGGTTGACCTTAAATGGTATTAAATTTTTATCTCCATCAATATTCCTCCAATATACATTACCAATATTGAAGTCACCCAATACGGTATTTGAGTGGCTGCAAGATTAGTAACGACACTACTTATGTTTTGAATGTGTTTTGCATACACATTGGCAACAGTGTTTGCTGGAACGTAGGAAACAAAAATAAATAACTGATAAAGCACATCATTAACGAAATCTATACACACACATATCTGTTCTACACCAACCGAACAATGTTCCAATGTCATTTCCCTACTATGTAAACGAGAAGAGACAGCTATTGAAACTCTCCCATCTCGCTCGCTGCTTATTCGGCAACGATCATTTCGGTAAACGACATATGTTGAATCGAAGATCTCCGTAGAAAGAATATGTGGATGCAGCAATGTCTCCGTTAAAATAATGACATCATATTGATGATCAGAGAGCGCAACAAAAATCTCTTTTGTTTTTATTTTCATACCACCCATATTTTGATAATAAAGCGAACAATTTAAAACGGAGGTGCATTGCTGTTGCAGCTGATCAGTATTTTGACTTCTGCGGTGGGCAATGCAACTCAATTTTTTGGCAAAAAATGTTTCATCCGAATTCCCGACGGTCATACAGAAGAAATTAATGCGCGCGTGAAGAATTCTTGCAGATACTTGATTTTAAAACTAATTTAATTTAATTTGGTCAATTCGGCGGTTGACTCGACTAATTTATTGCAATTAATTCAGCCATCCAGTATGGCTAACTTAGTTGAAATGTAATTTGCCAGTGCCTCTGTCATGTCAACTTAGTTTTCAATTTGTACCAGCCAATTCAACGTCTTCAAATTACTTTAGCATTTATAATGTTAAATTTACAATATGGTTGCTCGGATTCGAAGATTCTCTTGGAGCACAATTGTCCATTCGTTCGAAAAACTGTTCTCTCTAAAGAGAGAAGATAAGCTCACCTTTCCTGCTTATCTTCCAACACTCAGCACCATAGAGCAGAAATGGGAGGATCAGTATTTTATAGAGCTCACATTTCGTTATTCGCGTTAACTGCTTTGAACCCATTTGTTTTGCCAAACCGAAGTAGTAGCGGTTTCCTAGGGTAATTCTTCGCTGAATCATATTGAGTTGATGTTGATGTTAACCCCTTAAACCTCTCACAAGACGAACAGTTCCCATTCCTGTTAACTAAATGTTGACCAAATCACAGCCAGTCTTTTGTCGTCCGAATGGAGTATAGCATTTGCAGACCATCGAACAGCGACGTGGTAAGCCCGCTAAATGACGTGAAGGAGACCAACGGTGAATGGAGGCCATTTGGGACTACTGTGGCCTGAATGATTATAGATCCCTTCTCTACTCAATACCGTTTATTCAGAACTTCACCTACTTGTTGCTCGGGGAACCTTAAATAAAACAAAAAATGCATATCATGACCAAAGTTCTCTGGGTCTCGACAACTGCAATTAAGACTTGGTCAGTGCTTTGCTTTTGGCACACCCATCAGCAAACGGCGCATGTGCAGATGCTTAGGAATTTCGCATCCGCACTTTATCAAACGGTCAAGGTTAAGAAAACTGTCACCGAAGCAAACATTGTATAGTACCTATGATCAAGAACAGTTAGCTATGTAAGGGAATTTTAAGAATTTAAAATATATGGCGGAAGGAGTTCTGCGTCTTTACAGATCGTAAGCCTCTTGTATACGCTTTTAAACAGAAAGCACGACAAAGCCGTCATCTTGAGTTTGTAAGCCAGTATACCACCGACATACACATACATCTTGGAATGGAATCGTGAATCGATGATAACAGAACTTTTCTTTAGGATTAATTATTCTGCGGCGACAACCAGAAAACGATGCAGAACTTAAAAGAATGCTATGGAGTAGAGAAGAGCAATCTTCAGTGCGATTTCAACTGATAGTTGATTGTAGCTCTATAGGAAATATCTATTGCGATGTAAGTCAGCGTTTATCCAATGAGCTCTAAAACTTCATAGATTATCACACCCTGGCTAGATAAGATATATGACGATAATTGTTACCAAACGCTACATTTGGCCAGGAATTCGCGAAGGAATGAATGAACTATCAAAAAAGGTTCACTGGCATAATAAAGCACCATTCGTAACCATTGCATCACCTGATCAACGCTTTCCGCAGATCTATGTAGACTTTTTAGGTCCCATGCCTTCATCCAAACCGCTATTGCCTAACGGTGGAGGATAGATTTACGCGATGGGCAGAGGTAGAACCTTTGAAAAAATGTCAGCGGGTCTCAGAATCTTCTGCTTAAATATGACTTTATTCCCAGAGTAACGGACTTAATATTTTACTTCAAAAACTGTCACCACTAAATAACTGAAGTAAAAATAGGGTATCTATGTAAAAGTCAACAGAGGCACAGTGGTGCATAAGCAGACGAGCAATAGCGTTTTAAAGTAATTTTGCATGTGTATCAAAATCTTTTTGCTGCATATTAGAGTGCAAATAAACAATTTCAGTGGTGCTTTTTAATTCAAGCTATGGATAGAGTATCTAAAGTTGTTTAATGCTATAAAACTGGTAAAATTTAAGCACAATTCTTAACAGGGTGTTCCAAAATTACATATAAAATATATATATATATATGTATCCAAAGGGATAAAAATAGTATATTAATTCAAAGTAAAATTCAAATTCTAATGTTTGTAGTAACTGCAGACTTTTCAAAACTAATTCAAGCGAAACATTGGAGGGAAAAACAATAACTATTTAAAAATAATTTGTATACAATATCCTAAGGGTATATTAGTTTTGACACAGAGTTTGTAATACCCCCTCATATTCTTCGTAGACCCCTAAAATTAAAAAATGACCATCCGTCCGTCACTAATTTTTAGGCCTTTAAATTAAAGCTAGGAAGCTAAAATTTGGAACAATTGTTTTTAATATTCAAATTTTTGGTATTGCGTCTATATATATCCCTCCAAACGAAAAGCTATAAAAAATTGATTTCACGAGTATTTTGAACTCACTCACACGGAACTTTGTTGTCGAGGGGGATTTTAATGAAAACATAAGGAAAGGCTACAGTCCGCTTGGGGCGAACAGTACGATACCCTATCCATATGCATATATGCCCCAAAGAAAAAAGCATTAAGAAGGTGATGGATATCATTTCATTCTATGAAATTTATAAAAAAAAAAATATCTTTTTTGAAAAAACGCCCCCAAAAGTGGGCGTGGCCAAAAACTTTGTATGGGTGATATATTGGAAAAAATATTTTCTAAATATCTTGTTAAACATTTTTTTTAGTTTCTATGAAAATTTTCGCTGAAAACAGCATTTTAGTGAAAAAAGCCCACAAAAAGTAGGCGTGGCAAAAAATCTTATAAGACAAACTCATAAAGGAGGGCAGTGCCTACATATCTTGTAAAGGTTCCAATACTCTATCTCTCTAACTTTAGCCTTAAAATGTTTTTTTCTAAATTGTGGGCGTGGCAGTGGGCGGATTGAAAAACTTTTAACACTTTACCATTTCGGGACCCTAAGGAGTATATGCTCTAAATTTCAGCTTCCTAGCATAAACTGAAAGGCCTCAAAAGTTGATACGGACGGACGGACGGACATTGCTAAATAGTCTTAGGATTTGGTCCTGATCATAAATATATATACTTTTATGGGTCTACGACGAATATAAAGGGGTGTTACATACTATGTGTCAAAATTTATATACCCTTAGGATAGGGTATAAAAACTCCAGACCGTATAGATGTTTATATTTTAAAAGGGATTTCCGAAAGCTTTGTTAAAATTGAAGAATGTTTCGATCTGTCTTCTAATCACTCCTGTCATTTTGACAATTAGCAAGATTGACATTGACAAGAGCTAAGAGAAGATATGGTCTTAGCGGGGATACCTGACAATTTAAAAATAAAAAGGGTATCACTGGCTGAACTTTTGAAAATACAAAAATTTAAATTAAACAAATTCCTGGATACGATTTAATTACGGGACAGGTCCTAAAAGAGTTGCCTAGGAAGGCACTTGTTATTTTTAGGAATTTTAGAGATGACGTGAGCTATATTCGTGGGTTAATGGCCAATTTTTTCTCATTGTGCAAACGTAAATCTCAACAAACCAGCTGTTTTGACACTTACTGAAACACAGGTCAGCATTGATTCCGATTGAACGGAGTTTAGTCTGCCTGGGTATAACTTGATGACATTATTATTATTATGCATCGTTGTTTCGCCGTTTATATATAACATTTTTTTTTCTACTAGTGCTTATTTCGCGAATGGTAACACTTAGCTCATATCTGATTCGACAGATAATTAGTTTTACCCTTCCGCTGAACGAATATGGTTGTGTATACGCTTGAACAACGAACAACAACTTGAATAAAAACAAGAAAGAGGCCGTTACAGTCAATGGCGATTGTTATCGGGCCATGTTGAACGAATTTTTGTTCACAAAAATTGAAGAGGAGGATATTGGCAACATTTGGTTTCAGCAGGACGGCGCTACGTGCCACACAGCCGAAGCTACACTCGATGTTTTGCGCCCTGTTTCAAAAAAAAAAAAGTTATTTGGCGGACCCTATACAAAGTGATGTAGCCTACCAACTTCTACTTCAATATGGCCAATGTTCCAATCCGGAATTTAACTATATTTGGTTAAAATTCCATGTCGGTAGGCATTTAATTCACTACCGTTTTATTTACAGAAGCCCTAACCAGCACAGGCATTTTGAGGCTGTTGATGCACTGTCTGATCCATCACCAGAATTGTAACCCAATATCCTCGTACTGAAATCGTCATTGCGGGCGATTTCAATATTAACAATTCAAGTTGGCTTCGACATTCTGAACAGACAACACCCAAAGGAAGGTATATCGAAATTTTCGCTGAGGCTAATAATTTGACCCAGCTTGTAAATGAGCTGACATGAATACCGGACATTAGCTGTCACAATGCCAACACTTTGAACTTGTTTCTTACCTCTCACTCTGATAAATACACTTTAAATGTATTATCGCCTGCCTCTAGGTTCGTCAGACCGTTGTATCATATCGGCGAATTTCTCGTACTCCAACCACACAGTCAAAGAACAAGCTCCTAAAAGAACCGTATGGCAATACGAGAAAGCCAATTGGGACGCTTTAAACAGTTTCTTTAGGAGTTTTAACTGGTAGTTGGGCTTCCTCGGCTTGAAGGCACCAAAAGTAGTCTGGAAGCATGGCTGGTTCCCATCTACCCTGATAACGCTTCTCATACTCTGCAACTTCTTGATGAAATCTTTCTCCGTGTTCATCACTCACTGAACTCATGTTATCTGGAAAGAAACTTAAATGGGAGTGTAGGAAATTGATTTTTAGCGACATATTGCATCCTAGTTGGTGATATGCATCCAGCATTATATTTATTTTTTCATGAAAATCGGGTGATTTGTGATTGCCGAGAAAATTTGTTGTGATATCGACAAAAGCCAACCATGCATTTTTTTCCATGGGTCGCAGGCTAGATACAAAATTGGGATCATTGATTAATTTTCTTTAATTTTCGCCTCACTTAACGTAGGAAATTTGGTTTTGAGAAAGGAAAATCCTTTCGGAAGCGCTTTCACAAAATTCTTTACCAAACCAAGTTTGATGTGTAACGGGGGTAAAATGATTTTCTCAGGTGGTACCAATGGTTCATTCTTTATATTTTTCTGTCCAAGCACGAAACCTGATCTTTGAGGCCAGTTTTTTTTTATATAGTGATCTGAACGCGCTCTGCTATCCCATTCACAGAGAAAACAGCAATATTTCGTATAGCCAGTTTTCAATACTAAAATTAAGTCCACAACCTTTAAATCTGCACATATTTGCCATTTGTGATTTACATAATTGACTTTTTCCAAAATTTGTTTTAAAATATCGTAGGTTTCTTTTAAGTGAGCGCCGTATGCTACAGGCAAAGATGGAAGTATGTTACCGTTTTGCAGTAAAACTGCCTTTAAACTTCGTTTCGATCCGTCAATAAACAGTCTCCATTCTTGTGACATGTGTCTGTGACCTAATGCTGACATTAATCCATCAATATTATTACAGAAAATTAATCCATCTTCTTTTGAATAAAAGGTAGCTAAGGAAATGTGACATTTGCGATAAGTTGTAATTTTAACTCCAGTTTGCAATAGATTCCATTGTTTTAATCTCGAGCCTAATATATGTGATTTTTCTTTGGTCAAATCTAAATCTCAGATAAGATCATTTAGTTTTGATTGGCAAATTAAATGTGGTTCTGTAGTTATTTGATCTTGAAATACCTCTCCACTACTAGGTAGGCCTGCTTCGTCGTCTTCTTCCGTACTCGAAACCGAGGAACTACAAAATCTTTCCGGTACTGCAATGTCTGGAGAATGTGGTAGCGGCATCGACACTGATGACACGTTAGCATACTTAATTGAGCGCTTTGATTTTTTTGAAAAACCTTTTAAAGTTGTCAAACAGCCACTGCATTGGTACACCAAATTGCATTTGTTTTATAGTACCCTTGCGCCAACCCGTCAAATACTTATGGTATTTTAAACAACACACTTTAGGCACCCACGATTTGTCTTGATTTTCAATTGCAATCTTAAAATAAGCTCCATAACACTTCTTAAACAAGGGAGAAATGTGCTTTTTCACACTTTTAGGTGTGCATTCACCACAAACATAACAAAATAAGTTAGGGGAATTAACACAAACACGCGGCATTTTGTAGATTTATTAGTATTCTACGTGTTTTAATGACTGTTGTACCCATAGAAGATATGTTTTTATGACTACTCTCAAAAAAGTGACGAGGAAAGTAAACAGAGTAAGATTCCCGTTATCTATTTCTTGGGACGTGATATCTATATATAAATTAGTTTTCTGTATTTTACTAAGTATGCTTAATACGAATTACAGTTCGGGATATCGGTGATTTTTTTTTTGGTGTTGCATAGTGTTATTAATAACTATGCAATCTATTTTGGGGAAATATTTCGTACTTATTTGACTTATTTCATAACATTTTAGGGACTTATTTCATCTTCGATTTGGGAAAAAAAAATTTACTGTGAAATTATTCCCCAATTTCGCGGAGTTATTTAATTTTCCACTTGGGTTTTTATTCCCTGGAGCGGTTTGAAAGAGTTTAGATGCATTCTAGGGTCACGCGACATAGCTGGATCAGGATCACCAATTCGGCCATCGCCATGAAGAGCTCTTGACGATGATTGCTGTCATATGCGGCTTTACAGTTTAATGCGAAAATGTTATCTACGGTTGATCTGCCGGACCGGAAGCCACACTAGTACGTGTAAAAAAGCTCTGCAGGTAGGCTATCAGAACCGGCGGCCTTGTTGCTCTTAGGCTTTTTTATGGCTCAGCCAACCTCCACAAAATTGGGTGGCAGGACTCATTCTTCATTGACTGGACGTGGATTGTCTCCTTGCCCCATTTCTCTCACTACATGTAGCCCGTTAAGCTGCTGCTGGAAATGCTGCATACGTCGACTCTGACCACTTTCTCGTATTGGTTAGATTCAGAGCTCGACTGTCCAATGAAAAGAAGTTTCGAATCGCTCAGACAAATACATTTCACGTTGGACGCCTCAGCATGGTTTGAGTAGATATAGTCTACAGAGAGCGCCTGAGCGAGAAACTCTCCGCTGTGCACTCACCATCCAGAAATATAAACACCATGTGGAACCAGTATCGCAACATCATCAAGGAAGTAGCCGAGGCCACCGTAGACTACCAGCCACCAGAGAAAATGAGCTGGCTTCAAGCCCGGAACGCAGGCTCTTCGAAATGTTGATGGAAACATAGTCACCGAAGCGCAGGGAATTGTAGATGTGTTTATGCAGCATTTCCAGCAGCTGCTTAATGGGCATAATGATGAGAGAGTTGTAGGGCAAGAAGAGAATCCGCGTAGAAGAAATTCCAGCTTCCACTTTAGAGGAAGTTGCTATGGATATTAAAAAGCTGAAAAACAACAAGTCTGCTGGTTCTGATGGCCTGCCAGCGGAACTCTATAAACATGGTGGTGATGCTTTGGTAGGGTGCATGCACTAAATCAATCATCAACCAAGTATGGGTGGAAGAAACCATTCCCATATTCTTACTTAATGTCGCATATAAGATCCTATCCGACGTATTGTGTGAACGACTCAAGCCGTTAATCGGCAAGTATCAATGTGGCTTCCGGGCCGGAAAATCGACAATTGACTAAATTTTTACACTAAGAAAAATCCTTGAAAAGACCATCGAATTTCAAGTCGAGACACATCATCTTTTCTACATCGTATTCCAGACAGGCTCCGTAGGCTTCGTTTAGGAGGTCATAAAATTCCTCCTTGATAGGGTTCTCAGCCTCGTCGGTAGGGGCGTGTGCACATATTAGGCTAATGTTTTGAAAGGTAGCTCTGATGTGGATCAAAGACAGGCGATCACTTATCGGCTTAAAGTCAACGACTTTTGACCTGAGCCGATTTCCCCACGACGAATCCGCATCCTAACACGTGCAATCTTTTGTTACAATTGTAATAAATGTCGCAACTTTGTCTTTTCATAGTTCCTGACCCTATACATCGTATCTCCTTGATCGCGGTAATGTCGGCCTTGTACCGCGAGACGACAGAATCAAGTTTTTGACTTGCTCCTGGGGTGTTGAGCGTTCGCACATTCCGGGTACACACTCGCATGTCCGTTAACGTTCCGCGTCTCTTTTGCCTTTGAGGTATATTAATATCCGAATCTGCCATAGTCTCTCTCATAACTATATATTTTTGACGTGGTCGGGAAATCACCCCGACGGCACAACCCCCGCCTGGAGGGTCAGGCCCTGTTTTTTGACCCTAGGAATTAGGAGTTGATGGTATAGTGCTAAAGTGAGAAAGTTTGTATTCTCATATAATCACATTCACCATCCTTTTGACAACCTAGAAGTCTCACAAATAGTTTTTATACCACATAAATATTTGTTACATTTTTGAGTTGTTTGACTTACAATATAGATTATATTTGTATTATCTGATGCAATTTTAGGTTCAGCGACCTCTAACGCTTCATCTATGTTTACATTTAAGAATATTTTTCGTTATATTAGTTTCTGAAATAGATAAAATAAGAGAATTAACTACATATATATTCAACTTTTGAAAAAGAAAGGAGAACTAGATTAAAGTAAACATTTTTAACGCACAGTGTATTCTTTTTGCAAATCCAAGACAACCGCTGTACGCGCATCAAAATACCATCCACTTCACAGAGGAAGTACAATTATAAGCGCTAGTCAACCGTGAATGGTATAAAAGCCGCCATCGCCAATGCGCTTCTTTACATAGATTACGTACGAAGCAGAGAGCATTATTACCCAGGTAGATTGTAGAAATGTTTTCAGGATGAATTATGTTAGACTAATGGGTCTGAAGTCCTAAGCATTGGTGTGGCTCGATTTTCCTGCCTTGGGAATGAAGACAACCTTCATTTAACGCCAGTCCTTTGGAATTTAGCTTAGTTCAAGACTTCTTATGAATAGTATTTTGAGAATCGGTAAAATTATGGCCTTAGATTTCTATTGTAAAATTGGAAATATCTCGCCAACTCCAGGGGATTTGAAGAGACTGACGCAATCTATTGCATCGTATATTTAGAATGAGCAGTTTTAAAGTTTAAGAGATATAGTGTTACAACATTTACAAGAGATGTCGGCACTCACTCCTTCAGAAGTTTGTCATATAAAGCTTTTTTCCACGCCTACTTTTTACTAAATTGCTGTTTTCTTCGAAAATTTGCATAGAAACTGAAAAAAAATCTTTAACAAGATATATGTTTTATGTTTAACGCCTATTTTTTTAAATATGATTTTCTTATACATTTCATAGAATATGAAGTAAAATGTTATCCATCATGTTATTAACGCATTTGGATATGGATAGGGTATCATATGTTCGACGCAAGAGGACCGACCCGTAGCCCTTCCTTATTTTTTACTGTTTTCTATCACAGAAATGATGGATGAGTACAAGTAAGACGTAGTCTCTTATAGTACGTACAAGTTCTTTGAGAATTTCATAGATAAGACAAAATAATAAATATATACATACTTTTTAAATATCAATATGCTGAAAAGTGCTATATATCCCGACCGTTCAGGGTAGACTTGTTGCACAAGCATTGCCGCTGAGTTTTCGAAAAGCGTATATTTTTCTTTTAAAAAAATGTATCAAATGCATCTAAGTTTCAGATGGTAAAATGTATTAATTGTATCAAAACAAATAAATCAGTTTTTGTTTTTGAATTCTTGAATAGGCTAAGTTTACAGGCAATCAAGGTGATCAGCGGTTTCCGTACTATCACCGATGATGAAGCCTGCGTTTTAGCTGTAATGATCCCCATACACATCCTCGCGGATGAAATGAATGATCCTCATCCATTTATTACATTGGCGCCACAAAAAAAAAACAACCGGTACATACACAAGTGTAGTTACTGTGGTCCACTTAAATATAAATGGCTTACAAAACTTGTTCTTGTATTTAACTCATATATTTGCTATTAGTATAACTACCTAAGTTCGTTTTAAAATATATATCTACTTACGCTTTATCAACATCTTGACAATCGCCACTTTCGGAACTATAGTTTGCTTCTTGGTTTGAGGAACCAGGTATATTTTCCGGGTCAAGTGATTGATATATTGAGGTGTAAAACTTTGAAATGGGGTAAAACAAAGATAAGTTTTTTTAAAATTGGCATTAAATTTACTTTATTCGAAAGATAATCTTCTGGTATTATAATTTAAATATGGTTTCTGGCATATGACCGCAACGGCTGGCTCGGACGTAGTCTAATCTGAAGTGACATGTTGCGCCGTCTTGTTGAAACCACAACTCCTGTACGTCATGGTTGTTCTTTACACTTAAACATTTTGGAGGCCTAGGGAATATGTGGTCCAAATTTCAGCTTCCTAGTTTAATTTTAAAGGCCTAAAAATTGCGTACGGACGGACGGACGGACATCGCTAGATAGTCATAGGATTTGGTCCTGATCATAAATATATATACTTTTATGGGTCTACGACGAATATTAAGGGGTGTTACAAACTATGTGTCAAAATGAATATACCCTTAGGATAGGGTGTAATAAATCACTTTACCGTTGACAAAATGGTCGCCAGTTAAAATAGTCTTGCTAACTTAATGTTCTATACATCTAAAAAAATACGAGGTCGTACAGTAGGTTAGGTTGAAGTGGCAGTCGGATAGAAGTCCGACTCACTTAGACCTATATAAGGTCCATTGTGATACCACGTGGATCTGAAGTTCCTGCCTAAACGTTGAACCATTTTGAGGTGCTAATAAAGCGTGAGAGACATTTTGGGTCGGTTGAGTTTAGGTCATTAAGATCATTATAGAAGAAGGCCCCCATATGGAGGTTTCGCTTTCGAGAGTGAGCAGGGCATGCGCAGAGAAGGTGTAGAGTAGTCTCCTCCTCCTCCTCATCCAAACAGCTCCTACAGAAGTCGTTGGAATATGCTTGTTGCATGCCTGCCTAACAAACAGTGTCCAGTTATGACACCAATTGTAGCACCAATGTGCGACCGATTAAGGGTAATCAAGCTCCTTGAGCGTCTTAGATCCAGCCTAGGCCAAATCTGCTTCGTTGTCAGCCAAGTAGTACCATTTGTCCATCTGTGGTTAGTTTTTTCTAATGCATCCAATTTAAACAAGAGCTTGCACGTGGAAACTGGTATGCCTAAGTATGCCCTTTTCAAGTAAGATTGAGAGGGTAGTTCCAAGTTTGGCGAGTTCGTCGGCCTTGCACTTACCCGGAATGTCACTGTTCCCCGGCATCCAGCAAAGGTGAATGTTGAACTGCTCAGCCATCTCCTTTAGAGATGATCGGCAATCTAGGGCTACTAAAGAGTTAATAGAGACAGAGTCCGGACACTTGATGGCGGCCTGACTATCCGAAAAGATTCGAATATCCTTTACGGATACCACATTCTTTTTTAGCTAGGACAAGACTTCCTTTATCGCCATAATTTCCGCCTGGAAAACATTACAATGATTAGGAAGACGAAAGGAGAGACTGAGATTAAGTCTGTCTGAGAAGACACCTCCACCCACCCCATCATTTGTTTTTGAACCGTCCGTGTAAAAATGGATTGATTCTTCTTCCGACAAGGCATCCTCCCAAAAGGATCTAGGGGGGATGGATATCTGGTAGGTTTTGTCGAACAGCAGTTCGGGTGTGGTGTAGTCTATATTCCTAGTAGGGATTCTAAGTATGTTCAGAATTGCAGAGTGGCCGATTTCACTATCGGTCCATTGAGAAGTTGCTTTGAGGCGAGTGGCCGTGGTAGCAGCCGTCTGTCTGCTAAAGATGTCAAGGGGTATTAAATGGAACAGAATGTCTAGTGCAGCTGAGGGAGTGGTGCGCAGCGCTCCACTTATGCATAAATATGCTGATCTCTGGACTCTGCCTAGTTTATCGCGATTTTCGGGGTTGTAGTCCCCACTTGTTACCAATAGCTTTTTTGCAAGAAAACCGTACTTTCCGGACTCTTTCTTGTATATTAGATTTCCAGTTGAGCTTCCTATCCAGGATGAGACCTCGGTATTTGTCCTCGTCAGAGAAGACTAAGCTGGTACCCCTGATTGAAGGGGGGTTGACTCGTGGGATTTTGTATTTCCTAGTAAAGAGGGCAAGTTCGATTTTGTGGGGATTGACGCCTAGACCACAATGGTCAGCCCATCTTATTAGCTTGTTAAGAGCATTTTGTAGGAGTTCTTTTAAGGTGTTAAGGTGCTTCTCCGACACGGCAATAGCAACGTCATCTGCATAGGCAATCACTTTGCAGCCCTCTCCTTCCAGGATAACAAGCAGTTTGTTCACCACAAGATTCCAAAGAAGTGGAGATAGGACTCCTCCTGGCGGGGTTCCCCTGCTGACAGATCTTCTGGCGGAGGTTATACCCAGCTTTGAGTTAATAAATCTACTGGTTAGTAGTTGCTTAATGAACTCGCCAAGTGTGTCACCCACTTTCAGATCCGACAGTGCAGTTTAACATAAGGACATCGCTGAAGGACCTGAGAGGTTTAACGGCGGAGGTGCTGGCGTTATGCACCTAGGGGCGTTTTGAAACCGGAGCGGTTTCTTCCGCCGAACTCTGGCGCTTAGACGTAAAGTCACTGCTGGTCTCCTTGTCCTTGGTCATGAAATGTTCGGCCCATTTCAGTTTGGCAACCTGCTTAGGAGTTCTGTTGGTCTCCAGAATAGCTCCAAAGACCTTCAGAGTCCGTATTGCCTCACGTCGTTATTTATAGTACGACCTCGAGGGAGTGCGGTGTCGCGAACTTCCACTACGAGACGTACTAGGGGTGTTAGTGCCAGCAGTGGAAAGGCCATGAAGTGCCACAATCCTACCACTGCTAGGGAGGATACCTTCCTTTTGCTCAGGAGGATAGCTGCTGTTACCAATACCGCTCGGCGTAGCAGGAGCTGTACCGGTAGACAGTTTAATCACCGTACTACCGCCCGGTTTGGAAGGGATACTGGTCTTGAAAGTTGGTTTATGTTTTTGATTTTTATTTTGGTTGTAGTTGTTCATATTAGGACCCGAGAGTGGCGGAGAAAGGAGGTCCATCTGTACAGAGATCCACAATATACAGACAAGGCTAGCAAAATCCGGAGGGCGCCAGGTATCCGGACACTCCGTTAGCGACTGGGCTTTTTGACTGGGCCCCAGCCACGTTGTCGCTCGGCACGGGTCGTATGACACTATCGTCAGGCCCAGGGAAGAGTATGAAAACTGGCAGGAAAGGAAAGGAGTGGAAGAGGAAGAAAAAAGGGGGGAAACACAGGGAAGAACGTCCTTTGGTTTCAGGACTCATCTAGAGAAAAACTACTCGAGAATCATTGACACTACTCAGCCCCTACAACTCGGCAAGTTCGACGCTCGGAGTAGGGGAGGTCGTACAGTAAAAAATATGAATTTTTCTGAGTTCTATAAAAGAAAAACTGATAATGCCAGATTTACAAATTTATTTGAAAATATTAGAAAAATAGACATAATATAAAATTTGCAGGATTTTAATGAATATTTCAAAACAGATCAATTCGAACATATATCGAAAACAAAGTATTAATGAATCTAAATTTATACAATGTTATCTTTATGGCAACGCTGGAACTCCTTATAGGTTATATTTAGGCAAATGCAAAAGTCTGTCATTTATTATTATTTCTGTAACTTGTATTGGTATCTTCACTCATCGGCTGTTTTATGTCGGTTTAGGGTTTAAATAAGGTTTATATGTGCTTATTTTTCTCACGTCTAACCTTAATATGATAGTTTCCCCACTATCAAGAAGATGTGCAACATGTCTATAAATCTGAAGTTTAAAAGTTGATGTTTTATTGGGGCTTAAAATCGTTTCAATGTTCGGTATATGAATACTTTATGTTCATAGGTATAGCAACTTTGGAATTTCAGCACCTTGCTTAAATAAATACTTATAAAATTTTGTACCCCTTAGGCCAAAAACATGAATGTAAATTTTTATATGAAAATGTTGGGAAATCATGTTTGAGTTTTAATTGCCCTCGTAAAATAAAAAGGTTTGGTTTCTGAAACATTGTTTTCCGCCCATCAAAAAGTTTGAGAAATAGGTGTGTTTTAAATAGGATAGTTCAATAGGTAGCTCAGCTTCTGGATAGAACTGATACCTATTTTTTTTCCTTGGTTATGTTGTTAATAAAAGTTCTAGGTATTTAGTACAGATTTTCAAATGTTATATTAATCCGCTTAGTGAAGGCCAAGAAAATATCAAAAATTGCGGCTGTAAACGTCTCCTGATTTGAAATTTAAACTTGGATTTATTAAAAAAAGTGTTCCTTTTGCTTTGACAACTAATCTTTTACTTCTCTAAAGACAAGTGTATGGAACCTTTTTACAAATTTTAAAAGAGGTGTTCAGAAAGTGATATACCTCTGAGGCATTACCTTTTTATGGTGCCAAATATTCAACTTAATTCTAGTTCATTGCAGTTCGGCCATTCTGACCAGTCAATCGACCTCGATTGTATAACTTAAGGGTAAAGATAAATGTTGCCTTTCGAATTCATCTATTTTACTGTGCTACTTTCACTACACTCGACCCATTTCTTTAGTCTACATGAATTTAAAATGCCGTTATACGCCAACTGCGTTACTTGAACACCTTCAATATCTTCTATCGCATAACGGCAATTATCTAGCTTCTTCTTTATTACATATGGACTGCCATACTCTTATTAGTCCCAACCGAAGTGTCCACATTCTTGATTACTACAAATTCGCCGACGCTAAACTGCTTGGGCGAGGTATGGTGCTCATTGAAATAGTTCAGGTTGTACAGCTGGAACTTTTCGACTGCTTCGGAGGCTTCATGTCGCAGCCTGGTCAAATCTATTCGCGCGTCATCACTGTATTTCTCTTCCAAATGCTCAGTCAGCTCGTCGATGACACTTCCCCGTGACACTGTACTCCGAACAGCAGTTTACTTGGGGATGACCCCGTGCTTGAATGGTTAGTATTATTTATGGCATACTCAACCCTGGCCAACTGCTGTTTCCAATCGGAAGTTGACGTCTGTTCTGCGGACAGATACGAAAAACTAACCCATCTTCTAGCACAAACCCGGGTACTTCTTCGGCTTCTAATTCTTCTCGGATAGACTGCATGTTCTCAGCGCGCGTCTGGGAAATTTGGATATTCAGATCCAAGTCTTCACTAGTTATTGCCCCGATTGCGGGCACACGACTAAGCGCATTAACAGTAGTTCTCAAAAGCTAAAGCACCCTTGGCTTTTACGTCTTTCTTCTTCAGCGTTTGCGACAAGGATTGACACTCAGTAACAATGGTAAATGACAAACGATCAAGAAAAGTCTTGAACCGTTCTGAGCATGTACGACAGGTAATGTGTCTAGGCCAAACTAATTAGCTTATTTCTTTAAAAAAAGCATGCTGGATAGAACTTCTAGTCATTCTGTCTCTGCATAAGTGCGGCCACAAAACCATGTGCGCTGGCATCACAGTGCAACTCCGTTCCCCGTTTGGGATATATTGGCGAAGAAACTAGTTTATTTCTTATCTGCACAAAGGCTTCAGTGGATCCCATCCGCACTAATACGATAACCAAGGTAATCAATTTATATTAAGGTTCAAGCCGGCTTCTTTTAAAACGCGCAGCACCTCAGTGAGAATTTCAACATGCGTCTCCATGTCGATGGTTGCAAGGGATATGCCATCAATATAACCAATAACTTTGCCTTTGTCAATCAACGGTTTCAACGTAAAGTAAATATATTTATGAAAGACCGCGGGTGCATTCTTAAGACCGAAGGGCATATGAACGTATTCAAATTTCCAAAAGGAGTTACGAACGCGGTATATTTGACCGATTCCTCAGACACTTTTATATGATGAAACCCTTCCCTCAAATCTAGCGTGGTAAAAATCTTCTTCTTTGCAAAATATTCCAAACAGTCTTCGATTAATGAGTGCGGAAAGTTGTCTCTTACGCTATGTTTGTTTAAGGCCCTATAGTCTACCAAACTAGTACTAAGGCGGAAGCATACGGTGAATTACTTGGTCTGATTATCCCTTTCTCCAACAACCGATCGACAATATTTTGTACTTCAGTGCGTTCGTAGTACGAAAGTCGGCGCGGCGAACAATATATTGGTACATCCCTGGTTAAGATAAGTTTTATTGAATAATCACTAGCTTTCGCTTTAACTTTCGACTTAAGGTAGTGTTTGACCACTGCCCTGACACCACTTGAATGAGGTTCTGACAACCGTTCATTAATATTTATTTCGTCTTAATTCGAGACACAAGTCCCAACTGCGTTCACTAGCCGAACTAAATCAATAAAGTTTTCCATACCCCGGTCATCTTTCAATTCTATTATCTCTACTTCGTGACCACCTGAAACACCTTCGTGTTTCACAATTTGTGTTTACATTTTCTACAGTATTACTTATTCTAGTTAATTCTATCGGGTCTGTCTGAACACTATTTTCTACAACATCGGGATTCTTCAATAAATCGAATGACACAAGTGCACTGACAAATTCCTTAGGTAATTCATTTTTTTTTTATTAAACGAAATTTGGTTGTTCAACAGGTACAAAAATTGTCCGTCATAAAGACCCTTAAGCCTACAAAGGTGTATGTTGAATTTCAATAAAATATCGCGTCCCAAGAGTAGCGGTACAAAAGTTTCATCAAGTGGAATAATAATAATAAAAGGAACCCTCTGTCCAGGAGGGTTTTCAGCTGTCTCATGCTGGTTACCCCCATAAGGGCGATGGCACTGTTGCTGCGGTGATTCAATCCGTCGACAATACACATCGGCCTTTCGGTATTTTGCGTAGGAGGCAGTCTCCTGCATCTCCAGTACATACTCCTTCACGGACTCGTTCGCTTTTAATGTCCGCGATTTCAGCTGCTGGAAAACATCGTGCCTCGATTAGGTACGTCCGAATTCTTCGATTAATTTCTCCAGATCCTTGTACGAGTGGGCCGCGGTGCCTGGGAGTATGCGGTGCAAACCAACAAATTTATCTTTTTCGGTACAACCGAACACTGTAAAGGCGTCTTCCACATCGGTGAACCATTTCCTGATATCGTAGTTGTCGTCTCCACTAAAGAGGTGAACCATGGCTTCGAAAGCCGATAAATCAAACATATTTTGGACGGCCATGCCAAGTAGATTTTTCGAACGCTTCAATAATCGGTTTTCTCGGAACATATGGCATTTTCAGTTTTTATTAGTTATTTTTATGTCTGAGATTGTAATCGTCTCTTGATTTTAAATTTAAACTTGGATTTAATATACGTTTTTTTTTTGCTTTGACAACTAATCACTTACTTCTTTAAAGACAAGTGTTTGGAACCTTGTTACAAATCTTAAAAGAGGTGATCAGAAAGTGATACACGTCTGAGGCATTACCTGCCAAATATTCAACTTAAATCTATTTCATTACACACCAGAAAATTCAAAATATCTAATTGTAAGTCATTTTATAATATATCGTTTGTTAATTTATTATAAAGATAATCGATTTGCATTTAAATCCGTTTGGCAGATTTTTCGCATACATACATAAAAAATCTGTGACGTTAAATAAGTCCAAACGATTAAGAGTAAAATATCTTCTATTTTGCCTATAAATTTATTTATTTTTCTTTCAAATCTGGAAATAATGCGACATTTCCGATTTGTTATTTTGCTTCTTTAAAAAACATTATAAGGCTAATTTAGACTTATTCGTTTTGTAATAAAAACCAATTTTACTTCCGTAATATTCAATTATTTTAAATATTGTTTTTCTAATAAATTCTCTATGAATTTTTCGACACAACCAAATTTTTTTGGAGTAAATAAATATTTTAAGAAAGATGCAGTTGAAATAAAAATTAATTTAATAGCTTTGTTACTGTATCTAATATTTCTGAAGTTTAGCCTCAAAATAGTAGTTATTCACTTTAAGTTGACATAACTTATAACCCCTCTTTTACTGTATATAATTTTCGTGGGTGATCTTTAGAAATATCTATCTATATGTTTTTTTTTGACACATAGTTTGTAACAAATCTTAATATTTGTCGTAGACCCCTAAAAGTATATATAGTTATGATTAGGACCAAAACCTAAGACTATTTAGCAATGTCCGCCCGTCCGTATCATCTTTTGAGGCCTTTAGCTTTATGCCAGGAAGCTGAAATTTGGAGCATATACTCCCTAGGGTCCCGAAGTGGTAAAGTGTTTATGGTAAACTGCCACTCCCACAATTTAGAAAAAAACTGTTGTAAAGCTAAAGTCAGAAAGGTAGAATTGAAGAACCTGCACAAGATATGTGGACACTGCCCCCTTTTAGTAAGTCTGTCATAAAAGGGTTTTTTACAACGCCCATTTTTTGTGGACATTTTTAACTTAGGGCTATTATCATCGAAAATTTTCATAGAAACCGGAAAAAAATGTTTATATAATATATCATCCATACAAAATTTTGGCAACGCCCACTTTTTGGAGTCGTTTATTAAAAATTTCAGCATTTTTGTTGAATTTCAGGCAAAATGAAATAAAATGTCCTTGCTCCATTTTCTTAACGCCTTTTATTTTGGAGGCATCTAGGGATATGGAAAGAGGATCATATTGTTCGCCCCAAGCGGACTGTAGCTTTTCCTTATTTTTTTATTTTAATAAATCAACCAAAATTATAAATACATAAACCAATTTTTCTCTCCACTGTAAATGTGTGAACTAAATTTATTTCGGTATGTTTTGTACAACACTGTATGTGCATGGTCAATCACAACATTTCTTAAGAAAGTGGTTTTAGTGTTTTTACAATTCCTTGTTTAAAATCCTGGATCTCTCACATTGGTCCTGCAAAATTCAGCATCAACTTTCTGATTGTTTCGAAGATGTTTTTGCTTTATGTTTGGCGCGGTTTTAATAACGTAGTGACAATTGCGATGTTGTATTTAAAAGTGTGATCACGCCTAATTTAAAAAAATTAATTAAATAAAAATCAACAAGTTTGTTCTATTTGTGTATAAATATAAACAACAAAATATATTTTAATTTTATTTAAAAAAAACACGCTCAATAACTATTCTACTTGATTTTTCGTCTTAAATCTATTTCTTCAGTCCAGATTTGAAGAGTACATTTCCTTATTTCTGGTTTCTACTCGTATTCAAACCATCGATTAGCACCACTTCTCCAAAATGCACACATTGTACACTTCCGTCTCTATTCCAAAATATATATATTCACTGTATCTCTTTCCATTTGTATCGAATCGTCTTCTTTTATTTAGTATTTAATCTATTTACAACACCGATGCAATGACTAATTTATTTATTAAACTGCAATATTGTAGAAAACACCATAAAATGTTTGTTCACTAAAAGAATACCTGCAATTTTTTGAATTTTCTCTTTTTTTCCAAATAGGTCTTTTGTTTTGATTTTGAATAAAGGTTAACTTGGAGTTTTTTTTTTTGAAGCGAAATAAACTACGGCGTCATTAATTTTTAGAAATGTGTGTAAACTTAATTTAAAATACATATAATTAAACCAAAAAAGGTGGATTTTCAGAAAATATTTGTAACAACGCATAACTCCGTTTATATTGCATTGCTTGTAATTTGTGAATGTAAAAAGTGCAAAATTTACTCAGCTCAAAGAACTCATTCTGAATGGTCCTTACGGATTTACCACTTAGAATAAAAAGGAATTCAATTATAGTTCTGCTTTTCATTTTTGAGTAAGCGTACGTACATAAATGTATCAACTTGAATCGATTCAATCAATAAAAGCACAGTAATTACTTTCATTAATAAATCGGATATACCCTTTCAAATTTATGTTATTTGAATTAATACTCAATATAAAACTCGTAAATTGAATAAGGTACCAACTTTTTTGAGCTGGATTAAAACTTAGGAGAAGGATAGTGATGTTCTTAAATTAAAAGCGTTTATTTTTGTTAACTGAGTTGGAACGAACCATAAATATGTAGGCATACGTTTTAAAGTTTTTCTTTCTTATTATTATTTGTGTGTGTTCGTTTTTCGTACAGAGGTAGTAGAGCGGTCAAGGTGTTGCTGTATGTGGGTTTGCAGCTGAATAAACTGTAATTTTTTTTTAGATGTTCGTCGTCGTGATAATTTAATTTTAGAAGTAAATAGTATTAAAAAAAATCTATATATGTTTTTATTTATTCTAGACGAACTAAATAATAGAAAACTTTTGACTCCCAAAATTTTGGGTTCACATAGAAATCTCAATGACCACTTTGCGTTGTCGATTCGACGTATCATATCCTTTACTTATGTTCTTACTTCCAGGGCTATAAATAAACCTCGGTACTTTTAAGTGAAGTTTATTGCCAAGCCTTTGCTTGAACAGCTCCTTAGCATTTCGACTTGGAAAAACAAAACAATTTATTTGTTAAAAACAAAATATTTCAGTGATATTAATTCGTATCACACAGTTATTACAAACTAAGACAAAGTCTTTAAATGTTTGCTCAATTAAGACAATTTCAATTTAAGATTTTTGTATTGGATCGATTCTCTTGATTTTGTGAAGGTTATAACTCTTACACCTAATTTAAATGAGGAGCATGAGTCGAGATTGTTGAAAAAAAAAACATAAATTGCCCAAGATAATAAAATAAAATTGATATATTAAAATTAATTACAGTCCGTAGTGCTTTTAAAAATAATCCATATCTACATTTGACGTGGTCGATAAATATACAAGCTTGGGTACACTTTTTAGGTATTTATAGTAACAAATTTAAGCTTACCACCTCAATCTTTCTAGCGTTAATACATGCGCGTATAAATATGTATATGACATTAGGTATGTTTTTATATAACAATATAATATGAATATAAAGAACACTGTTTTAGAATTATAGAAAAAACACTTATAATATTTTTCAACTTGTACGGCTAAGCCCCTTTTATAAGTGTTTTTGTAGTAATATATTTGAAATATATGTGTTTCCATATTACAAGTTCACTCCATTTGCACAGTAGAAAATGAATAGAATTGACGTGATATTGCGCGCGTAATGAAGTAAGACTTGCTTTCGTAATTTGAAATAACTAAAACGATTCGACTCTATTCCAAAAGCAAAGATTTCATTATTGTGCGATACCAGTATGATTCGCAGCTACTTCGGCTAAAATAAGTAGATCAGAGGTAGAGCTGTGATTGACTCCGGTTTCAGATTTTGGGACTGGGACTGCATTCTTCTGGACAGCACTGATACCAACTCCGATGACGACTGAACTAACAGAGCCCCCGCTCAATAGCAGCTGGACGTCGTTTTGTATTGAATTAATGTCCCGCCGAGTAATGCTCTCCTTTCGAGCTTTCCTCTTCTGACTGCCCACCATTTGTTCCTTGGCTTCTTGAGCTGTTTTCGGCAGAGTTAATGACAATTCTTTAGATGTTATTGTTTCTGGCTTAGGCTGACGTTTTTTGGAATTTATTTTTTTCTTACGTTTTGTATTTTTTTTGCGCTGCAAATATGTTTCTAAGCACTGTGCTGGCAATGCTTTTATTTTATCCTCAAGATCAAAAGACACAAAACTAAAGTGTTGTTTGCTAGGAGATTCATAAGAATCTTGAAAATCTGCCAACAGAAATTGTCCTTCACTTGTTTTAGATCTCGGGGGTTTCTTTGGCGATTTTACTTCATATTTCGTGGCAGTCGTTACCTTTTGGGAAAGACCATTTTGTGTTGCAAATTGTTCATTTGCATTACTGACAGCTGATCCAGATGCTTTCGGTGATACTTGCTTTTTGGATATTACTGCGCTTATTTGACCAGAATTGATAAGTTCTTGGTATTTTTTACCTTTGCACGAACGGGCAGACTTTTTTGGCATAAGTTCATCTTCACTACTTGAAATGCTGTTTTCGTTATGCAATCGTTTCGTTTTAACGACATCCTCAAGAAAACTTTGTCGCTTGTAGCTTGTCTTGAAATAATCAGAGGTTTTACCAAGTGCTTCGTGAAGAGCTTCACTAGTAGACGTTGTAGAAGTTGGGCGCATTAAATGATTGAGTTCACCCATTTGCGTCTCATCAGCTAGTTTAAAGTACTCAACTTTCCTTAGTTCACTGCGATTGTATGGGCTAGGTCTGGTGCTATTGTAAATTAAAGAGGTTTTAGTTGGCGAGTCGTTGAGATCACATTGGTATTCGCTGAAACTTGAAAATGGACGTTCAATGTTACCTGGCCTGGTATTCAATGTACGTAGTGATGGTGCAGGCAGTTTATACCACTTGAAGTTCGGATTCGCAGAGAAAAATGCATCCTTGTTCTGGGAAAAAAAGAAAACATTGGAAAACCATAAACAAATTAAATTCTTACAATATTTTTCTTAATTTATCGTATATTGGGATGTTGTTTATGTTATGTTTTAATGTTTTAAGTGAGAAAAGCAATGTACTGAATTTTAAATTTTTCAATGCAAAAATGTATAAAGAGTGGGCCAAATATTTACAAGCTTCTTTTTAAAAATGAAATAAAATTAACAAAATTATTTATTTTCCATGTATTTATTATGGCTTTATTAGTAAGAGCAAACATTTCCATTAATAATGGAACACAACGGTAGCTGCCTCGGCTGGCTTCACAGTAGCACATTCTGTCACCTCAATTTTCCAAGACCTTGTTAATTATTTCGGGCCGGATTACACAAAAAAAGTCCAAAAGGATCAAATCGCACCCGGAGGCGGTCAATTGGCATCCCGAAGACGGCTTAAAACACCATTTGGGAATCTGGTTCGCAATTTGGATTATGTGGAGGCGCTACATCCCGCATGAACCAGAGGTCGTCAAATCAATTTCATTAAAATAACTGTCGGTTGACATGGCTCTGTAACGCCCCCCCCCCTTTTCGAAGACAAATGCCGCCATATTCTCGTCTATGCGCAAAGTGGTCGTGGCCAAAAACTTTGTATGGGCGATATATTGAAAATGGGTTTCTATAAAAATGTTCGAAGAAAACATCATTTTAGTAAAAAACGACCACAAAAAGTAGGCGTATAAAACTTTATATGACAAACTTATAAAGGAGGGCAATGCCTAGATATCTTGTAAAGGCTGTAACACTCTATCTCTATAACTTTAGCAGTCTAAATTGTGCGCTTGGCTGTAGGCGTATTCAACCTTTTTTTTCGCTTAACCATTTCGAAGCCTTAGGGAATATGTGGTCAAAACTTCAGCTTCCTAGCTTAAATTTGGATTATGTGGAGGCGCTACATTCCGCATGAACCAGAGGTCGTCAAATCAATTTCATTAAAATAACTGTCGGTTGACATGGCTCTGTAACGCCCCCCCCCCCTTTTCGAAGACAAATGCCGCCATATTCTCGTCTATGCGCACCGCACGACGGCGGAGACTATGACTGTTATCCACTATCATACCAGTCTCACGAACTTTTGCACAAACTTGCGTACAGTTGATGCTCTGGGAACTTCATTTCGCCCAAAACTTCTTTTCAAAAAACCCACTATTTGGGCTACACAGCACTAACTTTAGAAATAAGTTTTTAATATATCCCAACATAGAACCGCGGAGGTATAATATTGACTTTCTGTAAATCAGATTTAGACAGAAACCCGTCCTTTGAAGCTGATGACATGAAACGTCCTCAAGTGCAATAAAGCCCTATGTGGGATTTATTAATTTATATAATAATACTAGCTGTACCGGCAAACGTTGTTTTGCCATATAAATTATTTCTAGAGTTTATATTATTAAAAAAAATAAATAAATTATTGTAAGTGTGTAAGGATGTGGTATATGGGAGGAAGAGGCATGCAGCGCTGCGAACGATGACGGAATATAAAAATAACAAAACACTAAACATATTTTCTCATTCATTAAAATTTATTCGATATCGATAATTATAAAAAATTTACTAATTACATTATCAATCCCCTAACGCAATAGCATGTACAGTATTTTTTGTTATCCCATCTTTAGCTTACATAAAGAAACTGGATGGTTTGCCCACTGAAAAGCATGGTGTGCTCAAATCTAAGCCACAAACACACATAGTTTGTCCTTGAGTAATTGAAAATGTCAATCTAATTGGAAATTCGAAACGTTTAAATTGAATTGGCACATCTGTTGGTATAATATGGATCCGTTGTAGTAATATATTTTCACCTTGGAGTTTTCCATTTAAAATTATGGCTTCGATAATGTATTTCATAAAATGCTTAATACTTATCGCGTGCGGTTGGACAGCCGTCAAATTACGAAGCAAATAATCGGAGATCCAACCTTCAGTTCTAAATTATGTAGTGGCATGCCCGGTAAATCTGATGACTTTAAAAACTTCTACTGTATAATTGACATCTTCGATGCCATCGCAAATAAATCGGTCCCCAGGCAACAACTTTTGTATCTTGAGATTCAGCATAAGTTGAACGTATAAAAGAATTCAAAATAAAAATGTTTTGGGGTCGACAACCCATATCACTAAGGGGTATAATAAATAGATAAAAACCTGTTCTCAGACCTACCAAATGTACGTCTAAAATTTCATTAAAATCGGTTAAGTCGTTACGGAGGAGTATGACAACTAACACTGCGACAGTAGAATTTTATATATTAGAAGCTTTGACATACCTTTCATAATATTAGAACACGTTTATTTATTAAACACTGTAAAGTTTCTGTTTTAATTTCATACTATTGCCACAAAATGTTAAGTATGATATATACCGGTAAATTAACGGCCGTTGTTGTTGGGAGCTCACAAGCACATGTTTATTTATATCAGATTGCTTAATCAATTAGAAATGAAAACTGCGTTTATTAATTTTTATTAAAATAACTTGAGAATTGCACTGAAAAATAAAAATGATAAGTATAACGGTCACCGCTACGCTCGAGACACAAATATTTAAAACCAAAAACATAAGGAAAAGCTATAGTCCGCTTGGGGCTAACAGTATAATACTCTATCTATATCCCTATATGCCGCTAAAAAAAATGGTCTGTGAAAAAACGCCTCCAAAAAGTGGTCGTGGCCAAAAACTTTGTATGGGCGATATATTGAAAATGGGTTTCTATAAAAATGTTCGAAGAAAACATCATTTTAGTAAAAAACGACCACAAAAAGTAAGCGTATAAAACTTTATATGACAAACTTATAAAGGAGGGCAATGCCTAGATATCTTGTAAAGGCTGTAACACTCTATCTCTATAACTTTAGCAGTCTAAATTGTGCGCGTGGCTGTAGGCGTATTCAACCTTTTTTTTCACTTAACCATTTCGAAGCCTTAGGGAATATGTGGTCAAAACTTCAGCTTCCTAGTTTAAATTTAAAGGCCTATTTTGCGTACGGACGGACGGACATAGCTAAATAGTCTTAGGTTTTGGTCTTGATCATATATACATATATATACTTTTAGGGGTCTTTTATATATATATTGGGGTGTTACAAACTATGTGTCAAAATTACTATACCCTTAGGATAGAATATACAAATTGACGAAAACTGTATAGAGAGTGAGTGAAAGGAAGGCGACTTCTTCTCATCGCACTCCGTATTGTTTGCTTGTTGAAAAGTGACAACGGGAGAAACCTAGCGGGGATAACAGATTGGTTGATAGAGCTATACATGAAAATTATGGTATACTACAATTATTAAAAACGATTGCCATCTGGGGATTAAAAAGAATAATAAAAAAATGGCGATTAAATATCAGAGGTTAATCATATAAGGGTGAAAATATAGAATTGTATGTATTTTTCAATGCTGAATCATTAAAAAATGAAAACACACGAGAATTTTATATGTTGGATAAATACTAGTTGTTTCTCCTGGCGTCACCCGGATGAAAGTCATGTCCAGAGATGAGGAATCAACCAGATAGTTATATCTGCATTCCCCTATCACTTTCAACCCGCAAAAAATATTTACAAATGGCCGCAAAATCTTCTCTCAGTTTTCCTATCGGTGAATACATAAAGTTAGAGCTAATTTGCTAAATTACCCGCCAAATATAAGTGTTGGCAGTTTTTCATCATTTCCAAATGGCAACAACGGCGGATGTGTTGGGAAATAAGAAATGTTGACTTCACGTAATTCAACTTTTATAGCTATTTTAATATAAAAGTTTATGATGAAACAACACATTAGTTACACAATAAATGCCAAGTTGCTTCAAATTATTCCGAATATTTTTTGCTGTTATCAGAAATAGTTGTCTAGTTTTTATCTGCTTTAAAATAATCATACTTGGGTTTTTTATTATACCCTATCCTAAGGGTATATTAATTTTGACACATAGTTTGTAACACCCCTTAATATTCGTCGTAGACCCATAAAAGTATATATATTTATGATCAGGACCAAATCCTAAGACTAATTAGCAATGTCCGTCCGTCCGTCCGTCCGTCCGTACGCAATTTTTAGGCCTTTAAATTCAAGCTAGAAAGCTGAAATTTGGACCACATACTCCCTAGGGCTCCGAAATGGTTAAGTGTAAAATTTTTTTGAATACGCCCACTGCCACGCCCACAATTTAGAAAAAACCGATTTAAAGCTACAGATGGACAGATAGAGGGTTATAACCTTCACAAGATATGTAGGCACTGCCCTCCTTTATAAGTTTGTCATAAGTTTTTTGCCACGCCTACTTTTTGTGGGCGTTTTTCACTAAAATGCTGTTTTCTTCGATAATTTTCATAGAAACCGAAAAAAAATGTTTAACAAGATATTTAGCCAATATTTTTTCCAATATATCGCCCATACAAAGTTTTGGCCATGCCCACTTTTTGGGGGCGTTTTTTCAAAAAATTTTTTTTTTTTTTCTAAATTTTATAGAATGAAATAAAATGCTATCCATCATCTTCTTAAGGTTTTTTTGGGGGCATATAGGGATAGGGTATCATACTGTTCGCTCCAAGCGGACTGTAGCCTTTCCTTATGTTTATACCCTATCCTAAGGGTATATTAATTTTGACACATAGTTTGTAACACTCCTTAATATTCGCCGTAGACCCATAAAAGTATATATATTTATGATCAGGACCAAATCCTAAGACTATCTAGCAATGTCCGTCCGTCCGTCCGTCCGTCCGTCCGTCCGTCCGTCCGTACGCAATTTTTAGGCCTTTAAAATTAAGCTAGGAAGCTGAAATTTGGACCACATATTCCCTAGGGCTCCGAAATGGTTAAGTGTAAAATTTTTTTGAATACGCCCACCGCCACGCCCACAATTTAGAAAAAACCGTTTTAAAGCTAAAGTTAGAGAGATAGAGTGTTACGACCCTCACAAGATATGTAGGCAATGCCCTCCTTTATAAGTTTGTCATATAAAGTTTTTTGCCACGCCTACTTTTTGTGGGCGTTTTTCACTAAAATGCTGTTTTCTTCGATAATTTTCATAGAAACCGAAAAAAAATGTTTAACAAGATATTTAGCCAATATTTTTTCCAATATATCGCCCATACAAAGTTTTGGCCATGCCCACTTTTTGAGGGCGTTTTTTCAAAAAATGTTTTTTTTTTTTTTAAATTTTATAGAATGAAATAAAATGCTATCCATCATCTTCTTAAGGTTTTTTTTGGGGCATATAGGGATAGGGTATCATACTGTTCGCTCCAAGCGGACTGTAGCCTTTCCTTATGTTTATACCCTATCCTAAGGGTATATTAATTTTGACACATAGTTTGTAACACTCCTTAATATTCGCCGTAGATCCATAAAAGTATATATATTTATGATCAGGACCAAATCCTAAGACTATCTAGCAATGTCCGTCCGTCCGTCCGTCCGTCCGTCCGTACGCAATTTTTAGGCCTTTAAAATTAAGCTAGGAAGCTGAAATTTGGACCACATATTCCCTAGGGCTCCGAAATGGTTAAGTGTAAAATTTTTTTGAATACGCCCACCGCCACGCCCACAATTTAGAAAAAACCGTTTTAAAGCTAAAGTTAGAGAGATAGAGTGTTACGACCCTCACAAGATATGTAGGCAATGCCCTCCTTTATAAGTTTGTCATATAAAGTTTTTCGCCACGCCTACTTTTTGTGGGCGTTTTTCACTAAAATGCTGTTTTCTTCGATAATTTTCATAGAAACCGAAAAAAAAAGTTTAACAAGATATTTAGCCAATATTTTTTCCAATATATCGCCCATACAAAGTTTTTGGCCATGCCCACTTTTTGGGGGCGTTTTTTCAAAATTTTTTTTTTTTTTTATAGAATGAAATAAAATGCTATCCATCATCTTCTTAAGGTTTTTTTTGGGGCATATAGGGATAGGGATAGGGTATCATACTGTTCGCTCCAAGCGGACTGTAGCCTTTCCTTATGTTTTTTTTCCATTTTGGTTAATCAAATGAGATAAAATGTATATTTTATTATATTATAGCATAAATATTACTAAACGAGTAATGTATTTATAGTTAATAGTTTTCCAATGGTTTTATATATACATATATATATGTTTGTTTTACTGTATTAATATTTATTTATTATTTGTGTTGTCCCGTGCAGGAACGGGAAGTAAGAATATCCCTGCAGCGCCCGCCAGTGCTTGTCGAAAAAGGCGACTTATGGGGAGGAAATCACTTCAAGGCAATTTAAACATTTAGGTGAGCCCAGCAACATATTTAACACCTTTAAACTGCCATACAAGTGTGCATGCAAATTCGTGGATTGACACGACTGGAGATCACCGGTGTCATAAAAGTAAGATCAATCAAGAACTTATATTAGGAGCATGCACTTTTTGAACAATTAAACTCGCTTAACCTGGCATTATGGAAATCTACGTTTAATGAAACACTACCCCGCCAAGCACCTCTAATGCTTCGCGTGTTGATCCTGGGGCGAGCAGAAATGCACGGGTCAGAGCTATTTGGTTTCCGGGGAATAGCAAAATAATGGAAACAAGTATGAGTGGTCGCAGCTACGATCTGGAAGCTATGATGGTAAGAAGGCGATTGGACATCTTGTATATCCAAGAAATCGGGCGCGTTTCTTTGGCGTTAAGACAAAAGCATAAAAGATGTTCTACTACGGTAAAGAACAGGGTAAGAACGGTATCAGTATCATCCTTGCGGCAGAGTTACTTAGCAACGTATTGCCCATTTCAAAGTCCAGTGACCGTTTGATATCTCTCAAACTAGTGATTCAAGGCAAGGTGTGCAATATTGTCAGTGCATATGCTCCCCAAATCGAGTACGAGCAGAGGGAAAAAGATGCATTCTCGGTTGAATCATCAAGAATATCCCAAAGGATGAGCTTTTGTTTGTTGGCAGAAATTTGAATGGATATGCCGGGAAGACTAACGAAGACTATGAAGACTGCCATTGAGGACTAGGATATGGCACCAGGAATACTTCTGGTGAAGTCATCCTAAGCATGTCCAAGTCATACGGTCTGTTCCTTTTAAATACAATGTTCATCAAACAGAGCCGGCACTTGGTCACTTATAGCATTGGCGGAAATGAAACCCAGATTGACTATCATTTGGTGGCAAGTTAAAGACTAAAAAGTGATCTTGAGAGAGGCAATCACACCGTCTCCTCCGGACAGAAATATTCATGGAGAAGAAGAACAAAAATAAACAAACAAAGGATTCTGCGAGAATCAATTGGTACAACCTGGACAAAGAAAAAGGCGAGTCACTTATTATCAACATGGAATATTTCCTCTGTAATAACTCCGGCGAAGTTGAGTATGAAGAGTGCAGCGCACAAGATATGTGGTATTCCCTACAACGAGCCTGCTTAAAGAAAGCTAAAGTACTGCTTGGAGCCTCGAAGTGTCATTACCAGTACGAAAAGGCAGCTTAGTGGTAGATAGAGAAAATTCCAGCAGAAATAAAGGTAAAGAAAGTGGCTTTCAAAGCTTGGTCAAAGTGCCCCTCTAGTAATAATATAGTTGAAAAAGCTCACCTTGAAGTTGAATACAGACGTTGCAAAAGTATCGCAAAGAAAAAGTGTGCCCAAGTTCAAACTTAGTGTACGGATCCCCTGTATCAGGAGTTGGAGGAGGTATCTTCTTCGCCTGCTGATAGGAACCAGGCAACCCACAAGCTTCGACAAAACACGAACAAGGGTACAATAATTTTCAAGATTGTCGCACAGAGAAGAAGAAATGCTCAGGAAATTCGTTCGCCGAAGTTTATTAACAATGCTCAAGGCCAACTACTTGTGGACGACGAACAAATTTTATAAAGCTGGCGAGAGTATTACGATGGGAAACATCGGGCTCAGATGGCTCATGATTCTTATCTCCAAACTCATGAGAGGTAATCCAATACCCCACCAGTGGGGGGAAAGTTGTCTTCTTCTTTTGCACGCAAAACTGTGATAATTACCGTTCAGTTAAGTTGATGTCACACACCTATTAGATGGTCGCCTAAGACAAATAATATGGCTTTCTGATGACCAGTGCGGGTTTGTCGCGGGTAAATTAACCAGAGATGCAATCCAAAGTATAAGGATCATAATGGAAAAGCACCGTGATTCCTCAAATGATCTGCATATTATTACGGTTGATTTTGAAAAAGCAAGATAGACAACCAATTTGATATGGGTACGTACGTACAGATGATCATGGATATGTACGAGGGAGCGATGATAAGTCAGAAGTCCCGTAGGAGTCGACGATGAATTTCCAATAAAAGTCGGTGTTTACCAGAGAAGTCTCTTAAGTCCTTTGCTTTTTATTACGGCCCAAGATTATCTGCTTGAGGGAAAAGTGACGGAAAAAATATGTACATATAAAGGTGATATCAAAATCAAATCTTAACTTTCTCTATTCTTGTAAATAAAATTGCTGTTTCTTAATCTCTCTCTCTTAAATCTATATTTGATATACGATAAGTGGTTCCTTGACAGTCGTCAGACTAGGTAGTTGTTCTAGTTAATAAGCCATTGGAGCACGACCGATTCAGTTGGTATTGACATGTTCAAAGGAGGGATCCTACGAACCCCGTCGAAAAGGCAATGGCAATCAATGTTCCCTTACAATTGCGTAAGAGAGGCAGGCCTAAAAACTCCTGGATCACACAGATGCAGAAACACCAGCATTTGATTGGCCTCAATGATGAAGTGATCCAAAAAACGTGATGCGTGCAGATATCTTTTGAGGTCGAACTGGCCAACCCCACAGGCGAACCAGTAGGTTCATGCAGTGAAGTGGGAGGGTTATGATCCCTGTAATTCTGATCATAATCTCGTCGTTTAATGGAGTGAAGAAGAATATTGTTTTAATTCAACAAATAAAAGTTTAATGTATTCCGGTTATGTGCATCGACAAAAAAAAAGTGGGGAAAGAAATATTTTTAATCGTACTTAAATTATTTTATGGTATGTACAAATTTTGTACGTTAAGTCATTGAATTTTCTTAACTGTTTGTTTTCGTAGGCTGCTTTGGAGTTTATTTTTATCTAAGTTAATATGTTTTATTTATGGCAGCTGAAATGCACTGCATAAATATATTGTGAGTGCATTTTTCTTTCGAATATGATTGGTGGTTGAGTGAAGCTCATAAATAAGCATGCACATTATGTTACACTGTGGTTCTAAATATATTGAATTAATTAGCCACTCTTTCCAACAGACGACTTTATTTGTCAAGTTATAATGTTTTGTATTTTTTTTATGAAAATAAACAAAACAATTTACTACTACTACTGAATTAAAAATGTTGTTAAAACATGCTTTTTATGTATCAAAAATTATATTTTTTAGAATTTGGAACGCGTTATACAGGGTCCGCCAAATAACTTTTTTTTTTTTAAACAGGGCGCAAAACATCGAGTGTAGCTTCGGCTGTGTGGCACGTAGCGCCGTCCTGTTGAAACCAAATGTTGCCAATATCCTCTTATTCAATTTTTGTGAACAAAAATTCGTTCAACATGGCCCGATAACGATCGCCATTGACTGTAACGGCCTCTTTCTTGTTTTTATTCAAGTTGTTGTTGTTCGTTGTTCAAGCGTATACACAACCATATTCGTTCAGCGGAAGAATAAAACTAATTATCTGTTAAATCAGACATGAGCTAAGTGTTACCATTCGCGAAATAAGCACCAGTTGAAAAAAAACGTTAGATGGCGGACCCTATATTAGAAAGCGTTTTAAGATAGTGGGCAATTGTGTAAAAGTACTTAACTGCTTAACCATCCATAACCTACGAAATCCGTGTTTGTAAAGTAATAACTACTTAAATTATTTGTCAACCGAAAATGTATGATCAACTTACTTATTATATATTAGTCACGTTTATCAATATTATTTTGATTATTTTGCATTAAAAAATTAGAATAAATTTGGTTAAAACTTTTTTTTTCTTTATTCTCATTTATAATATTTTATTATGTTATTAGTCGTGTGGTTAGTATGTTTTTATTAATCCATTTTCACCTCATATTTTCAATGTTTATTTTACACACCCAAATTGTGAAGTGTAATCTGCTCAAATTGATCAATTCTTTCCAACTTCTGGCTATAAAAAATGACATCTCATATCATGTCAATGACGACCCCATTTAAACTCATATAATTCCATACATGTGTGCTCGGTTCCCATTTGATTTGCACGTAAAAACCCATCTTAGTGCAAATTATGTATTTTCAGCTCGACTTAGCTCGTAAGCGAGCTGATAGATTCTCTTTCGAGTTGGCTATCTGGTTAATTTCTCATCTGTGGGCACGTCTGTCTATCTCCCGTGATTTAACGATCATGCACTGTGCAATTTTGGTGTTTCTCGGACATTTTTGTACACGATTTTTTCCAGTTAAACGTTAAAAATCGCTGTAAATCAAGGGTATATTTCCAAATTTTATTCCAGTTACAAAGGATTTAAAAAAAGCCTTTCTTTGGTGTACCATGGTCATGATTGCAAAAAGCTCCGTAAATAGTTGTACGAGAAACTAAACGGAGATTTACTTTTAGAGGAAATAGTGTTTTCACAGCGCTTGTATAAAATGGGGCCCTAATGGAAAATGGCCCAAAAAAAAAATTTAATGAAAACAACAACAATGATTATTTATATGAATTGAGGCTATATTTCTGAGCCCATTTTTCATTTTGTTTGACGAAATATTGCATCTCTTAGTTTGCGTAATAAAAGTGTTAAGTAGATAAGTACTCAAAATATTATAAGGATTAAGCTACCAGTACGTGGATGGCACAATGCGCGGGAAAAATAAATTTCACCTCTATTTCCAAAAGATATGGCGAAAAGCACCTAATCCGAACTTGGCAAGGAAGTTACATAAGCTGGACCTACCGCCCGCGCAATGAATTTTGGCTTTGTCACTCACATTCATTCAGTCCACTAAAAGTACCTTTGTGCCAGTTAAATTCTCAATTCAAGTACTTGTAAGTTAAGATACACTATTCGAAAATGTAGCGTTTGAACTGTTCAATAATGACTTACCTGTTTAGCGAGATTAACGTATGATTTCTTATCATTAGGATCCAATGATGCCCACCATTCTCCTAGAATTTTCGTAATTGATCTAAGTGAATATATAAGTTTCTTAAAAAGTTATTTTCAACAAAATTAAACAGTTATTTACTAACCTATTCTCAAAATTTTTGTATTTATCCTTAACAATACCTCGGTGACGCTTGCAAAATATCAGAAATGCATTCATTGGCCTCCTTGCATGATGATCTGGTAGAATTTGTATTTCCTCGTCTTGATTCGTAACTTTTTCTTCAACCTCTGGAATCTTTATACTATTTTCTTGATTTAGTGATTTATGTCTAGTTGATATTGATGTTTCAGATGCAACTTTCGTAGCCTTATTGCACTGTCGTTCAGTTCCATTTAATATCTTAGCTTTATAATTCAAATGCTTCTCATAATCTACTACAGCTGCATCCTCTTCTTCCGCACCATCTTCGTTATTATCTTCCTCATCATCTTCTTCCTCATCTTGATCACTACTGTTACTGCTATATAAAGCTAAATCAGCAGTTTCGGAAATTTTGCCATTGCAATATCCATAACGATTCAACTTCGAGTAGTTATGGACATCCTCAATTTGGCGAAAGGCATTTTCTTGGTCCTCAGTTCGGCACATTGGCGACTTATTTGTATCACTTTTGTTGCTCTTGTTATTAATATTATTTCTATTGCTACTATTAATTCTATTATCACCGATTGTTTTATCCATATCGTTAGTGAAAGCTACGACGGCTTTTATACCATTGCCGATCACTACACCATTTAAGGCACAGTCATTGTGTACATTTTGAAACATCTTTAGATTTACTTCACTGTCTTGCAAAGAACTGCCCGGATTACAGTGAATAAATTCGTTAGACTTGACAATAAGTGGAGAATTCAACTTGGTTTCTATGCTCTCCTCAGAACTTTCTTCGATTATTAAGTTAGAGCACCCAATGTCTCCAACACCTTCAGCTGCATGAATGCCCCCCGGCGTGTAGAATGTAAACGCAGTTGTACTTTTTAATTCAAGAATCGTCGGTGCTGAATTCATTTTTGTATTATTATTATAATTAATATTAATATTATTGTAATTGTTATTATTGTTATTGTTATTGTTATTATTATTTTTATTATTATTATTTTTATTTCTATTGCTGACAGTGTTTGATGTGCTATATTCTAACATTTGTTGGTAGTCATCAGGAAGGAAACCCAATTTATTAACCAATTTTAATCCGGAACAACCTATTGTATTGGTTATCATTCTGAGTTTTCAAGTAAAACTCTGCCTGTAAATTACTTGATTCCGATTGGTATAAATCATTTATGAATCGGTTTGATGTTTTTCCATTTTCTATGGCAATAGTGTTCTGATAATTGATTCATTTATTTTATTGCCTAGTTGAAAAAAGTATATATTACCTATCAGAAGGAAAGTTGAAAACACATATGAATATAAGTTATTTAATAATATTTATATCGCACCTTCAGTGGAACATTGACGTATTTGCAAAAATGTCGACTTTTTAAAAACGCATTATTCAAAAAATTATCAAATTTAACGTTTTGCATAAACAACGAAAAATTATAATTTGTTTACACTTACGTCGTTGTACCACCCGAGTCGATATAATAAAACAATAAGACATATAAAATCAAAATGTTACAATTATCTCTGATCGAATTTTAAGACACACTTTCTTTCAACACTAATGGCCAATGGAATTTGTCTATAATTTGAAAACGACTTCTCTTCATAAATTAAACATTGAACAGCGATTGGCAATCGCTGTTTCTTTGGACTGGGCAATTATCTCGTAAGGTCCTCTCCCGAACAACTAATAATAAAATTCTTAAGAAGTTGATAGCCCCAAACCTGCTCTATGAGTCTGAAGAATTAACTTTTCCTTAAGCGGATGTAGTTAACCTTGGCGGTTTCATGAGAAAATTTCTTCGTTAAATATTTGGTTCCGTTGGCTCACAATTAGTGAGCTTTATGAACCCGAACTAATGCCTAATTTTTGAGGCGTACTTTTAAAAATCGCGTTATGATTTTCCGCGTCAGAAAACTTATATATTTTCAAACTATGACTAAAGTAAATTTTGTAGTTTAAGCCATCGTTCACACGACGTCCATACGAGCTTTTCACGATTCGGTTTTTTCGAATACGTGGTAACAATTCACACGATAAACGTCTTAGGCTATTTGATTTTTTTTAAGTATGTATACATTCAAATCCACGAGTGAGATCCTGTTATTTGGGTGAATAATAAGGTAAAAGCATAAGCACAAGATTTCTCGAATCGTAGTGACATATTCGGTCTGTATACGGAAAAATTCAAAATCACGAATACTGGATTTTACCGCATAAGCTGGGTGAACTTTATACTAATACTTATTGTTGAATATTATACTACTATTTATTAGAAAAATATCGACGTTTTAACGTAGGCTAATAATGATATTTTAAAATGTTATGCCAATTTTAAAATTGGTTCAAAAAAGCAATTGAAATAGGGAACAAAAAGAGAACACAAAGAAGAGGTTTTTTGGAAACCTTATGTAAGGAGATGAGAAGTCGAAAGAGACGGCCACATATTCCAACGAAAACGGCCGCTCTCGTTCAGTATTGGTTCTGAGCCCCTCTAATGATTTAACGTAGCTCTAAAGGTATTAAATCACACGTTCTACGCAGCCAATCGACAAGATAATTTTTTTGTAAAGCGCGTTCATATGATTGGGGTGACAATAGTCGATTGTTACTCAATTAGAAACAATTTATCATTAATACCTTGCCCATGCAATACATTTTGCCATTGTTTTTACTGAATGTTTTGACATTAATAGTTTGGTTATTGGCTTTAAAAACGGGTCGCTAGCACTGCCGATGCGTCATAGAGACATTTTAGACACTGTCTATCCACAAAATAAAGAAGGAAATAAAACCACAAAGCTTATAATAAAACTAAGAGAACAATTTGTTGAAGAGCCAAAACGAATTTCCATCTTGCCTTCACTACACTCATCTTTCATATGTGGTCTGCCTCTCTTCGCTAACCACCACATAAAATAACTCTTATTATCTTATAAACCTGTTTCAAGGAAATATATTGAAATTGAATCAACTGTAGGTAGACACAATTCAGTCTCTCTATTTCCCCTATGTAATAAGTATAGAGCCACTCTTGCATCTTTTTACTCTTGCAAACATTTTTATATGGAACAAAAAGACGCGTCTTTTTTTCTGTCGGTTAGCTTAAAGAAGACTTGAAACTTGACCAGACTGATTGTAGTTCTGTTTAATTTTTGGATGGCTTACTGAAACATCAAACAAAACCAAGTTTGCGTTTGGAGTGAATGCTTTAATGAGGTCTCAAAATTTAAAGGTTTTGCTGTCAATTTAAAAATTTTCATTTACAAGACCAAATTTTAGAAATATGTCAGTCATTAATAGGTTAATTAATGTGCGCCTTTACTCTGAATGGTTCTGTTTTGTAAGAGCGTATAGGTACTTCCAGTGTAGGATCTAAAGACTATTTTCTCCAACCATTGTGTGTGCGAAGATATATATTCGGAAATATTCTTAACGGCGGTCGAACAGACTTCCGCAAGAGGTTGGGCACCGAATAAAAACATTTGAACCTGGGACCCCTCGCTTATTAGTCCAACACATTTAACCAAAAAGGCACTGTGCTTATACTCTGAATGGAACAACCACTAATTTGTTTAGTAATATACAAGTAATATGTCTATATGATATTCTCTTCCCTCCTTCTTTTAGCGGTAATTTTCAATCTCTGAGTCGCAATCGTTTTAATTCGAATAGATTTCAAACTCTCGTGAAAATTCTATAAAGGTTTTCCTAACAATCGCCATTTCCCTTGATATATGCGAGTCATTTCAACACATCACCAAAAATTAATTAGTTTTTCATCTCGTTTCGTGCGCTAGTAGTTAACTATCTGTACGTACCCACACTTTACCAGCCGTTTGTGCACATACATACATGATAACAAACCAATTATTACGTATATTGTGAACGTGTTTTTTAAGATTCGGAAGTAGGCAAGTACCTACCAATTCATTTTGTGTAAGCCTATAAACTACCTACACTGAAAGTTCAAATGAATCTGATACAAATTATTATTTAATGATGATCACACTCTTTTTCGTTTGCAAACCATTTCAAAGTCAAATCTTATGTAAAGTAGCCACTCAGAGAAACCATGAACTTACTCAGTTCAGCTGATTTTGGCGTCTCGTTGAACCACCACAAGTCCACAACGCACGAAACTAAGCAACATAACAAAATGAACCTGTGCAAAAAGCTTCACTTTTAATAACGAATGTGCCTGTTTGTGATAAGAAAATGCTAACAAAATATTAGAACTTTGGCTGGTTAACTGTAATGTGGATGTGCCCCTGTGGTTTGTGCTTGCAACAAAAAAGCTTCACTCCACTGACACACAAAACTATTTCTGAATGAACTATTGAATTCTTTTCCTGCTATTATACGCTCTCCCCCAAACATTGCGACGAACTGGTAAATAAACCACTAACACTCACCCACCTGCAAATGAATAAAAGTCATAATCAAATTTGTATATGTATCGCACACAATACAAAAACATTATATCTATCCAAACGTTCCAAATGATTCCATACAAGAACACAAAAATAGAAAAATATATCGACTTTAATGTTTGTAAATTGTTCACAATTGGATTTTTTGATTATGATTTCGTTTTAATTATGTATTCATGTATTTTTAGATCAAAGAAACTAATTTTGGTCTATAAATCAGTGCACACAACTCAATCAAAGACACATTCAGAATGTTTATTTCGGATTTATACGAATCTAATCAGACAATTTTCTCTGGAGTAACTTTCGTTTTTCAAATATGAAGTATGTTCCTACATACATATTATGTATATTTTGTTGAATGAATTATTTGAGTTAGGTCACTTACTTCAATGGCGCACAAACGACTGATTTAAGCAGAATTCGATTTCCAGAAAAGAATTAACAATTTTAATATTTCTTAAGAGTTTCGTTGCAAATAACTAATATTTTGTTATTTTATTGAAAATAAACTGAGATGTCCAACAACACTTTCTGCTTGTGTCACTGTTGAATGCGAATAAGCTACGTAGTTCATTTGCTAAGTGGGTATACATAGTGAAAAAGTTGTTTTAAAATTTAGAGCTTTTTCTGCTGCGAACGGTGCTGCCAACCCAAAATAGAAACAAAGAAGTTAATGCTTGGCTTAATGTATCTATCGCATCTACGCATGTAAGATTTTTAATAAAGACTTCATCATTATTATATACACGCTTGTTTTTATACAGCTTTGTGTGATAGCTCCCTAAATTTAGAAGATTATATTATCTACATTTGCTTTGAATAATTGTTTATGATTTCTACAGGCGCAGTTTGCTTTCGACTTTAATCTGGATTCGATTTTATAATTAAATAACTGGGATCACAAACAAAATTTAAAATATATGCATTCAAAATGATTGTCGGTGCATTTTCGACAATTTGTTAGAGTTTATTTATCCACTACTTTCAGCTCTATTTAAAAAATTATTTCCAAATCCTAATAACGTTAAAATTGTATCTTTCTAAGCAAAATTATAAGGGAATAAAGAATAAGTGAATACAAAATGAGGAGTGTTATTATAACTTTGAATTTAACTTAATTTATTATAATAAAAAAATATATTAATGAGTTCATTAAGATATGTATCATTTTAATACATTAAACTTGATTCCAAAAGCTTATCACAGTAATACAAGAAATTGTTAATTGTGCTAATTAAGACACAATATGATGCATACATAGTTCCGGCAGAAAAAATTAAAATTTAAAAAAAATAGTGTTGATTCATGCTCCGAAATATATTTTTGTTTTCAAATAGAAACAAATTATCTTAAAAAAATCGAATTAGTAACATACTTCATATCATCAAAAAGAACACTGACAAGTTTATTTCATTACTCCCAAAAGGCTAAATACTCTGTGTATGTTAAATATTGTCTAAATATATTGTTAAGAATTTTTGAAGAAAACAACATTTTGAAAACAAAAAAAAAAACGCTAATAAAAAGTAAATATGACATACAACTTCGTATGGGAGATTTGTTAAGGAGTTCAGTGCCTACATATTTTGGAAATCGTAGGCTATTAGAAATAATCCTCCGACAGCAACTTAAAGCCGGTCATAGATATATATGCACCTGCTTCGCTGTTTTGCATTACCTTTAACTTCAGTAGAGAGGATCAGAACTTATGTAGTGTTTATCTTTTATTTCGTCGTTTTCATAGGACCAATTGCGATTATAATGAGTCCAAAACCATAAAATGTATAATCTAAATAATCATGTCGCAATAACGTGGCTTATCTCTGTTTGTGTTAGCATTAGAATACATAATTCTTATATTAATTTTTTGTATGTTTTGTATTATATGCATGTACCTTAGTCACAAGAATCTGGTATTACTTTTTTTGCCGGCAAATGTCTTCTCTTCGACGGTCATCCTAACGTATCATCCAGATGACATCCTGACGTCACTATAACGTTGAATTTATCCTAAAGCAGTCATCCGGTCTGAAATAAACAAGTTTTCTGACGTCAGCATGCCATCCGGATGACAAGTTTGGATGACCGTCTGATCTAGCAAACACATTTTTACATTTAAACGTTTCCTAGTGAGGATACTGCTAAATCGTCATAACTTTTGATGCTGATCCCAAATATTAATGTACTTATAGGTGTCTACGACAAATATTAAGAGGTGTTATAAACCATGTTTCAAAATAAATAAGCCCTTGAAATAGTGTATTCAAATCTAGAATAGACATAAGGATATGGGAAGAATTGTGCAGTAATAAATATATATGTGTGTATGCATACACATTATTTAAAAATGTTACTATTGTGTTTAAATAAATATATATACAGTCATTTAGATTAATAACAGCACAAGTTTATAATGCAGATACTTTCCCAGCCTCAAATTACATTACGTATACATATAAAGGTAGACGAGCCCCGCGCTAGTCCACTCTTTTATGTTGGTCATGTTGCTTACGTGATATCCCCCCTTTTTAGTTAAAAAAACTTTTCCCGAATTGATAGAAAAGTGTACACTTAAAAAAAAAGGATTAATAATTGCATTGTGGTTAAAACTTCAACTTAACCATTGAATTATAGGTTATGTCTTCCGATCAAATATATTTTTCTTAAGAAATTATATTACCTACATATGTTTGTTTGTTAATATCATGAATTCATTCACAGCCAAAACAAATCCTAAGACATGTTTAATACATCATACTGCCACCCTAATTCTTTGTTCAGTGTCAAGAGTTATTAACAAATTATAAGATTAATTATATTAAGTAAATCATAGTTAAATAATGCTTATGCGATTCATAATATGGTATCATTAAACAAGTATTTAGCTTACATATGGCAGCTCCTCCAATAATGAAAGCTTTCTGTTCGGTGGGTAAATCACGAAGTATTTCTTATATTGTTGGTATAGGTTTTAGTTTGCTTACGTCTACGTTCCCACATTCAAACAAAATTACTTTACATGAAGAGCTACAAAGTAAACGGTGTCAACAAAGCCAGAGAAAACATGAATGTTACGTGTATGTGTTTTAAACTTTCCATGTTTCTCTCAGAAGAAAACAAGACTATTCTTTGCCACATACAACACATTCAACCCCAGAGAGCACTTTTTTGACAACTATATGTAACTTTCAAGGCCGTTTACATAAGTGTATATGTTCCACATCCACTACGCTCGCTTCCTAATTTCAGGGTCACGTCGATTTGATTTGATTCTATTTTATTTGCTCTGTTTTGTTCTTCAATGTTCAATACGGTGGTAAATTGCAGTGAAAAGGGACGTACAAGGAATGACATATGCAAAGCACACATATAAATTAAATACATACCTACATATGCATAATAATTGCAGCGCAATATCTTAGAGTACAGATACTATTTACAGTAGATTAAATTTATTATCATCACTTATAATTTCATATTGTGATATCTTGTATCGCTCGAATTTCTGTCAGATAAAATTTAATTATGCTTTGAGTTTGGTTTAGTTTAATAAACTAATAAATTTAGGTTGGTACATTTTTCACGCCTTGTTTGAAACAATAAAAGAACATACTTATCTCTTGATACAACTTCTTTTTATTCCCAAGGACAAAATAACTTTACCAAAACTTTGTAACAGTCATAGACGTAGATATTTATCATCAGTTTTAATATAGAGATCTGAAATTTGGTAAATATAGTCTCTAGGGTTTCGAAATGGTTAAGTGTACTCTGTGGTACACTGCCACGCCCACAATTTAGAATAAAACATTTTAAAACTAAAGTTGACTGCGTAAAGCACTAACACCTTTCATCTTTTCGAAAAATTGGATGGCATTGGCCTCCTTCCCAAACCACTCTCTCGACCCGTGTGCTGTAAATATTTAAGTTATTGTGTACTTGAGCACTCAGTGCGCTATAAACTAAGTATGGAAGAAAATTGCATTTTTGTAATGAGATCAAAGAGAAACAATATATTTTCTAGTTAAATCTAAATTATGTAGTCCTACATCAAAAAATACTAAAATTAAATTTCGTGTACTAAGGCATTGTATGCCCTAAAAATCATTTATTTCTTGCATGTAATCGACCAATATCGATGTTAAAATTTGATTTAAAAATATAAAATATTAATATTATTATCTCGGCATAAAGAATATATTTTTGTATATAATAATGTGGCCGATAGTGTTTTTATGCCTTTAAACATACACTTAGACCAGTATTGGTCCTTTGTGATACCACAGGGATCGGGAATAAAGCTTCACCCTACTCGTTGAACTAATTTAAGCTTCTGACGAAGCGAAGTAGACATTTGATGTCAATGTTTGTGAGATCGCATATGTCTTCTTCGAAGAAAGCTCCGAGATTGAGCTTGAGATTCCTTTTCCTGGAGAGAGCAGGGCATGCACAAAGCAGCCCTTCCTCCTCCTCTTCGTCCATAGAACTGCTGCAAAAGTCGTTTGAGAAAGCACAATGTCTTGTTGCATGTTTAGCTATAAGGCGGTGTCCAGTGATGACACCTACAGTAGTGCTAATGTTCCGTCTGCTTAGAGAGATCAAATTTATAGAGCAAAATGTATAATCTAAAAAATCATGTCACAATAACGTGGCTTATCAGCCCTAGCGATATTTTACAGGTAGCGAATGGTATACACATCTCTCCTTTGTCAGGTGAGAGAATCTTTGACCTTACTTAGCCCCTACAACTCGTCAACTTTAGAACTCGAATAGGGGTATGAGTTCAACAGTCACTTTCTTTATATCGATTAAGAAGCCGCACATTAAAGGAATTTGTCTGCTATCACAAATGAAAACGATATCTCACATCTTGGCAATCACTGTTTCTGCGGGATGAGAAATCAGCTATGTAACAATGACCTCTCTCAAATAGCGAAAACTCTATATAAAACTCTATTAATCGCAGTCGCCTTATATTAAGTGGGTGAAGATTATCATCATTTTAAGAAAAATTATTGTTAAGATATTTGGTCCGGTTTGGGTTGAAGGGTTCTGCAGAACAGGATTCAACAATGATTTCTACGAGCTGTTTTTGAGATAGTTTTTTGGCTTTGGCGAAATTACAAAAACACAAATCTTAATGACCTAATTTTTTTTTTGTGTTCGAGGCGTTTCAATTGAGGAAATAATAATTCATTTCGTCTTATGCGTAGTTCCCGTGATTATTATCAAAACATTTATGTATATCTCCGTGTTTCTCTAAACAGTCTTCCGTCTAAAAGTATGTATTTTTCTTTTAGGAATGTGTTTTAAGAAGATTAATTTACTAAGAACTACGTCCATTTAAATTATATTACAGTCACCGACTATACTCCGTATAAGATCTTAAAGTATAGATCAATTTATATCTACTGCTCTTCCAAGTAAGAACCATGTCTCAATCGTCTAATTGACTTTAAGAAAGGCTTCGGACGTATAGAAAAACACAATACTAAATAAATTGATAAAATGGAACATTGTTCCAAAAATGTTCTATTTCATCAAACCTTTGTGCATCCAGTGTGGAGCAATAATATCCTTAAATAAAAACAAACACCTGCACATTTGTAGAAAAATAAGTTTTCCAAGTTTTAATATTGTAATGAGTAATATATACATCGCAACTGCTAGCTGCTCTAGTATTCTTGGAATATTGGTCAATGAAAAACTTAATTTTAAAACCCATTCTACTGTACTGAAAAAAAAATTAGCTAAGGGCCAAGTTAAAGCTATCATTGAAATGCATCATTGGAACAAATCAGTGGAACTGATATTTAAGTTTTTTGACAAATGGGATATAGCAATTATTAAAAAATTTCCTGTCAGTGAAATGAAAGAGATCTAGTTTGTTATGGTCGCTGACGGGAGAAAAACGCAAATAAAAATTTAATCGGGAGCAAGTGAATCTGTGTTACAATATTATTTTGTTGCATTACTTAAAATTTCAAAAGGTAAAACAATCAAAACAAGAAGATTTGAATACAAAACAAAACAAGTGAGGTTAGAATTGATCATTGAAAGAAAAACTGATAGACGAGAACATAAACAGAATCGAACACATCAGTGGAACGATTGTGTTCCAAATTGTAGAAACGATTATCAGCTGTTCATTGAAATCGATTTCTATCAGTAAAATAATAAAAATAGACTTAAAGAAAAGTTTAAATCATAACTAAGTAATTTTGTTTGTAAGAAAATTCTATAAATGATTAGCCTTATTTTGATACCATTAAAAGCCGGTATTGTTTGCTTAGTGGTATTAAAGTACGAAATCAAAATTTTCAATGATGGATTTCAATGATAGCTATAACTGTCCTCTTATAGACTGAATATCTTAAGATATCTCTCATTACTTAATAGTTATGTTCATACTAACACTCTTATCAACACAACGCAAACTATTTTCGTATCCACAATCGAATACGGGTTAACAGTATATGGCAAGTACGCTTCATCAAACCTAAAAAATTGCATCCTACCTATACCTACCAGCAATTAAAACAAGCTTAAGATCGTTCCGGACTACTCCAATCAAAAACATGATGACTGAAGGAAGCTTTAACACAATCGAAGAAAGAATAGACTTAGTAACATCTCGTCTCCCCCAAAAATATGTGAAACATACACTTCGCCAATTCACACTGACCTTTAATAAGTAACATCTGGGACAACATTATCAAAGAGTAACAAGTTAAAACTGATCTTGATCCCAGGACATACAAATATTCAAGACAACGAATATGCAGATAAAAGAGCGAAAGCCATCTCCATATGTCCCAACACAAACGTAACCCATTACCACCCCACAAAAAAGGTCTTGGAGAAATTAATTAATGCAAATTGGCTTCTCAAAAAGAAAGTATGTTGGAGCAGATATATGCACCGCTATGCCACAATCAACCCAAACGGTATTCCAACAACATATCCGAAAGATACTACGGCCATCATGAACAGATGCTACCTACCTTGGATACACTTGGTTAAATCATAGCTACTTACTTAGGAACGAACCTCAACCAATATACATACCATCTTTGCAAAACAAATAATTTTCTAACTATCCAACAAATAAGAACAGAAATGCCGGAACTTATATTTACAAAGACTATCTATCTATATCTATCTCTTTTTATACCCTATCCTAAGGGTATATTAATTTTGACACATAGTTTGTAACACCCCTTAATATCCGTCGTAGACCCATAAAAGTATATATATTTATGATCAGGACCAAATCCTAAGACTATTTAGCAATGTCCGTCCGTCCGTCCGTCCGTCCGTACGCAATTTTTAGGCCTTTAAATTCAAGCTAGAAAGCTGAAATTTGGACCACATACTCCCTAGGGCTCCGAAATGGTAAGTGTAAAATTTTTTTGAATACGCCCACTGCCACGCCCACAATTTAGAAAAAACCGATTTAAAGCTACAGATGGACAGATAGAGGGTTATAACCTTCGCAAGATATGTAGGCACTGCCCTACTTTATAAGTTTGTCATATAAAGTTTTTTGCCAAATGCTGTTTTCTTCGATAATTTTCATAGAAACCGAAAAAAAATGTTTAACAAGATATTTAGCCAATATTTTTTCCAATATATCACCCACTTTTTGGGGGCGTTTTTTCAAAAAATGTGTTTTTTTTTTCTAAATTTTATAGAATGAAATAAAATGCTATCCATCATCTTCTTAAGGTTTTTTTTGGGGCATATATGGATAGGGATAGGGTATCATACTGTTCGCTCCAAGCGGACTGTAGCGTTTCCTTATGTTTTAATTTTTTTTTTACAATATTTATACAATTGTTTTTTTTTTTTTTTAAATCTAGGATAAATCTAATATTGTGCATACACTGATGGGGCTCTGCGTTGTGCAAATGTTATTTATTATTACATTTTTATTTAAAAAATAATTTATGAAATTTATTTACATTCTTTATTGATTATTTATCGTACAGCGTGAGTGGCGCCGATGGTCATTGGTGTGGTTTGTTGGGGTGGGTTGAAGATTTAGTTCGTTGGCTTGGATTCTTCTTGGTGTTAGATGTTGTGTCAGTGTTTCCATTGCTTTCCGGAAGATGTCAACCACGGTTGTATCGCGTTCCAGCTAACAACCACGTCCAGCTCCAGCAACCACGTCTTCGAATGAATCTTGGGGATAGCAATCCTGTATTAATGTAGGCTCTGAAATTATATGAATCAAAGGTTTGGGATGGGATAGGATATTGCGCATCATTTTAATTTTCGTTGAAAGCAAGAACAGATTTTGGCTAATGGGGATAAGATTGGCGGCTTTATATAGGACTTCTGTTCTTTAATAGTGGTTGTTGTGAGGGTTTCGGTAGAGCGAAGTACAAACTGTAAATGTGTGACTTGACTCTACATAATGCAATGTTATGGCAAGGGGAAGAAGAGTAGGTGATGAAGTTATCTGCGGAAAAGAAGGGGTTCAGTGACTAGGGACTTTTTTCCAACAATTTGGTTTATTTTCTTAAGGTGCTGAGTCAATTTGGTGGTTACTCAAATTTGAGGTAGAAAATGGGATGTTGTCTCTTAATTTTTCCGTTAAGGACTCTAGAAACGTTTCCCAGTTTATTTTGTTCAAATTGGTAAAAAGGTCATTGGGTGCAATTAAGGCCTGAATACTGGTTCTTAATCGGATAATGGCTAAATGGTCAGAATCTGATAACATGGTCTCACATCTATAATTCACAAGATGTGGAATTTTATATAAATACAAGATTAGGGGAACATATAAATAAGTCAGGGGTGCAAGGGAACGTGAAGTGAGGCAGAGAGACTATCTCGAAAGAGTGTTCGTGGGAATTGACTTGGAGCCAGTTGGCTATAGCCATACCAGGTGGTGATATTTGTAAGTCCATCCAAAAGGTGTGGCGAGCATTAAAAACACTATCAATTATAAATTGGGTGTAGTTTCGGCAAAAATTGTGAAGAACGTCAAGGTCATACTTAATGTCTGAGTTAGTAGCCGCATATTAGTTGTAGAGAAATATTAGCATAAGATTGTTATTATTCTCCAACGGGATTGCTACGCAAGTAACTTTAAAAGTTCTTAAACCCTCTAATTCTTTGGGTTTTGTTTGGAAAGAAGACCGGACGAGAACCGCAGTACCGCTTTCGCCGGGTACCTGCTTTTCTCTTCTGAAAAGACATGATAACAGAAAATGACTTACCCGGAATAACCATGGAATTGATTGCTGTGGTGTTTACATCTTTCTTCTTAACACTTTGGTCTTCCTTCTCGCGCTTCGATGCTAGGACTTTTTTATATGCTGGGCATCCTCGGTAGTTCGCTGGGTGGCATTCTGTCTTGCAAAGTATGCAGTACGGCTTTCCTTCCTTCTCGTCCGTATGTTTGCACTGACCGGGCTCATGCTCGTCATTGCATTTGAAGCAACTCGGCTTCATGTCGCAGTTGATACTGACATGGCCAAAGCTTTGGCAATTCCGGCATTGTGTAACTTCGTTGGGAAGAAGCCTTCTGTAAATTATAATTGCATGTTTATTTTGTATAATTTTGAAAGTGCAGATATCCGTTAAGTCAGTTAAAGGTAATGTTTCATGTTCGTGTTTTGTGATGTCTTGAATATTTTTGATAAAGGGTTTTTCTATGAGGTTGGTTTTTTGAATAGAGATAAGACTGACATTTTGTGGTCTAATCTGGGATTTCATCATGGACAGGTTGACAAATGAACAACGCTTGCAAATCGTGCAAATTTATTTCTAAAATAATGGTTCAGTTCGCGAAGTTTACCGCCAGCTCATTTTGGGTCGAATGGCTACGTCAACAAGCAAAATTGCCGCATTTGGAGTGAAGGGAATCCACATAAGACCCTTGAAACGCCATCAAATCCACAAAAACTGACTGTTTGGTGTACTCTATGGCATGGGGGAGTCATTGGGCCATACTTCCGAAATGATGCAGGAGAGTCAGTTACCGTTAATGGAGACCGGTATAGAGCCGACTATTTTGTTCCCGAATTGGATGGCATGAGTATGGATGAGATGTGGTTCAAACTAGACGGCGCTACATGCCACACTGCGCACGTCCCAATCGATTTATTAAAGGGAAACATTCGATGAGCGCATAATTTCGTGGAATGGACCTGTCAACCAAGATCGTGTGATTTGACACCATTGGATTATTTTCTTTGGGGATATGTGAAGTCGCTCGCCTACGCCAACAACCCAGTAACATTAGGGGCTTGGAAGCCAACATTCGTGGCGTTATTGCCGACATACAGCCCCAAGTGCTTGAAAATTGGATTCGATTCTTAACCGTACAACGCGAATGTGGAATGCTCTACCACGCTCTGTTTTTCCTACGCATTATAAGTTACGAACATTTAAATCCAATCGGTTTCTCATTTTCCTAATCTTTCACTTCTCTAATGCCCGCACTGTGTTACTTCATTTTAAGGGTATCCATGTTATTGTCTGAATTATGTTCTTAAGATCGGTTAGTGTTAGTCTGTTCATATGTCTTGTCATTTTGTCGCGAGTGTTTCCTTCTATAACTTGTATGGATTTAGTTAATTCTTTTGGAGCCTCAAATATTTCTAAGTTAGTTAGGAATTGCTTATTGTTATTATCGGCTCTGATAGTTAATTTGTTATCAAAAGGAAATCGTCATGCTATCCGCTATCCATTTCTATGCAGTTCCTAACTCATGAATTCCTCGGACCTGAAGGGTCCCTGCCTGAGATACGGCTGCCTTCCACTCTCTGCGAACCCGAGCACGCTGCTTCCAGTTGTCCAGACCAAGCGCTCTGGCATCCGCGATGACTTGGTCTTTAAAACGAAGGTTAGGTCTTCCTTGTCGTCTCGAACCTAGGGACTTGGCTGGACCGTTGTTGTCCATTCGATCAGTGTAGCCGAACCAATGTAGTTAACGAGTTTTGGCTTTTCGGACTACATACACATCTTGGTGCAGCTCATAGAGTTCGCGGTTGTATCTTCTCCTCCATTCGCCCTCCTCGCACACAAATATCCGTGAAAGGATTTTTCTTTCAAAGGATCCCAGTATTAACACTCCTTTCCTGCTTATCGTACAGCACTCAGCGCCGTATATCAGAACTTGCAGGATAAGGGTTCTGTAGAGCATAAACTTTGTCCTTCGAGTTAGGAGTTTAAAACCCATTTGTTTTGCCAAACCGAAGTAGCAGCGGTTTCCTAGGGTAATTCTTCGATGGATCTCCACTAGGATGTCATTTGTGGAGTTGATGTTTACCCCGAAGTAGATGCACTCCTTAACTGCCTCAAAGTTGCTGCTATCAACACTGACATTTTGTCCTTGTCGGTGGACCGATAATTTTTTGTTTGCTGATAGCAAATATTCGGTGTTGTCCTCATTCACTTCAAGGCCAACTAGTTTCGCCTGTTCTTCAATAGCCGTGAAAGCCTCAATCACGGCACGCTGGGATCGACCGATGTCTATATCGTGCGCACACCCCAGCGGTTGGACTGATCCGTTGAAGCTAGTGCCTTCCGTGTTGACACCTGCCCTGTGGACTATCTGCCCAAGCACAAGATTGAAGAAATCACGTACGTGCCGATTAGTGTGTTGCAGAAAGGTTTGAGACGTTCACACAGTACGTTGGATAGGATCTTATATGTGACATTAAGCAGGGATATGCCTCGATAGTTCTTGCAAGACATAGGATCGCCTTTCTTGTAGATGGGACATATGGAGCTGAGGTCCAGTCATCGGGCATGCTTTCCTCCACCCAAACTTGGTTGATGATTTGGTGCATGCGCCCTACCAAAACATCACCTCCGTATTTGAAAAGTTCTGCAGGTAGACCATTGGAGCCGGCGGCCTTGTTGTTCTTTAGCGTTTTATAGCTATGCTAACCTCTTCTATACTGGGCGGAGGGACTGGTTCTTCATTGACTGGACGCGGGTTCTCTTCTTGCCCCATCACTCTCTCTACATTTTGTCCGTTTAGCAGCTGCTGGAAATGCTACTTAAATACATCTACTATTCCCTGCGCGTCGGTGACTAGGTTTCCATCGCTGTTACGAAGAACCTGTGTTCAGGTCTTAAAGCCAGCAGCCAGTTGCTTGGTTTTCTTATAGAACTTCCGGATGTTGTTTCGGTCGCGGGACTCTTCGATCTCCTTGAGCTGGGAGACTGCGTGCTCTCTTTTGTTTCTACGCAGGATCTTCTTCTTCTCCCTTCTTCTGGCTCGGTACTCTTCCCTTACTGCCCTTCGGTAAGTGTGCACGTTCAAGATGTTGGATGCGTGCCTCGCATCGATTAGCACATGGTCGATTTGGTTGGCGTTTCGACCGTCTGGAGAGCGCAAGATTGCTGTGTGGATCCTTAGTCGCGGAAACCTAGTGCTACTTATCACCGTATTACAAGCTGCTGCAAAGTCCATTAGTCAGTAGCCGTTATCTGTTGTCGTTTCGTGGAGGCTATGCTTATCAACTTATCCGCCGAAGATGTTTTCCTTCCCGACTTTAGTATTGAAGTCCCCGAGTACAATTTTGACATCGTACTCCGGACAGGCTCCGCCCAAGAGGTCATAGAATTCGTCCTTGATAGGGTCCTCAGCCTCGTCGGTAGGGGCGTGTGCACATATTAGGCTTATTTTTTGGAATGTAGCTCTAATGCGGATTACAGCCAGGCGATCACTTATCGGCTTGAAGTCCATTACTTTGGATATAAGCCGATTTCCCACGACGAATCCGCATCCTAACATGTGCAATCTTTTGTTACAACTGTAATATATGTCGCAATTTTGTCTTTTCATTGTACCTGATCCTATCCATCTTATCTCCTGCATCGCGGTAATGTCGGCCTTGTACCGCGAGAGGACAGACTCAAGTTTTTGAGTAGCACCTGGAGTGTAGAGTGTCCGCACATTCCAGGTACACACTCGCATGTCCGTTAACGTTCCGGGTCTATTTTGCCTTTGAGGTACATTTATATCCGAGGCTGCCATAGTCTCTCACATAACTAAATGTTTTTGACATGGTCGGGAAGATACCCGATGGCACAACCCCCAACCTGGAGGGCCAGGCCCTGTTCTTGACCCGTTGACCCATCAAGGGCTTATCCGCCACCAACTCTTTTCCAACACCATGGCTTAGTGCTGGCTATCCCTATAAACCTGGGCTTCAAATAAGTCGAAGCAGCTCATATAGGGAGATCACTTGTTCCACCTAACTGGAACTGTGGACGCCGACGTTGATCCATCCGTAGAATTCGTCCGCCGCCGTCCGGAAACAGGAGAAGTGCCTTAGTGAGCTGGCACTCCTCCCCCTTCTCTCGTCAGCTGCCACCAATGACCTTCCATAGGGGTTGGTTAACCCATCTCCAGTCGAGGTACTAGACACCCAGCAGTCACCACGGGGAGGTGAGAAGTAGGAGTTCATGGTATTATGCTAAAGTGAGAACGCTATTAAAATATTATTTTCATATATTATATCATTTGTTAAATATGTTCTAACGTGTCTTTTTTCATTATTTCTTTTTAAAATTTTTTCTTGTTTTGGTTTTACATCTTTATGTGTTATTTAATTAAAAAGTACTTCATGAGGCCTGTTCTTTGTAATGGAATGTATGGTCTTATTGTATTATTGAGTTACTCTGAAAATTGATTCTAAGTCACTAATTAAATGAAACTCTTGTTTAAGGCGTTTTGAAATTTCAATAAGTTTCACTCAACACTTTTTCCACTTGACCATTCGTAAGGCTGTGTAATTCGTAAGGCACAGTAATAAATTTGGACGTTTAGTCTCTTTATTAAAGTTTGAAATTGTAATGTGGTAAAACCCGGTTTATTATCGACTGTTATAGTTTTCACATCTGGAAAAATTTTTAATTTAATTTTGTTTTGTCATCTAGTAGCTTGATGACCAGAAATTTTGAATAAGAATCGATACAGGTTAAAAATTTTAATTTTTGAGCAAAGAATAAGTCTGTGTGCAACTGTTCCCCCTCTCCTATTGCAAATTTCAGAATTTCTTACATATTCTTTGAATTGTTTGTTCATTACGGACCAATAATAAGAGGAATAAATTTGTTGAAAGTTTTCTTTATAACTTCCGTGATATCAAGTATGTGTTTGTTCTATTATAATCGTTTGATCTTCTTTATTTGTAATGTCTATTGGGAAATTTTTTATGTAAAAAAAGCGATTACTAGAAGTTTCTTTTAGTTTTTGTTTTATTGCTTAACGATCTTCTGGGATACAATGAAATGCAAATATTCCTGGTTGTAAATATTATTTAAAAATTGTAACATATAAAAAGTGTATCATATTCAATTACATGCCTTGTTTTGTTGAAATTTTCGATTTGTTCGTGAATAGTAAATGAAAATCTGCCTTGACTTAAGAGATATTTGCTGTTTAAATTAATTAAGTGGGTTTGTTGTTTCCTGAAAATCAACATTATGACTGCTCTCTGCAGAATGTTGAGATGCTGTTATGGAAGAGTCTTCTGAAATGTGATTTAAGTATTACCTGGAAAGTGCATCTGCAACAACATTAATAGTGCCTAGTTTGTAGAATATTTTGGTAGCGTACTCCTCAATGAAAGCATGCCATCTTTTCATTTTCGCGCTTGGATCTCTCAATCTGAACGCCATAAAGGTAGTTTCTCAAATTCTTCAAGCCCATACTATAGCGTTAAACTCTTTTTCATTAGTTGCATACTTTTGTTCAGTTGTATTTATTTAAAGTTTTTGATATAAAGATAATTAGTTTATTATCTTGAGTAATGACACTACCTATAGCGTTATTAGAGGCATCTGTTGTTAAAATGAGTTTTTTATTAAAGTCTGGTTGTACCAGTTCGATTTGATTAATTAATATTTTTATACCCTATCCTAAGGGTATATTAATTTTGACAAATAGTTTGTAACACCTCTTAATATTCGTCGTAGACTCATAAAAGTATATATATTTATGATCAGGACCAAATCCTAAGACTATTTAGCAATGTCCGTCCGTCCGTCCGTCCGTATCAACTTTTGAGGCCTTTAAATTTATGCTAGGAAGCTAAAATTTAGAGCATATACTCCTTAGGGTCCCGAAATGGTAAAGTGTTAAAAGTTTTTGAATACGCCCACTGCCACGCCCACATTTTAGAAAAAACAGTTTTAAAGCTAAAGTTAGAGAGATAGAGTGTTACAACCTTCACAAGATATGTAGGCACTGCCCACTTGCCACGCCTACTTTTTGTGGGCGTTTTTTACTAAAATGCTGTTTTCTTCGAAAATTTTTATAGAAAGCGAAAAAAAATGTTTAACAAGATATTCACCCAATATTTTTTCCAACATATCGCCTACTTTTTGGGGGCGTTTTTTCAAAAAAACATTTTTTTTTAATAATAGAATGAAATAAAATGCTAGCCATCATCTTCTTAATGCTTTTTTCTTTGGGGCATATAGGGATATGGATAGGGTATCATACTGTTCGCCCCAAGCGGACTGTAGCCTTTCCTTATGTTTTTTAATTATTTACATGCTGCAAGTCATTCTTGATCTAAATTAATTGTAATTTTTTAAGATAAATATTGGGTAAAGTTTCCATTTTCTTCAGATTTCTAGAAAACTTTACATTGTCTTAGAGTGGTTGGAACTGGGAAATTACATATTGTTTCTATTCTTTTGGATCTGTTTTTATAATATTATGTTCTATAATATATCGGAAAGATTCTACTTCTAATTTATAAAATTTTTCCAATGATATTTTCATATTTGCTATTTTTGAAGATCTAATAATTGCTTCTAAATTATTGGTGTGATCATTAATATTATCAGAATAGACAATTATATCTTCCATATACACATGACAAAATTTTCAAATAACTTCACGCCATATATGGTCCATTGCCCGTTGGAAAATACTAGGTGCGTTTCTTAGCCCAAATTGCATTCTTAAAAATTCGTATTTACCGTTATTAATGGCGAATAAGGTTTTTTCAACATCATATCTAAAGGTTTGATTACCTGAATGATGACCATTAGACTTTTATTTCATATTGGAGCTTCTTAGCTCTATTGGTTCAGGTTTCGGTAGGTTAGTATTCTTCCATTGATTTTGATCTCCAATTTTTTTCTTGGGGAATCTTAAATTATTTTGATTCCTATCGTTATTTTGTTGAGAGCTTAAGTTTCTTAAAAATTGGAAAGCGAAATGCGCTCTTTGATTATTGTATTCCATTTCCCGTACTTTTGCTAAGGCACTCGGGAAATCTTCTAGAGATAATGAAAATAGCATATTATCTAGGGGAGCATTAAACCCCGCGATTTAAAAACGTAGAGAGTTCGTCGATTTATGTTTCATCACACCGGATTTGTTAAACTATTCATCTACTACTGTAGTAGTGCCAGTTACAGTAATTTACTTTGTTTTGAAGTGTTCCGCGTCTGCTCGCATTGTAGGATTAAATTAATTAATCTCGTATTCAAGTCTGCCGTGTTTGCCGACATATCATTAAATTGTTCTATTGAGTCGTCCAGAATGCAATTATAATTTCTTTACAATATTTTTAAAATTACTAGTTTTTATGTCTTCTATTATTTATATTTTTTAGACTATTAAACTTTGAATATAATGAAATATCTTAATGTACTATCTTATTATTATTACTCTCCTGAGAAATAACTTGTTTTTGATCAGGTTCTTATTACAGTTGCTGTTATTTTTCATTCACTTATAGTTTTGCTTTTTGTTTGTTTAATTATTTCCTTTTTAATTCAGTACGGTTCACTTTTTGTATTCAGTTTTTTTCTCCTCTTTATAGGATACTTGTTTTTGTTTAATATATCTTCCTTTTTTCGAAGGATATTTTTGTTTTATTTGCTTTGTTTCTACTTGTTTCCCCTTCTAAAATACCTACTTAATTTGAATTTTTCGACGCACTTAACTCTTCACTATTAACCGAATCCTTACTTTGTTTTTTCCTTAATCATCGATTGTCTTTTTTAATACTTGATGTTTTGCGCGCATGATTTTTTTATGAATTGCCCACGTTGGGCGCCAATAAATTTATTACTTGTGGGAAGTAGTTTTTCTTAAAGTTTTATTTTATTAATTATTTTAACACGTTATCTTAAAATGTTATTAATTTATAAAAAGTCGTTGTCTATAGCAAGGCTATGCTTCTTAATAAGTTCCTATTGTTATAATTTTTCCAGGCTGAAAGCCGCTGTCCGCAGCCTTGCTACTTGGATGAGTTAAGACTGCCTCTCCAAGTATTCTTCATGGGTTTTTATATGATTTTATAGCATAGCTTGCAATAATTATTAGTCCATGGACTACTTTTTACATTATTTTAATTAAGATATTATATTACCTTTCATTCTAACTGAGTTGTATTGCCATCAGCCGAATCATAATTGTTGCTGAGGCAACTAACTTGCATCATAAGGTATCAACTTGCATAAGTTTTTATGTATAAAAGATTTTGGGTACAATTATTGTTGAATTTCATTTAGTTAATAATAAGTATATACCGCTCTACACTGCAGATATCTTATCCCTAGAATGCATAGGAACGGATTGCTCATGAACCCCACAACAACATTTGATAAATTTTTGTTTTTCTTTAAAAAATAAAGTGGACGAAATTTTAAATGATAATGGAAAGTTTAATTTTTTCAAAAACGACAACTACGATTTTGATGATGCACATTGGATACTTTTAACATAATTGTTCAAAATACAATACAATAAATTAATCAAAAGCGTTAAAACCGTTTTTAAGAAACCGAATTTAGTTTGAATTTGAGAAAATAGTTATTTGAAAAAAAAATTTAGAAAAATTTATTTTAAAAATTTAACTACACAATTGATTTGTTCAACTTAATATCGTGAAAAATATAGTAAAAATTTTCGGAATTCCCTTTATTAGTTTTTGAAATATTGGCGAATTTATAAATTACCGTTATTTTTTGGTCCCTTCGCAAATATCCGTAGTACAAAAAATGACCAAAATCCTTGGAACCATTTTGTAGAAAAATAAGTGATTTTCAACAAAAAAAATGGATTGCAGGTATCGTTATTTCAAACTGTTAAGCAAAAAATAAATAGACGCTGCGAGATGTAACCCCAAAAACCATATAGGACCCACTTTTTTGGACTTCTCTATAGTGGTAGTGTCATCCCTCATACTCAATTTGAGTTTGATCAGCACGATCGCAATAACTTTTTCTTTAGTGTACTAATGTAAACGAGAAAGTTAATATGACTTTGAATTTTTTTTGAAAACGGCTTGAACGAATCCTTGCGGTCTATCTGGTATTTAAATATAAATCTCTCATTTCGAAAAACTACACACTATAGATACTTCTTTTTATCCACTTGGAATTATTATATTTCCCTGCAGTACCTACACAAATTTAAAAACAAATAAATAATAGGCATAACAGGTCCATTCAGGACATAAAGCCAAAGCCTAACCATTATGTGTGCGAAAATGATATTTTTTGACATGCGGATTCAAATTGGAAGTTTTATTTCGGTGAATCTTCTCATTTCAGTTTATGCGTTTGGATTTGTAGTTGCAAAATTTGGTTTCAACCACGAGTTAGTTACATTTATTTCATAAAAAAAGTATACCTATTGAAAATATATGCTTTGAAGAATTATTAATGCAAGTTTTGTATTTACTTTTGCAAAATATTTAATGTACATATATTAAATCAAATTGGCTGCCTTTTACAGGTGTAAGTCATCTTTCACTGATTTAACAATTAAGCGTCTTACGTTTTATTTATATTAAACAGAAAAAGGACCTTAATTTAGTTATTTACTAATAATATGACGTACACATACACATGTACATATGTTTAGGTGCGAAAAGGCAATAATGTCGACAAACATTTATCTACACATATTTGGATATAATTCTTTAATGTTAGGTAATAAGGGCTTATGTCAAATTCTTATTCTGATGTTCTTGATTCCATTAGATATTTGAAATCTCGGAACCATTTATCTTTATCCAAGGAATTTGAAGTCACTTTAAGTTATCACATACAGAGTTCATGAATTTCACTCATGAATAAATTAATTGAATTTAGTTTAAATTTAGTTTTCTTAAAACATGCATTTTCTGACTTAAGGCCTTATTGTCCAAAAAGTGGTGAAAAAGTGGGTGTGAAATAATATTTCGCATTGATTTGTTTTTTAAGAAGAACAATGCATAAATTTCATTGTTGACTTCAAAAAAGTATTGCCTTTAGTAGTGCGTGGTTAATTTTGTATCATTTAAAAAAAAAACCTTTAACAACCGTTAGTCCACATAGTCTTGAATAATGCATACACAGATAAACTTAATGATAAACTGGTATAAATGATCCTGTTGCTCATTTAATAATAATAATTTAATTTTTTTTTTGTATACCGAAAAACATAAGTGTCGAGGTTTTTTTTGTTTTTAAACTTTCACTTTGCACTTTCGTTCTTTGAACAAGGTTGTAAAAACATTGCTCACCCTAGCATTTCAAACATTAACATTATGTTGCGGATAAGATACATTAACGATAATAATTATGCAGAAATAAGTGTATGTTCAGATGTAGCTTAATTTGTTTAAATATGTTGACAGTATCAATTCAGATCTGACTGATTCTGACTTCGGTTGTATTCGTAACGGCAGAGTATAAGATAATCAATATGTCTTCAATAGAAAACAATTTAACTAACACTTGGATATGGGTAAAAATGAATTTTGTGAAATATCAGATGAACAGACTGAGAGAATGTATCCATATAACATACTCAACAATTCTGGCTGTTTGTTGATATCGCTGTTTTTAAATTTTACTTAAAGCTTTTTGTTGTTTGGGTTATTCATATTTTTTTGTGATCTAAAAATAATGTTGGATTTGGGCAAATTATTAGTTGATTCACAGTTTATGTTTTAATTTTAATTCAATCTACTTTAATACATATATAGATAGTTTTCTAGTTACTTTAATCTTTTAGTTAGTAGGTAAAGATTGAATAGCAAAATATTCATGAGCGTATTATTTGGACTTTAACGTGACGTGACGTCAATATAAACAACAATATCTATAGGTATCACAATGTAGACGGAAAATAATTGTTTAGTTTTATTTGTATAGGTGAAAACAATAATTGCGACGAGTATGGGCAAATATGTGTACATATATATATAGATCTTAATCAATGTCAATAAAAATTTTGTTACTAAGTTTGTTAATGCTTTAAAAATGTTTTATATGTATGCAAATTGCTAAAACTGTTTGGACAATAACATCAAATGCTTTAATAAGACAACAATAACTAGCATGTAGTTGCCATTATGAAAAATTAAGAATGGAACTACAGCATGTAAAATAGTTAAATAAATATCTGGCACCCCATTCTGCAAACTTTACTGATGACTGTCAGCATTTTCAGTTCTTTCATTATTGTTGAGTAGTCAGTCACATATGACATTTGTGTTACTAAACCTCATTGTTCGTATAAAATTAAACAAGAGTGCGCACAAGAAATGCCTAGCAATAATTTTCACATATACACAATATACACATCTTGGACAACAACAAAGGACAACTCAGAAGGATATTATACATGTATTCAGTGCAACATGATGGAAATCATTTATAACCAAACGACTAAGCTTAGTAACTAAATACTACCTATTATTAAACAAAATTTATTTGTTGATACCTACTTATAATTATTTTGTAAAAATATTAATAATATATAAATTGTTGCAATATGGATGTGGGCAAACATTTGCCCCAAAAACGCCCCATTAAGTTGGCCTGGCAAAAATATTTTATAGGGAAATCATTATATTTTATATGAAATCTTAAAAATTAATAAAACTATACAGAAAAGTTAGCAAACGAATATATTTGAAAAGTGGGCTAAGCCAAAGAAATTTGAAGAGAGAAATTTATAAATATTATTCTTCTATAATATTTTCCATTTGCAACGGAAATTTTTAAAACAAACGCAATATTTATGTTTCCCCATACATAAAAGCCGTGGCAAACAACGTCGAAATTTAACCTGGTAGAGATCAAAAATTTAAAATGCGGGGCTATGTAAAATATCGACATATCTTGTAGAATGAGTATGTGTTTAAAAAATTAAACACTAAAGGCGAATGTTTACGAATGACAGACGGCCATTATGCTAGGTTAATTGGGTTAACCAGGAAGATCAAGATTTTAAACCTTGTTTCATATTATTAATATGAATTCTTTCAGAGGCCTACGACGACTACTTTACCAAAATCAAACATTTTTTGCAATCCTGTTCATTTGCATGCACTGACTTCAAATCCGCTAAAATTTGTTGGCGCTCTCTTATGGTTTGGGCGTAGCCCACTCCCAAAGTTTGAAAAATGGCATATAAAGTGCTACCAAAATTTCTTATGTGGTGAGTCCAAATTCCAAAAAATTAATTCAGTTTTATTCTTCAAAAGTTAAGTGAATTGATGAAAAAAGTTTCATTAAAATCGGTTCATAGAAAGCGGAGATATGAGCAACACATATTTTTCAAGAGTAAAACTATTTTTTTTTTTGAATTGGGCTTACCACTAAAGAAATATTGGCACCTCTTCATATGCCATAATACAAATTTTGCGAGCCATGCCCAAACGATAAGAGAGGGCCAAACAATTTTACAAATTTGAAGTCAGTGCATGCAAATGAACAGGATTGCAAAAAATTATTGATTTTGGAGAGTGTTGGCGGTAAAGTTAAATCCAGCCCTAAAATGGTAAACTAAAGGCCTCAACCCATCGAATCCGTCGGAACTTTGAAAGTTCAGTTTTTTTATTTTGTAAAATCGGCAGACACCGCCCGGCGATGGCCGATTGCCATTCCAAAAGAATGATTTTTGATGTCGGTTTTTATATTAAATTAGGACAAATCGTTTGGATATATAACATATGAGCAAAAAACATATACCCATATTATATAAATATACACATATTCTGTATTGCTGTCCGACAAAAAAAGAAAAAATGGACGAACGCAGCAACGGATTCTATAGGTTAGGTCCTTAGGCCAATCATTAAAGTAAGACATAAGAAGAAAACTAATTTCAAAAGAAATTCTCGTAAATGAATAGTTCCAATTAAGGAACGCGCATGAAGCGAACATTTGGAAATTTAACTAATTTCCTCAAACACATCTGCGGAATATGTATTTAGTTCCATTAATTCCTCCACGAAATGTCAGAATATTTCATGCAAAACTAAATAAATATTGAATCGTCAGCTCATTTTCTGGCTGCATCTTCCCTTTATAGATTCATATTGAAACCCATATATATTATATTATATATGTATGTATATTATATATTTGCCCAGCAGTAAAAGGTAAAAAGGTTTTTTTGTTTTTTTAAGCAGGAATTTTGAATACCCTTATAGTGCAGTGATATTGCGCTGGCATTAGGGTGGTGGGAAATTCGAATAAGGAAGATACGGATGCACGTTGGTTTTAACTGTCTGTAAACTGTAATGTAAAGGAGAGACAATGCATGGTAGAGCATTCCACATTCATAATGTATGGTTAATGTATGGTTAAGATTCCTTGTATTTCACTGTACGAGGAAAAAAACCCTTAAGGGCGAATTGATATGCATCCATAGTATGGCGGCTATTGCGGATGAATTGTTGAAATTGTGGAATACAGCTGGCTATTTCGTTCGAGCACTTTCGATAGAAGTAACGATAAACAACGACGGCTAAGAGGGTCAAGCGGTTTCGCAGTGTCTCGATCGCCATTAAGTTTTATCGCTGTGCAGTAGCTCCAAATATGTAATTGGAGCACCAGACCAGATATAAGCTTTATACTCAAGTTTGGGGAGATAAACGCCTTATAAATACTAGCCAGATCAGAAGGGGTGATTTATTGCATCGCTTGAGGAAGCCTATATGTGGTCATTCCAACGAAGTTCGTCATTAGCGCACATACTGAGAATGAAAAGCCTTTCGGTTTCAGCGATGCAAGTGCCTTTCATGGATAATGGCAGAGTATTGGGGTTTCGATTTAATGATAGAAGACAGTATTGCGTTTTGGAAGCATTAAATTCGACTCTATTGGTTTAACCCCACTTAGGTATGCTATCAAGGTCAGAATTAAATGAGCTTGACATACGCTGGCATTCCAGCTCCACGGCCGTAGATGAGGGACGTAAATGTGGAAAATAATATAAGAAGATAGCCGTATTGTCATCAGCGGCGGGATGGATTGGATGAGAAGTGACAGATAGGAGATCGTTGATAAAAATGAGAAAGAGAGTCGGTGACTAAACGGTGCCTTGGGAACACCAGCACCTATTTGTTGAGTTGCAGACTTGAAACCGTCCAAAACAACTTGAATTGAACGTTAAAAGGTAATTTCTAATCCATTGAAAAAAGGTTTCATCAATTAAGTGATAAGAACATTTCATACAAGCTCATAGAGGTCTGCATGAAATAATTGTTGATCGGTAATTGCTTAAATCAGCTCCTATATATATGTAAGGAAATCAGAGGCCAGTAATATTTATTTTCAAAATTAAAGGTTTTTAATGAGGTAAAACACTTATTTGGTGTCTTTAATAATCAAACGTCATTATAATTTAAAAAGCTTTACTTAAGAAAGATAAACCAATGCATATAAGGTATACGATACAGTTGTTTTGTAATCAGTTTTAACCTTCGATTCTGGGGAAACGAATAAATAAACAAGTCTGCACACTGTTCTTTATTGATGTATTTACAAAAACCCACATATTTTCAATAATACTACATAGGTTTTGATCTATTTTCTGCACTTAAATCAACAAATCATTATACTTATATTGTAATAAACATGTTATTTCTTATTACATGTCTTCTTATTACTATATTCTGGATTATCATATGTTTATTATTTTCGTTGCACTTGCAATACTCTAGCACAATTCTTTATAAGGAAAAATATAATGAAGACTTGCACAGCAAGGTTTATACTGCGCATATGACAGCACAGGTATATATGTAAGTATTTTCTAATAATAGCTTTTAAAATTACTAAATAACAGATTATGTACTTCTTATCGCTTTTTTGCATTACAACTCTTTAAAAAGCGTAAAAGTGCCCTACAGGGCTTATCAAACAAGTTGAGCAACAAGTGACTAACACTTGTGTGTGTGTGACTAACACTTATTACTAACTAGTATTTAATATGCAATGAATGTTTGTTGGAAAATCCTTTTTATGTAAAGGCGTTGAGTTTGTCAGCATTGGCGAAATTGTGTAGTTTTATAAGAGCCAGTAAGAATTGAAACATTCCAGGAAGAGTGGACCTTACATTCAGCAAATGGCCACATTAAAAGGCCCCCAATATATTTTTCTTTGTGGCAACGCTGACTTTCAATAAAGTAAAAAGCTCTATTTAAAGTAATGCTAGATAATGATTTTTATTAACTAAAAAAAATTGTTTTAATTCTAATTATATAGATACAAAAATGTTCCGTAAATAATTTGATAGCAAGTGTTGTTAATTCTAAAAAAAATATTTTAGGTTAGGGGTTATTTTGTATATACCTAAATTCTAATAATAATTACATAACATACAAGTACGTATGTATATTCAGTTCATTACCACATATATTTTTGTTTTACGTTAAATTTCTAATTTTGTAACTTCCTTTTACAACACACTGTACTTATACAGTTTTTACGCTCTTTCTTTGTCGACCATACTGCAGTGCACTTAGCCTTATCAGAAAAATAATGCATTCTAATATTGTTACTTAATCTTCTCACACCTTGTTGGAATTTCGTCGTTCTTATATTGTCTTCACACGCTTTTAAGACAACATACATTTTGTTAAATGCCTAGACTAAGCATTTTTATTGTATAAATAGTTGGACATTAAGATAAAATAACCAAATATGTGCCACGCTTTATTTCCGTGTTTCGCTGTATTCACCAACACCAGTCATTAAAATTGCGATAGAAGCATCGCAACCCGGACGTGGGCCAGACATTAATAACCGTTGAGAGCGCTGCATTAATAAAATTGACCCATGACACGACTCAACAATGTCAGTTAGCATTAAAAGATTGGGGATCGAAACGCCCATGTGGGATCTAAGGCTCCTACACATTCTAATAAAAAAATACACGTTAACACACACACATTATGGGTGCAATCTACCAAACAACCAAAATCTCAACGGTTGACACTGGTGAAGGAATCGAAAAGTGTCGGACATACCTCATCAACATTTTCATCTCTTGGCTAGAGATATTGTTCAAATAAACATACTTCAATTCTACATCTGGACAATGCAGTTCAGAACCCGTCCGTTTCCGGCAAAAACACATCCAACAAGACAAACCGAATAACTGACTCAATCAACTGAAATGCAGCCAATTCCGTCATCATCAAACATAACTAGAGTAGCTCAACATGCAAGCAACTTATCCAATAGCAACTTATCACAAACTGCAGGTGACCATACAAAACAAGGGTACATTTTCCTAAGCACCGTATTAGTAAAATTCGCAAACAATAATGGAAACAGTGTCTCCTGCCGTGCTCTCCTGGATTCCGGTTTACAAGTCAACATCATTAGAGAGAGAATGATCCGAAAACTGGAGATACCACTCAAACGTAACACAACAATAATGACTGGTATCGGACACTCAAGACGCGAGACTCATCTTAGCGCAAATGTTGAGTTAATATCGGACGTAACTGGCTTTTCAACGAGGATAGAAGCTATTGTATTGCCTCAAATAGTATCTCCACAACCCTGACAGTCATTTGACATATCATGACAGATACCAAAAAACACTAAACTGGAACATTCATTGATCTGCTAATCCGAGCTGTGTACTTCCATCAACTTCTTTGCATTGGAAAAATAAAGCTGGGAAACGAGCTCCCCGTCCCCCACCAAACGGGTAGGGTTGGTATAGCATCTGCAGTAACTGCAACGTGGCGTGTTTATGCAAAATGAGTCTCTTGAGCAAGCCATCAGCAAGTTCTGGAAGACTGAAGAACCGCCTATTTCCACATCAAAGCGCACTTTTGCAGAAGAAAAATGTGAAGAACTGTTAACCAGGCAGTCGCAAGAGACAGAATAGGAAGATTTATTGTCAATCTACCATTTTCCAATCACCCAGCAAAATTGGGCTCATACACCGATATATTCCTTAAGCTGGTTCTCTGCATTGGAACGCAAATTAGCTAAAAATTCAGAACTTAGTGTACGTTATACTGATTTTAAGAATGAATATATACAGTTGGGCCATATGACACAGATCGACTACAAAACTCTGCAAGAACTGCATTACTTTTTACCATATCATTGCGTATTGAAGCCAGACAGCAGCGGCACAAATTTCATCTAACCTGTCGCTAAATGACATTATGTATGCGGGACCAACCATTCAAAACGATCTGTGTACCATACTAATACGGTTTAGATTGCCAAAATATGTCTTAAAGGACGACGTTCAAAAATGTATGGGCGAAGAGACAAAATCTTTCAATTAATTTGGTGGAAATCGGATCCAACAAAATCCATGAAATGCTACAAGCTGTGCACAGTTACTTATGGAACAACATCAGCAATGTTCTTGGCCGTAAGGTGCCTTCAAATTTTAGCCCAAGAACATAGTGCAAGGTATCCAGTAGGTTCAAGAGTGCTGCAAAGAGACCTCTATGTTGATGACGCAATGACAGGTGCAGATAGTTTAATCGAAGCAAGGCACATTCAGCCGTAATTGAATGCGGGGTCCACTATCTATTACCAATAGCTTTCTTGCAAGAAAAAAGAGCAACTGTTGCTTTCTTCTTTCTTGTATACTAGGTTTCCAGCTTAGCTTTTTATCCAAGATTACACCCAGATATTTAGCCTCGTCAGGGAAGACTAGGCTAGTACCTTTAACAGAGGAAGGGACAATACTAGGGATTTTGTACTTCCTGGTGAAAAGGACAAATTCGGGTTTATTTGGGGGCCCAGCTCGCAACGGGTTGTTCAGCTTATAAGCTTGTTAAGAGCATTCTGAAGAAGTTATTTAAAGGTATTAAGATGCCTTCATGAGACTGCTATAGCAACATCGCCTGCATAGGCAACCACTCTACAGCCCTCCCCTTCTAGACTCGTCCTCAAGCAGTGTACAGTGCCGTGAACGATAAGTTACAATAATTTTGTGTTACGATTCGTGGTGTCAGTGACGAGAACCCAGAAATAAGCGTGGAGAAAAGAGGCCTCTTGTAGCCGTACCATTGAAAATCCAAGGACTTACGAAAAGGAAGTTAATAGAAGAAAGCCACTCCACCATTACCAGGATTCGTCAACAACTATAAAACGATGAAGTTTCTGACTTTTATTCTGTATGCTTAGTTAATAATTTATATTTTTTGTGACAGTTAATTTAAGGTTTAAAGAGACTTCATTGCTTATAGTTTAAATATAGAATCAAAGTTCGTAAGACATAAAATTGAATTTAGAGTGACAAAACTAACAAGAAAATACATACATATTAATCTAGAAATAAGTGAAAAAATTATAAAAATTTTGAATTCATAAAGTAACATTAAATATGGCTTAAGACAACGTCAAAATTAAAATTAAAGAACAAAGAAAAAACCTTTATTGATTAAGAACCAAAATATATTACCTTTGTATAAAATTTAAAAATTTTCTACTGTTAAAATCTCTCACTATGCCTGATCTACGTTCTGGTTTATCTACCGATCCCACGGACCCAAGTGCTCCTTCTCCACTCCAAACCGTTCACAGAAATCGTGAAGCCCAAATTCATCCTCCCGCTAATAATGAAACCTAAGGGATGAATGTTCGAAACCCACAAAATACGTTTTAACTATAGCGGATAATAACAATTCATTTCATTCACTGACGTCCCATACAGACTCAGCCCAGGAAGTTATATCAACTCCTGCACTCGATGTTGTCATTACGGCCATTGTAAATCAAACTCTAGATTCTAAAGTTAGGAAAGCATTAAGCCCAAACTATGACAATTTCGCTGGCTCAGACCAGGTAAACAATAGTGAACACCTAAATCGACTCGACGACATGGATAGCATCCCGGATGTTGTCCGTTGTATTAGATAACTCTTAGGCAACTCAGGAGAATACAGCTAGTAGAAAAAGAGTGTTGAGCGCATCCTCGATATTAACAAGCCCTTAATGGGTACACCCAAATATTACGGGATCTTAACCGTAATAAGAAATAAAATCGTAGGCAACGCAGACATGGCCTTGGAGTCGTACAACATTCCACTTAATTGGAAGGCAATTTCCAGGTGTTTGGCCATGCACTATGCCGATAAGAGAGAGCTAATTACTTTGGAATACCAAATGGTTTCTCTTGTCCAAGGGAATAAGACTATAGGCGAATTTTACCAAATTGTTTCCTCGCACCTCTCTCTAATTCTTAACTAACTGCCACATTTTTACTTAGCAAAACTACATGGAAATGAAAAATGGTCTGAAAATAAGAATTAAACGAAAAACTTCTCAAGCTCTAAATAACTTAGACATACAAAATGACCATATGTCCAATTCCCAGAAAAATGCTATCGATTCGCTTGTGAAAGAATGCGCATCGTTATATCTAAGCCGGACAAGAAATTGACCTACACAACAGTTGTGTGTGAAATCCGCACAACCACGGATTCTCCCATCTACACCAGGTACTCTCATTTCTAATCACTATAAAATGTTAACCTTTTCAACCTGTACTGAATCATGAAAATAAAATTACTGTACTGAATTATAAAAAAAAACCATAGGATACCCCACAAGAAAACACGAAGTTTTTATTTGCCGTAAATAATACCTTATTTTTTATGAAACTATTTGTTTGAACTATACTCACTATTTGTTTTAATGCACATTATAATAATATTTTTTCTCTCGCACCTCGGTAATTAGGAATTTGAATAACTCTTTGAAATAGCATATATTTTGCCTTGTCCTCATTCAATTCAAGGCCAACTAGTTTTCCCTGTTCCTCAATAGCCGTGAATGCCTCCACCGCGGCACACTGGGAGTATCCGATAATGTCTGTATCGTTTGCATATCCCAGCAGCTGAACTGATCTGTTCAAGATAGTGCCTACCGTGTTGACACCTGCCCTGCGCACTATCTGCTCGAGAACAAGATTCAAGAAATCACACGACATCGCATCTCCTTGCCGAAATGGTGTGCATGTTTGAAAAACCTCAGACAAGCTACTGCCAAACTGCATATTGCACCGCGTATTTTCTAGGGTCACGCGACACAGATGGATCAGTTTTCACTGTATCCCGAATTCGGCCATCCCCATGAAGAGCTGTCATATACGTACGTTCCGGCTTGAAATTTGTTTTTCTTTTCCAGAATTTGCCTTAGTGTGAAAATTTGATCTACGGGCAATCTGCCGGGCCTGAAGCCACGCTCATTGCCAGGCCAAAAACAGTGTGATTCGTGTGTGCAGTGATCAAGTTGTCATAATAAGAAAAAAAGAAAATGCGCATTGTGTTAGGGCAATCCCTCCAGTCTCACTCACTCACTTGCTGCAGCCTTGCTTGGCTATGGCAAGTGTCGGATTTGCGATTTTGCGTGCACTTGTGTGGTTGGGTAAAGCATCATCTAACGAATAGCTGGTCGCGTTGTGTAGATTTTGTTGGCAGACCAAAGCAATTCACTGTATGGGCAGTGATTTCTTTTGGAAATCTGACGTCAGGATCTACGCGGTACGGCCTAGTTAGTCAGTGTCGGAGTTGAGTCTTTTGTGTTTGTTTTCTGTTATGTGTAGGAATTTTAGATTAGACGTGAACAATATTCATGGGTTGAGGGCGAATTGTTTGTCGTTTTACGCCCACGCGAATCTCAATAAACCAGCTATTTTGGCACTGAATGAAACACAAATCAACATTGATTCTCATCTAATGCAGCTTATTCTGCCTGGGTATAACTAAGTGCCATTATTCTTCTCACATCGCGTCCTCGCCGTTTATATACGTAGTTATGTAGCCTACTATCTTTTACCTCAATATGGTCAATGTTCCAGTTCGGAATTCAAATGTAGGTAGGCTATTAATTCACTACTGTTTTATTTACAGAAGCCTTAACCATGACAGACATTCAACTTATAATAAATTTGAAGCACTGTCTGATTCCATCACCAGAATTGTTACCCAGTATCCTTATACTGAAATCGTGATTGCATGCGATTTCAGTATATGTACACAATTCAAGTTGGCTTCGACATTCTGGACAGACAACACCCGAAGGAAAGTAAGTCGAGATCTTTGCTAAGGCAAATGTGCCGACACGGATACCGGGCATTAGCGGTCTAAACGCCAACACTCTGGACTTCTTTCTTTTCTCTTAGGGTGGGAGCCTGAAAAATACATTTCAAATGTATTATCGCTTCCAGATTCGTCAGACCATTTTATCATGTCGGCATATTTCTCGTACTCCAACAACACAGTTAAAAAACAAGCTCCTAACAGAACCGTACGAACCAATTTGGAAGCTTCAGAATGAAGAGTAGCAAACCTTAGAAAAACGCGGGGTGTGACTTGAACTGCAAAGAAGCTATCAGGGCTAAAGGGGTAAGTTCTAGGTCGTTTTAGGTCAACCCGACTGAGGAAATCCGAAAGAAGTTCAAACGAGCCAGATGTGACTGCAATGCCCAGAATAATCGTGTCAAATTCTCCTACGATCAAATAAATACCACAAAGCCTGACCGGTAGTCAAAACTTTTAGTCGTGTGTGAAAAACGTCATAAATTCGGCCTCTTCATCTGATCCGACACTTATTTACAATGGGATACCTGATGTCAGCTATTCAGACAAACCCAACCTGCTTGAGGTTCGAAGATACCTTTCTTCATTGGATTAGAAATTACATTTCGGAACGTGAAACACAAGTTGTTTTGGAGGGTTTTAAGTAAGTAACCCACCAAATAATTGCTGGTGTCTCTCAAGGCTCTGTTTTGTCTCCGACTCTCTTTCTCATTTTTATCAATGACCTCCTGTCTGTCACTTCTAATCCAATCCATTCCTTCGCTGATGATAATACCCTTAGCTTCGCATATTCGTATGTGAAGCTCGTTAAATTCTGACCTTGACAGCTTTCTTATATTTGGTAAAACCAATAGCGTAGAATTTAATGCTTCCAAAACACAATGCAAAGGCGAGCAGGAGTTTAAGATTATGGCTTGGAATATGTGAATTCACAAAGCCCAGCGTTGGTTGTGGAGTTAGGCGAACTCGAACAAAAAAAGGAAAAATATTAAAAAAAAAAAAACTAAACCTTCGGCTTAAATGTTCCACTTTGCCATGTAAATGCATAAGCAGTTGCCGTTTTTTTTCTCATTGCGCGGTGTGGTGTTGTGGGTGTTTTTTTTTATTGATTGTTTAGTTTTTTATTATTATATGTTTTGGTTTTTTATTATTTTAATCGTTATTTAATTTGTGTAAGTTGCATCGAACTAATGACTCGTGATGATTAGTAGTTGGTTTCATCCGAGTAGTTCGTTTCCTGCAAGTGCACAATTTCATCTTTTGTCCGCGAGTTATTTTGTTGGCAAGCAACATGCTCACCCGGCCTCCAAGTTTTCCTCCCGGCGTCTAAGTTTTGTTTCCAGCCTCCAAGTTTTGTCTGTTGTTGTTTGTTGTTGGTGTTGGTGTTGGTGTTGGTGTTGGTGTTGGTGTTCGATTTGCCACGTGTTGATTCGCTTTCGTGTCGTGATCGTTTCAGCCGTGTTGTCTCATCGGTTTTGATATAAGGTGCATGTGAAAATAAAAATAAAAAAGACTAATGCTTGCATTTCGTTTTTTACAAATGCGAAATTGTTAAGTGAAAAAAATGTGATTGCACTAGGTGTGTACTGCTCTGAATTGGCATTTCACCAGAAATGTAATGCTGATGTGAAGGTGTGTTTTCTTTTATAGTTTTGAGGGGTGTTAAGGGCTGTATTTTTTGCGGTTAATGGGAATGTTTTTTTGTTTACTGAATAGGTTGAAGGTTTAAATTGATACCGGTAGGGGCGATATTTTTCCGATTGGTCGTTGAAGTGTAGGTCGATGACTCGAGCTAGTAGCCATTCCGCTGAAGGGAGATTGTCTTCCTTGACGATGACAATGTCTATAACCTTTATACCAGGTTGCTGCTTTAACCATTTTGGACGTTGTTGTAGTAGGTGGAGGTAGCTTGTGCTCCACTGCTTCCAGAAGTCCTGATTCAGGTCTTTGTAGGTATTCCTCGAATGTTAATATTGAAGAACCAATCGTTCTCTTAAGATGATGTTTTATTGATTTGACACCTGCTTCCCACAGACTGCCAAAGTGTGGCGATGAAGAGGGGTTAAAGTGCCAAGTCGTTTGATACGAGGCAACATATGTTGCTACTTCGGCTGACCATTCAGCTGAAATAAATTTGCTTTCTTTTCTTAGCTCATTGCTTGCTCCCTTAAAATTTGTGCCGCAGTCACTAAACATGTTTGAACAATTCCTTTGTCTAGCCGTAAACCGTTTGAATGCTGCACTTAAATCACTGACCAACTCAATGTGGATTGCCTTCGCGGCAAGACAAATAAACACGGAGAAATACCCTTTGGTCATTCTGTTGCATCTCCCTTTCCACATTTTGATTTCCACAGGCCCAGCATAGTCAACGCCTGTATTGGAAAATGGTCTTGAAACGCTAACGCGCTTCAATGGAAGATTGCCCATCAGCTGTTCTTGCATTTTTGTATAGTTGTTTTCAATTTCGGCCATCATCAGCTGCTAACCACCGTGAAGCGTTTGTTGATAAATATCTACTACGAACTATTTTTAGAAGTGATGAATTTCTTTTAAGATTAAGCGTGCCGTTGATGAAATGGGAGTGGTGAATTTGTCAATCTATCCACTACGCGAAGAATGTCTCTTTCATCGAGAAAAGGGTTAAGTTTTCGGATTAAGCTTGTCTGTGGTATAGGCCGTTTGCTTCGTAACGCATTGATTTCTTTCGTAAATAGACCCGCTTGTGCAAGCTTGATGAGCTGACAGTGAGATGACCTCAGTTCATCTGCAGTGATTGGATGTTTCTCCATTGGCTTCATTGGTTTCTTATCCCTTATGTTTTTGAAAAATCTTCGCCATATTGCTGTGCTGCGAACTAAGCGCTTAGGGGTAGAAAAGTTTTCAAAAAATTCTCTTCGGATTATGGTGCAGAGACATTGTTTTATTTCTGTTTTTGTTTCCTCATTGGTTTCCAGAGGAAACGCCAAATGGTGGTACCTCATTTGGCGAGAAACCCTTAAGAAATTGTTGTCCTTGTCACCACAATGGACTGTCGATTAATTCTTCGGGAGACAATCCCCGAGACCCGATGTCCGCTGGGTTGTCCTTGCTTCCTATATGTCGCCAGATATCCTTGCTTGTGAGTGATTGAATTTCGGTTATTCTATTGGCTACGAAGGTGGTGCGAAGGGCTATGCAATTTGACCAGTTGGACATGCTTGCATCACTAAAGCCGTGTAATTGAATGTGCGATGACCCATCACTCGCTATTCAACGTGGGATCTCTACCTTATCCAGATTTTGAAGCCCAGCGCGAAGTTCCGTCCACTCCAGTTTTATTTCCGGAGTGATGTTGCAATCCCATGATAGTCCCGTAGCCCATAATTGTTGCAAGATCAGTTTTGCCTTGATTATGCATGGCGAAATCCATCCCAGAGGATTAAACAAGCGTGCGATGTCGGCAAGTACTGATCTCTTGGTATGCTCATTGACCTCAAGTATGTTGATCGATCAAGTATGTTGAGTATGCGAATCGAAATTTAAGGGAAGATTCACTTCTCTTTCGTTTTCCGATATCCCTTGAAGGATTGTTGCTGAGCTACTGGCCCATTTGCGTAGCGGGAACTTAGTTCAATTCAACGTAGTTAAAACATCGGATTACACCTTGATAGCATCTTCTTCGTTGTCAGCTCCATATATGAAGTCGTCTACATAGAAACCCCCGATGATTGCCTTAGCAAAATGTAATTGAGAGGTTTCGATGTCTCTCGCTATTTACTGCAAAGTTCGTACCACATGGTATGGCGCCGGTGCTGTTCTGAATGTCACCGTGTTGAGTGCATATGTCTTGATCGGCTCGTCGCATTTTGTCCTCACGGAAGATCCTCTTGGCTCGAGCGTTGTTGTCCATTCGCTCGATGTGGCCGAGCCAATGTAGTCGACGATTTTTAGCTTTTAGGACTACATCCACATCTTGGTACAGCTCATAGAGTTCGCGGTTGTATCTTCTCCCCCATTCGCCCTCCTCGCACACAGGACCTAATATCCGTCGAAGGATTTTTCTTTCAAAGGATCCCAGTATTAACTCTCCTTTCCTGCTTATCGTCCAGCACTCGACGCCATATAGCAGAACTGGCACGATAAGGGTTCAGCAGGGCATGCACTTTGTCCTTCGAGTTAGGAGTTTTGAACCCATTTGTTTTGCCAAACCGAATTAGCAGCGATTTCCTAGGGAAATTCTTCGACTGATCTCCACTAAGATGTCATTTGTGGAGTTGATGTTTACCCCGAGGTAGATGAACTCCTTAACTACCTCGAAGTTGCTGCTATCAACAGTGACATTTTGTCCTAGTCGGTGGACAGATGATTGTTTGTTTGTTGTTAGCATATATTTAGTCTTGTCCTCATTCACTTCAAGGCCAACTAGTTTCGCCTGTTTTTAATAGCCGTGAAAGCCTCTATCACGGCACGCTGGGATCGACCGATGATATCTATATCGTCCGCATACCCCAGCATTTGGACTGATCTGTTGCAGATAGTGCCTTCCTTGTTGACACCTGCCCTGCGCACTATCTGCTCAAGACAAGATTGAAGAAATCACACGACAGCGCATCTCCTTGCCGAAATCCGGTGCATGTTTGATAGAGTTCAGATGAGCTGCTTCCGCACTGCACATTGCATCGCGTGTTATCTAGTGTCATGCGACACATCTGGATCAGTTTGACGGGATCCCGAATTCGGCCATCGCCACAAAAAGCTCCTGACAATGAATGCTGTCATATGCGGCCTTAAAGTCGATGAAGAGATGGTGTGTCTCGACTTGAAACTCGTTGGTCTTTTCCAGGATTTGCCTTAGTGTGAAGATTTGGTCTACAGTTGATCTGCCAGGCCGGAAGCCACACTAGTACGTGCCGATTAATGTGTTGCAGAAAGGTTTGACACGTTCACACAGTACGTTGGATAGGATCTTTTATGCGACACTAAGCAGGGATATGCCTCGATAGTTCTTGCAAGATATACGATCGCCTTTCTTGTAGATGGGACATATGGAGCTGATGGTCCAGTCATCGGGCATGCTTTCCTTCACCCAAACTTGGTTGATGATTTGGTGCAGGCGCCCTACCATAACATCACCTCCGTACTTGAAAAGCTCTGCAGGTAGACCATCAGAGCCGGCGGCCTTGTTGTTCTTTAGCTTTTTTATAGCTAAGCCCACCTCTTCTATACTGGGCGGAGGGACTGGTTCTTCATTGACTGGATGCGGGTTCTCTTCTTGCCCCATCACTCTCTCTACATTTTGTTCGTTTAGCAGCTGCAGGAAATGCTGCTTAAATACATCTACTATTTTTTGCGCGTCGGTGACTAGGTTTCCATCGCTATTACGAATAGCCTGTGTTCCGGTCTTAAAGCTAGCAGCCAGTTGCTTGGCTTTCTTATAGAACTTCTGGATATTGTTTCGGTCCCGGGACTCTTCGATCTCCTTGAACTGGGAGACTGCGTGCTCTCTTTTCTTTCTACCCAGAATCTTCTTCTCTTCCCGTCTCCTAGCTCGGTACTCATCCCTTGCTGCCCTTGTTTTCCTCTGCAACATTCTAATGTGTGCATCTTCTGTCACCTTTTTCCAGTATACGCATACATCATCATACCACGGGCTTTTTCTCTGGGGTGGCTGGTATCCTCCTCTTTGATGATGTCGCGATACTGAGAACACTGGTTGTTGGCGTCTGTGGTAGGTGAATGCACGGTGGGGAGTGTCTTACTCAGGGGCTCTTTGTAGGCCCTGGCGACTCCAGATGTGGTAAGGCGTCCAACATCGAATTTCTTCTTTTGGACAGTTCGCAGCTTCTCCTCGTTGGACAGTCGAGCTCTGAATTTAGCTGCAACGAGAAAATGGTCAGAGTCTACGTTTGCCCCTCGGTAAGTGTGCACGTTCAAGATGGTGGATGCGTTCCTCGCATCGATTAGCACAAGGTCGATTTGGTTGGTGGTTCGACCGTCTGGAGAGCGCCAGGTTCCTGTGTGGATCCTTAGTCGTGGAAACATAGTGCTACTTATCACCGTGTTACAAGCTGCTGCAAAGTCAATTAGTCGGTAGCCGTTATCTGTTGTCGTTTCGTGGAGGCTTTGCTTACCACCTAATCCGCCGAAGATGTTTTCCTTGCCGACCTTAGCATTGAAGTCCCCACAATTTTGACATCGTACTCCGGACAGGCTCCGTCCGAGAGGTCATAGAATTCCTCCTTGATAGGGTCCTCAGCATCGTCGGTAGGGGCGTGTGCACATATTAGGCTAATGTTTTGGAATATAGCTCTGATGCGGATCACAGCTAAGCGATCACTTATCGGCTTAAAGTCCATTACTTTGGATCTAAGCCCATTTCCCACGACGAATCCGCATCCTTATATGTGCAATCTTTTGTTACAACTGTAATATATGTCACAGTTTTGTCTTTTCATAGTCTGATCCCATCCATCGAATCTCCTGGATCGCGGTAATGTCGGCCTTGTACCGCGATAGGACAGACTCAAGTTTTTGAGTAGCACCTGGAGTGTAGAGTGTCCGCACATTCCAGGTACACACTCGCATGTCCGTTAACGTTCCGGGTCTATTTTCCCTTTGATGTTCATTTATATCCGAGGCTGCCATAGTCTCTCCCATAACTAAATGTTTTTGACATGGTCGAGAAGTTACCCCGAGGGCACAACCCACAACCTGGAGGGCCAGGCCCTGTTCTTGACCCGGTAATTCCGGTGCCAGTAACCCACTTCGCGGATGTGAGTGCTGCCGTTGACCCATCAAGGGCTCATCCGCCACCAACTCTTTTCCAACACCCTGGCTTTGTGTTGGATATCCCTATAGACCTGGGCTTCAAATAAGTCGAAGCAGCTCATAGAGGGAGATCACTTGTTCCACCTAACTGGAACTGTGGATGCCGCTGTTGATCCATCCGTAGAATTCGTCCCACGCCGTCCGGAAACAGGAGAAGTGCCTTAGTGAGCTGGCACTCCCCTCTTCGGAGGCAGACTCTATGGATTCTGCGGAGAGCCATTTATTGCAATCTTTTGACTCTTTCAAGGGTAGCGAAAGGGTATCTAGATCACCACCATCGGGATCTTACCACAGCTAAAATCAAAAAGTAGACCTACCGCGCAGAAAGACTTTACGCGCGTACCCCGTTACTTAAAGAAAACTAAAAGCTTCGAGGAGCAAAATAATGACCTCCGAAAAAAGCTTAATAAAATCGAAAAAAACGTAAGGCCGGTTCCTCACCAGAAATTGTAGTGGTTAAAGAAAGTCGTTAAAAGTCTTTAACCAATGAAAATGCAGCGAAGACGCAAAAAAAAATCTTAAAGATAAAGTTTACCTTCCGCCGCCAATTAATGTTATCGGAATAACTGACTACGGCAAGCTTTATAAATTTCTTAAGGAAATTTAAAGTTCACATTCAATGTAACATCTTTGAACAATAATGTGTGGAAAATAAATGTTAGCGACCCCGACAGTTACCGCGCGGTTTCTCAAAAACCAAATACTGAGAAAACACAATGGTACAGTTACCAAAATAAGTCAGAAAGGCCACACCGAGTAGTGGCCAGAGGACTTCATTTTTCGTGCTGCGACGTTTTGCAAGACCTTAAATCCAAAGTCTTAAAAAAGAGAAGCGAAAAACTGATAAAGATTTGGAAACTTTAGTTAAGAGCGGGCTTCCGCTATTCATGCTAAGCTTCGAAAAGTCAGAAGATATTAAAATAATTCACAATATTAAAAGTGTCCTTAACATCGTAGTTAAAATTGAGCCGATGCGTAAGACGACTACACCCATCCCTCAATGCAAGCGTTGGCAAGGGTTTTAACCACACAAAGGCATATTGTCAAAAAGAACCGCGTTGCGTTAAATGCGCTGGGAAACATTTGTCTATAGATTGCGGTCTTAAAAGACAGGATCTACCAACCTGCATAAACTGTAAGGGAAATCATCCGGCAAACTAGCTAAAGAGCTTCAAAGCAGGCGCGATGTAGTAAGAAAAAATTGTTACCCGTTGGGGTTAAAAAGAATGACAAACCCGAAAGAGGTACAAACAAATCAATTGAACGACGAAAAAATTTGAAGGAATCGTCTAAGCTGCCGAGAGAAAAGCATTTAAAGGAAAAGTCGTCGACTCCCTGGCCGACTCCCGGTCCAAACCGCAGCGAGAAAAGATAATTAATAGTAAAGTGTTGTCAAAACCTCGGCCACAGATATACGCTGAAGCGGCTTTCCAAGCTAATAAGCAAATCGATACAGCGGCTGGCCCAGTCGAACAAGTCTTTTCTGCAATTCTTGCTAGACTGGAAGAACAAAGTCGTATTAATAAACGCATATTAGAAAAGTTTGACGAGCTTGACCATAAACTTCGGGGCTCACTTTTACGCATCTTACGAAGGAATCAAGTGCAAAACTTGAAGGATATAGTGCTTATCATGCATATCAGCCTTCGGAAAGGGCTAGAGGCGGAGCGACTTAGTTTATAAAAAACAGCATTGAGCATTCAATAAGCACAAAAATCGAGCAAGTTAATATTCAAATGATTACGGTTCGTGTAAAAAATAATAGACAAACTTATCATAAGTTTTTCGTCTTTATATATCCCTCCGAGGGAAAAGATAGAAAAATTTGATTTCACGAGTATTTTTAACTCACTCACACGGAAATTTGTTGTCGGTGGTGATTTTAATGCAAAACACACCTTCTGGGGTTTGGAGCAGACTTTTACTCGTCAGGCAAACCGACGTATTGGCCTACGGATACGGCAAAAACTCCAGACCTTATATATTTTTACATTTTAAAAGGAATTTCCGAAAGCTTTGTTAAAATTGAAGAATGTTTCGATCTGTCTTCTGATCACTCGCCTATTATACCGACAATTAGCGGCTGCTTATTGAAAAAGGAGGCCCCACCCAGACTTACTAGCGTATCAACTAAGTGGGACTCGTTTAGAAAAGACGGCGAAAATAAAATCGATCTTAACGTGTCTTTTCAAACGCCATTTGAACTTGAACTCGAAGTCGATCAATTTATCAGAGTCATACAAAGATCAGCCTGGTATAATACTCCTTATAAACGGATAAAAAAATCAAAAAGAGAAATAAATATCCTCAGGAAATAACCGAATTGGTTAAGGAGAAAAGAAAAGCGCGTAATAAATGGCAACAATCTCGCGCTCCGCAGCATAAAACGATATTAAATAATCTATGCAGCACTTAAAAAAAAAGATTCAGGACTTTAAAATTCGCGAAGTTTCTTCATACCTTGAAGGTCTCACCGTGGAAAAGAGTTCGAACTACTGGTTGTGAAAAGCTATAAAAAGCATCAAAAAGCCAAAATCGCAAACGCCTCCTATCAGAAAAAATAAAGCCGAATGGGCGGAACGAAAAATATGCCCCAAAGAAAAAAGCATTAAGAAGATGATGGCTAGCATTTTATTTCATTCTATTAATTAAACAAAAAAAAAGTGGGCGTGGCCAAAAACTTTGTATGGGCGATATGTTGGAAAAAATATGGGGTACAATCTTGTTAAACATTTTTTTCCGCTTTCTATGAACATTTTCGAAGAAAACAGCCCACAAAAATTAAGCGCGGTAAAAAACTTTATGTCACAAACTTATAAAGCAGGGCAGTGCCTACATATCTTGTGAAGGTTGTAATACTCTATCTCTCTAACTTTTGCTTTAAAACGGTCTTTTCTAAATTGTGTGCGTGGGCGTATTCAAACCATTTCGGAGCCCTAGGGAATATGTGGTCCAAATTTCAGCTTCCTAGCTTAATTTTAAAAGCCTAAAAATTGGACGGATGGATGGATATTAAGTTCTTACTTAGCGGACATACTTTTTTGTGTTAAGCACGGAAACGAATATTTCGAATTCAAAGAAATCGCGGCAGGAGTTCCACAAGGAAGCGTCTTGGGTCCGATTTTATTTCTAATCTTTACTCGAGATATTCCACAGGAAGAAGGCACAACTGTATCTACGTTTGCGGATGACACCGCTATATTGGCCGTGAGTTATACGGTTGAATCAGCAACATTTAAGCCTAAACAGCGTTTTTAAGTGGACAAAGACTTGACGTATTGTCCTTAATGAAACAAAATCTTTTCAAAATCTTTTCATAGATTCCGTAAAAATTCTGTACGCAAATGAAGCCAAATATTTGAGAATGACACTTGATGCGAAACTAAAATGGAAATCGCACGTAAAAAAGAAACGGGAAGAGCTCGTTATTAAATATAATCAAATGCATTGGCTGCTTGGCCGGTTTTCCAAACTCAGCATGCAAAACAAGCTGTTTTTATACAAGCAAGTTCTGAAACCGGTTTGGACGTATGTTATACAACTTTGGGGTTGCACCGAAGCAAATAACATCAAAATTTTACAAACTTTTCAAAACAAAGTGCTAAGAAGAATTGTAAATGCCACGTGGTATATCAGAAATAGTGATATCCACAGAGATTTGGATGTGGTAACCGTCGAAGATGAAATAAAATCATTTGCCCGTAAGCTGCAGACTCACCTTCGCGGTCATTGCAATAACGAAATGATATATATTTTGAAAGATATAAATTTAGTGCGCCGGCTTCAACGGATAAAATCATTTAAATTAGGGCAATAACATTTAACCGTGTATTTTTGGAGGTACAATCAGGTGCCTCCGATGGGAAGCTGTCTGGTAAACGAGAATATAAATTAATAAATCTAAACTACTAGGAAGGAAATAATCTAGTTGTAATATAAAGTAATTTGAAGGGAGGTGTTTTTAGTGAGTAAGAATCTCACCTACGCTCGGAAAAAAAAACTAAAAGTCACTTTGGAGTCGCGGAACAATCATCAAGTGGTAATTTAATGAGTTTCCTGTAGAAGTCTTACATGAGGCATCGAAAACTACCCGGAGTTTGGTTGTTGTGCTGGATTCCTTAAATACTGCGTGTAATGTTTTTCATTTTCTATTTCCACATCGGTTATAGCTTCCTTCATATGCCCCAGTGTAGCGTATTCATTAATGCAGGAAGTGTATGCCTGTCTAAGTTATTCGTTTGAGTGAAGGCGTTTCTCAATTTGGAACAATCGTGCTATTGCTGCTCTTCTGGAGTTGCCAAGGTTAGGTCGAATGGTTTGTTTAAATGTGTTTTGATAGTGCTGTTGACACTTCTCTTCTTCCTGTGTTAGCTTGCTTTCTTCCATATCCTCTCCTATCTCCCAACAATGTGCCTCCAATGTAGTGTGGTATGATCGTACTGTCACTGTAGTCAATGAGGGATTAGAACATGCCGCTCCTGTTAAAAGCCATCCCAGCTACGTCTTTTGTGCGACTGGAGATCCATTTTGATCCGTTATTAGTCCTTCCAGGATGATCGTTCCCAGGATTGGCGAAATATGGATTTGCCAATGGCAAGTTCGCCACATGACTCCACGAGAAGGTATATATTCTATGTGTTGGTAACACCGAGGTTAATTGATAAAAGACGAACGCCCTAACATCAAGACAGAATGAAAGATTGGTAATCGAAAACATGGTTCAATCGACAAGAGAATTGGAGGTTCCTGTTGTCATTTGTCCTAGACCCTCGTAGTCGTGGAAGTGACTGCCTTACACTTCCGAAGGTTAAGAAGCTGTGCAACATTTTCAGTTATAAGTGTGGCTTCTGAACCGGGGTCTACTGATGCCCTCATAACATTTGGCCTCCATCTGCACCTATCAGTTTAACTAATGCAGTCGCTAGCAACACCTTGGATCGCATTTGGTTGAAATAAGAATTGACGTTGTTGTTTGCCGATGTTGATGCAATATTTTGCCCATTGTTTCCTCCATTTTGGGAAGTGTTTCGGCTCGAGTTATGAGTATTATTATTATTGGAGTTAGTGACGTTTGGTAAGTTGAAGCACGGTTTTGTAAATACGTTTCTCCACTGATTTGATGGGATGAATTTGTTCGGGTTTTGAATTAAATTAGGTTGCGAAGTGTAGGCTCGCGCACCATTTTGTCCAGTGCTACACATATTTTTGGGAACAACATGATTCGCATTTTGAATCAAGTGGGTATTATACTCCGTATGATTTTGCTCTTGGAAAAATCCTGCATGGGGGTAATATTGGTGATTGTTACCCCGGTAATTGTTTTGGGATTCGATGTGTAAAAGCGTATGGTGCTTTTGACCACATTTTTGGCATCGGTAACCATCCAAACAGTTTGAGCAAACATAATTGTTTTTTACTGCATCGATTCGTGCCTTTACTTCCACTTTCAAAAACCTTTTGCACTATCTGATACCATGCGATGCCTTCCACAGTCGACAGAAAAATGTCTTTGTCTCATAAGACGAGTTTACATGGTAAGCCTTTGGTGTGACTTTTTCCGATAAATATGGCTGGTTCTGAGATCTTGTGTCCTCATTTGACTCCATTATATTTTCCAATGAGCTAAATCTCCCTTCTATGAACTTGGCAAATGATTTACAATTGGGAAGACATTTCTAACTACCAAGCTTTCGTTCCCAATCCGTCTGTGTTTGGAGAGGAAGTAAGTAAAAAATCACATATATGAGAACTGTATCACAAGTCTCAACAGACATTCTCAGATTAGAATGTGCATGAATACAGTTAAATCTTGTATCATGCAAAGATTTGAAGGCATCAGCGGATTCATGCAAAACTTTTTTTTTGCTACATTAAAACCCTTAATCCTTATTAACTAATTTTGGTTTATTCTGGTAACGCTCATTTAGTATTTCCCATGCCGCGGCGTCGTTTTTTCGATCAGCTTCTACTAACAAATGCTGAATCAATAGCGCAGCACATGGGTAACATGGGTTTTTAGAAATTGAAGTTTCTGGGTGACAGATAAATCAACAGTTTGATCAACCATGCTTTCAAAGAAGTTGTGAAAATCGTACCATTCATCTAACGAACCCGAAAATTTCTTTATTTGAATTGGCCCTTAACCGAATGCCACACGCCGAAGTTTTGGTGGTATTCAACCGAGTAACCCTTAAATTTGCATCGATTTCATGTGCAAACTGTTCGCACAGGTCACTCAAAATACCGGTAAATGTAAAATACACACGTTAAAGTTTTGCGAATGTTTCGGCTTCAAAGTATGCGTCAAGAGCATCGGTTGTACAATTAACAATCGACTCGTGATCCCTTTTTGCGCGTGTGAGGCATTCTTGACTGTATAAGCGATTTCGATGAATTTAAAAAGCAAATAACATAAAAATGTATAACTTTAAGTCACAGTTGGAGGAGACTTGTGTTGCACAGTTCCTAGCTGTGATTCCGCTTTCAGACCGTTGTCTCTCCTTCAGACCGTTGCACTATTTGAAGACCGTTGTAGTGGATAACAGACCACTTTCCACCAAAACTCCGTTGGATTTTTTTTTTTTTTGTCGGAGGTTGCAACTATTTGATGGAGCGCTCAGACACAACTACAGGTCCATTGTACTACCATTCAGACACCTTACATTAATGTACTTAGTTTCCCCGTCTTTCGAAGAAAAACGAGAAGGAGCTTCAGTGATAAAGAGCTTAGATGTTCGGCACTCACCACGTCAGCCCTGGAGATCTGCCACCTGATGCGAGCATAGGCCGGACAACTGCAGAGAAAGTGTTCTGCTGTGTCATCCTCCTCACCACAAGCAGGACAAGTAGTGGTGTCGCTTAAGCCCAACACATTTAAGTGTTTAGCAAAAGCTTGGTGGCCCGAAAGAACGCCTACAAGCAGCTTACAGTCGATTCTTTTCAGAGAGAAGAAAAGATGCTGACCTTTTGCAAATGTGCGGGCGCAGTAGTTTGGTCTGTCTACATCCACCGCAATCGCGCCACAGAATCTTGTGTTCACGAGCAACCCAAGAATCGATAGAAGATATGACTAAAGATGCAGGCAGATCCAACACTGGTTCGGGGACTGAGAAAACTTTTTCTGAACCTTGTATAGCAAGCTCAACCGAGATCTCATTTCCCTGGATACCAGTGTGACCAGGTACCCAGACAAGATTCACTGTGTTCAGTCTTCCGACCAAATTCAGAGAAAGCTTGATTATATTTAGCACTAACTTGGACGAGGTAAGAGGGTTTATTAGCGCTTTTAATGCAGCTTGGCTATCATTGCAGATGCAAATGCCTCTAGACCTCCACCTGTTCTTCACAATATAGCGCAGTGCAGCCGAGACATGCCGTTTGGCAACAGAAGGAGTAACACGTTTCCGTGAAAGCCTGTTCCACCAAACAACTGATGGGTATGAGAGTAGCAGTCTAATCATGGCCATATACATCTAAAGGGCCCGTTTCGGAGACAATCCGTATGTCTTACCAAAAGTGCCAGAAAATCGACAGCGATTTAGTGGTTTTCGATTCGACATGTTTGGGCCATAGAAGTTTTTTATCGACGATCACACCCAGATATTTGACTTTATCGGATATAGGGATGGTGTCACCTTTCAGCATGAGATGGGACAGACCAGTGACGATTCTCCTTCTCGTAAAGAGAACAACCGTGGTTTTAAAGGGATTCACTGAAAGCCCATTACTAGTGCACCAGACATCGATCAAATCCAGGGATCTCTGCGCTTGAGAGCAGGCAGTCCCTTGATTTGAACCTACAGAAAGAAAGACAACATCATCCGCATAAGCTTGAGTGTAGTTTCCAGAAAATTGAGAGGCTTAAGCAAAGAGTCTACCACCATACACCATAGGAGGGGACAGAACACCACGTTGAGGGCAGCCCCTATTTACCCCCGTTTTGACGCAATTGCCACAATCTAAATCGGCTACCAACGTCCTGTACATTAGCATTGCTTTAATCCACAACACCAAAGTTTCATCTAAGTTACACATACTGTCAAAGTTCGCATTATAAAAAGCACCCTCAATATCGAAGAAAACGCCCAACGCGTACTCCTTCCGGTCAAGAGCAATATCAATCCTACCAAAAAGGTTTTGAAGCGCAGTCTCGCAGGATTTTCCGTGCTGATAGGCATGTTGCATCTCAGAGAGAGGATGTGCTCAATCAGCTCAATCATCCAGCTCAGCTCAATCAGTCTTTCCAAACTTTTCAGTAAGAAGAAAGGCAGACTTATGGGTCTAAAGCTTTTGGCTAGAGTGTAGTCAGACTTACCAATTTTTGGTATGAAAACCACTTTAACCATACGCCACGGGGAAGGTAAAGGTTCCGCCATCTAACTTTTTTTTTCAACTAGTGCTTATTTCGCGTTGCCGTCGGGGTAACTTCTCGACCACGTCAAAAACATTTAGTTATGGGAGAGACTATGGCAGCCTCGGATATAAACGAACCTAAAAGGCAAAACAGACCCGTAACGTTAACGGACATGCGAGTGTGTACCTTGAGTCTGTCCTCTCGCGGTACAAGGCCGATATTACCGCGATCCAGGAGATATGGTGCATATGATCAGGTACTATGAAAAGACAAAATTGCGACATATAATACAGTTGTAACAAAAGATTGCACATGTTAGGATGCGGATTCGTAGTGGGAAATCGGCTTAGATCCAAAGTAATGGACTTCAAGCCGATAAGTGATCGCCTGGCTGTGATCCGCATCAGAGCTACATTCCAAAACATTAGCCTAATATGAGCACACGCCCCTACCGACGAGGCTGAGGACCCTCTCAAGGAGGAATTCTATGACCTCTTGGACGGACCCTGTCCGGAGTACTCCAAATTGTATTCGGGGACTTCAATGCTAAAGTCGGCAAGGAAAATATCTTCGGCGGATTAGTCGGTAAGCACAGCCTCCACGAAACGACAACAGATAACGGCTTCCGACTAATGGACTTTGCACCAGCTTGTAATACGATGATAAGTAGCGATAGGTTTCCACGACTAAGGATCGACACAGCAACCTGGCGCTCTCCAGACGGTCGAACCGCCAACCAAATCGACCATGTGCTAATCGACGCGAGGCACGCATCCAACATCTTGAACGTGCACACTTACCAAGGGGCAAACGTCGACTCTGACGATTTTCTCGTTGCAGCTAGATTTAGAACTCGACTATCCAACGAGAAGAAGCTGCGAACTGCCCAAAAGACGCCAACAACCAGTGGTCTCAGTACCGCGACATCATCAAGGAGGTAGCCGAACACCCTGTGATACCAGCCACCACAGAGAAAAAGCCCGTGGTATGATGATGTATGCGTATACCGGAAAAAGGTGACAGAAGATGCGTACATTAGAACGCTGCAGAGGAAAACAAGGGCAGCAAGGGATGAGTACCGAGCCAGGAGACGGGAGGAGAAGAAGATCCTAGAAAGAAAAGAAAGCACGCAGTCTCCCAGTTCAAGGAGATCGAAGAGTCCCGCGACCGAGACAACTTCCGGAACTTCTATAAGAAAGCCAAGCAACTGGCTGCTGGCTTTAAGACCGGAACACAGGCTCTTCGTAACAGCGATGGAAACCTAGTCACCGACGCGCAGGGAACAGTAGATGTATTTAAGCAGCATTGCCAGCAGCTGCTTAACGTACAAAATGTAGAGAGAGTGATGGGGCAAGAAGGGAACCCGCGTCCAGTCAATGAAGAACCAGTCCCTCCACCCAGTATAGACGAGGTTGGCTTAGCTATAAAAAAGCTAAAGAACAACAAGGCCGCCGGCTCTGATGGTATACCTGAAGAGCTTTTCAAATACGGAGGTGATGTTATGGTAGGACCCACGCACCAAATCATCAACCAACTTTGGGTGGAGGATAGCATGCCCGATGACTGTACCATCAGCTCCATATGTCCCATCTACAAGAGAGGCGATCCTATGTCTTGCATGAACTATCGAGGCATATCCCTGCTTAGTGTCGCATATAAGATCCTATCCAACGTACTGTGTGAACGTCTCAAACCTTTCTGCAACACACTAATCGGCTGGTACCAGTGTGGCTTCCGGCGCGGCAGATCAACTGTAGACCAACTCTTCACACTAAAGCAAATCCTTGAAAAGACCAACGAGTTTCAAGTCGAGACACACCATCTCTTCATCGTCAGGAGCTTTTTGTGGCGATGGCCGAATTCGGGATCCCGTCAAAACTGATCCAGATGTGTCGCATGACACTAGATAACACGCGATGCAATGTGCAGTTTGGCAGCAGCTCATCTGAACTCTTTCAAACATACACCGGATTTCGGCAAGGAGATGCGCTGTCGTGTGATTTCTTCAATTTTGTTCTTGAGCAGATAGTGCGCAGGGCAGGTGTCAACACGGAAGGCACTATCTTCAACAGATCAGTCCAAATGCTGGGGTATGCGGACGATATAGATATTATCGGTCGATCCCGGCTATTAAAGAACAGGCTAAACTAGTGGGCCTTGAAGTGAATGAGGACAAGACTAAATATATGCTAACAACAAACAAACAATCATCTGTCCACCGACTAGGACAAAATGTCACTGTTGATAGCAGCAACTTCGAGGTAGTTAAGGAGTGCATCTACCTCGGGGTAAAAACCAACTCCGCCAATGACATCCTAGTGGAGTTCCATCGAAGAATTACCCTAGGAAACCGCTGCTACTTCGGTTTGGCAAAACAAATGGGTTTAAAACTCCTAACTCGAAGGACAAAGTTCATGCTCTACAGAACGCTTATCCCGCCAGTGCTGCTATACGGCGCCGAGTGCTGGACGATAAGCAGGAAAGGAGAGTTAATACTGGGATCCTTTGAAAGAAAAATCCTTCGACGGATATTTGGTCCTGTGTGCGAGGAGGGCGAATGGAGGAGAAGATACAATCGCGAACTCTATGAGCTGTACCAAGATGTGGATGTAGTCCGAAAAGCTAAAACCCGTCGACTACATTGGGTCGGCCGCATCGAGCGAATGGACAACAACGGTCCAGCCGAGAGGATCTTCGAATCCCAGCCCCCAGGTTCGAGATGACAAGGAAGATCGAACCTCCGTTTTAAAGACCAAGCCATCGCGGCTGCCAGAGCGCTTGGTCTGGACAACTGGAAGCAGCGTGCTCGGGATCGCAAAGGGTGGAAGGCAGCCGTATCTCAGGCATGGACTCTTCACGGGTCGGGATCCCGTTAAGTAAAAAAAAGTAAGTAATCTTTTTTCGCGAATTGTAACACCTAAGTTATGTCTGATTTGACAGATAATTAATTTTATCCTTCCGCTGAACGAATGTGGTTGTGTATACGCTTGAACAACGCTGGGAAATATTGCGACATTACATTGAACAACATGGTAATGTGAAAATGTGTGCGAAAAGTGCGTACGAATTTTGGAAGAAGAGAAGCACCGTCAGCTCCGTATGTTCGTTATCTTGTGAAAAAAGTGAAAGAAACTGGCATCCTCACGGATAAACCAAAGCGTGAAAAGCCAAAAACAGTGCGTACGCCCGAAAAAATTGCTGCTGTGGCAGAAAGTGTGCGTGAAGCGCCATCAACATCAATTTACCGTCATCCTCAACAATTGAACATTTCGGAGACATCATTGAGACGAATTTTGCATAAAGTATGTAAATACTTTTCAACATTGGCAAAACCTGACTTAAACCTTGTTTCAGAAAAACTGGATAGATTCCATCCAGACCAGGTGACTTGAAACTCTGAAAACATGCAATAGCATATTTGATAGCATCATCAGTCACTACTCTCGATGGAATATACCAGCTGTGCCGCGTGGTATTAGTCGGTAAGGTTAGGAGAAGGAGAAGGACTGAAAGACTCCGTCTTTGTCTCAGTGTACATGCCATTAGGTTTAAGGATTGCATCCAGTTTACTTGGTCTGTTCCTTTGGAGGACTTTATCAAGCCTACTAGTTGCACTTAGAGATTCGACCTCTTCACAAAACTTTTTGTAGGAGTAATTTTTCGACTTGCCTCTTAAAAACTTTTTGTTTCGATCGATAAAGATTCTAGTCTTCCACTAAGGTGCTTTTTAAAGACCGATTAAGTAGCTTCCTAGCTTCTTTACGAAGACACTGCAGTTCGGAATTCCACTAGGGTACCGATTTTCTGCTGAGGGGTATAGAAACCGGACACGAAAGTTCAAAGCAGCGGGTGAGGACGTTGTTCAGATCCTGAGTAGACCTCTCCACTCCTTGTCTTGATCTAAGTTTGAGTGGAACTTTGACAGAGTTAACAAGATCCTCTCTAAACCTCGGCCAGTTCGTTTTTCTCGGATTACCCTCTCTTGCGAAGGTGAAAGTTCGCAGTAAATTTGAAATTCGATATATCTATGATAGGGTGCTATCTGGCGATACCTTCAAATTTATGATAGACTTCAGATGCCTGTTTGACAGATTCACATTAATTACTTGCTGTCTTCTACTGTAACAAAGGTAGGTTGAAGTCCAAAAGTCGATATCCCCTTATGTTGCATTTGCTACTGCCCCAATCAGTGTTCACAACACAACCTTTTGGATTCACAATACTTTACGAGCTCTACAACAGCCTTTGGCGGAGGAGGGGTTAGAGAGTCGTAGGGGAAATAAGCCGATGTAGCGACAAATGTTTCCCAGTTATCAGGAGAGTTATAGAAACAGCTACCAAAGATTTCGATACAATAAGACAAGTCCTAGGTCTTTCGGATTGCTCATCATAAAGAACGTGGTATAAATCACTCAAGTAACCAAGCCACAGATGCGATTTTTCCACACCCATGGTTCCTGGATAGATATTATGTGTGATTGTGTTTTACAAGCCTTTTTTTTTTTTTTATAATTTGCACGTGCAAAAGGGATTGTTAGCACCCTTATAATGTTATAGTAACACAGCACGGACGTTAAGGAAATGAGGGATTAGAAGAAAGGATGAGAAACCGATGCACATTAATTTTGAATGTTTGTAAGTTCTAATGGTCAGGAAAAACAGAGTGAGGCAGAGCATTCCACGTTCGTGTTGTACGGCAGAGGAACGAATCCTTAAATTTCACTGTTTGACCGAATATAGGCTTTAGGGTGAACTGATGAGCATTCCTCGCGTGGCGAGTATTACGGTTGAAGTGTTGAAGGGGAGGAATGCAACTGGCTATTTCGTTTGAGCACTTGTGATGGTAGTATCGATAGAACAACGATAGGCAGGAGACATTACGACGATGACTAAGAGGGTCAAGCGAATTCGCAATATCTCGGTCGCCAATAAGTTTTATCGCGCGTTTTTGAATTCTGTTAAGAAGAAGAAGAAATTCCACTCTATTGGTTTTACCCCACTCAAGAATGCTGTCAAGATCGGAATTTAATGAGCTTAACATACGTTGCCGTTCCAGTTCAACGCCCGAAGATGAGGGGCGTTGCCCAGGAAACGAAAATGTAAAGCTGAGGGTACTGTCATCGGCGAAGGAATGAATAGGATTAGAAGTAACAGAGAGTAGATCATTTATAAAAATGAGAAAGAGAGTCGGAGACAAAACGGAGCCTTGGGGAACACCAGCATTTATTTGGTAAGTTGCAGACTTGAAACCGTCCAAAACAACTTGAATTGAGCGGTCCGAATGGTAATTTCTAATCCATTGAATAAAGGTATCATCGATTCCAAATGCACGCATTTTCGACAAAAGAGCTTGCTGCCAAACTCTTTCAAATGCCTTCGCTACTTAAAAGGGCGATTGCAGCCTTTCAGTACTGTAGGTTAATTTAAGTAAACAAGATGGAGGAATACTCTGCGTGACATCCACTATTAGCACTGTTTGAAATAGAAATGGAAATGGATCCTGCCAAGATGCAGATAGGGATAGGTATAACATGCATACCTAGATTAGATGATCTCGACAGCAGCCATGTCTATACTCACAACCACCGGCTTTTGTGTAGAGACCAGGATTCTGGGTTTACAAAAACTTTAACACATCCGACGATTTCCCTAGTTTCGCAAGGATCCAGCAGACAGCTCGCGTAAGATTGGGTGGTTTGTAGGTCTCAAAAGATGAAGTCGTAAGCGAAGGGATTTTCGGCACCATATTGCTAATTCATTCAGATGTTTTCCGTGATGAGGTTTTCACCATGAAGGTTCCGTCCTTTAACACTGAATGCAAGCATTTGTTGCAGCGGCCAGCTCCAAAAGATGAGTTTTGCAGTGTTCGGACTCTGCATCACACATGCTATTATCATTGCCCGCTTTCCCAATACGAACTGCTAAAGAGGAGACAGCAGCATCCCTATAGGAATGCTTCTTAACTCGCACTTTAGCTGTTTTGCGTTCAACACGTGGTATTTTAGACGCACACCTACCATCAGAGCCGTCCGCGTCGACAAAGTTCTGTCCACTTGTGCTGCACCCAGTATTGGTCACAGCACCAGCATCATCCATTACCAGTGCACGGGGAGCACCAACAATAGGTGCACTTCCTCTGCTCATACTCAAGGGTCAGTTCACTACAACCAATTTCCGTCCATCAATGCTACTGCCTTTGCTGGTAGAAGCATCGACTTCATTTGGAGACAGAGCGTGGGCAGACACAGGAGCTTGAGGAGGGTTGTATCTCTTAACGAGCTTGGGTCGCTTCTTCTTGCTTTTCGGTTCAGCAGAAGAGGAGGCATTGCCTGATGAAGGGGTCAGGTCAGCTTCCGTTTGTGAGACTTCCACCGATGTATCCCGTTTCATAGACGCCACCGAAGTGCCGACCGGAGTACTTGCCCCTTCAGCCTGTGGAGCTTCTTTGCGCCGCTGATCGCTCAGCTGCTTCCTTTTCCTCTTCCGCTGCCCCTTAGTGAGGTACACCTCAAAGCCAACCACTTTAGGAGCCCGTTCAACCGTAGAGATATCATGGTTCAAGCTGCCAGCAGCGGTGTCAGTACTCATGCACAGTTTGCCCAAAGAGTCGGACATAGAGCCACAACAGTCGCTTGTAGGTTCAATGAATGTTGGCGCCTCCAGAATCCAGAATCGCAGTCGAGAAGACCACGGATGGATTTTGGCTATTGCCAGTACCACCTGGAGTATTAACATCCTTAAGGTTGTTCATTCGTCAATATTTTGAGTTTTAACTACTACTCCTGTAGGTTAGAGTACACTAACGGATTATTTTACAGAGGATAGCTTAAAAACCGTTGCCTCCTCCTCCTTTATCCGAAATTGGAACCAGCATGCTACTGGCGTAACAACTCCGTTTGAGTTGTTTACCTGCGGTTTTGGGTATAATGTTACGCAAAAAAATGTGCGTGTTTCAACATCTTCATTTTTCCTTCCTTGAAGCTTCTGCTGGCTTATGTAATACACAGCTGATTTTGTTGTAGGTCATTTACCCTGATCTATTTACTAATTTCTCAGCGAAACATGATCAGTAGTAGTGTGGCCCTAGTGTAATGGTGTGTTTGTTTCCTTCATCAATGCCCCACATCTTCGAAGTGTGTGTTGGAGTGATCAAGCGAATCTCCCTCATATCCAATTCGGCCATCATGGAATTTTCCTGCTGCTGGTAAGAAGTTTGAACTACATCCTTCAAATGAATATGTTATGCGTTGAAGCGCGATCGACCCATTTTGCCATGTAAATGCATAAGCATGAACAACTTGAATATTGGGTGATTTTGACAGTTGACGGTTTTGTCACGTTGCGCGGTGTCGTGTTCTGCGTGGTTTTTATATTGATTGTTTAGTTTTTATTATTATATGTTTTTGTTTTTTATTATTTTAATCGGTGTTTAATATGTGTAAGTTGCATCGAACTAATGACTCGTGATGATTAGTAGTTGGTTTCATCCGAGTCGTTCGTTTCCTGCAAGTGCACAATTTCATCTTTTGTCCGCGAGTGATTTTGTTGGAAAGCAACAATCGGTATGTACATTATCGATGAACTTCGTTGGAATTACCACATATTCAACGTCGTCGAAAAGCTGCGAAATGTCTTGGCTTCCCGAAGCGATGCAAGAAATATTTCCCCTTCTGATCTGGCTGGAATTTGGAGTACAACGCTCATATTTGGTCAGGTGCACCAATAACATATTTGGAACTACTGGATAGAATTCATAAACGCGCGATAAAACATATTGGCAATCGAGATATCGTCAAGTCGCTTGACTCTCTTAGTCACCCGTCGCAATGTCTCCTGCCTGTCATTGTTTTATCGTTACTTCCATCATATGTCCTCTAACGAAATAGCCAGTTGCATTCCACCCCTTCAACAATTCAACCGCAATACTCGCCATCCTAGGAATGCGCATCAGTTTACCCTTAAGCCTATATTCGGATGTACTGTGAAATATATACCTTCTCAAGCGCACAATATGAAATCGGGATATGAAATGCTCTCCCACGCTCTGTTTTTCCAACACATTATAGTTTACAGATATTTAAAACCAACGTACATCGGTTTCTCCCTTTCTTTAATCCTTTAGGTCCTTAATGTCCGCACTGTGTCACTTCATTGTAAGATAACCAAAGTCGCTTTAGTGCGCGTACATTATAAAATCAAAATAATACCGCTGTTTAACCAGTGATACATTTTTAATTTTAAAGTATTCATGCACCCCGGTAAAAGCCGTATCTTCAGTAATTCGAACTCTTATCCGCAGTAAGGCCTTCAAGATAAGAAGAAATTTTGTTATCTTAAAAGTCTTGAATCTCTTTTCTAAAAATGTTGAGAGTATTTAAATTTGTTTAATGCTGTGGAAGCGGATCAACCAATTCAGTTATTTCCCAACGACATTTAATTTCGCGTTTGCTTTTGACATTCTGATTGAAAAGAGGATAATACCAGGCCGAGCTTTGTATAGTCCGATAAATTGATCAACTTCATCTTTTAGCTCAAATGATGTCAGTTATTAAGGTAGGATTACACTGCCATATTTTTGTGCCATTAAATGACTCTGGAAAATGGCGGACCAAATGGCATGAATTTTGTGGCATTATAATGACGGAAAAACCATGACGAATTGGGACCAATCAGTTGTGAATTTGAATATTATACAAGGCGCAACGAAGTCGAAAAGTTACCCAAAAAGAAAAAAGATGTAGTGAATCGGGATATGAAAATCAGCCATTCGTGGAGCGACGCAGAGGAGCTTTCCATTCGGCTTCGTTTTTCGGGATCTATCGACAAAATATAACAAAGGGCATGAGTTACAATGACCAAGTCTTCTGTAAATTAAAAAAAACTGTCTGTCTAACGCATAACGGCAAAATCTCATTTCAAAGGATGAGGATTAATTCTTGGCGCCCTTTCGTAAGTTTTTAGTTAACAATCTTATGATGAGGATATTTCCCCGATTTTATATGAACTTTTATATATTAAGGGCTTATGCCCTTTTAACAAATTTCGAGTTTTAATCCTATGAAAACGTAATATTTGAATAGATATTGGCTTTTACACTAAAATTTTAAAAGCATCTTTCATTGGTCATTTGTATTATAAAGTATTTTCGTGTATACAAAGATGCGTATGACACATATAAAACGAAGAATTTAATATATTGGTTTTTTAAGATTTTTTAATTTTTCATTTAAAAAAAACAATAATGTTTTCTAATATTTATCTGCAGTTTATAGATATGGATATATAAGTTTATATATTACAGGTACACGAAATGGTACAAGCTGCTAATATTTAAGAAAACTTTTTCGTTCCTTGGTCTAGTCTTGGACTCTTCTGAGACTGTTATTTCTTCGTAAAAAAGCTTCTACCATCCATTGAAACCTAAAATATCGGATGCATTTTCCTTCTTCACAATGAAAAGTTGCACTGTTATGAAATGTTGAATTTGTTGAAAGGGCATCAGTCAGCCAGCGCCTAATAAACGGTAAAAAAAATTATGTTACTGATGTTGTTTTAGATAATTTTAAATAATTTAAATAATTCTGAATGACCCGCAGTGCCCGTCACTTTATTTTGGGGCAAAAATGGCGATGATTTCGTGTATCGCTAATTTCTTGCAATTGATCAATGAGGAATCGTAGCTTGAATGACACTCTAGTTTAAATAATTATTTGTTAACTAGTTTAACAAGTCCAGGTCGATTAAATTTAAGTCAAATATACTCGTAAAATCCTGTTTCTTTAGCTTTTACATGCAAAGAATATATTATATAGTAGATGCAATATCAAGCATTTATTTAATGTCCGCACTCAGGTAAATTTTTACCAATGTATTTTACGCAACGCGGGTTTTTTTGGCAACAGTGTGATTGTGATTTGTTAAATACGCCACAAATATAAAACCATTTTAAATGCCAATGCCATTTTAAAGAAAATCATTATTATGAAAACAAAATTGTTTTTCAAATCGAACTACGCAGATTTGTTCAACTTAACATGATAAAAAAAATAGTAAAGTTTTTCAGGGTTCCCTTTATTAGTTTTTGAGATATTGAGGGTTCTATAAATTACCATTACTCGAATTTTTTGTCAAAAACTGAGAAGGTATACAGCATTCTTGGCCCCATCCCAAGTATCCTTATTACAAAGAAAGACCAAAATCCTTTGAACCATTTTCTAGAAAAATACTGATAATTGACGTTCACAAAAAAAATAGTATGGCAGGTACCGTCATTTAAAACGATAAAGCAAAATATAAAAAACTACGCGCGATTTTACCCCAAAAACCTTATATACGAACTTAGAAGCAAATCTTTCGAACCGTTTCGCCATATGGTGCCCGAACAGACAGATCGATAGACGGACCCATTCTTATGGAGTTCTCTATAGTCGTAATATTATCCCTCATATTCAGTTTGAGTTCGAAATTTGCGCACGATTTCAATAATTTTCTCTTTAGTATACTAATTTATTCGAGAAAGTTAAAAAAGAGCCGACTGAAAAATAATTGAGAGAAAGCTCTTTCTATGTGCGATGCTCGTGTCGTCGAACCTCACCGTCCTTCATCAAAAACATGTTATACAGGAAGAAAATGTAAGTTAAATATACTCGTTAAATCATTTTTCCTTAGCTTTTACATGGAAAGAGTATATTATATAGTAGATGCAATATCAAACATTTATTTGATGTTTTTCTGGTCTGGCAAGAATAGCAGAGAAAGCTTGGGGAGCTGGATCAGATATTTTATCATTATTCTTTTTAGCTTGCTGATTCTGCTTGAGTATTTTTGACGACTTTTCAAATATTCATAATTTACATATTTACAGTCATTCTTTCTACTATTTTCTCCTATACACATAAGGGCTGTGTTTGTCCTTCGATGTTGTTGCGACGGGTAAAGGTATTTTTTTTTTTAATTAAATCATGTCACATTCATTTAAATCACGTCACGCGAGATTTACTCCAAAAAACTAATATACGAACTTTGAAGCAAATCCTTCGAACAGTTTCGCCATACGGTGCCCGACCAGACAGACCAATGGACGGACCCACATTTTCTGATTACTCTATAGTGGTAATATTATCCCTCATATTCAGTTTGAGTTCGAAATTTCCGCACGATCTCAATAATTTTCTCTTTAGTATACTAAACTGTAATAAATGTAATGGACTTCAAGCCGATAAGGCTGTGATCCGCATCAGAGCTACATTTCAAGACATTAGCCTAATATGTGTACACGCCCCTACCGACGACGCTGAGGACCCTATAAAGGAGGAATTCTATGACCTCTTGGACGGAGCCTGTCCGGAGGACGATGTCAAAATTGTACTCGGGGACTTCAATGCTAAAGTCGGCAAGAAAAACATCTTCGGCGGATTAGTTGGTAAGCACAGCTACGAAACGACAACAGATAACGGCTACCGAATAATTGACTTTGCAGCAGCTTGTAATACGGTGATAAGTAGCGCTAGGTTTCCGCGACTAAGGATCCACACAGCAACCTGGCGCTCTTCAGACGCCAACCAAATCGACCATAATAATAGATAACTTATTGAGAGAAAGCTCTTTCTATGTGCGATGCTCGTGTCGTCGAACCTCAGCGTGGTTCATCAAAAACATTTTCGATCTATTGGAATTATATTTAAGAGCAAGAATTAATAACCAAGTGGAAATATTACAAAGATCCTCATTTAAACTGATAAAAAGTTCCTTAGTATTGTTATATGTAACAAAATAGTTTACATAAGGGAAAAGGGCTATTTTAATAATTTCGGTTTTTTTTCTTTTATAATGTACGTGCACTAAAGGGATTTTGGATACCCTTATAATGAGTAACACAGTGCGGGCATTAGGGAAAAGGATACCGATGCACGTTGGTTTTAAATGTCTGTAAACTACAATATGTAGGTTCCGTTTCCGGTTCCCTGTCCGTCCGAATATAGGCTTAAGGGTGAACTGATGTGCATTCCTAGCATGACGAGTATTGCGGTTCAACTGCTGTATAGGGTTGGAATGCAACTGGCTATTTCTTTTGAGCACTTGTTGTGGAAGTAGCGATAAAACAACAATAGGCAGGCGACATTGCGACGATGACTAGGAGAGTCAAGAGATCCCGCAATGTCTCTATCGCCAATAAGTTTAATCGCACGTTTTTGAATCTTGTCTAGTAGCGCCAAAAATATAATTGGTGCACCATACCAGATATGAGCTTTATACTCAAGTTGGAGGCGAACAAAAACCTTGTAAATTCTAGACAGATCAGAAAGGGTAAAATATAGCCTGCATCAATGATGCCTAGGCATTTCGCAGAATTTTTGTCATCGACGAATATGTGGTCATTCCAACGAAGTTTGTCATTAACGCACATACCGAGGATGGATAGCCTTTCGGTTTCAGAAATGCAAGTGTCATCAAGTGTCATAATAACAGAGTATTGGGGTTTCGCTTAAGTGACAGTAGACATCATTGTGTTTTGGAACCATTCAATTCCACTCTAATGGTTTTACCCCACTTAAGAATGCGGTCAAGGACAGAATTTAATGAGCCTAACATACATTGCCGTTCCAGTTCCACATCCGAAGATGAGGAACTCGAATCCCAGAACGAATATGCGAAGCGAAGGGTACTGTCATCAGCGAAGGAAAGGATTGGAATGGAAGTGACTGACAGGAGAAATCATTCTCATAAATGAGAAAGAGAGTCTGAGACAAAACGGAGCCTTGGGGGACACCAGCATTTATTTGCCAACTTGAAACCGTCCAAAACAACCTTTTTTGAACGGTAATTTGTAATCCATTGAAGAAGGCTATCATCGATTCCAAATGCACGCATTTTCGACAAGAGAAGTTGATGCCAAACTTTGTCAAATGCCTTTGAAATATCAAGCGCAACAACCTTACTTTCACCACCACGTTGAATAGATTGCTTTTCGGTTAGATATGTCATCAAATCACCAGTGAATTTATTGCTGCGAAAACCGTAGTGCCGTTAATTAAGAAGTTTTCGGGATTCAAGATATTTCACAAGCTTACGGTTAGCGTAGCGTTTCCATGACCTTGAAAAGAAGGGAAGTAAGTGCAATTGCTCGGTAGGAGGAGGGGGAGGAAGATGAATTTGTGACGACATGACAACTTCTCAGTTTATATTAAAGTAGCTCTAGATTAAAATATTTTTGTTATCGAGTTTAAGTTCTACCGTCACTCTGAAGAGTCGACACTTCTAATATAGGTACTTCAAATAAATACCTTTAAAGTCTCAAAAGTGATTTTGTTTATACCCTATCCTAAGGGTATATTAATTTTGACACATAGTTTGTAAACCCCTTAATATTCGTCGCAGACCCCTAAAAGTATATATATTTATGATCAGGAGCAAAATCTAAGACTATTTAGCAATGTCCGTCCGTCCGTCCGTCCGTCCGTCCGTATCAACTTTTGAGGCCTTTAAAATTATGCTAGGAAGCTGAAATTTGGAACATATACTCCCTAGGGTTCCGAAATGGTAAAGTGTTAACATTTTCCAAATACGCCCACTGCCACGCCCACAATTTAGAAAAAAACCGTTTTACGGCTTAAGTTAGAGAGATAAAGTTGTAAGACCTTCGCAAGATATGTAGGTACTGCCCACCTTTATTAATTTGTCATATAAATTGTTTGCCACGCCTACTTTTTGTGGGCGTTTTTCACTAAAATGCTGTTTTTTTCGAAAATTTTCATAGAAATCGAAAAAAAATGTTTAACAATATATTATGCCAATAGTTTTCTCAATAAATCGCCCCTACAAGTTTTTGGCCACGCCCACTTTTTGGGGGTGTTTTTTGAAAAAAATATTTTTTTTTCTATAAATTTCATAGAATGAAATAAAATGCTATCCATCATCTTCCTAATGCTTTTTTTTCTTTGCGGTACATAGGGATAAGGATAGGGTATCATACTGTTCGCCCCAAGCGGACTGTAGCCTTTCCTTATGTTTTTTTATTATTTTGCGAATAAGCAAAATTATATAAGTGGCGCAGTCGGTTATTTTATTGTCTAAAGATGATTAAATCAATCCTCCTTCCAAAGAAGTGAGTTAAATAAAAACAATGATTATCTAAAGATAATAACGAATGAAACAACAACAATATGTGATTGCCACCACGAACAATGAATAGACTGGAATTACAGCGGCTTGCTCGTCAAGCAATCGCACACACTGTGCACAACGCCATCGAAGCCACAAGTTCAGCTCGGCCTGAGTAGAATTTTTGTTGTTTATCGATTTCAATGGACAGACCAGCATTTTTCTAAGCGCCGACAAGTACATTGCATTTCATTCGGGTTCTTTCTTTTTCCCCATTAGACTCATTAGCCAACAATTCGTTGTACAGATTTGAGAAGAGGGGGGTTAGTGAAAGAGTTGATACAGGTCAAGAATTCTATATTACATTTCTGCGTTTCCTTATCGTGTATAAACACGGGGCTATTATTAGCTGCCGGGCTTTTCGTCAATTACATATTTAATGGTTGAATGAAACAACAACAACTTGTGATTGCCACCACGAACAATGAATAGGCTGAAATTACAGCTGTTTCACGGCTTGCCACGGTCGATCATCATATTCCTTTGTGTGGTGCTGGTCTATATGTCGGTCATTTAATTCGAAAAACACTTTCCCTCATCAGGAATCGAACCTTCACTTATTGGTAGACCAGCGATCTCGTCAAGCAAGCGCACAAACTATGCACAACGCCATCGAAGCCACAAGTTCAGCTCGGTCTGAGTAGGATTTCTGTTGTCTATCGATTCTCAATGGATTGTTATTGACGGAAAGCTTGGCACCTAATAATAGCCCCGTGTTTATACACGAAAAGGAAACCCGTAAAGATAATAACGTTGATCGTGAAAAAAAAAATTATAAAGAATACAACAAAACCTGCTGACTAAAGTCAATTGAAAAATATATTTTTTGTGTTACGCTAACAATCAAATTAAATTCTTCTGAATGCCTGTCATCATAAATGAAAAGATTCAGGGAGAAGCAGAAAAATGCATTCTGAAGCTAGGAGATAATCCTATTTGGAGCAGCGTTACCACGAAACTGAGGCAACATTTCTTCCCGCCCCACAGAAGTTATGCAGAACTCTTTAATTATTGCCGTGCGGTTAAGGTCAATAATTTAAATGAATTATTTACAGAATTTAGAAATGTAAGCTCCGAATTAAATGAAATGTATGCATTTTTAAACCCCTTCCAAAAGTCAAGGGTTTCACGTAATAACGGGTGATCCAAGTAGAGATACTTTTTTCAATAGCCTTTTTTGACAGATCACGTGTGAGTCGTGTCATGCTGTCATGTTATTTTTGTTTACTATTGTTTGGCATTTCATAATGGAAAGACTTACGCGTGAACAACGTTTACAAATTGTTCAACTTTATTATGAAAATTCACGTTCTGTGAGGAATGTGTTTCGTGCACTTCGGTCAACTTATGGTCAACATAATCGGCCTACTGAGCGTACTATTCGCAACACCATCACCCATTTTGAGACCCAGCATTCATTATTGGATAATATTCGACCGAATAGACCACGTCCAGCACGCTGTGAAGAAAATATAGCGGCCGTAGCTGAGAGTGTACACGAAGACCGTAGAGAGTCGATTCGGCGCCGTTCGCAGCAACTCGGACTGACGTATGGAACGACTTGGCGCATTTTACGTCAAGATCTTAAATTGAAAGCGTACAAAATACAGCTAGTGCAACAACTGAAGCCGCTCGACCTTCCCAAACGACATGGCTTCGCTCTATGGGCTCTTGAAAAGTTCCAAGAAGATCCGACGTTTTCGAGGCATATTTTGTTTAGCGATGAGACCCATTTCTGGCTCAATGGGTATGTAAACAAACAAAATTGCCGCATTTGGGACGAAGAGCAACCTGAAGAGATTGAAAAACTGCCACTTCTTCCAGAAAAAACAACGGTTTAGTGTGGTTTGTGGGCCGGTGGAATCATCGGTCCATATTTCTTTAAAAATGATGCCGGTGCGAACGTAACCGTCAATGGCGACCGTTATCGTGCCATGATAACCGACTATTTGATGCCTGAAATAGAAGCTCGTGATCTCGGCGACATTTGGTTTCAGCAATACGGCGCCACTTCCCACACATCGCATCAATCAATGGACTTATTGAGAGAACATTTCGGTGAGCACATAATTTCACGTTTTGGGCCGGTCGATTGGCCACCAAGATCGTGTGATATCACACCGTTAGACTTTTTCCTGTGGGGATATGTAAAGTCAAAAGCTTATGCCGACAAACCCGCTTCGATTCAGGCCTTGGAGGAAAACATCACGCGTGTCATTCGCAGTTACCAGTCGAAATGCTCGAACGAGTGATCGAAAATTGGACTCAACGGATGGACCATCCGACGTAGCAACGGCCAACATATGATAGTCATAATCTTCAAAAAATAAATGCCAAAGAATGTTCTTTCAAATGATAATAAACATTCTACATTAAATTTGAATTTTCTGTGTTTTTTTCTTTAAAAAAGTAGGGAACCTCGAAATGGATCACCCAATACTGATTTTAACAATCGATATTCAGTGCAAGGAAACCACTATCAAAATTCAAGGGTTTCACGAAATATAAATGACACAGGGATAGAGATGATGTCAATTGGCAACATGCAGGAAGCCGCGGTAAATTTTTAAAACCGGCCTCGGGCCATAAAATTCCACTAATTGCCCTAACTATAAAAACCAAAAAATAAAATGCCTAATCGACTTCGGTTCAATGACAAGTATTAAAAGGCCAAACAGCTCCAGCGATTTTCAAGAAATTCCTTTGAACAAACCAGAATTATTTTCAACAATAACTGGGATCGGTAGAGTAGCCTTAATCATATTCCACAGGGATTTAATACGGATAGAACTTGGAAGGTTGTAGATTTAGGTTAAAGAGGTAATGACGATATTATATGAAAGAATATATTGGAACCTTTAGGCGCTAAATTAAATTTAGAACAGAAATATCTAGATGTTAAGGGAAACAAGATGCCACTTATAGATAAAAGATTTCGATTCGATTCTGAATACATATGCTCCCTAGCCTCATTTTATTCACCAATAAGTTATACAAAAATGCACCATCTTTGCAAAGAAAAAAAAAATAGAGTGCAACAGCTTTTGAAAGATTATAAGGAACTTTTCTTCATTGAGGGTGAGGGAGGGAGAAACACAAATAGTCGAGTTTTTTCGAAAATTTACAGATACCCTAAGGTCCATGAACTTGAGATAGAAAAACAAATCAAAGACATAATCGACCAATGCATAATAGTCGAAAGCAACTCTCCCTTCAATAGTCCTCTTTGAATAGTCCCAAAGAAAAATGACAACTCTGGACAAAGTAAGTGGAGAATAGTTATTGACTACAGAAAGCTAAATGAAGTGACTGTGAGCGAAATATTTCCAAACCCTAATGTTGAGAGAATATTAGATAAATTGGGAATGTCGCAATATCTTACAACACTCGACTAAGCTAAGGGTTTTCATCAAATCTTAGTTAAGCCTGAGGACAGAAAATAAAATAGCTTTTTCGACACCTTTCGGACATTTCGAATATGTTAGAATGCCTTTCGGGCTAAAGAACGCCCCTTCTACCTTTCAAAGACTTATGAATTCAATTGTAAGGGCGTTCATAAACAAGATTTGTGTTGTTTATATGTCTTCAGCACGTCTTTGGAGGAACATATAAGTAATTTGAAAACATTAAAAAAGGCTGGACTTAAAATTCAAATCAGTAAGTGTTAATTCCTCAATAAAGAAACGGAATATTTAAGCATTGTCCTCACTCCACAAAGAGTTAAGCCAAATCCGGATAAATTTAAACTCATACAAAACTTAAAGTTACCTACAACGCAAAAGCAGACTAAGTCATTTCTGGGTATTACTGGCTTCTACAGAAAGTTTATTAAAAACTATGCTAAAATCGCATTTCCACTTGTCAAACATTTAAAGAAACATAATGAAAGGCTACAGTCCGCTTAGGGCGAACGGTGTGATACCCTATACATATCCCTATATGCCCCAAAGAAAAAAGCATTAAGAAGATGATGGATAGCATTTTATTTCATTCTATTAAGTTTAAAAAAAAATAAAAATATTTTTTTAAAAAGGCCTCCATAAAGTGGGCATGGCCAAAAACTTTGTATGGGTAATATATTCGGAAAAATATTGGCTAAACATCTTGTTAAACATTTTCTTTCGGTTTCTATGAACATTTTCGACGAAAACCGCATTTTAGTGAAAAACTACTTAAGACTATACATTAAAAACTTAAAATTTAACTAATACTACTTAAAATTACCAAACTAATACTAACAATAAGTATAATCGGAGGTTATGTGCACTCGCCGCCTCATACACAGAGGCAACGGTGCCCATCCCCCACACCATTAGCAGCACCCAGCAGCCGCCAACCTAGCGCACATGCGCCACCGAGAGTCCACTGACACAGAAATGTGTCAGTCGACTCTCAGAAACACCACACCTTGCCGCCGACATGCAGAGCACAGCCAACCAACTTAAACCACTTACTACTACTTACAATTAAGAGGAGTTACCTAAGGCAACGCACCGAACCATTTCGGAGCCCTAGGGTCCGTATTTCAGCTTCCTAGCTTAATTTTAAAGGCCTAAAAATTGCGTACGGACGGACGGACATTGCTATATACTCTTAGATTTTGGTCCTGATCATAAATATATATACTTTTAGGGGTCTGCGACGAATATTAAGGGTTGTTACAAACTATGTGTCAAAATTAATATACCCTTAGGATAGGGTATAATAAATTCCAAATTACTAAAATTTTACTTGAAGATAGGAACCACAAGACATTAATAGGAAAACTTAGACAATTTATTATCGGAAATATTCTATATAGATCAGCAAATGATAATAAAACACTCTGGATCTTCAAACACTGGCAGCATTCTAATAGTTATGTCCAGCTTAACCCAGCTGTAAACTGCAGCCAGTATATCTCACCGTGCTTCTTTAATTTCAGCTTACAAAAATATTTCTGCAAACTAAGTTATGTCAATCATTAGCTGCATTAAGATAGCATAATATTGAACACATGGTTGAATATCAATTTTTAGATCTGTTGCAGCGTTATAGTACTAAAAAAAAGTATCTAAAAATAAAATTAATCGCGGGTTTTATTACCAACCAATCCTGAAAAGCGCATTCGATTAACTCACTTTTACTGCGAATCTTCTTCTATTATTTCAGTATAATATACGGCCATATTAATCAATAAAAAAATTGTTATTTATTCCGCTATAAAAATGTCTCATTTCTTTTGCGATTAACAATGATTGTACAAGTTAAGTATGGTAACATGGATCGTAACGGAAAATTGTTTTCCTATTAACGCTGAAGGCACCTAGTGGTAAATAGTGGTTTCCAGATCACAAATCATGATTTCGGTAAATAGTAAGATCATGTGTATTTGTTGTAGTGCATACAAATTCAAGATCCATCTAGATCATTTCCGATAATAAAAAACGGCTGTTGATACCAAATCAGTACGAGAAAAAATTAATAAGAAAAAAATTAATTCCAAATAAGCTCACTAATAACAAAGGACTATCATGAAACTAGGAAAGAGGGATTCATTAAAAATTATGTTAGTCTTTTAATCTGATAAATAACATTCTACAGTTGGATAGGAATAAAATTGTTAGCGAGCTTAGGAATATACAAAATTTTGAAAAACAGCTACTTGTAAATGAAATGTATTTAGAGCAGCAACTTAGGATTAATGTGTTGAAGAAACAAATAGGTCAGATTCAGGACAATATCGTTAGGAATTATATACCCAAATATACTAAATATACTAAGTAATAAAAAAATAAAGGCAAGGAATAAATGATGCTGTCATTTTTGCAATCAAAATTCTTACGGTTTTTTTTTATAATTTTTGCGTGCAAAAGGGATTGTTAGCACCCTTATAATGTTAGTAACACAGCACGGGCATTAAGAAAATGGGGAATTAGATGAAAGGATGAGAAACCGATGCACATTGATTTTAAATGTTTGTAAATTGTAACGGTTAGAAAAAACAGAGTGCGGCAGAGCATTCCACATTCGGGTTGTGCGGCAAAGAAAAAAATCCTTATATTTCACAGTACGTCCGAATACTGGCTTTAGGGTAAACTGATGGCCATTCTTGGCAAGACGGGTATTGCGGTTGAAATGTTGTAAGGGTGGAATGCAGCTGGCTATATAAAATGACGGACACTACGAGTCATTTAAAATTTTTAAAATGACAAATGTCACCAATGACGAAAATAAAGCAATTGTCACTTGGTACGACTTTTTTAATTAAATTTGTTTTTTTTCCGAGGGTAGGTGGAAAATCTTCCATATAACACAGAACGTGCTCATAATAGTGTGAGATTCTTACTCACTAAAAACACCTCCCTTCAAATTACTTTATACTACATCTAGATTGTTTTCTATGTAGTAGTTTAGATTTAGTAATTTATATTCTCGTTTACCAGGCAGCTTCCCATCGGAGGCACCTGCTTGTACCTCCAAAAATACACGGTTAAATGTTATTGCGCTAATTCAAATGATTTTATCCATTGAAGCCGGCGTACTAAATTTGTATCTTTCAAAATATATATCATTTCGTTATTGCAATGACCGCGAAGGTGAGGGTGCAGCTTACGGGCAAATGATTTTATTTCATCTTCGACGGTTGCCACATCCTCTGTAGATATCACTATTTCTGATATACCACGGGGCGTTTACAATTCTTCTTAGCACTTTGTTTTAAAAAGTTTTTAAAATTTTGATGTTATTTGCTTTGGTACAACCCCAAAGTTGTATACCATACGTCCAAACCGGTTTCAGAACTTGCTTGTATAAGCAGCTTATTTTGCATGCTGAGTTTGGAAAACCGACCAAGCAGCCAATTCATTTGATTATATTTAATAATGGGCTCTTCCCGTTTCTTTTTTACGTGCGATTTCCATTTATCCCAAATATTTAGCTTCATTTGCGTACGGAATTTGTACGGAGTCTATGACATGGGTAGCGTAGTTACATTCTGTAAGTAAAATTAACATGCGTAGATTTTGTTTACCAAGTCTTTGTAAACTCAAAAACGCTGTTAATAGCCCGTTTAGGCTTAAATGTTGCTGATTCAACCGTATAACTCACGGCCAATATAGCGGTGTCATCCGCAAACTTCGATTCAGTTGTGCCTTCTTCCTGTGGAATATCTCGAGTAAAGATTAGAAATAAAATCGGACCCAGGACGATTCCTTGTGGAACTCCTGCCGCGATTTCTTTGAATTCGGAAAAATTCGTTTCCGTGCTTAACACGGAAAAGTCTGTCCGCTAAATAAGAACTTAATATCTCAAATTGGGAAAGGCTAATTTTATCTTATGTTTTAATCCCGTGTGCCATACTTTATCAAAAGCCTGGGAGACGTCGAGAAAAACGCTAGTGCGTATTTTGTTCTCCCCAAGGGCTTTTTCACTTTCATTGGTTATTCGATAAACCTGGTCGATTGTAGAGTGTTTAATTCTGAATCCGAATTGGTGATCAGGAATTAATCGGCGCTCTTCGATAATCGGGTGTAACCGTTTTAGTAAAATTTGTTCAAATACTTTTTTTACTTAATTGGTAAGAGAGACATTGGTCTATACGATTTCTTGTAATAGGGGGATTTTCCCGGCCTTGGGACCATTATGACCTTAGCTACTTTTCATTATCGTGGAACGTATAATAACCTAAATGAAGCATTTATGAGATAAACAAACATGGTAAGTGCTTTCCTAGGCAACTCTCTTAGAACCTGTTAAATCGTATCCAGGAGCTTTGTTTAGTTTCAATTTTTATATTTCATAGCACAGTTCAGCCAGTGATCCACTTTTAATTTTAAAATTGTCAGGTATCCCCTCTACGGCCATATCTTCGATTAGCTCTTGACCGTCAAAGGGCTTAAACGTTTCTTCTAAATGATCGGTAAAAATGTCGGCTTTTTCTTTGTCTCGTTTCGCCCATTCGGCATTATATTTTCTGATAGGAGGCCCTTGGAGGGATATATATAGAAGCAATATCATAAGATTGTTTATTATTTTTTACACGAACCGTAATCATTTGAATATTAACTTGCTCGATTTTTTTGCTTATTGAATGATCAATGCTGTCATTTATTAACAAAGACGCTCCGCCCCTAGCCCTTTCCGAAGGGTGATATGCATGATAGGCACTATGTCCTTTAATTTTTACACATGATTCCTTCGTAAGATGCGTTTCAGAAATCAAGCATATATTGATAATATTTGTACGAGTATATAATATTTCTTCACCTCAGTATTGGAGTGACACATATGCATTTTTGCCATTTTTGAGTTAGGAATGATTTCTAAGAGACAAAATTTCGATTGGTGTAATCTTAAATCTATCCTATAATGGAGATAGGACAGCCAAAGATATCAGTGTTACAAATGATATAAACGCACTTATGGGAATAAATGGTCAGTATTGATCTGCCAAATAAGCCTTTGTATGTGAACTTCACATTTTCGTATGAACTTTTCTGAAATTTCTTAAATATTTTAAATGACCTATACATACAATTGAACTAAAAGTATGCTTCATTTGCAAACACCAATTCAGTGCTTAAATGATTTAAACATACAATTCTTCCTCAAAAGTGCTTCATATGCATAATAATTTTTCAGTGTTTAAATGATACATACAAACCAAACTCCAAGTCAAATTTTTATGCATAAAAAAAGATTTCAGTGCATAAGTGATACATACAATACAGTCGGCTCACAAATGCCTTGTAGACTCTTGCAACTGTTCAGTTCTTAAGTGATACATGCATACAATTCATTTCTCATATGCCTTAAATGCTTTGTAGTTGGTAGTATCTAAATGACAGATAGGTAGGTCTGGAAACGACCTCGCAAGCGCACTTTATAAAATACTACAAAGCGTCGTAGACGATCTTCCACACGTAACCAACATTATTTTGTGGTCTGATAGTTGCGTTGCACAGAACAAAAATCGAGTCTACAGTACTATGCTCTTGAATTTTTTGCACAGGAACCCTCAAAGTATATACATAATTCATAAGTACTCGGAGCCGGGGCACTCGCAGCTCCAAGAAGTTGATAGAGTTCACAGTGCCATTAAAAGACATATGCGAGGTGTGTCACTTTACAGCCCACTTTCATTGGTTCAACAACTTCTCAAAATCGATTATGAAAAAGTTCATTTGCGAATAATGCAAATGCAAAATCATAACTTTTTCAACTTTGCTGCAGCATCAAAAAGCTTGGTTATGCCACCATTCTGCAAATTAAAAATGTTGAGATATAGCTCAAAAGACCTTTGTCTAATAGAACACAAAAATACTCTAGCAAATGATGTTCCTTTTGAGAAAATGATTTTATTTAAAAAACCTAAGAATGGCCCAGCCCCTTCCATTTTTGTTTTAAAGCCGATCTCAGCCCAATGGTTGTTAACGGAAGAAAAAAAGAAAGATTTAATGTCAATGCTTAAGCACATGAATGCGGTTGATGTGGCATATTACAACGCCATTTTTGCTAAAAATCAAGCCTTAAAAGAAGACAATGTAAGTACACCTGAGGCTGAAGCCAAAGAAGTCACTCCAAGGAGAACAACCCGTAAAGTTAAAAGAAAGCAGGGATCAAGATCAAAGACTTAATTCTAAAAGTATTTATATATTCAGTTTTTATGTTTTGGAGTTAATTTTTCGCATTGTATTTAACAAAACATTTTTTAAAAGTTTGATATGAATTAAAAGTTGGATACAATACATAATATTTTGTTTTATTTTTTCTCTTTCTTACACTCTGAAGGCATTAAATTAATTTATTATAATTTTTCAAAAAGCTGAAATATTGGATTTTTAGATCCCAGTTATAAACGAACGAAAGTATATAACAGAATTATTTTTCTTTGAAACGATAACTTACCTTGTTTTTTATTTAAAAAAATAAATTTAACAATACAAACTAAAAGAAAAATAAAATAACTTTTGTATGAAAATATGCCATATACGCATTCAAAAATTACAATCTCGTTCCATATTTAAACGCCACATAGGTTGGTCAAAAAGTGCCTCATACCATACAAATACTCATTATTTGAAAAAAAAATCATGCCACATATGCAATTTCCTTTTTTTCAACTTGAGATTACAAAAAAACCAATCGCCCAATTGAAACAAAAACTAAAGTGTAAGTAGAACTCAATAGCCACTACATTAATAAATTTGTTTCATAGTTGTTTTACAGACGGTTTTTTTTATTCGTATTCAAACTTTAAACGTCGTTTTCTCGAAACTAGGTTTTTGTCGTTTAGATCACTCCAATACTGAGGTGACGATTTGTACTTCGAGTTCGTCGATCTTTTGTAGAAGGCCATTCGAATTCCACGTAATTATTATACCCTATCCTAAGGGTATATTAATTTTGACACATAGTTTGTAACACCCCTTAATATTCGTCGTAGACCCATAAAAGTATATATATTTACGATCAGGACCAAATCCTAAGACTATCTAGCAATGTCCTTCCGTCCGTCCGTACGCAATTTTTAGGCTTTTCAAATTAAGCTAGGAAGCTGCAATTTGGACCACATATTTCCTAGGGCTCCGAAATGGTTAAGTGTAAAAATTGTTTGAATACGCCCATTGCCACGCCCACAATTTAGAAAAAACCGTTTTAAAGCAAAAGTTAGAGAGATAGAGTATTACTTACTTATTACCGATAGTTTCGTACTTTTTTGTAGCGGTACGAAAGTGGTACGATACTAAACCTATTTATATGTTTGTATAAGGATATCAGCCTGCCTCAATTATGGTGTAAAAAAAATTAACCATAAAGAAATTATTAATATTTTCTTCTCAACCCGCATGATGTGGACCTTAAATGAAAAGGTTTGACAATTAGAACCAAATGCGATATGTGACATACACTCGGTCCTTGGAATATCGAAAAAGGTCCTTGAATTTTTAAAAAAGTACCCTTTTTGTAAATGTCTATAAAATCACGTATCAAATTGTTGTTGCTATGAATTTTCACTCGGAGGTCCTTGGAACATCGAAAAATGTCCGTGAATCCTTAAAAAAGGACCTTCTTTGTAAATGCCTATCAAATCAAGTATAAAATTGCTGTTGCTACGAATTTTCACTCATACGTCCTTGAAACATCGTAAAAGGTCCTTGAATCCTTTAAAAAGGACATATATCATATATGTCAATATTTGCGTATTCTGCTCTTCAAAACCTTTCATATATTGGCATAGCTGATATTTCGTGCCTTGTCATTTTTTAGAGGCCCCAACAGCCAGAAAGTTTGTCCTAGGCGACATTAAAGAGCGATCACACGGTTTGTTGCCGTCATTTAAATGACATAAAATGTATGTCATTTGGTGCGCCATTTTCCTAGTCATTTAAATGACGCCGAAAATGTCAGAAAAAAAATGGCGATCACACGAGCGTCATTTAAATGACTGCTTTGTGACGTGATTTTTACGTGAGAGCGTCATTTAAATAACTCGCAAAAATGGTCGTGTAATCGTACCATAACAAAAAAATTGTAAATTAGTCAACAGCCCCAAGCAAGAAATTTTTGATATCAGAAAGGATTTGTTTATTCTAAATAACATAAAAAATAAACGGTTCAAAAGTACATATGACGAGAGAAACCTGGACCTTTCTAGCAATTACATTAGAAATTTTACGAACTGTACTGTAAGAATTGGAAATAAGCAATTTAGCAATAAGATATTTGAACTAGTAGAACGATTTAGTTTACCTAATCATCAGAATGTAACTATTACTGAAGATATGTTAACCCTTGAAGAAATTACGGAATTTCATAATATTATTAGTTATATCAAAGGACTAAGTTCCTTTGTAATAATTATAATCTTTATTATAATTGTAACTTGCTTTATAAAAAAAGCACAATTTAAATCAATTCAGGAGAATTGTAAAACTGGGAAAGGAGGAGTTACGTTATCTATAAATTCGCACAGTCTTCCACATAAAAATTCTGGCATGCTTATCTCCAACGGAAATGCACCAGCTTGTGTCTGGAAAAATCCGAATTCTTTGGAAAAATCCAGTTGTGAATAATTCGAGCTAATCAAGCAGAAGTATATCAACTCGGTTTCATTGTGAGAAATTCAAAATTTTAAAGTTGATGGTCATTTTTCAAAAACTTTTGGTGGAAATAACTTAATTTGTAAACGAGTATGAAAGATTGAATTCCTGGCTTTCAAAACTGCTTTTGCACTTTTTTGTAAGTGATGCGATTGTGTTTTAATACACTGTTTTCCATTTTGTGTAATAATTATTTTAATTTGTCCCTCCCGTCTAAACGGGGCCAAGATTATCGTAGTCTCCCCACAGCTTAGTTCTGAAAAAATCGATTTTCTTAACAGCAGTTATCGTGAAAAACAGTTTAATTTAAACCTAAGAATTTATTAAAGAATAGATTTAATTTAATTTAAATTTCTTCAAAAATTGAAGTACGATTGGTTCAAATTAAAAGTATAAGAAATTTATAATATAGTAAGTTTTTTTTTTTAATTCCCTTTATTTGTTTTGGATAATTTAGCGTTATTGTGAGGTATGTACCTACCGTTATTTGAGTTTTGTTTTTTTGTTTTATAGCTTGTGGACGTACAATCAGACAGAACAGACAGGCAGACCGACTTGCGGTTTCAACTCTTCGGACTTCTCAATAGTCGTAATAACATACCTCAGTCATACACTCAGTTTGAGTTCGAAATTTTCAGACGATTGTAATAACTTTCTCTTTAGTTTACTAATAAGAACGAAAAAATTAAAACTATTGGCTAAATATCTTCATATACTTTTTTTGGTTTCTATAAAAATCTTCGAAGAATACAGTAACTTTTTATGACATGTGTGTCTACATATTTTGTCACGATTGTAATCCTATATCTCTTCTAATTTAGCTTTAAAAGGGTTTATTCTAAATTGTGAGCGTGGCATTTAAAAAAACCTTCACACACTATCATTTCAATAATTTAGAGAGTATACATATGTGCCAAATTTCACATATGTATGTATTCAAATAAATATATTTTTAGGGGTCTACAAAGAACGATAACCCCTTCCAAGTAACTATGTGTCAAAATTAAAATAATTCAATAAATTTTGCTTTCTTTATTCGTCATAAAAGTGGCTTCGTGGTTGTTCCACTTTAAAATCAAAATTCAGAAAAACGAAAAAACCGATCGATTAAACGTACCTACCGTTAATGGCAAATGTGGTAGTTGAAATATCGACCAACCAATATATATATTTATATGGGTTAGATCTGGATAAAAAGATTTACAGAATTCCTTTAATCCTTGGTAAATCGGGAACCCATTAAAGGTATGCAAACGAATTCTTTCCCAAAGTATTAAATATAAAGTCGGTACAACCCTTTAAAATAAACAGTTTATTACGAACAGCTTTCAAGTTTATTTTAAAATACATTTGCTTACGGTCGTAAACCGTGCATAAGCTTAGCTGGCGACTATCTATTCAAATAAGTTCAAGTATTTTAAATATTTTGTTTTTTTATCCTTGATTTTTAGCTATAGTGTTTTTTCATGTGATATATTTAGTATCGTATTAAATTGTTCACTTAAAAACACCTTAATGTAGGTTGACTACCTTACTTTAATATTCTCCTTATCTCGATTTTCGCACTCCATCCTGGGATAAAGCGAATAAATACCCGCCCTATAAGAAAATCCCTGATTACGCATTTGTAACTCAGAATAAAGCATTTGATTAGATTAAAATCAGGAAAACAATTAATCGAGCTGCTGAAGGGCAGAAAGAGAACAGAAGCTCTCGAACAATAATTAAAATCCCACACCTCGCTCGATGGCGTTTACCTTAAGATAAGTGTAATAAGCTTCAAAATACATATCTTACCGGCATGTTCACAATACGCACACCATGTGGGGGTTCTATCCTCCGAATTAAATTTTAAGATGACTCGCTGGGTACCAAGGTGCTCTTCGGAGCTGAATGTGACTCTGTAACGCTCGCCATACCTAACGAGTATTTTGTTCGTGGTGGTGCGTTATGAAGCATTAATGCAATATGCTAATCTGGTATTTATTAAAAAAAAATACGCAATAAGGTGCTGCAAAAATAAATGAGAGAAATTAAATTTAGAAACTTTGTTTAAGTAATATTTACTTTAAAATAGCTACATCTCTCTGGACTAGTTATGTCTGTTTCTTCATATTCAATGATTTAAGATTAAGAAAGGGGAGAGAATTTTTAATATATAGAAAATATTCTTAAACTTACGTTGATCAACTAGACGACATTAATAAAACAGTCAAGAAATATAAGATGATATAAAAATATTGAATCATTTCATTAACAGAATATAAGTAAAACAAAATCTAAGAAATTATGCTTAATTTATATTGGCATTACTCTACTTTATAATGAAGAGAAAATGACATTCGAAAAGGCAATGAGTCTGAAAGTGACAGGAAAAATGCACTGTCAAATTGAAAACAAAAATTATTAGGTTATATATTGTGAGCATCGAATATCAAATCTTACAATTTTAAAATATTATTTAGTGGCAGCAATTCTTCAACCAATCTCCTTCTGAAATGTAGATGACCAATCTAATTGAGCGTAAACGGCCTATACAAATCCTAAGGCCTAGCTTCTCCTACCTGTTGTGGGTGTGAAGATATATTTTTTGACATGAAGGGAAGGGAGTTTAAGGTCGATTCCGAGAAACTTCTCATGACAGTTCTTAGAAGTTGCCAGACTTTCGCAAGAGGTTGTTATGAAAAGGTGAGGCCATTCAAATTCTTTGTCATAAAAATCTGGAAATTCTACAGGGCTGTATTGATTAACCTTTTAAATGTCTGCAATTTTTTGAAAATTTATATGTATCTTGTCATTATGAGCTTAATTAGCCCCGCTTGATATGTTACTAGAAATGTTGTTTACTTTGGAAAGAAAATTTCTTGATAAATGCCATTTTAGTTTTGTGCTACATCTCGTAGACGTGTGATCTTTTCGATATTATTTCTGTAAACGCCAGGCCGTTGGCTACATAGTTAATACCCTAGTTGTACTTTTTCGAAAATAATAGAAGCATTCAGATTGCTTTCATATGTTAGATGTGGTCTTTTCGAAATTGGATATTTACTTTGATTGTATATAAAATAATTATAATATTTTATGGACTGAGACATTCTGAGACATTCAATACAAAGTAGCAAAACTACATAATCACATCTACATATAACATATACATTATACATATTTATAACTTCTAAAGATATGAATTATACTATCACCCATAAGTCAGTATTTGTAATAAACTCTACCACTAAAGAACATCAGTTAGTTCGCGTTAGTTCGCGTTTCACTTAGTACATTCATTTTTTTCCCAACATAAATAATAAGATTAAATCTAGTTTTTTTTGATTGTGTTGTTTTGCGATAAAAAACAATTATTAAAAAATTACATAATCTGAAAAAATTCTTTATTGTTTCTGGAATATATTTTATTGACCAATTGTTTTTTTCATCTTAATTTCCTTATAAACAAAAGGAAAGGCTATAGTCCGCTTGAGGCGAGCAGTATGATACCCTATCCTTATCCCTATGTATTCCAAAGAAAGAAAGCATTAGGAAGATGATGGATAGCATTTTATTTCATTCTATGAAATTTATAGAAAAAAAATAATTTTTTTCAAAAAACGCCCCCAAAAAGTGGGCGTGGCCAAAAACTTCGTATGGGCGATATATTGAGAAAAATATTGGCATAATATATTGTTAAACATTTTTTTCGATTTCTAAATTTTCGAAGAAAACAGCATTTTAGTGAAAAACGCCCACAAAAAGTAGGCGTGGCAAAAAACTTTATATGACAAATTAATAAAGGTTGGCAGTATCTACATATCTTGTGAAGGTTGTACAACTTTATCTCTCTAACTTAAGCCTTAAAACGGTTTTTTCTAAATTGTGGGCGTGGCAGTGGGCGTATTTCGAAAATTTTAACAATTTACCATTTCAGAACCCTAGGGAGTATATGCTTTAAATTTCAGCTTCCTAGCATAATTTTAAAGGCCTCAAAAGTTGATACGGACGGACGGACATTGCTAAATAGTCTTAGATTTTGGTCCTGATCATAAATATATATACTTTTAGGGGTCTGCGACGAATATTAAGGGGTGTTAAAAACTATGTGTCAAAATTAATATACCCTCAGGATAGGGTATAAACATATATTGAAAGCTCACAAATTTACATAATACATATAAGATATACATTTTTTTTTAACAATTGAAAACTCTGTGCCTTAAATAAATGTATTACTCTAAAATTATCGTTAAACATATCTAAGGCTCTAGTGAAATGTCATGTTTCAAAATAATAGAGGTGCTTCTACGACAATGCTTCTGTTTCAGTTTTCAGATTCTCTTACAAATTTCTGGTTTAGTCTAATTTCATATTTCAAATAACTAAATTTCATAAAATATATTTTTTGCCTTTAAAAGGAAGGAGTTATTGCGTTTCCATTGTAGATAAATTCTACTGGAAATAAAATAAATGTTTAATTTATTAATTCTACAAAAAAAAAAAAACAATTTTTACGTTATTCTAGAAAATGTCAGGGGTTATGAAACAGAACCGACTCAAAATGAAAACATTGATACCTGTAAGAAATTTCTTTTAAGTATTTGGCAATGCTGTTTCTAATTAAAACTTAACTTATATTAAGCTAACATCAACAATGGAGAAAAAAATAACACAAGTAATATTGAGTTGAAAGAAGACTGTCATCCATATGATATATTGCCAAATAATTATGAGCCTAGTGTACAAAATGAAACCCAAACAAGTTACTCTGATCCCGAATTTCTTAAAAGTAATGTTGATTTTTAATCTTTTACGTATGTAAGCCAAATCTTAACATAATATTTTAACGTTTAAGGTCCAGGTGTAATAAATTTGGGTTTCACAGTTGAGCCAAAAATAATTGAACAAATTGGTGAATCTGCAGTGAATTTCTATGAACAGCCTGAATGGGAAAACTCTGACGATTCTGTAAAAGATCCGGATTTCAATGTATCTTTGAGCAGTGATAATGATAGTCAGACTTCGTTTAATGTTTCTCTTGAAAATGAGGAAATTAATCGACTAGGAACTCAAATAGAGAACGCACTGGTCACACAAAAAAAAAATAATAAGTTACTTCGGTCTAAGTTACGAAATAATGGAAAGTCCTATGATACGATATCTTGCAAAAAGATTAACCCAAGAAAATGTACACCGTTTGGCATGTGCAGAAACAAATGCAAAGAAAAAATTGGATTTGATAAAATTCAGTCACATTTTGAGCACTATTGGTCCCTAGGGTCTTATGATAGACGAATTTTGAATATCGGGTCTCTAATAAGAGTGGAAAGTAAGAAATGTGATACCCTGGTTAACTCTAATGAGCGAAAACGAAAAAGAGAAAATACTACGAAGCATACATTAGAATTTGACGGTAAAGTTATAGGTGTATGCAGAAAACATTTCTTACAGTGTTTCAATGAGACCCATAGTTTTGCTAAATCAGTTATATGTAAAAAGATAGGCTGTCCCATAGTGTCATTCAGAGATCATCGAGGTGAACACACTCCTATTAATAAAACCTGCAGAGGTAGAGCTACATATTTTAGAATTCCCTGCCTACGAAAGTTATTACAGCCGACGCGATACATCAAAAAAATATTTACATGCTAGCCTTAGTCGGTCTTCTATGCACGCTTTGTATAAAGAAAAATTCGACAATCCATTAAGCCTTTCAAAATACTCGCAAATATTTAAGACTATGGGTATTACATTTAAGGCCCCAAAAGTGGATACATGTAGTACTTGTGATGGATTTGTCCTTAAAATTAAAGTATCACAAAGTGAAGAAGAAAAGACTGTTTTCATGGATAAGAAATCAACGCATTTAGACAAGGCTGAAGTGGCTTATGCAGCTAAGAGAGATGACAAAATGGAAGCCATGTCTTCCAGAGATATGAAGGTGTTTGCTTTCGATTTGCAGCAATGCTTACCAACCCCGTTCTTAAGAAACTCTATTAGTTTCTATAAAAGGTAACTATTGACCTTTAATTTAACCGTCCACGATCTAGAAACTAATAAAGCTCAATGTTTTATGTGGCATGAGGCTATGGCTCGTCGGGGTGGAAACGAAATATCGTCCTGTCTGTATAAACTTCTAAACACGATATCTGCAGATACAAATCGAATTACTTTTTATAGCGATTCGTGCACTGGCCAGAACAAGAATTCATTTGTCGCTGCCATGTTTCTAGCTAAGGTATTCAACACTCAAAATCTGGACTACATTGACCATACATTTTTCGAGCCAGGACACACACACATGGAATGTGACAGTGGCCATGCATTAATTGAAAGGAAAAAAAACAAATGTGGAAATCCAAGTGCCGAGAGACTGGTACCAATTCGTTAACACGGTGGGCCATAACATTGAAGTTCTAGAAATTAAATCGGATGATTTTCTTAATTTTTCTGACCTGTCCAAACAAAAATTTAATTGGAAACGTTTTAATGAAGACGGTGAAAGGTTCACGTGGAATACCGTAAGATGGCTACGCTACACAAAATGTCTTAATAAGGTATTTTACAAAACGTCTTTGGATAGCACTGCTCCTTTTAAGATCCTTAAGATAGGAAAAAGAAGCGTTTCCTCTATTCCCGAATTCGAAATTAAAAAAATTGATGAAGTTCCGTGTATCTCGCAGGAAAAGAAAAGAGATTTAGTTTTCCTGAAGCAGTTCATAAACCCCGAGTTCCATACTTTCTACGACAACCTTCGCATCAATATGGATGAACTGAATACTCACCCTGATTTGACAGAAACGGATAACGAAGAAGATGTTTAGATCTTGGTGAGGCTCAGAATAAAAGCGAATGTGATTTTAATTTTACTACTGGCTATACATTAAACTTCCGAACTTGTATTAACATTTCTATTAAATTCCAATTAAAATGGTTTCTATGTTCTAAACTTTGATATGCTGCGTTTTCCTTTCTTTATTATTTTTAATTCTAGAGCTGAACTGAATAACTTTAAATTCATACATTTTTATTGCATTTGGAAGAATAATTAACCAAGACCTTGATTATTTTTAGTAGATGAAATCAAAAAAAAATATCGCTCAGGACAGGATCACCGGTCAACTTAGAATGAAACGACACAATTCAATTCCGTTATAGTGCATAAGTACATAGTATTTTTAAAATTAACATTTTACCATTCATCTAGATCATTTTTTTGTTAAACATGGTAGTTATTAAAATGGTAGATAACAACCTAAGTCAAAACGTATTTCAAGAAAAAAAAATCGGTTAGGAATAACGATCTAACTCAACATAGGAGTTATATTTTTATAATTATATACAGGGCAAAACAACCTAAGTTAAGTTAGTATATTTGTGTTTTATTTTAATCGAAAGGAATAACCGCCTATGACTTAGGTTTTTGGAATTTATAAAATTGAATAAGGCATAATAGCTTAAGTGTTCTTTTTGTAAATAACTATTGAATAGGAAATTTTGAGACATAATGTTGAAATCCAGTTTACGAAGGCTTATAATACATTTAATTTTGTGAAACAATTATACTAAAAAAATAATTTTCTGATTGGTAGCATTAAATTTAATCTTAAAACTTCTCTCCTGAAAAGTACAAAAAACCGACTTAGGCGGTTATGGCTTGTGACCACTTACAATCCTCCTTACAACCAACCCAAGCCTAGATTCGTGGAGGGTAGGGTAAGTTGCATCCCTAGGACCAGGCACCAACAACTATGTGGGCAGCAAGAAATCAGGAGGAGTTTGGTAAGTTAAAACCTAACATTTATTCACTATCCCTAGCTATCACGGTGGTGTCGCGTGCAGGTTTGAGTTGTTAGGGGATTGCTGATCGTAGGCCATTTCATTACAGTAGTTAAATTTATGTTGGGCCCGCAGCCATAGTTGATTTATTTGCGAAGAAGTGTCCGGGTTATTTATCCTTGTTTAATTTTGTTTCCTTTTGTTGTTGTTATTTTTGTTTGATCTATAGATCAAACCTACTTTAGGACCGGTGTAGTGTTTTGCAAGAACCATATGTTTTTGGTGTTTCTGTATCAAGGGCTGTCGGCCCGTACCTCTCTGGTGCTGATGAAGGTGTTTTATCGTTTCTGTGTATAGGTGTTTAAGTAATAAGGGCCGTCCGCCCACACCTCTCTGCTCCTTTGTTGCTTTCTGCTGCTGGTGAATGTGTTTTGGTGTTAAATTATTAAGGGCTGTCAGCCCACACCTCACTGCTTCGTGTTGATTTCTGCTTCTTGCCGTAGGTGAATGTGTTTTGGGTTTTTAATGAAGTATGAAGTATTAAGGGCCGTCCGCCCACACCCCTCTGCTTCTTGCTGGTGAATTTGTTTTAGCGTTTAATTGATAAGGACTGTCCGCCCACACCTCTCTGGTTCTCTGTTGCTCGTGTTCGAGTGTGGTAGACCGTCCGTCTGGTTTTAAATCGCGGTTTTGTTTTCGGTGGGAGTCTCCTAACATTCCCTGTCAGTCTCACCATCCGGATGTTCTAAGGCTACGCTATTTTCCCGCTGCGGGTAGGCACTCGGCCGGCCTTTTGTCAGCTGGTCGCTGGGAGCCCTACGAAAATGGGCCCATGGTTGATGAATCCCTGGCTGCCCCCCCGCTTTCGAAGACTCTTAGCGGTCAATCGCGAAAAGAGGGAGAGGGTGGAAGAGTAAGGAATCGCAGAGAAAACTCGAAACATTTTCTATCTTGTATAGACAGATTAGGCTCTTAATCAGCAGAACGATATGGTATTGTAATATTTTCGTGAAAAAGTTTCAAAATTAAAATAATTGAGTATTTATCAGAAGAAAATATAGGACCTAAAATAGCTAATGAGCTAACTTTCACCACTGACAGTTGAAATGACATTTAATATAAATAAGGATCTTATTTCTGTTTTTTTTATAACTTCAACGGTTTAAACTAAAAAAAAACGACTACATGAATATTGGCCCCAAACCAAAAATGAACAATGGCCCCAAAAATGGGTTACGCCACAATGAAAAATGGCTTCAAACCAAAAATGAAAACTGGCCCGAAAAATTTATATGGGAAACAACAACACGAAAATGTCTGTGATTTAAGGCAATTTTTAAATTTTTTTGGGCCATATTTCATGTTATTTGGGGCCATTTTTCATGTTTTAGTTTGGGGCCAAAATTCATAATGAAAAATGACCACAAACTTTGGGAAAAAATTCAACATTTCCAATTGAAAGTTATTTCAATTACAAATAATAGTCGAGTTTAATATGGGAGGGCATGCTGCCCCCCTACAATCGCCCTGCTTGGGTATATGCAAATATTTATTAAGTACAAATAAAGTTGGCATATACCAAAGCACGCGTCTACTCAAAATCTAATAGTGAAACCAAGCCGGGGGTAGATTCTCAGTAGAATCACAAAATCATTAAGAATTTAAAAAAAAATAATAGAGCTTGGCGGCCTTTATTTTGCAGTAGTTAGTCAAATAAGATTTTTATTAGGGCCATTTTTCATTGGAACGTGAAATATTTTTAGGGCCATTTTTCATACTTTTGAAGATATTTTTGATTTTGAAATTGGGGACATTTTTACTTTTGAAAAAGAATTTAAATTTTTGGGGCCATTGAAAATGTTTGCTTTGGGGCCATTTTTAATAATGAATTTTGGCCCCAAACTAAAATGAAATATGGCTCCAAATATGTGAAAAATGGCCAAATCACAGAAATTTTCGTGTTGTTGTTTTCTATATAAATTTTTGGGACCATTTTTAATTTTTGGTTTGGGGATTTGGGTTTAATAATTGCTTTTCTGGCAACTGTTTGAGAACCTGACCCATAATTTCCCCGTTAGGCTTTGGCGGGACCAAAAAATGCATATGGCTAACTTGTGAATGAGTTCTGAGTCTATATATTTTGTTTAGTTATAACCTTTTCTCTCTTCAAATACAGCTTAATTATTGTTTTATCTAAATCGTGGGCGTGGCAGTGGGAGTAATTTAAAAATGTTAACACTTTACCATATCGAAACCCTAGGGAATATATGCTCCAGCTTCCTAGCAAACATTTAAAGACCTTAAAAGTTGATACGGAGGGACGAACGGACGGACAGTGTCAAATAGTCGTACAATTAGGTTTTGGTCCTGATCAAAAATATATATACCATAAAGGAATATACCCTTAGAATAGGGTATAAAAACTTTCACAAGAAATCGAAAGAATTCAGAAATTCAGATTATTATTGACTCTTACTTTCTAAAACAAAGTACGTATTTTTCCGCACTTCAACAGTATAGATTAAAAATGTTCTTCTCTATGGGTGTTTTTTTTCGAGGGTAGGTGGAAAATCTTCCACTATGAGGACCGGCCGGGCATGCTTATAATAGTTTGAGATTCTTACTCACTAAAAAAAACATCTCTCATCAGTACAATCTTAGTACAAAAATACAATTTTAACATTTATAACTTTGGCACAACCCCAAAGTTGTATTTCGTACGTCCAAACCGGTTTTGGAACTTTCTTATATAAAATCAGCTTGGTTTGCATGCTGAGTTTAGAAAATGTTCCAATCAGCCAATGCATTTGTTAAATCTGAAAACGAGCTCCTCGCGTTTCTTCTTAGCATAAGATTTTCATTTCAATTTTGCATCCAACGTCTTTCCCAAGTATTTAGCTTCGTTTGCGTACGGAATTTGTACCGAGTCAAAAAAAGTGGGTAGATAACTTACATGTCTGTAGGTAAAATTAACCAACAATACGCCAAGATGTTGTCCAAGCGCATAATTAGTCGATCGCCCGTTGAAGCTTATATGTCACGGACTGAGTCAGTTCGTCTAGAGCTAATATGGTCGCATCATCTGCGAACGTTGCTACGATAGTATCATCTTATTGCGGTATATCACGAGTGTATAAAAGAAAATAAGATCGGGCCAAGATTGCTTCCTTGTGGAACCCCTGCCGCGATTTCTTTAAATACGGAATACTTGTTCCCGTGTTTAACACACAAGAGTCTGTCATCTAAATAAGAGCTTAGGATCTCATATAATTGCTTTGGGATAGCTTTGTTTAGTTCATATTTTAATCCCGTATGCCAAACTTTGTCGCAGGCTTAAGAGACATCTAAGAAAACGGCAGAACAGTTTTTTTTCTCCTCTAGTGCTTTTTCAATTTCGTTGGTAATTCTGTAAACCTGGTCAATTGTAGAGTGCTTACTTCTAAATCCGAATTGGTGAGCTAGTATTAATCGGCGTTCTTCAATAATCGGCTGCAATCGCTTCAATATAGGTTTTTCGAATATCTTCGACATTATTGGTAGAAGCGATATTGGTCGATAAGATTTTTGTCATTTTGAGGTCTTCCTCGTTTAGGAACCATTATGACCTCGGCTATCTTCCATTGTCGCGGAACGTACAACAGCATAATCGAAGCATTTATGAGCTAAATAAACTTAATAATTGCTTCTGGTAACTCTTTAAGAACCTGACCTGTAATTTTCCCCCGTTAGGCTTTCAAGTTCCGTAGAGAGTTCACAATTTTTAAAATCCCTAATATCTCTTTTCAGTTTTCTACAAAGATTATTTAAAATTGTGTTGTACTCCGGAGCACGAGATTATTGCAGTGTTTTACGCGCTCTTCGTTTTTCTTTTATTAATTGAGTAATTCACGGAGAAATATAATTTTGCCCTTTTTAATTACTCTCTTTTTATACCATATTTTAGGGGTATATTAATTTTGTAACATAGTTTGTAACATACCTTCGCTATCAACTTTTGAGGCCCTTAAAGTTATGCTAAGGGGCTGAAATTTGGAGCATATACTCCCTAGGGTCCCGAAATGGTAAAGTGTTAAAATTTGTTAAATCCGCCCACTGCCACGCCCACAATTTAGAAAAAAACGTTTTAAGGCTTAAGTTAGAGAGATAAAGTTGTAAAACCTGCACAAGATATGTAGGTACTGCCTACCTTTATAAATTTGTCATATAAAGTTTTTTGCCACGCCTACTTTTTGTGGGTGTTTTTCACTAAAATGCTGTTTTCTTTGAAAATTTTCATAGAAATCGGAAAAAAAATGTTTAACAATATATTTAGCCAATATTTTTTCCAATATATCGCCCATACAAAAGTTTTTGGCAACGCCCACTTTTTGGGGGCGTTTTTTAAAATAAATATTTTTTTTTCTATAAATTTCATAGAATGAAATAAAATGCTATCTATCATATTCCTTATGAATTTTTTCTTTGGGGTACATAGGGATAAGGATAGGGTATCATACTGTTCGCCCCAAGCGGACTGTAGCCTTTCCTTATGTTTTGCTTTATCGTTTTAAATAACGGTACCTGCCATAACATCTTTTTATACCCTATCCTAACGGTATATTCATTTTGACACATAGTTTGTAACACCCCTTAATATTCGTCGCAGACCCCTAAAAGTATATATAATTATGATCAGGACCAAATCCTAAGACTATTTACCAATGTCCGTACGTCCGTCCGTATCAACTTTTGAGGCCTTTAAAGTTATGCTAGGAGGCTGAAATTCGGAGCATATACTTCCTAGGGTCCCGAAATGGTAAAGTGTTAAAAGTTTTTAAATCCGCCCACTGATTATGGGCCCTCTTGTACTTAGGATATTTGGGATTGATCCAAAAGTACAGCATACTCAGTTTATGGAAACAAATTTAATAATGGTAATTTATAAAACCGCCAATATTTCAAAAACAAATTAAGGGAATTCTGAAAAATGTTACTATAGTTTTAATAATGTCAAGTTAAACAAATCTGCGTACTTCGATTTTTGTAATAAATGTTTGCGGATTAAAATGGGTAATTTGTGTTGAATTAAAAATGGTGATAATAAGGGGTCAACTCAGTCTCTACGTATATGCATAGCCAATTATTTCTCCAAAATAGAGAAACGAACAGAAAAAGATTTTCTAAAAGATGATTCTTTATTTATTTAATGATCTTTTTATTATCAGTCCAAGTTGATACGACTTGTGATAGGCTATCAGACCTCAATGCTTCAAGAATGTTTAATTACTTCCTACTTCTACGACTCAACAAAAAATCATGAATGACATCAGAATGTTTTCCGTAGCTTCTCAAATCAGATGCGATGATATAATTTTTCACACAAATGCCGATTCCGAATGGGAATTTTTAATTTTTGGGAAGCTTCTCATTACAGTTTTTACTCTAATATGTTTGTCAAATTTTCGCAAGAGGTGGGGCAGCGAATAAAAACGTTCAAGTGGTACGGGTCGAGGCCACATTACTGATTCGGTGATCTATCCTGACTCCTTTCATCTCACTGAATAAAGCTAGGTTATAATTCAATACTTTGCATTAATTTTTCAATTGATGAACGAACTATTTCTATCCCTCGCAGGTGCAGCAATAGAAAATTTTCTTATTAATTAAATGTGCAGATTGAATACTTGTTCCCGTTCTTTTGCATAAGTGCACAAGGAACAACAAATTTAAGCTCTACATCTAATTTGTTTTTGGTATCGGTACCGGGGATTGTTTTGTTTAAACAAAAATTCTCGCCTTCACTTGGTTAAAAGGCCTCCTTCCCCTTTGTGCAAACTTGTACCTTTATATATATTCATTTTACATTATTTATTATATATTTAAAAAAAAAGTATCCACTAGCCCAAAAACTTTCTGACAAGACATAATATATATTTTTTTCCGATTGAATAGCAATACGATTTTTATAAAACATACAAAAATCTGGTGGTGACATGGAGGAAGAAGCAGTATTTGAAAAAAATGTCTTTGAATTTTTTTAATTTCTTACCTTATACCTACCTGATTTATCAATCTGAAATGCTTCCTTAAATCCTGATTAAGTAACACGATTTCAGGGAAAAGATTACTTTTCGAATAAATCAAATACGAAATGAAACGAAGGATGAAACCTATCAAGTAGTTGGCGGTAAAAGATGTGAATTGGATGCAAATGTAATTCTGGCGGCTGTGCAGATACCATATTAACGCTAAGCCCTACCTGATTTAGTTATATGAAAGTAAATCAAATTTATATTATTAACTTAATCTTTTTTCTTGGTAGATCGGTATACATAAATCTAAATTTCTATGTCTCTTAATTCGAAGTGAACACTATGATTGACAGTTGAGAAATTAGTATTGTAATGTAGTATATGTATGCGATTACTGATAGTGGAAATATAATTTGTACCAAAATAATAATGTCCATAAATTTAAATTTTTCATCCAAATCTTAAAGTTGATTCTACGTAGATAGACTTCCTAACTTACTCAAAGTACCTGCTATCAAAAGTGACTTTGTGTTGTAAGATGTTTACGAAAGGTACCACATTGCTTTTCCAGCAGTTCTACACAGTTTGTGCGCGCTGCAACTGGCATGTCAGCAATGTTTTCGCGGCATTTTTTACATGTAGTGCGCTTAGATCATCGCAGTTTTCTCTCAGCTCGATTAAAGAATTGACTACCCTTCTTTTTGATCAAAACGTTCTTCACCAGTTTATACACAAACTGTACACTAACTTTGTTAAGCTGATATGCCACCTCATTCAGGCCCCTTATGGAGTTCTGGACTCAATGGATGAAACAAGCATATATTTTTTTACAGAGAAAAAGATCCGAAACTTAATCTAGTGCGATGACTTCAGATTAGATCTATTTAAACCATGCGACCGATGGCCGGGTATGTCAAACCTAATATATTGTTGATTTGACAGCGAGACTTCTTCTGAGACATGCCAATTTACGATAAAAATTAGTATTAAATAAACTAGCAAGTGTGAGGTCAAGTACCTCTATTAAGGTTAGCTTAGAGTCTCTATTTAAAATATCTACTTAACTACTAATCAAATAATCTCGACTCACATCTTCTGGTAATATCACTACCTCCCCATACTGTGTTATATCAAAGCCCGCTCTTCTTCAGGTGTAATGTTATTCTTGTCGAAAAGTGCATTCGATGTGTGCACGATTGTGGATTTTTGAAAGGGCTTGTTTAATGTTTGTAGTACGCACAGTCCAGTGTGGAAATCTATCTAGCATCTCGACATCGAGTACAGTATGGTACTGGAAAATCCATTACAGTTGGTATGATGCATGTATAATGCTGTATGGTGGCTGGTCAGAGTAGTTGGGCCGATTTAGGATTAGGATATTTTTCTCCACGGCAAACAAAAGTTTTCTGTTTATAACGATCCATTGGAAATGCCTAAAGTTGTAGTACTCTGGGTATGAATGCCCCTGTCGTTTTAATCCGAACAAATGTAAGGTATAGCTGACTTTGATTTAGTTTGCACCAGCACTACTCTGAAGGTGAAACAAAGATTCAGTTACCGTTGACTCTAAAAGGTTGCCAAATCCACTGGTGTGCCTGTTCTTTAGGAACAAATACCTCTTCTAGCATTGAAGAAGTACCGTAGACAGTCAGTATTAAGGATCCCTTTTCCAAAAGCATTACGTCCAGTACCCATTCGCTTGCAATTTTTTAAAATCTAAGCGCATCCACCCAGTAGTTGGGCTGTCTGAACAGATGAAGTTTACCCATCCCGATTGGAGATATGAAACTGAGAACATGAGCCTCACGCCGCAGTTGCTGAGGTCAATAGAAATAAATATAATCACTTCCTGAACCAAAGGAACCTGCTCAGGTGAGTGATGTTGTTCGGAAAAATTGACCGGCAACCTAATACGACTAACCAAAGGTGGGGCGTCAGGTGAAGGTCTTTCCCAACCGCAACCGATGCGGTAGGGCTCGATTTTCTGATCTAACTCGTTTTGCATCCGTTCCGGTAGGAGCGGTGGCTTTAGCCACCGGAAGAAAGAGATTTTGGTCTTTGCCAAAAGGTATAAGTTTGAACCACCTTGTTGTACCTGCAGACCAACGACACCCTTCATAATGGAACCTCTTCTCAATTTCTCGGGTAGTATGTTGCAGTTGTCTACCAAGGTGAGTAGACCTAGATACTTTCGTCAAAATGTGCCCCACAACAAATTCGTCTACGACGAATATTAAACGGTGTTACAAACTATAAAGTAAAGGGTATAACTACAGTGGACACTCTGTTGTAGAGTGTATTTACATTATGTACAAACTTCCATTTGCGAAAATACTCCTAAAAGAAATGGTTAACTCTGAGTTTGTCGAAATCCAAACACACATTTTCAATTAATTTTGCGGTAAATTCATTACACCTAAATATAGATTGAAATACAAAAGCACAGGGAGAACTCAACGCAGAATCTAAGAGGCAGAAAAAAGACGTGGGGCAATGGAAAAAGCTCCGACTACATACGAGTTCGTACGTCAACTTAATTAAGTGAGAAATAAGTGGTGCGGTCTAGAGCGTGTAATTAATATGTATAAAGTGTACATTATGTCTATATGTATGTATATCCTTTGGAATAATGCTTGACGTTATTTTAACTTAAACTCACAGGCAACTTATAAGTGATCCCATTTTCCTTGTGTCGATGTAATAATGGCATTTCATTAGTACTTTAAGAATGAGAAAGACGTACATAGTTGATTAGATGAGTGTGATATACTTTGCGAAAAGCAGGCAATCCTCTGGGGATTTGAATTTTTTTTTCTGGTCGGCCGGCTTTTTTGGAAAAAGTTGCGTGAATCTAATTTTCAGACACAGATGTATTTATAATAAGTACATTTAAGAAAAAACTGCTCTAAGTAAGTTAATTATTTTTAAGTATGTACCTATACTTGTGTTTGATATGTAATTTTGATGGCGCAAAAGTTCATCCGATTTTCTTTGGCTTTAACTTTGATTATGAACGAAAAACTATGGTTCTATTTTTGTGGGCTTCGAGAGTCTGAGGTATGATGACTTCAAAAAACTCCACGAAAATAATGTTTGACTCTTTAAATTAGTCATGTGAACCAAAACTAGATAAAGGCGATCCGAAAATGCTGCCCGCCGAATTTTGGCTGTGGGTAGTGCAGCTTGCGCCGTTGCTCCATCCAGTAAGAACCACGTGTTCTCAAGCTTCAATTCGGTGCAGGGGCCCCAAGTCCAAAAAAAAACGGGACCTATGTTTCGTTAATTATCTAGATATTTTTAAAAATTCTATCAAATAAAATTAACGAAATCGCCGCGATTCATATATCATAAAAATAGAAAGGGCAATAAATTAACGCTAAATTGATTACAAAATGTAAGACAGATAATGTCTCACCACAGCTCAAGAAAGGGAGCTTGTTGAATATATCAAAAAATATTCAAAATTGCATTGTTGTTTAACATATAAACTTGCAAAGCAACTTGTTTTACAATATGTTAAGGTAAATAAAATGTCATACCCAAATGTTTTGAATACAAATTAGAAAGCTGGAAAGGCTTGGCTTGCCAATTGTAGAAGACATTGGGTTGGCTTTAGGGGTTGACATTGCAGCAAAGCAGCTGATGTCCTCTAATCTACATACCTGGTTGCTCCAAACCAAGGCTAACAATTTGTTAAAATGTGGACTTTAAAATTCAAAATTTGGCATTATTTCACCTTCAGAAGCGAAATAAGACCAATTTGCCTTTATTTCACTATGCAATACAATAATGTCAAAAAATTAATGATTTATCTGCCAAAAAAATTGTAATCTAAAATGTTTCATTACTTCGTTTTCGACATGAAATTGAAATTATGCAAAAATTTGGGCTCTGGAATATATCATCTGGTTAATCACAAATCCTTTGAAACTGCGGAGAAAATTATGCAAAAAGAATTCAACGCAATCTCGTCATGGTGTCATGACAATGGACTCATCATTAACGCCAAAAAAACCAAAGTCATGCACATCCGTCCACCACATATTCTTAAGCAGAAAATAGAAATAAAAATTCACAACGTGGAATGTCTGCACAAGGTTCAAAACTTCGGACAACTTCAAGACGATGACGAATGCTCGACCGTACTTGATAACGTATCAACGTACAGATACTTGGGAGTTATGGTTGACTATAACTTTAAATGGAGCTATCACATAACCACGTTGACAAAAAAACTTAGGCAATTCGCCTACGCTCTCTTTCATCTAAGTAGTAGATGCCCGTCAGAAGTTCTTCGGCAGTGCTACTTCGGCCTGGTAGAGTCGCATTTGAGATATGGCATTATGGCTTGGGGAAATGCGCCGCAGCTCCAAAAACTCAATATGCTGCACAGGAGCATTCAGATGATGATGATGAGAACACAACGACAACAAGGTGACAGCGTGAAATCATACCTATCGATCAATCAACTGCATAAAATGGAGATATTCTCTACATTCAAAGATGACAGCACTTATAAAACACCGACCAAACAAACAGTAAATACAAGACGACGACAACAAAACAAATATATGGTCCCGATGTATTGGAACGAGTATGGACGTAGACGCTACGCAATAACTGTCCCAGCTACGTTCAATGAATTGCCAACATATTTTCTTGATCTACCTAAAACAGTATTTTCGAAGTGCCGTTCGTCGGTCTGTCTGTCTGTGCGGGCGCCGTATGGCGAAGCAGTTCGACGGATTTGCTTCAAAGTTCGTAAATACGATTTTTAGGGTTACATCTCGCAACGTCTTTTTATTTTTACAAATTTTTTATTTTTTACTTCGACTAACGATTTGCTTAAATTTGAATTAAAAAAGGTTCTTATAAGTTTTTGCATTTCGAACAATTATGTTAGATGTGTTCAATGTGCGAATTATGTGCCGTGTTTGAGAAAATAAAATTTTTCGAAACCTAAAAAGTGATTTAAATAAATTTGGTAGGTGTTCAAATATTACCATTTCTTTTGAGGTGACTTAAAAATGCACGTCATGTAGCGAGAAAATTTCGTATCCTTCGAAATTGTATGACTCACTTTTTTTTATAGACACTGGCCGCGGAATACTTAAAAAGTGTCTGAGTGCACGCGTTGAGAACCTGATCGGTATTCATTTGGAAAAAAATAAGCTCCCCGGTAAGTCATGTAAAAGTATATATATTTATGATCAGGACCAAATCCTAAGACTATCCAGCAATGTCCGTCCGTCCGTCCGTACGCAATTTTTAGGCCTTTAAAATTAAGCTAGGAAGCTGAAATTTGGACCACATATTTCCTAGGGCTTCGAAATGGTTAAGTGTAAAAAAATTTTGAATACGCCCACTGCCACGCCCACAATTTAGAAAAAACCGTTTTAAAGCTAAAGTTAGAGAGATAGAGTGTTACATCCTTCACAAGATATGTATATAAGTTTGTCATATAAAGTTTTTTGTCACGCTTACTTTTTGTGGGCGTTTTTTACTAAAATGCTGTTTTCTTCGAAAATTTTCATAAAAAGCGGAAAAAAATGTTTAACAAGATATTTACCCTATATTTTTTCCAACATATCGCGTTTTTTCAAAAAAACTTTTTTTTTGTTTTAATTAATAGAATGAAATAAAATCCTCTTAATGCTTTTTTCTTTGGGGCATATAGGGATATGGATAGGGTATCATACTATTCGCACCCAGCGGACTGTAGCCTTTCCTTATGTTTTCATTTATTTTTGATTACAATTTCTTTTATAACAGAATAAAAAAACTTAAACAATTTAATAGAGGTTCGTAGTGGTGGGTAAACCTGGCAGGAAGTTTTGCAAGGGATTGCCTTGTCAGGGATAAGCTTAAGCCCTCCCAGGCGTCGCTAACCTTAGCGATGCACGAGCCAAGAAAATCGTTGTAGAATTGGTCCACGCATTTGATGACCCGATAATCTCTTCCAAGCACGAAGCCGAAGTGGTCTCTGACCACTTTGTTAAAGGTGCGAGTTGCCGCGGAAGTTAATGGACGCGGATGTTTGGTCGTTTTTTGTTTTTTAGGGGCGTTAGAGGTCTCGTCCTGAGACCTATTTCTTTTTGAACCTTCTTTTGGTTTCGATTGCTGAGGGATGGTAGCCTGAAGCTTGACGAACTCGTCCATCATCGCCTGGTACCTAACCCTGTCCGCCTGGTCATTTTCGTGCGCTGTACCAGCCGCTTCATTCTTGGCGATTTTTTCGAAATATGGGAGGCCATCTTGTAGGTACATTGCTGTGTCTAGAAGCATTAGCTTCTAACACTATGGGTGTAGATGGTTGATTGTCTTTGGGTGTACTGGGCTCCGTACTATCAGGACCGGAGGTTTCCGCCATTGTCTCCTGGCTGGAGACCAAAAGCTCCTCTCCTGACGACCTGCCAAGTCTTCCCTCGTCGTCTACCGCCTAATTTTTTTTTTGGTTTATTTATTTTTTTTGTTAGTTGTGTTCATAATTTCGGACCCACGAGTATGTCCGGAAAGGGAGGTCCATCCCGGCAGAGCCGACTTACCAGGATAATGCACTTATAATCCCGACCTTGCCTCGGAGGGAACCGTTCGCTCCAATGAGAAAAGTCCTTAAGACTCAGCTTACCGAAACCTCTTGATTTCGATTGAGGTTTTAGGAGTTTTTGTGAAACCTCAGATTTCAATGCGGTTTGAAAATGGTATTTTCAATGAAATTTTCAATCGCTGTAAACGATTTTAGGTTTAAATAAATTATACACATTTCAATCCTGGCGGCCCGAAGAAATTTCAGCTAGGCCCGCATCCCGGAGATTAGAGCAAAGTTCCGCAGTCTCCGGGCCAAAATACCCCTGTTGGTAACCCTACACTTGAAGTTGTGATTGCAGACACTTATGAGGTGGAATATGACTGGACTAATTCTCAGAAATCAAACGGGAGCCGTTTCATGTGCACAACCATTTATGGAGGAAATGGACGAGATTTTTGGGATAAGCCAATGCATTCCAAGTTAAAAGCTCATAACTTTGGAGCGGAGTTTTTATTTACGTTAAATAATAAAATAACATAATATAATATGAATACAAATATATGTATACTGCTTAGCATTTGTCAGCAAATGATGTGACGACTGTCAATTTTTTCAGAAATACTACAATAAAATTAGGTTTATGTACACAATTTCTGCTGCAGGTAAAAACCATCCTGTGTACGCTCGGAGTATGGTATTAAACAGATTTAATGCCGGCAACCTCATCAGCCACATCCTACTCATTGGGAAATGTGGAAGACGAGCATTCACCAACAATAGCTGAATAGGTGGCACGTCCCTTCCTCTGGTAATGCGGGGCACTGGCAGAGGTGACCGCTTTTCCCTAGCTACTCGCAGGTCCAAAATTTCACCAAAAACTAAAAAAAAACATAAGGAAAGGCCGCTTGGGGCGAACAGTATGATACCCTATCCTTATCCCTATGTACCCCAAAGAAAAAAAGCATTAGGAAGATGATGGATAGCACTTTATTTCATTCTATGAAATTTACAGAAAAACATTTTTTTTCAAAAAAACACCCCCAAAAAGTGGGCGTGGCCAAAAACTTTATATGGGCGATATATTGAGAAAAATATTGGCATAATATATTGTTAAACATTTTTTTTCGATTTCTATGAAAATTTTCGAAGAAAACAGCATTTTAGTGAAAAACGCCCACAAAAAGTAGGCGTGGCAAAAAACTTTATATGACAGACTTATAAAGGGGGACAGAGCCTACATATCTTGTGAAGGTTCTAACACTCTATCTCTCTAACTTTAGACCTAAAACGGTTTTTTCTAAATTGTGGGCGTGGCAGTGGGCGGATTCAAGAACTTTTAACACTTTACCATTTCGGAATCCTAGGGAGTATATGTTCCAAATTTTAGCTTCCTAGCGTAATTTTAAAGGCCTCAAAAGTTGATACGGACGGACGGACGGACGGACGGACGGACGGACATTGCTAAATAGTCTTAGATTTTGGTCCTGATCATAAATATATATACTTTTAGGGGTCTGCGACGAATATTAAGGGGTGTTACAAACTATGTTTCAAAATTAATATACCCTTAGGATAGGGTATACAAACAAAATGACCAAACCAAAAACCATAAAGAACTTGAGGATGATGCTGCTCCCACAACAGACAAGGCCAAATATTCACTGCCCGGTCAGAAGAGAGACCGCTTTGAAAACTCAAGTGGAAACCCTTTAAGAAAGCGTAACATTTTTCGTTTATCTGAAGCTAAGGTGCTTAGGAAAGGCCCAATTTCTAAGCTTTTTACGTCGGCCATACATAAGCCTACTTTTAAGGACACTATAGAGGGATTCCAGGTTGGAATTATCGCCAAAAACTTACCTGAGACTCTCCTTTCAAACACTAATGTGATCGCGATCAAAAAATCGGAGATAGATTTAATTTTAGCCCAAGCTAAGAAACCGGTCAAACCCAAATTTCTTGGAGTCTTCTTCAGATTGGTTAATCTTTAACTGCAAAAACTCCCCAAAAGCAGCATTGGCTCAAAAAAACCACCAAAGAGCGTCGGGAAGACGCCTATTTCAAAGCGGTTGATGAGAAGAAATACGTCGCAATCTAATTTTGCTGAACCAATTCCCTGACTGCACAGCGTGCAATAACGACAAAATCGTGACTACGATCCGGACTCAAAATAATGATATTATCGCTGCCAAATTCCCCGGGAAAAGTAAAAGAAGCTCTATCGTCTTTACGCTCCCAAGTCTATTGAAATTAGTCTTAAAAACGTCCATTAAAACATCTCCTTTTTGTTTTTGTGAATTATAACTTCGCCCTCTCACTGACCGAGCATTACAAATAGGCTTCTAATTGGACATTCTAAGTCCAAAAGAGAGGCTACCAGTATCGGAAGGCGACTATGTCCTTTCCTTAACCACAACAACCACTTCTAATCTGGAAGACAAATAGGTCACAAGTAAGATGTCTAAGCCCAATCCCCCAAAACCTATTTCCAAAAACAGTTCACTAGCTTAATTTTGAAGGCCTAAAAATTGCGTACAGACGGACGGACGGACATTGCTAAATAGTCTTAGGATTTGGTCCTGATCATAAATATATATACCTTTATGGGTCTACGACGAATATTAAGGGGTGTTACAAACTATGTGTCAAAATTAATATACCCTTAGGATAGGGTAATTTAAAGTAATAAATTTAAAGTCAAGTAAAATTAAGTCATTAAACAGTGCGTACCCAGAACACGAAGCAGGAATTCGCACATCTTCGTGTAAGTGACTGACAAGCGAAAATCAGCGTGTCGACAAAACGTGAAGTTGGAAGGCTAATCAACTCACCGGCGAGCAATAGGGAGGAAGCACCGTACCCCTATTTCCACTCAGATGATTGCAATTTCTCACTTCATTTACACTTAGGGCCACAACCCTTTAAAAAAACCTAAAACAACAAATTTCCACTACATCTCTCGCCCAAAATTTACATGGAAATTAAATACTACTTATTTATATAAACTCTAATTGCTTAAATATAAAAATTTAATTTGATCCAACTAGAGAAATGTATTTCATAAAGAATAACACTACTATTTAAAAAAAATTATAAACCAAAATTAGCCCAGTGATTAACTCAGCCTTTTTTCCTCCATTATGGTGGATGAAAATATTAATTTATTAAATTTTTAAACACTACATTGCACCGCACATGTCATCTACAACTGCATGACATCGACTAACCATCAACAGCCTACTGCGAATTAATTATTCCCTATACAATAGGCAACGGTTACTTTGTTATATTGATTTTGTTTACGTCCATATAGGTCCGATCTCAGTCTTACAGTCGTCCATCTTGGCACAAACTCGTCCCGAGGTTATCAATTTAAACGGTCAAATCGGAGTATTGTGAACTGCTTAAACGTTCACGGAAAATAAAAACATTGTAATGAACTGCTTTTCATAAAAATTAAGTCCATACATTTTCAGACAGGCATGCTTTCATTAGTGTCCAAAAAAAATATATATATCTTCGCACACACAATGTTTGGTGAAAGCATTGGAAACAACATAAAATGACATATATATGTGTTTTCAATTGAAACCGAAAACGTTTTCTTAAAGAAAACGGAAAATAATTATGAGACAATATTGAAGTTTCTTTTTGTTTATTATACCCTATCCTAAGGGTATATTAATTTTGACACATAGTTTGTAACACCCCTTAATATTCGTCGTTGACCCATAAAAGTATATATATTTATGATCAGGACCAAATCCTAAGACTATTTAGCAATGTCCGTCCGTCCGTCCGTCCGTCCGTCCGTATCAACTTTTGAGGCCTTTAAAGTCATGCTAGGAGGCTGAAATTTGGAGCATATACTCCCTAGGGTCCCGAAATGGTAAAGTGTTAAAAGTTTTTAAATCCGCCCACTGCCACGCCCACAATTTAGAAAAAACCGTTTTAAGGCTTAAGTTAGAGAGATAAAGTTGTAAAACCTTCACAAGATATGTAGGTACTGCCTACCTTTATAAATTTGTCATATAAAGTTTTTTGCCACGCCTACTTTTTGTGGGCGTTTTTCACTAAAATGCTGTTTTCTTTGAAAATTTTCATAGAAATCGAAAAAAAATGTTTAACAATATATTTAGCAAAAATTTTTTTCAATATATCGCCCATACAAAGTTTTTGGCCACGCCCACTTTTTGGGGGCGTTTTTTCAAAATAAAATATTTTTTTTTTCTATAAATTTCATAGAATGAAATAAAATGCTATCTTTCATTTTCCTTATGAATTTTTTCTTTGGGGTACATAGGGATAAGGATAGGATAGGGTATCATACTGTTCGCCCCAAGCGGACTGTAGCCTTTCCTTATGTTTTTAGATACAATTATTACAACTGCAACAACAATTAATAACTGTTGTTTTTTTGTATACCATGGCGTTTAATCAACAACATACGAACTCGAAGACCAAGTAGATCAATTTATCACAGCTTTACACGTTCAGAGTGGAACAATACTCCTCATAAACATAAGGAAAGGCTACAGTCCGCTTGGGGCGAACAGTATGATACCCTATCCTTATCCCTATGTACCCCAAATAAAAAATTCATAAGGAAGATGATAGATAGCATTTTATTTCATTCTATGAAATTTATAGAAAAAAAATATTTTTTTGAAAAAACGACCCCAAAAAGTGGGCGTGGCCAAAAACTTTGTATGGGCGATATATTGGAAAAAATATTGGCTAAATATATTGTTAAACATTTTTTTTCGATTTCTATGAAAATTTTCAGAGAAAACAGCATTTTAGTGAAAAACGCCCACAAGAAGTAGGCGTGGCAAAAAACTTTATATGAAAAATTTATAAAGGTAGGCAGTACCTACATATCTTGTGAAGGTTTTACAACTTTATCTCTCTAACTTAAGCCTTAAAGCGGTTTTTTCTAAATTGTGCGCGTGGCAGTGGGCGGATTTAAAAACTTTTAACACTTTACCATTTCGGGACCCTAGGGAGTATATGCTCCAAATTTCAGCCTCCTAGCATAACTTTAAAGGCCTAAAAAGTTGATACGGACGGACGGACGGACGGACATTGCTAAATAGTCTTAGGATTTGGTCCTGATCATAAATATATATACTTTTATGGGTCTACGACGAATATTAAGGGGTGTTACAAACTATGTGTCAAAATTAATATACCCTTAGGATAGGGTATAAAAAGAGAATAATTAAAAGAGCGAAATTAAATTTCCCCGTGAAATTACTGACTTAGGAAAAGAAAAACGAAGGGCGCGTAAAAGATGGCAACAATCTCGTGCACCGCAGCATAAAACAATCTTAAATAATCCTTGCAGCTAACTGAAAAGAGTTATTCCGGATTTTTTTTTAAATCGTGAAGATTCTATGTATCTTGAAAGCGCTTCTACCAATAACGTCGAAGATATTCGAAAAACTTATATTGAAGTGATTGCATCCAATTATTGATCACCGGATCACCAATTCGGATTTATAAGGAAGCACTCTACCATTGACCAGGTATATACAATAAACAGAGAAATTGAAAAAGCACTGGACGATAAAAAACTAAATTGTCTTTCTTGACATCTCTCAGGCTTTCGATAAGGTATTAATAGTTATATAGTTTCAAAAAATTTAAATTATAGTTTAAAATAAACTCTCCCAAAACAATTATATGAGATCCTAAGCTCTCATTTAGCGGACAGACCATTTCAGCGCTTTTAATGCAGCTTTGCTATCACTGCAAATGCAAATGCCTCTAGCCCTCCACCTGTTATTCACAATATAGCCCATAGCCATTAGGATGCCAAAAATCTGCGCTTGGAAAATAGACGCATGTTTACTCAAGGGGTAGTAAAGTCTTTTGTCGTCGCGTTCCACAAAGACTCCAACACCAGCCCCCTGTCCGGTTTTATAGCCGTCCGTGAAAATACGATGGCATTCAATCCATGGTTCAGAGTCTGACCAAAGCCATTCCGTTACCTGTGGAAAGTTGACGTGGTAGTTTTTTTTGCAGCAGGTAGTTTCTTGTGTCATTGCATCAGACGATAAGACAGGGGTCAAAGGATAATTCTCGAGCAAGTTCTTCCAGTGCGCATGGTACCAAAAACCACCTCTCTTTAAGCGAAAGATGGTTTTTAGTGTACACCCCATGATATATAAAACAAGAGGAGGAAGATTCATTAAAGAATCTAGAGCAGAGGCCGGGGTGCTAGGGAAGGCCCCTGTGCAGCCGAGACATGCCGTTCTTTGGAGTTTGGCAAAAGAAGCAGTAACACGTTTCCGCGAAAGCCTGTTCCACCAAACAACTGATGCGTATGAGAGTAGCGGTCTAATTATGGCCGTATCGATCCAAAGAACCCGTCTCGGAGACAAGCCCCATATCTTATCAAAAGCGCCTTTACACTGCCAGAAAGTCGGCAGTGCTTTATCGGCTGTTATCAAAAGCACCCTTAATATCATCGAAAATGCCCAACGCGTACTCCTTCCGGCCATGAGTACTATCAATCCTACCAACAGGGTTTTGAAGTGCAGTCTAGCAGGATTTTCCGCGCTGATAGGCATGTTGAATCTCAGAGAGGGGCTGTGATCAACTTTGCGCACATGCAGCTCAACCAGTCTCTTCAAACCAGACCAGGTGGTGGCAGAAGAACGCGTAGTAACATGATTTCCCGGGAAGTGAGTCTCAATGAGAAGACTGAAAGTCTACACCTTTGTCTTAATGTATGTGCCATCAAGTTTAAGAATTGCATCCACTTTATTTGGTCTGTTACTTTGGAGGACCTTCACAAGCCTACTAGTTGCACTTAGAGATTCGATTTCTTCACAAAACTTTTTATAGGAATAGTTTGGAGAAACTACTCTTAAAAACTTTTATCTCAATATTTTATTTACCAAAGTTAATAAACATTCATATTCCTTTGCTATCCTATCTATCTATTTAAAAAAAAAAAAAAAACAAAATGTGTATCTGCCGCTATGGCTATAAGACGTGCATACTCTCTGACAGATTCTGACGTAAAAATATCGTCATTGCAAGACGGATATGACAGGAAAATGCCACTTCTAATATTACCATTAAACTTCTTTTATGATCTGTCTTTATCACCGTTTTGACAATAATGGATCATAAATACAGTTTAAGAGTACATTTAAACTATATTAAATACAACTTCGAATTGAAATAAAACACAAGATGTTTTAATGTCCTTTAATTTGACTTTGTTGGAAAGATAATTTTATGCCATTAATGTTTAAATATGATTACGGGCCGCGGCGGCCAGCGGCTGGTTCGAATAAAGACAAGTCTAGAGGTCCAATTTTCAACCACTTTTTCAAGCAGTTGGGGCTGTATTTCGGCAATAACGCCACGAATGTTGGCTTTCAAGTCCCCTAATGTATCTAGTCTGTTGGCGTAGACGAGCGACTTCACATATCCCCAAAGAAAATAATCCAATGGTGTCAATTCACACGATCTTGGTGGCCAATTGACAGGTCCATTGCGTGAAATTATGCGCTCATCGAATGTTTCCTTAAATAAATCAATTGTGACGTGCGCTGTGTGGCATGTAGCGCCGTCTCGTTGGAACAACATCTCATCCGCATTAATGCCATCCAATTCGGGAACAAAATAGTCGGTTATCATGGCTCTATAGCGGTCTTCATTAACGGTTACTAACTCTCCAGCATCATTTCGGAAGAAGTATGGCCCAATGACTCCACCAGCCCACAGAGCAACAGTTAGTTTCTGTGGATGTAATGACGTTTAAAGGGTCTCATGTGGACTCTTTTCACTCCAAATGCGGCAATTTTGCCTGTTGACGTAGCCATTCAACCCAAAATGAGCCTCATCACTGAACAAAATGTCTCGCGGTAAACTTCGCGAACTGAACCATTATTTTCGAAAAAATTTGCACAATTTGCAAGCGTTGTTCATTTGTCAACCTGTTCGTGATGAAATGGCAAACCAAACTGAACATAAATAACATTAGAGTTGCCAGATTTGACCACAAAATGTCAGTTTTATCTCTATTCAAAAAACCAACCTATAAAAAAAACAACCTTTATATGTAACTCAAAGAATGTAAATATAAGTTTTACTTGAAAAGTACTTCAATATGTACAGAGTATTATTGCAACAAGTACATATTACTTTAATTTTTTAAGTACAAGTATAAGTAGATGTTACTGTGTACTTACGCAGTACTGCAGTACAAATGTATTGCTGTACTTTATCCAACTCTTTAATTCACATAACACGAAGGCATTTCATACACAGAAGTGTTACGGTTGATTGATTCTTATAAAGGGTGATTTTTTAGCTGGTTTGGTTTTGACAACACTGGTTTTGACAGCTGACGTGTGTTTAGTACCTTGTGTCACTGTCAAACAGCTTCAGTTTGGTTTGCAATTTAACCATGGATCGTCTTACAAATGAACAACGCTTGCAAATTATTGAATTTTACTATCAAAATTCGTGCTCGGTTCGAAATGTTCATCGCGCGCTGCTTCCATTTTATGATCGGCATTCTCGACCTTCTGAGCAGTCTATTCGGAAGATTGTGACCAAATTTCGCACCAAATTTACTTTGTTGGACATTAAACCACCAACACGTTTACGTACTGTGCGTATTGAAGAAAATATTGCGGCCGTATCAGCTAGTGTGACAGAAGACCGCGAAATGTCGATTCGGCGCCGTTCCCAGCAGTTAGGCCTTTGTTACAGCACTACGTGGAAAATTTTGCGGAAGGATTTGGGCGTAAAGCCTTTTAAGATACAGCTGGTGCAAGAACTAAAGCCAGCCGACCTACCACAACGCCGAATTTTTGGTGAATGGGCTCTTGGAAAGCTGGCCGAGGATCCGCTTTTTTATCGAAAAATTGTGTTCAGCGAGGAGGCTCATTTTTGGTTGAATGGATAGGTAAATAAGCAAAATTGCCGCATTTGGAGTGAAGATCAGCCAGAAGCATTGCAACAGCTACCAATGCATCCCGAAAAAGCCACTGTTTGGTGCGGTTTATGGGCCGGCGGCATTATTGGGCCATATTTCTTCAAAGATGATGCGAATCGCAGCGTTACTGTCAATGGTGAACGCTACCGAGCGATGATAACAAACTTTTTTTTGCCCGAAATGGAAGTTCTTGACTTGCATGATATGTGGTTTCAACAAGACGGTGCCACATGCCACACAGCACGCGAAACAATGGCGCAATTGCGAGGCGAGTTTGGTGAACAGTTAATTTCACGTTTCGGGCCGGTCAATTGGCCGCCTAGATCGTGCGATTTGACACCATTAGATTATTTTTTGTGGGGGTATGCCAAGGCTAATGTGTATAGGGACAAGCCCGCTTCGATTGACGCACTGGAAGCCAACATCCATGCATTCATTCGTGAGATACCGGCCGATATGTGTGAAAGAGTATGCCAAATTGGACTCAGCGGATGGGCTACCTGAGACGCAGCCGCGGTCAACATTTGCATGAAATTATCTTTAAACATTAAATTGCAAGGTTCAAACTATCGATTCAAATAAATATTTCATTCATTTTTTCGAATTTTTTGTGTTTTTTTTTTAAAAAAAGTTCTAAACCTCTTAAAAAATCACCCTTTACTTCTTGGCTATGAACAATTCTGGGTATAAAAGTGCGGCGTGAACCAAGATCATTTGCCGTCTGCGAATGTTGTCGATGTATAGTTGGAGCCGCTGAAAGCTAATTCAAAGATTGGGTTAGGGTGTTCAGAAGACAGGTTGGACAAGCAATTGGCCACCTCTTATTTTTTTTGCTATTGTTGGCCAGCGTTTAATATTTTTTCGACGAGAATAAAGCAAAAATCATTCAAGCCAACTCTACGCTTTTCTTTTCATAGATCATAAAATCAGATCGCTCCAAAGCTATGTTAAAGTTGAAAAATGTTTCGATCTCTCGTCTGATCACCCGCCTGTCATTTTGACAATAAGCGGCTGCCTATCGAAAAAGGATATAACTGAATTGATACAGGAGAAAAGAAAGACACGTAAAATGGCAACGATATCGCGCATCCGCAGCTTAAAACGGTAATTAATTCAATAATCTTTGCAGCTTTGTCTTGAAAAAAGATTTAGGACTTTATAAACCGCGAAGTGTCTTCATATCATATCATTGTGGAAAGCTATGAAAGGTATAAAAAGGCCAAAATCGCAAGCGCCTCATATCAGAAAATATAATGGCGAACTGCCGAAAGGACACAAAAAAGAACCGACATTTTTGCAGATTACTCAGAAGAAGCGTTTAAGCCCTTTGAAGGTCAAGAGCTAATCGAAGATACGAACTTATTATGTTCGTTTATCTCATAAATGATTCGTTTAGGTTATTATATATTCCATGACAATGGAAAGTAGCTGAGGTCAAAGCCGGGAAAATTCGCATATATCAAGAATTCGTATAGACCAATATCTCTTTTACCAATTACGTCAAAAGTATTTAAATAATTTTCTACAACGGCTACATCCCATTATCGAAGAGCGCCGACTAATACCTGATCACCAATTCTGGTTCAGAATTAAACACTATACCACCGACCAGGTTTATCGAATAACCAATGAAATTGGAAAAGCCCTTGAGAAGAAAAAATATGTTCTAGCGTTTTTCTGGAATTTTCCCAGGCTTTGGATAAAGTCTGGCATACGGGATTGCAACATAAGCTAAAACTTACCTTTCCCAAGCAAATTTATGAGATATTAAGTTCTTATTTAGCGGACAGACTCTTCCATGTTAAGCACAGAAAAGACTATTCCGAATTCAAAGAAATTGCGATATGAGTTCCACAAGGAAGAGTCCTGGGTCCGATTCTCTTTTTAATTTATACTCAAGATATTCCGCAAGAAGATGACACAACTGTAGCTTCGTTTTCCGATGATACAGCTGTATTGGCCGTAAGTAATACCATAGAATCAGCAATGAACGAGCTCCAATGCTCCGTATAAATTCCGTACGCAAGTGAAGCTAATTGTTTGGGAATGACATTAGACGCGAAACTAAAATGGAAATCGCACGTAAAAAAGACACAGAGAGACCTCGTTATTAAAAATAATCAAATAAAATCAAATGCATTGGCTGTTTGGTCGGTTTGCCAAACTCAGCACGCAATACAAGCTACTTTTGTACAAGCAAGTTCTAAAGCCGATTGATATACGACTTTGGGGTTGTACTTAAAGAAATAACAACAATATTTCACAATATTTGCAAAACAAAGTGCTAAGAAGAATTGTAAACGCCCCCTGATATATCCGAAACATATAGTGATATCCACAGAGATTTGGGTGTGGCAACCGTCGAAGATGAAATAAAATCCTTTGCCCGTAAGCAACGGACTCGCCTACTGCGGTCATTGCAATAACGAAATGTTTTATATTTTGTGCGACACAAATTAACTGCGCCAACTTCAACTGATAAAACCATTTGAGTTAGGGCAATACAATTTTACCGCGTGTATTTGGAGGTACAAGGAGGTGCCTCCGATGGTAAGCTGCCTGGTAACTTCTAATATAAATTTTTAAATCTAAACTACTAGATACGAAATACCCTAGTTGAAGTAGAAATTAATTTGAGGTGGGGTGTTTTAAGTGAGTAAGATCGTCACACTATTATGAGCACGTGCAGTCGGTTCCCATAGTATCTCATGAAAGATTTTCCACCTACCGTCGAAAAAAAAAATTTCCAATCACCTGTTTGCGATACAAATGGCAACTGCCACAGAAAGACGCACTCAAGAGGTTGTAAGACGCATCATCAGCCCACAAGAAGAAGTCACCAAACTTGTAAGGAGGCCTCAATGTCAGATCATTGGCAGATCAGATTCGACCTCGACAGTGTCAACTTTCCTCAAATGGATTTCCCAGACATATTGACTTGAGCTTGTTTAAAGAGCTACTCAGAGGTGAATTGCAACTAATCTATTAAAACTCCAATTCAACGCACGAGCTGGATAAGCTTGCTTCAGAAATAAACGATCATATTTCAGCAGCGTACGAAACCAGTTGTCAGATCAAAACTAGATCTATCAACAAAGACTAACACTGGATGAATTAGAAAAAATAAAAAGGAGGGCTAGGAAGATTTTTAATTCTGCTTAACGTTCAGGCAACTGGGCCGAATACTATATGGCTCTAAAAAGCTACAACTCGGCTCTTAGGAAATGAAAAGGAAAACCTGGATATCATTCTGCGAGGACAAAGAATACCTCTCCTCTTTGAACCGAGCTCAATAGGCTTTATCCAGCGAACACAGTAACGCGATTGGATTGATGATGAAAGGGAAATGATCTTTCTAATCCAAGTATAAGGAGACTCTGAAATTAAAATTGTTCCCTTCACCCCAAAAACGAATTACATCTCGAGATCATCTCACTAATGCTAAATAAAGTGACTGCCATATTATGGGCATGCTCCAAACTCTTTGGTAAAAAATTGGCTTTACGACCATATCAATCATCGCGTATGTAACTCTAATATGGTGGGAAAACCAAATGTCTGCCCAGAAAGCACTTAAAATATTACAAAGACTAGCATGCATAGGAATCACGGGTGCCATGCACTTCTGTCCATCCGCCGCTTTAGAGGAACTCCTTGACCGCCCACCGCAATATGCACGAATTAAGTAGTGTGCTTCAGCAAGCACAATAAAACTCCACTTCGTGATTAAATAGGGTGATCTCACAGAGCACTGAGGAATAATAAAGTCTTCAAAGATTATACATAGCCCTTCGATTTAAGTCACCGACCTCATGCCCACAAAAGTCAACTTTTATATACAATTTAACATAACCATACCACACAGTTCGGTGTGGGAAACTGGGGGCCCTAGGCTAGACGGGTCACAGCAGGTATCAGCGGATCCAAGTGCAAAATTTCCGCACCTCTAGGTCACACAACATGAATCTTCCAAGTAGAAGTTTGAGCCATAAATCTATAAGCAAGAGCTTAAGGCGAAATCTCAGACGATCAAATGTCTACTTTCTCTCAGACAGTCACCTGAAGGCGACGCCCTTAACCATCATCTCATGAAAATGGGGAAAAATTCATCAGATCTGTCTAGACTCTACCGCGAACAACCAGAAACGGTAGAACACATCCTATGCGACTGCCCTGCAATTATCCTAAAAAGGATACAAAATACTCATCGAACCTCAGGAAATTGTATAATCATCGGCGTCAACAATCGTAAAGTTCATCAAAGACTTGGGTTTGTCGCCAGACCAAAACACTTATAAATATCTCATAGAGAGCACAAATTATTTTTTTTTGGTCGCAGTGCCAATCAGCCCAAATCTTAATTGTAAAGGTGAATCACCCAAAAGAAACGTGTTTTGGGAAACTGTCTGGTGTAATGGATTTGTGATCTCCGGCACAATGCAGACCTACGCAAAACTCGAACGTCGCACAAGGAACCAGGTTAAATGACACAAATATCAATGACCTGTGTGCTGATATCAAGGACCGCTTGCAAAACGATAGTAAAGTTTTGCTTTCTGTTGCTGTAGCACTCTTTGTTTAGCTTTGGTTTAGCTATATGTACAACCACTAACATTACGTATACACTTCCCCTTCCTTTTCTCATCTGACGACAGTTCGTAGCAGAAATGGTCTACTCACGGGACACTCTGAACGAGTCTCACAACTAGATTGTGGTTAAATTCAATTAATTGGATCAACTGCGTCGCCAAATGTCATGATGGCAGATAAAAAAAAACGTGAGCTACTTCGACACATTCAGAGCTTAGGTCACTAAGGAACTTTCAGGTCTTGTAAGGGTTCTAAAAAAGAGATGGTGACGAATGATCCGTTCATGGGCAGCTTTTGAAGTGGGTTTTTGGCACCTGAATTACGGACAGACATTTATAAATAGTCTTAGGTTTAGGCCGTGATCATAAATATATATTTAGGGGTCTACGACGAATTATAAGGGGTGTTACAAACTATGTGTCAAAATTAATATACCCTTAGGATAGGGTAAAAACAATGCAAAATTCAAACTTATTATGTTATTGGCTGCTTCGCAACTTGTTTGCGTTTCATCAATCGTCGCACTTCTGGAAATATGAATTTTAATTTTCTAGTCCACTCCCAGCCAAAAAAAAAAACCAACGCCACCCTATCATATCTTTCAGCGTTAAGCTGCTCTGCCCTCACCGTATTACTCCTTATGTATTATCTGTTCGATGGTTTCCAACAATGGAATTTTTTTTAGTGCAATTTTTCTTTCATTTCCTGTACTCTTTTGAGCGCAGTCGATGAACACAATAGAAATAATTCAGACCGGACAAAAGTACGAATGGCAATTGAATAGGTACGAGTGGAAACTCTTATGCCGCACATGAGGTCAAAGTAAAAAAGGATAAAATGTGACATTAAATTTCCCTAGGGTAGGTATCTTTCTTTTAAGGATAAAATACAATTATCCAGCATTTTAATAATAAAACACAAGGGATATAGCCATGTCACAAAAGAAGGATTCTCAGTATAAAGTTTCTTTAGTGGAACCCAAACCAAAGGGAAAATATGCATGCCCGCCAATTTAAAGCATTTTTATTTTAAATTCGTATACATATTTGAAATTGATTTTTTTTCCAAATCAGTAAGATTTCTTATTTTAACGCTGAGATTTTAGAACGTCCGTCCGTCCTACGCCCACAGCCAGGCAACAATTTACAAAAAACCGTCTATGTTTAGTGACGCAGAAAAAGTACGATTTTGATCTATTTTTGAGAGCGGGCCGAAATGCTGACTTAAAAATCGGCTTTGCAATATTCTGTCTTCACACACAAAAATACTGGATTTCAAAATTCAGCTTTTTCTAATTCTACCTTACAAAATTCTGCTTTTCAAATTTTCAGTAATAAAATACTGCGAGGTCCATAAGTGATTAAAAACGACCCCAAAAGTGGGCGTGGCCAAAAACTTTGTATGGGCTATATGTTGGGAAAAAAATTGGCTAAATATCTTGTTAAACATTTTTTTTTCGCTTTCTATGAACATTTTCGAGGAAAACAGCATTTTAGTGTAAAACGCCCCAAAAAGTAGGCGTGGCTAAAAACTTTATATGACAAACTTATAAAGGAGGGCAGTGCCTACATATCTTGTAAAGGTTGTAAGACTCTCTCTCTAACTTTAGATTTAAAACGGTTTTTTCCTAAATTGTGGGCGTGACAGTGGGCGTATTCAAACAATTTCTACAGTTAACCATTTCGGAGCCCTAGGGAGTATGTGGTCCAAATTTCACCTTCCTAGCTTAATTTTAAAGGGAAACATCTAACATTCGTGATTATTCGTCTAGGGGCGTGCCAGCCAACTTTTTTTCTTTAACTTTGCACCAAAAGGCTTAGAGTCATGAAACTATACGAGGTAGGAGGTACTATTTGAAGAACGGATACGAAACAAAGAAAACACTGTGTATATTCCAAAAAAAGGGGTGTGATAACCGCCCACGTAGTTATTGTTTTTCAAGCAAATAAGGATCTACATATCAAATGTATCTAAATACATGTATAAACATTTTTTGCAAAAAGTATTGAAATCACACCAAAGGGAGTGGGATCTGAAAAAGAATGCCAAGTTTGTGTTGAATTTGTTATATATTTCACAATTAGTATTTATGTTTTTATACTTCATATGTTTTTATACTTATTGTAAAATATTTAATAACTACAACACAAACTTGGCGTTCTTTTTTAGATTTCAGTACTTTTTGTGGCTGACTTGCAATGCAATACAATTTTTGTATAAGAGAACTTGGCTATTCTCTAAAATTTATGTTTTTGGTGTGATTAGCATATTATGGTCAAATATTTGATAAAAGCCAAGGTAGGGAACCGCCAAATATATATTCGGCGAAGAGATATGAAAAGCGTTTATTTTGTATATTGTTGGTTGTATGAGTGATTGTTATTCTCTCCACTGTAGGCCCACTCAATTTCAGGGGGGGTGAGCCCATGGAGCCTACTGTCCGTTTCCAGGTTCATCGATTCCTTCCCATTCGCAAACACGTTCGGGTGTGCCAACGGATCCTTCCCACATCCATCATTCTTATGGTGCTAAATGTCCATTTGGACCTCACGGGGTCATCATCTATATGCACATGCGCAATAACGTAGGGGTGTGCCAATGGAAATTCCTCCCCCACTAACCGTAGTAAAGGCGCATTGAGCTGCATGTAGTTTCAGTCGGATAGATTTACGCGCCATACATAAAACGAAAATCAACTTATTGAACAAACAATTTTGATAATCGCTTAATTTTGTGACTTTGGAGATTCTTACTCACTAAAAACACCTCCCTTCAAAATACTCTATACTGCAACTAAGTTATTCTTATCTAGTAAAGGGTGATCCATTTCGAGGTTCCCTACTTTTTTAAAGAAAAAAACACAGAAAATTCAAATTTAATGGAGAATGTTTATTATCATTTGAAAGAACATTCTTTGGCATTTATTTTTTGAAGATTATGTCTATCAAATGTTGGCCGTTGCTACGTCGCAGATGGTCCATCCGTTGAGTCCAATTTTCGATCACTCGTTCGAGCATTTCGACTGGTAACTGGCGAATGACACGCGTGATGTTTTCCTCCAAGGCCTGAATCGAAGCGGGTTTGTCGGCATAAGCTTTTGACTTTACATATCCCCACAGGAAAAAAGGCTATCGGTGTGATATCACACGATCTTGGTGGCCAATCGACCGGCCCAAAACGTGAAATTATGTGCTCACCGAAATGCTCTCTCAATAAGTCCACTGATTGATGCGATGTGTGGGAAGTGGCGCTGTCTTGCTGAAACCAAATGTCGCCGAGATCACGAGCTTCAATTTCAGGCATCAAGTAGTCGGTTATCATGGCACGATAACGGTCGCCATTGACGGTTACGTTCGCACCGGCATAATTTTGAAAGAAATATTGACCGATGATTCCACCGGCCCACAAACCACACCAAACCGTTGTTTTTTCTGGATGAAATGACAGTTCTTCAATCTCTGCAGGTTGCTCTTCGTCCCACATGCGAAGGGGAGCCAGAAATGGGCCTCATCGCTAAACAAAATTTGCCTCGAAAACGTTGGATCTTCTTGGAACTTTTCAAGAGCCCATAGAGCGAAGCGATGTCGCTTGGGAAGGTCGAGCGGCTTCAGTTGTTGCACAAGCTGTATTTTGTATGCTTTCAATTTAAGATCTTGACGTAAAATGCGCCAAGTCGTTCCATACGTCAGTCCGAGTTGCTGCGAACGGCGCCGAATCGACTCTCTAAGGTCTTCGTGTACACTCTCAGCTAAGGCCGCTATATTTTCTTCACAGCGTGCTGGACGTGGTCTATTCGGTCGAATATTATCCAATAATGAATGCTGGGTCTCAAAATGGGTGATGGTGTTGCGAATAGTACGCTCAGTAGGCCGATTATGTTGACCATAAGTTGAGCGAAGTGCACGAAACACATTCCTCACAGAACGTGAATTTTCATAATAAAGTTGAACAATTTGTAAACGTTGTTCACGCGTATAGTATACAAAATAGTAAACAAAAATAACATGACAGCATGACACGACGCACACGTGATCTGTCAAAAAAGGCTATTGAAAAAAGTATCTCTACTTGGATCACCCGTTAGTTCTCTTTTCCGTTTTTACACACATTTGGCAGGCAGCCTACCAGCGAAAACACCAGCTCATACCGCCAATTGGTTTTACTTCTTATTGCGCTAGTTCAAATGGTTTTATCCGTTGAAGTCGGCGCACTAAATTTGTCTCGTATAAAATTTCCCAAATATTTAGCTTCCTTTGCGTACACAGTTTATACGGAGTCAATGAAAATGGGTAGCGTACTTACATTTCTGTAAATAAAAACATAAGGAAAGGCTACAGTCTGCTTGGGGCGAACAGTACCCTATCCTTATCTTTATGTACCCCAAAGAAAAAAAGCCTTGGGTAGATGATGGATAGCATTTTATTTCATTCTGTAAAATTTATAGAAAAAAAAAATATTTTTTTTTAAAAACGCCCACAAAAAGTAGGCGTGGCAAAAAACTTTATATGACAAATTAATAAAGATGGGCAGTACCTACATATCTTGTGAAGGTTGTACAACTTTATCTCTCTAACTTAAGCCTTAAAACGGTTTTTTCCAAATTGTGGGCGTGGCAGTGGGCGTATTTTGAAAATTTTAACACTTTACCATTTCGGAACCCTAGGGAGAATATGTTCCAAATTTCAGCTTCCTACCATAACTTTAAAGGCCTCAAAAGTTGATGCGGACGGACGGACGGACATTGCTAAATAGTTTTAGATTTTGGTCCTGATCATAAATATATATACTTTTGGGGGTCTGCGACGAATATTAAGGGGTGTTACAAACTATGTGTCAAAATTAATATACCCTTAAGATAGGGTATAATTAACGTGCGTTGACTTGGTTTCATTCAGCACAATACTCCAAACTTTAGTTGCTCATTCAACGGTATTACTCACGGCTAAAATAGCTGTGTCATCCGCAAACGTAGATACAGTAGTACCTTCTTCTAGCCGAATATCTGGAGTGTAGGTTAAAAATAGAATCGGACACAGAGCGCTTCCTTGTTGAACACACTGCCGCGATTTCTTTGAATTCGGAATATTCTTTTACGTGCTAAACACGTGCTTAACACGGATATAAAGTTCATATTTAGCGGGCAGACCGCTAAATATGAACTTAGTATCTCATATATTGGCCTGGTAGCTAATGTTTCAATCCCGTATGCCATACTTTATCAAAAGCCTGGGAGACGTCAAGGAAAACGCTAGTATATATTTTTTTCTCTTCAAGGACTCTTTCAATTTCTGTTTAATTCTGAACCAGAGTTGGTGATCAGGAATTAATCGCCGCTCTTCAATAATTGGATGTAATCGCTTCTATAAAATTTTTTTAAATACTTTTGAAATAATTGGTAAACGCCATATCGGTCCATACGATTTTTTAACATATGCGGATTTTCCCGGCTTTAGAACCATCATATATCAGCTACTTTGCATAGTCGTGGAACGTACAATATCCTAAACGAAGGATTTATGAGATAAACGAACATGATTCGTGCTCTCCTAGGTAACTTTTTAAACACCTTCTTTTGGATCAAATCGTATCCAGAAGCCTTGTTTAATTTCACTTTTTGAATTTCGTAACGGGGTAAGGCCAGCGATACGCTTCTAATTCTAAAATTGTCAGGTATTCCGGCTTAAACGTTTCTTCTAAGTGCGAGGCAGATAATTCGGCTATTTTCTGCCTTCTTTCGCCCATTTGACATTGTCTTTTCTGAACGGAGGAGTTTGCATTTTTGGCATTTTAATGCCCTCCATAGCTTTCCAGAGCCAGTTACTCCAACTCTTATTCGCAGTGAGGCCTTCAAGATAATACGAAAATTCGCGATCTTTAAAATCTTGAATTTTTTTTTTTGAGAACGCTACATAGATTGTTCAAGGCTGTTTTATGCTGCGGAGCCCGAGATTCTTGTCATCTTTTACGCGCTCTTCGATTTTCTTTGACCAATTTGGTTATTTCCCGAGGATAATAAATTTAGCTTTTTGGTTTTTTTTATTCTTTTGTAAGGAGTATTATACCAAGCCGATCTTTGTATGACTCCAATAAATTTATCTACTTCATCTTCAATCTTAAATGGTTTTTCATGAGTTTCCTAGAGATCGATTTTATTTGCGCAGGCTTCTCCAAAAGAGTCCTAGTTAATTAGTAAACTAAATAGTCTAGGCGGACCCTCCTTTTCCCTTAGGCACCTACTAATAGTCATAAGACTGGCGAGTGGTCAGAGGAGAGATCGAATCTTTCCTCAACTTTAAGGAGCTATCAGTCACATCCTTTGCGATATAAAAATCTATAAGGTCTGGAGTTTTCGACGAATCCGAGGGCCAATACACCGGTTTACGTGTCGAGAAAAAGACTTTTCCGAATTCCATACCGACTTCGTATAGGAGTCTGCCTTTTTGAAGCAACACATATAGAACCCAAAAAGGTGTGTTTTGCATTGAAATAGGTGATATTTTCAAGAGGTTTTCTTCAAGTGAGTCAAAGATACTCATAAAATCATTTATCTTTAGCTTTTCCCTTCGAGGGGTATAGATAGATAGACGCAATATCAAAATGTTTGCGCTTAATGAATGTTCAATAGTATCATTTACAAGCAAAGACGCGCCGCCTCTAGCCCCAAAACGCCGATATTTTTTGGATAATGAAATTCTTCGCAATTAATTACGGTATCACCATCAGCCAATGTAAAATGTTCCTGCCATCTAACCAAAAAGGTAATCGAAATTTCAAATTCGACCTCCCTACTAGATACAAGTGGTTATTTAAAAATCGCGCCGGTGCTAATTTCAACATTGGTAAAATGCGGATGTGCAAATGGATGCACAGTGCTCCCTCCCTTTCGAAATCTATGCTTTGACCGACAACAATCTTATCCCTGATATCAGGAGTTATTTCTCTCTACATTTAAGGCCCCGTCAAACACCGTTTAACGCGGCTTTCAGCTTATTTAACGCGGCGTTGAGATTATTTTGACGCGACGCTATAAACGCCGTGTTGGAGAACGTCACACAGAGACCTGTCACCAGCACGTTAGATATTTGAAATTGATTTTCTTTTTCTCGCAAAATGTCAATTAGCTCGGATAAGGTATTGCTAAGTTCGTTTACCGTGCTACGTAAACACAATTTGTTGCCATATCTCACCCTTTAAAGCTATATTTTTGTATGATTTATCACCCTATCGTACAGACATGAGTGCTTTCTCAAACATTTTATAAGTTTTTCCATTTCCGGAAACAATTCAAAAGTCAATGACAAATTTGTAATATTTGTTAAACTCGGCGCGGCGTTGAAAACGCGCTCTGTATGACATAGTGTATGTGTTGCTATATAGTACAACGCGGCGTTGGAACGTAGCGTTGAAACGCAGCGTTAAAAGGCGTTCTGTTTGAGGGGGCCTTTAATGTTTTTCGTGATGACGATCTTAAAACTAAAACAAGTTTCCCGTAAACTTGGCTCTCCTTGTCGAGGTGTCCTACTGGCTGCACATAACCGCCTTGACTCGTCTCTCATTGCTGTGTCCACTTCTGCATAAATCGACTTTGTTTCAATTAAAATAACACTCCCCCGTAGGAATCTGTACGTTATGTGTTGTTACATCCACCAGGTCAACCCATTGAATCCTACCAAGTTGCTATTGATGAGATTGACAAAATTATCGACTCACCAGATTCCCTTGACGATATCCTTATTCTCGGCGACTTTAATCTGCCTCAGTTGCAATGGACCCCATCAGATGATCAATCCATTTTTATCGCCTCTAATAGGAACTCGACAAAAGAATGTCTCTTCCTTGATCGGTTAACAGACTCAAGTCTTTCTGAAGTAAGCGGAGTCCCAAATTACATGGGTAGGCATTTAGACCTGTCTCGCTTAGTCCGCTATCTCTATCCACTATTAATAACTTTCATCCTCCTCTTCTTCTTTCCTTCTTTCACAATTTTCCACTCCAGGCCATTCCTTCCACAGATCTCACCTCTTACGACTTCCATAAAGCAAATTTATCTTTAAATGATGCGATTGCCCTGTTTTACAGAGAACCTTTTGATTCTTTTTCTCTGTATATACCCTTTTCTCGCCACATAACATCATCTACATCCCTTCCTTGGTATAATAAAAGACTTTGCTTCTTACGGAACAAAAGGAATAAGTTACGGGCAGTTTTTCTTCGCACAAATTCTTTTTCTGACTACTCTAACTATCTCGGCACTTACTTTCAATTTGGCCAACTTTATAATTTTTTCTACGAGCTCTTTACAAATGCGGAAGTCAATCTTTTAAATGACCCCAAGCCTTTTTACCAATTCGTGAACTATAAAAGAAAATAGTGAAAAATAAAAGTATCTTTCGAAAACTAATGATCAACCGATCCACGCACTACTGCCAACTTTTTTGCTACCCATTTCAAACAATCTTTTGCCGATAACTCTTTCGTACCGGACCCCTCTTACTTCAATCACCTACTTAACTTCTACTTCCTCCCTTTTCTATCTCTTGGCTTTGATCCTACTCTTATCGAATTTTAGTTACAAAATCTCAGTGATGAATTCATACCACGCACAGACGGTATCCCGCCATATTTCAAATGTTCAAAAATGTTCTTCCAACCTTTCGCTTCCCCTTTCTAACCTTTTTCATCTATCTCTTTAACAAGGAGAGGTTTGGAAGACCTCTTTTATAACCCCGATACATAAAAAAGGATCAAAGAAGGAAGTAACCAACTACCGTCCCATTGCTAAACTTTCTCACATAGCAGCACATGAGAGGCAGATCAACTAACGGGTGATCCAAGAAGAGATACTTTGTTCAATAGCCTTTTTTGACAGATCACGTGTGAGTCGTGTCATGCTGTCATGTTATTTTTGTTTAGTATTGTTTAGCATTTCATAATGGAAAGACTTACGCGTGAACAACATTTACAAATTGTTCAACTTTATTATGCTAATTCACGTTCTGTGAGGAATGTGTTTCGTGCACTTCGCTCAACTTATGGTCAACATAATCGGCCTACTGAGCGTACTATTCGCAACACCATCACCCATTTTGAGACCCAGCATTCATTATTGGATAATATTCGACCGAATAGACCACGTCCAGCACGCTGTGGAGAAAATATAGCGGCCGTAGCTGAGAGTGTACACGAAGACCGTAGAGAGTCGATTCGGCGCCGTTCGCAGCAACTCGGACTGACGTATGGAACGACTTGGCACATTTTACGTCAAGATCTTAAATTGAAAGCGTACAAAATACAGCTTGTGCAACAACTGAAGCCGCTCGACCTTCCCAAGCGACATCGCTTCGCTCTATGAGCTCTTGAAAAGTTCCAAGAAGATCCGACGTTTTCGAGGCAAATTTTGTTCATATTTCTTTAAAAATTATGCCGGTGCGAACGTAACAGTCAATGGCGACCGTTATCGTGCCATGATAACCGACTATTTGATGCCTGAAATTGAAGCTCGTGATCTCCGCGACATTTGGTTTCAGCAAGACGGCGCCACTTCCCACACATCGCATCAATCAATGGACTTATTGAGAGAACATTTCGGTGAGCACATAATTTCACGTTTTGGGCCGGCCGATTGGCCACCAAGATCGTGTGATATCACACCGTTAGACTTTTTCCTGTGGGGATATGTAAAGTCAAAAGCTTATGCCGACAAACCCGCTTCGATTCAGGCCTTGGAGGAAAACATCACGCGTGTCATTCGCCAGTTACCAGTCGAAATGCTCGAACGAGTGATTGAAAATTGGACTCAACGGATGAACCATCTGCGACGTAGCAACGGCCAACATTTGATAGACATAATCTTCAAAAAATAAATGCCAAAGAATGTTCTTTCAAATGATAATAAACATTCTCCATTAAATTTGAATTTTCTGTGTTTTTTTCTTTAAAAAAGTAGGGAACCTCGAAATGGATCACAATTAATCATCTTCAAATTGTCTGCCCTAGGTTTCGAACCCATATTGTAAAAATGGATTTCCTCTTACCTAGAAAGCCGTTCTTATAGTGTTCGCTTCAGATCCTTCCTCTCGGCTCCTTTCATGGCAACCTCTGGTGTCCCTCAAGGTAGCCATCTAGGTCTACCTTTAGCAAGGTAATTTGGTGATATAATTTCCTCACCAAGTATGTCATTCCTAAGACGAAATAGAGCCGGGCACTCCATGAGTATGTGAAGAGAGGATTCGTCACTCTCTAAACAGAATCTACATGTAGGGTCCGGTGAGAGGCCAATGCGGTGAAGGTGTTTTCTTAGGAGCCAGTGACCACTGAATATTCCTGTCAGGATTTTAAAACTATTTCTGTCCTGTAGTAAGGAATTTGGATTTCCTTTGGTGGAATTTGGGAAAGAAATGTTTGGTACAGTTCTGACCATATAAATAGAGCCAGACTTCATTGGATTCGATCATGAGTCGAGAGCTTTGATGGCTGCTTGGCTATCTGAAAAGATAAATATAGTTTTACCTCGTGTGTTAGAACTTAAGTAAATTCCAGCGCACTGGTTAATGGCAAAGACTTATGCTTGGAATATGGAAGAGTTCTTGCCAAGGCTGACTGAAAAGTTCGCTCGAGGCGACTCTCCATGGATTCCAGATCTAGTCCCTGACTCCATCTTGGATCCGTCCGTATACCAGACGAGATCATGTTTTGCTGGTTTAAGTTTATATTTTTCCCAGTCCTCCCTTGAGACAGATGACCACCACGGTAGGAGTAGGGGTTAATGTTATTTAAATGGAACAGTCGATGTCTTGGCTCCATTTGAATGTGTGTTTGTATAGGTGTTAGACCCAATATTACAATAAGTGCTAAGGTAGGTGTGGCACGAATACAACCTATCATACAGTTTCCAGCTATACATTGAATTCGTTCTAGCTTTTTAACTGTGGTGACCTCGTTAGTATTCGTCCTCGTGCGAATAGAGCAAGTAAATCATCTTGGGTCTAATACCCCAGTTATTACCGCAGACTCGTCGCCAGATCCAAAGGGATCTAGTGGCTCTGTTTACGGTACGTTGCATTTGAGAATTCCAGGACAATTTACTGTCCAGGACAATTCCCAGATATTTGGCTTCCCGTGAGAAATCGATTGCATCGCCATACATAATGCGACGAATGAGAAGGTTCAGTTTTCTTCTCTTTGTAAAAGGGACAATAGCCGTCTTGTTTGTGTTTCTTTATTACACCATCTGTGAATAGTACGTATTGCATTACTTCTGAAACGGTGCTTTCAGATTTGCCACTGACAATAATTGCTACGTCATCAGTGTAACCTATGACATCAATCCCTTGGCTTTCCAGGAACTGAAGTAGGTCGTCTATAACGGGGCGTCACAGGAGTGGCGAGAGGACGCACCCACGAGTTGTTAGTGCTGAGATTTCGACATCTTCGATGCGGGTCTGGATTATTCTTCCATTCAGCATCGACATTATCTATCTCCCTATGATTGGTGACAGATTCATGTTGTTGAGAGCCCTATAGGTGGACTCAAAGGATGTGTAATTAAAAACACCCTCAATATCCAGGAAAGCTACAAGACAGATTTCCATTCACATTCACATTCACACCATCAATCGGTGGATTCGATTTTGGTTACTAAGTCATTAACTGCTGACTCAGTGGATTTACCCGGCTGATAATAGCATGTTGAGACTTGCTAAGCGGAAAATACAGCAGATCTTAGTCTCTAATATGACTATCAACCTACTTTTCCATGCTTTTAAGAATAAAGGACATGAGACTGATAGGACGGAAGGATTTTGGACTTGAGTCCGCATTTCTTCCCGCCTTGGGTAGATATTTGACTGTCACTTTTCGCCAGGCCTTCGGTATGTAACCGTAGGCCACGCTGCAGCTGAACAGTTTTGACAGAATGGGTGCTAACGTGTCAGCTCCCTGCTGTAGTAATGCCGGAAATATGCCGTCCTCTCATGCTGCTTTGTATGGCTTCAGGGAAGATATGGCCCATTTTATGGCGTTGGGATTGCAGATTTTTGTCGCATTTTTTCAGTCTTTTCTTGTCGGCAGGCATATCAGCTCAATTTGGGGACATATTTTTAATGTGAGAGAATCAATAATAATTGATCCAGGAATGTGTGTTTTAGGTAAGAGCTCAAGTGTTTCTGTCTTATTTTGTGTCAGACGGCCGTACTGAGCAGTGAGTGTACCTAATGTGACGGTTCTGTCAGAGCTCAAGTGCCTCTTTCTTATTTTGTGTCAGACGGCCGTTCTCATCAGTGAGTGTACCTAATGTGACGTTTCTGTCAAAGGCAAGAACTTTATGTAGTCGGCAGTTGGAAGGTATGTCAGATATATCTTCGCAGAACCGCCTGAATGATTCCTTTTTCGCCTTTTTGATTTCTATGTTATAGTTGGTAGAGTAGGACTGCCAGTCTCCATTGCGTTTTGCTTTGTTGAATAGTTTCCTTACTGCAGATCTGAGCTTTTTATGGTCAGTGGTCCAACAGACGTTTTCCCTTTTTATGTTTTTGGCCTTAAAGGGCAGTTTTCCTCGAAGGCAGGTCGGCAAAACGGTCTGTCTTTCGTATCAATCCGAGGTCTTATTCCATTGACAGCGTGATTTAGGTGCTCTCTGTACGAGAGCCAGTTAGTATTTCTCTTTACATGGTATGACATATGGATGGGGTTAGCTTCAACCATATCAAATCGAATGTGCCGGTGAACTGAGCATGGGGGTTCAGATGACACGTGCCAGTTAGAAATAAGATTGTTAGACGGAGAAGTGGATAGGGTTAGGTCCAGTACTTTTCTTCTAACTACGTTGATAAAGGTTTATTCACTTCCGATATTACACCGTTACATGTGATAAAATCAAGTAATGACTCACCTCTTTTGTGAAGTCCGAGCTGCCCCATATTGTGTGATGTGCATTCGCGTCGGAACCAAGGACAATATCTGTCCTGGAGCGTTTCGCTCCATTATGTTCTCTACTTCCAATGGGAGGCTTATGGATGAGTCACCAGAGAAATAGGCGGACGCCATGATTATTTCCTTGGTGTTGTTAATCTTCAAAATGGCTGCCGTGAGGTCACTGGAGATGAACTCTGTCAATGGGAAGAAATTTATGTTTTTATTAAAAATAATACAAGATCTAAGTCTACTGGATGTGGTAGAAAAAAGCATCCTATAATGTTGTTGAGATTCCTAGGATTTTCCCGTTTGTGCTGGTCAATGGTTCCTATACAAGGGCAATGTTAAGACCTTTGGTGTTCATGGTTATTGTCTTCTTGTAGGAACAGGCATTACCGTTCCCACAGGAGACTGTATAACTCCGGGTCTTGACTCCGACCTGGAAGGTTCGGAAGTTCTAGAAATATTAGCGGAGCAGCAGGCGGGAAGCGATTAATCAGCCTCTTTAGGCATATGCTCGCTGCTTTTAGGCTATGTGGTGTTTGGTGACTTCTTAGTGTAAGGATTCTTCTTGATCCTGAACTGAACCCGGTTCATATTATTGAACGGTTGACAGTTTAGGTCCTTAAGGAGTTTCACTGAACACTAATCCATCGAAATAGTCAAGGCCCTGCAGTTCGATACCTTCCGAAGCCTCGTTGGAAGCTGGTTCCTTGAAGAGTTTATCAAGTGCCGCGTTGTAGGAGAGACCATCTGCTAGAAGACGCTTGAGCTTCTTCTTGTTGGAGGTCGATAGTCGTTTCCTTTTTAGGGACAGATCTTCCATCCCTATGTTTTTAATGGATTCGGTTTCAAGAGCGTCAGAGCAGCTCCTGTAGGCCTCTTCCATGAGCAAGGAGCTCACTGTATCGAGGGATTCAATGTCCTTATCGATAATCTCTCGTTCAGGACGGTCTGTCGGTCCATTACTTTGAGATGGTTCAGCCACAGGCTGACGGAAAAAGATGAGATGGTTCCGGAGTACACCGTAGCGACTGAAATATTTTAAAGGGACCCTCAGCCTGGATGGTCATCGGCACGGTACGATTAACACCACTAACACAGCCCCTATGGATAGGAGGGGGAGGAGTAAGGGAAATGGGAAGGGTAATGATGGGGTTTTTAGTACACACTCACGTGGTATAATAGGTTCCGAGGTATTTGGGATTTTGGAACAACGGTTTTTTTTTCAATTTGTCCTCTTTAGATCCGCCATATTTAGTCTACAGCAGGGACACCTCGTGCAGAAAGTGATTCTTCACCACGTATGGACGGTCTTGGAAGTTTTTCGGTCCCTGATCCCTTAACCGGAAGATCTTGCCCCTATAATATAATTGCTTGAGAAAGTTGGCGTTTGCTATATTGACAATATTTTCGTCTACGTATGCGTGCGAATCCTTATTTTCAGAAATGAATAACATTAAAGATTTACTTAGAAACCGTTTGTCTGATGATTTCAATTGCCTAATTAAGGCTGAGCTGCTGTTCCCATGCTGATCCACCACGCCTCGGATCAGTTTTCCCAGTGGGAATGACTTCTAAGTGTGAAGCGGATGGGCGTGTGCATCGTTTATATTTTTTGAAGGTTGGGTCAAGATCCGATCGTGATAACTGACTGTATGATGACACACCAAAGGCACTCTAAAATTGTTTTTTTTTTTAAATGGCACGATGCTCCAAAAAGGTTGTCATCCCGGGGATAGGGTATAAATATATTCCAAAACTTAAGAAAAGGCTACAGTTGCACAAAGAAAGGGAGATACTTAAAATTGTGATAATTACAGTTCAATTAAGTTGATGTCAACGAGGAGTTCCTGAAACCTAAGTACAGATGATCATGGGAGCGAAGACAAAAGTCAGATGTCCCGCAGAAGTCACCGATGAATTTCCAATAAAAGTCGGGGTTCACCAGGGAAGTGTCTTAAGTCCTTTGCTCTTTATTACGTTCCTAGACTATCTGTTTGAAGGAAAAGTGACGGACCCTAAAGTGCATTAGTTATTCTTTGCTGACGATGGAGCCATCATAAGTGATAATCAGACTTTCCTGCGACGAGCACTTGATGTTTGGGTAGATATTTTAGAAGGGAATGGGTATCGTATTAGCCGAAAAAAGACTGATCATCTGTACTGCCCATTCTCTGACCCAAGCCAACCCATTCCTGATATTTATTTGAATGGGGTGGTAGTTCCCAAATGTGAAAAGTTTAAATATCTGGGATCAATGATCAACAGCGAAGCACAAAGATTGATGACGAAATCAATCATCGTGTAAGCGTAGGGTGAATGAAATGGCAGGAAAACTGTTTCATCTTCTGTGACCGAAAAATGTCCCCTAAGGTGAAAGGAAGGCTCTAGACCGCAGTTGTGCGTCCGGCGCTCACATACGGTTCATAAGGTTGAACAATGTACAAAAAGTATGAGGCAAGTTGACAGCAGCTGAGATGAAGATGCTTCGCATGACAGCAGGAGTAACAAAGCTTTATCGAATCAGAAGTTACAGAATCCGAGGAAGCCTTCACGTCAAAGTACCTATCTCGAAGAAATTTGAGCACGACCGACTCAGTTGGTATTGTCATGTTCAAAGGAGGGATCCTACGAACCCCGTCAAAAAGACAATGGCAATCAACGTTACCTAACAATCGCGTAAAAGTGGCAGGCCTAAAAACTCCTGGATTACACAAATGCAGAAAAATCAGCATTTGATTGGCCTCAATGATGAAGTGGTCCAAAATCGGGCGGCCTGCAGATATTTTTTGTGGTCGAACCGGCGAACCCCACCGGCGGACCAGTAGGAATGCAGTGAAGTGACAGGGTTATGAACCCTATAATCCTGATCATAATCTCGTCGTTTAATGGAGAGAAGATAAGGAAAGGCTACAGTCCGCTTGGGGCGAACAGTATGATACTCTATCCATATCCCTCTATGCCCCAAAGAAAAAAGCATTAGGAAGATGATGGATAGCATTTTATTTCATGCTATGAAATTTATAAAAAATAAATATTCCTTGAAAAAACGCCCCCAAAAAGTAAGCTTGGTCAAAAACTTTGTATGTGCGATATATTGGAAAAAATATTGGTTAAATATCTCTTAAAATATTTTTTTTCGGTTTCGATACAACTTTTCGAAGAAAACAGCATTTTAGTGAAAAACACCCACATATAGTAAGTGTGGTAAAAACATTGTGTGACAAACTTATAAAGGAGGGCAGGGCCTACGTATCTTGTGAAAATAGTGGTACTCTCCAACTGCAGCTTTAAAATGGTTTTTTTCCATATTGTGCGTGTGGCAGTGGGCCTATTAAAAAAAATTACAATCTACCAGTTCGGGACTCTAGGGAGTATATGTTCCAAATTTCAGCTTCCTTGCTTTAATTTAAAGGCCTAAAAATTGGTGACACACGGACGGACGGACGCATATTGCTAAATAGTTTTAGGATTTGGACCTTATCGTAAATATGTATACTTTTCGGGGTATACGATGAATATTAAGGGGTGTTACAAGCTATGTGTCAAAATTAATATACCCTTAGGATTGGATAAAAAACTGAACGAAATATCAAACGGACATCAAATAGGCGTTGAATACCAGCAGCTACAGGCCACAGGCGATTAGTGCACACTCACATGTGCGCTAAATAAGGCGTGGCAAATTTACGTCAGATGCAATTGGAAATTCACTGGAGGGTAAACACTTTATGAAGGGTTTCTTTTAATTTAGAAAGGTGGAAAAATATGGCACGCTACTGATTTTGAAAAGCTTCTCCATAAGACGTTTACTGCCAATTTATATTGGACAGAATATAGTTTCGCCTGTTCTTCAAAAGCCGTGAAAGCCTCTATCACGGCACGCTCGGATCGACCGATGATGTCTATATTGTCGGCATACCCTAGAAGTTGGACTGATCTATTGAAGATAGTGTCTTTCGTGTTGACAACTGCCCTGCGCACTATGTGCTCAAGAAAAAGATTGAAGAAATCACACGACAGCGCATCTTCTTGCCGAAATCTGGTGCATTTTTAAAAGATGAGATGCTGCTAAACTGCACTTTGCACCGCGTGTTATCTGGTGTCATGCGACACATCTGGATCAGTTTTGACGGGATCCCCAATTCAGCCATCGCCACAAAAAGCTCCTGACGATGAATGCTGTCGTATGCGCCTTTAAAGTCGATGAAGAGATGGTGTGCCTCGACTTGAAACTCGTTGGTCTTTTTCAGGCCTTTGTGTAAAGATTTGGTCTACGGTTGATCTGCCCGCCCGATGGACACACTGGTACGTGCCGATTATTGTGTTGCAGAAAGATTGGAAACGTTCACAGAGTACGTTGGATATTATCTTATATGCGATATTAAGTAGGGATATGCCTCGATAGTTCTTGCAGGATATAGGATCGCCTTTCTTGTAGATGGGACATATAGATGGTCCAGTCATCGGCCATACTTTCCTCCACCCAAACTTGGTTGATGATTTGGTGAATGCGCTCTACCATAACATCACCTCCGTATTTGAAAAGCTCTGCAGGTAGACCAGCTTGGCTTTCTTATAGAACTTCCGGATGTTGTTTCGGTCGCGGGACTCTTCGATCTCCTTGTGCTGCGAGACTGCGTGCTCTCTTCTCTTTCTAGGGAGGATCTTCTTCTTCTCCCTTCTCCTGGCTCGGTACTCTTCCCTTGCTGCCCTTGTTTTCCTCTGCAGCGTTCTAATGTGTGCATCTTCTGTCACCTTTTTCTGGTATACGCATACATCATCATACCACGGGGTTTTTCTCTTGGGTAGCTGGTATCCTAGGGTGGTATCGGCTACCTCCTTGATGATGTCGCGATACTGAGACCACTGGTTGTTGGCGTCTGTGGTAGGTGAATGCACGGTGAGGAGTTTATCACTCAGGCGCTCTTTTTAGGCTCTGGCGACTCCAGATGTGCTAAGGCGTCCAACGTCGAATTTCTTCTTTTGGCCAGTTCGCAGCTTCTTCTCGAAGTCCATTACTGTGGATCTAAGCCGCTCTTCCACGACGTATACGCATCCTTACACGTGCAATATTTTGTTACACCTATAATAAATGTCGCAATTTTGCCTTTTCATAATTGACCACTGATCCTATTCATCGTATCTCCTTGATCGCGGTAATGTCGATCTTGTACCGCAAGAGGATAGACTCAAGTTTTTGAGTAGCACCTGGAGTGTAGAGCATCCGAACATTTCAGGTACACACTCGCATATATGTTTTTAATGTAGTCGGGAAGTAACCCCGACAGCACTACCCCCTCACTTGTTCCACCTAACTGGAATGGATACTTCAATAAATAAAACTGCCGTATTTGGAGTGATAATAATCCTCAAGGGTATATTGAGACACCGTAACAACAACAAAAACTGACTCTTGGTGTGCTTTAATAATTGGTCCGTACTTCTTTAAAAAAGATGCTAGCCAGAATGTTAGAGTCAATGGTGACCGCTATAGAGCCATGATTGCTGACTTTTTCGTTTAGCAATTGAACAATTGAACAACCATGATGTGCAGGAGCTGTGGTTTCAACAAGTTGGTGCAACATGTCGCGCAACTCGAGAAATAATTGATTTATTAAAGGAAACGTTTGGTACCCGTATAGTTTACGTTACGGACCTGTGAATTGGTCTCCACTATCGTGCGATTTAACGCCTTAAAGTAGATGACCATAATAAATGACAAATACGTTTGTTCGCTGACTAGACTTCGAAACGTTTGAAAGAGGAACCCAATATGGAACGAACAGTCCATGCGATGAAGCGCATATTTGGGTGAAAGGTACTTTATCGAAAATAATAATATTTTTAAAGTACGCAAGGAAAAAATCTACACCGATAATTTCCCTAGGTTTCAACATGAATACTCTCTCTATTATTAAACCCTGGTCTCCATTCACTTGTTTTAAAGCCTAAGGGCTCCTAACGTATTTTATTATATCTTCTCTAATTCTTTGCCTAGAGCTACAGCACCCTTGATAGGGTGATTTTTTAAGAGTTAAGTTTTCCAGGTTGTCAGCACTGGTTAGTATTGGCTTCCAAACGTAATCTGTCAGAGTAAAAAGTGTTTAGTATACTCTGCCATTTAATCATGAAAAGACTTACAAACGTGCAACGATTGCAAATTATTGAAATTTATTACCAAAATTCGTGCTCTGTGAAAAAATGTGAAAAGGCCGCTGCATTATCGAAAAGTTGTGTTTAGCGATGAGGCATATTTCTGGTTCAAGGGATATGTATCAAAACTGTCGCATCTGGAGTGATGAACAGCTACATATCATACAAGAATTACCGATGCATCCCGAAAAAAACGACAGGCTTATGCGCTGGTGGCATCATCGGTCCATTTTTCTTTAAAGACGACCGCGGAAGAAACGTTACCGTCAACGGCGAACGATATCGAGCCATGATACGCCCCTTTTTTTGCCCCAGTTGGCTGAGTTGAACTTGGTTGAGATGTGGTTTCATGAAGATGGTGCCACACAGCTCGTGAAACAATGGAAATGTTGAAGTATGAATTTGGTGAGCAGCTTATCTCTCGAAATGGCCCTGTAAATTGGCCCCAATATCATGCGATTTAACGTCTCTTGTGGGGTTATGTAAGGTCGTTAGTCTATGTGGACAAGCCGAACACGATCGAAGCCTTACAGGATAACATAACACGCGTAATTCCTGGAGTACAGGCCAGAATGCTGGGAAAAGTGACTCAAAATTGGACCTTAAAATGCATTTGCTGCCTTCCTTACTCTTTCATTGATATTCAACCTGCAGTTAAGTTCCCTGTCAAGGATAACACCTAGATACTTCGCACTTTCCGTCAGGGATCTCCTCAATAGCTGGTGGGTCGAATTGTTCTATGTTCCTTTTATTTGTAAACAGCACAAGTTCGGTCTTCTGTGGATTTATTCCAAGACCACATTGTTTTGTCCGCTCGCTAAGTGTCCGTAGTGAGTTTTCTAACAATTCGCTTATAGTTGATAAGAATTTACCTGACGCATGCAACGTCTGCGTAAGCGAGGACCCATAGTAGTGGAGAGATGACACCTCCCTGGTGTGTTCCTCTGGATGCTGTAACTCTTAGGTCAGCGTTACCAAGGTTAGCATATAAAGGGTGATCCATTTCGAGGTACCCTACTTTTTTAAAGAAAAAAACACAGAAAATTCAAATTTAATGGAGAATGTTTATTATCATTTGAACGAACATTCTTTGGCATTTATTTTTTGAGGATTATGTCTATCAAATGTTGGCCGTTGCTACGTCGCAGATGGTCCATCCGTTGAGTCCAATTTTCGATCACTCGTTCGAGCATTTCGACTGGTAACTGGCGAATGACACGCGTGATGTTTTCCTCCAAGGCCTGAATCGAAGCGGGTTTGTCGGCATAAGCTTTTGACTTTACATATCCCCACAGGAAAAAGTCTAACGGTGTGATATCACACGATCTTGGTGGCCAATCGACCGGCCCAAAACGTGAATTTATGTGCTCACCGAAATGTTCTCTCAATAAGTCCATTGATTGATGCGATGTGTGGGAAGTGGCGCCGTCTTGCTGAAACCAAATGTCGCCGAGATCACGAGCTTCAATTTCAGGCATCAAATAGTCGGTTATCATGGCACGACGGTTACGTTCGCACCGGCATAATTTTTAAAGAAATATGGACCCATGATTCCACCGGCCCACAAACCACACCAAACCGTTGTTTTTTCTGGATGAAGTGGCAGTTCTTCAATCTCTTCGTCCCAAATGCGGCAATTTTGTTTGTTTACATACCCATTGAGCCAGAAATGGGCCTCATCGCTAAACAAAATTTGCCTCGAAAACGTCGGATCTTCTTGGAACTTTTCAAGAGCCCATACAGCGAAGCGAAGTCGCTTGGGAAGGTCGAGCGGCTTCAGTTGTTGCACAAGCTGTATTTTGTATGCTTTCCATTTAAGATCTTGACGTAAAATGCGCCAAGTCGTTCCATACGTCAGTCCGAGTTGCTGCGAACGGCGCCGAATCGACTCTATACCGTCTTCGTGTACACTCTCAGCTACGGCCGCTATATTTTCTTCACAGCGTGCTGGACGTGGTCTATTCGGTCGAATATTATCCAATAATGAATGCTGGGTCTCAAAATGGGTGATGGTGTTGCGAATAGTACGCTCAGTAGGCCGATTATGTTGACCATAAGATGAGCGAAGTGCACGAAACACATTCCTCACAGAACGTGAATTTTCATAATAAAGTTGAACAATTTGTAAACGTTGTTCACGCGTAAGTCTTTCCATTATGAAATGCCAAACAATACTAAACAAAAATAACATGACAGCATGACACGACTCACACGTGATCTGTCAAAAAAGGCTATTGAAAGAAGTATCTCTACTTGGATCACCCGTTATATATTCCTTTCGCTTAGTAGATTAATGATCACGTTAGTGATAGTACCATCAACATTGGAATCTTGCAATGTTCTATTTACTGCGCATATTTAAACATTGTTGAATACTCCTTCAATGTCTAAAAACGGTGCTAGTGTATATCCTTTGTCGTTTAATGATTTCTCTATAGTGCTGACTACTATATGGAATGCGGTTTCCACCCCTCTGCCTTTATTGTATGCATGCTGAGTTGTAGAAAATGTACTGTTATCAAGTCTGTCACGAATATACATATTCATTAATTTTTCTGGGGTTTTCAGGACGAATGATGTTAGACTTCGAATGAAGTCCTTCGCATTGGATTGACGAGGTTTTCCTACCTCGGGAATGAAGACAACATTCACTTTACGTAAGGCCTTTGGAATGTAACTTAGCTTAAGACTTCTTATGAATAGTCTTTTGAGAATCGGTAAAGTTATGGCCTCAGATTTCCGTAGCATAATTGGAAATATCTCGTCACCTCCAGGGGATTTGAAGGGACTGTAGCTATTGCCTAGATTATCTTTTCTGCCGTAATAGCATCCTCCGAGACTGCCAATGCAGGTAATGAGGTGCTTTATTTAGCCTGGTTACTACGTTCACTTGTAATAATAAGAGATTAAGAGTTTCCTCTTTCTGTGTCTACTGCTGTAGTTTTTGACTGTCTTTTTCTACCTCTGCAAAAATGCAGTTTGCCGTTCCTGCATTTTTGAGACAAGCTAACGCTGTCATCAATCTTGAATTCTATTATTCTGTGATCCGAAAAGTATGCCTCGGGTAAAACCTTCAATTCTCGCACAGTAAGAGTCTGTGAATTTTTGTAGAGTGTTACGTTTAAAATCTCACGACTATTACGAGTAATGAACGTTGGTTCATTACCGTTGCTAGCTAAATATAACTGACTTATGCTCTAAAATAAATTCAAAGCACCAACTCACCTCGAACATTTGTGTTGGTGCTTCCGCATTGAGCATAGTGGAGAATCAAAAGGCATGTGTGCAGTCGAAAATATCAGCGGGCACTTCCCCTGTCGTTTCAATTTAACCGCGGTTTGGTTCATGTTACTGTAACATGGTAAGAGAAAAATGTTTAACTGTTTCTTACAATACATGTACGTGTCTTACTATTATCCGGTGCTTTAATTTATACACCACCAGGTCTCTAAACATCTGCCCTTGCTTCACGGATTTTGACTTGTCCACGGCGGAAGGCAATCGTGTTACACTTTTACGTCGGACTTAAACAAAAACCGCGAACGATTCTAATTGCGTGAAAAGAAAATTAATCGCGAAAAAAAGTTGCAGCCGCCGCTGCGCCGATGGATTTCAATTCGATAATGACAATATGATGGATATGCCAAAGACCGAGTCGCCGGTGCGATATGGGTAAGAGAGAGAGAATGCAATAAAGTGCAACAGGCAGCACGGTAAATGCTGGGATTTGGCTAGTCAGCTAGGGTGGGTCCGAAAATTAAACTTGAGGTGAGAAATTTAAGGATGGTAATAAATTAGCTTACCTCTTATTGATTATTTTTGGTACGGACTATATGATTATTATAATGGGCGCCACACAATCTTTCTACGAGGAATTGTGAAACCTCTAGAAAATACTCCCGAAGATTTTTTCTGTAACAATGAAATGAATATAAAAGACGTATATTTTTTTTCTCTTTTATATAAAAGTTCGTATAGGATAGGGTCCTTTTTTATTGAGTTTTAAATACTTGGAGGGTAATTGAGGGGTGTAATCGAGGTAAAATGTAGGGAATTGTGAATACAATAACTTTTGAATTTTTCGACAAGATGGCGGATATGCCGTTGGAAATTACTCACTATCGATTTTTCCCTAGGTAAAGCAAATTAAGATTTATTTTACGGGACGCGCGTCCCGTTCTTTTCCGGGATTATTCGGAACGAAAGCCAACTCGAGTTTTAAAATGTTTTGGAATATTCCTAGCCATACGTAAATGAAATCTAAGATGAACATTTTCACTATACTTAGCTTCCTTTGTCCCCAGAAACCTGTCCTGGTAGGTAGTCTCGTGCCTGCCCTACCGCTATGTCTTTCTTCTGTTTTTCTTCCAGCTGGTCTTTTATTCTCCCGCCTTTCTACTTTCTCACTACCGACTTAGTAACGATAATTAATAAAAAGATAAAAAAAAACTTCTAATGCTGTTCCTCTCAACTTCCTAACTTCGCAGTCAACCAAGAAGTGATTTTTCTGCTGCAATTTGTGTCCACCCATGCCATACACCCACTCATACATGATCATTCATTCAGCATATACGGGACTCATATACGGCTTGCCACACTCCGCTAATTGCTGAAGTGCCGCCGATTCCCGTTTATGTTCGCACTCATATTTCTTGCGTCGATTTGTGAATTCGCCCGAGTATTAGGGACATTTCCTAATCTCAGACTTTTCACCAAACGTACCCAGACATAATTTCCCTCCAATCAACACCTTTTTTTTGGTTATTGTTGTTTGTGTTTTTGATCGTTGTACGAATCTCGAGCACGTCATTCACGTATTGCCCATTTACCCAGTTATTGAGAAGAGCCAGTGTTAGAAGCGTTAAATTTCGCAATAATTTCCCCCCGCGTCAGAAAACTATAGCAATCCCTGTGGAAGGGAAAGAGAATATTAGCCCAGTGATTTTCTGAAAGGACATTGCTTGGACAGAATTGCCTTGGGGACAGAGGATGCTAATTTATTTCTATTTCGCGGTCAATTATTGTTCATACTCTACTCAAGTGGACCTTCGCGAAGGTTTGGGGGAGTTGGGGATAAGCATATAGTGTGCCATTCCATACAATTGTTTTTATTATCGACGGTTGAGGCTCCTGGCCACTGATATCGTCCTCGGTTAACGGTAGCTGGTGGATATTAGTTATGCTGTAAACGCTTTGCATGTTATGGCGTTATTTGGGTGTTGATTCATCATTCATTTTCAAGGCAAAATTGTAGTCTCGACCGACCCTTTTTTTTTGTTCGTGTACGGATTTCATTTTCCGAGTTTTGTTTATTCAAGACATCTTTACTTTGGTTGGCTGTGTTTTGTGCCTAGGCTATAGGATAGTCGGAATGCCTTCTCTTCTGTCTCTTTATAGTCGCTCGCCTCATCTTCTCTGGGTCCTCTGTTATCTGGGACCGTCCATCCAACGGGGTACCTGCATGCGCATACTTTCAGTAACTCTTAGCATAAACTTTCTGTTATACGACGGATTTTCTTAACACCCAGGGTCATCGCAGTAAGGCTTAAGGTCTTAAACGTTCCAAGTGCCTTTCTCGTTACCATTGCCGTCTTTCAGCCTATAAGTCCATGCGGAGACTCTTCTTTTAATTTGGAAAGGTCCGACGTATATTGGTTCCAACTTGGCGGTGTAGTAGTTTGTAGCATCCGAGAGAATATAGTTCTTTCTCCAGACCAGTTCATTTGGGAGGTATTGAACGTCCCTTCTCCGAAGATTATATGCTTGAGCTGGCTTCTTGGATGCCGCTTCTTATCTCTACTCTAAGTTGCCTAAACCGTTCTCCCGCATCCGTACTATTGCTCTGATCACGCGGTAAGGTGGCTAGGGGCGTACGCCTGAAAGTCAGCATACCTCGTCCGAAATTCGCATAGTACGGAGATACCCCTAATACGTCGTGTGTGGCTGTACGTATACAGCACGCTACCTTAGCTATTTGTTTATCCCATATTCTGTGGTTATGAGACACGTACGACCTAAGAGTTGTTTTTATAATTTGGTTTATTCTTTCGGCTGGATTTGCTTGCGGGTGGTAATACGCAGTGAACCTTATAGACGAGCCGTACTCTTCGCAAAGAGCCTTAAGTTCCTTACTTCTAAAATGTGGACCATTATCGCAGACCAGATATTTTGGGACCCCAAACAAAAGAAAGACGTTCTCTTCCAATTCATTACAAACGGCCTTTGCCGTAGACGATCTTAGAGCGAACAATAATGGGAATTTGGTAAAATAGTCGACGACTGTTTGAATGTAAATGAAACCTCTATTCGACTTTGGGAGTGGACCAACTAAGTCTACAGAAACCACGTCCCACGGATCGGTAACCCCTTTCCTCTCCGTCATGCACCCAGCCGGCCTGTCGTTCACCGGTTTCACACTTTGGCAAATTTTGCAGTTCCTAACGTACTTTGTACGGACCTTATTTTCGGCCAATAAAACTTTTCTGATACCCTGGCTAATGTTTTCCCTACACACATACATATGTCCCGCTAACGGATTGTCATGCCCATTTTTAAGTATTCTAGCCCTATCGTTTTTCGCAACAACCACCTTCAACTCTGAGTTTTGGTCATGGACCAATACGTGACTTGCCTTCACGAATTTATATAAAATCCCCTGCTGAACTCGCCATGTTGGGAAGTGTAACGGCTTTTCTTCTACTCTTGCGATTATCCGGGTTATCCACGGATCGGATGTGTGCTCTTCAATCCCAGCTATCTCAGCGATCTATGACGTACCCCAAAAACTTAAGGGAGGGTCTGCAAAAATTGAACTTTTCCTGACTAACTTTCAAACCTGCCTCGGTCAGCCGCCTAAATACTTCCTTTAATATCTCGAGGTGTCTTTCAAATGAATTGGTTACTATTACTATGTCATCTAAGTAGACAAAAACATGCGGATCCAGGTCGGCCCCAAGCAGGTGCAGGGGCAAGTGCAGTTGCAGGTGCATTATGCAATCCGAATGGAATCCTTTTAAATTAAAAGCATTCCTCCCCTGCACTAATAAAACTCCTGTCTCTTTTCTGGGTTTGCTTCCTTTCATTCTGTCTGCTGCGCCAATCAATCTCGGTGTCTTGAATGACATGCCGAGCCCTTTCTAGCTGAGCTGCTTCCCCTCCCGTTAAGGTACTAGGTTCACGACTCCTAAACCTGCATATTAGTACGCATTTTAAGCGGGTCTTCAGCTACTGAAACTGACGTCTTAGCGTTGTCCGCCCAGTTTGCCTCCGTTAGAGCCACGACTTCGGCTAATTCCGAACATGTGCTGTCTTTTAGCTCACTAGGCTTCGCAATGACCGTACAGATGCTGTCTAATGTCGAGTTTGCCTCACCCGTTGATTTGTCAGCGTCCTGGCTGTCGACTTCTTTTTTGGAGGCAGATAGACCCATGCCCCGATAGGCTGCGGCATATCACAGGTATTGGTGGTCGCATTAGTGCATCCTCGCTGAAAAGTTCTGGAGAGACCGTTTTTAGTAGAGTATAAGCACAAGGCTCATTTTAATGGTAAGTTCTTGGTGCCCGATTCATTTACACCAGTCCCTTTGTTTGTTTTAATTTCGTTATTTTTGGATCCACGAGTAAGGGGGAAAAATATGTCTTTCTGTACTCACCCCCTGTATGCAGAAAAGGGGAGTTTAATTGAAACTAGAGGTGCCCAGCTATCTAGAGTTCACCGTTAAAAGACAGCATAACATTGTGTCATACATTTCTTTGGCAAGGTACGGGGTCTATCGAGTTATTCCCCTATAGATCCGTCATATTTAGTCAAAAGCAGTGGCAACTCGTATAGGAAGTGGTTCTTCACCACGTATGATATATCCATTTGCCAATGAACTCCTCTACACCTGTCTCGATAAAAGATGCTTGGATAGCTTCAGTATGGACGTTATTGAAAGCACTTTCTATATCAAAAAGGGTAGTAATATACGCTATATTGGTGGTATTTGAGGGATCTCTCAATGGTGCGCACTACCTCGTGCAGTGCTCTCTCAATGGACCTACATCTGAGATATGCATGTTAAGAGTTGCACAAAGGCGACCTGATCAGGCCCACCCTAATATGAAGGTCTAAGTTCAAGTGGTTTAATTACGATAGATGATGAAGGCGACCTGATCAGGCCCGCCCTAATATTCAGGTCTAAATCCTTGCCTAAAGTCTAAAGTCCTTACCTTAGAAAACAACTCTTATGTGTCTCCAGGACTAAGAAACATTGTTAAGCAAGATACAGTTACTGTTAATGGCTAGAAGCTAGGGTTTCACTTTGCTTTTATGTTTTTGCAACATACTGGGCGAGGTTATTTGTTCGGGGCAAAACTGTTAATAGCCCAGGAAATCTTATCCTCGCTAATGACTGCTTTAACCTCATCTCGTACATTTTTTGACACTTGCAGAGCAGTTGGACTACCGCAGTAATTTTTGCATCCAGGAAAGTGAGTGTTGAAAAGGAGCTCTAAAGATTCTTCAGTAGATTCCGTACAGTACCATCCCTTTTCTTAATGAAAGATGGACTGAAGTGTGTTTGGATAGGATCTTACTATATCTAGCAGGGTCCTTTAGTGTTTGGAGAGATTGACAATAGTCCCACCAACCCTGTGTCTTGGCTGATCATACTGATTTTTTTTTATAGAATTTTAGGCAGTCTTTAAACGGCTGCAAAAACTTGTGCTGATATCAGATGTTGAAAATCACTCTTGTCATCCTCTTAAGGATGTTCTTTGTTCCACCACGGAGGTAATGTTTTTTTGGTGCAACTAACTGGACACGACTATATCTATGTTTAGATGGGGCAGTATGTTAAGTTTGATGCTAAGAATTTGACCGAATTTGTTCCAGTCGAATCTTTTTGGGTTTCTATGGGGAATGGGAATTTACAACCTTGATATTTACATTGAAGAGTGGTCCGAAAAGCATTTGGTCGGAAACTTTCAAATTTTCAACTTTGAAAGTATCGTTGTTTGTTTTAAGAGTAATACCAATTTAAGATAATAGTTTAAGAGTATACCTGCTCTAACAGGTATAAAAATAAAACTAAACAGAAAAATAAAATTGAAGTAAGTGAAGGGTTGGGTCACTGAAATTCGTATTATCCGCCGAAATAACATTAACGGCCATGTCGGAGTAGTTAGATGCTGTATTCAACGACGTGGCGTTTTTTTTAACTGATATTTTATAAAGAAATTTTGAAATTTTCGAAATTCTAGATGTCGGTATACATTTAGTTTAACGCTTAAAAAAAATATTTTTGTCCAGGCATAATTTCTCTACTTTGAAATATTTGTACGGGCCTACTGTTTTGTTTTGATCTCCGCCTTCCATCTTGTACGGTCGGGGTAACATCCAGACCACGGCAAAAACGTTTAGTTTTCGGATATGTCAGTATGTACCTCGAATGTGCGGGCACTCTAAACCCCTGGTAATACTCAGCAACTGGAGTCTGTCCTCACGCGGTACAAAGCAGACATTACCGCGATCCAAGAGATACCATAGATAGGATATGTATATATAATATATATACATATTTGGCGGTTTAGTTGGTTTGGTAAGCACAGTCTACACGAAGCGACAACCGATAACGGCTATCGACTAATTCATTTTGCAGCATCTTGTAATATGGCGATAACTAGCACTAGGTTTCCACGGTTAAGGATCTACAGAGCAACCTGCCGCTCCCAAGACGGTCGAATCGCTAACCAATTCGACCATGCATCGATTAGATCTTGAACGTACACGCTTACTGAAAGACAGACATCGACTTTGACCATTTTCTTTTTGCAGCTAGAGAAGAAGGTGCAAATTGTTAAAAAAAAATTCGACGTTAGACACCTTAGCACACCTAGAGTAGCCAGAGACTTCAAAGAGGGCCTAAGTGAGAAACTCTCCAGTGGATGTTTACCTTCCATAGACACTAACAACCAGTAGGCCCAGTATCGCGACATCATCAAAGAGGTAGCCGAAACCACAAAACGTTGCCAGCCACCCCCGAGTAAAAGCCCGTGGTATAAAATAAAGTACGCAGTCTCCCAGCTCGAGCAGATCGAAAAGTCTCGCGGTCGAAACAACATCCGGAGATTTAAAAGAAAGCCAAGCAACTGGCTGCTGGATACAAGACAGCAGCGCAGGCTCTTAAAAACAGCCAAGGAAAACTAATCACTGACGCGCAGGGAGTAGTAGATGTAATCAAGCAGCTGCTAAACGGGCATCATCGAAAGAGAATGATGGGACAAGAATAGAACCCACATCTAGTGAATGAATTACCAGTCCCGCCACCCAGTATAGAAGATGTTGGCTTAACTATGGAAAAGCTTAAGAACAACAAGGCCGCCGACTACGATAAATACTATGTTAAATTATTGAAATGGTCAGTTTACTGATCACGCGCTACTCATTAATTTCATTCATTGAGCTCTTATTTATTGTACCTACAATTTTAGTAAATTTACAAAATATTTCATTAATTCACTGCTGAAATATATATTAAGCCTTCCTTTATTTTATAATCATTTAATATAAATTATTTTATATATATTTATTATATATATTTTGTTTTATTTATTAATATATATTTTAAATATAATTATTTTACTCGACATTCTATTAATCAAAAATTAGTTTATTATTACTTACAATTTAAAACTGCTAAATTAGTTTAACTACTGGCAAACAAATTATGATCATCCTTATTTTATGTTTAACTTGCGCAAGTGCCAAAATGTTTACAAAACTGCTTAAAAATGGTTAACCAAAAATATGTTTGTTAGCTAAAGCTAAAATTTTCCAAATACATCACAAATCGTCGCATGTTATTATGATGTTATTGGACACAGCCCAGTTTGACTTTTAGTATGTCAACATCACAGATGAGTAATTATACAGATAGTCAACTGAGAGGATTTTTGGCTCTCTCGCCTATCGTTTTTTATTTGCTTCAAAAAGGCACAGTACTGTGTTCGTATATGTTTTTACATGCAAATCAAATTGAGCCAGCTCACGCACACAATAGCAGTTCTGCGCCTAAGAATCCATTTTGAAAAAGATCTCATGTTGACATATTAAAAGTCAAAACTGGGCTGTGTCCAATAACATCGTAATAACATGCGACGATTTATAATGAATTTGCAACAGAATAAAATTTTGGTGAATGTTTTTAATTATTATCTAAACTTAAATAATAGTTTTACCAAGCAAGCATATATTTTGGGTAAAAATTTTTAAGCAGTTGCGCAAGTTAAAATGTCGAATGTCGAGTAAAATAATAAAAATCAAATAATTTTTAAACGGAAGGTTTAATAAATATTTCAGCAGTGAATTAATGAAATATTCTGTAAAATTACTAAAATTGTAGGTAAAATAAATAAAAGCTCAATGAATGAAATTAATGAGTAACGCGTGATTAGTTAACTGACCATTTCAATAATTTAACATAGTATTTCATAAATTCACTGCTATTTTATTCACTATTCCAATTCAAAGATAATAACGTTATTACATTTGTTAAACATGATGAAATAAATTTAATAACGTTGTTATCTTGGAATTGAAATAGTCAAGTCTACATTTTGTGTTTAAAAATGCATTTAAAGTTATTTTGTCGCAGTTTGTCAATTCGCTCGCTCGCTCCCATATGAACGTTCCGATTATGTAGGTATGTAAATATATTAAACTTTTACATGTTCAATAAAAACATAATAAACAACCAAAGTATTTAATATACATGAAAAACTAATCCAAAACTATTAACTATAAATATTTTGCACCCAAACATTACTAATTTAGTAATATTCATGCAATTAAAAAATAATATATACAACACAAGTATGTTTATTTTAAGGCAGATACAAAATTGAGAACTATTTTTAATAAACACAAAAAATATTCGCATTTAATTGCAACAACTTAATATTTATTATATAACAATTTCAATTAAAATATCTATTAAACTTGAACTACGTTAACTCAATACTTCACAGCACTTCCCCAACATATCCGCTATAATCAGCTGTTTTTTGTTGCCATTTGGAATTCTTGCAAAACTGCCCACGCTAATGACATATTTTTGACACATCAACCTCTCCATACTTTATTTGGCTGGCTCACACGTATTCACAGATAGAACATTTGAGAGAGGATTTTTTCTCCATTTTTAAAAATTTTTTGCGGGTTCAAAGGGACAGAGGTATGCTGAGTCGACTATCTGTATAATTACTCATCTGTGGTCAACATGAAATCTTTTTCAAATACGATTCTTAGGCGCAGAACTGCTATTGTGTGCGTGAACTGGCTCAATTTGATTTGCATGCAAAAACATATACGAACACAGAACTGCGCCTTTTTGAAGCAAATAAAAAACGATAGGCGGGAGAGCCAAAAATCCTCTTAGTCGCTTATCTGCATAATTACTTATCTGCTGTTATGCTTCGCACAGGATTCACATACAATCCGACGTCACCATCTTCTCGGTTATATTGCATAACCGCCACTAAGTGTATTTGTGCTCCGCACTGTAAGAGACCGCCGTATACCTCCGCTTTGCAAATATCATCATTGTCCCTATAATGTGTGGTACGGCTACCGATCATTCAAGTTAAAAGAACACTTAAGCAAGGCTACACCCAAGTAACAATTTAGTTTCCATAAGGGCCGAGGAAAGCTATTTTCTTATTACCATAATAACAGTAAGAGATCTTATGGAAAACGATTTGGCGCACTTTAGTGAAGTTATTTACTTTCCTTAAGACCTTTCTTCTCAGACCCTATAAAAGGAATAGTTTCGTTTTAGATGTTACTTTAAGGACTTACAGTAGTTATTACGGAAATTTAAACGAAATTAAAAAAATTCGCACATATTTGATATTATCATATTAATATTTTCCATCATTTGAAAGCGTCAAGTTGCTTGAAGTTTTACAGAAGTGGAAATAAATAATGAATTAAATTGAAAAATTACTTAACCTTGTCCAGGATTCGAACTCTAAACCATCCGTGTGACAACCCAACACGCATCCACCGGGCCAAACTGATTAATACAGACTGAAGACTAAAAATTGGTAAGTTGATACTATTTCATTATCTTAAAAATCGTAGATGTACCTAGTTATATAGGATGTTACGACCTTGATGCCGAAAATAATTTCATCTTATGTAAAAAAAGTAGGGTTGCATATTAGTAAAAATTTAAAAACGAAACGGAATAAAAATTGATATAGGTATTGTTTATGATAACTACCACTGAAGCTATAAAATATTATTTGGCTATAAAATTATTATCATTCACAAACTTTGTGTTATATTTTGGTTTATTATTTATAGTCTTTATCTAAGTCTATGACAGCTTTCCCTGATCCACAAAATACATACCTAATAATGATTAATTATTTCCTTTTCCTTTCCTTTCCTTCGACTTAATAAATATTTATATGATATCTAAACCCAGGTTCAAGTCTCCACTATATTGATTGTTATGTTATGCTTCTATTCACAAGCCTTGTCGAGAATCTTGTTATTGACTTGGAATAGCCAGCTTTAAAGAAGCTATTACATTTCAGACCTCAACCAACTAACTTATAAAGGCCTTATAGCCACCTCGTTAAATAAGAATATCTCTCCCTTTTGTACAGCTTGTGAAATTGTTTCCCAAAAGCTTTAAAGAAACATTTTCTGAAAGTATATATTAAAAAATAGTTAACATCTATAAATAAGCCTTATGACAATATAATAGAAGCAATAGCCTAACCAATTTAAAAAATTGGACCTTATAGAAGGTAAATTGTTGGTTGGGCAGTCCGCTGGGGCGAATAGTAAATATAATACCCTATCCACATCCCTATATGCCGCTAAGAAAAAATATTTAAGAACATAATTAATAGAATTTTATTTCATTCTATGAAATTTATAAAAAAAACTATTTTACGAAAAAGCGCTCCCAAAAAATGTGCGTGGCCAAAAAGTCTGTATAATTTCTTGTTAAACATTTTTTTTCGGTGTCTATGATTTTTTTCCAAGAAAACAGCATTTTAGTGTAAAACGCCTAAACTTATGACAAACTTATAGAGGTGGGAAGTGCCTACATATCTTGTGACGGTTGTAACACTCTATCTCTCTAACTTTAGCTATAAAGAGGTTTTTTTTAAAATTGTGGGCGTGGTAGTGGAAGCATTACATTTTTTTACAGTTAACCATCTTGGAGCCCTAGGTAATATGTGGTCCAAATTTCAGCTTCCTAGCTTAATTTAAAAGGCCTAAAAATTGCGGACGGGCGGACATTGCTATATATATATATATATGAGGAGTTTCTTTCAATTTAGTACGGTGGAAAAATATTACACGCTACTGATTTTGAAAAATCGTACCCATAAGACGAGTACTGCCATTTTATGTTGGACAGTGTATAAATAGGCTTAGGTTTTGGTCCTGATCAAAAATATACTTATAGGTTTCTGCGATGGTTATTGAGGGGTGTTACAAGCTATGTGTCAAAATTAAAATAGCCTTAGGATAGGGTATAAATAAATAGATAGATAGATAGATTTTTATTTCGTTTTTATAATTACAAATGTAAACAACCACATAATTTACAATACAGAGACATGATATATAAGATATCTTACAACTGAAATATTCTTAAAAATGTTTAATTCATTATACTTTTTAGATTATTATTATTGAGGGGAAAGAACGACGAAAAAAAAACATAAGGAAAGGCGACAGTCCGCTTGGTGCGAACAGTACGATACCCTATCCATATCCCTATATGCCCAAAGAAAAAAGCATAAAGAAGATGATGGATAGCATTTTATAAAAAAATGCCCCCAAAAAGTGGGCGTGGCCAAAAACTTTGTATGGGCAATATATTGAAAAAAATATTGGCTAAATATCCCTATTAAACATTTTTTTTCGGTTTCTATGAAAATTTTCGAAGAAAAAAGTCATTTTGGAAAAAACGCCTACAAAAAGTAGGCATGGCAAAAAACTTAAATCACAAACTTATAAAGGAGGGCAGTACCTACATATCTTGTGAATGTTGTAATACTCTATCTCTCTAACTTTAGCTTTAAAACGGTTTTTTCTAAATTGAGGGCGTGCCAGTGGGCGTATTAAAAAAATGTTTACACTTAACCATTTCGGAGCCCTAGAGGGTATATATTCCAAATTTTAGCTTCCTAGTTTAATTTTAAAGGCCTAAAAATTACGTACGGACGGACGGACCGACGGACGGACATTGCTAAATAGTTTTAGCATTTGGTCCTGATCATAAATAAATATACTTTTATGGGTCTACGACGAATATTAAGGGGTGTTACAAGCTATGTGTTAAAATTAATATACCCTTAGGATAGGGTATCAAAAAGAAACTTAGAATAAAAATTAGATGTATGTAGCCATAAAATATACAAAAATAGTACCATATAAAAAATAAATTAGCGTATAAATATACAAACAAATTAACAAAAAATAAATACATTAGGAAATTAATAAGTAATTAAACAAACACATTAACCAATAAATTAATAAATAAATAAACAAGTAAATTAACATATCAATAAATAAATTTTTTTTTCTTTTTTTTTCCCCGAGGGTAGGTGGAAAATCTTCCATGAGACATTATGAGGACCGGCTGCGCGTGCTCATAATATTGTGAGATTCTTACTCACTACAAACACCTCCCTACAAAATACTTTTAGACTACAACTAGGCTAATGCCTATCAAGCAGTTATAATTTAAATATTTAATTACGTTTGGCAGGCAACCTCCCAGCGGAAGCACCTGCTTATACCGACAATAACATGCGGTTACATTTTATTGCGCTAATTCAACAGGTTTTATTTGTAATCGGCGCACAAGATTTCTCTGATCTAGAATCTGTAGTACAGCGTCATTGCAGTGGCCAATTAGGCGAGTGTGTTGTTTACGCGCGAAATTTCGTATTTCATCTTTAATGGTAGTTATACTTAGATCTCTGTGGATATCGGCGTTTCTGATATACCACGGAGCATTTACGATTTGTCTTTATTTTGGAAACTTTGCAAAATGTTAACATTACTTGGTTTGGTACAACCCCAAAGTTGTATACCGTACGTCCAAACCGGTTTTAGAACTTGCTTGTATAAAAGCAGCTTGTTTTGCATGCTGAGTTTAGAAAATCTTCCAATCAGCCAATACATATGATTTAATCTGATAATGAGCACCCCGCGTTCCTTCTTAACACGCGATTTCCATTTTAATTTAGCATCCAACGTCATTTCCAAGTACTTAGCTTCGTTCGCGTACGGAATTTATACTGACTCAATATAAATGGGTAGATTGCTTACAGTTCTGTAAGTAAAATTAACGTGCGTGGATTTTTGCTCGTTGAGGACAATACGCCAAGTTTTTGTCCACAAGCATATTCTGTCGATAGATCGTTGAAGCTTATTTGTCGCGGACTGAATCGAATTGTCTACAGCTAGAATAGCCGTATCATCCGCGAAAGTTGCTACGATAGTATCCTCTTCTTAAGGGATATCGCGAGTGTATAATAGGAATAAATTCGGGCCCTAAACACTTCCTTGTGGAACTCCCGCCGCGATTTCTTTGAATTCGGAGTACTCATTCCAGTGTTTAACACGGAAGAGTCTGTCATCTATATAAGAGCTTTGGATCTCATATAATTGCTTTGGGAGAGCTTTGTTTAGTTTATATTTTAATCCCGTATGCCATACTTTGTCGAAGGCCTGAGAGACGTCAAGGAAAACGCTAGAACAAATTTTTTGCTCCTCTAGTGCTATTTCGATTTCGTTGGTAATTTTGTAAACCTTGTCAATTCTAGAGTGCTTCGTTCTGAATCCGAATTGGTGATCCGGTATTAATCGGCGTTCTTCGATGATCGGTTGTAATCGCTTCAATATGAGTTTTTCAAATATCATCGACATTATTGGCAGAAGCGATATTGGTCTATAGGATTTTTTGTCATTTGGAGGTTTACCTGGCTTAGGAATCATTATCACCTCAGCTATCTTGCCGGGGAACGTACAGAAGTCTAATAGAAGCGTTTATGAGATAAACAAATTTAAGTAGTGCTTTTCTGGGCAGCTCTTTAAGGACCTGTCCCGTAATTAGGTCATATCCAGAAATCACAAACTTATAAAGGAGGGCAGTACCTACATATCTTGTGAATGTTGTAATACTCTATCTCTCTAACTTTAGCTTTAAAACGGTTTTTTCTAAATTGAGGGCGTGCCAGTGGGCGTATTAAAAAAATGTTTACACTTAACCATTTCGGAGCCCTAGAGGCTATATACTCCAAATTTTAGCTTCCTAGTTTAATTTTAAAGGCCTAAAAATTACGTACGGACGGACGGACATTGCTAAATAGTTTTAGCATTTGGTCCTGATCATAAATAAATATACTTTTATGGGTCTACGACGAATATTAAGGGGTGTTACAAACTATGTGTTAAAATTAATATACCCTTAGGATAGGGTATCAAAATGAAACTTAGAATAAAAATTAGATATATGTAGCCATAAAATATACAAAAATAGTACCATATAAAAAATAAATTAGCGTATAAATATACAAACAAATTAACAAAAAATAAATACATTAGGAAATTAATAAGTAATTAAACAAACACATTAACCAATAAATTAATAAATAAATAAACAAGTAAATTAACATATCAATAAATACATTTTTTTTTCTTTTTTTTTCCCCGAGGGTAGGTGGAAAATCTTCCATGAGACATTATGAGGACCGGCTGCGCGTGCTCATAATATTGTGAGATTCTTACTCACTACAAACACCTCCCTACAAAATACTTTTAGACTACAACTAGGCTAATGCCTATCAAGCAGTTTTAATTTAAATATTTAATTACGTTTGGCAGGCAACCTCCCAGCGGAAGCACCTGCTTATACCGACAATAACATGCGGTTACATTTTATTGCGCTAATTCAACAGGTTTTATCCTTTGTAATCGGCGCACAAGATTTCTCTGATCTAGAATCTGTAGTACAGCGTCATTGCAGTGGCCAATTAGGCGAGTGTGTTGTTTACGCGCGTATTTCGTATTTCATCTTTAATGGTAGTTATACTTAGATCTCTGTGGATATCGGCGTTTCTGATATACCACGGAGCATTTACGATTTGTCTTAGGGCTTTATTTTGGAAACTTTGCAAAATGTTAACATTACTTGGTTTGGTACAACCCCAAAGTTGTATACCGTACGTCCAAACCGGTTTTAGAACTTGCTTGTATAAAAGCAGCTTGTTTTGCATGCTGAGTTTAGAAAATCTTCCAATCAGCCAATACATATGATTTAATCTGATAATGAGCACCCCGCGTTTCTTCTTAACACGCGATTTCCATTTTAATTTAGCATCCAACGTCATTTCCAAGTATTTAGCTTCGTTCGCGTACGGAATTTATACCGACTCAATATAAATGGGTAGATTGCTTACAGTTCTGTAAATAAAATTAACGTGCGTGGATTTTTGCTCGTTGAGGACAATACGCCAAGTTTTTGTCCACAAGCATATTCTGTCGATAGATCGTTGAAGCTTATTTGTCGCGGACTGAATCGAATTGTCTACAGCTAGAATAGCCGTATCATCCGCGAAAGTTGCTACGATAGTATCCTCTTCTTACGGGATATCGCGAGTGTATAATAGGAATAAATTCGGGCCCTAAACACTTCCTTGTGGAACTCCCGCCGCGATTTCTTTGAATTCGGAGTACTCATTCCAGTGTTTAACACGGAAGAGTCTGTCATCTATATAAGAGCTTTGGATCTCATATAATTGCTTTGGGAGAGCTTTGTTTAGTTTATATTTTAATCCCGTATGCCATACTTTGTCGAAGGCCTGAGAGACGTCAAGGAAAACGCTAGAACAAATTTTTTGCTCCTCTAGTGCTATTTCGATTTCGTTGGTAATTTTGCAAACCTTGTCAATTCTAGAGTGCTTCGTTCTGAATCCGAATTGGTGATCCGGTATTAATCGGCGTTCTTCGATGATCGGTTGTAATCGCTTCAATCGACATTATTGGCAGAAGCGATATTGGTCTATAGGATTTTTTGTCATTTGGAGGTTTAGCTGGCTTAGGAATCATTATCACCTCAGCTATCTTGCCGGGGAACGTACAAAAGTCTAATAGAAGCGTTTATGAGATAAACAAATTTAAGTAGTGCTTTTCTGGGCAGCTCTTTAAGGACCTGTCCCGTAATTAGGTCATATCCAGGGGCTTTGTTTAATTTAAATTTTTTTATTTCAAAACAGAGTTCGACCAGCGATACTCGTCTTATTTGAAAATTGTCAGATACCGTGGTAGGAACAGTGTCTTCTACCAACGCTTCACCGTCAAATGGTTTAAAAGTCTCTTCAAGGTGTTCGGAAAATATTTCGGAAATATTATTTATTTCCCGTTATTTTTCCAGATGGGTGGCGTTTGCATCTTTGGCTTCTTCATGCCTTTCATAGCTTTCCAAAGCGAGTAGTTAGAAGTTTTATCTGCTGTTAGACTTTCGAGATACATAGAGATTTCACGATTTTTAAAGTGCCGAATGTCTCTTTTGAGTTTGCTGGAAAGAATATTTAAGCGAAATTTACAGCGAGATTGGTGCCATCTTTTACGCGCTCTTCGTTTTTCCTTTATTAAATCAATAATTTCGCGGGAATATTTTAATTCGTTGAACTTCGCAAGGCATAGATGAAATCATGCACTTCGTCCTCGAGTTCATATGGGGTTCTAAGTTTTCAGATCGATTTTATTTATGTAGTCTTTTCTAAAGGAGTCCCAGTTAGTTCTTTTGCTAGTAAGTTTTGGTGGACCGTCCTTTTCGCGTAAACCTCCGCTGGTAATTATCAGAATGGTCAGAAGAGAGATCAAAACTTTCTTCAAGTTTGACTGAGTTTTCAGATACTCCTTTTGCGATAAAAAAGTCTATGAGGTCTGGTGGTTTTGCCATTACCATACGTCGGTTTGCCAGACGAGTAAAAGTCGATCAGCGTACGTTTGCCGGCCGCGATTCGTTGAGTTTCCGAGATAAATCTGGAGCCCCAGAAGGTGTGTTTAGCGTGGAAATCCCCGCCAATTACAAAGTTCTGTCCAAGTGAGTCAAATATGCCTCTAAAATCATTTTTTCCTAACGTCGCTCGTGGAGGACAATAAATAGACGCAAAGCTAACCGAGCTTATTTGCATTTCATCAAGCTCAATTTTTTCACCCAGGGAGTGATCAGTGGTGGATTTTATAAAAGAGGACGCTCCGCCTCAAAAAAAAAAACTTGATGGAATGGATCAGGCGCCGTATTAACTACTCGATTGTTTGCTTGTATCGCGGCTTCAGCGTACGTTTACGGGCCGCGATTCGTTGAGTTTCCGAGATACATCTGGAGCCCCAGAAGGTGTGTTTAGCGTGGAAATCCCCGCTAATTACAAAGTCTGTCCAAGTGAGTCAAATATGCCTCTAAAATCATTTTTTCCTAACGTCGCTCGTGGAGGACAATAAATAGACGCAAAGCTAACCGAGCTTATTTGCATTACATCAAGTTCAATTTTTTCACCCGGGGAGTGATCAGTGGTGAATTTTATAAAAGAGGACCGCCTCTAGCCCTTTCTGATGGGTGATATGCGCGATAATCGCTCTAACCTCTAATTGTTATACCTGATTCTTTCCTCAAATGCGTTTCCGATACCAGGCATATATCAATATCGTTTTTGTGAAGGAATGCTTCTAATTAGTCGATTTTATGCAGAAGGCCCTTCGCGTTCCATGTTACTACTTTTATAAAGTTTTTCATAATTTAAATTTTCATAAGTTGGTGAGCATCGAAGTTTATTTTCGAGCTTGTCCAGTTTCGCGAACATACGTTTGTTAATTTGGCTTTGCTCTTCAAGTCTCTCAAGTATTTCGAAAAAAACTTGATGGAATGGATCACGGCGCCTGACTAACTAACTCGATTGTTTGCTTGTATCACGGCTTCAGCTTACGTTTGCGGGCTGCGATTCGTCGAGTTTCCGTACTGTCGTCTGCTAAATAATATATAAATAAATAAGTTCACAAATCAATAAACAAATAAATAAGTAAATTAACAAAATTAAGTATGCATATTAACAAAAAGAAAAATTAATTAACCTATAAACAAAGATGAAGATAAATATATTAATAAATAACCAAATCAGTATCAGTATTATCCTTTCGGATTCTATTTCAACATTGTCCTTTTTATGTAATTCAGTGGTTGAGTAAAGCCAGAGAAGGTTCAGCATCTATTTTAAAATTTTACTTTGCTGGGTTTGTAGTTTTTTAATATAACAGTCTCCATATTCACCCCAAACTTGACAGCCGCATAGTAAAATTGCCTGATGAATTACTTTGTATATTAACATGTTATTATCTATTGATAACAAAGAGTTCCTATTAATAAAAGGATAGAGCATCTTAATTGCGATAAGAAATTTATTTTATGACGGGGCAGTATGTTCTTCAAATGTTAGTTTTATGTCTAGATAAACGCCTAAATATTTAACCACTGGCTCCCATTGTATGTTATTGCCATTAAATACTTGCGGTTAGAAGCAAGACTTTCTTTTTCTTGTGAAAAAGACAGCTTGGATCTTATCCGCATTTACTTTAATTTTCCATTTACTGTAATATCTTCTCAATATATCTGCCGCATTTTGTAGATCCGTTACTGAGACCGAGTTCATGCGATGAGTATATTTAAGTGTCATCAGCATATATCGCAATTTCACATTCCGGCAACAATGGTACATCTGAAGTGTACAGGCTGTACAAAATCGGTCTACGCACTGAGTCCTGGGGAACACTGGCGGGAACATTAACGAAATTGAATCTACTGTTGTTGACGTTAACTTTAGAACAATGACCTGACATAAAATTTTATGTTTATTTTATTTTTGATACAGAATTTAAGAAAATTATATAATATAGACAAACAAAATTAATTTTAATAAATAGTGAATGATATAAGAAAATTTAAATAAAAAAACAATTAAAATAAATAAGGTATAATACAGTCAAACATTTAATTTAATTTAAAACATAAGGAAAGGCTACAGTCCGCTTGGGGCGAACAGTTGATACCCTATCCTTATCCCTATATACCCCAAAGAAAAAAAGCTTTAGGAAGATGATGGATAGCATTTTATTTCATTCTATGAAATTTATAGAAAAAAAATTATTTGTTTCAAAATACGCCCTCAAAAAGTGGGCGTGGCCAGAAACTTTGTATGGGCGATATATTGAGAAAAATATTGTCATAATATATTGTTAAACATTTTTTTTCGATTTCCATGAAAATTTTCGAAGAAAACAGCATTTTAGTGAAAAACGCCCACAAAAAGTAGGCGTGGCAAAAAACTTTATATGACAAATTAATAAAGGTGGGCAGTACCTACATATCTTGCGAAGGTTGTACAACTTTATCTTTCTAACAAATGTTAGCTTAATTTTGCGTCCGGAAGGACATTGCTAAAATCTTAGGATTTGGTCCTGATCATAAATATATATACTTTAACGGGTCTACGATGAATATTAAGGGGCGTTACAAACTATGTGTCAAAATTAATATACCCTTAGGATAGGGTATAAACAAACAAGTGCTCAGTGCTGCATTATAAAATCACAAAGAAAAAAAATTTGCATAGAGTACACAGTGCGTGTGGTCCTTTTACTCCCATTCCATCTCGTTAGCTGCTGCTTCTGCTTGACCACACGGTAATTTGTTTTGGTAAGCTAACATGGAATTTACATTGCACGGCTTTGCTTAGGTAGCGTCAGTGTTGAATTTTTTGTGTTTGTTTTTTGTAATGTTTAGCAGATTCAGAGTAGATGTAAGCAACATTCGTGGCTTAAGAGCGAATCTTTTTTCTCTGTACGCCCATGTTTCCCAAAACAAACCAGCTGTTTTGGCACTGAGTGAAACTCAGGTTAGCGTTGATTCTGATTCGTCGGAATTTAGTCTACCTGGTTACAACTTAGTGCCATTATTGTTTCCCTTTCTAGAAGCCCAAAATTTGGACTGTAATCTTACTTTTAACAAGTTTGATGAGTTGTCCGATTCCATTACACGAATTGTAACCCTTTCTCCTTACACTGATATCGTTGTTGCGGGCGATTTTAATGTTCACAATTCGAATTGGCTTCGTCACTCTGGACAGACAACACCCGAAGGCAAGTACTCTGAGATCTTTGCTGAGGTAAACAACCTAACCCAGCTTGTAAATGAGCCGATACGAATTCCGGACATTAGTAGTGGAAACCGCCAACACACTGGACTTGTTTCTCACCTCTCACCCAGATAAGTACACCATAAATGTATTATCGCCTCTAGGTTCGTCAGACCACTGTGTCATAACGGCCAATTTTTGTACTCCAACCACAAGTTAAAGAACAAACTCCAAAAAGAACCGTATGGCAATACGAGAAAGCCAATTGGTAAGAATTAAACGGTTTCTTTAGGAGTCGGTCGCTATGCTTCCTCGATGGCGATGTGGATGCTGCTGCCGATGTGATAACAAACATAATTCAATTGGGTATGAAACATTTTATTACTAATAGGATTAAAAGTATCAAACCCAAGGTGAACGCATGGTGCGACTTGAGCTGCAAAGAAGCTATAAGGTGAGAAGAGGTGAGCTTTCGGTCTCATAAAGCCAACCCAACTGAGGAAAACCGAATAAACTTTAAACGAGCCAGAAATGAGGCGAAAAAAAGGAGAATCTTCCTCTCCCTCCTCCTACCGACCAATTACTCTTACGTCCCTTCTTTCGAAGGTCATGGAAACGCTGATAAATCGTCAGCTTATGAAATATTTTGAATGACGGAAACTTCTTAATGACCGGCAGTACGGTTTTCGCGGCAACAGGTCCACTGGTGATTTGATGACATATCTAATTGAAAAGTGGAACCAATCTATTCACCGTGGTGGTGAAACTGGAACGGCAACGTATGTTAAGCTCATTAAATTCCGATCTTGACAGCATTCTTGAGTAGGGTAAAACCAATAGAGTGGAATTTAATGCTTCCAAAACACAATGCTGTCTTCTGTCACTAAAGCGAAACCTCAATAATCTGCCATTATTCATGAATGGCACTTGCATCGCTGAATCCGAAAGACTTTCTATTCTCGGTATGTGTGTTAATGGCAACCTTCGTTGGAATGACCACATATTAGACGTCGCCAAGAACGCTGCGAAGTGTCTAGGCTTCCTAAAGCGATGCAAGAAATATTTTACCCCTTCTGATCTGACTAGAATCTACAAGGCGTTTATTCGCCCAAAACTTGAGTACAACGCTCATATCTGGTCCGGTGCACCACTTACATATTTGGAGCTACTTAACAGAATTCAAAAACGCGCGATCAAAAAGGAGGAGGTTTTGGAGGCAACGGTTTTTAACCTATCCTCTGTAAAATAATCCGTTAGTGTACTCTAACCTACAGGAGGACTCAAAATATTGATGAATGAACAACCTTTAGGATGTTAATACTCCAGGTGGTACTGGCAATAGCCAAAATCCATCCGTGGTCTTCTCGACTGCGGCTGGGGATCGGATTCTGGAGGCCCCAACATTCATTGAACACACAAGCGACTCTCGTGGCTCTATGTCCGACTCTTTGGGCAAACTGAGTATGAGTAAGGTTGCTACCCACTGCACCGCCATTGACAGCTTGTCCCGTGATATCTCAACGGTTGAACGGGCTCCTGAAGTGGCTGGCTTTGAGGTGCACCTCACTAAGGGTCAGCGAAAGAGGAAAATGAAGCAGCTGAGCGATCAGCGGCGCAAAGAAGCTCCACAGGCTGAAGGCGCAAGCACTCCGGTCGGCTCTTCGGTTGCGTCTATGAAACGGGATAGGTCGGTGGAAGTCTCACAAACGGAAGCTGACCTGAGCCCTTCATCAGGCATTGCCTCCTCTTCTGCTGAACCGAAAAACAAGAAGAAGCTACCCCAGCTCGTTAAGAGATACAATCCTCCTCAAGCTCCTGTGTCTGCCCACGCCCTGTCTCCAAATGAAGTCGGTGCTTCTACCAGCAAATGTAGTAGTTTTGATGGACGGAAATTGGTTGTAGTGGACTCACCCTTGAGTATGAGTAGAGGAAGCTGGTGTTGTGACCAATACTGGGTGCAGCACTAGTGGACAGAACTTTGTCGACGCGGACGGCTCTGATGGTAGGTGAGCGTCTAAAAAACCATGTGCTAAACGCAAAAGAGTGCAAGTTAAGAAGCATTCCTACAATAATGCTACTGTCTCCTCTTTAGCAGTTCGCATTGGGAAAGCGGGCAACGATAATAAATAGTATGAGTGTTGTAGAGTCCGAACACTGCAAAACTCATCTTTTAGAGCTGGCTGCTGCAACAAATGCTTGCATTCAGGTGAAGGGCTGTGTGTTAAAGGACGGAACCCTCATGGTAAAGACCTCATCACAGAAAACCTCTGAATGGATTAGCAGTATGGTGCCGAAAATCCCTGCACTTAGGACATCATCTTTTGAGGTCTACAAACCACCCTATCTTACGCGGGCTGTCTGCTGGATCCCTGGGAAACTAGGGAAATCAGCGGATGTGCTAAAGCGTTTGCAAACCCAGAATCCTGGTCTCCACACAAAAGCCTGGGTTTTCGTTCACACAAGAAGAGTAAAAACCGCCACAATGAAGGTGTTAGTTCTCTTGTTGTGAGTATAGATATGGCTGCTGCCGAGATCATCAAATCTAGGTACAACATGCGTCCCTATCTGCATCTTGGCAGGATCCATTTCCATTTCAATGTCAAACAGTGCTAATAGTGGACGTTACCCAGAGTATTCATCCATCTTGTTTACTCAAATTAACCTACAGCGCTGCACGGCTGCTACCGCCCTTTTAAGTAGCAGGCTAATGGCTTGTAGAACAAAATCACACAAAATATCCATCCAGGAACCATGGGTGTGGAAAAGTCGCATCTGTGGTCTTGGTTGCTTGAGTGATTTATACCACGTTCTTTATGATGAGCAATCCGAAAGACCTAAAACTTGTCTTATTGTATCGAAATCTTTTACAGCTACTATGATCAAAAGCTTTTGTAGCCAAGATTTGGTAGCTGTTTCTATAACTTACCATGCAAATGATAATTGGGAAACCTTTGTCGCTGCAACGCTTTATTTCCTCTATGACTCTCTAACCCCTCTTCCTTCAAAAGCTGTTGTAGAGCTCGTAGAGTTTTGTTAATAGGTTAGGTTAAAATTTTGTTAAAGGTTAGGTCTTGTCTTGTGCTGCGATGCTAATGCTCAGAACACTGTTTGTGGCAGCAGCAAATGCAACATAAGGGGAGATCGACTCTTGGACTTCACTTTATCGTCTGATATTACCATCAATAATGTAGGTCATCAACCTACCTTTGTTACAGCCAGAAGACAGCAAGTAATTGATGTTACCCTGTCAAACAGGCATTTGAAGTCTATCATAAATTGGAAGGTATCGCCAGATAGCACCTTATCAGATCACAGATACATCGAATTTCAAATCTATTGCGAACTTTCACCTTTCACCGCAAGAGAGGAGAAATCCGAGAAAAACGAACTGGCCACGGTTTAGAAAGGAGCTTGCCAACTCTGTCAAAGTTCCACTCAAACTTAGATCAAGACAGGGAGTGGAGAGGTCTGCTCAGGATCTGAACAATGTCCTCACCCGCTGCTTTGAACTTTCGTGCCCTGTTTCTAAACCCCCCCGCAGACAATCGGTACCCTGGTGGAACTCCGAACTGCAGTGTCTTCGTAAAGAAACTAGGAAGCTGCTAAATCGGTCTTTAAAAACCAACTTAGTGGAAGACTGGAATCTTTATCGATCGAAGCAAAAAGTTTTTAAGAGACTCATTCGCAAGTCGAAAAATGACTCCTATAAAAAGTTGTGTGAAGAGGTCGAATCTCTAAGTGCAACTAGTAGGCTTGATAAAGTCCTCCAAAGGAACAGACCAAGTAAACTGGATGCAATCCTTAAACCTGATGGCACGTGCACTGAGACAAAGGCGGAGACTTTCAGTCTTCTACTTGAGACTCACTTTCCGGGAAATCAGGTTACTACGTGTTCTTCAGCCCTTCAAACGACGGTGGCTACATTTGAACCGACTAATACCACGCGGCACAGCTGGTATTTTGCATCGGGAGTGGTGACTGATGATGCTATCAAATATGCCATTGCAAGTCACCTGGTCCGGATGGAATTTATCGAGTTTTGCTGAAACTAGGTTTAAGTCAGGTTTTGCCAATGTTGAAAAGAATTTTCACCGCGAGCTTGGCCTTGGCCTATATACCTTCCGAATGGTTAAAGTGGTTTTCATACCAAAAATTCATCTTTTACAGCTACTATGATCAAAAGCTTTTGTAACCAAGATTTGGTAGCTGTTTCTATAACTTACCATGCAAATGATAATTGGGAAACCTTTGTCGCTGCAACGCTTTATTTCCTCTATGACTCTCTAACCCCTCTTCCTTCAAAAGCTATTGTAGAGCTCGTAGAGTTTTGTTAATAGGTTAGGTTAAAATTTTGTTAAAGGTTAGGTCTTGTCTTGTGCTGCGATGCTAATGCTCAGAACACTTTTGTGGCAGCAGCAAATGCAACATAAGGGGAGATCGACTCTTGGACTTCACTTTATCGTCTGATATTACCATCAATAATGTAGGTCATCAACCTACCTTTGTTACAGCCAGAAGACAGCAAGTAATTGATGTTACCCTGTCAAACAGGCATTTGAAGTCTATCATAAATTGGAAGGTATCGCCAGATAGCACCTTATCAGATCACAGATACATCGAATTTCAAATCTATTGCGAACTTTCACCTTTCACCGCAAGAGAGGAGAAATCCGAGAAAAACGAACTGGCCACGGTTTAGAAAGGAGCTTGCCAACTCTGTCAAAGTTCCACTCAAACTTAGATCAAGACAGGGAGTGGAGAGGTCTGCTCAGGATCTGAACAATGTCCTCACCCGCTGCTTTGAACTTTCGTGCCCTGTTTCTAAACCCCCCCGCAGACAATCGGTACCCTGGTGGAACTCCGAACTGCAGTGTCTTCGTAAAGAAACTAGGAAGCTGCTAAATCGGTCTTTAAAAACCAACTTAGTGGAAGACTGGAATCTTTATCGATCGAAGCAAAAAGTTTTTAAGAGACTCATTCGCAAGTCGAAAAATGACTCCTATAAAAAGTTGTGTGAAGAGGTCGAATCTCTAAGTGCAACTAGTAGGCTTGATAAAGTCCTCCAAAGGAACAGACCAAGTAAACTGGATGCAATCCTTAAACCTGATGGCACGTGCACTGAGACAAAGGCGGAGACTTTCAGTCTTCTACTTGAGACTCACTTTCCGGGAAATCAGGTTACTACGTGTTCTTCAGCCCTTCAAACGACGGTGGCTACATTTGAACCGACTAATACCACGCGGCACAGCTGGTATTTTGCATCGGGAGTGGTGACTGATGATGCTATCAAATATGCCATTGCAAGTCACCTGGTCCTGGAATTTATCGAGTTTTGCTGAAACTAGGTTTAAGTCAGGTTTTGCCAATGTTGAAAAGAATTTTCACCGCGAGCTTGGCCTTGGCCTATATACCTTCCGAATGGTTAAAGTGGTTTTCATACCAAAAATTGGTGAATAAGCCTGTCTTCCTTCTTACTGAAAAGTTTGGAAAGACTCCTCTCTCTGAGATGCAACATGCCTATCAGCGCGGAAAATCCTGCGAGACTTCGCTTCAAAACCTTGCTGGTAGGATTGATAGTGCTCTTGACCGGAAGGAGTACGCGTTGGGCATTTTCGTCGATATTGAGAGTGCTTTTGATAATGCGACCTTTGACAGTATGTGTAACTCAGCCAGACAGCATGGTGTAGATGAAGCCTTGGTGTTGTGGATTAAAGCAATGCTAATGTACAGGACGTTGGTAGCGGATGCAGATTGTGGCAAGTGCGTCATAACAGGGGTAAATAGGGGCTGCCCTCAAGGTGGTGATCTGTCTCTCCTCCTACGGTGTATGGTAGACTCTCTGCTTACGGCTCTCAACTTTCCGGGAAACTACACTCAAGCTTATGCGGATGATGTCGCCGTTCTTTCTGTCGGTTCAAATCTAGGCGCTGTCTGCTCTCAAGCGCAGAGATCCCTGGATTTGATCGATGTCTGGTGCACTAGTAATGGGCTTTCAGTGAATCCTCTTAAAACCACTGTTGTTCTCTTTACGAGAAGGAGAATCATCACGGGTCTGTCCCATCTCGTGCCTAAAGGTATCACCATCCCTATATCCGATGAAGTCAAATATCTGGCTGTAATCCTTGATAAAACATAAGAAAAGGCTACAGTGCGCTCGGGGCGAACAGTATGATACCCTATCCATATCCCAATATGCCCCAAAGAAAACAGAATTAAGAAGGTGATGGATAGCATTTAATTTCATTCTATTATTAAAAAAAATGTTTTTTTGAAAAAATGCCCCCAAAAAGTAGGCGTGGCCAAAAACTTTGTATGGGCGATATATTGGAAAAAATAGTGGCTATATATCTTGTTAAACATTTTTTTTAGCTTTTTATGAACATTTTCGAAGAAAACAGCATTTTATTAAAAAACGCGCACAAAAAGTAGGCGCGGCAAAAAACTTTATATGACAAACTTATAAAGGAGAGCAGCGGCTGCATATCTTGTAAAGGTTGTAATACTCTATCTCTCTCACTTTAGCTTTAAAACGGTTTTTTCTAAATTGTGGGCGTGGCAGTGGGCGTATTCCAAAAAATTTTAAACTCAACCATTTCGAAGACCTAGGGAATATGTGGTCCAAATTTCAGCTTCCTAGCTTAATTTTAAAGGCCTAATAATTGCGTACGGACGGACGGACGGATATTGCTAGATAGTCTTAGGATTTGATCCTGATCATAAATATATATACTTTAATGGGTCTACGACGAATACTAAGGGGTGTTACAAACTATGTGTCAAAATTAATGTACCCTTAAAACAGGGTATAAATATAAGAGAAGGCTACAGACCGCTTGGGGCGAACAGTATGATACCCTATCCATATCCCTATATGCCCCACAGAAAAAAGCATTAAGAAGAAGATGAAGATTCTCTTAAATTTAAAAAAAAATAAAAATATTTTTTTTAAAAAACCCCCCAAAAAGTGGGCGTGGCCAAAACCTTTGTTAGGGCGATATGTTGGAAAAAATGTTGGCTAAATATCTTGCCAAACATTTTTTTTTTCGCTTTCTAGGAAAATTTTCGAAGAAAACCGCATTTTAGTAAAAAACGCCCACAAAAAGTAGGGTCGACAAAAAACGTTATATGACTAACTTATAAAGGAGGGCAGTGTCTACATATCTTCTGAAGGTTATAACGCTCTATCTCTATAAGTTTAGCTTTAAAATAGATTTTTTCTAAATTGTGCGCGTGGCAGTGGGCGTATTCAAAAAATGTTGACACTTAACCAGGGAGTATGTGGTCCAAATTTTAGCTTCCTAGCTTCATTTTAAAGGCCTAAAAATTGTGTACGGTCGAACGGACGGACTTTGCTAAATAGTCTTTAGTCTTAGGATTTGATCCTGATCATAAATATATATAAAGGGTGTTTTTTCGAAAAGAGATAAAACTGACATTTTTTGGTCAAATCTAGCAACTCTAATGTCATTTATGTTCAGTTTGGTTTGCCATTTCATCATGAACAGTTTGACAAATGAACAACGCTTGCAAATCGCGCAAATTTATTTTGAAAATCATGGCTCTGTTCGAATTTTGTAATCTGCAAATTTGGTTTAGCGATAAAGCTCATTTTGGGTTGAATTGCTACGTCAATTGGAGTGAAGAAAATCCACATGCGACCCTTGAAACAAGAGCACACCAAACAAAAAATTACTGTTTGGTGTGCTCTATGGTCTGGTGGAGTTATTGGACATGCCATACAAACCGAGCCATGATAACCGACTATTTTGTTCCCGAATGGGATGGCATGAATGTGGATGAGATGTGGTTCCAACAAGATGGCGCTACATGCCACACAGCGCACGTCACCATCGATTAATTGAAGGAAGCATTCGATGAGCGCATAATTTCGCGGAATGGACCTGTCAATTAGCCACCAAGATCGTGTGATTTGACACCATTGGATTATTTTCTTTGGGGATATGTGAAGTCGCTCGCCTACGCCAGCAAAGCAGAAACGTAAGGGACTTGGAAGCCAACATTCGCGGCGTTATTGCCGACATACAGCCCCAAATGCTGGAAAAAGTGGTTGAAAATTGCACCTCTAGACTCTTCTTTATGCGAACCAGCCGCGGCGGCCACATGCCCAAAATCAAATTTAATTCATGGACATTAAAGCGATTTTCTAGTCTTTTATTTCAATTCGAAATTCTATACCTTAAAAAAAAACAGCCTGTACTTTTATGGGTCTACGAAGAATATTAAGGGGTGTTACAAACTATGTGTCGAAATTAATATACCCTTAAGATATGGTATAAATAATGAAGCGACAATGCTTGTGGCTTTGTTATTTTCTCTGTCTGCGTAGTAAAAAAGGAAAGAAATCCAAGCGAACCGTACCAACAACAATAAGCGAAGCGAAAATTTATAAATAATGACAGGGTTGGTTAGAAATAAAAAAATGGTTTATTAATAAAATTTAACCCTGGCTGGTAGTGAATACTGAAGAACTTAAGAAAAAAAACTACCAAGGGGAAAAGGCAAGCTCAAATGTGGTATTTTCCAAGATCTCTGTAAAGAACCGCACGATCTGGTGAAATACCAAATCTGAATAACTTACATTTTTTTTTTTAAAACAGGTTTTTATTTAATCTAATATATACAAATTGACTTATATCTAGAATTTTTACTAAAATAGGTAATGTCGGCTCAACAAAACGGCCCGACGGATTTCTTATGGCTAGGTTTACAAATGTTTTACAAAACATTACTTATGACTACTCTTAATCTTATAATTGAATAATAAAAAACTTAATTTAATTTAATAAAAGTTATTCCTGTTGGGATAGAAAGGACTTAATTAAAATTAAGAGGGTTTTACCCCTGTAGTGACTGTCTGTTTTCGCATAGAACGGCGTCAACTGGTTGTGTACGATGTCCTCAAACCTCGAATCCGTGGTAGCACGAAGATTCAGATATCTGTGTTTTGGTTCCAACTCCTGTTGAATTAGGTCCTGGATTTCTGTGTTTGGGTGGTCTTCGAGACTTCTCAAGAATCTTCCGGATAGTTCCATCATAAAATTGTTGATTGGTTGGCTAATTCCTGATTCTTCATAGAGTCTTCTTGTAGGATAGTACTTCAGTGTTGAGGGGTTCCGAAATAGTCCTGTGCAGGATCTTAGTATCTTCCTCTCGAATTGCTGGATCTTCTCCATTTGTTGTTGGCGATATGGTGAACCAGAAGGACAACCGTATGTTATCACTGGACGGATGAGTTGCTTGTACCACAGCAGCTTGGTATGTTTGCTTAGCCCATTGCACCTCTTGAGCAACGGGTGTACCAGATGAAGCGCAAAATTCGCCTTTTTGAGGTTGATGTCTGCATGCGGGTTGAACTTCAATCTCTCATTGAAGTTGATCCCCAAGTATTTCCTTGTTTTCTTGGTGAGTACCTCGGTGTTGTCCGGGAGTTTGGTTTTGATGTTGCTGCAGCGGGTAGCAAATGCTCGTCGTCCTCTTGTCTCTCTCACTGGATTCCGGAAACATATTAATTCCGTCTTGGCGCTGTTTATCTTCAGTCCCCACTTCAAGTAGTAGTCCCAAAGTTTCCTGATAGGGGAAACTCTTCGTGAAGCTATTTCTGGTGACAGAGAAGTAGCGTATGTGACGGAGTCGTCTGCATAGAGTAGTGTCTTGCTTTGTCCCTCATTGGCTGGCTAACTTTAATTATCATTTATTTATTTATGTCTTTTATACTTCCTCGATAGAGCTTATCTGATCAGCTGGAAGAGCTTTTGGAATGCGTTCAGAAAATTTATATTAAATATAAATGCGCATGCGCAGTCAGTGGTGCCAAATTACAATGTTTTTATAAAATTGTTATACATATGAAATTTAAACTAAAACTGGAAGTTAAATGTAAATTAAATGGAAATGAAATACTATATAATACAAAATACTTTGAAAACAATAATTTCTATTGTAATGCCAATACTTTAATAAAAATGCAGGCGTTTTTCGGAATTTCTTTATTTATTCCGATACAACGTGGTTTTTTGTATCTTCCTCGTTTTCTGTTGCCTTTCTTGAATATGTCGTTGACACTAACCTGAAATTGGTTGTCCTTTTTCTTAATCATACTTGATTGGATACCTGAATAGCGGGAATAGTCTTTTTTTGTTCGGTTAATCTACTCCACCTCGGCCAATCTGACAATTTTATTAACCTCGATCAATGTCATAACTTAAGGTAAATTCACAATGAGTGAAGCTCAACTTAAACTAGTTTACAGTAGATAAACTTAACTTTACCTAACTTGGCTTAGCTTAATCCAACTTAACTGATCTAAATCTAACTTAGCCTAGCTTAACTTAAACTAAACCAGCTTAATTGCAGGTTGTACGACTAGATTTGCGTCTAGCTCAATACTAGTAGCAATCGGCTCTTTAAGAGAAGTCTCCCTTCCACAACCGAATATTTCTGGCTTCTATCACGCCATCATATGGCAACTGTGTTATTGGACAATTTTCTATATCGCGGATGACATATCTATCAACCGTTTGAACTTGGGGATACGTTTTTTATTAGTACCAATTGTAGTGTCTACATTCTAACTTAGCCTAGCTTAACTTAAACTAAACCAGCTTAATTGCAGGTTGTACGACTAGATTTGCGTCTAGCTCAATACTAGTAGCAATCGGCTCTTTAAGAGAAGTCTCCCTTCCACAACCGAATATTTCTGGCTTCTATCACGCCATCATATGGCAACTGTGTTATTGGACAATTTTCTATATCGCGGATGACATATCTATCAACCGTTTGAACTTGGGGATACGTTTTTTATTAGTACCAATTGTAGTGTCTACATTCTTTATAACTACGAAGTCACCCCTTGCGTAAGTGCGCGCCGGATGATTGTGTTCCTCAAAGTATGCAGCTCTTCTAAGGCGGTTTTCCTAAGGGCCTCGAGATCTCTTTTGGTTTTATCTAAATTCTTCTCTTCAATAAACTCTGTACATTTGTCTACTTCAGTTCCTCGCTGATAAACTCCAAACAGTAACTTACTAGGAATGGTATGAATCGTATTGTTGAGCGCATATTCTACCTGCGACAGCGTCTGAACCCAATCGGCGTGCAGCGGGGCTTAGCTAACATTCATGCCTTCACTCTGTTGACTCTCTCTATCTGTCTGTTAGTCTGAGGTGAGTGAACGGCAACTTTAGCGTGAGCTATGTTCCGATCCAGAAGAAATGAGCTGAACGTCAAGCAAATCTTTCATTTTCGGAAGGCCTGTTCACACTCAGTAGAGAAAATGTAGGGTTTGCCTTTTTTTAGAAGATCATACAATGGTCTAGCTATTTTGGAGAGCGAATTCACAAAACGCCGGAAGTAAGAACTCAATCCAAGGAAGGAATGCAATTCCTTACTGTTCTTAGGAACTGGGTACTGATGAATAGCTCCCAGGTGAGAGTCACTTGGCTGTATACCCTTTTCAGTCACGCTATAACGCAAATATTCTATAGCTGAATATGCAAAACGGCACTTACGCGAGACCATTTTCTGCTAGACAGTGCAGAACATCGCTTAATAAATAGAGATGGTCCATCGAATTATTGCTTGCTGTGCAATAATTCGTCCATATAAATGACAATCAACTTATACTCGGTAAACTTACGGAAGATACGAGAAATGAAGCGCTGGAAAACACTGGAAGCATTATTAAGACCGAAAGGCATCAGGAATTCATATTGTTCCGTCGGAGTCACAAAAGACGTAAGATAATTGGAGTCCGATGAAACCTTTACTTGATGAAAGACACTCTTAAGATTGAGCAGGGTGAACACATTCTTGCCCGAAAAGTACTCAAGGCAATCCTCGAAAGTAAAGCGGAAGCGGATTGTTGTCTCTTACCGTATGCTTTTTAAGGCACGATAATCGATGCACATTCGTATCTCGCCAGACTTTTTCTTTGTCAACACAATAGGTGACGCGTAAGGGGAATCACTGTGCTTAATTACTCCGCGGATAAGAAGATCTTTAATAATAATGTCTACTTCCCGTTTTTCTGCGGAAGACAATCGTCGGGGTGGACAGAAGGAATAAAGGTTTCACTTTAGATTTATCAAAATTCACATAGTTGTCATAAATGATATCACGCACTGCTTCAGAAGTTATTCTATTAAGTTCAGGCCCTATTAAAAATGCATCTTTGTTTTTCTATTCTATGTCAAATATGCTGCCCAGTCTTACAATTAATCGGGACCTGGGGAATAGAATAATCGCAACTTTAATCGGGTTTCTCAATTATCACTCTCGCTTTCTCTGTCTGGCCGCCATCTCAAAGTCCTATCGCACTTACAATATCTTGCGCAGGTAATTCGTTTTATTGTCCGAATTACAAATTGGTTCCAAAGAAATGTTACTTGTACATCTATTCATTCTTAAGTTCATCTCAAAAATCTGAAGTACATCCCGACCAATAAGCAGAGGCATAAGTGTTGTTTCATCTGAAATGATCAGAAGTGAGACCTTTTTTAGTTTTTCAGCGATTTTAATATAACAAAATAACATACCGTAAGTATACATTTTGACATCACCAAGTTCCCTAACATTTGAATACGATAAACTGCTAACTCGGATTTCTTCAGGTACTATAGATCTTTGAATGAAGCTAATCGGACTACCAGTATCAAGAAGACAATTAAGTTTAGTAAAATGTGTGCACTTAGCTTCACTGACAATAAAAGCAATGCTTACCAATTGTAAAAAGCTCAACGATTGTTCTACTTCGTCATCTGAAGTGGCCCTGGGTGTGATTTTATTGATAGTGCCTACCTGTCTCCGATGCGGCGCTTTCGGACACTGTTTGTAGATATGACCCGGCTCTGCAAAACAAAAACACAATCCAGCAGGTCTCTTCTCCTTAGGGCAGTTGGCAGATATGTGCCCGTATGCTGAACAATTGAAGCATCTGATTTGGCTATCAATCGACACTGCGTCAGACTTTTTCATCGTTGGTGTGGCTGATCCCACTGACTTAGGGGCGCTGCTTCTAACGATTGTTGTTGCTTTCGTAATACTCCTTCGTAATTACAGCAGCCTCCTCTTTCCTGATTTGGTCCATAGTCTTATTAATCTGATTTAGTTCTACACCTGGAGATAATACATCTCTGTAGAGGTCTCTGGGTATTTATCCCATTAACATCTGGCGGGCCGTGTTTCCACTTGACCATTCGCACGAGGAGTTTTCGTAGTATTTACAATATGAGTAATGACATGGTTTCTGATGAAGTCTTCGAAAATTTTTGTCGTGAAGGCAGTCCCTCTATCAGTTATTAGACTTCGAGGTGTACCAAATGTGAAAAATAGTTCTGATAGAAAATTGATTGCAGGTTTTGCTGGAGCATTTGGCAGGGCCTTTATAACAGCGAACTTTGTAAAAGCGTCAAATATTATATATTAATTATATAATTTAAGTACGTGTGTATATATATTAAGTACGTGTTGCCTTAGTCGATTTTGTAAAAAGGCCCAAATGGTCGATGTGAACGGTATCAAAGGGAACGGCTACCTTCTCGATCATGTACAATTGCCCTCGTGGTAGGACTTCTCTTTTATTATAGGCACATTCCACGCATGCTTTAATGTATTTTTTGACTAATTGAGTCATCCTTGGAAACCAATACCTTAAGATGATTTATCGTTTTGTTTTCGGGAAAATGCCCAAAGAGGTCATGACTGTTTCGCACACCTTTTGGAATATAAGGCCTTAATTCGCCATCGACCAAACGGTAGACATTTTGTAGCACATAGTCGTTATGTACCTGCTTTTTATTTTCGGTTGCATTTTTTAAGAACTACAGATATAGCCTTAATGTCTTTGTCATGTAACTGGAACGAGTAGAGCCAATCGCTTTCATTCACTGTTACTTTAAAAATAGCCAAACGGCGGTTTCCTTCTGTTCTTCATATAGATTTCGCGAAAGAGAATCTACATGAGCCATTCTTTTTTCCGGTCAGTGTATTACTTCGTAATCAAATTCTTGCATACGCAACCTGGATTGAGCAATTCTTGAGATCAGCTCTTTTTTCTTTTTTACAGTTTTCAATGCTTCGCAATCCGTCACCAAAGGAAAACGCTTTCTCAAAAGATATTGCCGGAATCTGTCCGTTGACTCTACCACTGCTAGTGTCTCTAACTCATAGCTGTGGTTCCTTTGAAGTTTTCCGACTAAACTAAGCAACTCGTCCTGTGTAATTATCTTCCTTCTGCAACAACACTGCAGCAATACCCTTAGAGCTCGCATCTGTGTGCAATTCATGTTCTGCTTTTGGGTCATACAATGCTAATAAGGGCTGAGTTGTCAAAAATTCTTTTAACTTCTCAAATAATTTTTCTTCTTCTTTTCCCCGTTCAAACTACGCAACTGAATTTGTCTTATTACTTCCGGGTTGTATTGTACCATGTCGCACACTATTTCCTATAAGATGTATTTTTGTCTTAAGGAAGCTACATTTTTTTAAACTCAGTGTTAAATTGGCCTCTTTCAGAATAAGTAAAAACTTTTCCAACTTCTGCAAACCATCCGCCACTGTTTTAGTTTTTTTTTTATAATTTCCGTGCAAAAGGGATTGTTAGCACCCTTATAATGTTATAGTAACACAGCACGGGCATTAAGGAAATGAGGGATTAGAAGAAAGGATGAGAAACCGATACACATTGATTTTAAATGTTTGTTAATTGCAATGGTCAGGAAAAACAGAGTGAGGCAGAGCATTCCACATTCGTGTTGTACGGCAGAGGAACGAATCCTTAGATTTCACAGTTCGACCGAATATAGGCTTTGGGGTGAACTGATGAGCATTCCTGACGTGGCGAGTATTACGGTTGACGTGTTGAAGGGGAGGAATGCAACTGGCTATTTCGTTTAAGCACATGTGATGGTAGTATCGATAGAACAACGATAGGCAGGAGACATTACGACGATGACTAAGAGGGTCAAGCGAATTCGCAATATCTCAGTCGCCAATAAGTTTTATCGCGCGTTTTAGAATTCTGTTAAGTAGCCCCAAATATGTAATTGGTGCACCGGACCAGATATGAGCTTTGTACTCAAGTTTTGGGCTAATAAACGCCTTGTAAATTCTAGCCAGATCAGAAGGGGTAAAATATTTCTTGCATCGCTTTAGGAAGCCTAGACACTTCGCGGCGTTCTTAGCTACGTCGAATATGTGGTCATTTCAACGAAGGTTGTCATTAACACACACACCGAGAATGGAAAGTCTTTCAGATTCAGCGATGCAAGTGTCGTTCATAGATAATGGCAGAGTATTGAGGTTTCACTTTAGTGACAGAAGACAGCATTGTGTTTTGGAAGCATTAAATTCCACTCTATTGGTTTTACCCCACTCAAGAATGCTGTCAAGATCAGAATTTATTGAGGTTAACATACGTTGCCGATCCAGTTCGACGCCGGAAGATGAGGGGCGTTGCCAGCGCAAAACGAATATGTAAAGCTGAAGGTACTGTCATCGGCGAAGGAATGAATAGGATTAGAAGTAACAGAGAGTAGATCATTTATAAAAATGAGAAAGAGAGTCGGAGATAAGACGGAGCCTTGGGGAACACCAGCATTTATTTGGTAAGTTGCAGACTTGAAACCGTCCAAAACAACTTGAATTGAACAGTCCGAAAGGTAATTTCTAATCCATTGAATAAAGGTATCTTCGATTCCAAATGCACGCATTTTCGACAAAAGACCTTGGTGCCAAACTCTGTCAAATGCCTTTGAAATATTAAGCGCAACGACTTTACTTTCAGCACCACAGTGAATAGATTGGTTCCACTTTTCGGTTAGATATGTCATCAAATCACCAGTGGACCTGTTGCCGCGAAAACCGCCGGTCATTAAGAAGTTTCCGTGATTCAAGATATTTCATAAGCTGACGATTTATCAGCGTTTCCATGACCTTCGAAAGAAGGGACGTAAGTGCAATTGGTCGGTAGGAGGAGGGAGAGAAAGATTCGCCTTTTTTGGGACAGACTGGAGAAATGCTGTTTTCCATCTTCTCGGAAAGAGCCCTGAAGAATAGGACAGACAGAAAAGCTTACGCAGTGGTTTTGCCAGCGTGGAAGAACACCTCTTCAGAACGATAGGGGAAATACCATCTGGATCTGTACGAGTGCGAAACCCGCTATTCGCCAGTTACTACACCTACCCAACCATAAAAAAATACACAAATGATATGAATCACTGTGTACTAAGTGTGGTCAAGCAGAAGCAGCAGCAAACGAGATGGAGTAGGAGTAAAGGGACACGCACTCTGGACTTTATGCAAATTTTTTTTTTGTGATTTTATAATACAGCACTGAGCACTTGTTTTTTTTGTTTTTTTTGCACACGCGATCGAGAAAAGGTTTTTTTTTTCCTTTTGTGTGGTAACGAACACGATGACTGGCCGCGGAACAGAGGCACGTGTTTGCGCGTCGGTGGTCAGATCGGTTTTAGTTGGTATCACGATATCGTCCATGTAACATACGATAGTGTCATCAGCTTTTGGAATACCGCCGGCGCATTTACTTATTCAAATGGCATTGTTATAAATTCAAACAATCCATCGGGCGTTATAAACGAAGTAAAATGCGTATATTCCTTTTTTATAGGGATTTGGTAATAACCAGATGCCATGTTAAGTACAATGTAATATTTGAATCCAACCAAACTGTTGAGTTGTTCCTCGATCAACGGAATTGGAAACTTAATCTTTTGTGTGATCGCGTTGAGACTACGGTAGTCCACGTAAATTCTGTCTTCTCGATTCTTCTTCTGTACTAGGACGACTGGAGATGCGTAGTCCGAATGCGATTCTCTTATAATTCCATTTTCCATTAGTTTCTTTCCCATAGCTGTTAATGTTTGCCTTTTCGCGTACGGAACCTTATATGGCTGATGTCATCGCAGAACATTGTCGATATTTTTTGAGTAAAGTCACCAAAGCGCTTAAATGACAACGGGCGCTTATCTCTAGGACCGCACTTTCTTTTCTGATATACGGTCATTCCTACAAGTTAACACCCAAAAGGTTGACTACCTATTTTTCCACACGACCTGTATCCAGTGCAATCAACTTTCGCCGAAACACACTACTCGTGCGACTTTGCTTACGGTCCATTTAATTTACATAGAACCATCGAAAATGCAGTGACCATCGACCCAGCTACACCTATGGAATTCCTGGAAAATATCGACTCCAGCAGACGCTGACACACCAATTAGTTTTTTACTCAATGTTATAAATGATAGTAATTTTTAGTTTAAGATTTGAGTTGAAATAAAGAATTTATTCAGAACGGTCATAAAACCGGAAAAAAAGTTTTTTTTATAAATTCACCGCGTAAGATTCAATAACAGGCGCCCGAGCAAATTAAAAGTATATTTTACTTAGTGTCCGAAAGTATAGTGATCGAAAGTATTAAGTTAAGTAAAAAGTAGTGTTATAAAACGGCAAAATAAAAAGCTTACGTGATTTAGACATACGGATCAGTGCATACAAAAAGCCGTGGCATATAACACGAAAAAAGAGTGTCACAACATAATATACTAATAAATATGTCAAAATGTAGTGTCATAGAACACGAAAAATTAAAATTGATTCCTCTTCGCGTGAAATTCAGATCCTCTTCAAAGAAATTGGACCCCGAGTAACCTGCACTAATAGGAGGAAAAGAAGACAGTGGAAACTGCCAGCCGCCTTGAAGAATGATTCTTATCATATTAACGTATGTATGTAGTTTTATAAGTTTTATCATAAGAAAATATTAAGAATATTGATTTATATTTTGAGTGTCACAAAAGACAATAATTAAAAATAAAAATTATTACCCGAGAACTAGTATCGTATGAAAAATTAGCAACCTATAGTAACAGAATATAATCCGAACTTAAAAATATTGAAAGTAAGAAACAATATACAAAAAAAAGATAAGGTGAATCTTTTGTATTACAAGTAAACAGCAAAATTTTAAAATTTATTATAAATTAAAGAATTATTAAGTTCGAAATCATGGCAAACCCCAATAATCTCATTCAACCTGCCGTTCTAAACATCCCACCACCCGAAAATCCCCCACAACCCGCAAATCCTATTCAGCCAGAAAACCCTCACCCTTTGCCACAAGCACCTGCACGTCCTGTTATACCATCTGCACAATTAATCAATATGGTTTCAGAAATCGTAAATTCTATTATAAACCCCGGTAATGATCCTTTTATCGCTCGAGATCAGGTTATAAACCCTGAACATAGAGGTGATCTTTTAGATAAAATCCCAGACGTTATCAGATGTCTCCGCGATTTTACTGGGCAACCAGCAGAATTAAGTTCTTGCAGGAAAAGCGTAGATCGAATCTCCGGTTATACGAACACCTCCAGGGAACGCCGAAGTACTATGGTATCCTCAGCGTCATTAGGAATAAAATAGTTGGCAATGCCGACGCAGTGTACAATACTCCCTTACTCCCTTAAACTGGAAGGCTATTTCTAGATGCCTAATGCTCCACTACGCAGATCAAAGTGATCTTGATACATTAGAGTACCAAATGACATCTCTTATTCAAGGCAACGCCTCACTTCAAGACTTCTACCAAGAAGTCTACACGCATCTATTATTGATCTTAAACAAAATCCAATGTATGGATGTTGGAAACGAATCATTATCAGTACTCACTGGAACGTATAGAGATAAAGCGCTCGACACGTCCATTCGCGGACTAAACGGCGACCTGCCAAAACTTCTCGGCATTCGTGAACCCACAGATTTACCACAAGCTTTAAGCCTATGTTTAAAACTAGAAAATCAACGATTTCGAGCAAACTACGCCAATAATAAAAACTCATTCACTCATAAATTTAGTCCATCTCCACCGCAACGTAACAAAAATTCACATCAGTTTGTTCCCCGCAAAGAACCGTTCTTTGCACAAGTTGCATATCTTCCACAAATAAACCAGAGACAGAATTTGTATCCCCCACCGATATATCCGCGACAGAACTCGTATCATCCTCAACTTTATCTGCAGCAAGACCCTCCTAGGCCAAGCGCACCCAAAACAAAACCAAAACCAGAACCAATGGACACTTCCACGATAAGAACTAGTGCAGTCAATTATCAAAGACGCAGGAAAACGTCCGCCGGGTACTTTCATGCAAGCCCCATCCCGAATTTTTTTCGCTAAGTCAATAGCTGGTGATATCGAAATAACACAGCATACTTTTCTCAACCTTTTGGCCAAACGAACATTAACATAAAATTATTTCTTCTTCCAAGCCTAAAATTCTTTCACGGCATCCTGGCTAATGATAACCTTATGGAATTATCTGCCGTTATTCATACAAAAGACAGTTTTATGACCATTCTTGATAAGGTCAAAATTAAACAACTTCAATCTCAATCAGTAAATTCGTTGAAAATGAAACTAGACCTCACGACAAGCCAACAGTGATTAGCCATTAATTCCATTACATGTAAATTTCTTTCCTTATTCTCAGAGCCTAATGAAAAGTTGACTTACACTTCAAGAGTAGTCACATCGGAAAAATGTGTTACGTCTATATAGACGACATCATAATTTTCAGCAAAAATGAAGCTGAGCATATGAAACACGTAGAGAAAATGTTGGAAAACATTAAGTGAAGCAAATATGAAAGTACAACTCGACAAATGTAAATTCTAGGAGCAGGAAGTCGAATTCTTAGGATATGTTGTATCCCCGACTGGAATCAAAACTAATCCAGAAAAGGTAAAATCAATAGTCAAAAATCCTGCATTAACTATCAAAGAACTTAGATCATTTATCCGGCTATTGCTGTCGCTTCATGAGAGATTACGCGAATTTGGCTAAGCCGCTAACATAACTCCTAAGAAAAGAAGAAGGACGCGTTTCAAAAACTAAATCAAACAAAATTCCAGTTTCCTTGTCAATTGTGGCACAGGAAGCCTTCAACAAGTTAAAAAAATCCCTCGCCTCACCTTCTTTCTGGAACGATAAAGAAATGCTCGCAATTATTAATCCAATCGGATTATACTAAAGAAGACCTTATCATAAAACTCAAAAAATATTTAAATCCTAGTATTATTAACGGTATATAAACTAACGAAACAATTATGGGAAAAATCCAAGAATTCTAACCTCACCACTTCATAGCATATAGAACTCGAAAGTTCGTATTCATGGAATAGTGAAACAGTGCCGAATTTGTAAGGAACAAAAGTACGAACGTCACCCAAACAAACTCAAAATTCAAGAAACCCCAATCGCACAGTTTCCCGAACATATAGTCCATTTTGACATTTACATAACAAATAAAAACCTGGTACTTACAGCCATAGATAAATTCTCGAAATACGCTCAAGCGAGAATAAGCAATTAAAGACATCAGAGAACCTTTAAGACAATTAATTTTTCTTTTCGGTGTACCGAATTAATTTTTTTTTTGACAATGAAAAGTCGTTGAATTCGGCAACAATACACTTTATGCTGCAGGATCAATTAGGTATTGATATTTTTACAACCCCCCATACAGTAGCACAGTTAACGGACACCACATTTTTTATTACACATTGTTTGTTTACTCTTTAAAAAATTCCTAATACAATTTTCCTCATTTAATTTTATAATTTGATTTTGTTTACAGATTATTACATTACTATGGCTATTACATATTTTTTCTATTCCTTATATTTCACTATTACAATCTATTACATTGTTGTGTTAAATTTAACTAACTTAATGAGTAAATTCTTACAAGACGTATATTCTGTGATAGGTAAGCTTATAATATAAAGAATATTTGAGTTATTGATTGCAATTTTTATTGTAGCAAATTCTAGTATTTCTTCTACGATTATATGTTTCATATTATTTTTACCAAATAGTTCATTTATTAATTCTATTTCGGAACTTGATAATATGAATGAATTTAATATTGTGAAGTCGTCGTGGTCAGGACTACCGGTGAGCAATTCCCACGCGCTTCCTGAAAAATGTAGAGATCTGGCTTTTCTTCTTGGTTTTAAATGTTTTAATTGTGTTAGGATATGGGATATGGAGTCAGAAAGGATGATAAAATTAGGATAGGATTTATTAACATGATTAAAGGAATGCTGCTTTAAATTTTCAAGAATATCCTCATGTGTTTCCAGGTTAATGACATGGATTACCTTGAATGTACCTTGAATGTACTTGGCCACGCCAATGTCGAAGGGAATGAGCATTTCTTTTTATACCCTATCCTAAGGGTATATTAATTTTGACACATAGTTTGTAACACCCCTTAATATTCGTCGCAGACCCCTAAAAGTATAATATTTATGATCAGGACTAAAATCTAAGACTATTTAGCAATGTCCGTCCGTCCGTATCAACTTTTGAGATAAAGTTGTATAACCTTCACAAGATATGTAGGTACTGCCCACCTTTATTAATTTGTCATATAAAGTTTTTTGCTACGCCTACTTTTTGTGGGCGTTTTTCACTAAAATGCTGTTTTCTTCGAAAATTTTCATAGAAATCGAAAAAAATTTTTTAACAATATATTATGCCAATATTTTTCTCAATATATCGCCCATACAAAGTTTTTGGCCACGCCCACTTTTTTTGAAAAAAAAATTTTTTTTTCTATAAATTTCATAGAATGAAATAAAATGCTAACCATCATCTTCCTAATGCTTTTTTTCTTTGGGGTACATATGGATAAGGATAGGGTATCATACTGTTCGCCCCAAGCGGACTGTAGCCTTTCCTTATGTTTCTTGTTTAGTTTTGTTATGATTTTCTATATCTTTACACTGTTTTAATCTTAGCTTTTCAATGTTATTCTGCCTTGCTTGTTCATAATGTTGTGGGTTTGTGCTAACAATTCTACCAAAATATTTCTCTATTGGTCTTTTGTTTATCACTGTGTGAGTAGAATAGTTATACTCATAGACAGCGCAGTCAAAAAATTCATTGAATGCCATCGTCGGTCTTTTGTCGACATTTGTGAATCGGTCGACTGAATATTCCCTTGGACGTGCGAAATTCTGCAACTCGTTCTCTTCCATATCGACCGGGGGTAGTATGTATAATCACTAAGGAGCCAACTGAGAGGTTAGGTTATGCTGATGACCATCTTGATCGCTGCTGAAGCTCCGTTGAGCTCTTCGGAAGATAACTTGGTGTTGTTCAGTGAGCGACAAAGATGTCCTTTGGCGCTTTTTACTGCCGCCTCCCAAATTGCACCAAAGTGCGGAGCCCTATGGGGAATGAAACGAGAATTTATATTATCAATGCTACAGAACTTAAGAATAGATTCATAAGACGGCTTGTGAAATAGTAGGTTACGAAGTGCACCGCCTTCGACGTTAAACTGACGACAACGGCGATATATCACTTATACGGCACCTTTCCTCGAATCCTATGATAGGTATAGATAGGATCGCAGAAGTCAACACCACAATGTAGGAAGGGCCGACTGACATTCACTCATTCTGCAGGGAGGTTTCCTATGACCTGATTCATTAGTTTGAGTCGAGAACGCGTGCAGTGAATGCACGTCCATACGACCTTTCTCGAAAGGTCTCTGGCGTTGACGATCCAAAACTTTCGAAACACTTAGCAAAATGGGAGTCCTTTGGAAGCAAGATGGGAATTTTCTGCTCTTCGGGCATGTTAGCGTTCCTTAAACGTTCTCCAACCCTGAGAACAAGATACCCAGCGATATTGTCCACAATAAACTGAGCAATTTTAGCGAGCTTTTGAGGTTCTCTCCTTTCTCTATCAGTTTAATTTCTTCTGAAAACGAGGTTGCCTGCATTATCCAAACAATTCTGTACAACGCAGATTGAAGTTCTTCCGGATTCAGTATTGGAGATTGGTGAACAGTTTTATTCTTTGGTCGATTTAAAAACCGCAAAATGTATCCAAATGTATGTACGAAGAAGCTTGACATATGAACTTTGTTTATTGATAACATTCAAAAGAGGGTTGGACATTAGCTTACTTCCTACCATAGCAGTTTTACGCTTCTCCAGCGTTAGTAATTCGACCGGTCAGTTGATATTAGGGTTTGCCGGCCAGTTTTCGGGCGATTCTAATAAAAATGATTGTCCACCCTCGTGATACTATATCAGCAGGGTTTACGTCTGTTGGTACATGCTTCCAAACTACTTCCGTTGTCTTTTCCTGAATCTCAGCTACGCGATTTCCCACGAAGGTGCTAAGACTAGATGAATGTGTTGATATCCAGTACAAAACAACTAAAGAATTTATCCAAAAGAAAACTTCCGGGTGAAATTTCTCAAACAGGGGTTTTGTTTTCGTCCAAAGTTTTCCTAGAAGATGAGCGCTACAAAGTTCGAGGCGGGGGAGCTGTTTTGCATTTGACAGGGCAGCTCTTGACTTTCCCACTAGAAGATTAACTGCGGTGCAACCATTATCGTTTGCGTATGTAGATGCACCAACCATAGGCTTTTATGGATGCATCACAAAACCCGTGAATCTGAACGTTTTTTCAATTTGAAGCTAAGACAAACCGAGGAACGGAGATATTTAGTAAGGATTTCAAGGCATCCATAAACTGGCTCCATTCGGTCTCCATGTGTTGCAGAATTGCTGCATCAATCTTATCGATTCATAGTCGCTGCAAAATTATCTTAGCCTTGACGATTATTGGTTTCAGAAGTCCCATAGGGTCAAATAACGAAGAAGCCAATGACAAAATCGATCGGTTAGTGGACGACGAGTAGATGCGATTTGGATAATACGAGCAGCAAAATTCATCGTTTGAAGAATCCCAAATAATTCATAGTGTGCTTGTTAAATTTAATTCATTTAACATTATCTGTTTGTTCGTCTGGTTTGACAAAATTGATCGGTGGTTGCTATCAGCGTTGCCGCTGACTTTTTGAAAAATGTATCTTTTTCTTTTGCCAAAAGTATCAAATGTATCTTTATTTCAGATTGTTAAATGTATCAACTGTATCAAAACAAATAAATCAATTTTTTTTAATTTTTTAGTTGACTTTTTTAAGTTTGTAGTTTTTTGTATGAAGGCTGAGGTCTCGTGGCGCTTAAGATGGATAATAAGGATTACTAGAGTTTCTTGCAGTGAATACCAAAGGGTTCTTGGAACCACTATTTTAATCAAATTATTTGTTTTAAAATATAATAACGCACTAACGCTTCACAGGGTAGTAATATAAGAGTCATCACATACAACACTAGGCACCGAAGCGGACCTATTGCGATTCCTGGGTAACAGGTTAATTTTGAACTTAAACAGTAGACAAAAAACCAAAACACTTTCTCCTCTAAGGCCTTTGAATTTTGTACCGTATATTTCTACAATTCGAAATAGTGTTTCCCTAAGAATTTTCTACGGCTGTGTGAAATTGCCTCGCACTCACACAATATGTGCGGTATATCCTCAACAGCCAGCAGATCACCACAGAATCTGCAGATGTCGGTATCTGACAGTCCGAGTCTGCAAATTTTCGCAAGAGGCAGGCTGCCTACTATAAGTTAATAAAATCCCTTATTATGCAGAGGGGAGTTTTTATGTCAGCAACCTCACTACTAACGAGTAGCCCTCTTATTGTTGCAAGCTCATCCGCCTGCTCATTGCCTTCAATACCGCAGTGTCCTGGCACCCAGAACAGTCTATTCGGTTCTGATTGTATTTACTGACTATATCAGAATTGATGTTTGTTGATTTCATTGCCTTAAGTGCGGCCCGGATGTCGACATAAATAGCAATCTATTCCGGATATCTATCTCATCTGCATTTGCTTACCCGCCTCGAGTAACCTCTCTGGTGTCCGATAGACACTAGAAGTTCTGGATCTTTTAAGAAGATGCCAGCCCCTGTTCCCTCTGTTATTTTCGAGCCATATGTAAAAATTGTAATTTCGTTTGATTTGAAATAAGTAACAATCATCACATTCGAAACTATAGTTTCGTTGGCGGTTGGAGGATCCGGATATTATCCGGGTCATGTTTGGATATGACAGACCCACCCAATGTCTTTTATTTAATAGTCCATTTTAAAATTTTTAAAAATTATAAAATTGTCATATGTTGTTGTTAAATTGTTATTTTTTAAAATAGCATAGCAATACCCAAATCACCACCAATCTATGACAACTTTTTAATAGTAACATACAGAGCAACTTCAGTCAGGTCGTACATGTACAACACGAGAAGTATTTTGAATGTTATGAAAGCGAACAATTGATACTACCAGATTTAAAAATTTATTTGAAAAAATTAAAAATATATGGCAAAAGATAGAATTTGCAGATTCTTGGTGCAAATTTAAAAACGTATCGAAGAAAAATTGGAAAAAAAGTATCTATGTATCAAATGTTTGCACGAAAGCAAAGTGTATGTAAATTGATACAATTGTATCTTTGTGCCAACGCTGGTTGCTATACCATTTGGAAGTTCGAAACCAGCCGATTTCAGTATGGCAGACACTTCGTATTGTAGCTGTGCCAACGTATTTACATCATCGGCTTCTGTGAGCATATCGTCAACATAAAAATCTGATCGCAATGCTCCAGCTCCAATCTTGAATTGACGTTCGAATTTATCACCGAGAAATTTGAGGCAGCGAATTGCAAGAAAAGGAGCAGATGTCGTGCCGTACGTAACAGTATTTAAGGCATGTGTTTGGATTGGGCACTGTTCATCTTCCCTCCATAGGATGTATTGGAATTGACGATGCAGTGGATGTATAAAGACCTGCCGATATATCTTGATGATGTCGGCCGTCAAGGCGAACCTATGAAGGCGAAAGCGGAGAAGAATGATAAAAATGTAATCTTGGATGGTGGGACCAGCCATCAAAACTCCATTCAGGGAAACTTGCGAAGACATACGACTGGAGGCGTCAAACACAACCCTCAGCTTCGTTGAGATGCTATTTGGTCGAAGTACTCCTTGATGAGGTAAATAGTAATGCGGCTGCTCTAACTTCGGACTTCTTACCAAGGTCTTATGCCCCAAAGTCAAGTACTCGCGAAGAAAATCAATATAGGAAGATCTTAGTGAAGGATTTTTACTCAGCCTACGTTCTAGAGCCAGAAAACGACGAAAGGCGATGTTATACGAGTCCCCCAGTAGCTTAGGATCCTTTTTAAATGGCAGCTTAACCATTAGTCTTACTAACTTACTTACTTAACGGGCTACCGACCCGTGTAGAGTCCCTGCCTGAGATGCGTCTGCCTTCCACCCTCTGCGATCCCGAGCACGCTGCTTCCAGTTGTCCAGACCAAGCGCTCTGGCATCCGCGATGGCTTGGTCTTTAAAACTGAGGTTCGGTCTTCCTTTTCGTCTCGAACCTGGGGGCTGGGATTCCAAGATCCTCTTAACTGGAGCATTGTTGTCCATTCGCTCGATGTGGCCGAGCCAATGCAGTCGACGAGTTTTAGCTTTTCGGACTACATCCACATTTTGGTACAGCTCATAGAGTTCGCTGTTGTATCTTCTCCTCCATTCGCCTTCCTCGCACATAGGACCAAATATCCGTCGAAGAATTTTTCTTTCAAGGGATCCCAGTATTAACTCTCCTCTCCTGCTTATCGTCCAGCACTCGGCGACGTAGAGCAGAACTGGCAGGATAAGGGTTCTGTAGATCATGTTTACCCCGAGGTAGTTAACTCCTTAACTACCTCGAAGTTGCTGCTATCAACAGTGACATTTTGTCCTAGTCGGTGGACAGATGATTGTTTGTTTGTTGATAGCATATATTTAGTCCTGTCCTCATTCACTTCAAGGCCAACTAGTTTCGCCTGTTCTTCAATAGCCGTGAAAGCCTCTATCACGGCACGCTGGGATCGACCGATAATATCTATATCGTCCGCATGCCCCAGCATTTCGACTGATCTCTTGAAGATAGTGCCTTCCGTGTTGACACGTGCCCTGCACACTATCTGCTCAAGAACAAGATTGAAGTAATCACACAATGGTGTGTCTCGACTTGAAACTCGTTGCTCTTTTCCAGGATTTGCCATAGTGTGAAGATTTGGTCTACAGTTGATCTGCCGGGCCGGAGGCCACACTGGTACGTGCCGATTTTTGTGTTGCAGAAAGGTTTGAGACATTTACACAGTACGTTGGATAGGATCTTATATGCGCCATTAAGCAGGGATATGCCTCGATAGTTCTTGCAAGCCATAGGATCGCGTTTCTTGTAGATGGGACATATGGAGCTGATGGTCATCGGGCATGCTTTCCTCCACCCAAACTTGGTTGATGATTTGGTGCATGCGCCCTACCATAACATCACCTCCGTATTTGAAAAGCTCTGCAGCTAAGCCAACGTCTTCTATACTGGGCGGAGGGACTGGTTCTTCATTGACTGGACGCGGGTTATCTTCTTGCCCCATCACTCTTTCTACATTTTGTCCGTTTAGCAGCTGCTGGAAATGCTGCTTAAATACATCTACTATTCCCTGCGCGTTAGGGACTAGGTTTCCATCGCTGTTACGAAGAGCCTGTGTTCACGTCTTAAAGCCAGCATCCAGTTGCTTGGCTTTCTTATAGAACTTCTGGATGTTGTTTCGGTCGCGGGACTCTTCGATCTCCTCCAGCCGGGAGACTGCGTGCTCTCTTTTATTTCTACGCAGGATCTTCTTCTCCTTCCGTCTCCTGGCTCGGTACACATCCCATGCGGCCCTTGTTTTCCTCTGCATGTGTACATCTTCTGTCACCTTTTTCCGGTATACGCATACATCATCATAACAAGATTGAACGGGCTTTTTCTCTGGGGTGGCTGGTATCCTAGGGTAGTTTCGGCTACCTCCTTGATGATGTCGCGATACTGAGACCACTGGTTGTTGGCGTCTGTGGTAGGTGAATGCACGGTGGGGAGTTTCTCCCTCAGGCGCTCAATGTAGGCTCTGGCGACTTCAGATGTGCTAAGACATCCAACGTCGAATTTCTTCTTTTGGGCAGTTCGTAGCTTCTTCTCGTTGGACAGTCGAGCTCTGAATCTAGCTGCAACGTAGTCGTAGTCGACGATTGCCCCTCGGTAAGCGTGCACGTCCAAGATGTTGGATGCGTGCCTCGCATCGATTAGCACATGGTCGATTTGGTTCGCGGTTCGGCAGTCTGGCGAGCGCCAGGTTGCTGTGTGGATCCTTAGTCGCGGAAACCTAGTGCTACTTATCACCGTATTACAAGCTGCTGCAAAGTCAATTAGTCGGTAGCCGTTATCTGTTGTCGTTTCGTGGAGGCTGTGCGTATCAACTAATCCGCCGAAGATGTTTTCCTTGCCGACTTTAGCATTGAAGTCCCCGAGTACAATTTTGACATCGTACTCAGAACAGGCTTCGTAGGCTCCGTCCAAGAGGTCAAAGAATTCCTCCTTGATAGGGTCCTCAGCCTCGTCGGTAGGGTCGTGTGCACGTATTAGGCTAATGTTTTGGAATGTAGCTCTGATGCGGATCATTTACTTTGGATCTAAGCCGATTTCCCACGACGAATCCGCATCTTAACATGTGCAATATTTTGTTACAACTGTAATATATGTCCCAATTTTGCTTTTTCATAGTACCTGATCCTATCAATCGTATCTCCTGGATCGCGGTAATGTCGGCCTTGTACCGCGAGAGGACAGACTCAAGTTTTTGAGTAGCACCTGGAGTGTAGAGTGTCCGCACATTCCAGGTACACACTCGAATGTCCGTTATAGGTTCGTTTATATCCGAGGCTGCCATAGTCTCTCCCATAACTAAATGTTTTTGACGTGGTCGGGAAGTTACCCCGACGGCGCAACCCCCAACGTAGAGGGCCAGGCCCTGTTCTTGAATCCTATAAAGCGGGTCCGAATTGACACGTACCGGAAGCATCCCTAACTAGCACTAGGGCAGTTGCTAAAATAACCTGTGCTGTTGCACATTCCTTTCCTAAAGCTGAGTTTGTGGCGGCTGACGAAATGGCTTCTTGCGAAGTTGAAGAGGTAATTTGGGCTTCTACTGCTTACGTCCTTATTAGCAGTAGGACGATGAAGCAACGTATGATGACTTTGATGACAATTCCTACATTTGTATGTTGAGTGGCACTTGGCAACGCTGTGCCCTTGACCTAAGCAATTAATGCAAAGTCCAAGTTTTTTGACGTTGGTAAAATGATCGGATGTTGACAATTTGTTAAAATTTGAGCGATTAGAAATGGTGTGTGAACTATCCTTGCAAAAGCAGCATGATCGTTGCGCCATGATAAGTGATGCTTGTGGGCGATGATCAAAATGTTGCGCTCGTGTTCTCTTGAATGTCTTATTGTTATTGTCAGTGTGAAGATTCTAGCTTTCTCGAGCTTCAAGGTATTGACAACGCTTCGCCACCATGTCAGCGCATTCTGTCCAACTCGGAAGTTTCTTATACGCCAACTGCTCGTCCCACTTTGACTGGGTTTCTGAATCGACCTTCTTTATGGCGATGTGGATAATGATAGCATTAGAAATATCTGATTCAGAACCAATGGATTGAAGTGAGTTGAAAAGCGCTGAAATATTATCAACTTAACTTCGAAGTTGTGTAGCTGAGGCCTCTGGAACCTTAGGCAGTTCAAAGAGTTGAGCAATGTTTTCTAGAAATATAAGACAGTCGTTGTCGTAACGCTCCTTTAACCGCTTTAGTGCCTTTTCATAATTGTCGTCAGTTACAGTAAAGGCCTTGACAGTACCGACTGCTTGGTACTAATATGCTTCGATGATGTACCAAGAAAGTAAAAGCTTCGGTGGCGAAATAAGTTTGGTTTGCATTGGAATGAACCCCAATGACAGACAATGTGTCGGAATACACAATTAAAATTTGTCGAAAAGCATGCAAATTTAGAACTGGCAATGATTTTCATGCAATGTTCTTTTTCAGATGTCGATTTAAAAGAGGATTTAACTGACTATGCTATGTGCAATGAATTTCCTGCCGGAGGAGAACGAACGAATTACGATTAACGTACAGTGCAAGTGTAAAGCTTCAATATTAGCCGCATCAATCGTGGGCGAAGCTTTTCAAAATAAAATGGTTTATTTGTATGTGTGTAGAAGTATGGAACGTGTGTGCCCTACTTTGGATTCTAACGAAACTTTTTAGATAGTATGACGTAATGGCGACGAGTGGAATGATCTTAATGTCTGATTTTGTGCGTTATTTCACAAGCCAATAGTATACATTTTACACATAATTTGTGTTAATGCAAACTGATCATTTTTATTGCGAAGGTGCGTTTTGACTGCTTCAAGAATTTCGATGACTGATTGGAATCTGTTGTAGTATACTGAACATTGAATATTTCATGCAATTTGTTTTTTTTTTTAAACGCAGATTCGTATATAAAAATCAGCACCACATACCTTGTTGGAAGATGTATATACTTATCGTTTCGTTTCCTCCACTTGCAATCCCGTTTCTTTGAATGGTATCCGCTGTGTCCTCGAATGATTACTTGCGTGGAAAACGAGAGTGAACCTAAATAACTATTTTACTTAAAAATGAAACTGATGATTTTGATTTAGCGATAAGAAAAGAGCGAATGCAAACGACGTAGCGCAAAAAACAAAACGTGCAATGGTTTCAGTTACAACAGTACGTTCTCTACCCGAATCCAAGAGTGCAATATATTTAATGCTTTTGATTATTACAATTTTGTGGTAACAATCCATTTCTGTTTTATCGTGAATGATGTTTACACGGTATTTTCTGTCCAGCTGTTTGTTTTCTTTGTTTGCTTGACGGCTATTGTTTTCGCCACCCGTTGACTACTGTCTCTTTCTGGTCTGAGTACACTGTCTTGCACGGTATGCAATGCTCCTTGCGGATGCCAATTTGTACGAAATTGACGATCTGATGTTGTGAATTCTTGGTTTCATAATGTTATTTGGTTCTAATCGTAGATTTCCCCGAATACTATCAATTCGGTTTATGTCTTTTAAATTTCCTGATGCTGAATTATAACTCATTTGAGAATCATTAATACCTGTGAGGATGTATTGGATGATAGTCTGATCTGCAAGCTGGATTCTTTTCCCCAACATGTTCATCTCGAAACAATGGTTTTCAATCGATTCCTCTGGCTTTCTTATTTTTTTTATCAGCTGCTGATGGATATCAACTTCACTGTCTTGATGAGGAAAGCTAGCTCGCAATGCAGTAGCTAACTGGTTCCAGGTTGCTATTGTTTCCTTTTTGGTATCCCACCAGTTGCATTTTAGAAGCAGCTGCTATAAGGAGTGCTGTCTCATCCCACCCACAAACTTTTACTAAACCATCTATCTGATTTAGCCAAAAATTCCGCCGATATTGAAGTGATGTCACCCGGTGAGAAAATTGGAAGGGTAACTACAATCTCTTTAATACTGCAATTGATTTTTGGCTGGGTTACAACACCGCTTGTAAAAACTTGTTTATCCGTTAACCTCTTGAGTTTTTGTTCCAACTCCTGCTCCTTTATGATCATCTTTCTAAGCATTTAAATTCAATGAGATTTTTTCCCGATTCATTTCCCATTCTCTGGCATCTAAAGTAGTTGTTTCTGAGTTTGTTGTTGGCGATAATTGTTGATTTTTTGTTGACGACCATTGTTGGTTTATTGTTGGCGCTGATTGTTGACGTTGTTGAGTCTCAGGTATTCTTGTGGATTTTCTCATATTGGTGTGAAGGTCTAATTCCGTAATATTATTTCGTTCTTGGCTTGTCAATGGTTCGTCCCTTATTATATCCAAATCTCCTCCTGAATGAGTCTGGTGAAAAGAATCTTCTTCGCTCCTTGTGTTGACAGATTTCGAATCTTAAGCTCGATTTTGAGCTGCTTAGTCGTCATGTTTTCCATCGTCTCTCTGCAGAAAAATGAAAAAATAAGGACGCTAAATATTTCTTCTAAACAACTATTAAATGTCCGACCTAATACAAAATACTCTTTGCATTACTTAAAGAAACATACGTTGTTTTTTTTTTAAAAAAAAAGAATATTAAAATAAAGCTTTTCCCCACACCTTGCTTGTAGGCAACATGAAAACGAAACCTTCGTTTATCTAAGCCCAGAGCACATCGCACTTTAAATACAAAAATTTAAGCAACTATATCCGCACAATATGTAGTCCGCTTTACTACAGATTATCCTTTTTGTTCACTTAACCATCGATAATTTGTATTTCTTTCGCTCTCTTTCACATTTCTTTTTTCTTTTTCTCTTTTCCTTTATGACTATCATGCGTGTGAGGGAAACAACTATCATACTTTTGTGTAACGACAACGCATATGCATATTTTATATATTCCCTTCAGCCATGAGTTTGCTTGTGAAAGAGAAAATACCCTAATACTTTTTCGTATACCAAAAATGCATATTCCGTGTTCCGTCTTTCCCTCTTTTTTTTTTTGCATGATCATCCTGCTTCTGAAAGAGACGACACAAAAATAATTTTTCGTATACCGATAATTATTCCATTTTTTTATCTACTCCTTCTTAAGCTTCTTTGTACTGAAATGCGCATTCACTTTTATTGCGCTTTTATATAGAGTATAATGCTCCGGCACAACACATCAAAAATGACCAAAATTATTATCTCTCTTTCTAGCCGGAAATTGTATGCTCTGGGTAAACACTATAATTTCAACTTTATATGTACCCTTTGAATTGCTGATATTTCCGGTAAACTTGAATTCGAATCCCACTTCTGAATGTTTAAAAACAATAATTTGTATCTGTAAGCTTTAAAACAGTACTTCATTAATGTTATCTCTTTATTCGTACGTAATTGTTATCTATTATTTTAAGATCTTTGATAGACGAAAACTCGCCGTATCAGTCGTTATAGTATTTCTATGGTTCTCTCACTCACTCTTACACTACTGAGCTTAGAATTTAATAAAATTGGTGGCGTTACAGTCTCCCCGTCTGGCGCTGAGATCTTCAAGATGATGCGACTGGTTGTGTAGCAGATTTTGTTGGTCGCCCACGTCGGCGGAGTGGAATCATAGGTTCTTCGTTTAGCAAGTTTGTACTTCGTTATTGCTGAAACGTCATATGTCCCCAAAGGAACTGTAAGGTCATCTTTGGAGGCCAATTGGTAGGATGTGGACCCAGCTTGATTGATGATAACATAGGGACCGTCTCTTCTTTGCAGTTTGGTTTCCTGCAGATTTACTAAGAAAGTGGGAGATTATTAGTAGTTGCTCACCCACTTTAAAAGTAGGTTGTGGTCGTCTCTTTTTGTTGACATAGATCTTGGTGGAATCTCGCATCTTCTCTGTTGCTTCTCTTGCGTTTGTCATTACGTCGGTCAGTTTTAACAGTGTAGGCGTAATCTGCTTGATGAAGTTTTCAGATAGGGCAATTGTTCGTAGTTCGTGACTAATGCCATCTAGGGCGGAGTTCACGTCCAAAAGTCAGATATGATGCAGTGTAGCCAGTGCTTTGACATTTTGTTGTATTGATTGCAAACCGTATTGATGGTAGATGCCCATGTAGTATGGTTAAGGCCTACAAGTATGGCGATTTGTGTTTTCATGTCTAGGGTTTTTTTTTCTTCAGGGTTTGATTCGGGATGTAAGACAGGTGTAAGCGTTTGTTAGATTACAAGACAGTGAACCAACTGTTGCATTATTGCAGAAATAAACTGAGGTCCGTTATCGCTATGTTACCGTCGCGGAATTCCGTAGCGAAGGAATACCTCGTTGAGTAGGGTTACTGCACATTTTGCAGCCGTAGCCTCGATTAATGGAAATATTTCTATCCGTCGACTCGCAAGATCTTCAGCGATTAGAATCCTCTGATATCCGTCTTGTGTTGAAGGTAAAGGGCCAGTCGGTTTCATGTAGCTTGGCTTGTACCTTAAACAGGCATGATGGCCTGCAGTAGCGGAGTCATGGTAATTATAGGGTATGACGAGTTGTGCATTATCGGAATCTGATTCGGATCGTTAAGGAGATATCCACGGGATGTCCATCGAGTAAGGTTTTCATCGTTACTTTCGAAGGACTCGATGATTTATTTCAACTGGTCATCTTTCAGCTGTGCCTCCCTGATTTCCTTTTGTCTTCTGGAGGGCATATCAATATGGAAGTTGCAGATTTCGCATGAGGGCTTCTCTTTCCGTGATGGAGTAGTTTCGCTCAGCTGTTTTGAGAAGTCTTGATGCGTACTCGATGGATGTTCATCGGATTTCTCCGCCTGGACCAACACTGCTCCGATGGCGTAGTTGCTAGCGTCCGTCTTTAAAATGAAGGTCTTACCGACGTAGGCTTGCTTGAGGATGGGTGCACTTGTGAGTTGGTTTATAAAAGTGTCGAAAGAAGATTGTTCTTCATTGCCCCACTTCCACAAGGCAGGTTCTTTGTTAGGTTACTTACAGGCTGTGATACCTTTGCAAAATTTACTATGAATCGGCGCTACCAGGAGCAAGTTTGAAGAAATTAAAGGACTTGCTTTACATTCCTTGGCTCTGGACGGTTTCGAATAGCAGTGTCTTTTTGGTGACTTCGGGGTCGACTTCACTACCATCGTTGGTGAGAAATGTATTTGACGACTGAACTACAAAAGTTTGATTTTGATCTGTTTACTTTGAGCTTAAATAGCCTAAGACGTGCAAAAACTAAATGCATATCTTGTAGATGTTTTTCAAAGTTTCTGGAGCATACGATAATGTCATCTAGGTATATTAGTATCAATACATCCGTAAGTGGATTACAGAATCTGTCCATCAGTCTTTGGAACGTCGCTGGGGCATTTCGTAGGCCGAAATGTATGCGGTTAAAGCGGAACATTCCAAATAGTGTGATGTATGCCGTCTTATCACGATCTTCTGCATCTATTGCAATTTGATAATATCCGAACTCGATGTTGAATGCAGCAGGTCATCAATCCTTGGTAACGAGTACCTGTCCGGAATTTTGATGCTATTCAACTGCCTGTAGTCGATGCAGACTCGAATTTCTCCGTTTTTGTTTGGATCTAAAACCACTGGTGCAGCCCAAGGAGATTCACACTCTTCGATTATTTCGTGTTCTAACATCTTGTCCAGTTCGATTTTGAGCTGTTCCCGCCTGGTTGGTTAGTTGCCTTTGCCTCTTTGACAGTTTTGTTTCTTAAGTACTTCACTACCAGTCAGAGTTGCCATAATTTTTTTGTTCTGTTACTTAAACTTAAATTTTATTAATAAACCATTTTTTGATTCCTAACTAACAGTGCATTATTTATTAATTTTCGCTCCGATTGTTGTTATTGGTACGGCTCGCTTAATTTTCTTTGTTGTTTTGCCTGTCCTAAGTTTACTGCGGTCTTCGGACAGCATAAGCGCAGACAGAAAAAATAGCAAAGCAACGAGCATTGCCGCTTCCTTGTTTTTCCCCTTTGTCCATCTGTCCAGCGTTTACTGCGCTTCGGACAGCATAAGCGCAGGCAGAGAGACAAAGAAAGGTGCCGATCAGCCGTTCTTGTGGAATGGAAGGTAGTGAGCCTGAGGATTGGTACTACGTGTCACGATCCAACGTAGCCCGCCCCCACAGAATAGTAAACAGTAAAGACGCTACAAGGGTATATTTGTTTTGACACATAGTTTGTAACACCCATCATAGACCCCTAAAAGTATATATATTTATGATCAGGACCAAATCCTAAAACTATTTCGCAATGTCCGTCCGTCTGTCCGTACGCAATTTTAAGGCCTTTAAATTTAAGCTAGGAAGCTGAAATTTGGACAACATATTCCCTAGGACTCCGAAATGGTTAAGTGTAAAATTTGTTTAAATACTCCCATTGCCACGCCCACAATTTGGGAAAGGGAACTTCAAAAAAGTTTACAATTTTCTTTATACTGTAAACTGAAACATACTTACATCTGCATACTTATATTTTTAAAATAATTTTTTTTTAATTTTTTTTCATATATATCGATTTTCTTAAATTTAAATTAAATTCGTTTTTTCAAAAACGACTTTAACGATTTTGATAATTTTTTGTAATTCAAACAATTATGTTAAAAGTGTATAATGTGCGAAATTACGTCAAAATCGTAGTTGCCGTTTTTGAGAAAATTAAATTTTTTAAAAGTGATTTAAATAAATTTCTCACCATTAATTTTTGATTTATTTTGCGACTCAAAATAGCATCTCATGTACCGAGAAAGTTTCATATGACGCAGTCGTGCACTTTATTTCAATTACTTTTGCGATGTTCCAAATAGGTTAAGACGCCTTTTCTAGTGGGCTAAGCTTTGTGTTCCACTCTTCATTCCGTTTATTATGAATGAACATAGCTATTAGTTTACTAAGGTGCTTTACCTGACGTTGAGAAATATGTTGCCTGTACCTTTGCCAGTTACGCCTATGCATATTTCTAAGTCCTATGAGATCCAACACATGACCTGGAAGTTGGGCACAAAAATATATTTTTGTTTAACTTTAGGTACACTTCTATCAGCAACACTTAATACACTCTCAGAAAACTGATTGACGAAATTTGCTCTATTCAACCAAGTTTCCGTGACTAATACCCTTTTCATACCGCATCGAAATCTGAGATTTCGCAAGAACTCCTGAAACCTACATCGAAATCAGGAGGTTTCCCAAACAAAACCCAGGTAGTGTTCAGTGTGAATGCTTTGCCGCGATTTCGAAATCTGTTTGTGGAAACCTCGAATTTTAGTGCGGTGTGAATAGGGTATAAAGCTATATCGACATTTATATCGTTTAAAAAGTTAATAAATTCAACATGTTTTTTTCCAATACCTTTAGCGTTCCATGTTACAATTTTTAAATTACCATCCATTAAATTACTTGACATTAGAATATAAAAACTTAGTTGCTAATTGTGCAATAGCATTAAAGCATTCTACTTTATATTTACAAGAACTTAATTTTGTTATTATTTCCATAACGAGCGAGTTTAATTCCTCCATTGAGAACAACTCACCGTACAACTTACCCTCATTGCTAGGTATCTGTTTCTGCTTGCGCATGTGCTGTCAGTCGGTTTGTGGTTTCCCACACAGTTTGCGCATTTGACAATAGATTTGTTATTATTATCAATACAGACCTCAGTTTATGTGGCCCAGCGCATATACCACAATATGGTCTAATATGAAAGTTTCTTTCACCGTGACCAAAAATTTGGAAGTTTCGGCACATAGTTATTTGCACACTTGAAATAAAATAAAAAATTTATTTTTTTCTTTCCTTGATTTTTTATTTCATTTGTACAAATTGAGCCCGACTTAAAGACTAACTTATTCTAAAAGTAAAAAGTATAATAACACCTCGCAAAGCCATGCGAAAGGAATGCAGGTGTTTACAAAATATTCAAATTTCATATTGCACCATATAAAATATGAATATGGGGAGAAAAATAAAATTACTTGCAACGCGCGCAAAAATGGCTGCGCATGCAGTTTAAATTTACTGTATGGAAATGGGACGGGGAAAGGGTACATATCCGTTTAGGATTGGTTTCGCCTTGTAAGCAAAATGGTGTGGGAAACCGTTAGACGAAGGGGAATGTGGGCAATAATGATAGTGTGGGCTTAGTTGGAGTCTCAGACGTAACTCCAGTAGTTGATTCACTATCGTTCTAAATTGAAAAATTCTCTGGCATTTTATGCGTCGGTTTTTTTTTTCATGATTTTTTTTTTAACACGTTCAGCCTGGATAAAACATTTTGCACCATTTAGTACAATTTGTTTACGACTCCAACGCGATGAAGTCACACATACTTTTAAACCCTATCAATATTCAATTTGATACATAGTTTGTACTAACCCTTAATATTCATTGCAGACCCCTAAAAGTGTATGTATTTATGATCAGGACCAAAACTTTTTTCCAATATATCGCCTTTACAAAGTTCTTGTCAACGCCCACTGTTTGGGGCGTTTTTTAAATAAATATTATTATTTTATAAATTTCATAATAGGGATATGGATAGAGTATCATACTGTTCGCCCCAAACAGACTGTTGTCTTTCCTTATGTTTCTATTAATACGTACTCTTAGCATGGCCACTTTAGTTGATTTCATTTTTGCTGCTGACCAATTGGTCAGATATGCTGCAACAATTCGTGGTATACAAGAAAAACAACATACCGAAACCACATTAACAGCTTGCAAGATGGAGTTAAAAGATTTATGGGTAGAATTCAAAGCTACATAGTTTTTCTGTGCGCATCAAGGAGCCGACTATGATGAGGCATTCAATAGCGAGGTTTTCGAATCGAAATTTACATTATCAACCGAGTCATACACTGCCTGCCTCGGGTTGCTCTTGGAACAAGATGCTAAGGTGGCTGTGGAAATAGATTTGGCTCAATTTGTTCTTCATAACTCAAGGCCAGATATTTTGCCCAAGCAAGAGCCAATTTCACTTGGCATCAAGCTGCCGCCATGTAATACTGAAATATTTTATATCGATTATCATTTGTGGCCATCATTTAAAGACATATTTGAGGCGATTTACGTAATACATTACAGGCTGTATGCGGTTGAGAAGCTCTTTAATCTCCAGTCAAAGACATGAGGGGAAGCTAGGGAAAGTTTCGACATAGCATGGGAATCTCTGCGCTCTACTTATGAGAATCAGCGCATACTGATGAACGGTGATGTGAAATAAAGCCAAATTCGAAGTTTATTATTATTTCCATTCCAAAATCGAACCGCCTGCGGAAAGAGGATTGAAGCCCCTTAATCCGCGTAGTGTAGTGACGAAAAGCACAAACCCCGAGCGAAGCAACAAAGTTGCGTGAGCGGTACCTGCCGCCTGCAGAAAGAGGGTTGAAATTCCTTAATCCCGCGTAGCGTGTTACCAAGGTACTTTTGGCAAAGCAGTCTTATTTAAAATTTGGCAATATTTCGTTTGCCGTTATTTCACGTCACCCTGATGAACAACCAGGTCAAGCGATTGTTCAATCTTCCAACTTGCCCCGAAGAGTCATCCCAAGGGATTATAAATTGCAACGGCATATTAACGACCGCATTGCTGCACTAGAGGCTCAAGGTGTATGCGTTATAAGAGGGTATCCTTTTCTAGTATTTACATGTTCGAACCGGTTACCAGCTACCACACTCGTTATGAGAACAGTCCTTACCAAACCCTACTGAAGATCCTACATGGAAGCATCTTGACCATTTCTTAAGCGCCCGTGTTCAGGTCTTAGAATCCATATCTGATGTAACGTGTTTATAAACTTTTGATAAAAGACAAAGAACCAATAAACCTTTCGTTCCAGCAAGTGAATACTTACCACTAAAAGGGCGAGAATTTGCTTTCCGGCTTTGCGATACGTAAGTGCTCTAAATTCATAGCAATGGAAGCGCCTGTTAGAATCGAGTTTGTTCGAGCAAATAAAATTGTTGGAAACTGTCTATCAGTAAACCATAAGATCAGAACTTACACCAGCCAGTTCACTTGCAGTACTTGTAAGAGGCGTCATCATTCATTATTGCATCTCAATACGAATAGTACTGGGTCCTCACGATCTCACAACATGCCATCTCCGTCACCAAGTAATTCGGCAGCTGCCGTGGCGTCGAAAAATTATGCTATCCCACAATTACAGTTCACTTCACCTAAATTTGTGCCGCAAGCAATCGCACCCATTTCGCTTCAACGCAGAAGCGAGTATTGAGCCAAAAGGGTATCAGACTCCTTTGTCTCACAAAACACAGTTTTTGGGTGGGTTCCATCTGGTCCTATCCCGACTGCCGACAATACATTCAGCACTTTTGTCATGGAATCGCAACAGCCCGGTTTGGATTAGCAGATCCGAAAATTATGGGAGCTAGAAGAAATCACGGACAGCAAGAAAATTGTATCTGTTTACCTCTTTAATTGTTCGATGGAGATTCTTTAAATACGTTTTCAGTGCGGATATAGAAAAAAATTATCGCCAGATATTGGTTCACCCAGATGAAACAGCATTCCAACGAATATTATTTCGAAGCTCGCAAAATGCTATGTAGAGGATTATGAGTTGCTAACTGTCACCTTCGGGGTCAATTGTACCCCCTATTTAGAGAAACGCATTTTGTTGCGGTTAGCTATGGATAGTCAGGTCCAATACCCACTGGCATCAAAAATCGTTCTCATGACCGGTGCTCATGATCTGCCAACAGCTCAGAGAGCTCAAACTGAGCTTACAGAGATGTTGGAATCTGCTCGACTACCACTTCGCAAATGAAACTCAAATAGTCTTTGCCTTTTAGATCATTTGACCCAAACCATAAGGCTAGCACCACAAGAACGCCAGGTGAAATGCCAGAGAAGAGTATTTTAGATTTTATCCCTAACTCCATCGCTGCACTCGAATCAACTCCTACGTGTAAACGGGAGACTTTCTAATGCGGATCTGCCTTTTAGATAATGAAATTCAATTATTTTGCCCTACACCAGGTTGCTTGTTCAATTTGTTCGTGATATCTCTCTTCATGATGGTAATGCACTTATGCTTCGATTAATTAGACAAGCCTTTTGGGTACCGTATTTAGAAAATCTTATAAAGTCCTGCCATAGACAATGTACGACACAAAAAACAGTTACGGACCCAAGTAATGACCGCTCTACCACAGGAAAGGTGTACATATTCACCTCTCCTCAATTACACATGAATTTATTTTGCTGGTCCGTTCACTCTCAGGAGGTTTAGAGGAGAGAGTGCCGCTTATCTAAGTGATATACTTGCGTGTTTGTCTGGTTTTCAGCTACGGCAAAGGCCGTACATCTTCTGGATCGAGCCGCTAGTAACTTATCGTCCGAGGTATTCCTTGCAGCCCACAGGAGACAAGTAGTAAGTAAAGCGTTCAAGGCCTAAGTTGTAGTTTCATTCCACCCGGGGCCCCCCATATAGGCGGTTTATGGGAAGCCGGGGTGAAAAGTTTTAAGACCCACTTTCGGAAACATGCAGTTCCACATAAATTCCGCTTTGAGGAATTCTCCACGTTGTAAGCGCGCATCGGGAGCTGCTTTAACTCACGTCCTATAACACCGATGTCAAACGACCCTTGTAACCCTTTAGATAGTCCCCTTTTGACTTTTCCTGAACCAAAAAGAGAAGAAAGTCGACTTTCTCTAATTAACCGTTGGGAGAAGTTAAAATGTCTCCAGCAACAGTTTTGTCATCGATAGAAAGAGGAATATTTGAAACAGTTGCATAAACGACAAAAATGGCAATTACCTGAAGAAAACGTTAAGATGAATGAGCTCGTACTGATAAAACATGAGAATGTACCGCCTACTGATTGGCGGCTTGGTGGAGGTTTTGGTGGAGTTCCAGGGACCGATGGACGGGTCCACGTTGCAACTATTAATGAGTATGAAACGCTTTATCCCTAACAGGATGAAGAGCATCAAACCTAAGGTGATTGCATGGTGTGACTCGAGCTGCAAAGATTCTATCAGGGTAAAACATAAAAGGTCTTACAAGGCCAACCCAACTGAGCAAAACCGGAAAATGTTTAAATGATCCAGAAATGACTGCAATGCTCACATTAATCGTGTCAAATTCTCTTACGATCAAAATTTGAGGCAAAAAATATCCGGTAATGTTAATGCCATCTATGAGCGATTAGACAATTAGTCTCTTCGCTCATAGATCGCATTTCCGGACCTCCACTAACTTCACAATATAAAAAGCCATTGTTTGTGGCATTTTCGTTCTCTTCTGATATTTATCGGCATTGTGGTAGCAGCATCTAAGGCGTTGGAATATTATAATTAATAACAAGTAGCAAAACGGTGTAAAATAAATATTGAATTGTCTTTAAATTAAACGCGCGCGATCGAAAAGATTGACGAAAACACCTGGAAAAGACCTACGAATATCAGGTCGAGACACATACGAGTCACTAGCCGCATATGATAGCATTCAACGTCAGGAGCTCTTCACAGCAATGAATTTGGGATCTCGTCAAAACTGATCGTGATGTGTGCCATGCGAAGTATGCGCCGGCTTTCGGCAATGAGATGCGCTGCAGGGATGGGAAATTGGTTACAACTGCAAATTTTGTCAAAGTTACACAGCTACAAATCACACGAAAAAGTTACAAACAGTTTTTTGCTGCATATTTAGAAAATTCGTCTTCAAAGAGTGCGCTGAATACATACATGTACGAACCACGTATTATAACTTTGTATAAAAAGATTTCTTACGGCACAATATGTGATATTGTTTGTTCATTCGAAACTGCACAAGAACATTTTCATTGCGAAGACAGCGCATGCAAATTTCACTTTGTAAGGCCGTCCAAATAAAATGTATATTGTGCTTAATAGAGTAAAGAAAAAAATACCCAGTTTGAGCTACCAGAAAGTTGGTAGCTGGTTAGTAAACCTTTTAGAGCTTGACACATTTTTGCTTGTATTCGGAGACAGATTTTTTTTCAATTATGATAAAATTAAAAAAAAAATAAAACAAGTAATATATTTTAAACGGTAACCACGCAGTTCAAATAAATTTGTGTTTCTACGTAAGTATGAAAAATATATTATTTTATATTTCCGTTCCAAAAAATGTTTTACATTTCTACCAAAAGTTTGCATTTGAAAAAATAATAAAGAAGATGTTTAAATTTATTTAGTTTCTTTTAAATGATTTCGAAAACTTACAAAAACGTTTATGTTTTGGAAATGTTGACAAGATCAGGGACATTTTGGTCGTCAACGTTTTCGAGACTCTACTGTATGTGAATATGTTATGTTTGTGAAATTTATCAGACGCTTTAAAGGTGGCTGACACCTTATAATGGTTTAAGAGTTTCGCAAAGAAAAATTGCAGCATTTGTAAAGTGTTTCGCGCACAAACGCAAACTTTTAAAAGTAATAAAAGTGGTGCAGAAATGTATGCAACATTTTATGTTATCTGTGTATCATGATATAATTTATATCATCAGAAGAAAAGTTACATTTTACTACTAAAATTTACAATTCGTGTTTGCAAAAAAGTAATTCCGAAAAGTCCGAACATTTTTTTTTCCATCACTGATGCTGTGTCGTGTGATTTAATCACTACACTTCTTGAGTAGATAGTGCACAGGGCAGGTTTCAACACAGAAAGCACTATCTTCAACGGGAATTTATTTTTTATTTTTTCACGTATGGGTGGTCTGTTATTAGTATGTATGAATGTATGAATGGTTTGTATTGTTTTGCACTTTCGTGCAACACGTATTGCGTAGATTATTATTATGGGGATGGGAAACTTTTTTTTTCGTTTTGGGGGTGTTTGAAAAATCATCGAAAGACACTGCAGCAGGTTTAACACGAAGAATCCCTGAGCAGTACTGAGGAACTTTACCCCGATCTTAAAAAGACCTCCCGACGGCTGACTAGCGTCTGTTTTAAAGGCATTGCACCTAGCCGTTAAAATAATCAATCATCAATTTTTTTGTATGTGTAATTATATTGAAAATTAATATAATAGCCGACAAAGGTCGAAAATTTGAAATTATTTCTCAATATGTTAGATACCAACTAACTACTTTAGGTCAGCTTTCTGACCGTATTGGCGTGATTGATGAGCATAGCTCTGTGCCTTTGAGAGACTTTTTTTAGTCTTATTTTCAACCACCTCAACAGTAAGATCTCTATGTATAGGATGGGCCATCTACTCATTTCTTTTTAAGTCAACGCTTGAACAACGTTGGAAAATATAGAAAACTTATTTCCAAAGTAAGTGCTGTGTAGCCTAAACAGTGCTTTTTTGAAAAGAAGTTGTGGGCAAAGTAAAGCACCCACCGCGCCTGTGTATGTTTTCTGCTTCCAAGCATTCATTTAAAGGTTTAAGTCCTGATCATAAATAAAGTGTGATTTTTTAGATGTATAGAACTTTATGATAAATGATTTATTTTAAGTTTTGTTTAGCATTTCCCCATGATAAGATTGACGCCTGAACAACGCTATTAAATTGTGCAAATTTGTTTTGAAGACCATGGTTCGTCCAATTTACGGTCAGATAAATTAAATAATTCGAATAAATATGGAACGTTTTCGCACCACGTTTACTCTAAATGATAATACGCATCCACAGAGACGTCGTACAATGCGTACAAAAGAAGTGATTGGTGTTGTAGGGCATAGCGTAGAGGAAGACCCGAATCAGTCTATCCGTTATAGTGCACAGGAATTGGATATGTGTCCATCCACTTTATGGAAGATTTTGAGACAAGATCTTGGTTTGCGTGTATACAAAATCAAATACGTGCAAGAACTGAAACCACAGGATCACATACCAAGGTGTAGATTCGGTGAATGGGCCCAAAACAATATTGCTGTTGATCCGAATTTTCGCAAGCGAATTTTGTTAAGCGATGAAGCTCACTTGTCAATAAACAAAACTGACTATTTGGAGTGTTTTTACTTCTCAGGTGTATGTTATGATCTTACGGGGTGATCCACGAAAACTGACAGTTTGGTGTGCTTTATCGTTTGGTGGAATAATTGGTCCGTTCTTCTTTCAAAACGATGCTGGCCAGAACGTTACAGACAATGGTGACCGCCATTGAGCCATGATTGCTGAGTTTTTCGTTCATCAATTGAACAACCATGATATACAGGGGCTGTGGTTTCAACAAGATGGCGTAACATGTTACACTGATTTATTGATGGAATCGTTGGAAAACCGCATATTTTTACGTTACGGACCCCTGAATTGGCCTCCAAGATCGTGCGATTTAACGCCGCTTGACTATTTTCTGTGGGGATATGTTAAGTCTACTCCGATAAGCCCGAAACGATTGACCACTTGGAGGACAACATTCGTTATGATGGATAGCATTTAATTTCATTCTATTATTAAAAAAAATGTTTTTTTGAAAAAACGCCCCCAAAAAGTGGGCGTGGCCAAAAAATTGAATGGGCGATATGTTGGAAAAAATATTGGTTAAATATCTTGTGAAACATTTTTTTTCGCTTTCTATAAAAATTTTCGAAGAAAGCAGTATTTTAGTAAAAAACGCCCCCAAAAAGTAGGCGTGGAAAAAAACGTTACATGACAAACTTATAAAGGAGGGCATTGCCTACATATCTCGTGAAGGCAGTAACACTGTAGCTCTCTAACTTTAGGTTTAAAACGGTTTTTTCTAAATTGTGGGCGTGGCAGTGGACGTATTCAAATAGTTGTGCACTTAACCATTTCGGAGCCCTAGAGAATATGTAGTCCAAATTTCAGCTTCCTAGCTTAATTTGAAAGGCCTAAAAATTGCGTACGGACGGAGGGACAAACGGACATTGCTAGATAGTCTTAGGATTTGGTCCTGAACATAAATATATATACTTTTGTGTATCTACGACGAATATTAAGGGGTATTACAAACTATGTGTCAAAATTAATATACCCTTTTTCCAATATATCGCCCATACAAATTTTTTGGCCACGCCCACTTTTTGGGGGCGTTTTTATACCCTATCCTAAGGGTATATTAATTTTGACACATAGTTTGTAACACCCCTTAATATTCGTCGTAGACCCATAAAAGTATATATATTTATGATCAGGACCAAATCCTAAGACTATTTAGCAATGTCCGTCCGTCCGTCCGTCCGTCCGTACGCAATTTTTAGGCCTTTAAATTCAAGCTAGAAAGCTGAAATTTGGACCACACACTCCCTAGGGCTCCGAAATGGTTAAGTGTAAAATTTTTTTGAATACGCCCACTGCCACGCCCACAATTTAGAAAAAACCGATTTAAAGCTACAGATGGACAGATAGAGGGTTATAACCTTCACAAGATATGCAGGCACTGCGCTCCTTTATAAGTTTGTCATATAAAGTTTTTTGCCACGCCTACTTTTTGTGGGCGTTTTTCACTAAAATGCTGTTTTCTTCGAAAATTTTTACAGAAAGCGAAAAAAACTGTTTAACAAAATATTTACCCAATATTTTTTCCAACATATCGCCCATACAAAGTTTTTGGCCATGCCCACTTTTTGGGGGCGTTTTTTCAAAAAATGTTTTTCTTTTTTTCTAAATTTTATAGAATGAAATAAAATGCTATCCATCATCTTCTTAAGGTTTTTTTTGGGGCATATAGGGATAGGGACAGGGTATCATACTGTTCGTTCCAAGCGGACTGTAGCCTTTCCTTATGTTTTCAAAAAATATTTGTTTTTCTATAAATTTCATAGAATGAAATAAAATGCTATCCATCATCTTCCTTATGAATTTTTCTTTGGGGCACATAGGGATAAGGATAGGGTATCATACTGTTAGCCTTTCGTTATGTTTATACCCTATCCTAAGGGTATATTAATTTTGACACATAGTTTGTAACACCCCTTAATATTCGTCGTAGACCCATAAAAGTATATATATTTATGATCAGGACCAAATCCTAAGACTATTTAGCAATGTCCGTCCGTCCGTCCGTCCGTCCGTACGCAATTTTTAGGCCTTTAAATTCAAGCTAGAAAGCTGAAATTTGGACCACATACTCCCTAGGGCTCCGAAATGGTTAAGTGTAAAATTTTTTTGAATACGCCCACTGCCACGCCCACAATTTAGAAAAAACTGATTTAAAGCTACAAATGGACAGATAGAGGGTTATAACCTTCACAAGATATGTAGGCACTGCCCTCCTTTATAAGTTTGTCATATAAAGTTTTTTGCCACGCCTACTTTTTGTGGGCGTTTTTCACTAAAATGCTGTTTTCTTCGATAATTATCATAGAAACCGAAAAAAAATGTTTAACAAGATATTTAGCCAATATTTTTTCCAATATATCGCCCATACAAAGTTTTTGGCCATGCCCACTTTTTGGGGGCGTTTTTTCAAAAAATGTTTTTTTTATACCCTATCCTAAGGGTATATTAATTTTGACACATAGTTTGTAACACCCCTTAATATTCGTTGTAGACCCATAAAAGTATAAATATTTATGATCAGGACCAAATCCTAAGACTATTTAGCAATGTCCGTCCGTCCGTCCGTCCGTCCGTACGCAATTTTTAGGCCTTTAAATTCAAGCTAGAAAGCTGAAATTTGGACCACATACTCCCTAGGGCTCCGAAATGGTTAAGTGTAAAAGTTTTTGGAATACGCCCACTGCCACGCCCACAATTTAGAAAAAACCGATTTAAAGCTACAGATGGACAGATAGAGGGTTATAACCTTCACAAGATATGTAGGCACTGCCCTCCTTTATAAGTTTGTCATATAAAGTTTTTTGCCACGCCTACTTTTTTTGGCGTTTTTCACTAAAATGCTGTTTTCTTCGATAATTTTCATAGAAACCGAAAAAAAGTGTTTAACAAGATATTTAGCCAATATTTTTTCCAATATATCGCCCATACAAAGTTTTTGGCCACGCCCACTTTTTGGGGGCGTTTTTTCAAAAAATGTTTTTTTTTTTCTAAATTTTATAGAATGAAATAAAATGCTATCCATCATCTTCTTAAGGTTTTTTTTGGGGCATATAGGGATAGGGATAGGGTATCATACTGTTCGTTCCAAGCGGACTGTAGCCTTTCCTTATGTTTTTAATAGAGTTACCTACACGGAATTCGTCATTTGGTTGAATTTGATGCTTTTAGTATTAACGACTCAAATTGTGGGGAAACTGTTGAATCGATTTGGACTAAACTCTACAAAAACACTCTCGGAGCAATACCGAAAATTGCCTGTGCAAATTATTGTGTAGTTTCGAGCTGCAGATGTTAATGCATTGAACAATTGGTACCTCCAGAATTCTTTATGCTTCATCGCCATCTTGTGGTGAGTTACATCGAAGTGAATAACATAAAACATTCCACATGCAAAACAAAAAAATTTTCAACATTTTTAAGTTACCTGGAAATTATAAAATCGTGAAGTTAAGTATAATTTACGATCTAAATTAAAAGATAAAACATTGCGTTTATTTATTACCATTATTTTCTTTCATATTGATAACATTATATTATATGTAGTTACTATTTTACATATTTCTGTTTATTATATATGTATATATTTAACTAGTGACAGTATGTTCCTTGGGAATTCAAGTATTTAAACAATTTTAACTAACATAAGTAATAAATAAGCTCTATTTTATTATTTATATTAAATTTGTCTCCATTAAATAGTGTGTAACATAAACATAGTTAATCATTCCTACATAAGATTACTTATAAATTTTATATTAGACCCCAAAAGTATTAATAAATTTTGTTAATCATAATAATGTACTTAAATTAAATATGACAATATATCTAATATCATTAGTAAGCGTCTTTTGGAAGATTTGTTAGATTTATTTTTAAATAATATATCTATTTTTATTATTACCATTAATTGCTTTGTGTTTGTTGAGCATTTATTTATATTTTATTTTATTTTTCTTAGGACGGTTACTAAATAAAAGAAGAAAGTAAAAACTCTATTTTATATTTTCTTAATCTACTTTTACTTTTTGTTCAATACCCTGATTTGTATTTTAATATTAATTATTTTCTACGTTTCGAGTTTGATTGAATTTGATTTTGTTAAGTGTTTGATTTTTTCCTGTAAAAAAAATTACACTAGACAGATATTTACATTACTTCATATTAGGTTATGTACATATTTATGTTTAAGTTCATTTGAATAATAATACTGAACATAAAGAAACAAAATTTATAAGCGGCAGAAATTCACATTTTATTTCACATTTCACAATAAGTGGGGCTCATTTATAAATGTGAAATAGTTAGAATCAGAAGAATAGTACTTTTTGTTTGCAACTTACTCAAGTACATAATTTCTTTTGATTCTCGGAGGTTTTTAAAGTATTAAAGAACAAGTACTTATGAAGTTAAATAAAAAATAAAAATCGTATCAGTATTTAAACTTATATACTATTCCTACTAGCCTTTAATACTTCAAAACTTGTGAAGGTTTCTGCGCTTTAACCAAATTCCATTTTGGCCTTGTAATCAATTTTTTCTTGATATTTTCCTATAATAATTTTTTTTTAAATATGTACGAATAGTCTAAATTAAATTAGTGGTGTTTGTTTTGATAGAATTAATCCTTTGATACTTTTGCTTAAATGTAATATTTTAATTTGCGTCTTAATTGGTGTTGTTTTCAATGCATTTAATAATGTATTTAATAATACAATTTTCTTATTCGATAGAACAAGGGAAGGTAATGGCAGGCTTTTTTTATAATATTAAATTAATTGTAAAGAATTAACACAATATATTTAAAAAAAAAAACATATTCAGTGTTCTTTATATATTTCCTAGTAAGATAAAACATTTTAAAACCTACAATTTCGTAGTGTACATATTCGATCTCCTTTATCATAATACAAGAATCACTGTATGTTCTTAAATTTTTAAAAATAATTTTTGTAGGGTGAATTTAATTTTCAAAAATGCGCATGCAACATTAAGATGTCAATAATTTTTTTAAAGTGAATTCCAAGATCAAAGGCTTTGTTAATCCTTAATAAGAAAAAGTATCTTTTTACGTGTTAAATTGTTGGTCTTAGATAGAATTAGTCTCTTTTTCTTTCCTTCTTTATTGGATTCCCCTGATATGTATTCTATATCTTTAGTTTTATTTTAAAACATATCAATCAAATCTGCGAATGATTGGACTTAAAACAAATGTGTCTGAAATTGGTGGTAATTTAAAACAATACCTATTTTGCAGCCACAACTGGTCGACGGTTTTAGAAACACTGGTTCGAGTTGTACAAAAAATATTCTAAAAATTAATAGTATTTAATTCGGATATTTCATATCCCCGAATATATTCTTTGTACTAAATATTTTAATTTATGCCCTACAATGATTATTTTATTCTGTTAATACAAATAAAGAAAACAAATAAAGTATCTTTTTATACTTGCAAAAATAAAAAAAAATACATAGGTAATATGTTGGTGGTGGGAAGTAAAGTGAGGACATAATATGCTAAGTTGGAAGGTACATTATATTTGTTTTAATTTTAGTTTGTAATTATTGATGTATGTTTAACAACAAACTTAATTTGGCACAATATAAAATATTTATAAAATATTTGTTTTATTTTATTAATATAGTTTAAAATGAAATTTGTCCTTTTTGTGGACATTAATCACCCCATGTGCATGATTTTTTTAAACGCCTTTCGAAATTCTGGATTGAAAATGGTATAGATGACTGGATTGACGAAACTATTCATATAACCAAGCCAAGTAGTTAAAATGAAGGCGGTAACACCAGGTCGGCAATCTTTTTCCAATTTGGCACACATAGCATCCATAATATTACAGGTGAAGAAAGGAACCCAACAAAACAGAAAGACACCTGAAAAAAAATATATGATGTAATACAATTTTTAAATAGTTTTCAATTTTAAAAATTTAAATTCCTTTTATATTTCTGTTTATTCGCGTTTACTTTGCTAAATTTTATGAAGTTTCATAAGAAACCATTTATTAATTATTAATAAGTATTGGAAAAAGAATAAGACACTACTAGAAAAACTGGCCCATGTGATAACTACTGTCACTAAGTCCTTATTTCCTTTGGACTATAGCAAAGCATTTGACACACTCTGTGTGGTCGAGAATAAATTATGTATCAAATGTTGTGTATGTTGATGCCTGTATCTTGGGTAGTGAGCCGGAAATAGTATTTTGGGCCATCAACTTTCCAAAAGTATTACGATGTAGTCCTTCCAGGATAACATCGGGTTATATATCAGCTTCTATGAATAAAGAAGAGAGGTTTAACGAAATTGGGGATCAACTAGCACAATTCCATACAGATCTGTCAAGCCAAACCGCACTCTGGGACGAAGGCTAGCACAATAGCTTGAGCAGCGATAGTATCGTTTAGACTTATATTCCAGTCGGTTTAAATACTGTGAGACTTAATCGCATAAAGGCAATCATTCACATCGCGGTTAAGTTGCTTAAGAGCTTTGGAAGATTGTTTGGAAGAATAAAAAAAATTTCGATTTGCAATTGACTAAATTCGTTCGTTCTCATATTGTTCAGTTAATGCTTTCCACGCAAGTGCAAAGTTACCCTCCGTTTTGAGAAAAGCTATGCAACAATATGAATGGCTTTTTTTCTTGTCTTTGCGATAATATGGTAAAATTTCTGAACTGGGCTTGATCGAGTTTAATTAAGGAAACACTGCTGAAAACCTATCGCGCAATGAAGGCCACAACATTTTTCGTATGTTTCTAATCGGCCCCAAAATTAGATTTTTTTTATAATGAAAAGTGGCCCCAAACAAAATGAAAAAAGGCCAAAAAAATGTGTCACGCCAATGAAAAATAACCCCAAACAAAAAACCTGGCGCCTGCAGATAGAGGGTTGAAACTTTTTTATTCTGAGGAGCGGGCCACGCAGGTACTGTTGACATATACAACCTGACGAAAATCATGAGCGGTATCTGCCCCATGTGGAGTTGCGTGAAACTTACATCCTTTGATTCTGGGCAGCAACATTACCTGAGAAACCCGCTTAGGGGATTTTAACCCTCTCTCCGAAGGCGGCATGTGCTCGTTGTATGTGCTTTCTTCGCCTGCCTGAAGTTGCTTGAGCGGTACCTGTCGACTGCGGAAAGTTAGTTGAAATCATTTATTGACCGAATCCGTCTACCTTGCTTGCTTCGCAAAACTAACTTTAATTTTTTTATGTATATCTATTTTAGGGACTTAAATATCATTTATTTCACGCAAACCTATAATAAAAAAAATTGCCCATACAAAATGAGATATGGCCCCAAAAATATAAAAAAAGGCTACAGTCCGCTTTGGACGAACAGTATGATACCCTATCCCTATACTGCTGAAAATGTAATACTGGCAATTCCTCATTACAAATATAACGCCCTATGGCGAATAATTTATCTCTTGTACTTAACACTTATTATTTAAGTTTATATAAGTATTATTTAGTCTTGAAATATACCTCTTTGAATTCGGACTGGTTTTGTCTTTTGTCTTTGGAACCCAACATATACCCTATGAATGATAGCATTTTATTTCAATCTATTAAATTTAAAAATATATATATTTTTTTAAAAAATACCCCCAAAAAGTGGACGTGGCCAAAAACTTTATATGGGCAATATGTTGGACAAAATATTGGCTAAATATGTTAAAAATGAAACATTTTTTTTCGCTTTCTATGAAAATTTTCGAAGAAAATAGCATTTTCGTAAAAAACGCCCACAAAAAGTAGGCGTGGAAAAAAAATTTATATAACAAACTTATAAAGGAAGGCAGTGCCTACATATCTTCTGAAGTTTGTAACACTATATCTCTCTAACTTTAGCTTTAAAACAGTTTTTTCTAAATTGTGGGCGTGGCAGTGGGTGTATTCAAAAAATTTTTACACTTAACCATTTCGGAGCCCTAGGGAATATGTGGTTCAAATTTCAGCTTCCTAGCTTAATTTTAAAAGCCTAAAAATTGCATACGGACGGACGGACGGACATTGCTAGATAGTCTTAGGATTTGGTCCTGATCATAAATATTTATACTCTTATGGGTCTACGGCGAATATTACGGGGTGTTACAAACTATGTGTCAAAATTAATATACCCTTCGGATAGGGTATAAAAAATCATTATATGAAAAAAGATATTTAAAAAATATTATTTCGAAAATCGAAGTACGTACAAATCTTGTTCAACTTTCCGATTGAAAAATATAGTAATGCAGTATTCTGGGCCCTACGTTAAGTATTCAAAGTACAAAACTGACCAAAATCCTTGCAACTATTATTGAAAAAAATTAGTGATAAGTGATTTAAGAAATGGTATGGCGGGTACAGTTATTTAAAAATATGCAGCTAAACAGATTTAGAAACCGTGACATGTTACGTTGGTACCAACATTTCTATGCCATTGCAATTGTTTTAAGTTTAATGTTGTTTTATTTAATTTTTTTCCCGGCACACAATGTAAAGTGAGTACTTATATTTTGATGTATTACGAATTTCATCTTAATTTTGTAAATAGAATTTTTTCGAAATTTAGTATGACATAGTATAACACACTATCCATTAACATATTTGTAGTGCTCGGTCTGTACCATAATTTATTGCTGGTGTTTGTAAATACATATACCTAAATAAAACATATATTTGTTTCCATGTAATATTGCTTTACCATTATTTATGGAACACTAGATACTTTTGTCGTTCAAGTGGCTCCTTAGGATGGATTTCGCAGTAGAGTTTTCTGTTACTCCAATTTTCCAAGACCTTGTTGATAGTTTCGAGCTGTAGCTCACCAATTTGCTTGGATGATATTGACCTTATGTGCTTGAATCATTCCCGGATTGTTGGCATAACATCGGCCGGCTTTATATACGAACTTTGAAGCAAATCTATCGAACCCTTTCGCCATACGGTTCGCAGATAGACAGAACGAAGGACAGCATGGGGGGAACCACTTTTTTTGGGCTTCTCGATAGTCGTAATATCAGTTCGCATACTAAGCTTGAGGTTGAAATTTCCGCACTATCGCAATAACTTTCTCTTTACTATACATCTTTACCTTTTCTGACGAAGCCAAATAGTTAGGTCTCATCTTAGATAGGAAGCTCAGTTTGAATATATTTACAATAACTTGCAAAAAAACCGCTGGTAGAAAGTGGGGACTCCAACCCCGAATTACGCAACAAACTAAACAAGATCCAAGCATAAACGGAGCACTTGGCACCACTTCCTCAGCTGCATTGGACATTGTATTCCATTTAATACCTCTCGATATTTTTAGCAGACATATATGTAGCTGCTACCACAGCCATTCGCCTCAAATGGAACTGGAAACTCCGTAATTCTGAACACACTCCACTTAGGATCCCTCCAATAATTATATACCACACCATACCTCAACAGCAGTATGGTAAAAACTTCCTCAGATCCTTTTGGGAATCGATCCACTTCTACACAGACGGGTAAAAACCAATCATAGGGTGGGTGGAGGCGTCTTTTCAGACAGGCTAAATCTTAGTCTCACTTTCCGTCTTCCTAATCGTTTTAGTGTTTCCCAAGCAGAAATTATGGCGATTCGTCTTGGCTAAAGAATAACGTGGTAGCCGTAAAGGATATTCGAATCTTTTCGGACAGTCAGGCGGCCAACAAGTGTCTGGAATCAGTCTCTATGAACTCCTTCCTTGCACATACCCTGCTCTACCTCAGAAAAAAAATCTCTATCTAGAAGCTTGCTTGATCTAAACTTGACTGACCCAAAATGTCTCTCACGCTTTATGGTTCAACGAGTAGGCAGGAACTTAAATTACGTGTTATCACAAATGGACCTAACATAGGACCTCTATCCGACTTTCACTTCAACCTAATTTAGTATACTAATTAATACGAGAAAGGCAAACCTTTGGTAGTAATATAATACAAAACATTTTTAAGAACGGAATGAAATGTAAAATATAGTATTGGTCACGCTAACATGGAAACACAAATTTATTCATTTAGGATATTTTACTGCGTTTCTGTAATTTTAATATAATAAAAAAATAAAAAAAATTTAGGCTTACAAATCAAAATGTGTCAAGTTTTAAAAAGTTAACTAAGAAATCAACTTATTCTGGTAGCTCAAACTAGGTAGATTTTTCTGAGACTCAAAAGAATTTCTACTATACTTAGCACAATACTGTCTCAGCAATGATTATTTTCGAAAGAACAATTAAGGACTGCCGTTAAGAAATCGTTCGCTCACTTATTGAAGAAAAATGATTGTATGCAGCAATAACGGATTATAACTTTTTCGGGTGAATTGTAAAGGCTTAAAGTGGAAAAAGTGACTTTTTTAAAGCTCACATACACATTCTGCTGCTCCTCGTATTCAGAAACTGGACTAAGTATCTATTTTGACTTTTAAAATCTCTAAGTAAGAATAAACAAAAACAGGAAGAATTTGCCAACGAAAGAAAGAAACATTTGCATCCGGAGTCATCTAAGCTTAAGATCAGTAACTAGTGACTGCTTTTTTGTGTAAATGTATTAATTTTTTTCAAACTTTCCCAAAGTGTGCCACTTGGAAGTTAGAGGTATGTCTAACTTTCAAGAAAGTCACTTTGTGAAAAGTTGAGCGAAAAATACAAATTGCAAACGGTGTGGAAAGAGAAATAACATTTTCGTGTGTGTACTTCACTTTTTGCCGAATGTAGTTAAGCCTTTACTGTGTAACTTTTGAAAGTGAATGTATACAAATAGTTACAGTAATAACCAATTGTCCAACCCTAATTCATATCGGTTTAGAGATGATACTTATATAAAAGCACTAGTTGGCCCGTGCTCGCCTTTCTTCGCTTGCCTGCCACATTTTTGAAGTTGCTTTATGAAACCGTGAGAAAAACACCAATTCTGAAGATCCACACCCGCAATAAAGTGCCTGTCGCTGCGATTCGTTTTGTTTGTTGGCATAGCGAAACAAATTTTAACAGGAAATTGTAAGTGTTTAAAGTTAAAAACAGTTGTCTTTCTCCAATCGCTTACTCATGTTCGCTACAAATTTACTATACTTCGATGAAATGCATAATGAATGACACAAATCAAGTTCCCTGGCACTGAAATTTCAATTTTAATTTTTTCTCTAAAATCCTTATCCATGCGCGACTAAAATTTGCAAAAAGTTAGGTGGTGGAAGAGGTACATTTTCAAAGTGAAAGCAATTCATGTTCAGATTCAGTGTTATCCGAATTTGACTATCTATCATTCCAACTCAACTCATCTGTGCACACATCACACGCACCCATGTCCCTGCACTTCTGCAGCTGCACCATTTTTATAGTTTCATTTAAATAGAATTGTTTTCTTATGAGGCTTTGTATCAAGCAGACACACAAACCCATTCGATATCGGCATTCGACTCAATCAGAGAAATAATTCGCTCTTGCTTTTTTATTACCCACACTCACAGATAAGTAAACGTCAGAGAGTATTTTCGGCTCTCTCGCCCTCCCTTTTTTTCCTTCAAAATGGCGTAGAACTGTGTTTGTACAAGTTGAAATCAAATTGAGTCTGATCACGCACACAATTGCAGTACTGCAGCAAGGAATCCATTTTGGAAAAAGTGTCATGTAGATTTCATTAAGGTCAATCTGGCTTGAAACAGCATATTTCACACATATTCACAAATAGGAAATTTCTAAGCTTTTAGAGCATGTAGTAGTATAATTTTAATTAAATTAGGCACAAATTTAGCATAACACCATCAACTCCTACTTCTCACCTCCCCTTGGTGACTGCTGGGTGCCTAGTACCTCGACTGGAAATGAAGTAACCAACCCCTGTGGAAGGTCGTTGGGGGCAGCTGACGAGAAAGGGGGGGGGGGGAGGAGTGCCAGCTCACTAAGGCACTTCTCCTGTTTCCGGACGGCGGCGCACGAATTCTACGGCTGGATCAACGGCGGCGTCTACAGTTCCTGTTGGGTGGAGCAAGTGATCTCCTTATATGATCTGCTTCGACTTATTTGAAGCCCAGGTCTATAGGGATATCCAGCACTAAGCCAGGGTGTTGGAAAAGAGCAGGTGGCGGATGAGCCCTTGATGGGTCAAAGGCAGCACTCACATCCCCGAAGTGGGTTACTGGCACCGAAATTACCGGCCTACTGTCTTAGGGTCAAGAACTTAGGGACTGGCCCTCCAGGTTGGTGGTTCTTCCCGACCACGTAAAACACATCTAGTTATGGGAGAGACTATGGCAGCCTCGGATATATAAATATACCTCAAAGGCAAACTAGACCCGGAACGTTAACGGAAATGCGAGTGTGTATCTGGAATGTGCGGACACTCTACACTCCAGGCGCTACTCAAAAACTTGAGTCTGTCCTCTCGCGGTACAAGGCCGACATTACCGCGATCCAGGAAATACGATGGATAGGATCAGGTACTATGAAAAGACAAAATTGCGACATATATTACAGTTGTAACAAAAGATTGCACATGTTAGGATGCGGATTCGTCGTGGGAAATCGGCTTAGATCCAAAGTAATGGACTTCAAGCCGATAAGTGATCGCCTACCTGTGATCCGCATCAGAGCTACATTCCAAACTATTAGCCTGATATGTGCACACGCCCCTACCGACGAGGCTGAGGACCCCATCAAGGAGGAATTCTATGACCTCCTGGACGGAGCCTACGGAGCCTGTCCGGAGTATGATGTCAAAATCGTACTCGGGGACTTCAATGCTAAAGTCGGCAAGGAAAACATCTTTTCCTACCGACTAATTGACTTTGCAGCAGCTTGTAATACGTTAATAAGTAGCACTAGGTTTCCGCGACTAAGGATCCAGACAGCAACCTGGCGCTCTCCAGGCGGTCAAATCGATGCGAGTCACGCATCCAACATCTTAAACGTGCACACTTACCGAGGGGCAAACGTCGACTCTGACCTTTTTCTTGTTGCAGCTAGATACAGAGCTCGACTGTCCAACGAGAAGAAGCTGCGAACTGCCCAAAAGAAGAAATTCGCCTTAGCACATCTGGAGTCGCCAGAGCCTACAAAGAGCGCCTGAGTGAGAAACTCCCCACCGTGCATTCACCTACCACAGACGCCAACAACATCATCAAGGAGGTAGCCGAAACCACCCTAGGATACCAGCCACCCCAGAGCCCGTGGTATGACGATGTATGCGTATACCGGAAAAGTGACAGAAGACGCAGAGAACGAAACCTAGTCACCGACGCGCAGGGAATAGTAGATGTATTTAAGCAGACAAAATGTAGAGAGAGTGATGGGGCAAGAAGAGAACCGTCCAGACAATGAAGAACCAGTCCCTCCGCCCAGTATAAAAGAGGTTGGCTTAGCTATTAAAAAGCTAAAGAACAACGAGGCCGCCGGCTCCGATGGTCTACCAGTAGAGCTTTTCAAATACGGATGTGATGTTATGGTAGGGCGCATGCACCAAACCAGAACAAGTTTGGCTGGAGGAAAGCATGCCCGATGACTGGACAATCAACTCCATATGTCCCATCTACAAGAAAGGCGATCCTATGTCTTGCAAGAACTATTGAGGCATATCCCTGCTTATTGTCGCATATAAGATCCTATCCAACGTACTGTGTGAACGTCTCAAACCTTTCTGCAACACACTAATCGGCACGTACCAGTGTGGCTTCCGGCCCGGCAGATCAACTGTCGACCAAATCTTCACACTAAGGCAAATCCTGGAAATGGAATTCAAGTCGAGACACACCAAGACAAGGATCGACCGATGATATCAAGGACAAGACTAACTATATGCTATCAACAAACAAACAATAATCTGTCCACCGACTAGGACAAAATGTCACTGTTGATAGCAGCAACTTCGAGGTAGTTAAGGAGTTCATCTACCTCGGGGTAAACATCAACTCCACAAATGACATCTTAGTGGAGATCCGTCGAAGAATTTCCCTAGGAAACCGCTGCTACTTCGGTTTGGCAAAACAAATGGGTTCAAAACTCCTAACTCGAAGGACAAAGCGCATGCTCTACAGAACCCTTATCCTGCCAGTTTTGCTATACGGCGCCGAGTGCTGGACGATAAGCAGGAAAAAAAGAGTTAATCCTGGGATCCTTTGAAAGAAAAATCCTTCGACGGATATTTGGTCCTGTGTGCGAGGAAGGCGAATGGAGGAGAAGATACAACCGCGAACTCTATGAGCTGTACCAAGATGTGGATGTAGTCCGAAAAGCTAAAACTCGTCGACTGCATTGGCTCGGCCACATCGAGCGAATGGACAACAATGCTCCAGCCAAGAGGATCTTCGAATCCCAGCCCCCAGGTTCGAGACGACAAGGAAGACCGAACCTCCGTTTTAAAGACCAAGCCATCGAGGATGCCAGAGCGCTTGGTCTGGACAACTGGAAGCAGCGTGCTCGGGATCGCAGAGGGTGGAAGGCTGCCGTATCTCAGGCAGGGACTCTTCACGGGTCGGGAGCTCGTTAAGTAAGTAAATTCATCAAACAGAGCCAGCACTTATAGCCTGTATCAGCCTGTATCAGGAGTTGGAGGACGTATCTTCTTCGCCTGATGATAGAAACCAGCTAACCCACGAGCATCAACTAAACACCAACAAGGGAACAACAATTTTCAAGATTGCCGGCCGCATTGCCGGAAAATGTGGGCCCTGAACTCTTTTACAAGTTTTCCATACACAGTTCTTTTTGCACGCCTACTCACTTTTTAACAATAACGCAGGAAATGCAGCTGATATTTTCTTGTTACAAAACAAATTGTATGTAGCGTTTGCTTGCAAGTAAATCCCTTGAAATTACTTGAAACAAGCGCTTGGAGCTTATTACATCTTGGGTCATATAGTTACTTGAGAATTATATACCTTAAAAATTTAAAACATATTACAACATGTCAATTTTTTCAAAAAAATAAGTTCGCGAGGATATTTGGTTGAAAAAGTTATAAAGCACTAGGCTTTGGGCTATTTGGGCCCAAGGGTTATATACTTCTTCTTAAAACAAAGAGATTTTAACGGTATTAGACTTCGATTTAAAACAATTAAACAGACATAATCATCATATATGCAGTAAAATGCTTAAAGTCCTAGTACTAAACTCGTAATATATTATGAATATGTTTAAAGTTGTCATCATGTAAACTTGTACCCTACGATTAAGTTATATATTTCTTCTTAAAACAAAGAGTTTTTAACGGTATTATAATTCGATTTAAAATAATTAAACAGACATAATCATCACATATGCAGTAAAATAATTGAAGTCCTAGTACTTAACTCGCAATATATTGTGAATATGTTTAAAGTTGTCATCATGTAAACTTGTACCCCACGATTAGATTGACATTTCCTAAAAGATTTTGGAAAGTTTTGCGAGAAAAGAAATGATGTTAAATTACCACTACCACAACAAAATATTAAGTAAGGGTAACTTTTCAGAAATTTATTTAATGAGAATTTACTACAACGAAAAAAAAACAACAAACGGAGGAAGAAGTTCTCACCTAAGTGGGTAAAGTTAGTGTTGATGCTGGGGGATGGAACATTATTGATAATTTAGTGCTCTTATTTGGACTTGCTTACAATTTTGTTGGTGACTAATTGAGTTGAAAGTTGGCAATAAGAATTATCTCAAATTGGAATATTATTTCAAGTTCGCTTAAGTGATGCTCTTGCCTTTTTAATTTTTTTGTACGCACAAATTCGTGAAGTTAAAAGCGAAGTATAAAGTAACAGTACTATACAATCACTTATGTACAGACACACAGTACCTTGCCATGGTCTAATAACATGGAAAAAAAATTTTTTTTTCCAAAAGAAAAAATTGTCTAAAGATTTGAAGATGTTTATGAATATCCATCAAAAAGGAGTATGTGATTCCAACTTATGTACCAACTTTATGTTATAAAAAGCAGATAAAATTGAAATTTTAAATCAAATACAAAAATGTTATTTGACTTTCATATAAAAAGGAAACAAAGTTGTTGTTGCGATTTCAGAGCACTCCTTCTTGTTCTAAAAAAACCTTGTGTAGTAAATCCTTGAAAATTATTCTTATATAAAAACTGTCCAAATTATAAACCTGTTCCTGAGGAAATATATGAAATCGAAACAACTGTAGACACAATCCTGATTGTCGAATGCCCCTATGCATTTAGTATAAAGTCGCTATAGCAACTTTTAGGCTTTGGAAACATTTTTATATGGCAGAAATAGATGCGTCTTATGTTTCCATTCATCACATTTGAGAATGTTTAATGACAAACTGGAATTGATTTTGAGTCCTCAACATATTTTAACAGAAACAACAGTGATCTGACAGTGGAATGGCAGCATTCAGCTTTTGCTTTGAGCTTTAAAAGAGGATCTAACGGATTTAGTTTGTTTGGCTGCAACTTTTAAACTTTGGAAACCCTTTTATATGGCAAAAATCGATGCGTCTTATGTTTCCATTCATCACATTTGAGAAAGTTTAATGAAAACTGGAATTCATTTTGAGTCCTCAAAATATTTTAACAGAGACAATAGTCATCTGACAGTGTAATGGCAGCATTCAGCTTTTAGCTTTAAAAGATTTGGATCTAATCGGATTTCGTTTGTTTGGCTGGCACCCGGCCGCAATGAACACATTGAACGCTTTTAACATAATTGTTCGAAATAAAAAATTTATCAAAATCGTTAGAGCCGTTTTTTTCTTTGTTTACTTGTATTTATACCCTATCCTAAGGGTATATTCATTTTGAGACATAGTTTGTAACACCCATTAATATTCGTCGCAGACCCCTAAAAGTATATAAATTTATGATCAGGACCAAAACCTAAGTCTATTTAGCAACGCCCGTCCGTCCGTATTTGAGGCCTTTAAATTTATGCTAGGCAGCTGAAATTTGGAATATATATACTCCCTAGGGTTCCGAAATGGTAAGCGTTAAATTTTTTTAAATACGCCCACTGCCACGCCCACAATTTAGAATAAAACCGCTTTAAAGCTAAAGTTAGAGAGATAGAGTGTTACAACCCTTACACGATATGTAGGCACTGTCCTTCGTCATAAGTTTGTCATATAAATTTTTTTCGTTAGTTTTTTTACTAAAATGCTGTTTTCTTCGAAAATGGTCACATAAAGCGGAAAAATATGTTTACCAAAATATTTATCCAATATTTTTTCTAATTCTTTTTGGGGGCATTTTTAAAAAAACAAAATTTTTTACAATAAATATAACTTCTTCAGAAGTTTTGTCATATAAAGTTTTTTGCGGGAGTTGTTTTTCACTAAGATGTTGTTTTTTTCGAAAATGTTCATAGAAATGTATCGCCCACGTTCTGGCTATGCCGACGTTTTGGGTGCCTTTATCTTTTTATAAATTGTATGGAATGAAATAAAATGGTATCCATCATGTTCTTCACGCTATTTACAAGTCAGCTTACAAGTCAGCCAAAAAATGTACTGAGATCTAAAAAAGAACGCTAAGTTTGTATTGTAATTATTAAAAATTTCGCAAATATTATTTATATTTTTATACTTGGCAAGTTTTCCATTTTGAAGATATACAAATTATATTAGGTTTTTCACGTTTTTTTGCTTTATCATTTGAAATAACTGTACTAGCCATACCGATTTTTTGCCAAAAATCATATAAAAAAAATTTAATTACTTTTTTATAATGATAAGTTGAACAAATCTGCGTATCTACATTTTTTTTAATTTTATTGTTTATAACGATATAGCTGCCGGTTTGAGAAAATAAAATTATTTAAAACCTAGTGATTTAAATAAATTTGGAATGTGATCAAATGCTACAATTTTTTTGAGGCGATTTAAAAATTCACATGATGTAGATATTTTGTCATTCTAGGTATTTTTCTTAATTGCACTTTAGATTACTCCTATGTTATTCTGCATGGAATTGTGATTTGGAAACACACCTACACCAAATGTTCACAGTGTGTTGCAAAACGGCTCGTTCACACAGTACGTAGGATATGCAACGAAAAGTAACCTCGATAGTTCTTGCAAGACATAGTATCGCCTTTCTTGTAAATGGAGAATATGGAGCTGATAGTCCAGTCGTCGGGCATGGTTTATCACCCATACTTGATTGATAATTTGGTGCATGCGCCCTACCAAAGCATCAACACCATGTCTGCAGAGTTCCGCTGGCAGGCCATCAAATCCAGCAGACTTGTTGTTTTTTAGCTTTTGAATAGCCATAGCAACTAAACTGGGAGGCACAATTTCTTCAGATGATGCGGGGAGCCTGCGTATGCCCTTTTCTTTCTAAGCAAGGTTTTCTTCTCCTGGCTCGACACACTCCCCTCGCTGCTCTTGTTTTGCGTTGGAGCGCCTGTACATGTGCACCTTCTGCCAATATTTTCCAGTGGACGAGTGCCATCATACCACGTGCTCTTTGTCTCTGGTGGTTGGTAGCGGACGGTGGCCTCGGTTACTTCCTAGATGATGTTGCGATGCGGGTTTCACATGGTATTTGTATTTGTGGATGGTGAGCGGGATGAGTCTAGTCATTTTATGCATCGGTTTAACTACAATGTTAAGGATAATTTTTATATTGTACATTTTTATTATATTTATTCGAATGATAATCTTCTGGCGTTATAATTTAAATATGATTTTTCACATATGACCGCAACAGCTAGGTCGGACGTAGTTTAATCTGGAGGGCCAATTTTCAATGACTTTTTGCAACATTTGTGGCCGTAGATCCTCACAGAAAATAGTCAAGCGGCGTTAAATCGCACGATCTTGAAGGCCAATTCACGGGTTCATAGCGTGAAACTAGTTAGCCGTTATTATTATATTTGTTCAATTGATGAACGAAAAAGTCAGTAATCATGGCTTGATAGCGGTCACCATTGACTGTAACGTTCTGGCCAGCATCATTCTTAAAGAATACGGACCAATGATTCCACCAACCCATAAAGCACAACAAACAGTCAGTTTTTGTAAATGTTACAGTCTCTCAACATACACTTGAGGATTATCATCGCTCCAAATATAGCAGTTTTGTTTATTGACGTACAGAACTATGATTTTCAAAATAAATTTGCACTATTTGGAAGCGTTATTCAGCCGTCCGTCTATTCTTGTTGAAATGCCAAACCAGACTAAACATAAGTCACTTGACAGCTGACAAAATGACCGCAAGTTGAAAAGTTTGCCAACAGCCTTTAGTTTAACTACGCCTTTAGATTTAAAGTCTTGCAAAACGTCGTCTTTGCAGCACGAAGAATGAAGTTCTCTGGCCACTACTCAGTGTGGCCTTACTGACTTATTTTAGTAGTGTACCATAGTTTTTGAGAAACCGCGTGTTAACTGTCGCGGTCACGAACATTGATTTTCCACGGATTTCTGTTCAAAGATGTTACTTTGAATGTGAACTTTAAGATTTCCTTAAGAATTTTATAAAGCTTGCCGTAGTCCGTTATTCCGATAACGTTCATTGGCGGCGGAAGGTAAACATTATCTAAAAGGTTTTTTTCGTGCGTTTTCGTTGCATTTTCATTGCTTAAAGACTTTTTACGATTTTCTTTAACCACTACAATTTCTGGTGAGGAACCGGCTTTACGTTTTATGTTTGGTCTCCGCTCAGTCGAATCAATTTCGTGCGCTAACTCGTGCGAACTTAGCGTTTTACCTTCATAGTGCTTTTGCGTCAAGGATTCTTTTAGTGCCTTATTCGCGACTAACTCAGATTCCAGCTCATTGTAGAGCAGCTCGATTTTATAAATCTTTGGACGGATGTAATTATTCTCTCCACGTAGCTTTTACTTTTCGTTGAATCCCGGGGTACGCGCGGAAAATCTTTGGGCATCGTGGGACTTATTTTGGAAATAATGATAAAATCATGATGTGTATGTGGCAATCCACTGATGATCCCAACCAAAACATCTGGGTAAAACGCCTTTGAAACTATAGGTCGCAAAAATTTTGTATTGATATAATACTACTGTTTCAAATAATACATAATGTATCAACTAGTAACAGTTGATGACGAGTATTAAAATATTTTTTTTTTAAGTCTTAGTCAGACCCTGGGCAAACGCTTCCACAGTCATTGTCTTCGAAGTGAAGATTTCGTGGGCGGTCATAATTCACACTTGATATACTCGGCTAGAAACCGAGAAGAAAAGTGCGTATGGATTAGATATGTATGTGGCAATCCGCTGATGATTCCAACCAGCACATCTGGGTGAAACGCCTTTGAAACTACAAGTCGCAAAAATCATGTATTGATAAAATTAATACTTAATAGATATAATAAAACTTATCCAGATGAACTCAACAACTAGTTTTTAAAATGCAGTTCCTTACTACATTCACCAAATAATCACACAACTTTTAACAATCGCGATATGTGCAAACAGTTTGAATTTTAAGAAGAGACTGAAGAGAAACTTGAAAACAAAATAAATGTAGAATTAATTGGAAGAAAGAATGGAATATTTTTATACCCTATCCTAAGAGTATATTCATTTTGACACATAGTTTGTAATACCCCTTAATATTCGTCGTAGACCAATAAAAGTATATATGTTTATTATCAGGACGAAATCCTAAGACTATTTAGCAATGTCCCTCCGTCTGTCCGTACGCAATTTTTAGGCCTTTCAAATTAAGCTAGAAAGCTGAAATGTTAACCCTAGGGCTCCGAAATGGTTGAGTTTAAAATTTTTTTGAATACGCCGCCTGCTTTCCCCCCCAATTTAGAAAAAAACAGTTAAAGAGATAACGTTAGAAAGATAGAGTATTACAACCTTCACAAGATATGTAGGCCCTGCCTTCCTTTATAAGTTTGTTATATAAAGTTCTTTGCCACGCCTGCTTTTTGTGGGCGTTTTTCACTAAAATGCTGTTTTCATCGAATATTTTCATAGAAACCGAAAAAATTTGTTTAACAATATTTCTAATAAACTTCAAACAAAACAAGGGCTTTGTTTACAAAACGACGGTATAAATTCTTCCCGAATAATACACCTGCGTGAAAGTCTAACTCATGACAATCAACAAATCCTACATGCTGCACTGAAGCTGAAAAAATGTAAACAATTAACATCTGTATATACCGCACGTGGGGTGGTACATGTCAAACGTAATCTGGTCGAAACTGCAGTAATGGTTGAAATAATTGAGGATCTTGACAGCATTGCCAGCTTGAACGATGTAAATTAGAATAACTAAACTTCCTTTTTTAAATAAATCTTCATAGTTTTTAATTTTTGCTATATTTTCTTTTTAAATTTCTGAATTATCTTACTTTATATTTATCTATATAATTTTTCGTTTTTCTTATATTTTTTATTTAAACTTCCTTATTTTATCTTTCCTCCTTTTTGTAAAAATATTGTTGTGCTAACTGTCTATCTTTTTCTCGTGTGGATAAAATATTAAATTTTTTTTCAAATGGCGTTTTGTTTGAATGCGATGGTAAACATTTTCAGAGCACAACATTCCGGCCTACATGTATGCCATATTAATGCTCAAAGTCTGCTACCAAAAATTGATGAGTTTCGTGATCTGTTCGAAAAATCTTCGGTTGATGTAGTTTGTGTGTCGGAAACGTGGCTTAGGAACAGCTTTAATGATGTTATGTGTTCCCTTACTGGATATCGGGTTTTCCGTTGTGACAGGGTTGGGCGCGTCGGTGGCGGAGTTGCAATTTATGTAAGGGATGGTATTTCGCGCAGGAATACGTGTTTGTTGAACTGATCAATGGTGGTTCTAGAATTCTTGTTGAAACCGCGTACCGACCTAAAAAACATATAAGGTTGTTCCCATTTTTAGCTGAAATAGAAAATATCTCTAGCACATACTCTGACATTATCCTGTGTGGAGAACTTAATAGCAATCTGCTGTCCGATAACTCCCTTGCTATAGAAGCTATAGGGTTCACTTAACCTCTTCCCTGTCAACATTTCTAATCCTACACATTTTTCTGAGCAATCTTCTTCTTTGTTGGATTTGTTTCTAGTCAGTCCCATAACCAAAGTTCTGTTCTATGAACAGCTATCGGCACCAGCTTTCTCTAGACATGATCTTATTTGTCTGACCTTCGACTTTAATACTTTCCCCTCGGTTCGTACTGTCGAATACAGGGATTTTATGAATATCAACTATCCCTCTCTTAGTGAAAATGTTAGAAGCGTAGACTGGAGTACTGTGTACGGTTTCTCTTCTCCCAATGATCAAATCCAATTCATAACCTCCAACATTAAACAACTGTATAATCATCTACATGTTCCTCTAAGAAAAATAATATTTTACCTCACAGTGCACCATGGCTGCCTAGTCAAATCCGTTCACTAGCAGCGTGATTTTGCATATAATCGTTTGAAACTCTACCGTTTGGTAGAACACCGACGGAATTAATGCTTACTTCCTAACAAAGTTGTTCTTGAGATTCATGCAGCAAAGGCGCGATTGTATTCCAATTGACTCAATGTGTCACTTGGCATTAAAACTGTATGGCAAAACTTGCGCAACATTGGCTTGGGTAAACCGAAATGTCCTCGTCTAGATGGTATTAACCCAATCATAAGTTTTTATCCTCTCCCGCCAATAACAACATTCATTATTTACCTCAAACATCTGACAATCCATCCTTCTCTGCTCGTTGTTCTATTTTTTTGTTTTACAGCTGTAAACTCCGTTAATGTACTCGAAAGTATACTTAGCATCAAATCGAAGGCAGGGGAACTTGATGACATACATCCAACGTTTTTAAAAATTGTTTTACCAATAATCCTTCCATACCTAACTCATGAATTTAATTCCATTTTGACTACAAGCTTGTTTTCCTCCCAGTGGAAATCCGCCAAAGTTATCCATGTTCGCAAAACTTCCAAGAGAGACGAGTTCAGACCGATCTCCATCCTTCCTTTTTTATCTAAGGTTTTAGAAAAGATTTTACAAAAGCAAATCAACCATCATCATTGTATGTATAACCTTCTGCCTCCAAGGCTTTCGCCGGAAGCACAGCTGCATCAATGCAGTCATTGACGTTTCTGAAGGTATACGGTACACAAACATCAACTCCACAAACCTTAGTGGAGATCTGTCGAAGAATTACCCTAGGAAATACTTCGGTTTGGCAAAACGAATGGGTTCAAAACTCCTGACTCGAAGGAAAAAGTGCATGATCTACAGAAGCCTTATCCTCCCAGTTCTGCTATACTGCGCCGAATGCTGGACGATAAGCAAGAAAGGAGAGTTAATACTGGGATCCTTTGAAAGAAAAATCCTTCGACGGATATTTGGTCCTGTGTGCGAGGAAGGCGAATGGAGGAGAAGATACAACCGCGAACTCTATGAGATTTGGATGTAGTACAAAAAGCCAAGAAACGTCGACTTCATTGGCTCGGCCACAGCGAGCAAATGAACAACAACGCTCCAGCCAAGAGGATCTTCGAATCCCAGCCCCGGTTCGAAACGACAAGGAAGACCGAACCTCCGTTTCAAAGACTAAGCCATCGCGGATGCCAGAGCGCTTGGTCTGGACAACTGGAAGCAGCTTGCCCGGGATATCAGAGGATGCTAGTCTGCCGTGTCTCAGGCAGGGACTCTTCACGGGTCGGGAGACCGGTAAGTAAGTACGTTTATATATAAATATAAGCGTGAAAATTGTATCTGCCGTCGCATACTTCTCTCTTAATCAAGCTTGGAATTCATGCAGTATGCGTTCTTCTACGAACGGTAGAAGAGGATGAAAACACTTAATTGTCCCAATTGCAGTCGTCGTTGATTTAAATTCCAACCATGAAACGAGAACCATAAGAACTTTCAGTGTAGGAACAACAAGAATTGCTTTGGTAGAACATCCACTAAAAATTAAACTCACCGGCATAAAATGAGTCAGACAGTATTAAACTGAATGTGATGAAACAAGATACTTTAATAAATATCACTCAATTATGACACTCAATAATAAATGTATACGAGTATTGAATAATAATTTCTATTATTTTGATTGAACACTCGTTAAAAGGAAAATAAAGAGCAAGACAACTCGCGAAAAATATGAAAACCACGAAACAAGTCAATGGAGTTTGAACGCAACAAAAGTTGAATTTAGGTAGAATAATGTTAAAGAATAAATAAGATTATAAAGAGCGAGCCAAAATGAATAACATAATACTGAGCTAGCGCACTTTAGAAGTTGATATTTAAGAAAGAGCAAAACAAGTATATGTAGTTCTGCAAAAAATGCGTTCCAAAGGTATTCATTACTTTGGCTGCATTCACTCTTACAATCCATCTGAATCTATCTTTCTCTATTGGAACTATGTAAACTCAATAGAGGATTATGGGGATTTCTGATTGCATTGAAATTGAATGGAGACAAGACACGTATCTGTCATTGAATCATTGATTGAAATGACCGATTCATTTTTTCACCAATGATTCGATCATTAAATTTGAACGATTAACACTTAGCTAACTTTTCTTGTTTTACATGAAATCACATACACATATTTACAACCATAAATGCATAACCACGACAACAAAAACTCACAATTTATAAGCATTTTACAAACACGTTTCATCTTATTATGAGCCTCTACCTAATTCTTCTAATAAGAATCGGGCACACCCTTATCATGTAAAACTACAGCTTAAGACACCACCAACGAAAAAAATGCGGAAATGTTAAGCAAAAAATTCCTACATTCATACAATTTCGTGTAACATAGGACTTATTTGCTTTACAAATGGCACTAAGGTCTTTATCCTACGGGTATATTAGTTTTGACACATAGTTTGTTACACCCCTTATTATTCGTCGTAGACCGATAAAAGTATATATACATATGATCAAGACCAAAACCTAAGACTATTTTGCAATGTCCGTACGTCACTTCCGACACAACTTTGCAGAATTTTTGAAAGCTCTTACCTCAAAACATAACTTTTGGCGCTGAGAACAGTCTTGCTTAACACCGCTTACGAAATGAGTACAACTTTTGGTGTATGTTCTGCGATTACAGCAAGATTGATACTAACTCACCATATTACTAGTTATTTCATCTTGTACACGAACCTCATCTAATCGTTTTCATCACCCACATTATCCACCGAGCTCTTCGACGCGCACCTCAAATCATCGCTTGCATCTACATTATCGGCTGAGCGTTTTTGGTTGTTGTTCTAACTACGTGCGGAGTTACCATATCTCCATTTAATAATTAGTATTTACATTTGTAAAAAAAAACACGAACAATATTAGCGTCTCGTGCGGAATTGACACTTGACACTGCTCATGGAAAATGCATAGGCTTAAAAGGAAAGGATGTAGACAAACTTGTTACTACTCCTGGCCTATGTTTTTATTGTGAGAAACATCGAAATATCTCACGAGATGTCCTTCACTGGAAATTGATTGAATTACAAAAATATTTTAAAAGTATTGCAAAATTATTCTCGGAGGTGCAGGATGTTTTTAACTTTGGTTCTGAGAATACAAATAGGATGGTGTAAAGTTTAACAATTATTGATAAAGCCTTACAACAACAGTTGCCTCAATATAATGAACAAATCGTTAATTTAATTTTTAATCTGTATTGCCAATGATCAATATTAAGGGATCTTAAAATATCACTCCCCAGCAGCGAAGCAATGATCTCTTAGATCGTCCTAATACTGAGGCTCAAATACTTCAACCTAAAAGGATTTTTCGATCTAAATCATCCACACCAGCTGTCATACCTACCTAGTGTGTAAATATCATTGGACAATTCCGCTTTTGTTTTACCATCCGGATCATCGTCGTCATATTTTGCAATCATCGGCAACGACACGCCCTCCTTAAGGAAGCGTTTAACCAACCTGCTGCTAATGATACACCCGTGGTAGTTTCAACATTAGGAGTTGCAAATCGTGAAAGTTCATTTAAAGTTGTGCCTCCACCATTTTCTGTATTCTTAACACGGTTACAGTACGGTACTTAACCAAAGGATATTTTAGAATACATAATAAACAATGGCCTTGACACCGATGCTATCAGATATCATAGCCTTACACTTGATAACCTGCCAGACCGAGTATCGGCCTTATTTAAGCTTATTGCCCCCTTTCGACATTGGAAAAGTTTTAGGTAACCCTAAATTTTGGCCATGAATATGATTGTTAAGGAGTTTACAAATCGCCCTAGCAACTATAACAGAAAGCCAAAAAACTTACCGCCGCCACCACCATCTTCATCAGCCACGGAACACCCATCTCCACTTTACTAACAATTATCATCATCATCATCATCATCCTCATCGTCATCCTCATCATCACCATCATCATCATCACCATCATCCTCACCATCATCATCAACGCATTTTACAACTTTTTCGTCATTCTCACCATTATTTCAACAGCAACCATTATCAATATTAACATCAACATCCCTTAATACTGAAGATCATTATCAATCAATATCAAATTCGTCCACTTCAAATGACTTTTAAATGTATTATCAAAATACTGGGGGAAGACGCACTAAATTGCAACAAATTCTTCTCTTCTCTTCATCTTCGCAATACGATATAATCGCTCTAACAGAAACTTATCTTTATGCTAACCACCTCGACGGCGAAATGTTTAATGATAATCAGTATGCTGTTTTTCGCAAAGATCGGAACTATGATTTACTTGATTGCGCTCTACATTTAATTGCACTAAAGTTGATTTTACGTTACCAGCTGATACTCTCGATGTTTTAAATATCAAAGTAGATTGTATTAATGAAATTTTTCTTATTGTGTCTTACATTCCACCAAGTAGTTCATTTGCAGTTCTATACTAAAAAGCCGTAATGATAATCAAAAAGTAATTATTGTAGGTGATTTTATTTTACCAAATATTAAATGGATTTATAATTCTGATGAGAAAATACTTTTTCTTTTTAACGTTATATTTAATCATGATTGTGAAGTTGTCGATACCCTTGCACAGTTTGACCTTAAACATCATTGATCGTTGATATGGATTTGTGCGTGGGGATTTAGAGCTCTATGGTTTCTCTTTTTCCTGACACAATTCATCATATCGCTTTCAGTTTGCATTTATAATTTTTTAAGTAATTTTCACCTGCAACTCCTGATTATAACTTCATATATAATTTCGCGAAGACAAATTTCGATTTAGTTAATAATTACCTTAATGGTACGGATTGGAAAGCATTATTTGTGAATGTAAATTTTAATGAGTGCTACGAATCATTTTTAAGATTTGTGCATGATGAAATTACTCTATACACACCTAAAACAAAATTAAAAACTGTTTCAAAACCGGTGTGGTTTAATAAACGAATAATCAATCTTAATAATAAAACAAATAAGATTTATAATGTAACAATGACCGTGATCCTTACAAACAATATCGAATATTGCAAAAGGACTTCGATACTCTGAATAAATTCCTCTACAATCAGTACCTACTTATTATTTGTTGAGCGTGATTTAAAATCTAATAGCAAACGTTTTTGGAAATTTATAAACGCTAAAAAGCAATCAAATGGCATTCCTAATTTAATGCGTCATGATGGCACATCATCTTCTGATCTTTTAGCTGTTTGCTAAACATTTCCAATCGGTTTATTTAGATAACTCTCCAAATATACCTCTTAATAATCAACTAATAAACTCTGATAGTAATTTGAGCATTGGTAGCTTAAAGCTTTCAACTTCAGAAATTGAGGAAGCTTTACATAAATTTAAGTATCATCGACTAGATGTGGATGGAATTGCCCCTATTATTTTACAGAGGTGTGCGAAAGTATTTGCAGTACCTCTAAAATTAGTTTTTAATCGTTCCCTTGAAAAGGGTAAGTTCTTAAATAGGTGGAAGCGTTCCATAATCACACCAATTTATAAATCGGGTAGTAGGCAGGAAGTTTCTAACTATCGTCCTATTTGTAAGATTACTACAATTCCTAAACTGTTTGAAAAACTGATCTATGTAAGATTATCCCAAATTCTAAAAAGCACAAGCCGCAAGGAAGCCAGGCCCCCTTTTGTTTTATTGTTTATCAATGATATCCCCAACGTATTTTTAAATTCCAAGTTTCTTATGTTTGCGGACGACCTTAAAGTTTTTCGGTGTATAAAAACTCAACATGACTGCATGTTATTGCAGGATAATCTCGAAATTTTATCGAAATGGTGTTTGATAAACTCTTTACACCTTAACCAAAGTTTAACGTTTTGCCGTAATCGTCCACCTATTAATTTCTTATATAAGATAAATTGTACTTTTCTTTTAAATGTTACATTTAAAAAAGAACTGGGGGTAATTTTCGATAACAAACTTGATTTTGTAAAACATGTTGACTTTTTAGTCGCCAAAGGTAATTCAATGTTGGGATTTGTCTTGCGCAACTCAAAGGAATTCAATGATCCGCACACTTTAAAATGTCTGTTTTTTGCGTTTGTTAGATCAGCTCTTGAATATTACACTACAATTTGGAAATCTTTGTATGACGTTCACACTTTCTGAATTTAGAGAATACAAAAACGATATAGATATGCCTTCCTATGGAGCAAGGTGCAAATTATTTGGAATCTTGTATTAGCTAATCATAATGATTGTTCCGATATATTGGGCTTTATTGACATCAATGTGCCTCCGAGAACGCTTAGAAACAGATTGTGTTTTAACATTCCGTACCACAGAACAAAATTATAAAAAAAAGAACAAATTATGTTGCCAATGAACCATTGTATAGGTTCTTAAAAGTAACCAATACTGTTTGCGATATGATCGATTTTAGTCTGAGTAGACTTTCATTTAAAAATAATTTGCTTTTAATTTTAAGTAATCTTTAATGGTGGCTATGTTGAATAGATATATTTTTGTTTTTAATTATTATAGATAGCTTTTTTATTATTATGAAGTAATCACTAAAGTATAACTTTGTTAAAAAAAAAAAAAACTAAACTAAACTGTAAAGTGTCATATCAAGATATGTACATAAACCGGCCAGTTACGCGAGAAAAGTATTGACTCTGTGAACGATTGATATATGATGATATGATATGTGATTGCAATAGCCAATACATTATTGTGATCGCGTCAAAAAGATCAAATCAATTAAGATTGATACAGCTCTACAACTCAGTTCATCCTTTAAGTTAACAGTTAAGTGATCTACCATTCAATTATGTAGTGTCCCCTACAATTAATATTGCCACCATCTGAAAAGAAAGCAGGAAAATCCTTCATCCTCAACAATTTGCATGGATATAGCACTCTTTTGCTTGACATTTTTTCTACCCTATCCTAAGGGTATATTAATTTTGACACATAGTTTGTAACACCCCTTAATATTCGTCGTAGACCCATAAAAGTATAAATATTTATGATCAGGACCAAATCCTAAGACTATCTAACAATGTCCGTCCGTCCGTCCGTACGCTATTTTTAGGCCTTTAAAATTAAGCTAGGAAGCTGAAATTTGGACAACATATTCCCTAGGGCTCCGAAATGGTTAAGTGTAAAATTTTTTCGAATACGCCCTCTGCCACGCCCACAATTTAGAAAAAACCGTTTTAAAGCTAAAGTTAGAGAGATAGAGTGTTGCATCTTTCACAAGATATGTAGGCACTGCCCCCCTTTATAAGTTTTTCATATAAAGTTTTTTGCCACGCCTACCTTTTGTGCGCGTTTTTTACTAAAATGCTGTTTTCTTCGAAAATTTTCATAGAAAGCGAAAAAAAATGTTTAACAAGATATTTACCCTATATTTTTTCCAACATATCGCCTATACAAAGTTTTTGGCCATGCCCACTTTTTGGGGGCGTTTTTCCAAAAAAATTTTTTTTTTTTTAATTAATAGAATGAAATAAAATCTTCTTAATGGGGCATATAGGGATATGGATACATATAGGGATATGGATAGGGTATCGTACTGTTCGCCCCCAGCGGACTATAGCCTTTCTTTGGGGCATATAGGGATATGGATAGGGTATCGTACTGTTCGGCCCCAGCGGACTTTAGCCTTTCCTTATGTTTTCGTTGATGTTTCAAGCTGTGTTTTTTTATGATATGGGTGTACAAATCATTATGTGCTTCTATTCTTATTTGAAGAATTAGGCAGATGCTTAAAATAGGATGTTCTTAGTATCTTATTTCTAAGATTGTGCGTTTTCGTGCGTAGCTATATGCATCTGGTTGTATGTACGTATGCAATTCTGTACGCGTTTAAGTTCTCTTAGCGCAGATGCTTAGAATAGGATTACACGTGTTCGTAGTATATTTTTTCTAAGATTGTGCATTTTTGTGCGTAGTTATATGCATCTGGTTGTATTTACGTATGCAATTCTGTATGCGTTCAAGTTCTCCTTGCTTTTACTGCAAATATATGAAAATGTGGATATACGACATTTTTCGTACCACATTGTAAGGCAAAAAAGTCCTATATGCACTGATTTGGCATGAAAAGCCTTAGACTTATTGTAATCATATCTATGTAGGGTAAGTGTACCAGTACCCGGCGAGGCACTAGTATCCGGCCACTTTGCATTAAATGCTTAATAATAACAAAACAAAATATTTTATTCAAAGGAAAAATTCTAGGCTCTAATTTTGGGCCTATAAAAAGCGGTGGCTGTTTTAAACGTTATACCAACCGCCATAAAAATGCACAATTTACGAACCTCGGTAAAATATCAAAAAGTTTGTTTTATAGTTTGCAAAAATGAGTGGATGGACTCAGAAATTTTAGAATAATTTGTTGGGGAATGCATATTTTTAGAGATACTTTTTTCAATAGCTTTTTTTGACAGATCACGTTGGAGTCGTGTCATGCTGTCATGTTATTTTTGTTTAGTATTGTTTGGCATTTCGTAATGGAAAGACTTACGCGTGAACAACGTTTTCAAATTGTTCAACTTTATTATGAAAATTCACGTTCTGTGAGGAATGTGTTTCGTGCACTTCGCTCAACTTATGGTCAACATAATCGGCCTACTGAGCGTACTATTCGCAACACCATCACCCATTTTGAGACCCAGCATTCATTATTGGATAATATTCGACCGAATAGACCACGTCCAGCACGCTGTGGAGAAAATATAGCGGCCGTAGCTGAGAGTGTACACGAAGACCGTAGAGAGTCGATTCGGCGCCGTTCGCAGCAACTCGGACTGACGTATGGAACGACTTGGCACATTTTACGTCAAGATCTTAAATTGAAAGCGTACAAAATACAGCTTGTGCAACAACTGAAGCCGCTCGACCTTCCCAAGCGACATCGCTTCGCTCTATGAGCTCTTGAAAAGTTCCAAGAAGATCCGACGTTTTCGAGGCAAATTTTGTTCATATTTCTTTAAAAATTATGCCGGTGCGAACGTAACAGTCAATGGCGACCGTTATCGTGCCATGATAACCGACTATTTGATGCCTGAAATTGAAGCTCGTGATCTCGGCGACATTTGGTTTCAGCAAGACAGCGCCACTTCCCACACATCGCATCAATCAGTGGACTTATTGAGAGAACATTTCGGTGAGCACATAATTTCACGTTTTGGGCCGGTCGATTGGCCACCAAGATCGTGTGATATCACACCGTTAGACTTTTTCCTGTGGGGATATGTAAAGTCAAAAGCTTATGCCGACAAACCCGCTTCGATTCAGGCCTTGGAGGAAAACATCACGCGTGTCATTCGCCAGTTACCAGTCGAAATGCTCGAACGAGTGATCGAAAATTGGACTCAACGGATGGACCATCTGCGACGTAACAACGGCCAACATTTGATAGACATAATCTTCAAAAAATAAATGCCAAAGAATGTTCTTTCAAATGATAATAAACATTCTTCATTAAATTTGAATTTTCTGTGTTTTTATACCCTATCCTAAGGGTATATTAATTTTGACACATAGTTTGTAACACCCCTTAATATTCGCCGTAGACCCATAAAAGTATATATATTTATGATCAGGACCAAATCCTAAGACTATCTAGCAATGTCCGTCCGTCCGTCCGTCCGTACGCAATTTTTAGGCCTTTAAAATTAAGCTAGGAAGCTGAAATTTGGACTACATATTCCCTAGGGCTCCGAAATGGTTAAGTGTAACACTTTTTTGAATACGCCCACTGCCACGCCCACAATTTAGAAAAAACCGTTTTAAAGCTAAAGTTAGAGAGATAGAGTGTTACAACCTTCACAAGATATGTAGGCACTGCCCTCCTTTATAAGTTTGTCATATAAAGTTTTTTGCCACGCCTACTTTTTGTGGGCGTTTTTTACTAAAATGCTGTTTTCTTCGAAAATTTTCATAGAAAGCGAAAAAAAATGTTTAACAAGATATTTACCCTATATTTTTTCCAACATATCGCCTATACAAAGTTTTTGGCCATGCCCACTTTTTGGGGGCGTTTTTCCAAAAAAATTTTTTTTTTTTTAATTAATAGAATGAAATAAAATCTTCTTAATGGGGCATATAGGGATATGGATACATATAGGGATATGGATAGGGTATCGTACTGTTCGCCCCCAGCGGACTATAGCCTTTCTTTGGGGCATATAGGGATATGGATAGGGTATCGTACTGTTCGGCCCCAGCGGACTTTAGCCTTTCCTTATGTTTTCGTTGATGTTTCAAGCTGTGTTTTTTTATGATATGGGTGTACAAATCATTATGTGCTTCTATTCTTATTTGAAGAATTAGGCAGATGCTTAAAATAGGATGTTCTTAGTATCTTATTTCTAAGATTGTGCGTTTTCGTGCGTAGCTATATGCATCTGGTTGTATGTACGTATGCAATTCTGTACGCGTTTAAGTTCTCTTAGCGCAGATGCTTAGAATAGGATTACACGTGTTCGTAGTATATTTTTTCTAAGATTGTGCATTTTTGTGCGTAGTTATATGCATCTGGTTGTATTTACGTATGCAATTCTGTATGCGTTCAAGTTCTCCTTGCTTTTACTGCAAATATATGAAAATGTGGATATACGACATTTTTCGTACCACATTGTAAGGCAAAAAAGTCCTATATGCACTGATTTGGCATGAAAAGCCTTAGACTTATTGTAATCATATCTATGTAGGGTAAGTGTACCAGTACCCGGCGAGGCACTAGTATCCGGCCACTTTGCATTAAATGCTTAATAATAACAAAACAAAATATTTTATTCAAAGGAAAAATTCTAGGCTCTAATTTTGGGCCTATAAAAAGCGGTGGCTGTTTTAAACGTTATACCAACCGCCATAAAAATGCACAATTTACGAACCTCGGTAAAATATCAAAAAGTTTGTTTTATAGTTTGCAAAAATGAGTGGATGGACTCAGAAATTTTAGAATAATTTGTTGGGGAATGCATATTTTTAGAGATACTTTTTTCAATAGCTTTTTTTGACAGATCACGTTGGAGTCGTGTCATGCTGTCATGTTATTTTTGTTTAGTATTGTTTGGCATTTCGTAATGGAAAGACTTACGCGTGAACAACGTTTTCAAATTGTTCAACTTTATTATGAAAATTCACGTTCTGTGAGGAATGTGTTTCGTGCACTTCGCTCAACTTATGGTCAACATAATCGGCCTACTGAGCGTACTATTCGCAACACCATCACCCATTTTGAGACCCAGCATTCATTATTGGATAATATTCGACCGAATAGACCACGTCCAGCACGCTGTGGAGAAAATATAGCGGCCGTAGCTGAGAGTGTACACGAAGACCGTAGAGAGTCGATTCGGCGCCGTTCGCAGCAACTCGGACTGACGTATGGAACGACTTGGCACATTTTACGTCAAGATCTTAAATTGAAAGCGTACAAAATACAGCTTGTGCAACAACTGAAGCCGCTCGACCTTCCCAAGCGACATCGCTTCGCTCTATGAGCTCTTGAAAAGTTCCAAGAAGATCCGACGTTTTCGAGGCAAATTTTGTTCATATTTCTTTAAAAATTATGCCGGTGCGAACGTAACAGTCAATGGCGACCGTTATCGTGCCATGATAACCGACTATTTGATGCCTGAAATTGAAGCTCGTGATCTCGGCGACATTTGGTTTCAGCAAGACAGCGCCACTTCCCACACATCGCATCAATCAGTGGACTTATTGAGAGAACATTTCGGTGAGCACATAATTTCACGTTTTGGGCCGGTCGATTGGCCACCAAGATCGTGTGATATCACACCGTTAGACTTTTTCCTGTGGGGATATGTAAAGTCAAAAGCTTATGCCGACAAACCCGCTTCGATTCAGGCCTTGGAGGAAAACATCACGCGTGTCATTCGCCAGTTACCAGTCGAAATGCTCGAACGAGTGATCGAAAATTGGACTCAACGGATGGACCATCTGCGACGTAACAACGGCCAACATTTGATAGACATAATCTTCAAAAAATAAATGCCAATGAATGTTCTTTCAAATGATAATAAACATTCTTCATTAAATTTGAATTTTCTGTGTTTTTATACCCTATCCTAAGGGTATATTAATTTTGACACATAGTTTGTAACACCCCTTAATATTCGCCGTAGACCCATAAAAGTATATATATTTATGATCAGGACCAAATCCTAAGACTATCTAGCAATGTCCGTCCGTCCGTCCGTCCGTACGCAATTTTTAGGCCTTTAAAATTAAGCTAGGAAGCTGAAATTTGGACTACATATTCCCTAGGGCTCCGAAATGGTTAAGTGTAACACTTTTTTGAATACGCCCACTGCCACGCCCACAATTTAGAAAAAACCGTTTTAAAGCTAAAGTTAGAGAGATAGAGTGTTACAACCTTCACAAGATATGTAGGCACTGCCCTCCTTTATAAGTTTGTCATATAAAGTTTTTTGCCACGCCTACTTTTTGTGGGCGTTTTTGACTAAAATGCTGTTTTCTTCGAAAACTTTCACAGAAAGCGAAAAAAATTGTTTAACAAAATATTTACCCAATATTTTTTCCAACATATCGCCCATATAAAGTTTTTGGCCACGCCCTCTTTTTAGGGGCGTTTCTTTTCAAAAAAACTTTTAATAAATGCTATCCATCATCTTCTTAATGCTTTTTTCTTTGGGGCATATAGGGATATGGATAGGGTATCATACTGTTCGCCTCAAGCGGACTGTAGCCTTTCCTTATGTTTTTCTTTAAAAAAGTTGCGAACCTCGAAATGGATCACCCTTTATATATTATTTATAGAATGCTCTTATTAATCATAATTTGAATTTCCTTTTATATATCAATATTTTAAGGCCGCTGGCTATTAGAACCCATTTTTTGTGTGGTGTATAAGTTTCCGTCCAGAGTGGCCGAATACTAGAAACACGTTTAAAATTGAATTTTCAGTACCCGGCCCCAAAACATATTTGGTCTAAATTAATATATTTATTATAGAAAGCAATGAAACAACTAACGAAAATAGCTTACAGTTATTATACTTGTACTTACGTTACTTACTCGTGTTTACAGTTATAACAGTTTAAACTGTACTGGTTTAAAGTTGACCGGTGCAAATCGATATTTTTCAATAAATGAATAATAACTGGAAGTGCATATAAAAACAATCATGCAAACCTTTTTCTTTTGAACTTAATATGCCAAAGTTTTAAGAATAAAAAGATAGTTTGAGCATCTGTGTTTTATTGGCCTGCTGCAAAGTTGGGAAAATTGGTAGGTGGCCGGGTACTGGTACACTTACCCTACCTATGTGTAAAAATTTGATGAAACATAAAAAGTTAAATTACTCAAAACTATAAAAATAGATGACTTTCTTCTTTATCACAACAGTATAGTTTACCGCATTTAAATGGTCTCCATTTTTTTTTAAAGCGAAAATATTGTAGCTTTTTTAAAACTGGGTGAAATGTTTTCGCTTTCAAATAGTCGATTTAACTCTAGGCTTGTGAAAATTGGGTGGTAAACATTTTGTACAATTCGAAAGGATACAAATCTACTCCTGGGGCTTTCTTATATGTATAGTGTGGAGATGTCTGATATTACCGGGATCCAGGAGATACGATAGATCAATGAAAGGAAAAAATTTCAATATATTACTGCTGTATTGACTAGGGTCAAAAACTGGGTCTTCCCGACCACTTCAAAAACATTGGGGAGACTATGGCAGCTTCGGGTATTAATTAACCTCAAAGAAACCGGAACGGAACGGAAATGGAAATCAAAACTCCAGATGCAACTCAAAAACTTGAGTCTGTCCTCTCGCGGTATAAGGCCGATATTACCGGGATCCAGGAGATACGATGGATTATTGAAAAGAAAAATTGCGATACATATTATAGCTGCACAAAAAGGTTGCATGTGTTAGGATGTGGATTCGTCGTGGGAAGTCGGCTCAGGTCAACAGTCATTGAACTCAAGCCAATAAGTGTTCGCCTGGCTGTGATCCGCATCAGAGCTACCTTCCAAAACATAAGCCTAATATGTGCACACGCCCCTACCGACGAGGCTGAGGACCCTCGAGGAATTTTATGAACTCCTTCTATGGAGTCTACAGAGTACGATGCCAAAATTGTCCTCGGGGAGTTCAATGCTAAAGTCGGAAAGGAAAATATTTGTGGCGGATTAGGTGGTAAGCACAGCCTCCACGAAACGACAACAGATACCGACTATATGATTTTATAGCAGCCATATTGATCAGTAACACTAGGTTTCCACGGCTCAGGATCCACACAGCAACCTGTCTGATAAGGTCGAACCATCAACCAAATCGACCATGCGCTAATCGATGCGAGGCCCGCAACATTCTGAACTCTTCGCTAAAAAATATAAATCGTGCCAATGTAGCTATTTGCTACTTTAAAAGTGCGGATGTCACTTTAAAATACCTCTTTAAGTGACAGAAAACATCTAAATGTGACAAATCCCAAATTAAACAGAAGAATTGTTGTAACCACTCAGATTTCTGTAAAATTTTAACAGAAAAAAATTTGTAGGAAAAGAAGATCCCTTAAGGAAAGGCCCAAATCATGAGAGATGAGGTATACAAAATTTAGTAAAAGACAAGACGTTTAAATTAAAGAAAGAGCGAAGCAAAAGAAAATTATAAAGAGGTTATGGTCAGATGTGACTGACCTCGGGTGATCGGTAAGAGTAAATTTGTTTGTCACCGTGTCTTCGTCTATACCCAACCTATGCTGGTAATAATATTGGGTAGCCTCTAAATATCCATGTTACGCCTTGCTCCCCTTTTACACCACGTATCGCCAAAAACTCAATAATAAAATCATTTCATCAGGTAAAATAATTATTTAAAATTCAAACATTGAAAATATGTACAAAGTTTATTTACGAAGGGGAATTTAGGAAGAGACACAAAAACTTATCGTTGTAAGAGCAACTAAGAAGATGAACAAAAGAAATCTAACTAACTTCGATTTCGTAATTACGGATATTATGATTAGGATGCTTATCATCTTTAAAGATCTTAGTATGTATGTCTATAGAAGTAAGTAGGAATATATATAAAATAGATTAAAGGTATGTATGACAAATTTTTATAAAATTTAAAAATAGATTGTATTATTTAATTGAAACATAATATTAATAGCAAATTTAGGGAATTAATCAATTATATTACTCTTAAGTTAGGTGTCATAAGAAAATACAAATTTAAGTATGGACTTACGTAGTTCCTTGGATGTATTTGTGGTTATGTAATTGTGATGTTTGATGTTCTTGTATACAGCTGACTCCTCATGTGCGCACAATCGGTGGTCTGGTATTGGTTCCGTGTTGATTATGAGTAAAGATTAAGGTATGTAGATATGTATGTTTGTATGTTCTTATTATGACACATTATAGGAGAAAACAAATATAATCAAAAAAACACAATTAATTCTAGATCTAATTCTACACTAAAATAACTTAATAATATTTAAAATTTTCCAAAATGATAGTAGGTCCCACGCATCGATTGATGATCATTGTTATACATGATCGTTTGCTGGATCCGAGTATGCTGAATTATGCGAATTGCATTTATTCTAGCCAAATCGTAATATTTTCACAATTTTTGCGGATTCGACTGATAGACAGTTGTAAGCGAGGTGATTGGGTTCGATTTCATCGGCAATTCGATCAGGAGAAACAAGTAACTGATGCCTAGGTTGTTCGAGGTATTTTTGGCCAATAATGCTTTGTGTCAATGTTTCTTTGTACAAAGATCACTATATCATTAAATCACTATCTGACCTATTCCCTATGACCTCGTGGATGGTCACCAAAAGCAATTTAACACAACAACAAGGAGGTTGCTGGACAAATTTGTGCCTCCAAGTGTGGATGGATGGACCGAATTTAAGATAGGTTGTACCTATGTGTGCTTTGATGCCACATGCGTGTTTTTCAGAACTTCGACTCTGAATACAAAACCCTCTATAGGAATACCTTTTACTGTATCATCAAATTGAATACCCCAACGATCCAACCCGAAACGTCGGTTTCTGGGTCTGTCGAATTGCTCTTGATTAAAAGTATTTCTTATATAAGAGTTTGAATTATTGCACTATTTGTATGGTCGTATGGCCCGAAATGAACATCGGGTGGAGTAAAATGTCTGTTGGCTGTTTTATCTATTTGCACTATTTGTGTAGTTGTTAATTCGATTTCGATGACTAAATTTAGAATTAATTGGTTTAGGCGGAAGATTATCATCATCACTTGGTGGCTGTGGAATATTCAGCTGCAGCACGTTGTGTAAGCGGAATGCTTTGAATAAGCATATTTTGCATACTTTTTTGCACTTTAATTGAATTCGGCAAATCTTTTAGCAGTGATCTTTGCATGTCAGCTAAACTAGAATCGACCACACTCTTGATGTGCGAGTGGAGATCAAGATGACCAACAGAAGATGTGGTAAATTCGCAGAAGATTCGTTGCACCTTCAGTGTTATGTGAATTGACATTACGATGTTTCGTTAGGGATTCGCGGAAGAAGAAGTGTTAATGGTTGCCGTTACTGAATTAGTCTTATCAATTGCGTGAATGCTTTTTGTTGGTATTATAGCAACAGATGTCACTAAACTCTCAAATATAGTTTGATTAAATAGTCTAATGTAGTACTTGTGTTTGGACTAATGTTGCTGTTCACTTGCTCAAGGTTAAGAGAACTTTTTGTTTACATTTGAACTCTTTCCCTATTTCGGCGGAGAGTGTTGTACCGGTCTTAAATTGGAATGGGACACATTGATGGGTGTGTCACCACTGCATCGTCGATTGCGAAGTTTGCATACTGTGCTGCCTATTAGTGTCGAAAACTATGTTTCGCCTCACTTTAGGAATAGCTCTGTTGTTGTCTTTTCCACTCATGCTTAAAATTAGTTGTACCAGATTAGGAGATGTAAGAGATTAGAAATAAATATAGAAAAAAAAATTATATTATTAAGATAATTTGATTAATTCTCTATATATGAACATTACAGTATTTATAATGAATAATTATATTATGAAATATTATATTTATGAAGATATATAAGCAAATGTGTAATCTGGCGATATTGTAGTGATTAAAGTGAACGTAAATGAAATGTTTTAGGCGTAACATAATTTCAGAAGATTATTGAAATATAGGAATTGGATAGGCACAATGCATCAGGATGTTATCATGTTTTGCGCATAGTGATTAGCGATACGTCATCTTTCTATGGCAACTTATGCGCGATTTAAATGATCTCTATGCATGAGGAGTCAAAGATGAACTTCCGTTCTCATGCTTTTATCACGATATGTCGACACTTGAAGAATATAATATCCCTGTGCAACTAGTTTCCGAATCTAAGTTCCTTAAAACAGGACTCCAAGGGTATAAAAATAAAAGGTACTGACGTATATGATTGACGTGTACTTAGTGTTAACTAGATGTTAGTATTTTTTGTGTGGAGCTTATAACGAGTATCCGCAAGGTTACTCGCTAATGCAACATAAAAGACGGTGAAAGCTGTTGTAGTATTGATTTTATAAAAGTGCCTTCGAACATTTCAACTCTTTCCCTGTTTCGGCGGAGAGTGTTGTACCGGTCTACTTAAATTGGAATCTGACAATATTTCCATCGACGGCCCCACGTTGGGGTGCGCCAATTGTTTCGTAGAGGTCGGGAGTGAGGGTATAGTTGACCCGTGTAGCAGATGGTGGCACGCCTGCGGAAGGCGGGCAAAGGCTCGACGAATGGGGGGGTTCTTCCTGCTACATAAAGTGCTACCTTAAAAGTGCGGATGTCGCTTTAAAGTACCTCTTTAAGTGACAGAAAACATCTAACTGTGCCAAATCCGAAATTAAACAGAAGAATTGTTGTAACCACTCAGATTTCTGTAAAATGTTAAAAAGAAAGAAATTTGTAAGAAAAGAAGATCCCTTAATGAATGGCCCAGATCATGACAGATGAAGTATACTAAATTTTGTAAAAGACAAGAAGTTTAATTTAAAGATAGAGCGAAGAAAAAAATTATAGAAAGGTTATGGTCAGATGTGATTGACCTCCGGTGATCGGTAAGAGTAAATTTGTTTATCACCGTGTCTTCGTCTATACCCACCCTATGCTGGTAATAATATTGGGTAGCCTCTAAATATCCATGTTACGCCTTGTTCCCCTTTTACACCACGTATCGCCAAAAACTCAATAATAAAATCATTTCATCAGGTAAAATAATTATTTAAAATTCAAACATTGAAAATATGTACAAAGTTTATTTACGAAGGGGAATTTAGGAAGAGACACAAAAACTTATCGTTGTAAGAGCAACTAAGAAGATGAACAAAAGAAATCTCACTAACTTCGATTTCGTAATTACGGATATTATGATTAGGATGCTTATCATCTTTAAAGATCTTAGTATGTATGTCTATAGAAGTAAGTAGGAATATATATAAAATAGATTAAAGGTATGTATGACAAATTTTCATAATTTCTATAGGTAGATTGTATTATTTAATTGAAACATAATATTAATAGCAAATTTAGGGAATTAATCAATTATATTACTCTTAAGTTAGGTGTCATAAGAAAATACAAATTTAAGTATGGACTTACGTAGTTCCTTGGATGTATTTGTGGTTATGTAATTGTGATGTTTGATGTTCTTGTATACAGCTGACTCCTCATGTGCGCACAATCGGTGGTCTGGTATTGGTTCCGTGTTGATTATGAGTAAAGATTAAGGTATGTAGATATGTATGTTTGTATGTTCTTATTATGACACATTATAGGAGAAAACAAATATAATCAAAAAAACACAATTAATTCTAGATCTAATTCTACACTAAAATAACTTAATAATATTTAAAATTTTCCAAAATGATAGTAGGTCCCACGCATCGATTGACGATCATTGTTATACATGATCGTTTGCTGGATCCGAGTATGCTGAATTATGCGAATTGCATTTATTCTAGCCAAATCGTAATATTTTCACAATTTTTGCGGATTCGACTGATAGACAGTTGTAAGCGAGGTGATTGGGTTCGATTTCATCGGCAATTCGATCAGGAGAAACAAGTAACTGATGCCTAGGTTGTTCGAGGTATTTTTGTACTGGTTCAGCACATGGATGTTAACCACCGAATATTTCTGCCAGTTTCCACACCGGAGAAGTTGTACTGGTATCCCACAGAGTGTAATTCTTGATAGCAGTGGGCCAATAATGCTTTGCGTCAATGTTTCTTTGTACAAAGATCACTATATCATTAAATATCTGGATCAGTTAGTATCCGGGGTCGTAATTTCACTATCTGACCTATTCCCTATGACCTCGTGGATGGTCACCAAAAGCAATTTAACACAACAACAAGGAGGTTGCTGGACAAATTTGTGCCTCCAAGTGTGGTGGATGGACCCAATTTAAGATAGGTTGTGCCCCTGTGTGCTTTGATGCCACATGCGGGTTTCCTTTATAAACGATAGGTACATATCAGAGATTTTTTTCTAATTCCCGCAAAGATTATAATGACTTACCTTCTCGAGTGATGATTAAATATTCGCTTTTAAATAATAATGTTTTCTATTATTTTATTTCTTCTCAATGAGTGGCAGAATTTTAACCTTTTTTCTACGATCTCACTTTACCACTTTTCACAAATAAAAAGAACGAGCGCGTGTGCACAAAGCTTTTATACAGATGTAGGTACATTTAATGTAGTGGATAACTCTCCAAATAATGGCCGCGAAGAGCTTTATACTTTTTTTTTTATTTATTGTGTTGCTCTCGTTTCCTGCGGCAATGCGACATCTGCGTTATGATAAAATATGGTGTCAGTTACTTTTTAACATGGTGGTAGTCCCAAAATAAGAATAATAAAATTAGTAGACATTTGAGTGACAAGTGTTACGCTACACTACTACAGACGCCAAGAACCAGTGGTACCAGTATCGCGACATCATCAAAGAGGTAGCCGAAACCACCATAGGACACCAGCCATGCGTGTCCATATGATGATGAATGCGTGAACCGAAAAAAGGTGACACAACATACGCACATAAAAACGCTGCAGCGGGAAACAAGGGCAGCAAAGGAAGAATATCGAGCCAGGAGAAGAGTGGAGAAGAAGGTTCTGCGAACGAAGAACATAGAGTACGCAGTTTCCTAACTCAAAGAGATCAAAGAGTCTTGCGCTCGAAACAACATTCGCAGGTTTAATAAAAAAGCCAAGCAACTGACTCCTGGTTTTAAAACGCAGGGTCTTCGAAAAGACGATGGCAACCTAGTTACCGAAGCGCAAGGAATAGCAGATGTACTTTAGCACCATTTGTAGCAGCTGCTAAACGGGAAATATGTAGAGAAAGTGATGGTGCAATCAACGAAGAACCAGTCCCGGCACCCAGTATAGAGGAGGTTGACTAAGAGACTGAGAAATCTTTCATCATAAACTCTCATCTGAACTCTTGCAAACATGAATCGGATTTTGGCAAGGAGATGCGTTGTCGTGTGATCAGTCAGTTCAGGCTAGCTGCTGGGATATGCAGATGACATAGACATCATCGGACGCTCCCAACGAGCCGTGGTGGAGATATTCTCGGCTATTGAAGAACAGGCGAAACTAGTTGGCCTTGAAGTGAATGAGGACAAGACAAAAAATATATTACATCAACAAACAAATAATCATCTATCAACCGACTAGGACATAATGTCACTTTTGATAGCAGCAACTTCGAGGTAGTTAAGGATTTCATCCACCTCGGTTATGGTTGGCCCTTTAGATTCAGCAGCTTTTCAACCACATATATTACAATCAAACACATACATACATCTCATAAATACGCACTTTAATTTTAATGCGATTTCCATACTAGTTCTAACCAAAATCACACTTCGGTTTCCAAAGAACATGTATTACACGTATATGCCCTACCTTCAAGCCGATTCAAGCCGTGGACATATGTCAAACGTGTTGGTAGTAGTGAGAACAGGAACAGTACTCCCAAAAAAAGGTAGAACAGCACTGACAGCAGGTGGACCAGTACTTGACAGCAGTTGGAACAGTTCCAATTTGGCGGATTGGTGAATGGAAATCGACATAAGTAAACATGTCTATGAACAAGAAGCGTAATTTCATTCTGAAATTCTTTATTGCATTAGGTAGATGTGTCTTGCTAATGAAATACGGTTATAAAACAGGTAATTTTTTTCATAAGGAAATACATAGGTACGTGTGAATACATAGGTACGTACTATATAAAATGTACCTCATTTAATGCAAGAATAATAAAACTCGTATAAAACCACTAAAAACTTACCCAGAACAATGGCAAGAGTTTTGGTCGCTTTGCGCTCCTTTTTTGCAGATGACTTTTCTCGTTTCTTTTTCGAAGCTTTGTGCACTTTGTATATAGTGAATCTGTGGAAAAGATTAATAAAAAGTCAGTGAAGAAATTTCAATTATATGTTTCTATTATTAAATCTGTACCTAGACGCCTGCGAATTTTTTTTATCTTTTCGCGAAGAGTTTTTCGATGTCGCCGATAACGTTGAATCATTACGCGCTAAAGTAATGGCTTCCTGGACACCGTAGCGAACGAATGACAATGGTTTCATTGCCACACTAAAAATTAAGAGCACACAAAATTCAATTAGCAGTTAGAAAATAGATCATTCATCTCCATTCTCCATCCTATACTATGACAACTATCAACATTCATCAAGTTTGCTGTAATATGTACGTACATTAGAAAATAAAACTCTTTGAATAACAAAACTCAGATTACAAGGGAAGTAAAGCAATATACTGTGCTGCAAGCCTTTTTGAATCTATGAATGTCAGGTACAACTTTTTGAGCCTTTCATTTGTTTTAACGGAATGAGAAATAAAGTGCACGAATAGGTCATACAAAAGTTTTTCGATGTGTTCATAAAATGTGAGTTTTTTCCAATATAACAACGGACAAATTTGTTCTATTGCGTTTATTCGTTTTAGAAGGCATTGCAATTTTTAAAATACTAACATTCCATATTTTTAGAATCTTTGGCCCACAGAAGGTATCAAAAATAAAAAAAAGAACAAACCCGTAAGAGCAACTTTTGAGAAAATTGGTATCATACGTTTGTCAACAGATGTACAGTCATATATACCGACCAACACAATTGGGCAGAAATCATTTGTAACCAACAATTTGTGGATTTAGTGGTTGTTGACCGACAATATATTATTTTTGGAAATAAGTTACTTTTTAGTTAAAGTGCACAACTGATTGTAATTATTTGTAAAATATCAGTTGCGGATCAAAACTAAAAGAAGTATAGTTTTAATTATATTTCTTCGATTGAATACTAACAAACTATTTATTTGGGTTTCTTTTTAAAATTTTGTGGGCATGGATGGGAAAGGAAAATAAATGAAAAGTTATGTAAAGATGGAGATGCATTTTTCGAGTAGCAGAGGAAATATTTGCAAAATGTTTCTGTTGGCAGAAATGATTTTAATAGAGCAGTCGTCGAGGCTTTAATAAAATAATTTTTTTTTTTTAATTAGAATCACCCAGCTATTTTTCTGGGTCTAGGTTTTTAGCCGAGAAGGCTCGTTACGACTCTTAATCACTTTATTAACAAAATATCATTGGACCATTTGAAATATAGTACGATCAATTGATATTTCCTGCCAAGAAGTTCTTAATAAAATCTTACACCTCAGGAGCTTAAAAAAGTCCATCTTCCAAACTAAACCTAATATACATAAATATTCGCAAATCGCAGTTTCAATCGCAACTAAATGTATCGACTATAAGGTGTTATGCATTTGCAAAACCCACTTTTTATACTTTCTTTAGTTGTAATGACATACCTAATTCACAGCATATTTTTTTTCTGATAAATGTTGATGGCTTTCAAAGATTTCCGGAGTCCGTTCTCACCTTAGTGCAGGTTCTCGTTTTGGTGAACCATCTAGGCCATTACGCTTGCTGGCCATACTGGATCGTTTCAAACTCTCACTTGGTATTGGACTCTCTGGTGGGGTGTTTCCATTTGTGCCTGCAAGGACATCGTCAACGTTTGATGGTGCATAACCAGAATCATGATTACCATTTGGGTCAGCCACAACTAATTGCGGTTGGGTGGTGATCTGAGCGACGACACTTTAGTTGTTACCAAAATCGTTAACAGGATTTGTAATTTAATATGAAGAAATTTAAATTGATCGATTGCGATGATAACGAATGGAGTGAGCAGTAAAAAAGAAACAGAAAGGGAGTATTTGATGAGCATTTAATGTGTAATTGTCTATGTTACGTTTCGACTTATATTTGGAAGGACAAAACGGGGAGAACTAAATTAATTTAATTCAATTTGAATATATCAGACATTATACGCTTTAACAAAAAAAGGATTTCATGAATTATTTTCAATTTTTAATATATATATAAAAAATTATCCATTAAGTATGCTTGTAGCTGAAGCTACATAGCAGATATTAGCTTTTTCATTTAAAAAGTTTTCATACTAAGCATTCAAGAAATTATTAATAAGGCAACAGTAATCTATGGAAATGAAAATACCTAACTATTGTAGCTCTTTTGTGTTCAATAAGTTATTTTTCTAAATACATCTGTATAGTTATAGTAAAGATAAAAAAGGAATTCCTGTACCAGTTTTGAGGAAGTTGGCGTGGTTACTTATGTGTAGCGGTTTATCAGTGACTCTTGAAAGCAATGGCGATATGCTCATTGGTGCACCTATGATCAACCAGGAATGTGTGGTTGAACTCATATCTATTAATCGCATTAAGAGGAAAAGCTTTCCTAAGTGTTGAAAGAAATATCAAGGCATTTCCCTGCTTAATATCGCATATATAAGAAAAAACGCTGTAATGGTACGTTGTAATACACATTTCAATATACACCATGTTAGGACTTAATGTTTAATACTTTGGAGGACGAGGAGGAGGAGTTATAGAGGATTTAAGTAAAGTCCTACTTTGTTGTTTCCTGACCTGACCCACATTAATGCAAATAGCTCCATTATTAGTTGGACCTGAAACTTAATTTCACAAGAAATTATGTTTCTTATAACTACGTTTTAATTGCAATTTTCCTACTCAGGCAAATTTGTAACTTTCATGTAGCTTTTCTCAATTAAATTTGTAATTTATACACAGTTTTATATATACAGTTTGTTTAATAATAAAAAAAAAAATATTTTAACAAGTTTTTAGAGAAACTCGTAGGTTTTATGATCATTTTGAAAACCCAAACGAAACAGTAGTACAATTTAATGATAATATCGCAATAATTTCGACTATTATTATTAGGTTCATATAATATTTAAGTAAACAAAATGATATACATATCTATTTTTAATTTTCTTAGGGAAAGTAGTCTCCAAGTCAAAAATTAGCATAGGTTTATTCCGATATCGACATAAATTAAGCGCATTTTTAAAGTACGATAGTACTCCTTAAATCCTCGGTAGCTGGTGTTAAAATTGGAAATAGACCCATTTTCAGGAATGTTTTTTTTTTAATATCTCTACAAATCGTATTCCAGAGCATTGAAAATTATGTCGGCAACACTCTGTGTTCGTGTTCAATCGGTTAAGCGAATTAAGTTAAGAGAATACATTCAGCAATTATATGTTAGACACAACTTTAGGCATATGCCCATAAAGGCTGGATCTAATGAATATTATCTGAAAAGCCAACTTTTGAAGCATTCTCAATAACATATTACGACGTTGCCATTAGCCAAAATTTAGTCTGATCGCTGAACACGATTTTTCGATAAAAAATCATTTCGGCTTCAATTTTTGCACAGGCTGAATTTTGTAAGTCTTCAAACCGGTAAACAATAAGCCGAATAACGGTCGGTTACATGATCGATTTTGGGTGGTTTAATATGATGCAAGTGCTCTATAAGTTTCATTTGAGTAGTCAAAATCTAGTGTTGGCTTTGGAAGATCGTTGGTCTCTTGAATTCGGTTCCTTCCAATCTGTTCCTCTAAGGAAGTCCTATTTTGCTGATTTCCTTATTTGCACTTCAGCGTCCGTTAATAAAACTGATCAGAGACGTCATAAACACTTGGCATAAGACAAGCAATATCATTGAAAAAAATGGTATACCCGACACCAGTAATTTCAACTCATTGCGGTATGTACTCTTAACCGTTTACACGTTTACCTTTAGAGGTTTTACACGTTTACCTTTCCACAATATTCTTAAAACTTTGGTAGAATTCCACCACTTTGTCTAATTTTTCAGCCAAGTTAGTTTTGTAGATACTTCAGATTTTTGCAGATTGGTTAAGAAAATGAATAGATATGTTATTTCACAAAAAAGTCTTGTATGTAGTGATGAGGTTATATTCATTGTGACACATAGTTTGTAAAGTATATATATTTATGATCAGGATCAAATTCTAAGACTATTTAGCTTTTGTCCTTAGTCCGTCTGTCCCCAATTTTTAGGACTTCAAATTAAAGCTGGGAAGCTACTTCCTAAGGTCCTGAAATGGTAGAGCGTAAAATTTTGATATGCCTACTGCCACGCCCACAATTAATAAAAAACTGTTTTAAGCCTAAAGTTAATGGAATAAAGCACTAAGCCCTTCACAAAACATGTAGACCCAGACTTCCTTACCAAATTTTTCGTACAAAGTTTTTTACCACGCCTTCCTTTTTATACCCTATCCTAAGGGTTTATTAATTTAGACACATAGTTTGTAACACCCCTTAATATTCGTCGTAGACCCATGAAAGTACATATATTCATGATCAGGACCAAATCCTAAGACTGTCTAGCAATGTCCGTCCGTGCGTCCGTCCGTCCGTCCGTACGCAATTTTTAGGCCTTTAAAATTAAGCTTAGAAGCTGAAATTTTGACCACATATTCCCTAGGGCTCCGAAATGGTAAAGTGTAAAATTTTTTTGAACACTGCCACGCCCACAATTTCAAAAAAAAACCGTTTTAAAGTTAAAGTTAGAGAGATACAGTGTTACAACCTTCACAAGATAAAAATTTCCCTCCTTAATAAGTTTGTCATATAAAGTTCTTTGCCACGCCTACTTTTTGTGGGCGTTTTTTAAAAAAAACAATTTTTTTTAATAAAAGAATGAAATTAAATGCTATCCATAATCTTCTTAATGCTTTTTTCTTTGGGGCATATAGGGATATGGATAGGGTATCATACTGTTCGCCCCAAGCGGACTGTAGCCTTTCTTTATATTTTTAATTGTATTTTTAATGTTTAAAATATGATAATGTTATCAGAAAAAATTTAAGTCCGATGCATTTATCGAACACAATAACATTAAAAGAACTGGCTGCAACTAGTTCGTACATTTTGAAACGCAGCAAATAATGCAACTTTGTGTATATTAGTTATACTGTAGTCAACGGAAATCAACATAATTATTTCTTCGCAGATGCCCCTCTCAATTCTCTACAAAAGTTCGAAAGCTTGTCGCAATTTTAAAATTTCAAAACCAAAAACATAATAAACCTTTCTCTTTCTCTATTTTTATTAAAAATAAGATTCCAATTTTAGAGCAATCAAACTCGGTATTGGTTAATTTTATGAAATGAGACATTAGTAACGTCGTAATTTGAATTGGGAGCCATTTTGATTTGTTGCTCCCAAAATATGTGGCTCCATGTTGGTGACATCTTCTTCAATATCGTTTTTCCAGACATGCAAGATCTATGGTATTTTGTGGCTACCGCGAGATTTTATAATGCCACAGTTAAAATTCCCAAAACGGGAATTCAGAATCTAAATCGTAGCCGATAGATTTCTAACTGGTTACATAAATATTATTTATTAACATGGTCCACCACAGTTTAGCTTCCATTAGCCCATAAAAGTTATCAAATTTAAATTATTTTTGTGTAGAAATATAAACTTACTTTCCGGTCTCTTCAACCACAGTCGCCAGCATGAATTCCGTTGATTTGTCGTTAACGATAACATGGCAGTCATCAATATCTGGTGATATGGCGTTTTCATCCTCTTCTTCATTGGACCCTGATGCTGTATTCGTTGCTGGTTCATCGGGCATTATGCGACTCGCACTTTTACTGCTGTCCAGCGCCGTTTCAGCTAATCGCCTCGTTTGGGCGATGTTTTCTATCACACTACCGCAGGTTATCTCAGATAAATGCGGTTTACGGGCGGCTCTTTGCTTTCTTGCTCTGCTGCGTAATGCCTATAAACACATATATTAGTGATTTAGATTTTACAAATTCCAAAGTGGGAATACTCACCTTAAATATATTCCAATAGAGAAAAACCATTATAATGCAAGGTATATAAAAACTGCTCAACGATGAGTACATTATGAAATCAGTGTTGTAAAATAAACATAAATCAGGATCACGATTTGGAGTATTATTTAATCCTAAAACGATGGGCGAACCTATTGCCGCTGATATCGCCCAGACTAGAAGTATCGTTAGGCAAACCCGTCGACTATTTTTATGCTTAGCATATTTAATTGGTTGCGTTACAGCAATGTACCTAAAATAAAAATTTCAAACATATCACATTTCTGTATTGAAATAATATGGATGTGTTTTTGTTTTTCAATTAAGGGACACAACTAACATTTCTACAGGGCAGGACTTTCTAAGAGTTTTTGTAAAGCTTCTATCGAAGACAACCCTTATACCAAAGTCTTGAGTTACTTGATTAAGGACCTTCGAAAAATTGCATGAAACTTTAAAGCGAAAATAAATTCAGGAATTTGTTAGATGTAGTTATCTAAAGAAGAAGAAGTTGATTTGATTATATAAATATTTTTATTCAATTTTTTTTTGGATAAAACTTCGAAGTGTCATTAAATGAAACTGAGTTATCTATACGGAATGTATGTTTTTTGGCTTTCATAACTTCGCACCGAAAGAAAAAAAAAGAAAATAATATTTCATTAAATACCCTATCCTAAGGGTATATTCATTCTGACACATTTGTAACACCTCTTAATATTCGTGGTAGAACCATAAAAGTATAAGTGGCATTTTTGATCAGGACCAAATCCTAAGACTATTTAGCAATGTCCGTCCGTACGCAATTTTTAGGTCTTTAAAATTAAACAAGGAAGCTTAAATTTTAACCGTTTTAAAGCTAAAGTTAAAGAGATAGAGTGTTACAATCTTCACAAGATATGTAGGCACTGCCCTCCTTTATAAGTTTGTCATATAAAGTTTTCTGCCACGCCTACTTTTTGTGTGTGGTATTCACTAAAATGCTGTTTTCTTCGAAAATTTTCATAGGAAGCGAAGAAAAATGTTTAACAAGATATTTAGCCAATATAGTCCATACAAAGTTTTTGGCCACGCCCACTTTTTGGGGGCGTTTTTCCAAAAAATATTTTTGTTTGTTCCTATTTTTGGAGGACATGTTTATTTATTTTTTTATTTAAAGTAAAATAGTGAATATTGTTTTACGAAAATATTGAAGTAACAATGTTCACTTTCGATCATAGGCATTGTTGAAAAAAAACACAAAAGTTGTTAAACTACCACGAATATGATCAAATAGACTTTTTATTATTAAAGTAACGACAGTATTTCGTGCCGGTTAAAGTGTTTCGATTGATCGTCTTGTTTATATGTTTCTAAAAAAAAAATTATAAAACGATTAGATATGTTATTGACGAAGCAAAATAGGAACCAAATGTATCACGAATATACTTCAGCTGACAAATAAAAATACTGAAACAACCACAAAAAAGGTAAGAAACGTTGTTATGCAAGTAACAATGATTAATTTGGATACAGCATAGACATTGTTAAAGAAAATGTCGCGTCGCATAACTGTTATTCTATTGTCTGCTTGCATCCTTTTTGCAAACATTTTCTGATTTCAGTTGAATTTTTTTTCAATGCGCAAAAAAGATACATTTTATGTTTATAAAGGGTGATCCATTTTGAGGTTCCCTACTTTTTTAAAGAAAAAAACACAGAAAATTCAAATTTAATGGAGAATGTTTATTATCATTTGAAAGAACATTCTTTGGCATTTATTTTTTGAAGATTATGTCTATCAAATGTTGGCCGTTGCTACGTCGCAGATGGTCCATCCGTTGAGTCCAATTTTCGATCACTCGTACCTTACATATCCCCACAGGAAAAAGTCTAACGGTGTGATATCACACGATCTTGGTGGCCAATCGACCGGCCCAAAACGTGAAATGATGTGCTCACCGAAATGTTCTCTTAATAAGTCCATTGATTGATGCGATGTGTGGGAAGTGGCGCCGTCTTGCTGAAACCAAATGTCGCCGAGATCACGAGCTTCAATTTCAGGCATCAAATAGTCGGTTATCCGCACAAAGCGTTGTTTTTTCTGGATGAAGTGGCAGTTCTTCAATCTCTTCAGGTTGCTCTTCGTCCCAAATGCGGCAATTTTGTTTGTTTACATACCCATTGAGCCAGAAATGGGCCTTATCGCTAAACAAAGTTTGCCTCGAAAACGTCGGATCTTCTTGGAACTTTTCAAGAGCCCATAGAGCGAAGCGATGTCGCTTGGGAAGGTCGAGCGGCTTCAGTTGTTGCACAAGCTGTATTTTGTACGCTTTCAATTTAAGATCTTGACGTAAAATGCGCCAAGTCGTTCCATACGTCCGAGTTGCTGCGAACGGCGCCGAATCGACTCTCTACGGTCTTCGTGTACACTATCAGCTACGGCCGCTATATTTTCTTCACAGCGTGCTGGACGTGGTCTATTCGGTTGAATATTATCCAATAATGAATACTGGGTCTCAAAATGGGTGATGGTGTTGCGAATAGTACGCTCAGTAGGCCGATTATGTTGACCATAAGTTGAGCGAAGTGCACGAAACACATTCCTCACAGAACGTGAATTTTCATAATAAAGTTGAACAATTTGTAAACGTTGTTCACGCGTAAGTCTTTCCATTATGAAATGCCAAACAATACTAAACAAAAACAACAGGACAGCATGACACGACTCACACTTGATCTGTCATAAAATGCTATTGAAAAAAGTATCTCTACTTGGATCACCCGGTACAAGTGTTTACATAACTGATAAGCAACAGCTTTATCATCTAAAGGGTTGATTTGGTAAGTAAACGTCTTAGTATATATTGGCATACATTTTATAGTTCTGCTTTCAAAGTGTGAATACGAAATCATTTTGTTCGAATTTTTTGAAAAGTTTTTGATTTTTTTCCGCCCTTAAAAAAAATTTGTATCGTGTTTTTTTAACAGTTACCGTTTCGTATTTTTGACCCACTTAGAAAGGGAATCTTTCAATAAGTGGGCCAACTACTTCTAACTTTTCCGAGCCAAATTTATTTGGAGAAGAAACAAACATACCTATTTCAAGGGCTCCGGGTCCATGATAAACACTGGAATGAGATAAAATCCAAACGAAGGGAGGCATTTGCACGGAGACAAGAAAATTCTACTAGAATTTACAATATAAGGGCGAATACATTTTGGTATTTTTTTTAGGTCAGTTGTAACCAATTAAAATTACAACTATATTATATTTTATAAATAAATTCCGGTTGTGTTATTTTATAGCCCCGCAAATAAAATTGCTTAATAAAGCGTTGAAGGCTTTCATAATTCCTGTTCTCATGTATTTGATACATATCGCTATATCACCTTACTATATCTTGTTTATACTTCTTTCATTTCAGGAACAGCAGACGTTTTAATCCGGAATTTATTACATTATGTTTTTCCTCCAACTGCCAGGTGATACAAAATTCATAGTTAAGCAGGATCGAAAAAACGAAAGTTCTATAAGGCAATAATAATCAAGGATTCACAACAACAACTAATCATTTATGTCATTGAAACCAACGATTTTATTTCACCATTGGATCGTCTAGCAAATAAGGTAAAAATAAATATTTTGTTCAACTGTGGCCACATTCTTTATTAATATTAAAATAATATGACAATAAATTCTCTTATGTAAAAAGCTTTAAAACTAAATGTAGTAGAAAACTTTAACTACACATTCCCTTAAAAATATTCTCTACAAAACTGTGACAAATATGTATCTGTACTATAAAATAAATATAATAAAAAAGCTTTTGAAACGTAATAGCGTTTTTATTCATTGTTTCTATTTTTAGGTGGAAAATTTATAGTATTTATAAGTATGAGTAAATTTAAATGGTGACTTATTGCGAAATTTTTATTATTCAACAATGGCTGTAAAAGTAACAACACTCATATGATGATATAAGCATGGAGATTTTTAAACAATGTTTTACAATGTTCTAATTGTTGATTAACAATAATCATTCTTTACCAACCATTCGTCTATAGTAATGCAAGCAGGATCATAGTAATACTAATGTAAATATTTTGGAACAAACACGTTTATATTTAGAGTAACACGGATGTCTTGTTACTATTATTACGAATTGTGTTACCTTGAATATGAAAATGTTGATGACATGTGGTAGCTTAAACAATAAATTGACAATGACGTATTCTATCCAAACAACGAAAATTGTAATGTTCTTCAGAAAAAATTGACAATGAAACGTTGGTTAAAATAACAACGACCATTGGTTGACGTAAAAGCAAACAAGGTTAGTAGTTGAGTTTACCAACTTTTTTTTCGGGCGATAAAAATTTGAATTGCTTGTCCGAAAGTAATTATTTCATTTAATCTATTTTAATAACTATTTTTGCCAACTAAAAATCCGGATAATTAAAATCCGTGTATGCGGATAGTAAGAATAGAATATACGGATTCTTATTGTACGAATTTTAAATGCAATTTACGTCCAGTGTAACAGTGAGTAATTTCGATATATTGAGCGCTTAATAGAATTGCAATGTTTTGCTATATCTTGAAGACAGTGTTGGGCATTAGTTAAGTATATGTAGATAATGTAATGCATTAAAAAGGCAACAAAAAACATTTGTTAAAACGAAAACAAATGTTAGACAGTGAACTCAGAACTTCTATGTCTGTACAAGGATATTCTGCAATAATAGTATTTGAAGTGTCAAAAGGAAATTTTTTAATGTTGAATAGGCAGAATATTTTTAGGACATTGTTGTGAAATTTCATCCACTCTCAATTTTACAGGACTTAACGGTAAAAAATCATTAGGTACAACCGAAAATAGTCGTGTGATTCTAAGGACATTGGACAAACATTTAGGCTCGAAAAAGGAAATTTGGCAGAAAAGTCCTTAGAATCACACGACTATTTTCGGCTGTAATGATTTTTTAGCATTAAGTCCTCGGAACATTGAAAAATATCCTTGTGGGCTCGAAAAAGGACATTTTTCATAAATGTCATTAGGATCACACGACTACTTTCGTTTGCAATGCCTATTACCCAAAAAGTCATTTAAACCTTTAAAAAAGACGTATGGCGCCTTTTATTAACCAGCTACGGAATCGACTATTAAATATCCGGATAATTAACTAAATATACTGATATCCGGATATCCGGGAATACGTGTAATTTAAAAATACGTATAATTATAAATATCCGGATTTAGATCGGGATCCATTACGAATCAGGATATCCATGTTCTTAATTATCCGGATAATAGGGTCTCTAGTATTTAAGCAGCCTTTCCAGGAGCTGCTAACAGGCATCATGTATAGAGTGTGATGGGGCAAAAAGATAACCTAAAGAAAAGAACTATCGGGGCTTATCCCTGCTAAATGTTGCATATAAGAAACCCTTCTGCAACACACTAATCGTCATGAACCAGTGTAGCTTCCGGCCCGGCAGATCGACCATATACCAGACTTTCAAACTAAATCAAATCCTGGTAAAGACCAACGAATTTCAAGTCAAGACACACCGCGGACAAAAAGCCTCATATGACAGTATTCGTCGTCAGGATCTCTATATGGCGATGGCTAAATTCGGGATCCCGGCAAAAATTATGCAATTGTACTGTCTAAAGCAGGATGCAATGTGCAGTTTGGCGTCAGCTCATCTGAACTTTTCCAAACATGCACCGGATTTCAACAGGATGATTCGCTATCATATGACTTCTTTAATTTTATTTTTGAGCAGATAGTGCGTAAGGCATGCGTCAACACGGAAGGCACTATCTTCAACAGATCCGTCCAGTTACTGATATATGCGGACAATATTGGCATAATTTGATGCTCCCAACGTGCCGTGGAGGCTGTCACGGCTTTTGAAGAACGGGCAAAGTAATTTGGTCTTGGACAGTGATGCACAAAAATCAATTGCAACTAAAAATTAAAAACTACAACTAATTTAGTTGCAGATTTAGTGGAACTAATAACTGACACATTAGTTATTGGTTGTGGACGTACAATTGATTTTGGAACTAAATTTTTTGAAAATGCCCTTTTTTTATGGCACCATGGACCTTTTTCAAGGTTCCAAGGACCTCCGGCTAAAAAATTATAGCAACATCATAGCAAACTACAATTGAAACTATCAGTTGTTAGTTGTGTTTTGCAACTGATTTTTTACAACTAATTAACTTCAGTTGCGCACCACAATTTAAAACTAATTTAGTTCCAAAATCAATTGTACGTCCACAACTAATAATTAAATCAATCGCTTTTTCAACGCAACTAAATTTCTCGATTTTTAGTTATTAGTTTTTTCGTTAGTTAACTAAAAATTTATTTAACTAATTCGCAACTCTGGTCTTGGAGTAAGAGAGAACAATACTAAATACATTCTATCAACAAACATCTATCCACCGACAAGAAGCAGTAGCTCCGAGGAGTTTATCTACATCGGTATAAATATAAACTCCCCGAATGACAACTTAGTGGAGATCCGCCGAAGAATTACCCTAGGAAACCGCTGTTACTTCGGTGGCATTCTGGATGTCTTCGTCGCAGTCTAGGAAGTGGTCCTTTCTTATCTTCAGCACTGACTGTGACTCTACCACGAGATTTCCGTCCTTATCTCTACAGGCTACTGTGCGGGTTTTATTGCCTTGACACGTTCTTTTTACCTCCCGGTAAAACTTCCGCACATTCTTCCTGGAGTAGCATCTCCCAATATCTTCGATCGCGAGCTTCTCTATTTCTTTTTGAGAAGCCTGTGTTCTTTCCGCCTTTTCTGCTCGTAGAGCTCACGAGCAGCTCTCGTCCTTCGTTGCAACGCGGATTGTATGCCGTTTGTTTTGCTGCATGAGCAGGTGACATTGGACCTCTCAAGGGGTTGCGGGATATTCGATCGCCATAGGCTCTGGCGGATTCTTGCGAGTGCAGTCTTCCGACATCATACTTCCTCATAGTAGTTCCCCGTTGTTCCGGATATTCGCATTCGTACCCTGACTGCAATAATGTAGTGGTCTAAGTGTAGTACGCTACATACCCCACAGTATCCCATCATATCTCTGTTTTCCCACACAACTCTTTTTAAAGCAACACCTATTATGATATTTGTACCCTCTATCTTCAGTAATCCAATATGTCATGCGTCCACATAACAAACCAAACAAATGTGATGGCACTGGGTCACTATCACACAAATGCATTTCACCTGCGCAACCCACTTTAATTCCGTAAACATAAAAATGCAACCCTTGCATATTGATACCCAAGCAACATACAATACCCATCAGATACACCCACATGAAATATCACGCGTATCATGTATTAATGAAGGTAACGTATGGCGACCGCCGGGTACACAAGTGCTAATGACATAGGTAATGCCGTAATGCATTATGATTGGAGGGGAATCAAACTAAACAAAAATCGGTATAAAAAGTAGTGGTTGAAAAGGTCAGGTAGAGAGTTGTTAAGCGAATTCCGAATAATAAAGGTTGCAGCCAAGCTCAAGATAGCGGGCCTTTCTATTATATCAAACGGAAGTTCTTGTGATTTTTTTTTCAACCAACTGGTGACAGGAAATCTTTTATTGTGGCGTCGTCTTTTTCTTCTGTGAGGGCTTGAACGCTTATAAGGCTGATGTTGGCGAATTTAGCCTTGATGCGGATTGCCATTAATCGCTAACTCACGTGCCGAAAGCTCAAGACCTGTTGCACAATCCCCAACTTGGAGGGCCAGGTCCTTAATTATACCCCTAGGACGATATGAGCGCTCCCATTGGTCCATTAATTTTGATAACAAAGGGGAATTAAGAAAAGTCCGACTCCATCTCCACTCCAACTCCGACGCTTCTTGCGGCATCGACCATGGGCTAAAATGTTGTCTGGGAAGCGAACTGCTTTGGTGACAGTTTGCGCATGCGCTTATCTTGGACTCTTTTGATGCTCTTGGATGCTCTTTTCGACGCTTGGCCACTAATAGCGGCGATATAGTTGCTTTGTACGCACTACGCACTAGCGTCCCTCGTGGAGCAGTTGCATACTTCGGTTTCGGAGCGCTGTCGGAACAACTACACGGGTAAAATAAGTTGGAGCAAAATTACCTCGTTTTATATGCTTAAAGAAAGCCTACGTTTGAAAAAAGGTGCAATCTCTTATAGGTGATTAGCTGTCATGAATCCCATAAATGGCTGTAACTGGCTTATGATCTGTATAAAAGATAAACTGACGTCCATGTTAATATTGATGGAAATTAACTACTCCGAAAACAATGGTAAAGCCTCTTTTTTTAATTGGAAATACCTACGTTGATGAATATCTAACGCCTTTGAAGAATGCGCAATGAGTCTTTCCGAACCATCCGGCACCTATACCGTAAGCCGAAGCATCTGTGACTTGTACAATGGGGTATCATTAAAATAATAACTAAGTTAGAAGCGTTAACTATTTGCTTTTTACACATACCGAGAATGGAAAGTCGTTCGGTTTCAGCGATGCAAGTGCCATTCATGGATAATGGCAGAGAATTAGGGGTTCGCTTCAATGACAGCAGACAGCATTGCGTTTTGGAAGCATTAAATTCCACTCTGTTGGTTTTACCCCATTTAAGTATGCTGCCAAGATCGGAATTCAGTGAGCTTAACATACGCTGCCGTTCCAGTTCAACGCCCGAAGATGAGGGGCGTTGCCCAGGAAAGGAATATGTAAAGCTGAGGGTACTGTCATCAGTAAAGGTATGGATTGGATTAGAAGTGACAGACAGGAGGTCATTGATAAAAATGAGAAATAGAGTCGGAGACAAAACATAGCCTTGAGGGACACCAGCATTTATTCGGTGAGTTGCAGACTTGAAACCGCCCAAAACAACTTGTATTAAACGGTCCGAAAGGTAATTTCTAATCCATTGAATAAAGGTAGCATCGATCCCAAATGCATGCATTTTCGACAAGAGAGCTTGATGCCAAACTCTGTCAAATGCCTTTGAAATATCAAGCGCAACGGCCATACTTTCACCACCAATGTGAATAGATTGGTTCCACTTTTCGGTTAGATATGTCATCAAATCTGCCGGTCATTAAGAAGTTTTCGGGATTCGAGATATTTCATAAGCTGACGGTTTATCAGCGTTTCCATGACCTTGGAAAGTAGTGACGTAAGTGCAATTGGTCGGTAGGAGGAGGGAGAGGAAGATTTGCCTTTTTTTGGGACAGGCTGGACAAATGCAGTTTTCCATCTTCTCCGAAAGAGCCCTGAAGAATAGGACAGATAGAAAAGCTTACGCAGTGGTTTTGCTAGCATGGAAGAACACCTCTTCAGAACGATAGGGGAAATACCATCTGAGCCAGCGGATTTGTGAATGTTGAGATCTTGAAGTACTCTTGCCAAGGTACGGGTGCGAAAGTGGATTTGTCCCATGAAGTGTTCTATGCGCTCGAGTACTGGGAGAGATAAAGCACAATCTGGGAGCGTTGAGCTAGCTGCAAAATGAGCAGCGAGCAGATTGGCTTTATCCGAAGAGCTGACAGCTGGAGTGCCATTGTAAATGAGTGTCGGGATAGATGACGAGGCCGAATTTTTAATATTCTTAACAAACGACCAAAAGTTCTTACTACCGGAGGGACTTTGTAGTATTTTTTGCCTCAACTTTTGGTCGTAGAAGAATTTGACACGATTAATATGGGCATTGCAGTCATTTCTGGCTCGTTTGAACTTTTTTCGCTTTTCCTCAGTTGGGTTGGCCTTAAATGACCGAAAAGTTGCCTCTTTAGCCCTGATACCTTCTTTACAGCTCAAGTCACACCACGCGTTTTCCTTAGGTCTGATACACTTTATTCTGTTAGGGATAAAACGTTTCATACCCAGGTGAATTAAATTTGTAATCATATCGGCAGCGGCATCCACGTCGTTGTTGAGGAAGCACAACGACCAGCTAAAACTCCTAAAGAAACCGTTTAAAGCTTCCAAATTGGCTTTCTCGTATTGCCATACGGTTCTTTTAGGAGCTTCTTCTTTAACTGTGTGGCTGGAGTATGAGAAATTCGCCGATATGATACAATCGTCTGACGAACCTAGAGGCGATAATACATTTAAAGTGTATCTATCAGGATGAGAGGTAAGAAACAAGTCCAGAGTGTTCGCGTTTTGATCGCTAATGTCCGGTATTCGTGTCGGCTCATTTACAATCTGGGTTAAATTATTAACCTCAGCAAAGATCTCAACATACCTTCCTTCGGGTGTTGTCTGTCCAGAATGTCGAAGCCAACTTGAATTGTGTATATTGAAATCGCCCGCAATGATGATTTCAGTACAACAATTCTGATGATGGGATCAGACAGTGCATCAAACTCACTATAAGTTGAATGCCTGTCCTGGTTAGGGCTTCTGTAAATAAAACAGTAGTGAATTAATTGCCTACGGACATGGAATTTTAGCCAAATATAATTAAATTCCGGATTGGGCCATATTGAGGAAAAAGTTGGAAAAAGTAGGCTACATCACTACGTATATAAACGGCGATACCACGATGGGAAAAGAATAAAGCCACCAAGTTATATCCAGGCAGACTAATCTCCGTTGAATCGGAATCTATGCTGACCTGTGTTTCACTTAGTGCCAAAACAGCTGGTTTATTGTGAATCGCATGGGCCTACAATGAAAAAAAATTGGATCTCAACCCACGAATGTTACTCCCGTCCACTCTTAAATTTCCACGCATAACAAAAAAAAACAAACACAAAAAACTCAACTCCGACGCAGACTAAGCTAGGCCGTACTGTGTAGATCCTGACGTCAGCTTTCCAAAACAAATCACTGCAGGTGTTATGCCCATACAATGAATTGCTTTGGTCTACCAACAAAATCTGTTGTTTTTTGCACAGCGCGCGCGCGATTAGCGTTTTTTTTGTTTTTATGCTTCTACACACTTGTTTGTTGTTTTGTTTTTTTTGTGTGCAAACTGACCGCGGAGCGATTTTAAAATGCGTGTGCACGCGTCGGGTGGCAGATCGGCACTCCTATTAATCGGCACTATAATTCTTAAATTAAAGAAAAATATCTTTTTGTTCTAGCTAACAAGTTTAAAGTCATACATTACTCTTAAGTGATTCGGTTTTTAAAGCCATGTAATTATTACATAACTAGAAGGTTAGAATTAAATTCAATCTTTAAATTACAAAGATTCTATCTGTATAACTTTCAATTGATTTCTACGGTTTGGATTTCTACGAGTGGAATGCAACTAAGCCCTTTAATTATACAGGTATGTTACCACGCTTCGTAAATAATTTCCAGCCCTTGAAACAATTTCTTATTTTTTTTTAAATTTGATTTCCTGATTATTTGTGAAGCAAAAGTATTTTTATTTTTTTTACAAACGAAATTTAATTATTTTGGTCAATGGTTTTCTAAAATACAGAAAGCTACTGTTATTTTTTGTTTTTTCATTCGACAAGTGATGCGGCTATTGTGGACCATCATAGGAAAGCCTGATATGGAATAGTGGTCTAGACCAGTTCACAGGTTCTGCTGAATATCTTACGGCAGTAGCAGAGTGCCTGTGAATTTTTGTGCCTTAGAGGTTCCAGTATCTATGTATTGCGCAAATAAATGGAAGGAGGAGAGGAAGTAGATAGTTGTTGCAAATCAATCATAAAATTCATCAAGATTAAAATTAATGAAGTGACTTTTGGTAAATGGCACATCAGCGTGCAACCAAATTCGCGGGCTAAGGGCTAATATATTTTCGATGTATGCCCATGTTATGTTCGTCAGAACATTATAACATATCGGCCATTTGCTCGTACTCCAACTACATAAATAAAGTACAAGCTCCTAAAAGAACCGAATTGTAATACGAGGGCAATGAAATGGAATTCAAAATACGGCTGATTGTGTAAACATATTTCTAATGTAAACACAGAAACTTAAATATCTGGAAAACAATGCCACAGAAATCTTGTAAATATCATATGTCTCGGTTGCAGAGAAATGCCCGATCTCGACGTGCACTTATATAAGTTTACTTACCCCGGCATCAGCCCGCCCAATATATTACACACAAAATATTTCGAGTATTTGCATTTACCTGTCTATCGATATCGCAACTAGATTAAAAATCGATGATGTGGAGCATATCACATCCATTGCTATATAGAAATCACATACGAAATTTGGCAGCGCCCATATACCGTTCACCTAAAACGAAAACCAAAGAAGGGAGTATATGAGAAACGTATGACGCAATCACAAACAAAATAAAAATACACACAACAAACAGATATCTGAAGCATAACAAAAAGATTCAAAAACATCAAAAGAAAAAAATCTGTAGTAGTTCTACGTTATGTATATATGTCCCAACATATTTTTTTTAAAAACAATACCTACATTGTGAACAAATGATTTTTGTAGGGTTTTATATTGGATCCGACATAAATCAAATTTGTAATTCTAAGCATACATATTTAAGTTGCCCTTCCACCTCATAATTTAAAGATATTAGCTTGTTAAAGTCGTATGCAGTAAATAACACGACTTCGGGAATTGAAATGATGATGACAAATTGTATAAATTAATTGGTGTGTCTATCCCGTGACGTGGTATGGACAGTATAAAAATGGGAAATCGAAGCAAAAATTAATCACCGGCAAATTTAAAAAAAGTGGTGCATACGTTTATTTATTTTATTGAGCTTAAATAATGAGTATACAGGTATTTTGGACAAACATTCATTGTCATTTATTATAAAAAAAGGCAAGGCTTGCATCAATACTGAGTATGTTGGTCCGTCAATGCCGTCCGTCGGTCTGTATGTCTGTCTGTCTGTCTTTCTGGGAGCCGTATGGCGAAACGGTCCGACGGATTTTCTTCAAAGTTCGTATAAAAAGTTTTTTTGGATACCATTTCGCGGCCTTTTTTAATTTTTTATTTTATCGTTTGAAATAACGGTACTTTGAAAAACAGCTCCTTCGATTTTGATCTGTTTTTGTATTTGACAATTAGGTAAGATGTGTCCAATATGCAAAAAGAAATTAAAATTGTTTGGGTCGTTTTTGAGAAAATTTCTGGAAATAAAGTCGATACTTCTAAGGTAACATAGACCGTTATTTTTTTCTGTACTCCACGGTACTACCAAGAAATTTCTCCTTTCCCTTGTTACAGTTCTCTCATAGTGTGCAGAATTAAATCACTGGGAATACCAAATAGTATTCCACCGAATAAGTATCGGGTGCTAACCCAAGTAGCGAAGTTGGATTTTCCACCACCAAAGCAAGCAACGCAACAATACCCAAAGCACAAGCAGACACACCAACCCTACATTTTTTGGTCCAGTCGAGCCAGATTGATGCTGCAAATTTGTGAAGCCCTTGAGAAAATCCACAATCGAATATCCCAAGGTAGGTGCTGTGCAAAGTGCTTTTAATAATATATTTCATGTCTTGTAAAAAACAAATTATTGGTTATATTGCATAGTGTGTGTTGGGATTCATGTAATACATTTTCTTTGTTCGTTAGGTAAACGGCATGGTGAGGTAATTAACTCGGTTTAGTAGTCATTCGATTAAAAACGGTTAATACTTTTTCGGGAACAGTTACATAAAAGTAAATTCCATTCGGTCGGTTTTAACTTTTTTTGCGAAATTTGTACCGATTATTTGAGTTGATTTACGGCTTTTTTTTGGAAATTTGTCACGATTTGTCCGTTGGAGATCGCTATAGTTCTTTCCGTTTGAGAATATGTCTCTCTATGAAGAGTATTTTTTTAACGTCAGGCAGCTAAATGAATTCATCAGAATTTATCGCGAAATAAAACCAGAAACATTTACTGCGGGTTCTTTGCAAGTTAGAAAAAATTAGATCGAACATTTGTGGAACGATCTTAAAGTGATGTATATCAAGGGCTTACGAAATTTTGGATGAGACAAAATTGCTTGCCGTCCGAACAAAAAATATATTAACATTTCAGAAAGCTATTTTTCGACTGTTGGATCAATGATCGATTTAATTATAAGACCACAAAAGAAGTTGTTTCACAATCAATTAAAAGTGATCCCGAGTGGTGTGTTAGAGTACCTTCGTGTGACGCTGAATGTTTTCAGGGCGGCTTTACAAAAGCAATATGAAAATAAGCGACTTCTTATTAATACGCAATTAAAGGCTTTATTTTCGCTTCAATTGATTTCGAATGAAAACGGTTCTGCTCTGCGAAAACTGCACAGAACAGTAACGGATTGTCTCTCAATTATATCAAGCTATGAAATCCACATCGAGAATCGGGATCCAATCTTAAACTTTTCGGTTGCGCAGACACTCCCTGAAAGCACACTGTTTTTATGGGAACAAAGTATTGCCAACAACAGTGATATCCCTTCATGGAAACATATGAACGATTTTCTTGACTCACGGTACAAAGTTCTTGAATCTGTCGAAGATGTCAAACATAATTCTCGAAAGAATCCCACGATGAACAGTACTAAACGAGTAAATAACTTTCATGTTAAACAAAGTTATACTTCGTGTAAGCTTTGCAAAAGCAATCATGCGTTGCGGTCATGCAAATCCTTTTTAGAAATGGATTCTCAATCTCGAGAAACGTAGTACGAACCCACAAGTACTGCTTCAATTGTCTTTCCTTATCACATTCGGTTTATGAATGTAAAAGCAAACATTCTTGCAATCAGTATGTTAAAAGGCATCATTTCCTCCTTCACGGTTCAGATGCTGAATCACGGGCTACCACAACCCCATCAAACATTAATAGTGTAGCTTCGCTTGAAGTAAAAATTCCCTTAAACCCTTCACCAATACAGTCCACTTCAGACAATCCTACTTTGTCCACTTGGCAAACTTCTACCGAAAATCATCAGCAGCCATCTACAAGTTCTTTTCAAAGCCATTTTATAACCCAACAGAAGGAGATCTTGCTGGCTACAGCGCTTGTCAAGATTAGCATGCACAATCAGTCATTTTTGCTAAGGGCACTGATTGACCCAGTCTCCGAGGCCACATTTATTTTATAATCAGTAGTGAATCGGTTGAAAATCGGAACGATTTCTACAAATGCTGCAGTATGCGGAATCGGAAAGGTGCAAAGTAAAGTTGCAACGAGTATGTGCTTTTTTACTCTTGAATCACGAAACGATCCCACTGTACATATTCCAGTAACTGCAATCGTGCTAAAACGGTTGACTGGACCCGTTCCTTCTCGTGCTGAAGATACCTACCTCGAGTTTAATTGAAATCAAGAAAAAATCAGTTTAACTGAATCAGAATACAGTTAGCTGACCCAACTTTTGAAAAGCCTTCCAATGTGGATCTTGATAGGATCTGATGTTTATCCCCTTCTGTTGCGCGATGGTGTAAGGAGAGAAAAAGAGATTGCTCAAAACACTGTTTTTGGATGGGTGCTCTCAGGACCATGTGAGGAAACTTCTACAAACCCGACTCTCCAGTCGTTTTTCAGCGAACTAGCATTGGAAAAACAAGGAAAACTTCAACCAAGGTTAGGGTTGTCTTCAATGCAAGCGCTCTTAACGATAAAGGAATTAGTTTAAACGACGCTTTGTATTCAGGCGCCGCCTTACAAAATGATTTGCAATCGATACTTTTGCGATGGCGCAAATATCCCTACGTTTTCAATAGTGATATTGGAAAAATGTATCAACAGATACTTATTCACAAGGATCACTGTCGGTTCCAAAGAATTCTATTTCGTCCTTCTGTAAAATCTGACGTAGAACATTTTGAATTAAATAGTGTCACTTTCGGAGTTAATTGTGCTCCATATCTTGCAATTTGCATCTTCAGACAAGAGTGATGAGTATCCTTTAGCTAACGAAGTCATCCGTTCAGATTTTTATGTAGATGATGTATTCTCTGGCGTATTTAATATAGAATCTGTAATCGCGCTACAAGAGGAACTTAGGTCGCTTCTTTTGTCTGGTGGATTCGATCTTAAAAAATGTACTGCAAATAATTCCCGATTGTTGGAACACATTCCTAAAGGTGACGGGCTAAATCGAAACTTCCTCTTGTTAGATGAATGTTCTAACACCAAAGTTTTAGGAATTGATTGAAATGCCAGGGAAGACTTTTTTTACCTTCGGTGTGAGGCATTTGAAAAGGAAAGCAAATCCTTAACAAAGCGTGAACTATTTTCAAACATTGCAAAAATATATGATCCAATAGGTTGATTATCACCAGCTACGGTTGTGCTAAAAATTCTAATGCAAGACGTCTGGAGAGATACAACGGATTGGAATAGTCCGATCAACTCCAATCGTTTCGATATTTGGACTCAATTCGTAAATTCATTTCCGATCGTAAAACGAATCCGAACTCAAAGTTGGATTAATTATTCGCCAGATGTTTCTATCCAAATCCATGGATTTTGCGATGCATCTTTTAATGCATATGAAGCATCGGTATACTGCAGAGTTAATTCTCCATTCGAAGCTTTATCGACCCAACTTCTTTGCTCAAAAACAAAGGTCGCACCGGTGAAGGCAATTCCATGTTTGAACTCTGTGGTGCGCTTCTTTTGACGAAGCTAATAAATACTGTCTTAGCAAACATGCAGTTAGAAAACTGTCGCAATATTTGTAGACTGACTCGATGATAGCATTGAATTAAATTCATAATTGACCATCTCGTTTGGAAACATTCGTTAGAAAAAGAGTGTCAAAAATACAAACCGAGTGTCCCAAAGGTAGTGTCTGGAGACATGTTCCTTCAGAGCAGAATCCAGCAGATTTGAGTTCAAGAGGAGTAATGCCTCAAAATTTGATAAATAACAGTCTGTGGCGGCATGGGCCTAGCTGGTTAAAACTTCCAGAAGAAAACTGACTTGAAATGAAAATCACAAAGGACCCAAGTTGGAATTTAAAAGAACGAAAACTAAACAGTTTTGTCGTCAATAACGTTGATGACCTTGACATTTTAGACCGTTTCTCGTTACTCTCAAGAGCTTTAAAAGTAGTGGCCCATATGTTTCGATTTGTTAATCATACCCACCCAAAGAGGAAAGGAAGCCACAGATATAATTCAACTACTCTAACCCACGATGAGATTGCTTTTGTGAAGAATCGAATAACTCTATTAACCCAAAGGCGTTACTTTGCTGAGGAATATGAGTCTTTATCTAACTCAAACCCACTGAATAAATCAAGCAAAATATTATCCCTGAACCCGATGATTGATTCTGAAGCAATTATTAGAGTGAACGGCCGATTGACAAACGCAAATTTTGGATTTCATGAGAAGTTTCCTATCATATTGCCATATGCAAGTCCCATGTCACGGCTTTTAGTTGACTTTGTTCACAAAATCTCTCTTCACGGTGGAAATAAATTAATGTTTTGTCTAATTCATAAAAACTGTTGGATTTTAAAACTTAAAAACTTAATATAATCCTATCTTCATAATTGTAAGGCTTGTGTTTTGCAGAAAAAGCGGCTTCAAAATCAGATAATGGCTCCTTTCCATTTGAAAGAGTTATCTTTTCCTTTCCGTTTGCTAATGTTGGATTAGATTTTGCAGGACCTTTTGACGTAAAAATCCAAAAGGGTTATCAATCCGTAAAGGCATACGCGTGCCTTTTTGTATGTTTTTGCACCAAAGCTGTGCATTGAGAAGCAGTAGTTAATTTGTCTACTGTTACTGTTGTTCTTTACTTTGCTGTTACTGTTGTTCTTGGCAGCATTTGATAGATTTGTTGGAAGGAGAGGCGTTCGACAGCAACTTTTCTCTGACAATGGAACAAATTTTGCAGGTGCAAACCCGGTTCTCACAACGGAGATTCGTAAGGTAATTGCAGATGCGACCTCCAAAACTGAAAAGGAATACCTTCCAAGAGATCTGAAATGGAATTTTATTCCACCAGGTTCCCCTCATATGGGAGGTCTATGGGAAGCTGGTATCAAATCCTTTAAATTCCATTTTTAGAAAGAAATAGGAAACTCAAAGCTTACGTTTGAAGAATTTACAACCCTACTTGTAAAAATCGAGTCATGTATGAATTCTCGCCCCATTTCTCCTTTAAGTGAAGATCCCTCTGATCCTCTTCCTCTGATACCAGGTCACTTCTTAAAAGGCTCACCATTGATTTCGATGCCTGAAGGCCAGATCAGTGAGAGTTCGCCTGCCAAGAATTGGGAAAAAATACAACAAATTCTGCATTCGTTCTCAAAGAGATGGAAGGAAGAATATTTGGCTGAGCTCCAACGAAGGAATAGGTGGAAATATCCAAACCGAAATATCGACATTGGGGACATTGCGGTTATTCGAAATGAAAATTTACCGCCTACAATGTGGCGTTTGGGTAGGGTTGTATCTGTTCAGGATGAAAGGATGGTCACGGTGAAGTTGTTCGGTCAATAACAAAACTATGCCTTTTGCCATTCGACGAAGATTTGCGGCAGATTCATTCAACATCCCAATAAAAAAAAAAAGAAAACACCGAATAGAAATCTATTTGTTTTAAATATATAAGTTTGCAATGCACAGCACCTAAATTAATATTATATATTTTTTTTTCATATAAGCAAAATACAAATATTGTAATAAGATATCCTACTAACATGTGTGAGCGAGTAGGGGCACTCATTAAACCAACCCCCGACGATGGATTTACTAACAATATACAGGAGCGAGCCGAGGCGCTTCTTTAAAAACACCTCCACCGAAATTCGCTCTTCAACTTTTGCACTAGTGCAAATGTAGGCCGGAATGTTTACTTTATTAAGTAATATACTTAATAATATGCACTATTTTCATTATACTTATGTTTAAAAACGTTTGGAGTAGAAATCATTACATAGTTTTAGGCATATTCATTATATTACACTCATTTTAAGATACTCATATTCATTAAATGTAACAATTACAGTAATGAGCTATGTAATTACTTTTTCACCACAGCCAGTGACCTATGGTTAAGCATGAAATGATTTTTTTTTTAATTCTTAGTTAGCTCTTGTTAGAATCTCTGGAAATAAAGTCGATACTTCTAAGTTAACATAGAGCATTATTTTTTTCTGTACTCCACGGTACTGCCAAGAAATTTCTCCTTTCCTTTGTTACAGTTCTCTCATAGTGTGCAGAATTAAATCTCTGGGAATACCAAATAGTATTCCACCAATTAAGTATCGGCTGCTAATCCAAGTAGCGAAGTTTTATTTTCCACTACCAAAGCAAGCAACGCAACTATACCCAGCGCACAAGCAGACACACCAACCCTACATAACCAAATAATGTTTTCCGCGCCCTATAATGTATTGTTGTTCAGTATAAACAAGTTTACAACATACTCCATTTTTAAAGTCATCGGAAGTGACGTAAGAATACTATATAATTAGCCAAATTTGTTGGGGGCGTTCAAATCAGACTCGTACATCTAAAAGTTTTTATTCGGGGTAGCCTCTTGCGAAAATTTTACAAACATCCTAGAGTAAAAACTTTGATAAGAAAATTATGAAAGATACCTACAATTTAGTGCCGATGCAGAAATACAAATTTGAGAAACTTTCCGTGACATATTATACATACTTTTGAATGGTTGACAGACTTTCGCACGATGTAAGTGACAAGAAGTGACCATCTGATACAATATAGCGCAAAGCCATTAGGATGAGAAAAACCTCCGCTTGGAAAACAGACGCAGCACATTGGATAATATTTATTTACGGATGATACACGTAGTAAAAGCAAAACAATTTAACCCTCACCAGGGCCGGATCAACCATATGTGCAGGATGTGCAAATGCACAGAGCGCAGAATTCTGGAGGCGCAGTCTCGAGAACAAGGAATTGTGATTTGATTTGCATTTTAAATAATCACAAAATAAAATCCATCGCAACAGCGCGATGTTATTTCTTGCACACTTATTTACATTATTTCTATTGTGGCTTTCTTATAATAAAATATCCACCTCAAAATAAAATAAATAACATTGTGCTCTTACAACAACAGAAAAAAAAACAAAAGGAAAGGCTACAGTCCGCTTGGGGCGAACAGTGCGACACCCTATCCATATCCCCATATGCCCCAAAGAAAAAAGCATTAAGAAGGTGATGGATATCATTTCATTCTATGAAATTTTTAAAAAAAAATATTTTGTTTTTAAAAAAAACTTTGTATGGGCGATATATTGGGAAAAATATTTTCTAAATATCTTGTTAAATATTTTTTTTCAGTTTCTATGAAAATTTTCGCTGAAAACAGCATTTTAGTGAAAAAAGCCCACAAAAAGTAGGCGTAAATTGTGGGCGTGGCAGTGGGTGGATTTAAAAACTTTTAACACTTTACCATTTCGGGACCCTAAGGAGTATATGCTTTAAGCTTCAGCTTTCAGTTGATACGGACGGACAGACGGACGTACGGACGGACGGACATTGCTAAATAGTCTCAGGATTAGGTCCTGATAATAAATATACTTTTATGGGTCTACGACGCATATTGAGGGGTGTTACAAACTATGTGTCAAAATAAATATACCCTTAGGATAGGATATAAAAATAATAAAACATCTCATCACAGAAAACATTCACGCCACCTCATCAGTGTGCGTTTCATTTCTTGCACACTGGGTCCCAAAACTTACATTCTAAGGAATCACAAAAAAAACATATTCATACCGAAATGTATGGTATGGTACCTTCAAGGTACAGCTTTTTCACTATGAACCGTACTGGTGTGCGAATTATTCTCATTCGCACCCAACACTATGGGTATGTAGTAAGTAGGTACATATAGCAATACATGTATGTTTTGCGTTGTGTTGGCTAGTTCTATTTGTTACACATTGAACTGCGAAAAATATGTAAACAATAAACTTAAAACTTATGCATATAAAGTCATTATGGTTTAAAGCGTGCGAGTTTTTCACTACGCACTGCCTAGTAAAATGAATGGGTGTTCTCATCTAAGTTACATACACCAAAGAGTAGAGAGTGCGCTAACAGCTAAAAGTTGTGCAGTCTTTTCAAACCTAGGCGCGGGTAAGTGCGATAGGGAATTTTCGTCGTTCGTTATGCGTCGGTATGAGTATGCTATGCTGGGGTACCAATGTGAACACTGGGGTATCAATATCAGTACCCAAAATAGTACAAATAACGTCGGCGAATGTTTAAGAAATAAAAGGTGGTCAAAAGGATGGTGAATGCGATTATATGAGAATACAAGCGTTCTCAGTTCAGCATAACACCATCAACTCCTACTTCTCACCTCCCAGTGGTGACCGCTGGGTGCCTAGTACCTCGACTGGAGATCGGGTTACCAGTCCCTGTGGAAGGTCGTTGGTGGCAGCTGACTAGAGAGGGGGGACGTGTGCCAGCTCACTAAGGAGCTTCTCCTGTTTCCGGACGGCGGCGGATGAATTCTACGGATGGATCAACGGCGGCGTCCACAGTTCCAGTAAGGTGGAACAAGTGATCTCCCTATATGGGCTGCTTCGCGGATGAGTCCTCGATGTGTCAACGGCAGCACTCACATCCCCGGGTTACTGGTACCGGAATTACCGGCCACGAAACTACAGCAGGTAATGGCTACCGACTAGTTGACTTTGCAGTACCTTGTAATACGGTGATAAGTAGCAATAGGTTTCCGCTACGAAGGATCCACATAGCAACCTGGCGCTTTCCAGACGGTTGAACTGCCAACCAAATCGACCATGTGCTAATCGATGCGAAGCACGCAATACTTTGAACGTGCACACTTACCGAGGGGCAAACGTCGACTCTGACCATTTTATTGTTGTAGGTAAATTCAGAGCTCGACTGTCCAACGAGAAGAAGCTGTGAACTGTCCAGAAGAAGAAATTCTACGTTGGACGCCTTAGCACATCTGAAGTTGCCAGAGCCTACAAAGAGCGCCTGAGTGAGATACTCTCCACTGTGCATTCACCTACCACAGACGACAACAACCAGTGGTCTCAGTATCGCGACAACATCAAGGAGTTAGCCGAAACCACCTTAGGATACCAGCCACCCCAGAGAAAAAGCCCGTGGTATGATGATGTATGCGTATACCGGAAAAAGGTAACAGAAGATGCACACATTAGAACAGAGGAAAACAAGGGCAGCAAGGGATGAGTACCGAGCCGGGAGAAGGGAGTAGAAGAGGATCCTGCGTAGAAAGAAAAGAGAGCACGCAGTCTCTCAGCTCAAGGAGATCGAAGAGTCTCGCGACCGAAACAACATCCGGAAGTTTTATAAGAAAGCCAAGCAACTGGCTGTTGGCTTTAAGACCGGAACGCAGGCTCTTCTAAATAGCGATGGAAACCTAGTCACCGACGGGCAGGGAATAGTAGATGTATCTAAGCAGCTCTTTCAGCAGCGGCTAAACGGGAAAAATGTGGAGAGAGTGATGGGCCAAGAAGAGAACCTACGTCCAGTCAATGAAGAAGCAGTCCCGCCGCCCAGAATAGAAGAGGTTGGCTTAGCTATAAAAAGCTAAAGAACAACAAGGCCGCCGGCTCTGATGGTCTATCTGCAGAGCTTTTTAAATACGGAGGTGATGTTGTGGTAGGGCGCATGCACCAAATTATCAACCAAGTTTGGGTGGAGGAAAGCATGCCCGATGACTGGACAATCAGCTCCATATGTCCCATCTACAAGAAAGGCGATCCTATGTCTTGCAAGAACTATTGAGGCATATCCCTGCTTATTGTCGCATATAAGATCCTATCCAACGTACTGTGTGAACGTCTCAAACCTTTCTGCAACACACTAATCGGCACGTACCAGTGTGGCTTCCGGCCCGGCAGATCAACTGTCGACCAAATCTTCACACTAAAGCAAATCCTGGAAATGGCCAACGAGTTTCAAGTCGAGACACACCAAGACAAGGATCGACCGATGATATCAAGGACAAGACTAACTATATGCTATCAACAAACAAACAATCATCTGTCCACCGACTACGACAAAATGTCACTGTTGATAGCAGCAACTTCGAACGATAAGCAGGAAAGGAGAGTTAATACTGGGATCCTTTAAAAGAAAAAACCTCCGACGGATATTTGGTGCTGTGTGCGAGGAGGGCGAATGGAGGAAAAGATACAACGGCGAACTCTATGAGCTGTACCAAAATGTGGATGTAGTGCGAAAAGCCAAAACTCGTCGACTACATTGGCTCGGCCACATCGAGCGTATGGACAACAACACTCCAGCCAAGAGGATCTTCGAATCCCAGCCACCAGGTTCCAGACGACAAGGAAGACCGAACCTCCGTTTTTAAGCCATCGCTGATGCCAGAGCGCTTGGTCTGGACAACTGGAAGGCTGCCGTAACTCAGGCAGGGACTCTTCACGGGTCAGGAGCCCGTTAAGTAAAGTAAGTAAGTTAAGAAATAAAAGTTTACATTCTTCATGCCTTAATTTACAGAATACATTAACAGTTAGTAGTTTTAAAAATTTAGATGGAGCAGAATTACACCAAGAATTAGCCATCATTTCCCCGCTTGTTGCGGCACAATGCGCAAGCTTAGATGTGTAAAATCTTATTTTTAGTTCAGGCCTTGAGGCCATTGCTCCTAGTTTAGTTTTTGCTCTCCAAATTCTAAATACAATTCCGGTAACGGTAGCTTCAGGAGAACGTTGAATTTGCAAAGGCAAAGGCCAGAAAAAGAAGCTTTCTAGTTTAAACGTTCCCATCTGCCAATTTCTTCGCTGCATTTTAATTAATGGTTTAACTTTTTTTCCTTAATTATTTTGAATTTGTACCTACATACATATTCTATATATATATTTTTTTTTATTTAAAGGACTTTATTTATGGAAAGGACTTTATTTGTGTTATAGTGTGTGTACCTATGTACATATATACATATGAATTTGGCGCTTTCTAAAAATCTTGGACAATTTTGGCTGGGGCCGGCCCTGACCCTCACACGTTCTTTATTAACCAGGGTTAATATGAGCATTTATATTTAACCATATCTTGGACATTTTTTACCCAAATTGGGTTTTACTGGAATAAATATATTTAATATTAACTGGGATTAATATTCGATGCAGTTTGAAAAATTAAAAAAAATTAATTTTATTTTTCCATAGTTATCACACTAATGGGGGGATTCCCCATACTAATTTGGTAAAATATTAACTTGGGTTATTAAGGTACTGATTAAGGGGCAAGAATTGTCACCCATGTGAGTGTTACGTTTTCCAATATACTGCAAGTGCGTGACTATTAATTTTTGTCATAACCTTTTCAGATACCTTCTTCCCCAATAAAATGCACAATGTCTCCATGCCTTGAAAAAAAAAGAAGAAAGGATAACAGCGTGATCCACTCCCATACTGGCAAACACGGGCGGTCTAGAATGGTTATTAATCGAATCATACATTCTGTTAAGTGACTCACAATCCTTCCATCTGCAATGAATAGCGCTTTTTCTCTAGTATAAAAGCATCTCCAGTGCGGCTGAATCGAGTTAAAATGGCCGCTCGGGTCGATTAGTCTGATGGTTTAGTTTGTGTGGATGTAAATATCTGAGGCAATATGAGTATGTGACATCATTTTATAGGTACCTCTTTTTCATTAATAGTGGATATTCGCATAACATTAAATAAATCTACTGCCAGAATAGAATAATAGGTGACGTTTCGGACTGGACTTGCCTCCTTCTTATGTGGTAGCAATAAATAAGAGGAGGCAACTTAATTGAATTTGACTTCCTGTCTACCATCAACCTTATAGCAATATTATTGTCGATGCTCTACATGTGGGTGGTAGTCAGGAGCGTTCATAGTGTATGCTCGTGGATGCGACAATCATAGAGAGATAAACAACATTGAGCGTGGCAAAATTTATTGCTTCGAATAATATATATATGTGTGTATATGTGGAAATGTGAAATATTAAGTGAAGGAAGTGTTAATCGTTGTGACTAACAGTGTACATATTTCTTATGTATTCTCTTTGAGAAACCCAATGGAAATAAAGGTTAAGTCATTGTTGAGCTCAAGTTTCTGGTGTTATTTTTATACCCTATAACTTTGACACATAGTTTGTAACACCGTCGTAGACCCATAAAAGTATATATATTTATGATCAGGACCAAATCCTAAGACTATTTAGCAATGTCCGTCCGTATGTCCGTATTAACTTTTGAGGCCTTTAAATATATGTAGGAAGCTGAAATTTAGAGCATATACACCCTATACTGGGGTCCCGAAATGGTAATGTGTTAAAAGTTTTTAAATCCGCCCACTGCCACGCCCACAATTTAGAAAAAACCGTTTTTAGGCTAAAGTTAGAGAGATAGAGTGTTAGAACCTTCACAAGATATGTAGGCCCTGCCCTCCTTTATAAGTCTGTCATATAAAACTTGTTGCCACGCCCACTTTTTGGGGGAATTTTTTAAAGAAAATAATTTTTTTTATAAAATTCATAGATTGAAATAATATTTATCACCATCTTAATGCTTTTTTCTTTGGGGCATATAGGGATATGGATAGGGTATCGTACTGTTCGCCCCAATCGGACTGTAGCCATTCCTTATGTTTTACAATATCAATATTGAATGCAATTTTTTTAGAAATTAACAGCCACAGTCATTACCCTATATAGAACGAAATCGATAAGTATCAGAAAGGTAAATTGAGATCTAATTAAATGTTACCTGCATCATCTAAATTTCTAAACGCATATTGATATCATTACAATTTCTTTCGGTTATTCAGGGAGTTACCATCTCTATGATGATATGAAACCGAATTACTTATGACTTAAAAATAAACAAATGAAAAACAAATGCCAGGAGCATTTTATTTTTAATGAACTCAAGAAATTAGACGGGGTCGGAAGTTATTCATGCAAATAAATTTGATGTTATGCATAGTATATTGCAAGAAGAATTATTGGTCCAGATGAATAGTTAGATTAACTTATTGCTTTGGTTATAATGGAGATAATGCGGATATTTCATTCGCGCTAAAATATTCATAAGAAATGTACAAAAGTTCAATAAAAATCCTTTTTCCATTCATTGTGCCTATCTAAGCCATCGATTTAACTTTTTAGTCCAGTTTGTTTCAAAAGTTTAGGTAAGTACCTATCTCAAATTATTCAAAAAGATTCCAATTAAAATTGAGACTACTGATGTAAAATAAAGTGCAAAACTTTTATTTGGTAATTAACTAAGGTACGTTTTAAGACAAAAAATTTAATTTTGCTTATTCATAATTTTTTTTATTAAAGGTACCAACATTTTTGAAACAAGTACGACATATCCTCTGGCGATTGATTTGAATATTCATAAACTTTTTAAGCTAAGAACTTAGCTATATTAAAATTTAAAGGAAGGAACTTTTAAAGTTTTAAAGGTATAACTAGTTTTAGAAATAATTAATACTTCTACACATCGAATAAATTCGGGGGGATACTTGCTGGTGATACCTATGTAATAATGTTTAGTTTTTTATGATATTTCTATCATGTCATTAAGATTCCATCACTTTTTTCTGTAAAAAATCTTAATTTTATGAAAATGGTTGGTAAAAATTTTATTCACATATTAAAAACAGAAGGAAAGGCTACAGGAGAACAGTATGATACCCTATCCATATAGAGGAGTATATGTTCCAAATTTCAGCTTCCTAGCATAAATTTAAAGGCTTAGAAAGTTGATATGGACGGACGGACATTGGAAAATATATTAGATATATCAGAAAAAATATTGGCCTAATATATAAAATTAAATTAATTTTATTTGGTTTCTATGAAAATTTTCGAGGAAGACAGCATTTCTGTGAAAACCGCCCACAAAAAGGAGGCGTGGCAAAAAACTTTATATGACAAACATATGAAGGAGGGCAGTGTCTAAATATCTTGTATAGGTTGTAATACTCTATGGGCCTTACTAATAATCAGACACAAATGTCGACTACTAGCTAATTGCAACGTTAAAGTATAGTAGCGAGCTTTAATAAAATTTTATTTCATTCTATTAAATTTAAAAAAAATAAATATTTTTTTTTAAATAAACTCCCCCAAAAAGTGTGCGTGGCCAACAACTTTGTATGGGCGATGTATTGGAAAAAATATTCGCTAAATATCTTGTTGAGCACTTTTTTTTGGTTTCTATAAAAATTTTCCAAGAAAACAGCATTTTCGTGAAAAACGCCCACAAAAAGTAGTCGTGGAAAACAACCTTATATGGCAAACTTATAAAGGAGGGTAGTACCTACATATATTCTGCAGGTCCTAACCATATCTCTCTAACTTTAGATTTTAATCGGTTTTTTCTAAATTGTGGGCGTGGCAGTGGTGTTGCGTATTCAAACATTTTTTACACTTAACCATTTCGGAGCCCTAGGGAGTATGTGGTCCAAATTTCTGCTTCCTAGCTAGCTTAATTGCGTGCGGACGCACGGACGGACGGACATTGCTAAATAGTCTTAGGATTAGGTCCTGATCATAAATATACTTTTCTTGGTCTACGACGAATTATAAGGGGTGTTTGTTACAAACAATGTGTCAAAATTAATATACCCTTAGGATAGGGTATAACAAAGGTGGAATGGATAATGAGATAGGGAATGTTGTTTCTGATCAACAATGAGCGTCAGTAGTAACAAAAATGTATTATATTCGAATACATGGAATTTTAACAAAGACAAAATTAAAAATAAATATACGTTTAATTTTTAAACTATTTCTTTTAATTCATTTATATAATAATTAAAAGCATCTCAAATATATTAAAATCGGTCATCTTTTTATTTTTCTATACCTTTGTTAGCTGAAATAAATTAATTTAATTCATTTACTTTCACATTTCCGCCAATTTCACCTTCTTCTTGGAACATTAGAATTTATTTCATACGGCCTACCGACTTACTTTTATCCATAATAATGTCGTTGCCTTTCTATATGTTTGATTATATCTTACGTTGAAGATATATACCTCAGCATTCAAAAAAGCGTTGTGGTCTTTCTGCCCTCTCATAAGAACTAGGGGAAAGAAGAAGTCGCATTGGTGGACCAAAAATTTAGTTCTCCGTTCCACTTGGGGAATTTTTTTTTTACATTGCCCCTCCCGCCTAAACGGGCCAAGACCCCCCTTCCATACAAAAAAAACGCTTGCATTTAACCCGTCTACCGAAAACAGTTTTCAATTTTCGACGCCAAAGTTATCGTACTCGTGCCAAACTCTTTAATAGAGCTAAAGATAGAGGTCCGACTGGGACTCATATAAAAAATCGGTCACTGTATACAAAATAGAATTAATGAAAGCACAGTATTTATCTTGGAGACACTGTGGTAAAATAAAGAAAGTCCCTTCAAAGCTACGAAAAATCATTTATTGTAAACAATTATAAACAAAATTAACATTTAATTTTGCTGTTTAATTCTGGCTTTGTTTAATTAATCACAATAATGAAGAATCCCTAGCAAAGCGAAGCTAACGGTAGCAGTTGTAAATTTTAATTATATTCCGCATGTGGTTTCGTCACCAAAATCTCTGCTTTAGCTCCATAAGGTAACAGCGATTTTTCCCCAAAGGATGTTAAGGAGAGAATCAAAGAATCACTTGTTTTCCTGTTTGAATGAAGTAACATAATCGATTTAAAAATGCACATTTGTCTTCATAAATTGAACAAAGTATAAGGTCCATAGATACTACAAGTAAACACAATTTATGTATGAGTTTTCCAGAGGCCGTAAAAACACTTTTCTAAAATTCTTTAACATTTTACTCGGGTTGGCTTGGGAATAGAGTTTGTAAATTGAATGCAAATTCATAAGCAACATTCAAAAATTTTTTTAACCACCACCATATATCTGACAGACTGGTTTCATTTGGAGAACGTTTATTGTGAGGCGTTAATTTTGAGATCATTAGGGAAAATTTTTCAAGTTGTCACAAAACTTTCCGATAAATTTGATTGACTAAGTTTGATTAATGACAACGCGCTGAACTGCTCTTAGGAAGTGCTTTTTAATACAAAGGATATAATGACACTTTTGGGTTATTTAATTTTTTTTTTTGTTTCTCCCAACAAATCACAAATACAAATTCTGGCTCTGAATGCGAAATGAACATATTAATTTTTTGATAGCTTTAATATAATTACGTGTCCTCCGTTACAGGAGGGAATAATGCATAAGAAAAGCATTTATACTTTACCACTAAGTTTTTATTGGTGCAAATTGTCTCATTTTTATAGTTCCTCGTTGGTAGTAAAATACGTAATTTTATTTCGCTTTATGCCATCGACGTGTTTGCAATCAGTTGATGATTTCATTAGAATTGTTGAATGTTTGCTGTATAGAATTCATTTAATTCCATCAGATGGAATCCAGCACTAACAGCTGGACTAAATTAAATGATGCTACAACGCAGCGTAATAAAAGTAGCAATACTCAGGCCTTTTAAATGGCAAAGTTTTTAAAGCATAACATTAACTTGCTTTATAAAATTGTTTCCCGTATTTATCATAAATAAATAAATGATGACCCATACCTTTCGTCACATAAATACAAGTTGGTTTATGTGATTAAAGGAAATTAACTTGAGCTTATGTCTTTAGTGTATCTAAATATGTGTTTTATTGGCAATATATGATTTTGTATTATCGTTTTTTCTGAAAAATAAGTACCTGCCTAGTTTTAAAACAAAAGTATTTGAAATGGTGTGAATCCAGAACATTAAAACAACTTTGCGTCACTACGATATACGTTTGGTTTTCAACAACATTTGTGGTTGATTTGAATAATCCCCTATATGTCTCACTTTTACATAAAATGGGACATATTTTACACTTAAAATTTCCATAGTACAAGGCGGCACAAAAGTCATCGGAATATGCTTTAATATTTGCATATGTCTTGATACTTGTGAAGTAAACAGCTACAATATACCGGTCAACAAGACATGGATCGCTATACGTGGAATAATTGCTTGTACCACGCAGGAGACAACTTTTCATCGGAAATTAACAAATATCGGATCTAGGGTACCGAAAACCCGCATATAACACAATAATAGCTAATACAGCCGCTCTAAGTTATGGCATTGTGTGCTATATAAGCTGGAGGAGTCATTGGACCTTATTTATTCGAACACGCCACGAGCCAAACGACTACTGACTAATGTGGTTCCAACATGATAGAGGTGGTGCACCTCCAATATCGATATTCTGTTATTATGCAATTAGTTAGGGATACCTCAACAATAATAACTCATATTTTGTATGTACAAAAATAAACATAGGTTCTTGGTCTTACATACATAAGCTTCTTGGTAAAACTTATATTTTCCATGTAATAAATGGATGGTGTGTATACCCGCTAATGAAGTATCCATTCTTAAATATTATATAATGGGATTATTATTTTAAAATATGGCCATCTAGACTCAAGTACTGATAACATTATTATAATAGTACAGAATAGAGATTAAATATCGCACGAGTAAAAACGCCTGAAAAGCGGCGCCACATTATTGATTTTTGTACCTTAAATAAGAAATTGAAAATCACTAGCTGTAAATCAGTCTGTAATTAATAAAAGTTTACTTATGAACTATTTTACATAATTAATGACGGAGAAGTATCGGAACGATACAAAAATATAAATTTTTTGCGAAAGAAAAAACGAAAAACATTGTTATATGTTAAATTTGGAATTCGGTCGCTATAACGACATTTTCAAGGACCTTTGGTTTGCATACGAACAAGTTCGTAGGTTAATATAAATCAGAGAAGCTATTTACTTTAAATAAAGTTTCCCACGAAACGTTTTTTTTTTTCGCAATGAAAGCAATCTGTCATTTCAATTCGAGAACAATAATGTAGGCCGTTATATAGAAATATATAACTACTGACTCAAAATTGTTAATATTTAGTTGGATAGTAACTATAAGCAAGTATTGAAATAAAAACTATGAAACTACTCATAGTTTATCACCCGGGTCGGTTGCAGGAATAAACATATAGAAAGGCTATCGTCCGTTTGGGGCGGACCATATCCCTCCTGATGAAAATGCATAGAAAAGGATGAGATTTTATTTGGTGTTTTATAATAACATCATAAGAACAGATTTTTTGAGAAAACGCCTTAAAAAGTGGCATGGCCAAAAACATTGTAAAGGTGAAATTTTGAGGATAAATAAAATAAATAATTTTTTTCATTTAAAAAGAAATGCAACCAAAAAAGTGGGCGTGGCTTATAACTTTATATGGGTAAGATGTTGCAAATTCTGTTGTCTAAATATTTTGCTAAACATTTGTTTTTTTTTGTAAGGAAATTGTTGAAGAAAACAACATTTTGTTAAAAATCGCCCTCAAAAAGAAGCCGTGGCAAAAAAAACTTTTTATAGCAAATTTTTTAAGGTCACGGTCTACATATTTTGTGAAGGTCTTAGGGCTGTATTCCATCAACTTTAGGCTTAAAACAGTTTTTTATTAGTTGTGGACATGGCAGTGTCCAAAAAACTCTACTATTTCGGAACCCTAGAGAGTATATGTTCTAAAATCCAGCTTTCTAGCTTTAATTTAAAGGCCTAAAAATTGTTGACGGACGGATATTGCTAAAAAGTCCTAGATTTTGATGCTGATCATAAATATATTTACTTTAAGGGGTCTACGACGAATATTACGGGATGTTAAAATATATGTGTCAAAATTAATATACCCTTAGGATAGGGTATACAAATAGGGGTTGGTTGAAAATATATTTAATTTTTCATAAATATCTTCCAGAAAGCAGAGCTACAAGCCGTACTTGAAATAGAAAAATTGATATATGCTTAATTACTGAAACACATTTATCAGACCAAACTTACTTCACAATTAAAAATTACGTAACATATCATATGTACAAACCACCCATTCAACAATGTAAGAGGAGGAAGTGCAATACTTAGAAAGGAATTAATTGAACATTTCGAAGAAGATAACATACCTACGCATTCAGCGTTGCCGCTACCATTTCGAAAAATCACTTCTTTTAAACAATGTATCAAATGTATCATTGTTTCATAATTATGGCAAATACGAATATACACCTCACAAACAAACATACAGAGTGCCAATATTTTAAAGTATATGTTCTAAAATCCAGCTTTCTAGCTTTAATTTAAAGGCCTAAAAATTGTTGACGGACGGATATTGCTAAAAAGTCCTAGATTTTGATGCTGATCATAAATATATTTACTTTAAGGGGTCTACGACAAATATTACGGGATGTTAAAATATATGTGTCAAAATTAATATACCCTTAGGATAGGGTATACAAATAGGGGTTGGTTGAAAATATATTTAATTTTTCATAAATATATTCCAGAAAGCAGAGCTACAAGCCGTACTTGAAATAGAAAAATTGATATATGCTTAATTACTGAAACACATTTATCAGACCAAACTTACTTCACAATTAAAAATTACGTAACATATCATAGGTACAAACCACCCATTCAACAATGTAAGAGGAGGAAGTGCAATACTTAGAAAGGAATTAATTGAACATTTCGAAGAAGATAACATACCTACGCATTCAGCGTTGCCGCTACCATTTCGAAAAATCACTTCTTTTAAACAATGTATCAAATGTATCATTGTTTCATAATTATGGCAAATACGAATATACACCTCACAAACAAACATACAGAGTGCCAATATTTTAAAGCTCGGTTAGATAAAAACTTCCAAAACTGAACTAGAGAACGAAGTACTAAACTTCACCCAACAAATACAAAATGCTGATTGTGAAAGTACCCCTATTGTTAATAAAAACGCTCTTCTTTATAATTATCGTATCCTATAAGTATATAGGGTATATTAATTTCGACACATAGTTTGTAACACCCCTTAATATTCGTCTTAGGCGCCTATAAGTATATATATTTTATCAATCAAAAGCTATGACTATTTAGCAATGTCCGTCCGTCACCAAATTTTAGGCATTTGAATTAAAGTTAGGAAGCTGAAATTTGAAACATATACAGCCTAGGGTCCTTAAATGGAGAGTGTAATATGCAGCATTTCAGCCATATAAAGTTTTTAACCACGCCCACCTTTTAGGGGGGTTTTTTGTGAACAAATTTATTTAACATAATATTTAGAGAATATTCGCCTCAACATTTAACGCTTACAACGTTTTTGGCCATGCTCACTTTTTGAGGGAGTTTTTTTCTTTAAGACCTGTTTATATGATTATGTTATAAACAACCAAATCAAATGTCTTCTAACGTACTTTCTATGCCTTTTCCATCGGGAGAAATATGTATAGGGTATCACACCGTTCGCTCCAAAGGGACTGTAGCCTTTCTATTTATATCTTAAATGTATGTTTTGATTGTGTATGTAAATACATGTAAATATAGTCCCTGAAATATTAAACCAAATAATAATTGCTTGTTATATTATACTAGTTCCTGTGTAATGAAATACATACCATCGAAAAAAATTTCTTAAAATATATAATATAGTAATAATTGCTCTGTTGTTGCAGGTTAGATTTTATTAAATTTATTCTGCGTGCATTAAATGGTGAATGGTTTCCTTCTGGTCAAACATTTATCCGTTTTGACAAAAGGTGACGGAAATTACATGTTCCCATTACCCTCTGATTTTGTAACGCCACTTTTAAGTTTTGTCCTTAGCAATTCAAAAGTAAAGTGCCTTATTTTTGCTATAAAACTTACAAATTAAGTCTCTTATGTTTAATTAACAAGTTTTGCAGGCAGTTATACTATATTATACGCTTTCACAGCGTCGTTTGCACAAGTCTATTTTATTTTATTCAGTGTTCATAATGTTACATGTTACATGTTATATGTTACTTCTATCATATTTTGCTAGCAATTCGTTGGTGTTTTTAAACTAATAAATGGGCTAATTCTCTTGATCTTTATAGAAGTTCATGCAGATAAAGTTAAGCAGCCACCCAAAATCGCTTCCATGAGTGTGGCCACAGAAATCCGCATCTTTGATCTTATGACTGATGCGTCCAATTACGGACTCAGAGCGCAGGAAAATAGACCCATGTTATTCATATCGCATTGAGTTATGTAGCCAACTAGAAAGAACTGCTGGCAATAATTTGTGCATTAAAATCCTGAAGAAGTTATTGTATGGAACTTCTAGCGTGAAAATGTACACAGATCACCAGCCTCTGACTTATGCTCTAAGCAACAAGAACAACAATTCCTAGATGAAATGGTGAAAAGCGATTCTTGAGGAATATAATATATATTATGACGTAGAAGCAATATAGTGGCAGATGGTCTGTCTCCTCCTAAAATAAATATTAGGCGTAAATGGCCTCAGACCCAATGGCTAGCTTTTACAACCACTGTGTGTGCGAAGACATATTTTTTGACACGAATGGAAGGGAGCTACAGTTTAATGCCGATTCCGAACGAAAAATCATTTTTAAGAAGCTACTCATGACAATTCTTACTCTTGGATGTTTGTCAGACGTTCGCAAGAGGTAAGAGAGCGAATAATTCATGATTTGAACCGATCAATCCACTTAACCACTAATCCACTGCACCCATTGTTGATTGTGATATCAGACGATAAAATGAAGTCCAAAAGTCGATCTGCCCTTATGTTACATTTGCTACTACTTAACTTGTGGCTTCACAATACTCTACGAGCTCTACAACTGCCTTTGATGGAGCAGAGGTTAGAGAGTCATAAGGAAAATAAGCCGATGCAACCACGGAGGTTTCCACTGATCATTTGCATGGTAGGTTATAAAAGCAGCTACCAAGTCTTGGCTACAAAAGCTGTTGATTATAGCAGCTGTAAAGGTTTTCGATAGTTCTTTTGGATTGCTCATCATAAAGAACGTGATATAAACCACTCAAACAACCAAGACCACACGCATAGTTCCTGGATGAATATTGTGTGTGATTCTTTTCTACGGGACACAAGACTGCTACATAAAACGGCAGTAGCAGCCTTGCAGTGCTTCATATTCTGGGTTACGTTTTCTATTAGCAGTATTTGATATTGAAATGGAAATGAATCCTGCCAAGATGCAGATAGGGACCCATGTTGTACCCAGATTTGATGAGCCATGCATATACTCCAGAATCAGACACCTACCATACAGAAAGAATTAAAAATCGCAATTTGCAATATTTTCATTTACAATTCACAAGTCACATATTTTTCGTAAAACACGATGTTCTTCTTTAATATTGATTAAAAATAAACTAATTTAACGCACAAAACATCTTAATCTGTTACATTTCGTTTGAAATGATTTGCGGTAGAAAGTTGTGTTTCGAGATGGGATTGTTTATAGTTATATATGCCTATTTTGGCGCAATTTACTTTTCAAAATATGATTTAAACTAACCAATTTTTCTTTTCGAAAAATATTTGGTAATTTACTGCCTCTGAATGATTAAATCGATCAAAATTTGTATATATTTTACATGTACTACTCGTACTACTGATCAAATTAAGTGAAATTCGTTACATTTTTGAATCTTAAATTACGATCACAATTTTTATACCGCTTGTTTATGGCGACGTAAATAGTAAAATAACGCATGTTCTTCCAAATTACAACGTAATAGTTATAAATTTAGCATGAAGTTGCTTCCCTTTACTTCATTACATTTGTAATTTATTACTGTCTTCGAAGTGAAGATTTTGTGGGCGGTCATAATTCATACTTGCTGAAGAAAAGTGCGTATGGCTTATACGTGTATGTTGAAATCCACTACTAATTCTAAACTACCACATCGGGGTAAACGTGCTCGAAACTATAGTTTCCTTCAACATTTTATTGAAAAAAAAAACGACTGCTTTAAATAATAATACATATTTTATCAACTAGGAATAGTTGATGGTTAATATTGAATAATTTTTTGGTATTTTAAAATAGATTGCAAATTGCTATTTCAGAATTGTAAATCACGACCAGAAGTTGTAAATTTAATAAAAAGTAAGTCTCAATTTACGATTAGAAATCAAAATAAATAAGTTGCAGATAAAAAATAACGGCCGCAATTTACATCCAAAGCAATTAAGTTTTATACGGGAGGAACGAGGAAGTCTAATTCACAACAAGGAAGTAATAATATGAGGCGCATTTGCAAATTTAGTATCAAACATTTTTGTTGTTTTTTCCCGAGGGTAGGCGGAAAATCTTCCATGAGACATTGTGAGGACCGGCCGCACGTGCTCATAATAGTGTCAGATTTTTACTCACTAAAAAACACCTCCCATCAAAAAATATTTTCATACTACAAGAAGGCTTATTTCTATCACGGAGTTTAAATTTAATTATCTAACCACAGAGCATTAATGATTTGTCTAAGATGCCGTGGTTGAACTAGCATCTTCAACCAGCGCTTGATCATCAAATGCCTTAAAAGTCGCTTCAAGATGTTCCGCAAATATTTCGACATTTTCCTTGTCTCCTTTCGCATATTCGCCATTGTTTTTCCTGATAGGTGGCACTTGCAACTTTTGTTTTTTCATGCCTTTTATAGCTTTCCAGAGCGAATAATTTGGACTTTTTTCCGCCGTTAGACTTTCAGAATACGTAGAGACTTCACGATTTTTAAAATCCCGAAAATGTCTTTTCAGTTTGCTGCAAAGATTACTTAAGAATGTTTTATGCTGCGGATCACGAGAATTTTGTCATCTTTTATACGCCCTTCGTTTTTCTTATACCAATTCAGTAATTTCACGGGAAAGTTTAATTTCGCTTTTTTTGATTACTCTATTTTTATGAGGAGTAACTTTGTACAGCTTCCATAAATTGATCTACTTCGTCTTCGAGTTCGTATGGTGTTCGCAGATATTTATATCCTCAGATCTATTTTATGTATGTAGTCTTTTCTAAAGGATTCCCAATCAGTTCTTGCGCTAGCCAGCCGTGGTGGACTATCCTTTTCACGAAAACAGTCCCAAAAATATGATGGGATGATGGGAGAGTGGTCAAAAGAGAGATCAAAACTTTCTTCAAATTTGACAGAGCTTTACGATATTTCTTTTGCGATAAAATAATCTATGCGGCCTGGTGTTTTTGTCACAAGTAAGAGTCGACCCTAAACTCCATACCGGCTTCGTTAAGAATACGGCCTTTTGGTGAGATACATCTGGAATCCCAGAAAGTGTGTTTTGCATTTAAATCTCCGACAAATACAAAATTATGTCCAAGTGAGTTAAATATGCCCTTAAAATAATTTTTTCCAAACGTTGGTCGCGGAGGACAATAAATAGGCGCAAACCTAAATGTTATACGTTTACTTTTTGCGCTAACAGTGCTTATTTGCATTCCCATCAATCAATTATTATACCCGGAGAGTGATCAGTGGTGCCTTTCATAAAAAAAGACGCTTCGCTCCTAGCCCTTTCTGATTTGTGATATGAGTGATAACCGCTGTAATCTCTTATTTTTATACCTGATTCTTTCGTCAAATGCATTTCAGACACCGGGAATATATCAGTATCGTTTTTGTGCAGAAATATTTCTGACTCTTCGATTTTATGCAGAAGGCCATATTACTATTTTTATAAAGCTTTTCGTAATTAGTTTCTCAATAATTCTTTTGTTAATTTGACTTTGCTCTTCAAGTCTCAAAATAATTGCGGAAAAAACTTGATGGACTGGATCAGGTGTCGTATTAACAACTCGAAGGTTTGCTTTAATCGCGGCTTCAGCGTATGTTTATGGGCCGCGATTTGTGGACTTTTGTAACGGGTGATTTTTTAAGAGGTTTAGAATTTTTTTTAAACAAAAAAACACAAAAAATTCGAAAAAATGAATGAAATATTTATTTGAATCGATAGTTTGAACCTTGCAATTTAATGTTTAAAGATAATTTCATGCAAATGTTGACCGCGGCTGCGTCTCAGGTAGCCCATCCGCTGAGTCCAATTTTGGCATACTCTTTCACACATATCGGCCGGTATCTCACGAATGAATGCATGGATGTTGGCTTCCAGTGCGTCAATCGAAGTGGGCTTGTCCCTATACACATTAGCCTTGGCATACCCCCACAAAAAATAATCTAATGGTGTCAAATCGCACGATCTAGGCGGGCAATTGACCGGCCCGAAACGTGAAATTAACTGTTCACCAAACTCGCCTCGCAATTGCGCCATTGTTTCGCGTGCTGTGTGGCATGTGGCACCGTCTTGTTGAAACCACATATCATGCAAGTCAAGAACTTCCATTTCGGGCAAAAAAAAGTTTGTTATCATCGCTCGGTAGCGTTCACCATTGACAGTAACGCTGCGATTCGCATCATCTTTGAAGAAATATGGCCCAATAATGCCGCCGGCCCATAAACCGCACCAAACAGTGGCTTTTTCGGGATGCATTGGTAGCTGTTGCAATCCTTCTGGCTGATCTTCACTCCAAATGCGGCAATTTTGCTTATTTACGTACCCATTCAACCAAAAATGAGCCTCATCGCTGAACACAATTTTTCGATAAAAAAGCGGATCCTCGGCCAGCTTTCCAAGAGCCCATTCACCAAAAATTCGGCGTTGTGGTAGGTCGGCTGGCTTTAGTTCTTGCACCAGCTGTATCTTAGAAGGCTTTACGCCCAAATCCTTCCGCAAAATTTTCCACGTAGTGCTGTAACAAAGGCCTAACTGCTGGGAACGGTGCCGAATCGACATTTCGCGGTCTTCTGTCAAACTAGCTGATACGGCCGCAATATTTTCTTCAATACGCACAGTACGTAAACGTGTTGGTGGTTTAATGTCCAACAAAGTAAATTTGGTGCGAAATTTGGTCACAATCTTCCGAATAGACTGCTCAGAAGGTCGAGAATGCCGATCATAAAATGGAAGCAGCGCGCGATGAACATTTCGAACCGAGCACGAATTTTGATAGTAAAATTCAATAATTTGCAAGCGTTGTTCATTTGTAAGACGATCCATGGTTAAATTGCAAACCAAACTGAAGCTGTTTGACAGTGACACAAGGTACTAAACACACGTCAGCTGTCAAAACCAGTGTTGCCAAAACCAAACCAGCTAAAAAATCACCCTTTATTTCAATTTTTCGTTCTTTCGGCTGCGGTGGTTTGGACTTTTCTTTAATCTTTATTTTGCGTTCTTTAGTTGTTTTTCCTTTCTTCCTTTAGATCGGTTTTCAATCGGTAAATACGTTCGCTCTTTTAAATCACGCCTTCTTTTAGCTCTTAAGCTACATCACAGCCGCGCAAATGCAAGTCTTGTCTTTTTTTACCACATTCTTCTTATAAGTGTTTAGCCGCACATTAAACGCAACGCGGTTCCTTATGGCAATATGCGTGCGTATGATTATAGCCTTGGCAACGCTTACACTGGATTAACCTTGTACCTCAGTATAAGAACTATGGTCGAGCACAGAAGTTTTTTGTCGTTAGTTTTTTCCCATTTTAGTACGCGTCATTGATGTTAGCCCAATTTTACTTTTAATTTTTTTTTTTTTTATAATTAAGAGTTTACAAAACTTAATTTAATCGTGTTTTTAATTTTCCTTTGCTGGTAGTTTAACTTTAATTATCCTATTTTTTCTTTTTTTTTCCTTACTGAATGTTTTATTATTATTATTATTATTATTTAACTTTTAATTACTTTAAAAACCTTATTTAAACTGTGCACTCTTAAAGAATTTATTTTCTTATTGTACAGAAAATTTCAAAAATAAATACAAATACAAATACAAATACTTTTGCGCACAGGTTCAATTTTTATAACCTATCCTAAAAATAAGTTAATTTTGGCACATAGTTTGTAACACCTCTTAATATTCGTCGTAGACCCATGAAAGTATATATATTTATGATCAGGACCAAATATTTAGACTATTTAGTAATGTCCGTCCGTCCGTCCGTCCGTCCGTACGCAATTTCAAGGCATTTAAAATTAAGCTTGGAAGCTAAAATTTGGACCACATACTCCCTTGGGCTCCGAAATCGTTAAGTGTACAGATTTGGTTAATACGCCCACAATTTAGAAAAAAACATTTCAAAGCTAAAGTTAGAGAGATAGGGTATTATAACGTTGACCAGATATTTAGGCACCGCCCTCCTTTATAAGTTTGTCATATAAAGTTTTTTGCTACGCCTGCTTTTTGTGGGCGTTTTTCACTAAAATGCTGTTTTCTTTGAAAATTTTCATAGAAACCGAAAAAAAATGTTTAACAAGATATCTAGCCAATATTTTTTCCAATATATCGGCGATACAAAGTTTTTGGCCACGCCCACTTTTTGGGGGCTTTTTTTTAAAAAAATATATATATTTTTTAAAAATTTAATGAATGATATAAAATGCTATCCATCATCTTCTTAATGCTTTTTTCTTTGGGGCATATAGGGATATGGATAGGGTATCATACTCTTCGCCCCAAGCGGACTGTAGCATTTATAACGTATTATAACGTTGACCAGATATTTAGGCACTGCCCTCCTTTATAAGTTTGTCATATAAAGTTTTTTGCTACGCCTGCTTTTTGTGGGCGTTTTTCACTAAAATGCTGTTTTCTTTCAAAATTTTCATAGAAACCGAAAAAAAATGTTTAACAAGATATCTAGCCAATATTTTTTCCAATATATCGGTGATACAAAGTTTTTGGCCACGCCCACTTTTTGGGGGCATTTTTTTTTAAAAAATATATATATTTTTTGAAAATTTAATGAATAATATATATGAATAATTTATATTTTATGGATAGGGTATCATACTGTTCGCCCCAAGCAGACTGTAGCGTTTTCTTATGTTCTCTACTATATTAAGTATTGTATATTTTGCCTAAATCTTCCGATTTCTCGAAGCTCAAGCAGAAATAAAAACAAATTGAAAATTGATAAATATTTGTAACAAATCGCAAATCGAATTGCGAACAAAAAATTATATATAATATTTCGAGAACACCACTTATCTTAAAACCATTCCAAGACCGGTAGAGCATTAGATCAACAACATACCTTAAGACTTTTTCCTGTTTTCATGCGCATATGTTTTTTCGATAGGAGTATTTAAACTTCAAGCAGGAATACAGGTAATTTTGACTATGATTGCGAGCCACTATGGAATATACGATTTTAAGGTTATGGCTCCCGAAATATAACCAATGGACTTTAATAGCAACCTCTCTTTATCCCATTGATGCATGTCGATATTATTCTATAGAGTGGATTATTCTTATTCTTTCTTTATGTGTAAGCTACTTAGCATCACTTTAGGCTTCATAGTACTTTTTTTAGACCTCAACGTTTCGCATGTTCCTGGCTCTACATATAAAAGTCACATTTTGGTTTATGACACCAACATAAGCACCAGAGACATTTTTCCTCGGTGTAAGGATGAAAGACTTCTTACGATGTCATTCTATTTTACAACATCAAGCCATATTCTGACAAAATAAATGCGAACCATTTTGTGTGTTCCTTTTGCGTGGGGGTGTTGAAACTCTAAGAACCTTAAGCGCAAACACTAAAATCGATTATTACATTAGGTCATAATACCAACCTTTAAGAATAGATTTTGCGTAGCATTAAGAAGTAACTCAATTTGATGGTGTTGCATTAAAATGTTTTTGTTGTTTAAAAGTATTTCCTTGAAACTTAAATTAAATATATATATAAGCACATGTTCTTCAAAAACTACTGGTAAATACTGCATTCATTCAAGTAAGTACTAGCAGCCGTAAATATCCATTCAATTTATGATTTTAATCCTTATAATTTATAGCCTCATCAGCAATGTAGAATTGCAAATCATTTCCTTATTAGTATTGCAAAGTATTGAGAGTATTGCAGTAGTATTGAGAGTTGGTTAAACTTTTCTTAATATGTTTAGTTATCTAGTTTAATACTATTTGTTTTAAGACCTTTTATGTTTCTTTGTCCTTAAAATTAGCTTATGGCTTTTTTGTCATCGAAGGTTGCTGGAAATCATCCACGTGGCATGTGAGACTATAGCTCAGTTAAAATTTAAAAAATGTCGCTGTTGCGATGGCGAGTCATTTAAGGGCAAACGATCTTATATCGATTTCGACGGTTACCATATCTAAGTTTCAGTGGATATCACTGTTTCTTATATGGGATCATGACATTATCTAGAGTGACAAAATCGAGTAAGCACAAAAAAAAATTAGGGATAAATAATTCAAAATATGCAAAAATCTAGAATAATCTCGAAATCTAAATTGTAGATTTTTATACCCTATCCTAAGGGTATATTAATTTTGACATATATTGTTACAAAACAATAATATTAATTAATATTAATATTCATCGTCAACCCTTAAGAGTATATATATTTATAATCAGGTACAAAATCTAAGACTATTTAGCAATGTCCGTACGCAATTTTTATGCCCTTAAAGTTATGCTAGGAAGCTGACCACATATTTCCTAGGGCTCCGAAATGGTTAAGTGTAATTTTTTTTTGAAATACGCTCACTGCCACGCCCACAATTTAGAAAAAACCGCTTTAAAGCTAATGTTGGAGAGATAAAGTGTTACAACCTTGACAAGTTGTGTAGGCACTGCCCTCCTTTATAAATTTGTAAATTTTCGTAGAAATTAAAAAAAAAAATTTTAAATCAGATATTTAGCTAATGTTATTTTCAATATATCGGCCATACAAAGTTTTTGACCACGCCCACTTTTTGGGGGCGTTTGTTTTCCAAAAATATTTTTTTTTTTTTTTTATAAATTTCATAGACTGAAGTAAAATGCTATCCATCATCTACTTAATTCTTTTTTTCTTTGGGCCAAGAAAGCAGAACCACCGTGACTTACTAATATGACTTAATGGTTTGGGTATACTCTCTTAAGTCATATTTGTTTTAAACAAGAGCTGAAAAAAGACGGATTCTGAGCGACTCTAGGTAGGTAGTTCTAGAGTCGCTCAGAATCCGTCTCTAGGTAGGTAGTTCTAGAGTCGCTCAGAATCCGTCCTACCTACCTAAAGCCGCTCAGAATGCGCTCAAATATGATTTAAGAGAGTATACCCAAACTCAGCATAGCGCATGTGTTCTCGACGAGTTCCAACAAGATATTGTAGGTAGAGAGGAGAAGGTATAATGACGCGTGGAGAATAAAATACGCACAACCAAAAACAATATCGCCAGACTCTGACAGACTATATTTAGGTAGTTAAAGGTTAATAATAGATTTCTGGTCGCAGTGTCAGCCAAGTGGGCAAGGGAAACACAAAAAAAATAAAGGTTAACAAGCGGGCCTCCAAGAAATCGTTACGAATCTTTTATTTTTATTTGTATACCCTATCCTAAGGGTATATTAATTTTGACATAGTTTGTAATATAATATTCGTCGTATACCCATAAAAGAGTATATATTTAGCAATATCCGTTTCCAATATATCGCCCATCGTCGTTTTTTCAAAAAAAATGTTTTTTTAAAAAAGTTTAATAGAATGAAATAAAATGCTATCCATCATCTTCTTAATGCTATTTTCTTTGGGACATATAGGGTATCATACTGTTCGCCCCAAGCGGGCTGTAGCCTTTCCTTATGTTTTTTAATAATTTACGCGCGCTAAAGTGATTTTGGATACCCTTATAATGAATTAACACAGTGCGGGAATTAGCCAAGTGAAGGATTAGGAAAAAAGAGATAGCGATGCCCTTTTGGTTTTAAATGTCTGTAAATTGTAATATGTAGGAAAACAGAGCGTGGTAGAACATTCCGTGTTCGTATTGTATGGTTAAGAAACGAATAGATTTAAGGGTGAACTGATATGCATTCTTACCCAGGCGAGTATTGCGGTTGAACTGCTGTGGGGTGGAATGCCACTGGCTATTTCGTTTGAGCACTTTTGGTGAAAGTAGCGATAAAACAACGATAGGCAGTAGATATTGCGATGATGGCTAAAATAGTCAAACGATTTCACGATGTCTCTATTTGTAAAATTGGTTTAATCGCAGGTTTCTGAATCCTGTCAAGTAGCTCCAAATATGTAATTGGGGCACCGGACCAGACATGAGCGCTGTACTAAAGATTGGGGCATTATAAATTCTAGCCAAATCAGAAGGGAATCGCTTAAGGAGGACTAGACATTTCGCAACGTTCTTGGCGACGCACACAGGCGGATTTTTCGAAGAACATGGTCAAAATGGTGCAGTTTTAATTTTTTGCTTATGCCAAGATACATATAACAAGAGCTTATTATTCCATTAGTCCCGGTATTTAAATTGCAATCATTTCGATAGCTGATATGTTAGAAGGATAAGCTTTCGTGAATCTCGTGCATTAAGAAGTTAAGTACTAAAAGTTATCGATTTGATTTACTTTTAAGCTGTTTTAAAGATGTTGAAATTAAGTGTTTTTGGAACAAAGAAAAAAATCACACTTTTGAGTTTAATAAAGGAAAAGTTTCCGGCGGTGTCCCGTTAAATAAAATACCTTGTTATTTGCTTTTAAAGAGACCACCATAAAAAGGTGCGATATCTTGCGATCTTCTCAAATGTCGTTGGTTTGAATAACATTGAATGTAAAAAGTTTCGTAAATTTTTTTTATTCCTATTCCTAGGCTTACAATCAAGTTTTTTTTTGTCAAGAAATCAGCTAACTGAATTCTTGAGAAACTGTTCATCTACTGAATTTAAAGCAAAATATGATTTTTTGGCAGAAAAGGTAAAAAATTTAATAAAATTGATGACTCAGAGGAAACAAAACAAAAGTTAACAAATTTTACATATAAATATAAAATTCGATGGTTAGCCTGCTATTCTGCTAATCGGGCAGCTTGGAGAGGAATTCCAAGAAGCCCGAAACAAAGCCATTAAGATTTACGGTGAAAGCTTTTCCAGACAATTTTCCAGACAACAATATATGGAAAATATTTTCCATAACCTATTAGTTTCTTCTGATCCATACGTCAGAAGTGTTTGGGTAAAATGACAATGATGATTTGTAGATGGATGCTGATGTATATGTAGATGGATGATGATGTTTAGATATATGAATGAGAAAAAGACTTAGTTAAATAATGGTTTTATAAAAGCTAGTTGGGCACTCAGCCGTGGCTCACAATCAGAACAGACTCATTGAAATATGCAAATCGCCTCGCTTTTAACAGTTTGTTTCAAAGTGTGGAACACAATGGAAATGAATAAGAGTGCGTTGGCAGAGTTGCATATGGTCGCGTTCATCTGAACATTGCCGGCCGCTTTTCAGTACTGGCTGGAAACCCATTTTATTACAAAGATGACTTAACGAATTTAATTAATTAATTGTTCGAATTTATGTTGTTAATAATACGCAATAATTTTTTTTGTTTATATAAACAAATTATGTTATTAGGATACAAACATTATATTCATTTCGTTTAATGTTAAGATAAATTATTAATTCAGTTGTAAATTTAGTTTTCTTTAATGATGTAAGTAATTAATTTAATTGTAAATCTATCATATATTCAATTAGTACATTTTGCAAATTTTTTTTTGTTTAATTTATGTTGTTAATAATACGCAATAATTTTTTTTGTTTATATAAACAAATTATGTTATTAGGATACAAACATTATATTCATTTCGTTTAATGTTAAGATAAATTATTAATTCAGTTGTAAATTTAGTTTTCTTTAATGATGTAAGTAATTAATTTAATTGTAAATCTATCATATATTCAATTAGTACATTTTGCAAATTTTTTTTTGTTTAACATGTTAATTGGTATAAGAAAAAAAGAAATGTCTAGAAATAAAGCTATATCTTAAAAACAAATCCCCAGCGTTTCGAATAGAAAAAAAGGATTGCAGTTTTTAAAACATCACCTATCAACTATCATCACATATGAACGAATGACAAATAGAGAACAATTTATAGTCGCTATCAAAATCTTTAGTAAGTTCTTCGGTGGACCGGACGGTTTAGTAGTTTATTTTTTTTTGTTAATGGTTGGTGTTTGCTACAACAAAGTATCTCACGAATTTATGTACTGTTAATGCACACGAAAAGTTTTTATGGGAATTATTACCGCTCAGTTGGGAGAACGCACAGTTTTACCACCGGATGAGTTGATCTGGACCCGGATAAACCTTAACAACCCTTCCAAGTTTCCATTCATTTGGTGGAAGTTGTTCTTGACGAATCATCGACGAGGCAATCTATTTTTTAATGTCACGTTGTGGATACTTCCACTTAACACGCTTGTACAAATTCCTTGAGTTCCATATCTCTTGAGAATCCTTATTCCATTTGTGCAGGAAAGTCAGACTAAAAGGGTAACCGCACCACATAAAAGATTTTCACAGAATTGATCGGCAGGAGACAAATGACGAGCCCATTTTCTTATTTCCATAACAACTGTAAGAGATCTTATGGAAAACAATTTGGCGCACTTTAGCGAAGTTATTTACTTTCCTTAAGACCTTTGTTCACAGACTCTATAAAAGTAATAGTTTCATTTTATATGCTACTTTAAGGACTTGCTGAAGTTATTGCGGAAATCTTAACGAAATTAAAATAATTCGCCCATATTACTAGTTATTATTATATTTTTCGTTTTGATTATTATATTTGTTTTATATGTTCGTATTAATATTTTCCATCTTTTGAAAGCGTCAAGTTGCTTGAAAGTTTATATAAAGAGGAAATAAATAATGTTTAAATTGAAAAATTTCTTAGCACGTATCCATTGGATCAAAGTGATTAATACAGAGAGAAGATTAAAAATTGATAAGTTAATACTATTTTATCATCTTAAGCATCGTAGATGTAGCTACATAAAGGATGCTACGACCTTGATGCCGACAATAATGATTGGTAGGCGTGGAAAAAAATTTTATATGACAAAAGGGCAGTGCCTATATATCTTGTGAAGGTTGTAACGCTCTATCTCCCTAACTTTAGCTTTAAAACGGTTTTTTTTAAATTGTGGGCGCCAGTCGGCGTATTCAAAAAATGTTAACAATTAACCATTTCGGAGCCCAAGGGAGCATGCGGTCCAAGGCCTAATACTAAGAATTGCGTACGGACGGACGGAAGGACAATGCTAAATAGTCTTAGGACTTGGTCCTGATCATAAAAATATATATCTTTATGGGTCTATGACGAATATTAAGGGGTGTTACAAACTATGTGTCCAAATTAATATACCCTTAGGATAGGGTATAATAAGAATATCTCTCCCTTCTGTACAGCTTGTGAAATAGTTTTCTAAAAGCTTTACAGAAACTTTTGCTGAAAGTATATCTAAATAGTAAACATCTATAAATATGCCCTATGATACTACAATAAAAGCAATAGCTTATCAAAATTAAAAGATGGGACCTTATAGAAGGTAAATTGTTAGTTGTGTTGCCAAAACTGCTCGATCTGTTGTCCACTGAAATTCCACTTATGTATGAAACGAATGTAGAATAAGAGGGACGGTAAAAGGTATTAGGTCCTAGAATAACCCATCCGAAGAAGGTTTTCTGGGCTTTAAGTGATGAATAAATCTTGGTTTTGACCGCATCCAGCATTAATGCTTTATAAATATCTCCAATCAACATGTCTATTTTAGCAGTTCGATGCAAGAATGGATCAGCCAATGAGAAATCAACTTGATTTTGTCTTGATCTAGGGAACAAGATGGCATATAGCCTGTGACACGTTTTAGTAGTTATAAAGGCCGACAGCACGATCTCAAAGCTTGGGCTATGTTCGGCACATATTGCGTAACTGTAGACGAAAGTCCTTCGATTTAAGCAGAGACTGCTTGTGTTCGAAGTTTTAACCCTCGTTAAATGTCTTCTGATAAGAAAGATACTTCAGAGCCTGGGTAGATCAAAACGCAAACATTGAATTGAATATTTTAACGGCGAATCCTCACCATTGCTGTAACAAGAAGCACTGCGCGTTTATTAGTGGGTATACATATCGAGTGATTATGATTTGATGCAGACTGGACTGTAATGATTGGTTAGCGTTATCGTCGGGTGTTTGGACTAACGTTGCTTGGAGATGATCTTAGCCCCGTTCTTGGTTGTCAAAAGTTTGGTTCTGAGCTGAAGCTTCCAGATGTAAAAATGTATGGTGTTTCCTTTTGCGGCGGAAACATGAGTTACGACTCTTGCCGTTTGAAAGCAGATGGTTATGCCCCAGACAGTTAAGGCAGTAATTAAGTCTTTTGGTGGTAGAAATCCGATTTGTTAAATCGAGATTTCGAAATTCTGGACAGAGCCGTAGTGAATGTCCATTGCACAATTTGCAATTTAAGACTTTAAATTGAATTGTTGTAGATGAAAGAATTTTGCAGTCGACTTTTGCTTGAGGTTTGTTCGCCTCGAATTGAGCACGATATCGATTGGTAATAAATTCATCCATGTCAATCCATTTTGGGATTTCCATCGCATTGCTTAGGCTTTGCTCCCACAAGGCTATTGATATTTCAGGGAGATGGGATGAACAGAGGTTAATATATAATCCCAAGTCTCTACCGCCACTCCCTTGTTGGTTAGTGCAGTCAAAGCATAATTTATATCGCTTTGGAGTTTTTTGATTACCCGCCATTGGACCATTGAAGTAAATGGTACAGAACATATTTTGGAAAGACGCCCAATCTGCATAATTTCCGAAAAATATATTCGTATCACAAGGGGGTACCTTAATAGAGTTAAACTTATCATCGGTGTAGACCTAAATATTTTTATTGTTCGAAATCAACCGCAGGTTGTGCTTTTGCTAAATTAGGCTGTGCAGAAGGCTGTATATGATAGTACTTTTATTATTTATTTATTTTTGAAAGAGTACGCTAAAGGTTGTGACGGACATGTGTAACGTATGCACCGTCGGAGCGCATACCGCACGTGATAGTGAAGTTCAAGAATAGGGTAATAGGAACTGCAAGTTGAATCTATAGATGAATAGAAATGTGTAACTTAATCTCAAATCTACCGTGAAATTGAAAAGCATCGAGAAATAAGTAAGAAAACAACGATGGGTTGGGATAGTAGAGGCTTTCATACAAAACGGAATAGCGAGATCACGAGATCAAAAAAATCGAATAGCAACTGCGAGTCAAGGCCACAGATGAATAGATATTACTAGAATCTCACGTGAAATTAAAAGAATCGAAAAAAAGACGCATGCATACAAAACTGTATACCAATTCTCATGTGATATGTGAAAATATATATAAATTTCAAATCTCAGGTGAAATTGAAAACGAATCGAAAAAGGACGCGTGCTTACAAAACGGTATAGCTAGTCTCACGTGATATTTGAATATGAAGAAAATCTAAAAGCACCTGCGTGTCGAGGCTATGAATAGATAAAACTAGAATCTCACGTGAAATTAAAAGAATTGAGAGAAAAAGACGCATGCACCATTACCATTCTCACATGATATCATGAAATCAAAAAATCGAATAGCAACTGCGAATCGAGGCTATAGATGAATAGATATTAATCTCAAATCTCATGTGAAATTGAAAATGAATCGAGAAATAACTTTGAAAGCAACGACGAGTTGAGGTAGTAGAGGCTTTAATACAAAACGTTATAACCAGTCTCACGAGATATGTTACAATCAAAACAATCTAATATCAATTGCGAGTCGACGCTATAGATGAACAGATATAACTATAATCTCACGTGAAATTAAAAGAATGGAGAAAAAATACTCATGCATTCAGAACTGTTTAGCCAGTCTCATGTGATATGTGAAAATCAAAAAAATTGAATAGAAACTGCGAGTCGAGGCTATAGATGAATAGATATAAAATCTCAAATCTTACGTAAAATTGAAAAGAAATGGAGAAATAGGACGCGTGCAGAAATAGGACGCGTACGGTAGCCGGTCTCACGTGATATATGAAAATGAAGAAAAATCTAATAGAAACTGCAAGTCATGGCTATAGATGAATAGATATAAAATCTCAAATCTCAGGTGAAATTGCAAAAAAAAACAAAAAAAGGACTTGTGTATAGAAAAAGGTATAGTCAGTCTCACGTGATATGTGAAAATGAAGAAAAATCTAATAGCACCTGCGAGTCGAGCCTTTAGATGAGTAGATATAACAAGAATCTCACGTGAAATTAAAAGAATCGAGAAAAAAGACGCATGCATACAAAACGATATAATAGTTTATGGCAATAACGGGCCACTAAACCGTTGGCGGCAAAACGTATGATTTCACCACAGAGTAGAGCGGATCCCACACAAACTCTCGAGAATATAATTTTGTGTTAATTGCACTCGTATGATTCTCCAAAACTAAAGAACATAACCAAGAAAATGTAAAAAAAAAATAAATGCAATATCTAGGTATTGCATAAACTGTACCACAAGTGTGGCACGTAAACCAATGACGGATGACGAAACCGTTGGCTGCACACCGTATGATTTCCCAACAACAATTGAAGGAATGTTCCAAAGAACTAACGACGAACAAAATTATAACGCATTTCATTTTTTCAAATATGAATAAAAATCGAAAGGAATGAAGTTGAAAAATGTTTCAGTTTTGAAAAACTCGAATCACGCCGTTAGAGTAATGATTAAGTATAACTGTTAATTTTTTTTCCGCCAAAATTGAATTGACCGTACGCACAATAGAAATGTTAATATTGATAACGGTTCTTACTACGATTCAATAAAATATTTTTTTTTTCAAAATATTTTTTTTTTTTGCCATTGTAAAAATTTATTATACGCACCTTGTAGCTGCTGTGGTGATCGCTTCTGCTGGTTTTTATACCCTATCCTGAGGGTATATTCATTTTGATTCATAGTTTGTAACACCCCTTAATATTCGTCATAGACCCCTAAAAGTATATATATTTATGATCAGGACCAAAACCTAAGACTATTAAGCAATGTCCGTCCGTTCGTCCGTCACCAATATATAGGCCTTTAAATTAAAGTTAAAAAGCTGAAATTTGGCACATATACACCCTAGGGTCCCGAAATGGTAGAGTGTAAATTTTTTTTTGATACGCACATTGCATTGAAAAAACAGTTTTAAAGCTAAAGTTAGAGAGATAGAGTGTTGTAATCTTTACAAGATATGTAGGTACTGCCCACCTTTACAAGTTTGTCATATAAAGTTCTTTGCCACGCCTACATTTTGTGGGCGTTTTTCACTAAAATGCTGTTTTATTCGAAAATTTTAATAGAAACAGAAAAAAAATGTTTAACAAGATATTTGCAAATATTTTTTCTAATATATCGCCCATACAAAGTTTTTGGCAACGCCAACTTTTATAGGATATAGATAGGGTATCGTACTGTTTGCCCCATGCGGACTGTAGCCTTTCCTTATGTTTTTTACTGTCAAGGATTGTATATATTTGAGAGTAGAAACTTAAAAAGGCATCTTCGGCAAGTCATCACTGAAAAAATTCGTTTTATTTATATAAACAATGTACGATTCTGCTTTTTAAATAAATATTTTTGAATATTTGATTAATGAAAGTAATAATGACATCGGTTTATAGTTCGATGAATCACTTTTAGCACATTTTTGTTGTGTTGTATTGAGAAACTATTTTGCAGTTATTATTAAAAAAAACATTTTCGCATAACTATCGTTTACAACTCTTTTGGGGAACACAATTGTGTAACGCGTAAGTCATAAACCTATCGAAAGGAGTTTCACTTAGTTTTTAAATTAGTTAGTCTGAGTGAACACTTTTCCCGTAGGCTGTCCGTAATAAATGGAATTCCTGTCGAGTGGTCCGATTAGAGATCGAAGCTTTCCTCAACTTTAACAGAGGAAAATAAAAATCGATAAGGTCTGGAGTTTTCGACGAATCCGACATATGAGCATTTAAATTTGAAAGGCCCTTTAGAAATGCTCAATTCGAAATAGAAATGTGATGTCTTATTAAAGGCAAATGTTTATCTAATATATCTTGAACATTATTTTTTCAGTTCAAATATTTACATATTTGCATGCTTTCTTCTTCTCTGGTCTTTTTCTGCAATGCTATGATCAGGAATAAATGGATCATGACCCCCCTCCCCCGTCTCACTTTCAAAAAAATTCTCGAATAGGTCAGAGTGAGTCAGAAAACGAATAGTAGTGTTGCTTTGTAGGTTCGGGACAAATACGATACCCGGTCCTCTCGGTTTGAAACATTCTTTCAACCCAACAAATTTGTTCACTTACACCACATCCCTTCATCCTTTAAGTAATAACAAAATGTTTGCATTCACCTGGAGTACCTGTGTATAATTTTCTGCTTCAGATTCGGAGCTTAGAGGCAAATCTTAGTCCGACCAATCACATGATAATTTTGACTTTTTAAGTTAAATTTTCACCTGATTCATTTTGTTGAAATTATCCTAAATGTTTTTTAAAACTTTTTCCTTTTTCAGACCAAAACGTATTTGGACAAAGCCATACTTCCGCTCATAATTGTTTCGTGTTTGAAATATTCTATAAGCTGATTGTTATAATTACGATAACCTTAGAAAGTGACGTTAGTGCAATTTTTCGATAGTTGGATGCGAAACATAATGGAGCATTTTTGGGAACGGGTTTGAAAAATGCAGGACGTTAAGGGAAAGCCCGGACTCCAGCGAGTGGAAGGGTGCTAAGGTGTCTATCTGCTTCTATCTCGTTTTTCAACACCATTTTGGCCGAGATTTAATTGCGGGTGCAATGAGAATTCTAAATAAGGGACTCGTTTTAAACACAATTTTTAAGTTTGTAGGAAAACATATATAAAATCCCGGGATGGTTATTTTTATATTAAAAAAAAAAATAATATAATTTATTAAATATAAGTCGTTAAAGGTTCATACAGGACCATTAATATTAAACACAACCATGTAAGAATATATTCGGATTTATTACAAGTACCTTAGTAACACCCCTCCCAATAGCTTTACGAATAATTTTTCGCAAAGTGAATTAATTATAGTAGAGTAAAATCATTTTACCCCCGCAGTCTACCATACAACTGAAACTCGAAAACCGAAACAAATGTTAATTTTAGCCTGTCGTGCTTCAAAGGTCAAAAAAATACTGAGTTTGTATACGTGTGCAGTACACATAGAAAAATTCAATTATAATGTAGGTAGCTATCCGCCTAAGAACTAAAAATTATACATCCTGCGTTTTTGCATGTTGCGTATCCCACAGTTGTTCTATCCAATTCAAATCACGAATATTATACAAGCATGCAAAAATTCTTCGGAGAGGAGTTTCTTTATATTTACGAGAGTATTATGCAAATAAAATTCAATGGCCTTGCCCTCAGTACGGGTGGTTAGTTTATATTTCTTTTTTGTTGTATATGCTTTCACCTGGAAACGAGAGAGAATAATTATATGTTGCGCAGTGCTTTGAAATACATGTCCCGGGTTTCTCTTAATTTATTAAAATAAAAAAATTAAAATGAACATAGTGGAAAACATGGTAAAATGTGTGTTATTACTTAAATGAGCTTAATGACTAAAGAGTAGGAAAGAGTATGAGGAGGAATGTATATAATTCTAAAGAAGTTTTCTAAATTTTATTGTTCTTATACGACAAAATCAGTAAGAGCCATCAAAATGTAAAGGGTGATCCATTTCGAAGTTCCCTACTTTTTTAAAGAAAAAAACACAGAAAATTCAAATTTAATGGAGAATGTTTATTATCATTTGGAAGAACATTCTTTGGCATTTATTTCTTGAAGATTATGTCTATCAAATGTTGGCCGTTGCTAAGTCGCAGGTGGTCCATCCGTTGAGTCCAATTTTCGATCACTCGTTCGAGCATTTCGACTGGTAACTGGCGAATGACAAGCGTGATGTTTTCCTCCAAGGCCTGAATCGAAGCGGGTTTGTCGGCATAAGCTTTTAACTCTACATATCCCCACAGGAAAAAGTCTTACGGTGTGATATCACACGATCTTGGTGGCCAATCGACCGGCCCAAAACGTGAAATTATGTGCTCACCGAAATGTTCTCTCAATAAGTCCATTGATTGATGCGATGTGTGGGAAGTTGCGCCGTCTTGCTGAAACCAAATGTCGCCGAGATCACGAGCTTCAATTTCAGGCATCAAATAGTCGGTTAATATGGCACGATAACGGTCGCCATTGACGGTTACGTTCGCACCGGCATAATTTTTAAAGAAATATGGACCGGTGAATCCACCGGCCCACAAACCACACCAAACCGTTGTTTTTTCTGGATAAAGTGGCAGTTCTTTAATCTCTTCAGGTTGCTTCTCGTCCCAAATGCGGCAATTTTGTTTGTTTACATACCCATTGAGCCAGAAATGGGCCTCATCGCTAAACAAAATTTGCCTCGAAAACGTCGGATCATCTTGGAACTTTTCAAGAGCCCATAGAGCGAAGCGATATCGCTTGGGAAGGTCGAGCGGCTTCAGTTGTTGCACAAGCTGTATTTTGTACGCTTTCAATTTAAGATCTTGACGTAAAATGCGCCAAGTCGTTCCATACGTCAGTCCGAGTTGCTGCGAACGGCGCCGAATCGACTCTCTACGGTCTTCGTGTACACTCTCAGCTACGGCCGCTACATTTTCTTCACAGCATGGTGGATGTGGTCTATTCGGTCGAATATTATTCAATAATGAATACTGGGTCTCAAAATGGGTGATGGTGTTGCGAATAGTACGCTCAGTAGGCCGATTATGTTGACCATAAGTTGAGCGAAGTGCACGAAACACATTCCTCACAGAACGTGAATTTTCATATTGAAAAAATTATCTCTACTTGGATCACCCGTTACTAATTTGTAAAATAGAGAATGACTATTTTTTTTTTAATTTATTGTTTTTGTGCCACTGGTTTCTCAATTTGTATAAATTTATAATAGGTTTTCAAGAAAAAAAATGAATTATCTTATTTATCTAAATAATATCCCATTGCCGCCATAAAATATTTGTGGCACGTGGCATGATGCTTTTCTCCATTCATTATATTTGAAGATAGTGAAGAGGAAGATGCAAGCTTCCAACGTCGTCGAGTTGCCGCTCAAGTGCTTCGCATTCCACATAATACCATTTCCGTCATTATTTCGGAAGCGCAATCTATTCTTGTAGAAGACTTTCTAAAGACGAGTATTTACATTACATTCTCATTTACTACATTTTGTCAACAGCGCCAGGCTGAGAAGCTAGAACGCAGCAAATCAACCAGCACTGACAGTTTCCTACGTAGGCGCTGACGATGGCGAAAATATTGTAATGCTCCAGCCTCCAAATTTGGGTAGTGTTTTTTTAATAATAATTAGAAGAGGATCGTATTAATAGGTATCGCAGACGCCGAGTACAAATTACTCTACGTCGACGTTTACGCAACCGTACGCAACATCCGCTACAGTGGGTCACCGCACGAACGAAAGCCACAATCGATATTAAAAGGTGTAAAATGAGTTTATGAACCACTTTTTCGAAGAGGCGAAATGAAGTGGCAATAACAAAACATTTTAAATAAAAATTAATTAATTCCTTTTAATTCGTTTGTTTATTGGTTTTTCATTTTGCAAAATACCGATCGAATAATGTTAATGTCACAGCCACTTTTCGTGAACGATTGCAGCGGCTGCGGTTGAGCTATCGTTTCCGCAGCTTCCAACAGTCTGAGCAGTTCACGATTCAGTCCACGTTGCATACTTACTTACTTAACGAGCTCCTGACCCGTGAAGAGTCCCTGCCTGAGACACGGCAGCCTTCCTTCCCCTGCGATCCCAGGCACGCTGCTTCCAGTTGTCCAGAGCAAACGCTCTGGCATCCGCGATGGCTTGGTCTTTAAAACGGAGGTTCGGTCTTCCCTGTCGTCTCGAACCTGGGGCTGGGATTCGAAGATCCTCTTGGCTGGAGCGTTGTTATCCATTCGCTCGATGTGGCGGAGCCAATGCTTTTTGGACTATATCCACATCTTGGTACAGCTCATAGAGTTCGCGGTTGCATCTTCTCCTCCATTCGCCCATCTCGCACACAGTATCAAATATCCGTCGAAGGATTTTTCTTTCAGAGGATCCCAGTATAAACTCTCCATTCCTACTTATCGTCCAGCACTCGCCGCCGTATAGCAGAACTGGCAGGATAAGGGTTCTGTAGAGCATGGACTTTGCCCTTCGAGTCACGAGTTTTGAACCCATTTGTTTTGCCAAACCGAAGTAGCAGCGGTAGCAGCTAGGGTCATTTGTGGAGTTGATGGTGCCCACGAGGTAGATGAACTCCTTAACTACCTCGAAGTTGCTGCTATCAACAGTGACATTTTGTCCTAGTCAGTGGACAGAAGATTGTTTGGTTATTGATACTATATATTTAGTCTTCTTATTCACTTCAAGGCCAACTAGTTTCGCCTGTTGTTCAATAGCCGTGAAAGCCTCTATCACGGCATGCTAGGATCGACCAATGATATATTTATCGTCCGCATACCCCAGCATTTGGACTGATTTGTTGAAGATAGTGCCATCCGTGTTGACACCTGCCCTGTGCACTATGTGCTCAAGAACAAGAGTGAAGAAATCGCACGGCAGCACATCTCCTTGCCGAAATCCGGTGCATGTTTGAAGGAGTTGAGATGAGCTGCTGCTAAACTGCACATTGCACCGCATGTTATCTAGTGGATTTGCCTTAGTTGATCTACAGTTAATCTGAGGTCTACAGTTGATCTGCCGGGACGGAAGCCACACTGGTACGTGCCGATTAGTGTGTTGCAGTTAGGATTGAGACGTTCACACATTACTTTGAATTTGATCTTATATGCGACATTAAGCAAGTTTTGCAAGATAGTTTCAAGATAGTCTCGATAGTTTTTGCAAGACATAGGATCGCCTTTCTTGTAGATGGGACATATGGAGCTGATGGTCCCATCATCGGGCAAGCCTGACCACACAAACTGGATTGATGATTTGTTGCATGCGCCCTATTTTTTATAGCTAATCCAACCTCGTATATACTGGGCGGCGGGACTGGTTCTACATTGACTGAACTTGGACTTAAATACATCTACTCTTCCCTGTGCTTCGGTGATTAGGTTTCCAGATGTTGCGAAGGCCATCGTTCCGGCCTTAAAGCTTGGCTTTCTTATAGATTTTCCGGATATTGTTTCGGTCGCGAGACTTTTCAATCTCCTTGAGCTGGGTCTCGTTTCTTCCTACGCAGGATCTTCTACTCCTCTCTTTTCCTGGCTCGGTACTCATCCCTTGCTGCACTTGTTTTCCCCTGCAGCATTCTAATATGTGCATCTTCTGTCACCTTTTTCTGGTATACGCATACATCATCATACAACGGGCTTTTTCTCTGCGGTGGCGGTGGCTTTTTCTCTGCTTCCTTCTCAATGATGTCGCGATGCTGAGACCACTGGTTGTTGGCGTCTGTGGTAGGTAAATGCACAGTGGAGAGTTTCTTACTCAGACGTTCCTTGTATTCTCTGGTAACTCTAGATGTGCTTAGTCACCCAACGTCTCTTTTTGTGGGCAGTGCGCGGCTTTTTCTAGTTGGACAGTCGAGCTCTGAAACTAGCTGCAACAAGAAAATGATCGGAGTCGACGTTTACCCTCGGTAAGTGTACGTGCACGTTCAAGATATTCGGTGCGTGCCTCGCATCGATTTGCACATGGTCGATTTGGTTGGCGGTTCGACCGTCTGGAGAGCGCCAGGTTGCTGTGTAGATCCTTAGTTGCGGAAACCTAGCGCTACTTATCACCGTATTACAAGCTGCTGCAAAGTCAATTAGTCTGTAGCCGTAATCTGTTGTCGTTTCGTGGAGACCGTGCTTATCAACTAATCCGCCGAAGATGTTTTACTTGCCGACCATAGCATTGAAGTCCCCGAGTACAATTTTGACATCGTACCCCGGACAAGTTCCGTCCAAGAGGTCATAAAATTCCTCCTTAATATGGTCCTCAGTCTCGTCGAAATGTTTTGGAAAGTAGCTCTGATGCGGATCACAGCCAGGTGATCACTTATCGGCTTGAAATCCATTACTTTGGATCCAAGCCGATTTCCCACGACGAATCCGCATCCTAACAATTGCAATCTTTTGTTACAGCTGTAATAAATGTCGCAATTTTGTCTTTTCATATTTCCTGATCCTATCCATTGTATCTCCTGGATCGTGGAAATGTCGGCCTTGTACCGCGAGAGGACAAACTCAAATTTTTAAGTAGCACCTGGGGTGTATGGTGTCCGCACATTCCAGGTACACTTTCGCATGTCCGTTAACGTTCCGGGTCTATTTGGTTGCCTTTGAGGTTGATTTATATCCGACACTACCCTCCCATTACTATGTGTTTTGAAGTGGTCGGGAAATTACACCGACGGCAAAACCCCCAAATTGGAGGTTTAGGCCCTATTTTTGACCCTAGGACAGCAGGCCAGTAAATCCGGTGCCAGCAATCCACCTCAGGGGTGTGAGTGCTGCCATTGGCCCATCAAAGTCTTATCCGCCATCAGCTCTTTTCCAACACCCTGGCTTAGTATTGGAAATCCCTATAGACCTGGGCTTCAAATAAGTCGAAGCAGCTCATGTGGGTTCAGTGGCTTTGTAGTTAAGTGCGCTGAACCACTAAGCGAGAGGTTGCTGGTTCAAATCCCGACATGTACCACCAGCAAGTATTTATTTGCTGGCCCACCTCTTGCGAACGTCTGACAAACATCCAAGAGTAACAACTGTGATGAGAAGCTTCTCAAAAATTAATTGCCGTTCGGAATCGGCATTAAACTGTAGGTCCCTTCCATTCGTGTCAAAAAAATAGCTAGAAGAGAAGCTAGGCTTTGGGTCCTGTATGGGTCGTTTACGCCTAATATTTATTTTTTATTTATTTTTAGCTCATTTAGGGAGTTCACAAAAAACCTTAAACCTGTTCTTATGCGTTCTTCAAAGGCTTTATTATTAGTTATGCCGAATTGTATATATAGTTCCTCGTCCTGTTAATTAATGAATATCTACATATATATGTATGTATATATAAAAAATACATTCCCAACCTTAATTATTACAATTCACTAAAATACATCGTAACGGTTGAATAGATATATAGGGTTAAAGTATTTAAGGGCGTTGCATAAATCTTTATTTATACACCATTTCCCACACCTATTAGTTATAAAGGCCATATGTCAGATAATCTACCAAAAAGGCGATATCAATTACAATTAGTTGTCCGAATTGGTAAACACAACTCAGCTGTGTAAAGAAATATAAATTTTATTTCCTTTGTTGAGATTCAGAAATTTTCTGCTTTAGTAGGCTGTTCTCTCAATTCTTTTCTCATTAATATATGTACCTATTATTCTGTTTTTTTTTCAGGAACATTCTTTTATACGTACACATATATATACTGTGCCAGAGGCCCTCCCCATTTGAGAAGGCAGTTTTTGCCATCATTGAAAACCACTTTGGTCCTCCTAATGATGAGAACAACTCTTCTATTCTGAGTAAGGGGTATGAATCATTTCTGGTGACATCGTTCAGGCGTCGGTAGTCAACGCAATATCGAGTAGATCCGTCCTTTTCTTGACAAGGACAATGGGGGCCGCCCACGGACTTGATGAAGGTTAAACTACTCCTCTTTCGCCATGTCATCGATGAGTTTTCCTGCTTTTTAGCTAGAGGGATCCGACGCGGTGGAATCTTGATGAATTTTGTTAATTTTATGGCGCACTATTTGGAATCCTCCAACATCAACAGGGCTTTTAGCAAAAACGGCGCAATAATTACTTATCATTTCAAGAAACTGATCCTTTTCTCTACGAGACAGTTCTGACGAATCCAATTCGAAATGTTAACCACTTATTTCGAGAGGAAAGGTTGGTATTTCGCACAGTTCAGCAGCTTCCACTCGTATAAGTCCGGATGCCAGCACTTTCGTTTCAATCAACAATCTGACTGGAATGGTTGGTTTGATAGTGTCCACTATAGTCCGACCAAGTAGGACACCCTAGGGAAGCTTGTCAAATCCACACGGCTCTACTAAAGCAGTTACTTTCATCTTTAAAGCCCGTTGTAGGAGCATGAAGTAAACATAACGCGTTTGCCGGAATTTCGTTTTCATCCCCAATAGTGAGTAGGAAGGCTCGAGCTACTTGTGGAACTTCTAAATAACATCTCTTTCCGCGAATTTCGAGATAAAGATCTGCCAAGTCGATGTGACACCGTTGAGTGACCAGAAAATCTATGCCGAGTATTAGAAGGACGTTGGAATCTATCACGACGAATTCGTGCCTGAATTTCATACCCATCAACACGACTTCCAACTCTACCTTTCCAACGGCAGTTCGACCATCCCGCTACGCCAGTTATTGTTATTGGATGGCTGACAGCACCTCGTGGCAATAATGTATATTGCAGAAGAGACACATTCGCCCCAGAGTCAACAATGACCTTAATTGACCTACCACTTATAACACCTGCCACCGAGAGACTACTTGAATCGCCTAACCCCAATTTGTCCTCGGAGGATGTCGATTGTCTGGACACTGTGGTACTGCAGAGGTTGCTAACCGGTGAAGCCCCAATGCCTTTTCGGCCACCCCTACCTTAGGTCCTTGAACTCGATAACGAAATTGTGTATAACTCGATCTATGAACCCCACTAAAGCGTTGTCTCCGAAGTTCTGTAAGCACATTATAGGAAGGGTCACCGTTAGCCGGTAATGCGCTTAAAACAGGCAGCGCTTCACCCTGCAAACTCATAGCAAATACATTAGCCTATATCACCTACTAACCAGCCTCCACACTTCGCGGCAATCTCAAACGGTCGATGATAGTCCGACCAAGAGCCAGAGCCGTCTGACTGCAATGTACACGGGGTTGTCGATTTCGGTAATAGAGAATTGGTACGGCGGATTAGTTGGTAAGCACAGCCTTCACGAAACGACAACGATAACGGCTACCGACTAATTGACTTTGCAGGAGCTTGTAATACGGTGATAATTAGCATTAAGTTTCCTCGACTAAGGATCCACACAGCAACCTGGCGCTCTCCAGACGGTCGAACCGCCAACCAAATCGACCATGTGCAAATCGATGCGAGGCATGCATCCAACATCTTGAACGTGCACACTTACCGAGGGGCAAACGTCGACTCTGACCATTTTCTCGTTGCAGCTAGATTCAGAGCTCGACTGACCAACGAGAAGAAGCTGCGAACTGCCCAAAAGAAGAAATTCGACGTTGGACGTCTTAGCACATCTGGAGTCGCCAGAGCCTACAAAGAGCGCCTAAGTGACAAACTCCCCACCGTGAATTCACCTACCACAGACGCCAACAACCAGTGGTCTCAGTATCGCGACATCATTAAGGAGGTAGCCGACACCACCCTAAGATACCAGCCACCCCAGAGAAAAAGCCCGTGGTATGATGATGTATGCGTATACCGGTAAAAGGTGACAGAGGATGCACACATTAGAACACTTCAGAGGAAAACAAGGGCAGCAAGGGTTGAGTACCGAGCAAGGAGAAAGGAGGAGAAGAAGATCCAGCGTAGAAAGAAAAGAGAGCACGCAGTCTTCCAGCTTAAGGAGATCGAAGAGTCCCGCGACCAATACAACATCCGGAAAATCTATAAGAAAGCCTAGCAACTGGCTGCTAGCTTTAAGACCGGAACACAGACTCTTTGTAACAGCGATGGAAACCTAGTCACCGACGCGCAGGAAATAGTAGATGTATTTAAGCAGCATTTCCAGCAGATGCTAAACGGACGAAATGTAGAGAGAGCGATGGGGCAAGAAGAGAGCCTACGTCCAGTCAATGAAGAACCAGTCCCTCCGCCCAGTATAGAAGAGGTTGGCTTAGCTATAAAAAAGCTAGAGAACAACAAGGCCGCCGGCTCTGATGGTCTATCTGCAGAGCTTTTCAAAAGCGGAGGTGATATTATAGTAGGGCGCATGCACCAAATCATTAACCAAGTTTGGGTGGAGGAAAGCATGCCCGATGACTGCACCATCAGCTCCATATGTCCCATCTACAACAAAAGCGATCCTATGTCTTGCAAGAACTATCGAGGCATATCCCTGCTTAATGTCGCATATAAGATCCTATCCAACGTACTGTGTGAACGTCTGAAACCTTTCTGCAACACACTAATCGCCAAGTACCAGTGTGGCTTCCGGCCCGGCAGATCAACTGTTGACCAAATCTTCACACTAAGGCAAATCCTGGAAAAGACCAACGAGATTCAAGTCGAGACATACCATCTCTTCATCGACTTTAAAGCCGCATATGACAGCATTCATCATCAGGAGCTTTTTGTGGCGATGGCCCAATTCGGGATCCCGTCAAAACTGATCCAGATATGTCGCATGACACTAGATAACACGCGATGCAATGTGCAGTTTCGCAGAAGCTCATCTGAACTCTTTCAAACATGCACCGGATTTCGGCAAGGAGATGCGTTGTCGTGTGATTTCTTCAATATTGTTCTTGAGCAGATAGTGCGCAGGGAAGGTGTCGACACGGAAGGCACTATCTTTAACAGATCAGTCCAAATGCTGGGGTATGCAGACGATATAGATATCATCGGTCGATCCCAGCGTGCCATGATAGAGGCTTTCACGGCTATTGAAGAACAGGGGAAACTAGTTGGCCTTGAAGTGAATTAGGACAAGACTAAATATATTCTATCAACAAACAAACAATCATCTGTGCACCGACTAGGACAAAATGTCACTGTTGATAGCAGCAACTTCGAGGTAGTTAAGGAGTTTATCTGCCTCGGGGTAAACATCAACTCCCCAAATGACATCTTAGTGGAGATCCGTCGCAGAATTACCCTAGGAAACCGCTGCTACTTCGGTTTGGCAAAACAAATGGGTTCGAAACTCCTAAATCGAAGGACAAAGTGCATGCTCTACAGAACCCTTTCCTGCCAGTTCGGCGAACTCTATGAGCTGTACCAAGATGTGGATGTAGTCCGAAAAGCTAAAAGTCGTCTACTACACTGGCTCGGCCACATCGAGCGATTGGACAACAACGCTCCAGCCAAGAGGATCTTCGAATCCCACCCCCAGGTTCGAGATGACAAGGAAGACCGAACCTCCGTTTTAGAGACCAAGCCATCGCCGATGCCAAAGTGGTTGGTCTGAAATGCTGTTTTCTTCGGAAATTTTCATAGAAAGCGAAAAAAAATGTTTAAAAAGATATTTAGCCACTTTTTGAGGGCCTTTTTTCAAAAAATATTTTTTTTTAATTTAATAGAATGAAATAAAAAGCAATCCATTATCTTCTTAATGCTTTTTTCTTTGGGGCATATAGGCATATGGATAGGGTATCATACTGTTCGCCCCAAGCGGACGGTTGCCTCTCCTTATGTTTTTAAAATGTTTTGTATGAAAATTTTCTCTACCTTGATGCGCTAATTCAGGGAGAACATCCTAATGCATAATATGTTTGACATGTTTACTGAAAATGAACTTTTCGGTTGGGGTCGGTTCGGTGGTGCGCTTGAGTCGAACAGCCATATAAGAGAATGAATATTACTATTTTTTTCAATATATACTGAATACCGATTATCTTACGCTTGTTGCGTAAAAGTGAGGCGAACATCGTAGGGTGATTTGTTAGATAGTATTCATTTTTTGTTAACTCATTAAAATTATAAAAATTGATAGGGTGGGCGGATAACACCCGCGCACCTTTGAATGATCGTCCTGGTAGGATATGCAAGCCGAAATAAAAGTTTTTTAATTCTACTATGTGAGGGATAGTGCCCTTTTCTATTAGGTTCTAAAAACAAAAAAATGCATAATTCACTCAATCATCCTTATAGCAACTTTAACTACAAGCTGCACATCAATACCTACACTGTCTTATCGCTGCCGTATATATAAGAATTATTTGTATTATCTGTTGTACTTGAAAAATACTCACTAAAAATTGAATAAAAGTTTAAAAACTAACCGAACATAATCCAATCAACCCGATTAAAGCAAATAAGAAAGAGAAATGGCATTTCCATACAAAAACATACTTGTACGGGCACTTAACTACGTCCTAACGCGCACATGTCATAAAACATCAATGCAATATTGTTTACACCCTTTTGTTGGTGTTTTTCACTAAAATGCTATTTTCCTCGAACATTTTCATAGAATCCAAAAAAAAGGTTTAACAAGATACTTAGCCAATATTCAATATTACGCCCATAAAAAGTTTTTGGCCTCGCCCGCTTTTTAGAAGCGTTCTTAAAAAAAATTTTTTTTTGTATAAACTTCTTGAAATAAATTGAATAAAGTTTATACACTCCTTATAATAGCATTTGGCCTTTAGTAATTAAAGTTTTTTTCTTTTATTATTTTATTTAAAAGACTTAAGATTATTTGATAAATCTACTCTAGAATACTCTAGTAAACAACAACAGAAGATGTGTACTTCTCAAAAAGGCGAGTTTAAAAATATAAAGGAATATAAAAATATAAAAACTTCTTATAGGTACAATGATGCGTTTACATGGGACATTATTTTTATGTTAAGATGTAACATACTTCATATTCAATAAAAGCAAAATCGCCAAAATGTCATCAAATATAAACTAAACCAAACAATTTCCTTGATTTTTTTCGACCATCTGACATCCCCCGCATAATCTGCGTATGTCCTTGAACGAGTGTAGCTTTTTCGAAAATGTCCTATGCCCTAAATTAGCATGAGAATCACGTGCAAAGTAACTTAATAATCATCAAAGCGAGAAGGAAATCCCTCGTTCATATGCAGTTGTATTTTAGTTTCTTCATCATTTTGATTCCATTAAAAAGAGAAACGTCCGACGCTCTTAGGAAAAGGAGAATTTTAGCCCGATTCCTCTCATACATTTTATTATAGGGAGCAATAATAATTTTCTCCGGGCTGTAGAATCAGGGTAATTGAAGCTTAAACCCGCTTCCATTAAGTTGGCAGTTTCTTATGGTTGTCCCCGTTTTTAATCATAGTCCTTTGAGAGTATATTCCACTTAACAAACGTGTGTGCGTGTGGATACTTGCACACAATGTCCTTGTTTTTAGCACCATTTAACTTCATTCATCGTTCGCATGATTTCAATTTATAGTTTCAATTCAATTTCATAACCTTTTTAAATGAAACTGCTAGAAGATTGGATGTACATAGGCATTAGAAGTGTTTGGTACGTTCTACATATAGTAAGACAGGTAAAATGTTGAACTTAATAAATATAAATGGTATGGATGACAATTTTTGATTAAAGAATAATTGAGTTTTAATACTTGCGTTGCTTGTTTACCATTAACATAAGTGTTGTACAATGGAACAAACGAATGAAGCTTGATCTGAGACATTTTGGGGATATTAAAAGCCTTTTTCAATATTAGATTTCTATGGAAGGGCTGCAGACAATGCTTTCGGCCATCATTGCAGGTACTAGTTTAAAGGGTTTTTTTTAATTGGTACGTGCAAAAGGGGAAAGGACGAGAAACTGATGCACAAATTGTTTTGAAAGCCTACATACTATAATTGTTAGATAACACAAAAAGCTTTAAGGATTAGTATGAAAATAACACCTTATTGAAAACAAATCAAGCTTTACTTTAATTTCACAATTTCTCAAGAAGAGCGCACAACTTTAGCTACGTTTGCCGTATTATTATTCGTAAGTTATACGGTTGAAGGAGCAATAAAGCTTCAACCGGTTATCGACAGCGGTTTTGAGTGTACACAAATTGGGCGTATTTTCCAAAACCACGCACATTAATTTTACTTACGGAATTGTGAAATGAAGCAAAATATTTGAGAATGACATTAGATGTGAATCTCAAACTGAAACATATGGGAAGGCTACAGTCCGCTTGATCTCAGCTATCTGCAATAGGTATGGATAGGGTCCATATCCCTATATGCCTCCAATAAAAACGTGTTAAAAACATGGTTTAATTTTGTAGAAAATTTATAAAAATAACTTAAATTTTTGAAAATGTTCTATTCAAGAACTGGAAAAATTGTTCTAGAAGAATATAATCTTCCGCTAAATGAAAAAAAAATGTAACTTATAACTCTTCAACTATAGAAAACTGTGCAATATTGTGGAAAAAATGATGACAAACATATGAAGGAGAACAGTGCCCGCGGATCTTGTAAAGGTTCTATAAATCTATCTCTCTTAATTTAGCTTTTCAGCTTGGCGAATATATGGTACAAATTTCAGTTTACTGGCTTAAATATGAAACCCTAAATATTTCGTACGAACGGACAGACATTTCTAAATAGTCTTAAGTTTTAGTAATGTTCATTAATAAAAGTTAATATTGAATCACTACTTTATAAAATAAAAAAATTATTACAAGGCAGGATGGCTTGCTCTTTATTGATTGAAATTGAATTAAAAACCAGCATTTTTTTTACAGTAAGTAGTAAGGACACTCTCGCCAATTTATTAATTTGAAGTCTTACATACACGAGATATAGACGGTAGTAAGAAAGTCTAGAAGAGATAGAAGAGGAGTAGAACTTTGTCGAACTGTGATACAGGGGGTGGCTTACAAAAAAAAGAAAAAAATCAATTTACCAAATTATTTTATTAAACATTTTACAACATAGGTATGTTCACAAGTTAGTGTGCTTTGCATATATTTGTTCGTTTTATTTTTATTTTTTTGTCTTTATTTAACTGCTTAATAATATGATAACTCGTACACGAACATAGAATTTATGAGAAATGTATGAACAAAATCGTTTTTCAAATGTTAACTCTTCTCTAGGTTTGTAGGAAAGTACATATGGGGAAATACATTTTTGTTCAATATTCTCTAACGATTTCACACCCACATAGTATTTAAAATCTGTAATACCTATAGGAGGAAACATTATGCTGGGGACTCAAATGAAGACAAATTCAATACTCTAGGTCTGCGCATCAGTTAAAAAAAATGTTTCTTTTTTATTTTCCTTGCGTTTATTTGTGCTTACAAATTTAATGGGAATATACGAAAAAGAAAAAGAGAAAACCAAAACCAGATTCAAAATAAGTAAAATCGTTACTAGATTAGGTACCAAAAGAAATGTTATTACTTCGTATCGTATGTTTCGTACGCTATGAGAGAAAAATTCCAATGAGAAAAGATCTACATTCACTACGCTTTAACCAATTCAATTCGTATCCGTATGCCCACAATCCATCCGCATTTCGCATACCTACATATAAAAAATAGGGCGATACAAGGACCCATATCGTTACTGTAGGTACCACAAAAAATATTTGCATTTCGTATGAATCGTTACTATAGATACTTTCGTACCTACACTTTACTTTTAGCAAACATCAGATATCATTTCTTTGTCTGTTTGTGAGCTAAAGTGATGGAAAAGAGCATTCGATACATTTATGCAATTGTAACGATTTCATGCGAGTATTGGTAACACTTTTTAAAATGTCCAAATTAGGTGTTTTCCGACCATTTTAAGTGCAGCTTTGAACTGCCATACATATCTTTCGAGAAATGGCTTTCGCAAACTTTATAATCCCTCGAATTTGAATTGTTTAGCAAGTATTCACTATTTATGCAATTAAACCACTTTGCTTTTTTAAAAAATTAAAGAAATATAAAGCAGTCTTATATTTCTGGTTGTACATTTTGTGAAATTGCTTACCTCTCCCAATTTTCCGGTATTTTATATCAACGTTTTCCTTTCCATTTTCCCCACATGCAAAAAGCTTAAACAAATTTAAAAAAAACTCAATTTTATCTTATTTTAATTTTTCACACACGATTCTCAACACCCTTTTTTTTAAAAAAAAAAGATGGAATTCAAAAGCTTTAGAAAATTCAACTTCAGCCCGCTTTTAAAAATACAGGTAAAAACATAAGGAAAGGCTACAGTCCGCTTGGGGCGAACAGTACGATACCCTATCCATATCCCTATATGCCCCAAAGAAAAACGCATTAAAAAGGTGATGGATATCATTTCATTCTATGAAATTTATAAAAAATAAAATATTTTTTGAAAAAACGCACCCAAAAACTGGGCGTGGGCAAAAACATTGTATTGGCGATATATTGGAAAGAATATTTGCTAAATATTTTGTTAAACATTTTTTTTAAGTTTCTATGAAAATTTTCGCTGAAATAAGCATTTTAGTGAAAAAAGCCCACAAAAAGTAGGCGTGGCAAAAAATTTTATATGACAGACTTATAAAGGAGGACAGTGCCTACATATCTTGTAAAAGTTCCAATACTCTAGCTCTCTAACTTCAGCCTTAAAACGGTTTTTCTAAATTGTGGGCGTGGCAGTGGGCGGATTTAAAAACTTTTAACACTTTACTATTTCGGGACCCGAAGGAGTATATGCTCTGAATTTCAGGTTCCTAGCATAAATTTAAAGGCCTCAAAAGTTGATACGGACGGACGGACGGACGGACGGACATTGCTAAATAGTCTTAGGATTTGGTCCTGATCATAAATATATATACTTTTAGGGGTCTACGACGAATATTAAGGGGTGTTACAAACTATGTGTCAAAATTAATATACCCTTAGGATAGGGTAAAAAAATGTGAACAATTTCCCCAACTAAACATAAGGAAAGGCTACAGTCCGCTTGGGGCGAACGGTATGATACCCTATCCTTATCTCTAAGTACCCCAAAGAAAAAAGGCATTAGGAAGATGATGGATAGCATTTTATTTCATTATATGAAATTTATAGAAAAAAAATATTTTTTTTAAAAAACGCCCCCAAAAAGTGGGCGTGGCCAAAAACTCTGTATGTGCGATATATTGAGAAAAATATTGGCTTAATATATTGTTAAACATTTTTTTTTCGATTTCTATGAAAATTTTCGAAGAAAACAGCATTTTAGTGAAAGACGCCCACAAAAAGTAGGCGTGGCAAAAAACGTTATACGACAAATTAATAAAGATGGGCAGTACCTACATATCTTGTGAAGGTTGTACAACTTTATCTCTCTAACTTAAGCCTTAAAACGGTTTTTTCCAAATTGTGGGCGTGGCAGTCGGCGTATTTTGAAAATTTTAACACTTTACCATTTCGGAACCCTAGGAAGTATATGTTCCAAATTTCAACTTTAAAGGCCTCAAAAGTTGATACGGACGGACGGACGGACGGACGGACATTGCTAAATAGTCTTAGATTTTGGTCCTGATCATAAATATGTATACTTTTAGGGGTGTGCGACGAATATTAAGGGGTGTTACAAACTATGTGTCAAAATTAATATACCCTTAGGATAGGGTATACAAAATATCTTTTTTGAAAAAACGCCCCCAAAAGTGGGCGTGGCCAAAAACTTTGTATGGGTGATATATTGGAAAAAATATTTTCTAAATACCTTGTTAAACATTTTTTTTCAGTTTCTATGAAAATTTTCGGTGAAAACAGCATTTTAGTGAAAAAGGCCCACAAAAAGTAGGCGTGGCAAAAAATCTTATAAGACAGACTTATAAAGGAGGGCAGTGCCTACATATCTTGTAAAGTTTCCAATACTCTATCTCTCTAACTTTAGCCTTAAAATGTTTTTTTTTTAATTGTGGGCGTGGCAGTGGGCGGATTTAAAAACTTTTAACACTTTACCATTTCGGGACCCTAAGGCCCTAAATTTAAAGGCCTCAAAAGTTGATACGGACGGACGGACGGACATTGCTAAATAGTCTTAGGTTTTGGTCCTGATCATAAATATATATACTTTTGTGGGTCTACGATGAATATTAAGGGGTGTTACAAACTATGTGTCAAAATTAATATACCCTTAGGATAGGGTATAATAAGTGTGACAATCTACTATACAATTTAGAACTTAAAAAGTGTTGACAATTAAACTTAAAATCGTCCAAAAAATTAATAAAAATGCCAAAAGGCTTAACTTCATATTCTTGAACGAAATATTTATATTAAAGAACCGTAACTAAGTTTTTTAGTAAATAGCCGATGAAAAAAAACAAACTTTAAAAAAGCAAACCTTGTTGCCTAGTCATTTCAAGTCATACTCGAATAGCTAAGGGGAAATGCTACTACACTGACAATTCCGGACCGCGTTAAGAAAAACATTATGGGAAAACCGTATGTATGTATCTTACGCACTATAGCCGGTTCCAATAGTAGTAGTAAAATGTGTTGTGTACTCTTTTTATTATAAGTGATTGCGCATAAGGGTTAAAATCACTCGTTCTTACCTGTTTTCACTTATTGTACGTATTTGCTGTAGTGTTCTGTTTGTAGTAGAATGAGATGCATATGCGTGTGCCTGGCTACACGTTCATGGAAATGATCGTTATGTCGCACGAGACAGGTAGATTTTGTATGAGTCAGAGAGAAAAGGGGTAAATTGCACCTAGAATCCACCGAAAATCCACTTTCAAGTTGAATTCTCCGTGTGGGCGTGAATGTTACGGTTCCGAACCATATTACTTTTGATAGAAATCCTCATTTGAGATTTGCGTTGGTAGAGTGAAGACCGAACACAGGTACTAGAGAGCACAAAAGTATTCGATTTCCCAAGCGAATTTTTTTTTTTTGTTAGTGCTTATTTCGCAAATGGTAACACCTAGCTCATGTCTGATTTGACAGATAGTTAGTTTTATCCTTCCGCTGAACGAATATGGTTGTGTATACGCTTGAACAACGCTGGGAAATATTGCGACATAATTGGGTTATTTTTCATCGAAAATGAGCAAGGAGTGGCCGTTACAGTCAGTGACGGTCGTTATCGGGCGATGTTGAACGAATTTTTGTTCACAAAAATTGAAGAGGAGGATATTGGCAACATTTGGTTTCAACAGGACGGCGCTACATGCCACACAGCCGAAGCTACACTCGATGTTTTGCGCCTCGTTTAAAAAAAAAGGTTATTTGGCGGACCCTATATTTGAATCCGGTTTTCTTCGGCGTTGCGATGAGCGTATCGGTGCATTTGCATGATTTTTTCTTCTTGTTCGGTATACGGTAATTTCTAAATTGGAGCGGGTAGATTTCCTGTATTGTTCCCATGGTTTTTTCATTTGTCGAGAGTCCATTTATAGTGTTAGCGTTCAAGTACCTCTTGAATGAATTTACTAATTCTGTTTCCGTGTCTTGTGTAATTTCCGAAAGGAGTTTTAATCTGATAACTGTTTTCATCACCTATTTTTAATGCTAGTAGATTACGGCATACATTTATTGGGGTTTCGACAATATGGATTAGGTTATCAGAAGAGCTACCGGCACTCTACTGGGTTGGGGTCATCGAATGAATCTCGGTTACTTGGGAGAGCCTTGAAAGGGCATCAGCGACAAAATTTGCTTCTCCCGGTTTATATTTTATTTCGTAATTATATTCTTCGTAATTACATGGACCCAAGATATATACTGGGCTGGGTTGCCTTCGAATGTCTGCAGCTCCTTGACGCAGTCAGGGAGTTGGCTAATAAAACCCGATAGCGTTGACAACTGTTGCGGAAGAAGGACACATTTACACCTTCAATTTTCATATGTGCTGCACTGCGAAGACCTTGTTTATATAAAGACAATCTACCATGAAAAAAAATTGTTGGCTCAAGGAGCGGTTGGGGTCAGATTTTGGACTTTGCTGGGATAATCGGGAACTCACTCAAGATGAATGGCACTTCAAATTCACAAAGCTATCGGAAAGTCTAAGAAGGAAATTATGCAGCCAACATTTGTCGAAGGCCATACGAAAATTCAAACAAGAATTTACAAATGCATTGATTTTAGTACAGGCAACGCATATTGCAACGATAAAAACTTACAGAGTGAGATAACTTTGATTTTTAAGGCGGCAGCGGATAATTATAATTTGGAGGAACAAAACTGTGCACACTCTGCAATATCAAGGAAGATGAAACCGTCCAGCATTTTATAGTCACATGTCTCGTACTTTGAGAAATTAGATGTAGATACTTGTTTTCTATATAATATAACAATTATATAATTATTATATGTAGCTTCGTATCATTAGATGTGCATACAATTTAATTAATCCATTTAATTTTAAATAGAAACAGGCTTTTTTACCAAAAGGAAGAACTTATTATTTATTATTACACGTATTTTTTACCCACATAGATGTGTATGAACAAGGGTCAGAGTTGTAAAAGATTGCATTCATTTTCACATTTCATTCTTTTGAGTTATCCTAAAATTGATTTAATTCATTGACTTCAAAGAAAGACTTTTCATTGAAAAAAGCAATCACCATTCATTTTGAAGTCAATAAATTACCATCTTTTTTGGAGCATTCAATAGAATTCAACCATATGAGTGCATTCTTTTAAGATTTCACTATACTTTTTAACTCAGTTTTGCATTCTTTGAAGCCTTTTGAAGTCTTTGAAGCAATTGAAGTCTTTGAACCATTTGAAGTCTTGATTTCTTTGAAGCCTTTTGAAGTCTTTGAATCATTTGAAGAAATGTATAATGACATACCTCACCTATAGGTATGTACACATACATATGTAATATTTAAAAATAGTCTACAAACTAATTATACTATTTTGCAGCTGCTTGCAAAACAAGAGAAATAAAGTGCATGACTGTATCATACGAAACTTTCTCGGTACATTAGATGCGTTTTTGAATCACTAAATGAATCGAAAATGAATGGTGATAAATTTATTTAATTTTTTTTTTTTCAGGTTTTGAAAAATTTGATTTTCTCAAAACCCGGCACCTACGATTTTGATGTAATTGCGCACATTGGACATTTTTAACATAATTGTTCGAAATACAAAAAAATATTACAATCGTTAGAGTCATTTTTGGCAACACGAATTTAATTTAAATTTTAGAAAATCGTTAAATGAAAATAAATTATTTCAGTATGCAAATTTGTTGGACATATTATTAAGTATTAAGTTAGAGAGATAGTGTGTTAGAACCTTCACAAGATATGTAGGCACTGCCCTCCTTTATAAGTCTGTTATATAAATGTTTTGCCACGCCTACATTTTGTGGGCGTTTTTCACTAAAATGCTGTTTTCCTTAAAAATAGCATTATCATTTTTTGAAGTTCGCTTTGTTTGTTTTTAAGTTATTGGCGGTTTTATAAATTACCGCTATTCGATATTTTTTCCCAGTAGAAAATATAAGTGATAAGTGATGATAAGTGATTTTACCAAAAAAATTTATGGCAGGTACCGTTTTTTAAATTAAAGATATATATAAAGATGCCCCGAGAGATACAAAGTTTTTAGCCATGCCCACTTTCTGGGGGCGTTTTTTTAAAAAATATTTTTCTTTTTTAAATTTAATAGAATGAAATAAAATGCTATCCATCATCTTCGTAATGCCTTTTTTCTTTGGGGCATACAGGGATATGGATAGGGTATCATACTGTTCGCCCCAAGCGGACTGTAGCCTTTACTTATGTTTTAAATATATATATTTTTATATTAAATTCTTTGCTTGATTTATGATTTGATTGTTTTTATTCAACATATGAAAGCTTAATGAATATACATACATATTCGGGTTCCGTGCATCAATAAAAAAATGAAAGAAGTATTTTAAAATACGTTTTAAATTATTATTTGTTACAAACTTTGTCCGATTAGTCAATGTTTCTTAGCTGTTTGTTTTCTTAGGCGGCTTTGGAAATTGTTTATATAAGTTAATATGCGTTATTTTAATAATCAAAATAATATTGATTAACGATACTGATATATAATAAGTAAGTTGATCACACATTTTCGGTTGACAATAAATGTAGATATAACTATACAAACACGGATTTCATTATGGATGGTTATACTAAGGCATTTAAGTACCTTTATCCTACGTTTCCACCAAAAACTAAACCGAGATTAGGCACAAAAAACTAAAAATTAATGTTTCAGCGTTTTCACCGAAGAAAATAGATTTATCTGACGTTTGGCAGATGACGTATGACGTATCTGACGTATCGCATTTTTGCTTTAAAATTGAGGACGTAATTGACATTTCAAAAGAGAACAGATGTTTTTTCTTGAACGTCAAATACAATAAAATTTAAATTGGTTGCTATAGTTTAATGAGTGGAAAAAGAATGAAAATATTATTAGCGCAGCATTTTATTCTTCAAACCAATATTAAGATTTTAGTGGTTGCATTTGTATGGTTAATCTTCAGATTTAAAGTGGATTAAGGGCAGATGAACCTTAATATCGGTTTAGTGCTCGGTGGAAACGTTGCATTACACAATTGGGCACTGGTTCAAAATGCTTTTTAATATAACGTGATCCAAATCCTTACAAATATTATTTTTGGTTCGTGAAAACACTTTTTTAAGAACATTTGCAATCACTTACTAGTAGTAGTAGTAATAAATTGTTTTGTTTATTTTGATAAAAAAAAAATTTAAAAAAATTACCAAACATTATAACTTTACAAATAAAGTCCTCTGTTAAAAAGAGTGGCTAATTAATTCAATATATATATGTAACATAAGGTACATGCTTATTTATGAGTTGTACTCAACTACCAAGCATTTTCGATAGAAAAATGCACCAACAATATATATATATGCAGTGAATTCCATTCTAAAAAATTAGAATAAATTGGTTAAAACATAGCTCTATTCATAATATTATAATATTTTATTATGTTATTAGTTGTGTGGTAAGTATGTTTTTATAAATCCATATTCACCGAATGTTTTGCATGTTTATTTTACACATCCAAATTGTGAGGTGTAATCTGCTAAAATTTATCAACTGTTCCCAACTTCTTGCTATAAAAAATTACATTTCTTGGCGGCGGCCATTAGCCCCATATAATTCGATTCATGTGTGCGTGATTTCCATTTGATTTCCACGTTAAAGGCCATATAAGTGCAAATTATGTGGGTCTTATCAGCTCGACATAGCTTGTAGGTAAGGTGAGATATTCTCTCTCGAGTTGACTATCTGGTTAATTCCTCATCCAAACATGCAAAAATACGTGACACATATTTTGGTCGGTAATGTTAATTTGTAATGCTAATTTGTTAATTTGTTAATAGCAGCCGCATGTAGACTGTTTGATCTCTGATCTCACTCTTACATTCTCTCTTTCTAATCTCATGCAAAAATGAATGCATGGACATGTTAACAAGCCATTATGGTTGTTTAGTACGACCAGAAATGCTGTGTTCCAACATCACTCTAAAGTATTTCAAAACGGCAGAAAAAAGTAACTCTCTCTAATCTCGTGAAAAAATTGTATGAGTGGCCATGCAACCTAACCATTATGTCACTTAAATTTCGAATGGGCATTGGTTATGCATGCTTTACGTTTTTTTAAAAACAATTTATTTGTGTCTGTCTAAAATGGGTAAGTAAGTTGCTTAACGATTTTTATTTCCTCGTACAGCGTTAGTTATGCTGCAACAAATTTAATTTGTTTATTTCAAATTTTTAATAAGAAAACCGAGGGAATCCGCATAGACAGGAACAACACAATCGACGAAAAAAGATTCGAAACTAACATCTTTATGGGTAAATACATACATTCATGGGATAATTTTCCTGTGGATCCTCTCTCACTGAAATGGCTCCCTAACATTATTAAATGCATCCTTATTTTGACTGTGAATTCGAATTCGAATTCGTTCGAAAGTTAGTCGAACTGGGAGAGATTGTATTTTGACATTCGAACGAAAACAAAATGTACTCTATCTATTGAAAGTTAATTTACCATTCGAATGTTGAATGCATTTTGAGAATGATTCAATGTCGAATGATTCGACACAAATGTCAAATTTTTCTCGTCTAGATTCCTGTTCACATAACAAAAACTTTAATTTGTTTGGTTGAAAATTTTATTGAATACTTTATTAATTAACATTGATAGAAGTATTATTTATATTATGGTACATTTTCAGTGGGCAAACACTAGGGTTTATTTCATTCTCCATTAATTTCCTACTCGATAACTCATAAAAAGAAGAAACGAGTGACAATTAAATTAAAACTCTTTTCTTTTACAAACAACATCACATAACAAATGCAGAAAACTTTTGAACAATGAAAATTAATACATTTAATGTATTTTAGCAATCTAATTTCACTTTTGTTGCACAAATTTCACAAGGTCAACAAACCGATCGAAGGAAACATATGTTTTGTTTCACTTAAATTGAAATGCAGGGTGACCATGTTTGCGATGAATAAATTAAAGAACAACTTTTTAATTTTGGTTTTGATTGTCCTTGTTTGGGTTTAATTCTGGTAGTAACATTATGCAATATGAAAGTATAATACTGCATGCAAACTTTTTGGCAAAAGTTTTAATAAGATTTGCATGAAAATGTGAAACAGCTAATTGTAGTAGATCCTTTGTCATTTCACGAAAGATCTAGGATCACCTACAAAAATACAAGGCTATGAATTATTTAACCCTTTTCGTATTGAAATTTTGTATATGCATTAATTTAAAGAATATGCAATTGTGTTCAGTTTTTAATGAAAAAATATTGAAGCCAAAGTGGTAAATAAAAGCAAGTCAAATTCTCAGACTCGTAATTATACACAGATAATCGAGTTTCATATAAGTGCCACCCAAAACCGGAAAACAACATATCGACTTAATTCGCGCATGAATTTCTAAAATGAATGGCACGGAGCAGTAATGCAGTTGATTGTATTAGTTGGCCCATTTGAAGTGTGAGCTAGGATAGCTCCTCTTGGTAAAAAATAAAAAAATAAAAAATTTGTATTATGAACATAAACAATTTTAATAAAATAAACAATCATCACAAAATAAAGTAAAGTTTGATGGCTAAAATGTCAAACGATTTTATACAGCTGATTTTGAAAGTTTAATTCATTAAATTAATTTTATGACATCCTTCGACAATGAACATTATTCGTTCGAATCTCAAAATATAAAAAGATTATTCGAATAAATAGAAATATGAGAACGAATAGTCTATCCATTCGAATTTCGAAAAAGCATGATGGGGAAGGAAAGGCTACAGTCCGCTGGGGGCGAACAGTATGATACCTTATCCATATCCCTTTGTACCCCAAAGACAATAGCTTTAAGAAGAAGATGGACAGCATTTTATTTCATTCTATGAAATTTATAAAAAAAATTAAAAAAAAAACGCCACAAAAGATTGGGCGTGGCCAAAAACTTTGTGTGGGTGATATATTGGAAAAAATATTGGCTAAATGTATTGTTAGACATTTTTTTTCGAATTCTGTGAAAATTATCAAAGAAAACAGCATCTTAGTGAAAAACGCCTCCAAAAAGTAGGCGAGGCAAAAAACGTTATATGACAAACATATACAGGCGGGCATTATCTACATATCTTTTAAAGATTCTGACTCTTTATCTCTTTAACCACAGCTTAAAAACGGTTTTTTCTAAATTGTGGACGTGGCAGTAGGCGTATCTGAAAAATTTTAAGGGAGTATATGTTCCAAATTTCAGCTTCCTAGCATAAATTTAAAAGCCTCAAAAGTTGATACGGACCTTTAGGATAGGATAGAGTATAAAAACGACAGCACTGAGTCACCACAACATACCACAAGAATATCTACACGATAGCACGACAAGCGACAGAGATGCCTGGGCCTATCCATTTAGGAAAACCAATACATACCACAAGAATAACCTGTATAACCCGTTTTTGATGAACGACGGAGAAAAGAGCTTTTTCTCAATTACTTTTCAGTCAAAAGAACTTTATGCGTTCAATATCCGTTTTAAAGGCAGATTCCTTGCTTATACTACTTAAACTCTAGAGCGGTGATCTAATGCTTTACCAGTAAAGAACCATATCTTCGTCCGCTGACCAAAGGAAAATGAGTTACGGAGAACTGTGATAATTACGGCTCTGTCAAGTGGATGTCACATGCCATAAAAGGGGATGAGCAGGTATTAGACTGTCTATTGACATACCCGCAATCAAAAGTATAATAATCATATAGGAAAAACATCCCGTTCCTTAATTTTGCATATGGTGAATATTGCTTTCGAAAAAAGCAATATCAATAGGTTTGTTCCAACACCGAATCACAAACTATTTAGTTTCTGACCAGTTTGTGATATTTTACTGCGAATGCTCGAACATTACCTAATCACAAATTTGTTTCCGTGTTGGAACGCTTTTTGCAGTTCTCTGACTACTAAGTGAGTATTAGTCATGTTGAAAGCTTAGTATTATTTACAACTCAATCGTGTGTAGTTATGCGCTGAAGTTCTGAAAATGGGTATAGATTTGGAAGACCCGAAACGTAACGAATCAAAGTAAATTTTATTAACGAGTCCTTTTTTAAGGTTTCAATGACTTTTTTCAAAGTTCCAATGATATATTTGGGAAATGTCCTATACACCTTAAAGTAGACATCAAAGAATACAATACTGAAGGTATTAGAGGAGGTAGACCCTACTCTAGAATGATTTTCTTTGTAGAATATGTCCATAAGTCGAACAATAGTTCGATATAGTATATGTCTACAGTCTGAGAGACGTTAGTAAATGCTTCATCATAAGTTTAAGTTCGCTCAATTAAATGGTCAAGAGAAGTACAAAAATCAAAAACAAACATCTTATGTACTTCCATATATAATTTCTATACATAAGTCCCAAAAGACATAAATTGATAATTATGTCCTTGCGGCAAAAAAAATCATATTAACCATACACACCTTTTACTTTTGTTTATTTCCGATTCATAAGCACCCGCCTCCACAGAACCAAGGCACGAACTAATGTCTAAACTAAACTGAAAACTGAACAAGGCAAAGGCAAGGCAACTGAGACTGAGAGAGATGTCTCTGATTTTTAATCCGCAAAAAAATCCTCTGACTGTTCTGACTATCAGAAACAAGTTGGCTGATTGTTTGAAATCGTGTTGGAACAGCCTTATGATAGTTTGAGTTTGAGTTTGTGTCGTTTTGGAATGGCAAAACTAGACTGCGCATGCTCCTTCATTCAGCTGAGATAAAGACTCGCGTGCTCTTCGGGCAGAAGAGGAGATTCAAACTCAGTAAATCTATGTTTTTAAATTTAATAAGTAAACATTTGCTTAAAAATACTTTTTGTAAAAAGGACTCGATATGAACATGCTCGAAAGGAAAAAACGTGCCATTTACAAATAAAATTAATATGATCGGATGGAATAATTCCAGTTTAGGAGGTTTAAAATCCCTATGATCCTGATCTTTACCCTGATGATTCAAAATAAAAGAAGAAAACCTAGTGGATTATTGCACATCTACCAATAAGCCAATTCAGTCCAAGCAGATTAAATCTCTGCTGAAAAGTAAAACTATCTTAAGTCGACTTAAGTAAATTTCTAACAGTTTAATGCATTAGATTCGCCAATGCAGATTTAGCCAAGTTACAGATATTTATTTCTATTTCATATATAAAGATTTTTACAGAATTATTGTTATTGCATATTTTACAGAGATTTGATAATATAAATTTTGGGAGATTATTTGAATGTTGAAGCGATGAGATCGATGAAAAAGAAGAAAGGCGAAAATTTGGTTTAAAACAAGCGGGAAGAATAAGAATCAAAGTAAATCAATCAACCGTAATAATTATGTGTATGAAATAACTACGTGTTACATGAGTGAATATACCTTAGGGGTAAAAAGTGCTTTACACCTTTTAATAAACATAAAAGAATGTGCTTTGTTATTATTAAATGATAACTGAAGTAATTTCAGAAATTCAATAATTAGGTAGTTTTCTAGATTAAGTAATTTGAAGTACAACAAATGGATAATGAGAGGGTTAAGAATGGTTTTTGATTGTGTTATTATTTGTTTATTATTTGATTGTTTTTTTCAACATATGAAAGTTTAATGAATATATGTACATATTCGTGTTCCGTGCATCGATAAAAAAAGTGGAAAAGAAGTATTATTAATCCTTTTTGAATTAAACCATTAAAACATTGATATTGGTTTCAAGAATAAAATGCAATTGATAAGTGGGATACTGATAACGGCCTCATTCTAAATCCATCTTGATCTCAGCTAATTTGATTATCCCGTAGACAGTATGGTACGAATTGCGTCCCTCCCATTTTTCTTTCTTCAAATAGATAGATTTTTCTTTCTCTCTTTCTTTTCTCTCTTCTTTTTTCGACTTTCTTTTTCTTCTTCTACAATATAAATATGCAAATATATTTTTACAATAAAAAAATAAAATGTTATAAGTATTGAATTTGTTGTAAGTACTATAAAAGACTTAAGTCTCACTTGTTCAAAATCAATATAAATAAATAAATAATCGCTATACATTCAAAGAAATATTTTCGCCTCCACTTTTTCCAAATTGCATAAGCAATTACCCTAACCCCTCTGCTCTCCTAATTTCATAAGTATTCTGTTGACAACGAAGGCCCATATTAATGGAGAGACGACACCTCCCTGAGGTGTACCTTTGTATTATAGTAGAAAAATATATTCCCGTTAACTTTCGGTTTCAATGTAATTTAGTTGAAATAAAACACCATTCATTAATACATTATAAGATTGCGTTATAAAAGTGAGAGAGAGTGAATTATATGAAATGTTCATTTTGACATGGAGCGAAAGTTATCTTCTGTCTTTGCACGTTCTATTAAGTTGATGTCACACACTATGAAGATTGTTGAGCGGGTATTAGATGGCCGCCTAAGCCAAATAATACGGCTGTCTGACAACCAGTATAAATTTGTCGCGGGTAAATTAATCACAGATGCAATCCTAAGTATAAAGATCATAATGGAAAAGTATCGTGATTCCTTAAAGGATCTGCATATGATTCTGTTTGATTTTGAAAAAGCATTCAAGCGCTAATCAACGAGGAGTTCCTGAAACCTATGTACAGATGATCATGGACATGTGCACGGGAGTGAAGACAAAAGTCAGATATCCCGCAGGGGTCACCGATGAATTCCCAATTAAAGTCGGTGTTCACCAGGGAAGTGTCTTAACTCCTTTGTTCTTTATTACGGTCCTGCATTATCTGCTTGAAGGAAAAGTGACGGACCCTAAAGTGCATCAGTTATTCTTTCCTGACGATGGAGCCATCATAAGTGATGATTAGACTTCCCTGCAACGAGCACTTCATGTTTGGGTAGGCGTTTTAGAAGGGTGTTGGGTATCTTTTTAGCCGAAAAAAGACAGAGTATATGCACTGCCCATTCTCTGACCCAAGTCACCCCATTTCGTACATTTATTTGAATGGGGTGGTGGTTTCCAAGTGTGAACAGTTCAAATATCTGGGATCAATGATCAACCGCGAAGCAACAGTTGATGAAAATATCAATCATCGTGTAAGCGTAGGGTGGTTGAAGTGGTAGGAAAACTATCCCATTTTCTGTGACCGAAAAATGTCCCCTAAGCTGAAAGGAAGGATCTACACCGCAGTTGTGCGTCCGGCGCTCACATACGGTTCACAATGCTGGAAACTGTTCAAAAATTACTAGGGCAAGTGGACAGCAGCTGATATGAAGCATGACCGCAGGAGTAACAAAGCTTGACCACATCAGAAGTTGCAGAATCCGAGGAAGCCTTCACGTCAAAGAACCGATCTCGAAAAAATTGGAGCACGACCGACTCAGTTGGTATTGTCATGTTCAAGGGAGGGATCCTACGAACCCCGTCAAAAAGGCAATGGCAATCAACGTTCCCTTACAATCGCGTAAGAGAGGCAGGCCTAAAAACTCCTGGATCATACAAATGCAGAAACACCAACATTTGATTGGCACCAATGATGAAGTTAATACGAAATCGGGATTCCTGCAGATATCCTTTGAGGTCGAACCGACGAACCCCACAGGCGCACCAGTAGGAATGCAGTAAAGTGGGAGGGTTATGATCCATATAATCCTGATCATAACCTCGTCGTTAAATGGAGAGAAGAAGAAGAATATCGTAATTCGAATTGTTATTATTATTATTAATTTCGCCAATGCTGTAGATCTTAAGTCCGTGTCATGTCACCTAGTTTTGCGTATATATATATATGGCTTTAGACCCTTGGTGTTAGTGTGACTAGATTCCTTATTCTGCCTGGAATGTAGCCTAATTCACGACAGCATAATTGGAAATACTCCATCACCTCCAGTGGTTTTGAAGAGACAGAATTACCTACTTTCAGTATTCTCTTCCATTAAAACTTCTTTCGAAACTGGCGGTGCAGCTGTTTACGCTATTATACGTAGTCTGGTTACCACTCTCAGTCGGGAAGAGAGTTTTAAGTAAGGGGTTTTAAGTAGGTTTCGTTGCAGGATGTTGTCCAGCTTCCGCCACTGTCTTTCAAGTATCAAGTAACGGGTTGCTTGGACAGAATTTTCCTGAGACTTACGAATTCCGTAGTGCTTTGAGTATCAATACAAAATGTTCTTAAGACTATTCGGTTAGCATTGGCTATCTTATTGGGATTTTGCAGCATTGAAAGATGTTCCCGATTTACTTTTATCAAAAAAACATTTGGTTCATAAACGTGTTGATTTCCTATATTGAATTGCCCGTAAAGGATATGCCTCCTCGTACGCTTTCTACAGAATCTTACTGAAGACTTCTGTGGAAGAGGTAAACTAAAGCACTTATCAACCAGGAATTTTGCTTTAAATTAGACTATTGTCTATTGCGTAAACTTACTAACGGTCATATCATTGAATAAGGGCACCATCAATCTTCTTCGTTGTCATAAGAAGAGTAAGGATGTGGTATTACATTTAGGTATAATGTAGCCTTACTGTGGTGAAGATTTAATTGTAAAATCTTCATGACGGCCAGTTGCTTCCCCACTTTCCTTGTTCGGCGTTGCCGTTACGAGCCTTAATTTGCACCTCGTGAAGCCTACACGGACCCAACATTTTTGCTGCCAAAGCAACGGTAGCGATATATGGCAAAGGAGCGCAAGGACTTCAGGACTTCTTTTTCTATTCTTTTTTGTATTACTCTCTGCCTTGTAGATCCAGATTAAGAAACTGCAAATTGCTTTCAAATATCTCGGCAGGTATGCATATATGGTTGGCATTGTTGACACCATCAAGGATTCTCAGTTGCAGAAGTTTGCGTTGGTAGTCTGTTAGTCTCCGGTTTAGATTTCCATGGTCAACAACACGACGATTTCAACCTGGTCTGCGATTTTTCACTTTTTGGTTGGCCTACCAACAACTGAGGAGATTGTGTTGTCGTGCCTGAAGCAGTCCCATTCGAGATGAAAGGCAATCCACAATTCGTCTTTGCTGCGATCGATTGATTTGCAGCACCTCCAGAGGCCTGCACTCTAGCTAGGCTAAACCCGACGGCATTAACAGAACGTATGTTTGATGCTTTAGCTTATCCCAGTAAACCCGTAGCTTCATATGTTGGGTTGTATTGTCTTTTGGATATAATAAATGATTTAAAGATCTCAAAAAGCAATTTGCACTTTTTTTTTGATACAGCTAATAAATTAGGTTATTATTCTTAAATTAACCTAGATATTAACTTATTCATTTTTCTTTAAACGAAACGAAGAGTAATTTTGTTTTCTTTGATGTCGAGCGTCGCGTCAGCAGTCATAATTGTTCACATTTTGTTTGCTCCCAAAACGCTGTCTTCTCAATTTAAACTTCGTAGTTTTATAATTTCGAATAATATGAAATTGCTGAGTAGACAGTTGAAAAATAAATTTAAAAGGGTCCGCTTGCGCCTATCTATATCCCTATTTGCCAATAAGAAAAAGCGCATAATTTATGACATTGTATTTCGTTTTCTTTGAAATTCATAAAAATTTAAATTTAAAAGCCTAAAAACTGGTGACTTGCGGACGGAAGATAATTGCTATATCGTCATAGCTTTTAATGCTGATCATATATATATTTATTCTTTTAGGGGTCTATGATAAAAATAAACGGGTGTTACAAACTATGTGTATAAAAAAATAATGTTTCTTAATTTTCAAACAGTTGATCATTTCCAGAGTTCTTATTGCGTTCTTTTGACATATCTCCATGTGATTAATTATATCTTATGAAATTATGGTAATACCTATTATTAAAGTTCGTTAGGGAATTTTTCTGGCAATACAGCAATAAATAATACTCTTAAAAAATCGATGCATCTGAATTTGTACCTACATACTATATTACAAAAATTTCCAACCGACACAAGTTCCAGCCAATGACAGAAAACGTTCGAATATTATAAAGATTCCCTGCGATTATATGCAAATATTTCATCATTACCATTAGAAATACTCTCTGCCTATGGCGTAAGAGATTTGGAAGTTTTTTCCATTATATACCTACTCAGATTTGAACAATATGTAAATTTGGTTCGTCCCCGAGAATTTTTTGTTTTGCAAATTTTAGGCAGAGAATAATTTTCCTGGAATAGTCTACCATTTAGGCAAAAGCATTTTTTATATTGCTTTTTTTCGACTGCAGTGTTTCAATGTATCAAAGTACTTTTTTACTTGTTTTGTGGAAAATGCTATGTTTGCTAATGCAAATTTTCCAGCTACCCTTATACTGTTCTTGTAACTTGAAAATGGGTAGTTGGTGTAGGCTGCTATTTGAAATCCCACCGAGAAGTATACTGCTAGTTGAGCTTTATTACATCTAACCCTCAGAATTACGTTTGAATATATAAACTAAATTGTGTGACTGAAAAGAATGACAAACATTTTATCGGCGAAACAAGATTAAGCGGGGATGCTTGCAAATAGAAGAAGAATTAGGAACGACATGTTTCACCGCTGATAGAACTTCCAACTATTCACTTTTGAAAGCTATGAAAAATGCAAGAGCCACCCATCCGGAAAAATAATGGGGATTGGGCGAAAGGGAACAAGGAAAAGTCCGAAATTTTTGCCGAACATCTTAAAGAGACGTTTTAGATGCTATTCCAAACACGGATGACAAGTATCGATAGTCAAACTCTGTCATGAAATACAAAAAATTAAATTAAACACGGCTCCTGGATATGAATTTATAACGATAAATGATTCTTCAAGAGTTGCCCAGAAAAGTAATATATAAGTTTGTTTATCTCATAAATGCTTCGATAAGGCTTTTGTACATCTGCCGACCGTGGGAGATAGCTGAGGTTATAATGGTTCCAAAGACAGGAAAACTTCCAACTGATAAAAAATCCTATAGACCAATATCGCTTTTCCCAATTGTGTCGAAGATATTTGAAAAACGCATATCGACTAATACCAGATCACCAATTCGTATTCAGAATAGAACCACGAAATTGAAAAAGCACTAGGGGGGAAAAATGTGTTCTATCGTTTTTTTTATGTCTCTAAGGATTTCGATAAGATATGGCATACGGGATTAAAATATAAACTTAAAACTTAATATAAACTTTGAGATCCTAAGCTCTTGTTAAGCGGAAAGGCTCTTTCATGTTAAACAAGGAAACGAGTATCTATTCCGAATTCAAAGAAATCGTGGCAGGAGTTCCACAGGGTTCTTAGCCCGATTTTGTTTTTTATACACTCGAGATATACCGCAAGATTTTGATACTGTCGTACCGTCGTTAGCGGATGATACGGCTAAATTAGCTGTAGGCGACTCGATTCAGTCCGCGATAAATAAGCTTTAACGAGCTAGCGACAAAATATGCGTGTGGACAAAAACTTGGCGTATTGTTCTCAACGAGACGAAATCCACGCACGTCAATTTTAATTTCAGAAATGTAAGCAATATACCCATTTATATTGACTCGGTACAAATTCCTTACGCAAATGAGGCTAAATACTTGGGACTAGACGCAAAATTAAATTGGAAATCGCATGTTAAGAAGAATTCGCCTTCTTGCAATGACGCTGTGTTAGAACTTCTAGACCAGAGATATCTTGTTTTTAGTGAGAAAGAATCTCATACTATTATGAGCACGAGCGGCCGGTCCTCATAGTGTCTCATGGAAGATTTTGCACCTACCCTCGGTAAAAAACAGTTTTTTTATTAGTTTTGCTGATTATTTTAAACCACAGTGAAACCTCCCTTCTGCCTATCCTAAGGATTCATCTATTCAGCTAAGATTGTAAATGGTCAATATCGTCCAATGGTGGTTTGAGTGAGAGCTTCGCCCCTTTGTTTGAAGTGAAAATCTTCAATTTGTTCGAGGTAGCTGTCATATTCCTCATCTCTGTTAATAAACCTTTAGAAAAAAAAAATGTGTTCAAGCTTCGGCCTTAGTAGGCGGCGTTGGTATTTAGGTTTGAGCACCTCCTTCTTCCTCTTCCGATCGCTGATTATTCACCCAATATTATAAGTTTCATTTTATTTGAAATATCATTTCGTGAAATTATTTTTCAATTCGTTATTTCGGTTTCACAAACACAACTGACTTTTATTAAGCTCGTGTTCGTCCACATTTAAGGCACATTAAGATGGATCTTTTTTGTGTTACACAAAAGTTTCTTATACACATCATATTTCAAAGGAAAACCTAGTATCAGTGTTGTAAAAAAATGCTTAATATCATTGTTTTTCCTTGGTAAATGTGCTCGCACACGTTGATTTTGGTTAGGTTTCTTATAAACGCTCTTTTCTTATATGCGTGTTTCTTAAAAGCGTCATTTACTTTACTCGGTTTGTAACATTCCCTAATATTCGTAGTCATGACGATTTAGCAATGTCCGTCCACCCGTCACCAGTTTTTAGAGGCTAAGTTTTGAGCTAAGAAGTTCTAATCGGAACATATATTTAAATTTGACTACTACCACAAGCTTGACGTATAAAATAGGGTACCACGCCAACCAAAATTAAAAGTAAAAATGTTTACCAAAACTTTAAGCCTACCGATTCACTTTCACTTCCTATTACTATCGTAGAATCCGCCGAAAACGTGTCCTTATCGAAAGGTTGTGTTGGGAAACTTTTTTTCACAGTTGTAGTTTATTTGCCAATAAAAAATTTGCGTTCAAGGCAAATAAGGGAGCATGTTTTTATACCCTATGCTAAGGGTATAATTAATATCAATAATTATTAATATTCATCGTAGACCCCTAAAAGTATATATTTTTATAATCTGAGCCAAAACCGAACACTATTTAGCAATGCCTGTCCGTCCGTTCGTACGCAATTTTTAGGCTCTTAAGTTTAAACTAGGAAGCAAAAGTTACTACTTTACTCCCGACCCGTGAAGAGCCTTCCACCCTCTGCGATCCCGAGCACGCTGCTCTCAGTTGTCCAGACCAAGTGCTTTGGCATCCGCGATGGCTTGGTCTTTATCTAATCGCCGTATATTTCAGTCGCTGCGACGGCTGTTTTAAATCACCCGTACGGGAAAAATCTGTCTCTGTGTACTGTCACCGGCTCACTATAATGTCATCATGTGGGCAAGAGGCCTTATTGAAGAACGATTTGTTTTAACTTTTTCGACCGATTTGCTTCAAAGTTCTTATGGGGTAAAATTTCGCGTGGTTTTTTTCCGTTTTTCTTTACCGTTTAAGATAACGGTACGTGCTTTACAATTTTTTTTTGTACTTTGGACAAATAGATTAAAATTGTCTAATGCGCAAAATTAGACCTAAATCGTTATTGCCGTTTTTTGAAAATCTAATTTTTCAAAACTTAAAAAGTGATCAAATGTTACCATTCTTTTTGAAGCGATTAAAAAACACATCTCAAATTCCACAAATCAGTTGGCAAAGTATTAAAATTCAGTCTGTAGCAAAAGTCGTGCTTGATAGCCAGAATAATATAACATTATTGCTCTTAATGACCTTTCCATGTTTATTGTACATCAGCAAAGTCAATGTTAACGCCTTAAATTCGTCTAAAATTCATACCATTCGCAAAGGTTCTTCCATCGTTAAATCCTTAAAATTCAAACATTTTAAAGGATGAAATACTTTCACAACCGGGAGTCATAATATATAAGTACTCAAACAATCGAGTTACTGCTTGAATATTTATAACACTAAATATGGTCTTCTGCGCTTCGTAGCACTATTATGTTTACATTCGATTTAAGTGATTTTAAGCAATGAGAATTGCGCAGTCATATGAAATATTTTGATGTGCAAAATATAATAAATAATTAAAATAAATAAATAAATATTAGGTATAAACGGCCCATACTAAAGCCTAGCTTCTCCAACCATTGTGTGTGCGAAGTTATATTTTTTTGACACGAATGGAGGGACCTACAGTTTAATGCCGATTCCGAACGGCAATTTTTTTTGAGAAGCTTCTCATGACAGTTCTTACTCTTGGATGTTTGTCAGAAGTTCGCAAGAGGTGGGGCAGTGTATAAAAACTTTCAGTTGGTACAGGTCGGGATTTGACCTTTCGCTTAACCACAGGTAAGAATGCATTGTAATACTCTATCCTAAGCATGTATTAATTTTGACATATAGTGTGTAACATCCCTTAATATTCATTTCGGAAAAAATATGGATAGGGTATCATACCGTTCGCCCGGACTGTAGCCTTTCTATATGTTTTTCAGTTAAATCATTGCAGTTACGTTATTAAATCAGCTGAAAAAATGCGACTTTTGTCTTTGATCTTTCAACAAACAATGATAGCACAAATTTAGGGGAACTCTAATTGTCTCATTTAAAGTAAAAATATCTCCAGGTTAAGTTTTGCAGATCTGGATTTTTCGAAAGATTTACCTCCCTCTCACTAACACCAATCCTAAGGCCATCTGTCTGTTTGCTTCCAATTGGTTTTTGAACCACTAATTGTATGTAGAATATTTCGAATTTTTATTGGCAGCATTATTTCGGTGCTAAAAAGTAAATTTTTGTTTAAACAAATAAAAAATAATCTATTATGAATTTTCTAATTTATGCAGTTGCATTTCGACTTCGTCTTCGCAAAGTGATCCTAGCGATGAAAAATATTTTAAAATAAAAGTTTTGTTTTAAAAGAAAAAAATAACTCTGTTATGAATTTCGTAAAGAACTCAATTAATAATTACTCCAAAAAAGAGGTTGGTTCTTAATTGATTACTATATGAACTTAATATTTTTATATAATTATTAAGCCGTCGCATTATAAAAAGTAAAAAATTGGAAAATTTCCATTAGTAGATGATTGCAGTTCTTCCAATTGGTTTTCAAGACACCGATTGTGAGTGGCTTAGTGGTTAAGAGCGTTGGACCTCTCAAGTTTTTATTTTATTTCTTTATTCGCTGCCCCACCTCTTGCGACCGTCTGACAAACATCCAAAACTTAAAAAAAAATTGTCGTTCGGAATTGGCAATGAACCGTAGGTCCCTCCATTTGTGTAAAAAAATATTTTCGTACACATAATGACTGGAGAAGCTAGGCTTTAGCTTTTGATTGCAGGAAAATACTGGACTGTTCTTTTTCTTTTTGCACAGCTACACCAATTCTAGCAACATGGGCATTTAATGTTTAATTGGCCACGAAAAAATTCAAATTTCGAGATCAAAATCTGAAATTACCAAACGAAATACCAGAAGTGCAACTACTTTAAACTAACCTTCTCCTACTTTAAACTCCTTCACCTTCAAAGAAGCAAGCAAGAAGAAACAGATAAAGTTCACCCTGGTATAATACTCCTTTTAAACGGATAACAAAATCAAAAAGCGAAATAAAATATCCTCAGGAAATAACCGAATTGGTTAAGGAGAAAAGAAAAGTGCGTACAAAATAGCAACAATCTCGCGCTCCGCAGCATAAAACGATATTAAATAATCTAAAAAGCACTTTAAAAAAAAGATTCAGGACTTTAAAAATCGCGAAGTTTCTTCATACCTTGAAGGTCTCACCGCAGACAAGAGTTCGAACTACTCGTTGTGGAAAGCTATAAAAAGCATCAAAAAGCCAAAATTGCAAACGCCTCCTATCAGAAAAAATAATGGCGAATAGTCACTTAGAAGAAACGTTTAAGCCCTTTGACGGTCAAGGGCTAATCGAAGATATGGCCTTAGAGGAGATACCTGACAATTTTAAAATTAAAGGTGTATCACTGCCTGAACTGTGCTATGAGATACATAAATTGAAACTTAACAAAGCTCCTGGATACGATTTAATTACGGGACAGCTCCTAAAAGAGTTGCCTAGGAAAGCACTTACTGTGTTTGTTTATCTCATAAATGCTTCGTTTAAGTTATTATACGTTCCACGATAATGGAAAGTAGCTGAGGTCATAACGGTCCCAAAGCCGGGAAAATCCCCATATGACAAGAAATCGTATGGACCAATATCTCTTTTACCACTTATGTCAAAAGTATTTGAAAAAATTTTACTAAAACGGTTACACCCGATTATCGAAGAGCGCCGATTAATTCCTGATCACCAATTCGGGTTCAGAATTAAACACTCTACAATCGACTAGGTTTATCGAATAACCAGTGAAATTGAAAAAGCCATTGAGGAGAAAAAATAATGCACTACCGTTTTTCCCGACGTCTCCCAGGCTTTTGGTAAAGTACTTTCCCAAACAAATGTATGAGATATTAAGTTCTTATTTAGCGAACAGACTTTTCCGTGTTAAGCACGGAAACGAATATTCCGAATTCAAAGAAATCGCGACAGGAGTTCCACAAGGAAGCGTCCTGGGTCCAACTTTATTTCTAATCTTTAGTCGAGGTATTCCGCAGGAAGAAGGCACAACTGTAGCGACGGATAAAACCATTTGAATTAGCGCAATAACATTTAACCGCGTGTTTTTGACGGTGCAAGCAGGCGCCTCCGATGGGAAGCTGCCTGGTAAACGAGAATATAAATTATTAAATCTAAACTACTAGATAGGAAATAACCTAGTTATAGTATAAAGTAATTTGAAGGGAGGAGTTTTTAGTGAGTAAGAATCTCAAACTACTATGAGCACGTGCGGTCGGTCCTCATAGTGTGTGATGGACGATTTTCCACCCACCCTCGGAAAAAAAAGAAACAGATAATGTTGATATACCAAAAGTCTTTCCTTAAATCCTCGGTTACCGAGGTAGGAATTGAAGATAGACTCTGCAACGTTGTTTTCTGATATATGTTCACAAATCATATCTCAATATTAAGTCAGTAATACCCTGTAGAATAGTGATTATGATGTATTCGCTTTGTTAGTTGTTTTAAGATATAAATGGGGTTTAAACACTAAATAAATAATAGCTTTTATAACAGATCTAAAATTATGTTGAATTGATTTCAGAAGACAAGTACGGATAATGTAAATTTTTATAAACTACGAAAAGATTTTACTTGTTTAAGTAAACTTTTGCATAACATTTTTATAATTAATGTTGAAAACAATATGAAATACGATTTCAAGCCATTTTGGTCTTATAAATATATATGTGTTATAAAAACCCTGTATCCAATGACGCTTAGGGTTCTGTCGAACTATTTGCTCAGTTCTTTAAAGAAGTTATATTTCCCCATCGGTGCCGGAATCATATTTAATGCCTAAACTTGAATTTCGCCAATTAACTTTGGAGATTCAGGATATGGAGTCTGCTATACATAGCCTTAAACTAAAGCCGAAGCCTGATGCAAATGGCATTGTTGCCAGTAGCTTCATTTAAAAACCTTCATTATAATTATCTCTAGCTTCGAGTTTATTCCTTAATGATTGGAAGGTATCGTGTCTGTTATCAATCTTAAAATCTCGCTCTAAAATTGACGCAGAAAACTATGGAGGTATTTGTTTTTCTATACCAAAGTTTCAGGTACACCAAAGCTTTTCGAGTGCATATTGCAAAAATAAAACTCTTTTGTACATTAAGGAGTATATAACAGTAGCACGGGTTTGATTCGTTATATTGGACAACATCAATTGTTTTCCATTTTCCATCTTCTGATTTATCAATGCTGTTGAAAGTGAATGTCAAGTGAATGTTTACACGGACTTCAGCAAAGACTTTGACTCTGTGAACCACAAGTTGCTAATTAAAATGCTAAATCAATTTGAATTTCATTCAGCTGAAGTGGATTTCATAATTTTTGATTGGTAGTATGGAAATATGTCTTGATAGCAATTATTCAAGATTGTTATACAATAGTGCATTTATTCTTCCCACATCAGGGCCTCGCCATTTATATACGTAGTGATGTAGCCTACCAACTTCTAAAACAATACGGCCAGTGTTCCCATTATATCTTATATGCCTAAAATTCCATGTCCATAGGCAAATAATCCACTACTGTTTTATTTACAGAAGATGTCATCTAGATAGACATTTAATCTAAAATGAGTTTGATGTGCTTTCAGATTTCATAACAAGGATTTTATCCCTGTTATCTCGTACTTCAATTATACGATTCCAATATACATAATTCAATTTGGCTGCAACCAACTTTGCCGCTGTAAACAATTTGACACAGCTTGTAAAAGAATTCGGGACATCAACAGTCAAACTACAGACACACTGGACTTGTTTCTCACCGCTCACCTTGATAAAAACACCAAAAATGCATTATCATCTCTAGTTCGCCAGACCATTGTATCATATCGACGAATATCTCCTACTCCAACCACATAGTTAAAGAAAAAGCTCCTAAAAGAACCGTATCGCAATACTAGAAAACCAATTGGGCAAATTCTTTAGGATTTTTAAGTGGTCGCTGTGCTTCCTCGACAAGGTCGTGGATGCTGCTGCCGATATGATTACAAATGTAATTCACCTGGGTATGAAACACTTTATCCCTAAGAAGAGAGTAAACCAAAGGTAAACGCATGGTGTGACTCAAGCTAAAAATAGGCTATCAGGGTAAAAGAGATGAGCTTTCGGTCTTACAAGGCCAATCCAACTGAGGCAAACCGAAAAAAGTTAAAACAAGCCAGATATAACTGCAATTACCATATTAATCGTGACTCCTACCACCAAAAGCTGAGGTAAAAAAGACCACAAGGTCCCACCGGTAGTAAAAACGTTTGGTCGTTCGTCAAGAATATTAAGAAATCCGCTTTGTCATCTATCCCGACTCTACTCTCCCAGAATGTGCTAAAATATTGTTTTCCTCGAAAACACAGAAAACCAAAAAAATATTTAGCAGGCCAAAATTTTTTAATACATATGTAAATATTTTTTTTCTAGTATTTCACACATACACAATCTTTGGCCATACACTTTTTGGAGGAATTTAAAAAAAAATATTGTTTCTTTACAAATTTCATAGAATGACATAAAACGATATCAATTATGTTCCTAACGCCTTTTTCTTTGGGGCATACAGGGATATGGATAGGGTATCTTACTCTTCGCCGCATGTTTGTATGTTTCTAATACACTTACATATAACAGCTTATATTACTTATGTAAACACACCAAATTGCTTCCGGCTATCCAATATACAAATACCTTTACAATGTATGAATCAGAAATTCAAGGCAATTTTTACAATTTCTTGCAGTAAGTGACATTGTGAAAGATCAAATAAAGCTCAAGTGTCCTTTGTTGCTGATTTAAACGATTCGGTTCTGTCGCTGTCTACTAGTTTGCAATTTCAAAAGAAAAAAAGGAAACATGGGATTTATTTTGTGGGTATGGATTAAAGTCATCCGTTGGTCGCACACAAGAAGTAGACACTCGTACCTAACCTGTAAGAAATACAGAATACAATGCAAACTCAATGGCGCGGCGCACGTGGGCGCTGACAACGATTACGCTAGCAATAACGACGAGTTGTACCTTCAGCAGGCATCGTGAAGAGCATGCCAAGATGAAATTAAAAGGTGGATAGAGAAAAAAACTAAGAGCAAGCAAATGGACAGTTTGACAGGGGTTATTTCTTCAAACATTAATATTATCCTTTTTTGCACAAGTTGGTACGAGAAATTCAACAATGTCATTTCAACGGCGTACTTTAGAGGACACGTTCTCTTTTTGTTGTTATATTCATTATGCGGACGAGGGTCGAGAAGAAGAAAATGTCGCCCAAAAAGTGCAATGCAGTCGGTAAATATAAAAAGTAGCCATAATAAAAATAAAACTCAATAGTTGCTTTTTCTTTATTCATAAATAATATAACAAGTAATCAAATTGTAAAAAGACAAACAATAAAAATAAAAAAAAAATTTTAGAAACTTAATAAATTTATTAACGTGGGGACCAATTTTTCAAAAGCAGGAGAAAACCGAGCAACAAATTGTTCATGGACATGTCGCTGCTTTCAATTCAATATCAGTTTCGAAAAATATTTTTGTTTTTAACCCGCTACTGCATGAATTATGAAAGAATTTAAATAAAAAAAATTAACATATTTTTATCTCAATTTGTTAATAAGAAATATATATATTTATACTTCAACAAACATTTTTTTTTACATAGATAATTTAAAAATAAAAACAGAAATTATACATGGTCATAAAAAACCCCGTATAATGGCTTTATTGTATCACAAGAGCCAAAGCAAAGTGAGGAAGAATAACACAAAAACATTAAATTACATTTTTTAATTCGATGAATCATTTTCATGAAAGAATTTTTTTTTAAAAAATAACATCCCCACACCGACTTGAACTTTACCCCGGCACTTGGAACAAAACTGTTATTAGTGAATTAGTGCTTTTTCAATGATGATAAAAACCGGTTTCGTATCATGAAAAAGACTAAATTGTAGGTTTCATTTTGTTGTCCTTCGTGCAATATAAGAAAAAAATAAACCATGTTAAATTTGGCGAACCATATATGGGCTTATATGCGGTAACACTCTACCTCTACCTCTACCTACAATAAAACACAAAAGTAAAAACCAAAAAGTCTATTATATGCAGCTTTGAAGCCGATGAAAATATGACTTGAAATTCGTTGGTGTTTTCCGTGGTTTACCTAAGTGTGAACATTTGGTCTGGGTATCTGCACTAACAGATAACAGGACCAAACTTGCACGTACACCAAACACCAATGACGATGCGCATTCAATCAGGACGTAAACAAGTACACATGACAGGACGAGAACGATGACGAACGTGGATGACTGTGGTCAGTCGATCTTTACCCACGAACGCGAACAGACTTTTATTTGCAACTCTCATCTTTAACTATTAATTCAATGTTAATCATCAAATAAACTAAAATATATAAAAAGCTATATAAAGAAGAGGAGCTATTGGCCTTCAGCCATGAGGCAATGGCGGAAACCTCCAGTCCTGAGAGTACTGAGCCGGAAGGTAGGGCTGCTAGCCACAGCGACACTAACCCCACTACCTCTGCTATTGTGGCTACCAAAAATTCAAGCCAAAGATTAAAAAATCTCCCGGTGCGACTTCCAAGGCAATGTACAAGGTGGCCCTCCACTTTCTTGACAAGATTGCCAAGAATGAAGCGGCTGCTACAGCGAACGAGAAGGACCAGGCAGACAGGGTTAGGTACCAGGCTGTGGTGGACGAGTTTGTCAAGCACCAGGCTACCATCCCTCGGCAATCGAAACCAAAAGAGGGTGCGAAAAGAATGCGGTTTCAAGACGAACGAACGAACGCCCCTAGAAAACAAAAAACGACCATACGTCCTGGTCCATCGACTTCCTTCAACGAAGTGGTGAGGGACCACCTGTGGAGCAGCATCGAGGCAAAACTGCCAGAGATGGTTGTAGAGCACATGCCAGCAGGAGGTCCTGCACCGGGCTTCGATTCTGCGGAAACCGTTCGGGGTTATCAGGTCATCAAAATCCATGTTGGACGACCTAGCGATCGGAAACACATCAAACTAATCATGATGAAGGTCATACAGACGAATCTCCAGCACTCAAAGTGTGCGTCGAAGAATATTCTGGTATTCCTAAGGGAGGAGGACATTGACATCCTCTAAATTCCGATCTGCGAACTAGGAAAACCTGTCCAGATCAAAGAGGTTAGTCATACCAAAATCGCTGTGCAATAGCCGCATAATAACCACCAAAGGCACGTGCAAATCGACAATCCAACATCGTCTAGCAAGAACCCCAACTACCAATTACCATTACCATCCATTCAACAACGATTCAGCGCTACCAAGCCAACCCAGTGTGCCGCATCACCTAATCCACATTCAGTGTTGAATCAAAAATGTCAATTTTACACACATAGAATAACGTAGCTTATTTATATATGTACATATATTAAAACGCATAATACCAACTTAAATTGCCTGATTTCGATCCATAAAAACTTACAATATGCTTATTTAAATTTATTAAATGAAATTAAAAAAATTGGCTTTATCTCCATTAAAATTGTACATATATGAATACCTACATATGGACATACTAAGTTAATGATTCTTAATTCCTGGATATATCCATTAATAAATATGCGTTAAAAAGACGTAAAAGTGTTGAGATGTGTTGCTGATTTCCATCGGACAAGTGGCCCAGATTTAGGGACTATTCTTATAAGCATTGAGGAGAGAATAGTCGAGGTGCAATGGCACTTGCAGGCCAGATGCAAGTGTGTCTAGGTGTCAAAACAGCCACGACACCACAGCTGATAGGAAAATTTATATAAATCTTTAATTCTTCTAATTTGTTTTTTTTTGTTATTAAATATAATAAAGCAAAGTATCAGTAGCAATTGTGCAATTGATAACCTCAGATGTGCGAGGCTGTATATTCTCCTTTCGCTAAAGTCATTTAAGATTATATTTTTTTTGGCACGATAATTTTTGTAGCTTCAGGGTAGCCAATGAGCAAGCTAAGAACCACCCCACCGTCGAGCTGATGCCATGCAACCGCAAGCGTGCCAACTGCTGCTTACTGTGTCGAGGATCACATCCTTCCTCACTTGTACCCGTCCATAAGGGACACACCGGCTAAAAGACACACATGAACATAACATCCCCGGTCTATTTGGCGCACGAAAGGCCGTCTCCGCCAGAGGGCCAGAAAGGTACCCTGCTTGTAGGCTGCGAGGCGAACGCACGACATTACCTACCTTATTCGATTTCATTATAATTGCCGATTTATCTATATGCAATGTACGGAACATTCAAACCTTCACTTTTCCGAATACGGAAAACTTCTGCGGTTGGAAAGAAGTATTAGATATTACTTTAAAAACAAATACTGACACTTTCAGAGTTGAGAATTGGAGAATCTGTGACCTGAAATCCTTCTTGGATCACGGATTCTCTTCAATGTAAATATCATGCTTGATATTCCCATCCCCCCGTCCACTACCTAATCTGAATATATACTCAGTAGTAGGTTGACAAGAGTGATCTTCAATATCTTCTACCGGCACAAGTTTTGGCAGCCGTATAAAGACTGCCTTAAATTCTACAAAAAATCGAAAAGATCAGCCAAGACTCAGGCTTGATCAGACTATTGCTAATCTATCGAAACACTAAAGGACTCTATCAGACTCAGCAGGATCCAGTTCATCGTTCATAACGAAAGAGGACGGTAATTGGACGAAATTTACTGAAGAATTTTTATAGATCCTTCTTAACACCCACTTCCCTGGATGCATAAATAACGGCGTTAGCCCAACTGCTATGCAAGTGTCGCAACATGTACAAGACGAGGTTAAAACAGTTATTAGTGCGGAAAAGATTTCCTGGGTTATTAGCCGTTTTTCCCCGTACAAATCACCGGGCCCGGACGGCATCCTGCCCATTATGTTGCAAAAACATCAAAACATAGTGATACCTTGGCTTCTTGCCATTTACAGTAATTGCATTCTGCTTAACCATGTCCCTCAATCCTGGAGACATGTAAGAGTGGTTCTACCCAAGGTTGGCAAGAGTAGTCACGAGTCCGCGAAGGACTTTAGACCAATTTGCTTGTCATCTTTCGTACTTAAAACACTCGAACGCATCCTAGACCATCACATAAGGGCCGGCCTGATCAAATCGCCCTTATGTAATTCTCAACATGCATATCTCAGAGGGAGGTCCACTGAGACTGCACTGCACGAGGTAGTGCGCACCATTGAGAGATCCATTAAATATCACCAATTTACCTTACCAGATATAGAAGGAGCCTTCAATAATGCCCATACTGAAGCCATCCAAGTATCTCTCATCGAGCTAGGCAAAATGTGGGGCCTCAAACCAAAGATGGTTCTTTGGATGTACACGGGTGGTACGCCCAATTATCTCAAATTAGAGTCCTACGCCTTTTTGGAGCAATTAAAACACGATGGGCGAGAGAGCCAAAAATCCTCTCAGTCGACTATCTATATAATTACTCATCTGTGGTCACGATGTAACTCAGCAATCCAAAATAAGAATATGATGTGCGTCTGCACACAAGCTCACACAGCGCAAAACTTAGTTGACACGACCACGTGCTTTGATATTTACAAGAGAAATTGATATATCGGAGAAAACCCAAATACGTTCTGCCAAAGGCGAAAATTAAGTGTTTTAGGGTTTAAGATATTTTTTTTTTAATTTATGCGCAAAAAAGGAATTTTGAGTACCCTTGAAATCAAGTTATACGGTGCGGCATTAAGGAAGTGGAGCATAAGAGAAAGGGAGATATCGATGCAAGTTGGTTTTTATGCCTGTAAACTGTGATGTGAAGGAAAAACAGACCGTGTTAGAGCATTCCACATTCGTATTGTACAGTTAAAAAGCGAATCCTTGTATATTACTATCCGTCCGATTATAGGCTTAATTTTGAACTGATGTGCATTCCTAGCATGATGAATATTGCGATTTAATTGCTGTAGGAGTGGAATCCAACTGGCTATTTCGTTCTCCGACTTACAGTAGAAGTAACGATAAACAGGCAGGAGACATTGCGACGATGACTAAAAGAGCGATTTCGCGATGTCTATATCACCAATCGTACGTTTAATCGAACGTTTTTGAATCCTATCCATTAGCTCCAAATATGTCATTGGTGCACCAGACCAGATATTTGTGTGCTTTTTTAACTGTCTCGTATACATTAGTATACTAAAGAGAAAGTTATTGCCATCGTGAGGAAATTTGAACTCAAACTGCGTATGAGGAATTCTGTATAGAGAAATCCAAAAAAGGTGGTCCGAAATATACGGCCGATATAGACTCAAGTTTGCTATCAGCAAAAAATTACTTATTTGGCCAAGATTTCCGAAGAAAGACATAAGAAAAGCCTATAATCCCTTTGGGTTGAACAGTGTAATACCTATCCTAATTTCTATATGCCCCACAAGAATAGTACGTTTTATTAAGTTTTCATTAAATTTATCTTTACAACTTGAGCTTAAATTAGGTTTTTTTTTTTAAATTGTGGGCCTGGCTCTGGCTAATTAAACAAATTTTAATACTTCTATTTTGTGACTATAGGTAGTTTTGTTCCATATTTCACCTTCTTAGCTCAAAATGTAAGGCCCAAAAACTGGTACCTAAAGGACGAACGGACATTTCTAAAATGTTAGTAAATTTTGAAGATAATCACAAATATATATTTTTAAGGGTCTACGAGTAATATTAGCGGGTGTTACAAACTACGTGTTAATACTAATATGCCTTTAGAATAGGGTATAAAACGAAGCAGAAAATTGTAAAAAATAGAAAGCAAGGATGACGCTGTCTTAAAGCAAAGATGTTCTATCCAATTTCATGCTCAAGTTGGCACATCCGCTTAAAAGACGTTAAAATATATGTATACCATACAATCAAATATAAGTGTATATAAAAGTGAGGAAACGATGTTCTTTATGGGAACATTTTTTTAAATTTACTTTTAGTTCGATTGCGGAGGTTGCTCAGACCGATTTAAGCAAGATATGTATGTATGTTATGCAAGATATTATGTATTATTATTGGTGAAACTGTCACTTAAATGACGTCATGGTAAATTTGTTCGCCCAACGTAGTCCATATGCTATACATTTTGTTTAATCCTTGTCGTACAATCGCCTAATAAAAAATGTTCGTATGTTATGGGGTACGTGGGGCTTCGAATGAAATTGTGAAATAATGAAAAGTAACACTGTCATTTCATACAAAAGAAACACATATAAATAAAGAGAAAGTTATTGCAATCGAACGGAAATTCGAAATTCGAACGGAACGGAATTTCAAACTCAAACTGAGTATGAAGATTGATATTAGACTTTGATTATAGAGAAGTCAAAAAAAAAGTGAGGCATTTCTGTCTGTCTGTCCGGAAACGGACTTGATTAAAAATTATAATTTTGAGTTTCTGGGGTTACATCCCAAGGCGTTTTTTCTTTGTTTTGCTTTATAATTTTAAATAATAGTATCTAACTGTTTTATACATTTAAAAAAACACAAGTTACTAATTTGCTCAAAAACGGCTCTTACGATTTTGGTCAGGTTTTGTACCCAATGTGCAAAACTGCATCAAAATTGTTTTTGAGAAAATAGTTTTTGTTTAAACTTTAAGATTTAAATAAATTTGTTATATAGTCAAATATTATCATTTTGTTTGATGCTATTCAAAAATCGCATCTCATTTAATGAGAAAGTTTTGTATGAAGCAGCCGTGCACTTTATTTATTTAGAAAAATAAATATTTAACTAATAAGAACGCCATTCTTTGTCATCAAGCGATAAAAATAATGAATTTTTGCTTTTACGGATGCTTTAATGTTTGAAACAATGATACTATCAGAAACTACAAGCACACATATCAAGGGGGTTATTTTGTTAATAGGTGGTCATATTTTGAAAATATTTAAAATACAAATCTGGTTACCTATTGAGAAAATCAAATTAATATAACTTTAAAAACAAAAATTAAAAGTTCCAAATTGGCCTACCTGAGGCCAAATTAGGTTCTAATATCGACCCGATTCTCAACAAATTAAAATCGTTTACCTCTTTCGTTAGTTACAAAAAAATCATAGCGACATAAATAAAAGAAAGGGAATGGGGGTGGCAAGCCCCATTAAAATCTCCCATCCTTCTGAATTAAGCTAACTTGTGTATATCCTTAAAATGTCCGCTTGATTTATTCTTTAAAATAAAAAATATTTTTTGAAAAAACGCCCCCAAAAAGTGGGCGTGGCAAAAACTTTGTATGGGCAATATGTTGGAAAAAATCCTGAAAAAGTCCTGATCACAAATATATATACTTTTAGGGGTCTACGATGAATATGAAGGTGTGTTACAAACTATGTGTCAAAATTAATATACTCTTAGGGTAGGGTATACAAATCATTTCTGCACTCGTACAGTGGCCACATAGAGCGAATAAACAACAATGCTCCGGCCAAGAGGATCTTCGAATTCCAGCCTCCAGGTTGGAGTCGACGAGGAAGACCGAGCCCCCGTTTTAAGGACCAAGCCGTCGCGGATACCACAGCGCTTGGTCTGGACAACTGGAACACGCGAGCCCAGGATCGCAGAGGATGAAAGGCATTCGTGTATCAGGCAGTGACCCTTCACGTGTCGGGAGCCGGATAAGTAAATAAGTACTGGTGATTTGATTACCAAACATGGAACCAATCTATTTACCATTGGTGGAAGTAAATTGTTGCGCTTTATATTTCAAATGGATTAAAAAGTGTTTGTCATCGTCCTTTGAAATAAATGATACATTTCTTACCTGCAAAATGCTGGTGTCTTCAAGGCTGTCCTTTGTCTCCGACTTCCTATTTTTGTACCCTGTCCTTAGAGTATATCAATTTTGCCAAATGGTTCGTAACACCACTTATTTCTCATTGCAGACACCATAAAGTACATATATTTATTATGAAGACCAAAATCTAGGACTATTTAGCAATGACTTTTGGGGCCTTTAAGTTTATGCTAGATCCCGAAATGGTTAAGTGTCAACAATTTTTAAATACGCCCACTACCACGCCCAAAAAAACTGTTTTAAAGCTGTAATTGAAGAGATAAAGGGTATAACTAAGGTAGACAACGAACTCCTTCACAAGTTTGCCATATAAAGTTTTTTGCCACTCCTACTTTGTAATAGCGTTTATATAGCAATATGCTGTTTCATCCAAAATGTTTATAGAAGAGGAAAAAAATTGTATATCAAGATATTTAGCCAATATTGTTTCTAGTATATCACCCATATAAAGTTATTGGCCATGCCCACATTTTCGAGGCATAACTTTAAAACTAAATAAACTTTTATCCATCATGCTATCCGGCATATAGCGATGCGGATAGGGTATTATACTGTCCGCCCCCAGGGGGATTGTAGCCTTTCCTTATGCTTGGATTTGACGTATCTACTTATTTATGTGGAATTAAAAAAAGAGACTTTGGAATACTTTTGTTAACAAAATCCAAATATGCTATGATGAAATGGTGTCGCTCTCAACTGGCAGGGCCTCAGTAATGAATTGCAAAGAAAAAGAACTAGTAAAGAGAATCAGAGATAACAATGCGGTCTAATATCTTGTCAGTGCATAATACATCAGACAGCCTCTTGTCAGTGATGCCCAAAAATCAAATACATGCAACTAATGTTGCTCCCAATAAGGTCCTTGGTGCCATAATTAGCATTTCGTGACTATTTGCTGTTGCTATGATTTTTTAATTGGAAGTCCTTGGAACTGGAGGTGTCCTTATAACCACAAAATATCCATGGAAACTTTGGAATTTATATTTCCTTTCCAAAATCCCAGCTTTCCCATAAGTTACACTTTACAAATATATACCCTGAAACTCGAAAAATTTATCTCCGAAACTTATTTACCGACGTTAATTAACATTCCTATTCCTTTTCTTTCCATCTCTGCAATATTTAAAAAGAAAAAAATAATTTAGATATTAGTTTTTATTCGAAAGCTACATTTGAAACTATCAGTTGTTAGTTTTGTTTTGCAATAGATTTTTTGCAACTAATTAACTTCAATTGCGCATCAAAATTAAAAACTAATTTAGTTCCAAAATCCAAAGCTCTAAATGTGTCAGATACTGACTAAACACACCAACCTTCTATAGAATGTTAGATACTGCAACTAAGATATAACTTATAAAGCAGCTTTTCTATCACGAAATAAAAAACTTTTGAATTCTTTCCACAATTAGGACGCGGTTAATCCTTATCTTGTCAAGTCAAAAGGTTTCTTTTTTTGTCGGACTGTATTGTTAATATACCCGAATAGTATCTAGTATCTGCTTCGATTGTTGAATTTCCGAGATCCCTGTGGATATCGTCGTTTCTAGTATACCACGGAGCTTGGACAAATTCTCTAATCACTTTATTTTGAAAAGTTCGTAAAATATTGGCATTTTTTTCTTGATACAACAACAAAATGGTTTACCATAGGTCCATACCGGCTTTAGCACTTCCTTGCATAAAGGCAGTTTGTTGTCGGTACTGAGCTGGGAATGTTTCCGAGTAACCAGTACATTTCTCTTTCTTTGAAATCTTCTTTACGTTTCATTTTCACGTGCGTATTTAATTTCAGCTTTGCGTCGAGTGTCATTCCCAGGTATTTGGCCTCGTTTGCAAAGGGTATTCGAGCCAAGTTTAGAAAAATTGGCAAGTCATTAGTTTTCTTATACGTGAAATTCATGTGAACAGATTTAGTTTCGTTGAGGCGATCCGTCAGTCCCTCGACCAATCATTTACTTCATTCAGTGCAGTTTGCAGTCTTGCAGTCGTTTCTTCGATCGCATTACCTCAAGGATAGCGGTGTCGTCGGTGAACTCTTGGTTTATCAGGAGTATATTTCAGATAGAGAAGCGGCCCAAGGACGCTTCCTTGCGGTAGGTCAGCCGACATTTCTTTAAGCTCCGTGTATTCGTTTCTATTCGAGTCTATTCCTGATAGATATAAGATTCTAAAATATCATTTAGCCTTACGGGGAGAAGTTGTCATTATTTAAATTTCAAGCCGTCGTGCCACACCTTATCAAAGGCGTGTGCGACGTCAAAGAATACGCTTTAGCATATCTTCAAATGCTTTCTTGAGTATGTCGGTAATTCTATGCACTTGGTAAATGGTCCCTAATAGCTGTCTTTAAAAAATTTAACAAATAATTAAAATGTGCTTTATGTTGCGGAGGGCGACTCCGTTGACATTTTTTACGCGCCTTTCGTTTATTGTTGACCAATTCTTTTATTTCAGGCAAATATCGTTAACCGTATTTGGCCGGCGTTTTCCTTGGGTTAGTCGTATTATTCAATAGGCGAGCTGAAACGACCTCAATGAAGCGATTAATTTCGACTTCAAGTTCATAAAGGTTATTGAATAGTTTTACACTCAATGTTAAAATAACCGGTGAATGATCAGATGACAGATCAAAGCTCTCTTTGGTAGAAATTCCTCTGACGACGAAAAAATCTATCAAATCAGGTATTTTTGAAGTATCAGTTGGCCACTAGGTCGGTTTGCCGGTCGAGTGGAAATCACAACTGTACTCCATACCTGCCCCATAGAGCATTCTACTTTTTCGCGAGATATATTTAGAACCCCAGAACGTGTGTTTCGCATTAAAATCACGGCCAATAATGATATTTTGTTTGAGCAATTTAAGCAAGTTAGTAAAATCACTTTTTTAAGCCCGGAGCGTGGTGGACAGTAGATAGATGAAATTCTAAGAGTACGCTGATTGTTTTTAAGATCTGTCTTCAGGTCTTCGTATTATCCAATGCAGTCTTTAATAAACAATGATAATCCACCTCTTGCGTTTCCCGATAGGTGACAATCGTGGAAATCACTACAGCCTTTTATTTCTAAAAGTGATCGCTCTTTTACGTGGGTTTCAGATATCAAGCAAATGTCGATATCTTTTTTGCGCATGAATACTTCCAATTTGTCAAGTTTTTGCAAGAGTCCGTTTGAATTCTATATTTAAAGTACCCGTTTTTTTTTAATTATTTTTGAGCTTAACCAACCGATCACAAATAATTTTATTTATTTTGCCTTGTTCTTCAAGTTTCTCGAGAATAGCTGAGAAAACATGAGAAACAAGGTCTGGCGAAATTTCAACGTTATATGGTTCTTCGAATGCCGCAGCCTAAGCGTAAGTCTGCACTCTGACTGTCCGAATGCTACTATATGATGGCTTTCTTGATGGTAATTTTTAAATAGAGTTTCTTTTGACAGCAGAGGTCGGGGGCTTTTCTGCTGTCTCTCTTTCTTTGATATTTTTAAGATCAGGAACCGGAGGTTTTAGATTAGCTCATAGATTGCTCATGAGCGGTCTTACGCTTTGTCTTAGTTAGCGGTTTTGTTTTAGCATTTTGGGGCTTAAGGGTGCCCTTGCAATTGACATAGGAGGGGAGGATTCTTTGTTTACTCCACAGTCTTGGGAGAGGTGATTTCCGGCCCATTTCACACATCGCGGCCTCTCTGACTTTATTTATCGATATTTTGCTTTTGAGACACTGTCCGTTAATCATCGTGGTTATCAACGTTAATTTTCCATGCATTATTTCTTAAAGATTTCTTTAGATGTTATCGTTCCTTTTAGTAGGCTATGCAACTCATTATATTCCGTTACCCCAACGGCGTTTATTGGAGGCGGTGCGCGAATTTCCGCTCGAAGTTGTTTTTCTCTCGGTTCTTTACGCCTTTGTTCTTTTAGGGGCTCAACTTCGGGCGAAAAACCGGCTCTCTTTTTCTTACTATGTCTTTTCTTAGGAACCTGATTCGTTTCGCGTGCTAGCTCTTCTTCGTCGGTATGGTATTCCCGGCTAGCTAAACGGGGAGGAGTACATTCGCGTTCTTTCTGCAAATGATTGTTCCTTCCACCCTATTTTCTTCTTTTTAGAGATCTATCTCTTTCTTAAGATCTTGATAGAGTAGGCCCATTTCGTTAAGCTTGAATCCATAGAGCCGACCTCCGAAGAGGGTGGATTTTCCAGTAAAGCTGGACTGCCACGTGGGGTAGTTAGGCTCTTCGTTTTGTTCATTGCATATTTTATTTATTTTTTATTTTTTTGTACGCTCGGTATACGGAAGTTGGATTTTAGTCGCCTCTTCCGACAGGCATGCTCGGGTATACTTTCCCCTACCCGAAGGGGGACATACATACATATGCGAATCATCTCTCCCAAAATTTAAATTTTGAAGAACAAATATCGAGATTGCCAACTTTAAAGACAATCTTCGCTTTTGCTTTTCCCGCATGAAGCAAACTATGAAAAAAAACTAGCCCAAGATCATCGCTGTAATTTCTCCATTATGGGGCAAAATAAAAAAAAAGTAAAAGTTGTGAGTTTTTCTTTTCTAGTCTTCGATAAAATTTTTCAATCGTATCTGGACTCCACTTAAAATTACTTGTCGATCCCTGATAAAATAAATATGTATAACAATATAAAATTACATAATTATAATAATTAGGAAAAACAATTTACAGAGTTAATTGAAGTCGTTAATAGATATTCTGGAGAATACTACTCTACGATATTTGAGTGATGGAGGGAGCGATCAATATGAGGTACAAAAAATAAAAACAAAATTTTAAATAATCATTCTGTTATATTTTTTTATAATATATGAGATTCTAGAAATTTCAGAGAAAAAATGATTTATGGCAAATATTATTTTTGTAGCTCCCTTAGTAGTGATAATATGTTTATCACCTATATCACCTATATCAGTTCATACCAATTTTTATATTTCTACTAACAAACCGACCTACTTTCTTATATAAAAGGATTATTGCCACTATCAAGGTCGTTACATCATTTATGACTACATCTACATCAATCATAAATCAAGCTCGATTCGTAGACAAGACTAAGTACTTTTTCAATTTAGAAACTTGACGCATTCAAATGATGGAAAATATTAATACAAACATATTGTATGCCATCTGTAATGGCATCTACAAAGTGCCATAACGATATGGCACAAGCTGACTAGGAAAGCGTCTGTCACACTCACTGCAATATCAGCCTTGCCATATTTTTGGGACAAACTGTGATGTCGTCGAATTACAATTTTTCGCATTTTCTGCCATATTCTGTATATTTATTGTAATATGTACAGTATGCCATATTCAATATGTATAGCTCATAGTGCTCAACATATATTATAATAAAGAAACAAAAAAATGTAAACTTCTTCAAAAACTTGACGAGCAAGTGCATTTGAGATCTTATTTCTCATTTTAGTATGACCCAGAACCCAAACAAGACTCAGCGTATTCAGTCTACCTACCGAGTTCAATGATGGGAAACAAAAAACTTACGACAATGACAATGACAATCGTCTGTCTGGTGACTTACAAATTGCCATATTATACATGTATTTAAAATTTTAATTAAAAACAATTAAATAAAAAAAAGAAAACCATAACGAAATAGGGTTAATACCAATCTTTGCACTAATTGAATTCCGCTACAAGTTGTTTTTTGTAATTTATGGCGACAGTAATGTAACTGACTGTGTCTGTTCCAATCACTCGTTCTTTCTCCATTAAGTACATTAATGAGTTCACCTTCACTCAAAGTTGCCTTTTCGAAGTATCTCACTCTAAACTCCCTTAGTACGGGGCACCTGCCTATAAAGTGATGAGTGTTTTCTTCATCACTCATATTACACATGGAACATGTCGTTGAAATGCTGCTTTCAAATCTCCTCCCATTAAGAAGGATCAAATCGCATCTTGCTTTAAAAATCCACGAAATTTTACTGATATCGATATCATCGGTGAGATATTGTTGCCCTTTTGAGTACTCCAGAAACTTGTAGATCCTTGTGCTGCTTTCCCTCGCTCTTCGCTCTGTTACTTGGCGGCTATCTGCTTTGAGTCGATCCAGAAGTTGCAGGTTTTTAAAGTTCCAGTCCATTTCCAGCGCCATGTTCTGATCCCAATGTAAACCAAACCGAATTCCAATTTTATTTATTTCTTTCACCCAAAAAAGTTGTTTTCCAATAAGATTTTGGTAAGTTGATGCGTTTACCTATTTTCACTGTATTTGAACAGCGTTTTTTTGACATCCCTTATCTGTTAGTCTAGTGAGTAGAAATGTACAACTTCGGCTCCGGTCTCTAGCGACAAGGCGTAGTTAGGAGTACTTGGTGGTAGTTTTAGAACCCTTTTCAGAAAATAACGTTGTAGTTTGTCAACTTCTTCAAACATTTCAAAGCCCCAAACTTGAGCACTATAAGTTTGGATAGCTCTGCAGACTGCCAAAAATAGTCTCCACTTTCCACTCAGAGTTATGCTTTTTTTTTTCAAAAGCAATGTCATGTTGCGTTTATGCTACTCTTCGCAGCGTTATTTCTATTCTGTACATGTTTTGTGAAGTTAATTTTTCCTGCAGAAAATCATCGGTTGCATTTATAATGAACTCGTACGTTACCCTATCTTCTCCTGCAGCTTTGTTCAGCTTAACTTTCGAAGCATGTTCTTAATTGCCTCGAGAGAAATCGATCTGTCCAAACTCGAATCTTAGACATAGTTAGACACATAAAATATGCTACACAATTCTTGGTTTGGATTAAGAAGACCACTGTAGTAGATTTTAAACTCCTAAGCGCTTATCTCAGGACACAATTGTTGATCTAAGTTTCTTATCTCCTTTGCTGAGCGCCACCAATCCTTACTGTCTTTAACTGTGTTAATTTTGAATTTGATTTGTTGGTAGTATGTTATTTTGCTGTTTACATAAATTGTCTTATATTCTTGCTGGGCTCTTAAAAATCTCTCTTTTATGTCTGGATTTCTTGTTTTGCGAAATGAGTTTAATAATTTAAAAGCTTTTTTCTTCGCGGCATCGCATTGGAAATTCTACAACTTATTTTTTGGGTTGGGTGTTTTAAGGATTCTACTTCGCAGACTGAACTTCAAGAACTTCTTCCCTTTTGCATTTATAGTTGTATCCTTTGAACAACGTTCTTCCAGTCCTGCAGTAAATCTTGATTTACATATGTCGTCTATATCTTGTTGCAGATTTCCCAACCTAACATTCATATCCCCCGTAACAATTATATTTTGACAATTGTTTTCATCCAGCAATATTTTAACAGAATCTATATCGTTTTGCCAATTTTCACCTCTCAGATATATCGACAAAAGTGTCAGCACTTTTCCATTACATATTATGTTTATAATGCCTGCATCAAGGCTGATGAATTCATGGCGAATGCCATTCTACTTCAAATTCTTTTTGACTCCATATACCATTCCTCCAATTGCTCTTCCAAATCGGCTATTGCGCGTTGAAGGGTATACAAATCCTTAAAGTATTTTTTGACTTGTTTCATTTTTTCTTCTTCTTCAATATGTGTTTCTATGAGTCTAAATATATCGTAGGATGATAAATAATTGAAAAAGTGAGCAAGTATGATTTTTTTGCCAAGCCAACGTACATGGCTTGGCACACAAAATCATACTTGCTCACTTTTTATGATACGATCTTAACATTTATTTTTTCATGAATTTTAATGTTTTAATTTTTGCTTAAATCTAAGTTTGAATTCAATATTTTTTGGTTACTTCGACAGACAGATTTTAGTTTTTTGGTGTACTTTCCCGATGAGAGTGCTAAAATTGCAGTTTATGTTGTCGATTTCACCGCTGTAAAGAGCTTTGAGCACGTCTTCTCCTTTCAATGACCCACATACCGGCTCATTCTGGTTGTTCCATTTAAACCATTTGGCACCGATTCGCATTCTTTCATTAAGCACTGCTTTTGACTTTTGTCAAGAATGCTTTTTCTCAGCTGCAACATTGTTTTTTTATGGCTCGGTTTTTTGAATTTAGGCCTCTCTCAAGAAAAATAGTCGTGCCTGCAAGGTTTATAGAGCGCTTAAAAACTTCGTCAGCAGTTTCTGCCGTTTCGAGTTCCGCAACCACTGTCATCTTTCCGTTCCGTTCACTAATTTTTTTAGTCGAGCGCAAATTCACTGCCCAGGGTAATTTAATAAATTGTTCACAGATTTCCTTAACCGCATCGGGAGCCGAGCTTTGCGCCTCAATCCCTTTAAAAATTAAATTTTTGGTTTTTTATTTGATCCTCCAACCACATTATTGTCTGCCTATCTTTCTTCTTTTCGTTTAATAAATTTTGGAATTTCCTTTTAAGATCTGGTTTTCGTTTGACAGTTGGTTGATTTGTGACGAAAGAGTAATTAGTTGAGTGTTGATTACTTCCAAATCATCGTTTGTTGGTATGTTTTTCAATTTCTCAATAAGTAATGGTGTCATTGCCATTTGTAGTTTGCTCATTAAATCGTCGACGGACAAATTTGCAACCATATTCGATGAATTTGGTGGAACTGACTCATGCGATAGTTCTGCACATTTTCTATTCGACTGTGGTATAGAAGTAGCACTAATAGTGGACTCTACTGTTTTCTTAGGAGTTCCTTGCATGCTTTCTGACAATCCTAAGGGTATGCAACAAAAACTAACTACTTTCGTACTAGGTACTTCTTGAGCTTTTGGTTGACAAACGACACAAAGAAAGTTCCAAAAATTTTTGTTTTGGTTAGAGCCAAAAACTTTCCACTCAAAATGTTAAGTAAATTCGGTGCACTTGATTTGTTGTAATGTTTATTTGATTGCGCTTTTGATTAGTACCACTTGTACTTTTAGTTGATCGGTTAAATATAACGAATTTCCTCTTTTCCCTTTCCTCGCCCTCAAGGATATTGCTTTCCATTCGAACTCTTTCTCTTTCTCTTTCTCAATTTTGCTATTGATAATTTTAGAAAAAGTCTTTTTTTTATTCTTAAGGCAGATAAGTATCCAACCCAAAAAAAAATACATTAAATTGCCAAAATTTCGCGTCAAAAACAATTTAGCCTCAAAAGCATCCTGCAAGTCCCAAGTGGTGTTTTATTCTTTTACATAGCATTTCATTCTGTTGGACATACAACCAAGATGATTCTTCGCTCTTTGATTATACATTCAAACGGCAATACACAGCAACACAATCAAAAGAAATATTCGTAGCGAGATACAGCTTAGTCCGGAGCAAATAAAGATTAAAAGAAAACTGACCATAGAAACTAGAATCACCACGTTATATGTACTATATAATAAATATAAATACATATATACAATGAACATGTTACGTCTCTAAATTCTTCATCACCGACATAGACACTATACTGTATGAAAATTACGAGAAATCGTTTTATCTATTTAGTCAAATTGGAGGAAAAAGGGGACAAAAATCAATATATAGATTTTCTATACGTTCATTCGCAGCACAACAGTGTCAGTCGTGTGGAAATTTCATGTTAATACATTTTCCAAGTCGAACAATAGAACCCAAAAGCTCTCCACTAAAAAAGTGTCGGAGAAACAAATTGATGAAGAAACTGATTTAAAATAAACCATTAGGCATTGAGCAAAAAATGTAAACAGCAATTTTATAGTCGAATATACCTACATAAACAAAATGAAATGGGGAAACCTAAATACAAAAAATTACAAAGAAAATAATGAACGAAAATTGTGAATGGTGAAAAGATGGCTCTAATTTTATAGGAGATTTTCGGAGTTAGCCCGTTAATATAAATATCTTATATTTCTTATGCTCAGGTGAAGACGCTGCATCGGAAAACAAATACAGAAAAAGAAGATTGTGGTGCCAGGATAGGGGAGGAACAGAAATTCCTGCCTAGCGAGAAGCGAATGTACGCGGTCTCCCTGCTCAAGAAGATCGAAGATTCTCGCGATCGAGATAATATCAACTGACTGCTAGCATTAAGACCGGAACGCATGCTGTTCGAAACAGCAAACGACACGTATTCACTGACAAGCAGGAAATAGGTGATGTATTTAAGAAGTATTTCCAGCAGCTGCTGAACTGGCATTATGTGGAGAGAGTGATAGGGCAAAATGAGAAACCACGTCAATGAAGTCAATGAAGGAATAATTATCAAGCAAATATTTATAATGTACAGTACATTACAAACGACAGCACACTAATCAGTGATCGACAGGTACCAGTATGGCTTCCAGTTTGGCATATCTAGAAAATACCGAGACACTATATTATCATCTACTTTAAGACCGCATATAATAGCAGTCATCATTAGGGGCAATGGCAGTCATGGCAATGGCCAAATTCGAGTCCGGATGTGATTCAGCTGTGTGACCCCAGAAATAACGCGTTGCAATTGGTAATTTAGTGATTTCTTTAGTATTGTAAAAGACAATATTTCCAACAAAACAGTTCATAGCTATTGTTGTATGCGGACGATATTGACAACATCGATAGCTCTCAGCGTGCGGTAAAGAGGCTTTTATGGCTTTTGAAGGACAGGTGAAAAGCGCTTGGTGTGGAAAATTGGAAGCTCCGTGCTCGTGATACGTATATATATGGAAAAGCTACTTTAGCAGGTCTCCTACCAACAACTTATTAACAGAAATGACGAAACAACATTTCTCTTTGGTTCGATAAGCGAAGAGAGAAATGGAACTATTTGTATATCTATACATGTACATATGTATTTATATATATTCGGGGTAGCATGCAAGCCAGTGTTATGATTTCATAGGCGCCTGCGTGGCAAAAAGCACATAACAAGGAACCTCCCGCCTGCCGAAAAACAACTGACACCAAACCAAATAAAGATAATGTTTTATCGGCATAACTGTATGAAATAACCAGTTGCATTGAACCCCTACAACAATTCAACCTCAATACTCACCATGTTAGAAATACGCATCAGTTTAGTTCACCCTTAAGTTTATATCCGAACGGAAAGTGACATACAAGAAGTCGTTTCTTAACCATACAATAGGAATGTCGAATGCTTTACCACGATCTGTTTTTTAAACGTTGTAGTTTACAGATATTTACAGACAACGTGCATCAGTATCTCTCTGCCTTGTCTGTGTCATTTCATTATACTGGTATCTAAAATGCCTCTTGTGCACGTACACTATAAAAAAACCATATACACCAATTTTTGATTTATTCATATTAACTACCATTCAAAATGACACCTAGTGTCATTTCCTTTTTCGATTATGGAACCAACGAGAAATGTTGAATCGTATAAAATCTTAATAGGAGCAGTCTTCGGAACGTTGCTTATAAAAAGTGTTTTCTGGCTATCAGTTGTTTATCAAAAAAAGGTTAACCCTCTTCTTGTTTTTCTAATGTTTCTAATATTACATAATATTATTTACTTGACAGCAACAATTATTTACATATATACATATATACATATTGAAATGTGTCTTTTTTTCTCCAAAATCATAGTCGTATATTTTTCGCACCAAAGGCCTTTAATAATTTAAAATTAATTTTGCCACAATCCTATAGTGCAAGCAAACTGCTTTATTAGAAACATTTGCTATTGAGTACATATATGGGTATGTGCTCTTGTATGATTTATTTTCGTTTGAGCACGTTTCGGAAATAATGGTAACCTTTGGGGAATATGACACGCAAGACAGAAGATACATGTATGCGTATGCTTAACGGAATTGTCAAAGGATTTAGAGGAAGCATTTTATTTGTGTAGAATGGGCACTAAGAGTCTGATAAAGAATTGTCTGCGTATAAAATTTTGAAATAAATGATACCAAGCTATGTCATTGGTTCCGCATTTTATTTACCCCTTTTTCAACTTTCTCGTATACATTAGCCGAGAAAGTTATTGCAATTGTGCTGAAATTTGTAACTCAATCTGAGTTGAGGGATGATATTGAGGGATGAAGAACACCATATAATAAAATGCCGGAAAATTTCAATAAAAATTAAAAATCCGGTTCTTAATACATATGCGCGAAAAAAATTTCACTGATTTTTGCTGGGATTCGTTCGAGATGTCTTTCGAACAGCTCATTTTACATTGAATCTACAAATCGATGAAGAACCTACATACCACTTTTTTAGAACTTTACGATGGCGAAAGTAGTAATATATGTAATATTATCAATTATGTAAGATTATTATGGCACAATGATTCTAAAGTCAGGCGATCTTCGTCAAACGCTGCCTGTCATTCCAAGATCCAGATAAATTGAACGCTTGCGATATGAGAAGAAATTGCAACATGCGAGTTGCTTTAGAAAATGACCAGCGTTGCTGATGGGCAATGATGTGATTATAATCGAAAATGTTTGCACATTACAACAACACTCATTATGAATGTTTCCCACATATCGCGAAATTAGTGCAGGATAGATTTTGGCTGCGAAAAACAAAAAAAAAATAAAATCAAATCGCGCTCCGACTATTTTTTATATAAATGGTATTTTTTAGAGGTTGGTTTTTCGAATAGAGAAAAACTGACATTTTGTGGTCAAATTTGGCAACTCTAATGTCATTTATGTTCAGTTTGGTTTGCCATTTCATCATGAACAAATGAACAACGCTTGCAATTCGTTCAAATTCATTTCACCGCATTGGAGTGAAGAGAATCCGCACCCTTGAAACGCCATTACATACACAAAAACTGACTATTTGGTGTGCTCTATGGGCTGGTGCGGTCATTGGGCCATACTTCTTCCGATATGATGCTGGAGAGTCAGTTACCGTAAATGGAGACCGGTATAGAGCCATAATAACCGACTATTTTTTCGGGAATTGGATGGAATAAATGTGTATGAGATGTCGTTCCAACAAGACAGCGCTACATGCCACACAGCGCACGTCACATTCCATTTATTGAAGGAAACATTCGATGAGCGCATAATTTCTCGGAATGGACATGTCAATTGGCCACCAAGATCGTATGATTTGACACCATTGGATTATTTTCTTTGGGGATATGTGAAGTCGCTCGCCTACGCCAACAAACCAGAAATGTTAGGGGACTTGGAAGCCAACATTACTGGCGTTATTGCCGACATACAGCCCGAAATGCTTGAAATAGTGGTTGAAAATTGGAACTCTAGCCTTGTCTTTATTCGAACCCGCCGCGGCGGCCACAAGCCCGAAATCATATTTAAACATTAATGGCACAAAATTATAGAATTCCAATACAGCCAAATTGATGGACATTAAACCCATTTTCTTGTGTTTTATTTTAATTCGAAATTCTAAACCTCTAAAAAAAACACCCTGTACGTAGTTATAACTATTTAAGGGTATACCTATTAAATTTGAGACATAAATAGTTTGTAAAATTTCGAATAAAAAGTCGGCTCAAATATAATTATGTTGCGTACCATCTTTGTTTCTCTATGCCCGAAACTTTGTAACGAAAGGCGTTTGATTGTGAAGAATCTGAAATCAAATGTCATGCAAGTGACGTCTATTTAAGCGTTTTCAATTTCTCGTGCGTCTGGCTTGCATTCGCTATGATAATTAATAAAGCTTATGGCATCAATCTTGAATGTTTCCCACATGGTCGATTGTATGTGGCATGTTCACTTGTCGGTAAACCTTTCCACGTGTACGGGCTCGAAAATGTAACGAAAAATGCTGCTGCAACGATTTTAATCGGTTTTTGATGAATGAATGAATGAATATTTAAGTTATTCCTTAATTTTTTTTATACCCTATCCTAAGGGTATATTAATTTTGACAAATAGTTTTTAACACCCCTTAATATTCGCCGTAGACCCATAAAAGTATATATATGTATTTATGATCAGGACCAAATTTTAAGACTATCTAGCAATGTCCGTCCGTCCGTCCGTACGCAATTTTGAGGCCTTTAGAATTAAGCTAGGAAGCAGAAATTTGGACCACATATTCCCTAGGGCTCCGAAATGGTTAAGATTAAAATTTTTTACGCTCACTGCCACGCCCACAATTTAGAAAAAACCGTTTTAAAGCTAAAGTTAGAGAGATAGAGTGTTACAACCTTGACAAGATATGTCGGCACTACTCTCCTTTATGAGTTTGTCATATAAAGTTTTTTGCTACGCTTACTTTTTGTGGGCGTTTTTGACTAAAATGCTGTTTTTGTTGAAAATTTTCACAGAAAGCGAAAAAAACTGTTTAACAAAATATTTACCCAATATTTTTTCCAATATATCGCCCATACAAAGTTTTTGCCACGCCCACTTTTTGGGGGCGTTTTTTTTTCAAAAAAAACCTTTTTTTTTTTTAATTAATAGAACTACATAAAATGCTATCCATCATCTTCTTAATACTTTTTTCTTTGGGGCATATAGGGATATGGATAGGGTATCATACTGTTCGCCTCAAGCGGACTGTAGCCTTTCCTTATGTTTTGATATACAGTTGGGTGTAATTGCACAATTTTACATCTGAAGAGTGTAATAATATGGACATCAAAAATATGTCGTTTTATAAAAAATTTAGATATATATAATGTATATATAAATATATACATGTGTATACATATATTAAACTAATTAAATATTGGTATTACCCCATACTAAGGGTATATTAATGTAACACATAGTTTGTAACACCCCTAAAAGTATACATATTTATGATCAGGACCAAAACCTAAGACAATTTAAAAATGTCCGCTCAATTTTTAGGCATTTAAATTAAAGCTTGGAAGCTGAAGTTTTGTTGTGTTGTTACGGAACACCGAGAAAAAACTTGCTTGTTTTGGAGTTGAAGTGAATCGCACTTCGCTCAAACTTTCCTTCATTACCTATAACCTAGAAGCGGTATAGTGGACGCAAACATTGAACAGGGTATTTCAAAATGGGCTTGCACATGGGAAAATAAACTGTTCCATTGGTCATACCTCAGTCAGGGCGTCTGCAACCAGAAGAACCCTCCAGGAGGGAGTCATATCACCACTCTTGTGTGTGCTGGTTATAAATAACGTCCTCAAAAAGCTTGCGACAGTGGGTATTAGTGGCACGGAATATGCAGATGACGTAGTCATAATAGTGCAGGGAAAATATTTAAACACCTTAAGTGGAGGTCGCTTTGAAGACGATCAGCAACTGGGAAAAAAGCAGTGGTCTCAATGCAAACCCTTCCAAAACGGAACTGGTTCTTTTTACCAGAAAATTCAAGAAACCGCAATTCAAGCTAATTCTAGATAGAAAATTGAACTGGAATCTTAATGTTGCGGAACGAATTTAAAAGGCTTATAATGCTCTTTTTATCTGTAAAAGAAGAGTGGGGAAGAACCTGAGGCTTAAGACCTACGATGGTGCACTGGTTTATACAGCGTTGGTGAGGCCCATACTGACATATTGCGCACTAGTATGGCGGAGAGCCACAGAGAGTAAACGACATGTGGTAAACAAGCGGCGGTTCAAAAAACGTCTTGAATAGCCATTACGGGGGCGCTCCGTATCACCCCTACGGCGGCATTGGAAACATTTTTGAACCTAACACCGTTTGACCTACATATCAAAAAACTGGCTGGCAACGACTCACTTTTCTTGGTCACTTTAAGAGGAATAGCTTCGGATATAGTACGGTCCTTTCGAAGCTACAGCCAGGAAATCAAATTATAACAGATGAAATCCCCCTTAGTTGACTTTGACATTCCATGTGATGTTATGTATCCGGAAAGGGAGGATTGACAAAGAGCAGCAGTTATCCAAACAAATGAAATTGCAATTTTCACAGATGGTTCGAAAACAACAGATCTTCCGTTGAGAAGATCCCTGACGTCGCATCTTCTCAACAGATCCAGAACTAAAAGTATCAATAAGACTACCGGAGACAAGTTTCGTCTTTTAATCAGATGTTCTAGCTGTCCTCATGGCGGCTGAGCAAATGCAGATTAGATCGATATCTGAAAGAGATATTGCTAGCTACATCGACATCCAGGCCGCACTTAAGGCAATAGAATCAACTAACATCAATTCTGATATAGTCAGGAACTGTCGCACAATGCTCAAAGCAATATACAATCAGAACCAGCAGAGAGCGGGTGACAGGATACTGTCGAAATGAGCGGGCGGATGAGCTTGCAAGAGTAGCAGGGCTTCTCAATAATGGTGAGGTTGCAGACATAAAACCTCCCCTCTGCATAATAAAGGGTTCGATCGAGGAAATAACTCTAAGGACTACTAACCTAAGGTGGACACAAGGTGTGAAAAGCTCTATGGTCACTTCTCGACTGTAAGAGTTCCAGGAAGTTTATTAAATTTAGCAGGGATAAGCTAAGAATACTAGTAGGAATCCTGACAGGGCATTGCCTCTTGCGAAAACAAAGTGACTCGGACTTTCAGATACGGACATCTGCAGATTCTGTGGAGATCTGCAGGTTGTTGAGGATATACCGCACATATTGTGCGAATGCGAGGTAATCTCACGTAGTCGTAGAAAATTATTAGGGAGCTTTGGAGGGAATAGACATAAAACAAACTTCAAAGGCCTTTTTGGCTTTTGTAGGTTAATTGGTTGTTTCAAAAGGGAAAGTGTTAAGTTTTTTTGGCTACCGTTTCGATTAAGAAAATTCAGCCGTTTCCCCAGGGATCGCGATGGGCCCATTTCGGTTTGTTTATTTAAACAATGACTGCACCATATGTTGTAATTGACATAATTGCACTAGAAGGGTCAGTATTGTCTATGTTTGCAATATGATTCCGTGTCTTTGTTTGGTTAACAAAGTTGGATTGCCGTTCTTTTTACTGTGTCACATGAGAAACATTGCGTCATAATCGAACTATGTCATGTATCTTAATGTGTAACATATTACACTTGAGAAACATTAAATCATAATGTTTCTATGTCATGTGTCTTGGAAGCGATTCTTGGGAATTGTGTGTGGTCTCTAGCAGTGACGGTGCGTCATAGAGAAATGTTCGACACTGCCTACCCAAAAAATAAGAAGAAAATAAAACCACAAAGCTTATAATAAAACTAAGAGAACTAGACACAATCCAGTCTGTCTACTTCCAGAGCCACTTTTTACTCTTGTAAACATTTTTATATTCGAGAAAAAGACGCGTATTTTGTTTACATTCATCACATTTGATAATGCGTATTCGTAACTGGAGTGGTTTTTGAGTGCCCAACATGTTCTTACAGAGAGAATAGTGGAATGTCAACATTCAGCTCTCGCTTTTTACATTTAAATGAGCGCGAAATTAATCTATTTATAATAATTAGACACAAACATATTCTGTATATCCTTGACTTCGGTTTGTTATGTTGGTTTAGCTTGCGCCCGGTTACAAAAGGTTTGTATTAATGCAAATTGATTTAGCAATCTTCATGCTGTTAGCCAGTTCTATGTTTCTTGTGCTGTCGCTGTGGTTTATATTTTATGTATACAGATTTTTCTGGAGATATTAAGTTTTTTAACTTCTTCTTCTATTATATCCTTTCCACTTTTAACTTTTAATGCATCTCTCCAAATCCCCCTGTGCGGTTAGTTCTCTTGTTCTACTGAATTTCGCCAGGTGTCCCATATTAATTTAGGCCAATCCAAGGCTGTTCGTATTATTTTTATGTAATCTAGGGGTTTTCAAGGCTGCCGTGATGCATCAGAATTTTGATTAGTTAAACTCGTGTGAATTTCTTTTCTGTCGGGATTAACATAATACATTGAGGATGTTAAGGCGGTTGTATGTCATTAAACAGCTTTTCAAAAATGTTTTGAAGGTCATGTAAACCATAAGGATTAAATATATAGGCAGAGTTTCCTTATTGCTAACAGAGATCATTTTGACGTATTTAATAACTGCTCAGAATTATTGCGCGATTCGAATGAAGCAACATAAGAGTTAGAGGCACAGGCAAATTATTATGTTTACCCAAGAAATTTTGGTGCCACACGTCACTGGTCTCTAGTTTAATGGCACAACACTCCTCCCCCAATAAAATATGAAAGATGTATGAGGCGACTAGTGACATCTTTCGGCTTTAGCTGCGGAAGAAAATAAATCATAGGTTTTTTCCACCATTGTATTTATTAATTTGCAATCATTTTGTTTTATTATATACTTATATGTACTTAACAATATGTATCAAATTACTTTTCATTAATTAAATATACAAAATGATACACTAGTTTAAAAATATATACAAAAATAATTTCTGAATAATTGGGAATCTTATTTTTTCTTTTTGTGTGTAAATGTTTTTTTTTTTTCTTTTCTTTTTTTATATAATGATTAGTTAGCATTTTTGTTTTTGTTTTTGGTTTGTTTTTATTTATTTGTTTTATAAATTATTATACCTGCGGTGTTTCTTCCAGGTCAGGTGTTACATTTATATCCCGATTGTTTACATTTTCTGTTGACATTTTATTAGATGAATATTTAATTTTAATAATTTTTTTAAATACTGCACAAAGAATAATAATAATAATAGAAACAGAAATGTGAGCATGTTTATGTGTGACATGGAATAACAAATCGTTTTACTTTATCAAATCTTTTATATTCAAACTATAACTATCTAAATCCAGTACCTTCTATATGAATGGTTTGGGGTGATATTTGGGTTAAATTGGTGGGAATTATAATGTTTTCGGAAATGGTTAGTTCTTCTAACAAGTATGAAATAGGTGTTTTATTGTATATATATTTGATGCGTGTAGGTAAACTTCTGTTGTTATTGCTTAGCAAAATGGCTCTAAACTTAGAATTCCACTGTCAGATATTATGATAGTCTTTGGTTCATCTCCGCACAAAATCATAACACTCGTTGCCATTGCTGTAGTATTTGGTGATGGATTGAATAATAAATGTTTGTTGTTAGGAACCTGTACGAAAAATGCACAACCATTTTCATTCAGGCCTATCGCAAGTTCCATTCGGAGAAATCCCCGAATGAAAAATTCCGCAACTAATCCCGAAAGAAAACAATCAACATATCCGAAAGGATTCGAAAAAAGCATTGCCTGATTAAAAAAATTAGTTTCCTTTTTCGAAGTCAGCTGATTTTTATCTAAATTAATACTCGAAATAATAAAAAGAAAAATCTCTGAATTAAAAAAAATTCCCTTAATTTTCCCAAAACAATTGTTTTACCTATTTTATAGTAAACATTTAATTTTTGTGACTTAAATGAGTTCTTATAGATTTGTATATACATATGGTATAAACAATTTATATGTCGAATATATTAAAATATTTTTGCCTTCAAGTTAAAAATTTCCAAAAACGGATTTTTGTTAAATGGTTCCTGATTACTGTCCCATCTGTTAAACTAAAATTCAAAAACTTAAAAAAAATTATTTTGTCGCTCATATTTTGGGTTTTTTAAATGGAAACCAATTGCAATTGCTTTTGGTGCAATTCATGAAGAGGCGATACAGCAAAAACAAATCAAATTCAAAGAAGGCGACTAAGTGACGCATCTTACATTTGGATGAAACTCTGTTGTAAGTTATCCTTGCAAATATGTCATTTAAGAACTTGAGGCGGATCTGGAGCCAGGCTTGTTATGCGGCTTTAAAGTGAGAAGAGATGGTGTGTCTCGACTTGAAAGTCGTTGGTCTTTTCCAGGATTTGCCTTAGTATGAAGATTTGGTCTACAGTTGATCTGCCGGGCCGGAAGCCACATTGGTACGTGCCGATTAGTGTGTTGCAGAAAGGTTTGAGACGTTCACACAGTACGATGGATAGGATCTTATATGCCACATTAAGCAGGGATATGCCTCGATAGTTCTTGCAAGACATAGAATCGCCTTTCTTGTAGATGGGACATATGGAGCTGTTGGTCCTGTCATCGGGCATGATTTCCTCCAACCAAACTTTGTTGATGATTTGGTGCATGCGCCCCACCACCACCGTATTTTAAAAACTCTGCAGGTAGACCATCAGAGCCGGCGGCCTTGTCATTCTTTAGCTTTTTTATAGTTAAGCCAACCTCTTCTATTCTGAGCGGAGGGACTGGTTCTTCATTGACTGGACGTGGGTTCTCTTCTTGCCCCATCACTCTCTCTACATTTTGTCCGTTTAGCAGCTGCTTAAATACATCTACTATTCCCTCCGCGTCGGTGACTAGGTTTCCATCGCTGTTGCGAAGAGCCTGCGTTCCGGTCTTAAAGCAAGCTGCCAGTTGCTTGGCTGTCTTATAAAACTTCTGGATGTTGTTTCGGTCGCGGGACTCTTTGATCTCCTTAAGCTGGGAGACTGCGTCCTCCATTTTCTTCCTACGCAGGAGCTTCTTCTCCTTTATTCGCCTGGTTTGGTACTCATCCTTTGCTGCGTTCTAATGTGTGCATCTTCTGTCACTTTTTTTCGGTATACGCATACATCATTATACCACGGGCTTTTTCTGTGGGGTGGCTGGTATCCTAGGGTGGTTTCGGCTACCTCTTTGATAATGTCGCGATACTGACACCACTGGTTGTTGACGTCGGTGGTAGGTGAATGCACAGTGGAGAGTTTCTCACTCATACTCTTTGTAGGCTCTGGCGACTCCAGATGTGCTAAGGCGTCCAACGTCGAATTTCTGGCAGTTGACGGCTTCTTCTCGTTAGACAGTCGAGCTCTTAATCTAGCTGCAACAAGAAAATGGTCAGAGTCGACTTTTGCCCCTCGGTAAGTGTGCACGTTCAAGATGTTGGATGCGTGCCTCGCATCGATTGGCGGTTCGACCGTCTGGAGAGCGCCAGTTTGCTGTGTGGATCCTTAGTCGCGGAAACTTTGTGCTACTTATCACCGTACTACAAGCTTCTGCAAATTAAATTAATCGGTAGCTGTTTTCGTTTCGTGGAGGCTGTGCTTACCAACAAATTTGCCGAAGATGTTTTTCTTGCCAATTATAACATTGAAGTCCGCGAGTATAATTTTGACATCGTACTCCGGACAGGCTCCTTAGGCTCCGTCCAAGAGGTCATATAATTCCTACTTAATAGGGTCCTCAGCCTCGTCAGTAGGGGCATGTGTACATATTAACCTAATGTTTTGGAATGTAGCTCTGATGCGGATCACAGCCAGGCGATCACCTATCGGCTTGAAGTCCATTACTTTGGATCTAAGCCGATTTCCCACGGCGAATCCATATCCTAACACATGTAGTCTTTTGTTACAGCTGTAATAAATGTCGCAATTTTTTCTTTTCCTAATTCCTGATCCTATCCATCGTACCTCCTGGATCGCTGTAATGTCGGCCTTGTACCGCGAGAGGACAGAGTCAAGTTAATGAGTAGCACCTGGAGTGTAGAGTGTCCGCACATTCCAGGTACATACTCGCATGTCCGTTAGCGTTCCGGGTCTGGTTGCCGTTTAAGGGAAATTCTTATCCGAGGCTATCTCTGTCTCTCTCATAACTATATTTTTTTCACTTGGTCGGGAAGTTACCCCGACGTCATAACCCACAACCTGTAGGGTCAGGCCCTGGTTTTGACCCTATGACAGCAGGCCGGTAATTCCGGTGCCAGTAACCCACTTCGGGGATGTGGGTTCATCCGCCAGCAACTATTTTCCAACACACCATCCTTTTGACCACCCAATAGAGGGGTGATTGTATTAACCAACTTTTATTCCGTTTGCCTATAACGCTTCAAACGAAATTTCTGATTCGCAACAAAATGCATTCAATTTGATTTTCTACAAACAGATGAGTTGTGTTTACATATTCGGTCAATAATTGTAATAGATTTCGACATTTTGGTACATAATCTGACATAAGCCCTGTATAACTAAAATGGATTGGAAAATGTTTTATAAATAACGATATATGCAAAGTTGCATAAAGGGCGCTTAAATTATTCGACCCTGTATAAATATGGAACTGTTTAGAGGTATTTTAGTGAAATCTAATAAATAAGGCTGCTAATGTTCTATGTGACCTCTCGAGCGCACCATTTGACTGTGGATGGTACGGACTAGTTTTAGTTTCATTGATTTTTAAAATTTTGCAAACTTTTTTAAATAATTCGATAGTAAAGTTTGTCCCGTTATCTGCCAGAATTGTTTTAATTTTCTTTTATAGGGAGTTGTCCCACTATATCGAGTGCTATTCTTTCTAATGGAGTTTTTACTGTTGTTGTGATGACATTTGTTACGTGTATTATTCTCTTGGCAAAGTTCACAGACGAAATGTAATTCTTTATACCTTCATACATATTTTTCCATTTGTATGTCTTTTTTATGCGTTTGAGTGTACGAGTGTTTAACTCCTTAATGACCGCTTAAAGGTGTGTCATGAAATTCGTGCAAAACTTTCTTAATCTATTCTGGGCTAGCGACTTCAACAATGTTATGACTTACATCCTGTTGTTGATTTGGCGATTTTTTGTTATGAATGCGTGTTATCAACTTCAGATGTTGTCATACGGAGAGAGAGCATCTTCGTTTGTGTTTTATGCGAAACTGCAAAATAATACGCAAGCGCATTATCCTCGAGGAAGGATCTTTAAGGTTAAACATCCACAAAAGTGTTTTGTGGTCGGTAATTACTTCAAAGTGTCTTCCGTACACGTATGACATGAAGTGAGTTACTGCCCAAACAACTGCTCTAAAAAAAAGCATCTTTATCTATGGTAGAATAGTTTTTTCTGATTTATTTAATATTCTACTAGCAAATGCTATAGGTAAATCGTTTGCATCTGTATCTTTCTGTGACAATACTGAACCTACAGCTTTATTGCTGGCATCAGTTGTGATATAAAAAGTTCTTTTAGAGTTGGGATATTGTAGGATAGGATATCGCAAACTTGCGCAGGAGTTTGTATAGGGAATATGCTATTTGAGAAAAGTTTTGTATGAACTTCTCGTAGTATCCTGCTAAACGAAGGAACGATTTTATAACTCTCTGATTTTTTGGAGCTTCGATGTTTTTTATTGCGGAGATCTTTTCTGAATCGGGTTTTAAACCAGTATATCATTATTTAATCCAGATAAACTCCGCCTTGTTACGCCAGTAGCATGTATTGATGAATGAACAACCTTAAGGATGTTAATACTCCAGGTGGTACTGGCAGTAGCCAAAATCCATCCGTGGTTTTCTCGACTGCATCTGGGGCTCGGATTCTGGAGGCCCCAACATTCATTGAACCTACAAGCGACTTTTGTGGCTCTATGTCCGACTAGACTTGGCAAACTGAGGATAAGGAAAGTTGCTACCCACTGCACCGCCGCTGACAGCCTGACACGAGCTGAAGTGACTGGCTTTGAGGTGCACTTTACTAAAGGGCAGCGGAAGAGGAAAAGGAAGCAGCTGAGCGATCAGCGACGCAAACAAGCTTCACATGCTGAAGGCACAAGCACTCCGGTCGGCTCTTCGGTTGCGTCTATGAAACGGGATAGGTCGGTGGAAGTCTCACAAACGGAAGCTGTCCTGACCCCTTCTTCAGGCAATGCCTCCTCTTCTGCTGAACCGAAAAGCAAAAAGAAGCGACCCAAACTTTTTAAAACATACAACCCTCTCAAGCTCCTGTGTCTTCCACGCCCTGTCTTCAAATGAAGTCGGTGCTTATATCAGCAGAGGTAGTAGCATTGATGCACCGAAATCGGTTGTAGTGGACTCACCCTTGAGTATGAGTAGAGGAAGTGCACCTATTGTTGGTGTTGCCCGTGCACTGGTAATTGATGATGCTGGTGCTGTGGCCAATACTGGGTGCAGCACTAGTGGACAGAACTTTTTCGACGCGGACGGCTCTGATGGTAGGTGTGCGTCTAAAAACCACGTGTTGAACGCAAAACAGCTAAAGTGCGAGTTCAGAAGCGTTCTGATGCTGCTGTCGCCAGCATGAGTCCGAGCACTGCAAAACTTATCTTTTGGAGCTGGCTGTTGCAGCAAATGCTTGCATTCAGATAGAGGGCTGTGTGTTAAAGGACGAAACCCTCATGGTGAAGACCCTATCACAGAAAACCTCTGAATGGATTAGCAGTATGGTGCCGAAAATACCTTCGCTTAGGACTTCATATTTTAAGGTCTTTAAACCACCCAAGCTTACGCGGGCTTTTTGCTGGATCCCTGGGAAACTAGGGAAATCGGCGGATGTGTTAAAGCATTTGCAACCCAAAATCCTTGTCTCGACGAAAAGCCTGGGTTGTCCGTCCGCACAAAAAGAGTAAAAACCGCCACAATGAAGGTGGTTGTTCTCTATTTGTAAGTGTATAGACATGGCTGCTGCCGAGATCATCAAATCTAGGTATAACATGCGTCCCTATCTGCATCTTGGCAGCATTCATTTTCAATTCAATGTCAAACAGTGCTAGCAGTGGACGTAACCCAGCGTATTCATCCATCTCGTTTACTCAAATTAACCTACTGCACTGCAAGACTGCTACCGCCGTTTTAAGTAGCAGGCTTGTGGCTAGTAGAACAAAATCACACATAATTTCCATCCAGGAACCATGGGTGGGGAAAAATCGCATCTGTAGTCTTGGTTGCTATAGTGATTTATACCACGTTCTTTATGATGAGCAATCCGAAAGACCTAGGACTTGCCTTATTGTATCGAAATCTTTTGCAGCTTCTTTGATCAAAACCTTTTGTAGCCAATATTTGGTAGCTGTTCCAATAACTTACCATGCAAATGCTAATTGGGAAACCTTTGTCGCTGCATCGGCTTATTTCCCCTATGACTCTCCAACCCCTCCTCCACCAAAGGCTGTTGTAGAGCTTGTAGAGTACTGTGAATCCAAAAGGTTCGGTCTTGTCTTGTGCTGCGATGCTAATGCTCAGAACACAGTTTTTTTTGGGGTAGCAGCAACTGCAACATAAGGGGAGATCGACTCTTGGACTTCATTTTATCGTCCGATATTACCATCAACAATGTCGGTCATCAAGCTAACTTTGTTACAGCAAGAAGACAGCAATTAACGTTACCCTGTCTAAAGGCAGGGAATTTTTATCGATCGAAACAAAAAGTTTTTAAGAGTCTTAATCGCGAATAATAACTCCTATAAAAAGTTTTGTGAAGAGGTCGAATTTCTCAGTGCAACTAGTAGGCTTGTTAAAGTCCTCCAAATGAATAGACCAAGTAACCTGGATGCAATCCTTAAACCTGATGGCACGTACACTGAGACAAAGGCGGAGACTTTCAGTTGTCTGCTTGTGACTCACTTCCCGGGAAATCAGGTTACTACGTGTTCTTCAGCCCTTCAAACGACGATGGCTATATTTGAACCAAGTAATACCACGCGGCACAGCTGGTATATTGCATCACGAGTGGTGACTGATGATGCTATCAAATATGCTATTGCATCTGTTGAGAGTATGAAGTCACCTAGTCCGGATGGAATTTATCCACTTTTGCTGAAACAAGGTTTAAGTCAGGTTTTGCCAACGTTGTAAATAATTTTCACCGCAAGCTTTGCCTTGGCCTTCCTTACCTTCCCACTGGCGTATGGTTAAAGTGGTTTTCATACCAAAAATTGGTCAGTCTGACTACATTCTACCCTAAAGCTGAAGACCCATAAGTATTTCTTCCTCCTTACTGAAAACTTTGGAGAGACTGGTTCAGCTGCTTGTGCGCAAAGTTGCTTTTCCTGCGAAACTGCGCTTCAAAACCTTTTTGGTAGGATTGATAGTGCTCATGACGGGAAGGATTACGCGTTGGGCATTTTCTTTGATAATGCGACCTTTGACAGTATGTATAACTCTGCCAGACAACATAATGTAGATGAAACTTTGGTGTTGTGGATTAAAGCAATGCTAATGTACAGGACGTTGGTAGCCGATGCAGATTTTGGCAAGTGCATCATAACAGGGGTAAATAGGGGCTGCCCTCAAGATGGTGTTCTATCTCCTCTTTTGGAAAATTGTGCCCTGGGGTTGGCTTGCGAGTTTCGCACAATTCTCTCAAGTATGATGTTGAAGAAGTTACATGACAGCGCATCGCCTTGTCTAAATCCTTTTTTGACATCAAAGGTCTCGGTGAGATTGTTTCCGACCTTAATGGAGCAGCGAGAGTTCTCCATCGTCATCCTGCACAATCTGACGAGTTTGGCAGGTATGCCAAAACTAGACATGGCTCTGTATAGCTCGTCTCTATAAATGCTGTCATATGCGGCCTTAAAATCGATAAAAAGATGGTGAGTATCGATCTCGACTTCTTTGGTTTTTTACAGGATCTGCCGAAGTGTGAAAATCTGGTCAGTTGTGGACTTACTGGGCCTAAAACCGCACTGATAGGGTCCAATCAGTTCGTTGACGAATGGTTTCAGTCGTTCACACAGCACGGCAGACAGGATCTTGTATGCGATGTTGAGGAGACTTATACCTCTATAGTTGGCGCAGTTAAGAGGGTCTCCTTTCTTGTGGATCGGGCAAACAATGCTGAGGATCCATTCATCAGGCATACTTTCCTCTGACCAAATCTTGGAGACGAGCTGGTGCATGCTCTCTACCAAATCATCTCCCGCTGCCTTGAAAAGTTCGGCAGTTCTTGTTGGATTTCAGTTTGGATATTGCTATCCTCACTTCATTTTGGTCAGGTGGGCGGGAGTCTTGGCTTTCATCACCCATGTTGAATGGTTCATTCTGCCTACAGCGGAATTTGTGTAATCATCGCCGTTTAACAGTCTGCAGAAATGGTTTTTCCATATCCTCAGCACCGACTGTGTTTCCACTACTAGGTTTCCTTGTTCGTCTCTACAGGTATCTGCTCGGGTAAAGTTGCGTTGACACGTTCTTTTTACCTTTTGGTAAAACTTCCGAACATTGTTCCTGGAGTACCACCTCTCTATTTCCTCGAGCGCGCGCTTCTCATGCTCTTTCTTTTTCTTCCGGAGAAGCCGGTGTTCTTCCCTCCTCATTTGCTCGTAGAGCTCACGAGCCGCACTCGTCCTTCTGTGCAGCGCCGCTTCGTAGGCACGTTGTTTTGCTGCATGCGCATGCCGGCACTCTTCATCGAACCAGGGGTTTCGTGGGGGTGGTTTGGTGAAACCAAGCACATCAGTTGCGGCGCTTCTGATGGCTTCCTGGCATCGATGCCACTGGTCTTCAGCACTTGATGCTGGCAGCACAGGACTTCTCGAGAGGTTGAGGGATACGCGATCGCAAAAATTCTGGCGGTTTGTTGCGCTTGTAGCCGTTCAACGTTGAATCTCCTCACAGTATTTCCTCGCTGTTGTGGTGTCTGGGATATCCGCATACGTACCTTGGCTACAACAAGGTAGTGATCCGAGTCTATGTTGGCTGCTCGAAAAGTTCGGACATCTAGAATACTGGAGGAGTGCCTTGCGTCGATCGCAACATGGTCAATTTGATTGACGGTTTGGTGATCTGGTGACCGCCATGTTCCTTTGTGGATATTGAGGTGAGGAAACCGTGTGCTAGCTATAGTAACATTACGTCCCGCAGCAAAGTCAATTAGCTTAAGGTCCGTTTCCAGACGTGGTGTCGTGTAGGCTATGCTTTCCGATTGTGCTACCAAAGATGTCCTCCTTTCCTATTTTGGCGTTAAAATCAACTAGGACGATTTTAACGTCGTATTTAGGACATTGCTCATATGTTTTCTCGAGGAGCTCGTAGAAACATTCTTTGGTAGCATCATCTTTCTCTTCTGTGGGGGCGTGAGCGCGTAAAAGGCTGATGTTGGCGAATTTAGCCTTGATGCGGATGGTTGTAAGGCGTTCACTAACGTGTCGAAAGCTGAAGACTTCTTGCCTAAGTCTGCCGCTTACAACGAATCCACATCCAAATAGACGCTGCTTCTGTTCCCTATAGCAATCACCGTAGTAGATGTCACAGTTTTTCATTCTTCTTTTGCCCGGTCCATCCCATCGCACTTCCTGGATGGCGGTGATATCTGCATTGTAGCAGGTTAGGGCCTCCTCTAATTGTTCGGCTGTACGTGGTCTATTCAAGGTCCGAACATTCCACGTGCAGATCCGAAAGTCATTGTCCTTTTTCCGTTTTGCAGAGTCGTCAACAGTGAATCCGTCCATATCCGAGGCTTTTGGTTGCTTCGAAACCATGTGGTTTTTCCGTGGTTGGGTAGTTAACCCCACGCACAACCCCCAACCTGGAGGATCAGGCCCGACCCTAGGACAGCGGGTCGGGTAATCCGTTGTCAGTAACCCACTTCGGGGATATGAGCGCTGCCGTTGGCCCATAAAGGGTTCATCCGCCACCATCTCTATTTCAGCACCCTGACTAGTGCTGAAAAAAGACCTTACCGACCTTTGCTTTAAATATGTCAGAGTAGCTCGCTTTAGGCATCTGCCATCCCGACTGTTGACAACACCGTTGATTCAATATGGCGAATTCATCCGCTGTATGTCCTCTTTCTGAGGGGCTCATGTAAGACCTCTGAGACTCATCAGCCAGTCATTCCGACAGAGCATTATAGTGTTGCTACTTCTTTCGTGTTCAACACTCGCGCTTATAAGTTTAGCACTTCAAGCCCGGGTGGGCGGGACCAGTATCCGGCGGTTACCACTCGGAGGTAAAATAAGCACAATTGATGTGTACGAGATAGTTACAACGACTGGGCATCGCCAAGTTGATGCCAATCAGCGTCTACCCTATTCATACACACCCAACCATCCTAACGGCTATGCGCTATATTATGAACAACAGGTGGAGGGCTAGAGGCATTTGCAGTGATAGCCAAGCTGCATTAAAAGCTAAACCTCTGCTGCTAAACCCTCTTACCTCGTCCAAGTTAGTGCTAAAACTCAAGCTTTCTGTGTATTTGGTCGGAAGACTGAACACAGTGAATCTTGTCTGCGTACCAGGTCACACTGGCATCCAGGGAAATTATATCTCTAGAAAAAGACTACAAGAACATAATAGGCGACATTTTATTTAGTTTTCTCTGTAATTCATAAAAACCAGCAATATTTAATGAAATTCCCCTAAAATGTGGGTGATGTGCTACAAAAAAATATAGTAGTTATAAATATATTCAATAGATTTTTTTTTTTTCATTTTATATAGGAATTTGCGAAGAAAAAAACACAAACTGTTTTCGAATTCAATCTTAAAGCCACTTAAAGGATTTGTTCTTTTATTTAAAAGAAAATTGATAAACAACATAAATGTGGACATTTCACCCATATATGCTGACGTAGGTATGATTTTTATTTACCCCCATCTATAATCTCCTAAAGCTCTATCGACTGATCATATTCTAATAGACATACATATATATGTACATACACAAGTCTATCAATTCCTCCTGTTGCCTAAACTTCTACATGTCGTACAATTCATCTTCTTAATATAAAATAAAATAAGAAAAAGTATCATCGGATTTACGTGATTTCCGGTATGAAATTTCAAGAGACCGATATTCACATTGAAGGGAATTTCTTTCAATCAATTGGCGGATATGGATCTCAGAAGCACTCTCGATACATCTCAAGAACGATACATACAACCTAACTCGAAATTAAAGCATATGTATTGCAGACTTCGTAGTACTTCTCAACCAGTATCCATTGTAGGGTATCTGACTATGTAACTGAACATTTTTATCTTGAATGCAATATCTTACGGCTTCCAAAAGCGTTTGGCTTGATTCACATTAAAGATTCCACATGTGGATTGACCAAGTTGTACACACGCCTTCCTCTTCCAAGATACAAAGCAATTGGGTTTCAACAACAAAGGACGGAATTCAATTTGAGGGGCAGCGTCGTCCTTCTAGTGCATATTTTTCTCTTTTAGAACATTAAATCCTTTCTCTGAACGGGTGGCAGATGTTGTGGGAAAACCAACCGACCGAACGCGACACGGTTTAGTTTCCGCTTGTTATTGTGTATTTTACTCCGAATTGCATAGTGTAAACAAACAAGGAGTTTATTTTGTATTTTGGGTTTTATAGACTTCGTCTTCAATATCTAGGAAATCCGTCGGTTTTATTTGTATGAAAGTCTAGAAAAGCTATACACATTAAAGGAAGACAAATAAGGGGGAGTGAATCCATTAATTGGTTTGTGGGGTACACGTTTTTGTATATACTATACATCTGTAGAACTTTTAAATAAAGGGAGAATATATGGCATGGAAGCGGCAAGAACCTATACTGTAGAACGAAAACCAAGCGAGTTTTTGATGAAAAGTCTTACAATTTAACTTACTTATTGTCTAGTATTGTAATATTGTATTGAAAGTTATTGCAATCGGGTGGAAATTTTATATTACAACTATAGAGATAAGGGAATTCCAAAAATTTATTAACTAATTTACTACATGCTAAATTTAAGGTTTTGAAATAGTTATTTTCTTATATAAAAATTTTCTAGAATTTATTTTCATAAAAACAGCTTAAACGCTTTGATCTGAATTTTTTAAGTTGAGTTTTTTTCCTCAAAAATACTATTTTATGTAAATAAAATGCTGCCATTCCTCAGAAGTAGACTGCTTAATAAGCCGCTATTATAAAAAAAAAAGCAAAATATAAAAATATATAATATATAATTTACTACATGCTAAATTTAAGGTTTCGAAATAGTTATTTTCTTATGTAAACATTTTCTAGAATTTATTTTCATAAAAACGGCTTAAACGCTTTGATCTGAATTTTTTAAGTTGAGTTTTTTTCCTCAAAAATACTATTTTATGTAAATAAAATGCTGCCATTCCTCAGAAGTAGACTGCTTAATAAGCCGCTATTATTAAAAAAAAAACAAAATATAAAAATACCGAAATATCATAATAATTCAATTTAAAACGGTTCTCCTGAAAAATGTAGAAAATCATCTTAAGCAACTTTACCTTATTTGTAAGGAAATTAACAGTAAAATAACTACGAAACTTTACTTAACAACAATAAACATTGATATCAAGACAGATGAAAACAAAAATTATTTTTACAATACGACAATACTGTATGAGGAGTTCATGTTATTTATAATTTTCTTTTGTATTCAGGGAAGTCGTTCCCCTGTGTTTGATATGATTTTGTATTTTGTACAACAGAGTATCTACTATGAACAATATAAAAAATTGCATTAACAATCGTTACAGCTGTTTTGAAGATCCTACCGAGAACTGAAACTGCAGCTTTGAAAGTAGAAAAGAGGTTCAGAGGATCCCTGGATCCATATTATCAGATGACCCGGTTCACTAATGCATATAGAGAACATTAATCTCTCTCTCTCTCTCCGAAGAGGAAATAGGTGCTCTTATTAATAAAAAATGAAAAAAAGTCTACACTTCGTGTATTTGCGTTGCTGGCCTTACTCTATGTTGAAGGAGCCTTCAATAACGTGGAGTGTAGGGCCATTAAAAGCGCTCTAGTAAACACTAAAATTGAACAGAGAATTACAAATTGGGTTCGCAACATGCTTGAAAGTAGGAACATAAACGGTTCCACTGGACAAAGCTCAGTTAGTCCCACAAAGCTCGATCCCCCCAGGGCTCGCGATGGGTCCGTTTTGGTACCTAGTGTTGTGTGATAAAAAAAACAATATGCACTTCTCTTCCTCCAAGCCGACTCATATGGTTTAAGTTTATCCATTTCGCACACATACATAAAAAACAAGTAAAATTACAAACGTTACTTCCCCAGAATATTATCATTCATCAAAGCTTTATAATTCATTAATGCAGCTTCTTAGTTTACCTTTAAAGTTAGAGTGAAAGTTTTTTATCTTTATTCCTGGATTTTAAATTTGTAGAGCCAAGATTTCTGAACCAAGGCCACTTCCCATTTTGTAGAATAGTAAGTCGGTGGCAGCTTGAGAGTTACTCAAATTAATTTGCACTACCATTTGCAAAGTTGGAAATCGCTTTTGGGGAAGGAGATCTTTATGTTCCCCAGTCTAAATTTGATGACCAATGCTACCTATGTTGATTGCCAGATCCGGGATCAATCGCAATGCAAAGTCCTTCAACCATCCTACTTCCGCAGCTTGCAACTTGCTATCCGCTTATCACCTTCGTTGATCTCTTTATTCAACATACCAGTTAGCTTCAGTATGCATTGTTCTTTCGATACCTGCGACGAGGTACCCATATATATACTATTGTTCGAAAAGGGAGAGCCGATGCATGCAGCTTCTCTAGTCTGTTGCAGTCCAGATTTCCCCAAAGCTTTGTATGCAGCTCTTAAAGAATTCAAACGACTCTTTGTTGCTAAATGCTACAATAATGACTCATTTCCGCCATATAGCACCGTCGAAGTTTCTGGCAGTATTGTGCACAATATTCCACATTCTGCTATCATGGCTTCCAGGACTTTTGCCTCAACTTTAAACAAATTTTTTATTGAAAGCTTACTATCAGGTTTACTGCGGTCGATTATTGTTAAGCTGAAGTCTTCCTTGTCTTAAAATTTTATGGAATATTAGATACTTTTCAATTAAATTTTAAATATGCAACGTAATGGGCTCATTTGCTTACAGGCCACTGTTCGCACAAATTTAATGCACAAATTGACAAAACAATCGTTCACAGCTGATTGTATGTTTCAAAATTTCTGACGATGAACTCTTCACTCTCTGAAATATAGAATTGAAATTCATTGCTATTTTCTAGTTTTTGTCACAGTGTGAAAATCCGCCGTACGTTTGATTTAGCGGAACGGTAGCTATATTATGGGGCTTAACAGTAATAAATTAAATGTATAGGGCGGAGGGTCCAACAAAATTTGTTATTGGTCCCGGGTATCCCTATGTATTTTCAGAAGATTCCATAGTATATTTTTTGCGATATTAGGTAGAGAATTTCTATCAGTTTTTCGTTCATACATTTATCACTACAAGCTAATGTTGATGATTTTTATTTTTTGAATAGAAAACCTTAATTCCAGCAGTAAAAATAAAAATTGCAAGAAGTAAACAGTGCGTGTGGTCCCTCGACCATACTTAGTACACCGTGATTTCATATCACTTGTGCACTTTTTATGGTTGGGTAGGCGCAGCAGCTGGCGAATAGCAGGTCGTATGGACAAATTGCTGTGTGGGCTTATAACACTTGCGGTAATTTATTTTGAAAAGCTTTGGAAAGTAGCGTCAGTGTTGTATTTTTTGTGTTTGTTTTTTTGTAATGTTTAGGAGTTTTAGAGTAGATGTGAGTAACAGTCGGCGCTTAAGAGCGAATCTTTTTTCGCTGTATGCCCATGTCTCCCAAAACAAATCAGCTGCTTTGCCACTGAGTTAAACTCACGTTAGCGTTGATTCTGATTCATCGGAATTTAGTCAACCTGGTTACAAATTAGTGTCATTATTCTTTCCTTATCGTGGTCTCGCCGTTTATATACGTAGTTAATTTAATTTTATTTGGATTAAATTCCACGTCCGTAGGCAATTAATCCACTACTGTTTCATTTATAGATGCCCAAATTTGGACCGTGTTCTTATTTTTAACGAGTTTGATGTGTTATCCGATTCCATTACACGAATTGTAACCCTTTATCCTCAATCGTTGTTCCGGGCGATTTCAATGTTAACAATTCGATTTGGCTTCGTCATTCTGGACAGACAACACCCGAAGGCAGGTATGCTGAGATCTTTGCTGAGATAAACAACCTAACCCAGCTTGTAAATGAGCCGACATGACTTTTGGATATTAGTAGTCAAACCGCCAACACGCTGGACTTGTTTCTCGCCTCTCACCTAGATAAGTGCACCATAAATCGTCTCCAGGTTCGTCAGACCAATGTGTCATATCGGCAAATTTCTCGTACTGCAACCACAAAGTTAAAGAACAAGCTTCTAAAAGAACCCTATGGCAATACTAGATAGCCAATTGTAAAGCTTTAAACGGTTTCTTTAGGAGTTTCAACTAGTCGTTGTGGTTCCTCGACAACGACGTGGATTCCATTGCCGATTTGATTACAAATTTAATTCACCTGTGTATGAAATGCTTGATCCCTAACAGAATAAAGAGTATTAAACCTAAGGTGAATGCATGGCTTGATCTGGAAAGAGGCTATCAGGTTAAAAGAGATGAGCTTTCGGCCTTACAAGGCCAACCCGCCAACCCAACTGAGGAAAACCGAATAAAGTTCAAACGGGCCAGAAATAACTGCAATGCTCACATTATTCGTGTCAAATTCTCCTACAACCGAAAGTTGATGCAAAAAATACTACAAAATACCACCGGAAGTAAAAACTTTTGGTCGTTTGTTAGGAATTCGGCCTCAACATCTGCCCCGACACTTATTTGCAGTGACATTCCAGCTGTCAGCTCTTTGGATAATGCCAATCTGCTGGCTGCTCATTTGCAGCTAGCTCAGCGATCTCCCTGTACTCGAGCGCGTATAATATACCATGCGACTACTTCATTTTCGCACTCGTACAGTGGCAAGAGTTCATCGAGATCTCAACATACATAAATCCGCTGGTCTAGTTGGTATTCCCCTATCGCTCCGAAGAGGTGTTCTTATACGCTGGCAGAACCACTGCAATAGCAGTGACCAATTGCACTTACGTCCCTTCTCACCAAGGTAATGGAATGACTGATAAATCGCCAGCTTATGAATTATCTTGAATCGCGGAAACTTGTAAATGACCGCAAGTACTGTTTCCGCGGCAACAGGTCCACATTCTGCTGTACCCCAAGGCTCTGTTTTGTCTTCGACCTTGTTCTTAACATTTTCTAGCCATAGAAGTAATTTATTCTATATGTATATTTAGTGCGGTAAATATGGCCCACCACAATAATACTCAAACCAAAAGCTTACATGGGTATACGTAAATCAGTGACGATCTGCCACCCGACGCGTGCACACACTTTTTAAAATCGCTCCGCGGTCAGTTTGCACACACAAAAAAAAAAAAACAACAAACAAGTGTGCAAACGCATAAAAACAAAAAAAAACATAAGGAAAGGCTACAGTCCGCTTGGGGCGAACAGTATGATACCCTATCCTTATCCCTATGTACCCCAAAGAAAAAAAGCATTAGGAAGATGATGGATAGCACTTTATTTCATTCTATGAAATTTATAGAAAAAAAAAATTTTTTTTCAAAAAACGCCCCCAAAAAGTGGGCGTGGCCAAAAACTTCGTATGGGCGATATATTGAGAAAAATATTGGTATAATATATTGTTAAACATTATTTTTCGATTTCTATGAAAATTTTCGAAGAAATCAGCATTTTAGTGAAAAACGCCCACAAAAAGTAGGCGTGGCAAAAACTTCATATGACAAATTCATAAAGGTGGGCAGTATCTACATATCTTGTGCAGGTTGTACAACTTTATCTCTCTAACTTAAGCCTTAAAACGGTTTTTTCTAAATTGTGGGCGTATTTTGAAAATTTTAACACTTTACCATTTAGGAACCTTAGGGAGTCTATGTTCCAAATTTCAGCTTCCTAGCATAATTTTAAAGGCCTCAAAAGTTGATACGGACGGACGGACGGACATTGCTAAATAGTCTAAGATTTTGGTCCTGATCATAAATATATATACTTTTAGGGGTCTGCGACGAATATTAAGGGGTGTTACAGACTATGTGTCAAAATTAATATACCCTTAGGATAGGGTATAAAAAAACGCTAATCGCGCGCGCGCTGTGCAAAAACAAAAACAGTGCAGTGTACAGTGCTGCTGCTTTGCTTGGCTATAGCAAGTGCCGTATGTTTTTGCGTGCCCTTGCTATGGCTGGGTAGAGTATCATTTGGCGAATAGCCGGTCGCGTTGTGTAGATTTTGTTGGCAGACCAAAGCAATTCATTGTATGGGCCTGCAGTGATTTGTTATGGAAAGCTGACGTCAGGATCTACACGGTGCGGTCTAGCTTAGTCTGCGTCGGAGTCGAGTTTTTTGTGTTTGTTTTTTTGTTATGCGTGGAAATTTTAGAGTGGACGTGAGTAACATTCTTGGGTTGAGATCCATTTTTTTCATTGTACGCCCATGCGATTCACAATAAACAGGCTGTTTTGGCATTAAGTGAAACACAGGTCAGCATTGATTCTGATTTAACGGAGTTTAGTCTGCCTGGATATAACTTGGTGCCATTATTCTTTTCCCATCGTGGTATCGCCGTTTATATACGTAGTGATGTGGCCTACCAACTTCTTCCTCAATATGGCCAATGTTCCAATCCGGAATTTAACTATATTTGGCTAAAATTCCATGTCCGTAGGCAATTAATCCACTACTGTTTTATTTACAGAAGCCCTAACCAAGACAGGCATTCAACTTATAATGAGTTTGATGCACTGTCTGATTCCATAACCAGAATTGTTACCCTTTATCCTCATACTGAAATCGTCATTGCGGGCGATTTTAATATACACAATTCAAGTTGGCTTCGACATTCTGGACAGACAACACCCGAAGGAAGGTATGTTGAGATATTTGCTGAGGTTAATAGTTTAACCCAGATTGTAAATGAGCCGACACGGATACCGGACAGTAGCTGTCAAAACGCCAACACTCTGGACTTGTTTCTTACCTCTCACCCTGATAAATACACTTTAAATGTATTATCGCCTCTAGGTTCGTCAGACCATTGTATCATATCGGCGAATCGGCCACACAGTTAAAGAACAAGCTCCTAAAAGAACCGTATGGCAATACGAGAAAGCCAATTGGGAAGCTTTAAACGGTTTCTTTAGGAGTTTTAACTGGTCGTTGTGCTTCCTCAACAACGACGTGGATGCCGCTGCCGATATGATTACAAATTTAATTCACCTGGCCAGAAATGACTGCAATGCCCATATTAATCGTGTCAAATTCTCCTACGACCAAAAGTTGAGGCAAAAAATACTACAAAGTCCCTCCGGTAGTAAAAACTTTTGGTCGTTTGTTAAGAATATTAAAAATTCGGCCTCGTCATTTATCCCGACACTCATTTACAATGGCACTCCAGCTGTCAGCTCTTCGGATAAAGCCAATCTGCTCGCTGCTCATTTTGCAGCTAGCTCAACGCTCCCAGATTGTGCTTTATCTCCCCCAGTACTCGAGCGCATAGAACACTCCATGGGACAAATCCACTTTCGCACCCGTACTGTGGCAAGAGTACTTCAAGATCTCAACATTCACAAATCCAGATGGCCCAGATGGTATTTCCCCTATAGTTCTGAAGAGGTGTTCTTCCACGCTGGCAAAACCACTGCGTAAGCTTTTCTATCTGTCCTATTCTTCAGGGCTCTTTCCGAGAAGATGGAAAACAGCATTTGTCCAGCCCGTCCCAAAAAAAGGCGAATCTTCCTCTCCCTCCTCTTACCGACCAATTGCACTTACGTCCCTTCTTTACAAGGTCATGGAAACGCTGATAAATCGTCAGCTTATGAAATATCTCGAATCCGAAAACTTCTTAATGACCGGCAGTACGGTTTTCGCAGCAACAGATCCACTAGTGATTTGATGACATATCTAACCGAAAAGTGGAACCAATCTATTCACCATGGTGGTGAAAGCAAGGTCGTTGCGCTTGATATTTCAAAGGCATTTGACAGAGTTTGGCATCAAGCTCTCTTGTCGAAAATGCGTGCATTTGGGATCGATGTTACCCTTCTTCAATGGATTAGAAATTACCTTTCGGACCGTTCAATGCAAGTTGTTTTGGAAAGTTTCAAGTCTGCAACTCACCAAATAAATGCTGGTGTCCCTCAAGGCTCTGTTTTGTCTCCGACTCTCTTTCTCATTTTTATCAATGACCGCCTGTCTGTCACATCTAATCCAATCCATTCCTTTGCTGATGACAGTTCCCTCAGCTTTACATATTCGTTTCCTGTGCAACGCCCCTCATCTTCGGGCGTTGAACTGGAACGGCAACGTATGTTAAGCTCATTGAATTCCGATCTTGACAGCATTCTTAAATGGGGTAAAACCAACAGAGTGGAATTTAATGCTTCCAAAACGCAATGCTGTCTGCTGTCATTGAAGCGAACCCCTAATTCTCTGCCATTATCCATGAATGGCACTTGCATCGCTGAAACCGAAAGACTTGAATTACATGAATGCATAAACAATGGCATATGCATAGAGTAGGCGCAAGTTAGGGTATATGCGTTTTTTGTATAAACCCAACCTCGCACCTACTTCAAATCTAACAGTGAAACCAAGAAGGGTTGGTCAAAACTTATGCATTGTTAACTGACATATATAAAGCTAATTACAAAATTACTGTTTGTTGCCAAAGGCCCCCACGAATTTGCCAGCCGCTTACAGAAAAAAAGTTGAAAACCCCGAAAAATAAAGTGCATGACTGCGTCATACGATACTTTCTCGCTACATGACTCGCTTCAAAATAAATGGAAGTAACTATTTGAACACATACCAAATTTATTTAAATCACTTCTCAGGTTTTGAAAAATTAAATTTTCTCTAAAATGTCACCTACATTTTTGATGTAATTTCGCACTTTTATATTAATTGTTCAAAATACATTCCAAAAATAATAAAAATCGTTATAGCCATTTTTCAGAAAACGAATTTAATTTAAAATTAAGAAAATTGTCATATGAAAACAAAATTAAAAAAAGTTATTTCAGAAATCGAAGAATGCAAATTTGATCGACTTTATAGAATTAAAAAAAAAGTACAATTTTTTGGAGTTCCTATACTTAGTTTTCGCGATATTGGCGGTTTTATAAATGACCATTAATCGAATTTTTTGCCAAAAACTGAATATGCAGTATTTGTACTAAAATCCTCTGAACCATTTTCTAGAAAAATTGTGATAAGTGATTTTCACCAAAAAAAATGGATGGCCGCTAACGTTATTTCAAACGATAAAGCCAAAAATAAAAAGATGCCCCGAGAAATAATCCAAAAACTTTATATACGAACTTTAAAGCAAATCCGTCGAACCGTTTCGCAGTACGGCGCCCGAACAGACAGGCAGACCGACGGACGGACGGTATTGGCGTTCCCCCGTTTTTGGACATCTCTGTAGTCGTAATATCATCACTCATACTCAGTTCGAAATTTCCGAACGTTCGCAATAACTTTTTCTTTAGTATACTAAGTAGTATACAAGAAAGCTAAAAATGGTTTGGGCGATTGTTCATTTTCGTATTTTGGGAGATTCCGTTTTGACAACAGATCCCAATGTTTGAGCGATTGTGCATTGAGTTCAACGTTCACAATTTTTTGGGCGATCCTTCATTATGAATAACTGCCCCATATTCATGGGCGATTATTAATTTTTTTGGTTTTGGGCGATTGTAACTCAGGCGATTACTCGCAAAGCCTGTGCTGTATGCTCAATGGGGGCTCATAAAGACTGTCGTGGCAAGAATCACCTGTATTTTATATGTAAGTTTTGCTCGGATTAAACTTAAGTTTCTCGAAAACCAACCCAACTTGTGCTCTCTTTGTGAAATTTTATTTTATTATCAAAGTTATTAAAGATATGTTGAAATGATTTGGTAGACTGTTAAAAATAAAATGAAATGCATTCGAATTAAATTCATAATTCCATATATAAAAACACTTACTAGCACTTTCATTAGCTGGTTCTTCTTTGACCGAAATTAAACATGTTTTATTATAACAAAATTTTAATAAATTTTTAAATAAGTGCATAGAAAATTAACTATGTTGTCTTAACCATGTGTATAAAATATTTAAAGCATTTGACCTAATACTTCAATAATCGCTGAATTTACCAAAGGATGAAAACTGTTGAACTTCTTGCTACTACCACACATTCCATTTTTAACAACCTTATGGAATTTGAAAAGTTTAGGTGAAACAAAAAAATTGAATTTAGTCCATATTTTTTTTTGTAAATCTCCTAACAGAAGGGATACATTTCAAGTTTACCCTTATAATGTCATACGAATAGTGTTTATGTTTACTCACAAACTCTTGATGTCGTCCCTCGCTTCCTTTTATTTGAGTAGATAAAGTATGTACATATGTTACTAAGAAAAGGATGCTTTTAGACCGGGTGTTTTGTCAATATGAATTGTTAAAGAAAAGAAATTAAGTCACTTTTTTATTTGTCCCTAAATATAACTTAGTTGGTAAGGTGTCTCAACTGTATGATTAGAATTTTGCACTTTGTTTCAATTTAACCTCTCGTAAAAATGAAACAAAAGGAGTATTTATGTTCCGTGTTTTCTTTTTATGTAAACTAAGCAAAATAAACAACAGTAACAATCATGGTGACAATTAACCTTTCGGTGTCATTTAAAACTACAACACAAGAGGAATGGCAAACCTTACCAATGACCATACTTATTCACTGTAGTCTCTTACTACCGTTCTTCCATATTCGACTGCCCATGAAGCTCCTGCAATTTAATTACACTTGTGTTGCGTTCTATGCAACCAGTGGCATGTTACAACAAAGTGAATATATCTCAGTAACAGAGGGTCTGAGTTGAACTCGACTTTAAATCTATGCAATATAACCATAGAGAAGTGATTCTGGTGCAAAAAAGTATGTTAATTTAAAGTATGTTTAATTTACTATTAGCAAAAAAAAAGCACCGAGTTTTTAATGTGCATGTACGACGATGGTGCAGCTACCCTTCAGACCCAAAATGCAAATTGCTTGCATATTCGCCCTAAGATCTACGAAAATCCCAAAATCTCTCTAATAAATTTTAGACGATTGCTAAATGTTATGTGGTTAACATCCATCAACGAAAACGGAAGTTTGCGGTGTATTTCCTGCTTATCACTGTTTAAATATCCCAATGGCATAGGGGCTTATTATTGGTAAATAGTAGTATACAAAAAAATCGAATCTTATCGTATCTTAAATGGGACACGGAAAGAAGTAAAAATTATTAATTGCAACTATGTTGACGTATCCATACCGCGAAGAATTAAACAACTATCTCGTTACACTTTTTGTAACCTAACATATTCTTAGTGCTCCGCGTTTTTTGCTTAACCTAAGCTTACTTAAATATAATGAAATGGAAAGAGATGGCATTGAAATTTCTCGATTTACATTCTCCAGCAGCCAATATTTCCTTCTTACGGCCTAGGATGTAAGAAAAACGCAATCTTGTTTGGGGCCCATTCACCGAATCTGCGCCTTGGTAGGTGATCCCGCGACTTCAGTTCTTGCACGAGTTAGTTAGGCCGTTTACGCCAAATATTTATTTTATTTATTTTATGGAATGCCATAACCATCACGATGAAACCCCGGTGCTTGGTTTCACTATTAGATTTGGAGTAGGTGCGAGATTGGCTATATGCTAACTGCATACCCAATAAATCTTTGCATATACCCAACTTCGCACCTCCACCAAAACTAACAGTGAAACCAATGGGGGGTTGGGGGCAGTGTGTCAAGATGCCCCCCTCCATATTCCGTTCAAGGTAAATTTTAAATCACAATTTTTTGGCTTTATTTCCATTATTTTTTTGGCATTATTTCGTTTTGCATAGCAAGTAAAACCAAATTGGTTTTATTTCGTTTCTAAAAGTGAAATAATGCAAAATTTGGTATTTTGCTTGATTTTGTTTGGCGTTATTTCACGTCTTCGAATTGTTTACATTCCATTTCTTAGGCATTGGTTTTTATTTGGAAAAAATATTTGCTAAATATTTTGTTAAACATTTTTTTTTTTGGTTTCTATGAAAATTGTCGACGGAAACCGCATTTTAGAGAAAAACGCACACAAAAAGTAGGTGTGGCAAAAAATCGTATATCATAGACTTATAAAGGAAGGCAGTGCCTACATATCTTGTAAAGGTTCTAACACTCTATCCCTCCAAAACTTAAGCTTTAAGACGGTATTTCCTAAACGGTGGGCGTGGCAGTTAAAAAATGTTTACACTTTACCATTTCGGGACGCTAGGGGGTATATGCTTCAAATTTCAGCTTCCAAGCATAAATCTAAAGGCCTCAAAAGTCGATACGAACGGTCGGACGGACATTGCTAAATGGTCATAGGTTATGGTCCGGATCATAGATATATATATATTTTTAGGGGTCTACGACGAATATTAAGAGGTATTACAAACTATGTGTCAAAATTAATATACCTTTAGGATAGGGTATAAAAACAACGTATGTATGAATGAATATCTTTTATCCAGGTATGTGAACAATAATCAATTTTGACGAAAATTTTAATTTTTGCTTTTGTGGAATTAAAAAATATTTTATTTCCCAAAAGACCTTACAAAGACTTCAAATAAAAGATCGTTTAGTGTAATTTTATTTTTTTGGCCATTCAATTAAAAAGTTTGGCTAGCGTGGGATATTGAGCAAGATGAAAACTAGGCAATCAATATCGACACCATTATTAAAGAATTTGTAATGAGAAGAGGCATGATCGTAAGAAGTTTTATTTATTCTTTTCAATAAATAAATAATAAATAAATTTTATTGAATCCTAAACTACCTAAATGTAGTCTTTCAGACTCTGGCTATATGATTTTTGGTTGTAACTATTTGCATGCGCGTTTTAATTCTTCTTGCGCCATGGGCCTTATGGTGAGTACACTTCCTAATGTTATTTCATTTTTTTCAATAAGTAGCTATATTACTAAAATAAGAGATACATAGTTTCTGTCAAGTTAAGGGTCAAGGTATTTAAAACGTTGAATGTACGATTGTAATAAATAATGGCTAACACTTTAAGATATTGTATTGTGATGTTACGCAAAGGAAAAAAAAAAAGATTGCCACATTTAACATCCACATTCAATTTGTTACTGATAAGCCCAGTAAGTTAGTACGTACTATTTAAATACGTCGTATCTGTATAAGTATATAAATAGCTACTCAATTAATAATTAAAGTCATATGATATTGTGCAAGAACGCCACACGTACGTCGTCCATGCTATGACTACAGAACCGATTTTACTTTTGCAAGATAGTTATATGGATACCTACAGCCCTACAGAGTTACTCCCGAAGTTCCGAACGTCCGAACGTCCGCACGTACGAACTCAAGTTCTGCCATTTGTGCATTCATTGAACAAAATGCTTGACACCCATGTCCTATAATTCAATGAAATTATGGGACATGAGTGTGGGTATGCAGTTCTTCTACATGGATGTATACTTATATGCATACATACACAATAGTTGTTATTATAAACAAGAAAAGAATTGTTTGGTGTTCTGGGATGTAAACGTCTTTTGATTTTAAAGTTTAACTTGGATTTATTAAAAAACGTCTAGAAACTACTGTACCTTAATACATAATCTAAGCGGTCTCAACATTTGTTGCCATTTATTATAAGATACCAACATAGAACACAAATAGAATTCAGCAAACAATTACCAACAATCAAAGTATCACTTTTTTAAAGAGGAAGTTATTGTATTCATGCGGAGATTTCAATGTCGTCCGTCGATATGTTTGTCTCTCTGTCCAGAAGCCGTATGGCCAAACTTTTGGACGGATTTGCTGCAAAGTTCTTTAAAATTGGTTGTGTAACATCTCGAGGGTTTTTTTGGCTTGCATTATTTATCTTTTTAAATAACGGTACCTGTAAATCAAATAATGTTAAAAAAACTGATCACCAGTTTTCTCAAAAATGGCTTTTCGGATTTTGGTCTATTTTTTTATTTTGGATACTTAGGGTGGGGCCAAGAAAAGTGCATACTCAGTTCTTGGAAAAAATCTCAATAACTAGGAAGGGAAATTTAAAAACTTTTTACTTTCTTTTTTAATACCATTAAGTTGAAGAAATCTGGGGACTATAATTTTTGAAATAATTTTTTTTATTAAAGTTTTAATTCAATCTAAATTTGTGGTTAAATAAATAAATAAGCATACCTACTCGGTATAAACCACTAAAGTCTCCACAATTGGCAAATAACGGAACTTGCCATACAATTTTTTTTTTTAAATCATTAATTTTCTTAAAAACCTCTCTTACGATTTTGATCCATTTCTGCATTTTAGACACAACGTAATTGTGGCAAATTACGTCAAAATCGTTGGAGCCGTTTTAGAGAAAATCCAATATTTTAAATATGAACTTTTTTTTTGAGCGAATCAAAAATGTACCGGGGAAGCTCCGTATGACGTATTCCTGCACTTTATTTACTTTATAGTTTTTTTTCGGGACTCAGAAGGAAGTGTGTATATATTCTTTTATTTATACAAATATTGAGTACTTTATTAATAGTTACAATAGATGGCGCTGTTAAATACTTAAACAAATTATGGAACATAAATAAAATTGTAAGCTGACTAAGTGATATAGTTTTATCTGAACTAACCAACTGAATTTTGTTTAATTACAATTTTATGAGACTAATACCCATTGATTTATTTTTTTCTTAATAAATTAAGTCTCCAAACTGTCCAAACTTGTTTCCAAAGTTATAGTATTAAAAGAAGTTATAACTCATGTTCACTTTAAAGGACTATAACTTGAGTTTGGATGAATATTAAATCCCCCTACAGCATTCATTTTCGCCATAACTTCGGTAGTATCAAACAACTGAAGTTTACTACCTTCCTTAAACATTCTTAAGTGCAATCTCAATAGCTCCGGCTGTTGCATGTAGGACAACAGTTAAAAAATATCACGGCAGACCCAACATCATGTTTAAAATCTGATTTTAGGCGAAAAGAAGATTTTTATACGTGTTCCTGTACAGCTTTCACAAACAGGTCACCCGTACACGTCTTGAATGCTTGAACTACGTCAAGATAATCATTTTGTTTAGTTTACTCAGTATTAACCTGCGATTTATTAAAACGTGAAACTTAAATTGCTTTGGAGTGAGCCTAAAAAATTATAGATTACCCTTTGACTGAGGGGTACTCCACATTTTCCGAAATTTATACCGAGTAGGTATGCTTATTTATTTAGTTAACCACTATAGTCTCCACAAAAATAACTCAACTTGCCATACAATTTATTTTTTTTCAAATATCACTAATTTTCTTAAAAAGCTCTCTAAAGATTTTGATCCATTTCTGCATTTTGGACAAAGATGTAGCAGAAAAGAAAAAAACTCCGTGAGAGTTACTATACGAAGTTTGAAGCAAATCCGTCGAAGCGTTTCGCCATATGGGTCCTGGGCGCGTATTTGAAAGAGCTGCTGCAGTATGTCTCCCCCCAACAATTTAGTTAGCATCTTTATATTTAAAAATGTCGAAAAACCATTTCTCTTCGGTTCGATAAGCGAAGAGAGAAATGAAACTATGTATTTCATTATATATACCTACATGTACGTACAAACATCCAGCGTAGCTTACAACCAATGTTATGTTTTCATAGACGCCACAGACAGACAGACCGATGAACGCGATTAGCTGACTTACTTTTTTGTAGTTCTAAATAGTAGTAATATCAACCCTCATACCTCATATATCAGTTCGACTTCGAAGTTTCTGCACGATCGCAATAAATTTCTCTCTAGTATACTAATGTATCATTTTGCTTTGACAACTTATGTCTTACTGCTCTAAAGACAAGTGTTTGGAACCTTGTTACAAATTTTAAAAGAGGTGTTCAGAAAGAGATACACCTCTGAGGCAATACCTTTTGGTGGTGCCAAATATACAACTTAATTCCAGCTCATTACAATTCGGCCATTCTAACCAGTCAACCGACCTCGATTGTATAACTTAAAGCTAAAGATAAATGTTGCCTTTCGAATCCGTCTAATTTACTGTACTACTTTTACTACACTCGACCCATTTCTTTAGTCTAATTGAATCTAAAATTGCGTTATCACATAACGGTCATTATCTAGCTTCTTCTTTATTACATATAGACCGCGATACTTACGTATTAATTTTGTATAATTCCCAACCGAAGTGTTTGCATTCTTGATTACTACAAATTTGGCGACGCTAAACTGCTTGAGCGAGGTATGGTGCTCATTGAAATAGTTCAGGTTGTACAGCTGGGACTTTTCGATTGCTTCCGAAGCTTCATGTCGCTGGTCAAATATATTCGCGCGTCATCGCTGTATTTCTCATCCAAATGCTCAGTCAGCTCGTCGATGACACATCCCCATTGTTCTACTCTGAACAGCAGTTTACTTGGTGATGACCCCGTGCTTGAATGGTTAGAATTATTTATGGCATACTCAACCAACTTCGCTAACATTGGCTTACCCTTTCAACCTGGCCATTCGACTGTAAAGATGCTACAGCAACTTCGCTCAATGTTATTTTCCCCCAGAAATTTACAAAATTCCTGTGACGTGAAACCAGTTCCCCGATCACCTATGATCCTATGTGGATGTAATATTGTAATACTGTACACTGTAATATTCAAAATATCGCTTCAGGGCGCTGATCGTTTCTCTTTTTCTGGGAGTGTTGACAGGATATAATTTGACATATTTCCTAAAGCCATCTATGAAAGCCAAAATATGTTTACTCCTTGAACTTATGGAGGGCAGCGGGCCAAATTGTCTATATGGTAGATTTCAAAAGGCTCAGGAGGTTTCGCAATATTAGATAGGTTTCGCTCACTATTTCGCGGGGGCCCGGAATGGTAAATACACTTAAGACAATTGCTGATAAACCGATCACACCAAAAACATACATAAATGTTCAAAAATAGCCAAGTTCTTTTATGCAAAAAACGCTTTTGCCTTACATGTCTGCTACAAAAAGTACTGAGATCTAAAAAGGAATCCCAAGTTTGTATTGTAATTATTAAAAATTTCACAAATAGTATTTAGATAAATTTTTATACTTGGCAAGTGTACTATGTGATTGACTCAAGCCGATTTCCAACTTATTGGCACGTATCAATGTTGTTGTTTTTCACGATGGCAGCTGCAATTTTTTTTTTTTATAACGTGGCTTCCTTAATCTTGTTCTAGGATGGGAAGGCACATTCAACAAATCGGTATAGCCACTGTATGCAGACCGGGTGCAGACAATATCGACATAATCGGCCATCATCAAATTTCCATGATAGGGTCATTTATGGAAATTGAACAACAATCGAATTAAACTCGTAAACATGGAAAACACCAAATAAATGCTTTCAAAAAACATAAGGAAAGGCTACAGTCCGCTTGGGGCGCACAGTATGATACCCTATCCATATCCCTATATGCCCCAAAGAAAAAAGCATTAAGAAGATGATGGATAGCATTTTATTTAGTTCTATTAATAAAAAAAAGAAAAAGTTTTTTTTGGAAAAAAACGCCCCCAAAAAGTGGGCGTGGCCAAAAACTTTGTATGGGCGATGTGTTGGAAAAAATATTGGGTAAATATTTTGTTAAACATTTTTTTTCGCATTCTATGAAAATTTTCGAAGAAAACGGCATTTTAGTAAAAAAAAACGCCCACAAAAAGTAGGCGCGGCAAAAAACTTTATATGACAGACTTTTAAAGGAGCGCAGTGCCTACATATCTTGTGAAGGTTGTAACACTCTATCTCTCTAACTTTAGCTTTAAACGGTTTTTTTTAAATTGTGGGCGTGGCAGTGGGCGTATTCAAAGAATATTTACACTTAACCATTTCGGAGCTCTAGGGAATATGTGGTCCAAATTTCAGCTTCCTAGCTTAATTTTAAAGGCCTAAAAATTGCGTACGGACGGACGGACGGACATTGCTAGATAGTCTTAGGATTTGGTCCTGATCAAAAAAAATATCTAGACTTTTATGGGTCTACGGCGAATATTAAGGGGTGTTACAAACTATGTGTCAAAATTAATGTACCCTTAGGATAGGGTATAAACACGCAAAAATCTGTTTACCGGTTAGGACTAACCGTAACTATTGAACTCAGAAACTTCGAGGTGGTAAAGGGGTTCATATATTTCGAGATAACAAATTTACAAATTTCACAATGACAAAGTCGGTCATCTTTTGGTATCTGCACTTATTCATCATTAAGTATCATTAAGAACAAAGTCGTTAAACAAACGTATGTTTGATAAGCTAGATGAGCTGGAGCATAAATTTCGAGGTACATATCATAAAACATAAATATGAAAGACCCAACCAAATTCAAATCGTAACAAAAAATGCAAACGGCCTACTGCAAAAGATGGACGAGGTAGAAGTATTAATTCAAAAAAAAGATTTAGACATATACTTAGTTTCTGAAACGCATCTAACGAAGTAATAAAGTACAAAAATAAGCGGATATAGCGCCTATCATGCATGTCACCCTTCTGAAAGGGCTAGAGGCGGCGGGTCCTTGCTTATAAAGGACACCATTGAACATTCACTAAGCACGAAACTCGAGCTTGATAATGTGCTAACAATTACGGCTCGCGTAAATAAGAAGAACTTTTGATATTGCGTCTATCTATATCTCTGCAAGGGAAAAGCTAAAGAAAAATGATGATATAAGTATCTTTGACTCACTTGAAGAGAATTTCCGTTATAGGTGGTGATTTTAATGCAAAGTACACCTCTTGAGGCTCTAGATGTATTACCTCAAAAGGCAGATATGGAATTCTGTGTAAACTTTTTCTCGACAGGTAAACCCACGTATTGGTCCTCGGATTCGTCAAAACCTCAAGACCTTATAGATTCTTATATTGCATAGGGTGTGACTAATAGATTCGTGAAAGTTGACAAAAGCTTCGATCTCTCCTCTGAAAACTCGCCAGTCATTCTGACTTTTACCGCTTGTCAAGGACAGTCCACCCAGACTAACTAGTTTAAAAACTAACTGGGACTCTTTTAGGAAAGACAGCTCAATTAAAATCTTGAAGACCTCACTGCGGATAAGAGTTCGAATTACTCGCTCTGGAAAGCTATAAAGGGCATTCAAAAGCGAAACATGCAAGCCCCTCCTTTCAGAAAAGATAATGGCGAATGGGCGAAAGAAAATAAAGAATAGGCCGCACTGTTTGCCTCGCACTTGAAAGAAACTTTTAAGCCTTTTGACGGTCAAGAGCTAATTGAAGATACGGTCTTAGCCGGAGTAACTGACAATTTTAGATTTAAAAGTGTATCGCTGGCTGAACTCCGTAATGAAATTCTAAAATTGAAATTAAGCAAGGCTCCTGGATACGATTTGATTACTTGGCAGGTCCTTAAAAAGTTTCATAGGAAAGCACTAATCATGCTTGTTTATCTCATAAATGCTACATTTAGGTTATTGTATGTTCCACGAAGATGGAAAGTAGCTGAGGTCATAAGCCGGGATCCCCATATGACAAGAAATCTTATAGACCGGTATCGCTAATGTCAAAATTATTCGAAAACATAAGGAAAGGCTACAGTCCGCTTGGGGTGAACAGTATGGTACCCTATCCATATCCCCATATGCCCCAAAGAAAAAATAATTAGCATTTTATTTAATTATATTAAGTTTAAAAAAAAAATTGTAGCCCCCAAAAAGTGGGCGTGGACAAACTTTGTATGGGCGATATGTTGAAAAAAATATTGACTACATATTTTGTTAAACATTTTTTTTTCGCTTTCTATGAAAATTTTTGAGAAAAACATTTTTCTAGTGAAAAACTTCCACAAAAATTAGGCGTGGCAAAAAAGCTTTATATGATGGACTTAGAAAGAATGGCAGTGCCTACATATCTTTTGAAGGTTGTTACACTCGAAATAACTAGCTTTATCTTAACTTTAGCTTTAAAACGGTTTTTCCTAAATTGTGGGCGTGGCAGTGGGCGTATTCAAACAAATTTACACTTAACCATTTCGGAGCCCTAGGGAATATGTGGTCCAAAGTTTCAGCTTCCTAGCTTAATTTTAAAGGCCTACAAATTGCGTACGGACGGACGGACATTGCTAGATAGTCTTAGTCTTAGGATTTGGTCAGTTGGTCACTTATAGCAGTGGCGGAAATGAAACCCAGATTGACTACCATTTGGTGGCAAGTTTCATGAAGCCTAGAGTTAAAGATTGCAAAGTGATCTTGGGAGAGGCAATCACCCGGCAACACCGTCTCCTCCTGATAGATATATTCATGGAGAAGAAGAACGAAAATAAACAATCTTTCTTTCTGGGAAAATCAATTGGTACAACTTGGACAAAGTAAAAGGCGAGTCATTTATTACCGACATGGAAAATATCCTCCGTAATAACACCAGCGAAGTTGAGGATAAAGAGTGCAGCGCACAAAATTGGTAGGATTCCCTACAACGAGCCTGCTTAGAGAAAGCTAAAGTACTGCTTGGAGCCTCTAAGGGTCAGTACCACCACGGAAAGGAAACTTGGCGGTGGACAGAGGAAACTTAAGCAGCAATAAAGCAAAAGAAAGTGGCTTTCAAAGCTTGGTCAAAGTGCGCCTCTAATAATATAGTTGAAATGGAATACAGACGATGCAATAGTATCGCGAAAAAAAGTGTGCCCAAATTCAAGCTATGTGTATGAAGAGTCTGTAGCAGGAGTAGGAGGAGGTATCTTCTTCGCCTGCTGATAGGAACCAGGTAACCCATGAGCTTCGACAAAACTCTAACAAGTGAACAACAATTTTTTAGATTGCCGCAAACAAAATAAGAAATGCTCAGGAAATTTGTTCGCCGAAGTTTATTAACACTGCTGTCTGATGACCAGTGCGGGTTTGTCGCGGATAAATCAACCACAGATGCAATCCAAAGTATAAGGATCATAACGGAAAAGCATCGTGATTCCTTAAAGGATCTGCATATGATTCTTGTTGATTTTGAAAAAGCATTCGATATCTAAGAGATCTGATATGGGTAGCGCTAAGACAACGAGGAGTTCCTGAAACCGACGTACAGATGATCATGGACATGTACGAGGGAGCGAAGACAAAAGTCAGATGTCCCGCAGGAGTCACCGATGAATTTCCAATAAAAGTCGGTGTTCATAAGGGAAGTGTCTTAACTCCTTTGCTCTTTTTGACGGTCCTGCATTATCTGCTTGAGGGAAAAGTGACGGACCCTTAAGTGCATCAGTTAGTCGTTGCTGATGATAGAGCCATCATAAGTGATGATTAGACTTCCCTGCAACGAGCACTTGATGTTTGGGTATGGTAGTTCCCAAGTGGGAAAAGTTCAAATATCAAGAAGATATGACCGTAGCTACGTTTGCGGATGACACAGCTTTTTTAGCCGTGAGTAACACGGTTGAGTCAGCAACGAATAAGCTCCAACGGGCTATCGATAGTGTTTATGAGTGGACAAAGACTTGGCGTATTGTCCTCAATGAAACCAAATCTACGCACGTTAATTTTACTTACATAAATGTAAATACGCTACCCATTTATCGCACGTAAAACAGGAACGGGAAGAGCTAGTTATTAAATATAATCAAATGCATTGGCTGCGTTGTCGATTTGCCAAACTCAGCATGCAAGACAAGCCGCTTTTATGCGTTGTCGATTTGCCAAACTCAGCATGCAAGACAAGCTGCTTTTATACAAGAAAGTTCTAAAACGGGTTTGGACGTATCATACATATTTTTCAAAATAAAGTGCTAACAAAATTGTAAACGCCTCGTGGCGTAGTCGTATCCACCGGTACTTAGGTATAACTACCATCGAAGACGAGATAAAAGCATTTGCCCGTAAGGAACGCACTCACCTTTATGGCCAATGCAATAACGAAATGCTAACAATTTTGTACGAGTCAAATTTAGTGTCCCGACATCAACGGATAAAACCATTTGAACTAGCGCAATAAGATGTAACCGCGATCAATTGGCGGTATTAGCAAGTGCTTTCGCTGGGAGGCTACCTGCCAAACGTGTATAAAACCGGAAATAAGAACTACTATCTCTGTCCAACATAAATTGGAAGTACAGGAAAGATAGGGGTATTTGCCTCTCATTCGCACTCTTTTGTTTTCCGTAAGGTGCTATTGTAACAAAAGCTCTTACAGGGTTTCCGTACTAAGCATTTGAAATAGCAAAAAGCTGAAATTATATTATTTTGGGCTACCATGCTTTTTATACCCTATCCTAAGGGTATATTCATTTTGACACATAGTTTGTAACACCCCTTAATATTCGTCGTAGACCCATAAAAGTATATATATTTATGATCAGGACCCAATCCTAAGACTATTTAGCAATGTCCGTCCGTCCGTATCAACTTTTGAGCCCTTTAAACTTATGCTAGGAAGCTGAAATTTAGAGCATATACTCCTTAGGATCCCGAAATGGTAAAGTGTTAAAAGGTTTTAAATCCGCCCACTGCCACGCCCACAATTTAGAAAAAACCGTTTTAAGGCTTAAGTTGGAGAGATAGAGTATTGGAACCTTTACAAGATATGTAGGCACTGCCCTCCTTTATAAGTCTGTCATATAATTTTTTGCCACGCCTACTTTTTGTGGGCGTTTTTCACTAAAATGCTGTTTTCTTCGAAAATTTTCATAGAAATCGAAAAAAAATGTTTAACAAAATATTTGGCAAATATTCTTTCCAATATATCGCCCATACAAAGTTTTTGGCCACGCCCACATTTTGGGGGCGTTTTTTCAAAAAATATTTTTTTTTTATAAATTTCATAGAATGAAATAAAATGCTATCTAACACCTTCATTATGAATTTTTTCTTTGGGGTACATAGGAAAAAGGATAGGGTATCATACTGTTCGCCCCAAGCCTTTCCTTATGTTTTTTTTAGTTTTTTATCTTAAAAGGTGCTTCTAGGGAAAAACTTTTCCCTGGTTTTAATTTTTGAAAGTTTTGTTAAAGGTGGTGGGAACATTTATTGTTAGATGCAGTATAAAAGCTTTACTACATTCGGCAAAAAGTAAAGTACACACTTGAAAATGTTTTTTCTCTTTCCACACCGTTCGCAATTTGTATTTTTATACCCTATCCTAAGGGTATATTAATTTTGACACATAGTTTGTAACACCCCTTAATATTCGTCGTAGACCCATAAAAGTATATATATTTATGGTCAGGACCAAATCCTAAGACTATCTAGCAGTGTCCGTCCGTCCGTACGCAATTTTTAGGCCTTTAAAATTAAGCTAGGAAGCTGAAATTTGGACCACATATTCCCTAGGGCTCCGAAATGGTTAAGTGTACAAATTTTTTGAATACGCCCACTGCCACGTCCACAATTTAGAAAAAATCGTTTTAAAGCTAAAGTTAGAGAGATAGAGTGTTACAACCTTCACAAGATATGTAGGCATTGCCCTGCTTTATAAGTTTGTCATATAAAGTTTTTTCCAACGCCTACTTTTTGTGGGCGTTTTTTACTAAAATGCTCTTCGAAAATTTTCATGGAAAGCGAAAAAAAATGTTTAACAATATATTTACCCAATATTTTTTCCAACATATCACCCATACAAAGTTTTTGGCCACGCCCACTTTTTGGGGGCGTTTTTTTTTTCAAAAAAATTTTTTTTTTTAATTAATAGAATGAAATAAAATGCTAGCCATCATCTTCTTAATGCTTTCTTCTTTGGGGCATATAGGGATATGGATAGGGTATCAGACCGTTCGTCCCAAGCGGACTGTAGCCTTTCCTTATGTTTTTAGATTAAAATTTTCTTTTAATCTTTATGTAATGATGTCAGTTCTTTCCAAAGAACACTCTTTCGCTGACGATGGGCAAATTAAAAACTGAATTTAATTTTTAAAACCGTATGCGGAGAAGACCTGTTAATGTTAGAGATTTTTGCATTGTGTACTACCTTATGCAGTATTTTATCCAGCGTCGTAAGTTCGTTATTTGGAAAAAACTGATGCCCAATTAGCCTGATAGCAGACTTATTGAAATCATCTCCTTTTCTTTTAAATCAGTTTGGTTTTTCTTCTTTGGTGACGAGTTGTGGCCTATATTCGTTAAGAAGTCTATAAACTGTTCGTTTACTCAGAAAAAATATCACTTACGTGATTCGCAGTTACTGTTTATATTTTTCAAATTTTCATGGATTTTTTTTGTCGCGTCAACAATTTCTTTTTTTTTCGGCTTTAAAGTCTTTGGATGAATTTAAAGCCATTTCTAACAAACAAAACAAACGCAAATAATATTTTTCCTTAAAGAAAAGAGATTACAATTGTGCAACTGCATTTGAACATATTCTCCACACATTAAAAGAAATGTTAAAGATCAAAACAAGACCTCCGCGATAACACTTATCATTCTGAATTTTTTTTCGAATCTCTAAAACCTAAAGCTCCCCAACAGAATCCCAAGAAAAAAAAGCATCACATCAATTAAATTGAATAGCAGCAGCCACAGGCCAGGGCACACTCACATGTGCGCTGAATAAGACGTGGTATAGCTGCGTCAGATGCAATTGGAAATTCACTGGAGGGAAACGCTTTATGAGGGGTTTCTTTCAATTTAGCATGGTAGAAAAATATGGCATGCTACTGATTATACCCTATCCTAAGGGTATATTAATTTTGACACATAGTTTGTAACACCCCTTAATATTCGTCGCAGACCCCTAAAAGTATATATATTTATGATCAGGACCAAAATCTAAGACTATTTAGCAATGTCCGTCCGTCCGTCCGTCCGTCCGTATCAACTTTTGAGGCCTTTAAAATTATGCTAGGAAGCTGAAATTTGGAACATATACTTCCTAGGGTTCCGAAATGGTAAAGTGTTAAAATTTTCAAAATACGCCCACTGCCACGCCCACAATTTAGAAAAAACAGTTTTAAGGCTTAAGTTAGAGAGATAAAGTTGTACAACCTTCACAAGATATGTAGGTACTGCCCACCTTTATTAATTTGTCATATAAAGTTTTTTGCCACGCCTACTTTTTGCGGGCGTTTTTCACTAAAATGCTGTTTTCTTCGAAAATTTTCATAGAAATCGGAAAAAAATGTTTAACAATGTATTATGCCTATATTTTTCTCAATATATCGCCCATACAAAGTTTTTGGCCACGCCCAATTTTTGTAGGCGTTTTTTGAAAAAAATAATTTTTTTTCTATAAATTTCATAGAATGAAATAAAATGCTATCCATCATCTTCCTAATGCTTTTTTTCTTTGCGGTACATAGGGATAAGGATAGGGTATCATACTGTGCGCCCCAAGCGGACTGTAGCCTTTCCTTATAAATATGGCATGCTACTGATTTTTAAAAAGCTTCCCCATAAAGGCTTAACTACATTCGGCAAAAAGTGGAGTACACACACGAAAATGTTTTTACTCTTTCCATACCGCTTGCAATTTGTATTTTTCTCTCAACTTTTCATTAAGTGACTTTCTTGAAAGTTAGACATACCTCCAACTTCCAAGTGGCACACTTTGGGAAAGTTCGAAAAAAACTATTCCATTTACACAAAAAAGCTGTCACTAGTTACTGATCTTACGCTTAGATGACTAAGGATTCAAATGTTTCCTTCTTTCGTTGGCAAATTCTTCCTGTTTTTGTTTATTCTTACTTAGAGCTTTTAAAAGTCATAATAGATACTTAGTACAGTTTCTGAATACGAGCAGCATGTGCAGCGTGTGTATGCGAGCTTTGAAAAAGTCACTTTTTCAACTTTTTGCCGAATGTAGTTAACCTTAAGACGTGTAGTGCCAATTTATGTTGGACAGATAAGAATAATCTTGTTGTAGTATAAAGTAGTTTTGAAGGGAGGTGTATTTAGTGAGTTTTATATTAAGTATCTAAGGACACTGTCATGATAGACACCTGAGGTTCACCACATAATTACCCTAAGAAATCGTTGCTACTTTGGCTTTTAAAACCGCTGTTTTATATAACACTGATCCTGCTAGTTCAGTTTAATGGTGCTGAGTGTTGGACGTTAAGCAGAAAGGGGGACCAATAGTTAACTCTTTTGAGAGAATTATGTGAAGCCCTGTGTGCGGGAATGGAGGAGAAAATGCAACCGCAAACTCTATGAGCTGTGGATGTACTCAATCCAAAAACTAAAAAAACCTCGACTAATATTCGTCGTAGACCCTCACCAATATTTGGGCTATAAAGATAGGATGTAAAAATTTTGGAATATGCCCCCAATTTAGCAAAAATCATTTTTAAACTAGAATTTAAGAGGGGTTGAAAACTAATCAACTTTTTAAACAGCTTTTAGCAAAATGTTGTTTTCCCGAACAATTTTATAAAAAGTATTTAACAAATATTTTTTTATACAAAGTTTTGGGACACTCAAAAAATTGCATCATTTTAATAAATTTCATAAAAAAAACATAAGGAAAGGCTACAGTCCGCTTGGGGCGAACAGTACCCTATCCATATCCCTATATGCCCCAAGAAAAACGCATTAAGAAGGTGATGGATATCATTTCATTCTATTAAATTTATAAAAAATAAAAATATTTTTTGAAAAAACGCCCCCAAAAAGTGGGCGTGGCCAAAAACTTTGTGTGGGCGATATATTGGAAAAAATATTTGCTAAATATCTTGTTAAACATTTTTTTGAGTATCTATGAAAATATTCGCTGAAAACAGCATTTTAGTGAAAAAATCCCACAAAAAGAAGGCGTGGAAAAAAATCTTATATGACAGACTTATAAAGGAGGGCAGTGCCTACATATCTTGTAAAGGTTTTAATACTCTATCTCTCTAACTTAAGCCTTAAAACGGTTTTTTCTAAGTTGTGGGCGTGGCAGTGGGCGGATTTAAAAAAATTTAACACTTTACCATTTCGGGACCCTAAGGAGTATATGCTCCAAATTTCAGCTTCCTAGCATACATTTAAAGGCCTCAAAAGTTGATACGGACGGAAGGACGGACGGACATTGCTAAATAGTGTTAGGATTTGGTCCTGATCATAAATATATATACTTTTATGGGTCTACGACGAATATTAAGGGGTGTTAATATACCCTAGGATAGGGTATAAAAAAGAAATCATGTTCTTGACTCTCTATACCCTATCCTAAGGGATATTAATTTTGACACATACTTTGTAACACCCCTTAATATTCGTCGCAGACCCCTAAAAGTATATATATTTATGATCAGGACCAAAATCTAAGACTATTTAGCAATGTCCGTCCGTATCAACTTTTGAGGCCTTTAAAATTATGCCAGGAAGCTGAAATTTGGAACATATACTCCCTAGGGTTCCGAAATTGTAGAGTGTTAAAATTGTCAAAATACGCCCACTGCCACGCCCACAATTTAGAAAAAACCGTTTTAAGGCTTATGTTAGAGAGATAAAGTTGTACAACCTTCACAAGATATGTAGGTACTGCCCACCTTTTTAAATTTGTCATATAAAGTTTTTGCCACGCCTACTTGTTGTGGGCGTTTTTCACTAAAATGCTGTTTTCTTCGTAAAATGTTCATAGGAATCGAAAAAAAATGTTTAACAATATATTTAGCCAATATTTTTTCCAATATATCGCCCATACAAAGTATTTGGCCACGCCCACTTTTTGGGGGCGTTTTTTCAAATAAATAATTTTTTTTCTATAAATTTCATAGAATGAAATAAAATGCTATTCATCATCTTCCTAACGATTTTTTGCTTGGGGTACATAGGAATAAGGATAGGGTATCAAACTGTTCGCCCCAAGCGGACTGTAGCCTTTCCTTATGTTTAATGCTTTATTTTTTGAGGGTGACGGAAAATATTTAAGATACTTTTCTGTGGCTATTAAACTTTTCGCTTGTCATAGGATCTGCTCAGATCTGAAGGGCGTGTCATTTGCCTTTGTTGGAATACATTTCAATTGCTTAAGCATAGAAACAAAAAACGGAACACAAAAATTTAAGCCGGAAAATGTGTGCACAATAATGCATTATATAATGAAAGAAAAGATATATTTTTAAACAAATTGAAGGGCACATCAGAATAAATTCAACATATTAAATAAATTGTATACAATTAAATAAATATAATTTGCATTTTCCATAAGTTAGCAAAGTTTTTCTTCTCCTTGTAAGCGAGAATGTTGTTATTTGCATTTTCTTTTAGTTAAGCTTCATAAAATCCCCTCACAATAAATCTTGAAATCATTTGAAATCTATATCGAATTGTTTCAGTTGCCAAGCGAAAGTACATTAGAAATTATTGGTTCTCGAACTTTTTATTTTCTTTTGGAAAATCCTCATTTCAAACAGTTAAATTTGGTTTACGTGACTTTCTACTTCAATTTACACAGGCTCGCATTAATGTTTGATATATTGTAGATACTTTCGGGAAAAAGCAAAAGGCGGAAGCCGTATTTGGTCTTACGGTCTCTGAGTGGACTGTACATCTTTTCATTGCTATCAAGTGTAGCTAGAGAGTGTTTTTTTAGAGGTATAGAATTTCGAATTGAAATAAAACACAAGAAAATCATTTTAATGTCCATCAGTTAATAATTTTTGCCATTAATGTTTAAATATGATTTTGGGAATATGGCCACCGGGGCTGGTTCGAATAGAGACAAGTCTAGAGGTACAATTTTCAAGCACTTGAGCCTGTAAATCGGCAATAACGCCACGAATGTTGGCTTCCAAGTTGGCGTAAGTGAACGACTTCACATATCCCCAAAGAAAATAATCCAATGCTGTCAAATAACAGGATCTTGGTGGCCAATTGACAGGTCCATTCCGCGAAATTATGCGCTCATCGAATGTTTCCTTCAATAAATCGATTGTGACGTGCGCTGTGTGGCATGTAGCGCCGTCTTGTTAGAACCACATCTCATCCACATTCATGCCATCCAATTCGGGAACAAAATAGTTGGTTATCATGGCTCTATACCGGTCTCCATTAACGATAACTGACTCTCCAGCACCATTTCGGAAGAAGTATGGCCCAATGGGTCTCATCTGGATTCTCTTCACTCTCTAGCCATTCAACCCAAAATGAGCCTCATCACTGAACAAAATTTTGCGATGAAAATCAGCATCGATATCAATCTCATTTTCGACCCATACACCAAAATCACGACGCATTGCATGGTCTCGCGGATTTAATTCTTGCACAAGCTGGATCTCGTAAGGTCGTAAGAAGAGAACTTTGCGCAAAGTCTTGGACAAAGCTCCAAATGCTGTGCACGATTCATTCGGGTCCCCTTCAACACTTTGCTCTACAGCGACAATTGTTTCTTCGGTACGCACTGTTCTGCGGATGAGTATTATCATATAGACGTAGTGCGAAAACGATCTATGGTTAACCGAATTAATTGCTCTGATGGACGATTATGTCGACCATAAAATGAACGGAGCTTACGGTAAACTTCGCGAACTGAACCATTATTTCCGAAATAAATTTGCACGATTTGCAAGCGTTGTTCATTTGTCAACCTGTTCATGATGAAATGGGAAACCAAACTGAACATAAATGACATTAGAGTTGCCAGATTTGACCACAAAATGTAAGTTTTGTCTCTATTCGAAAAACCAACCTCTAAAAAGCACACCCCATTATAATTGAATAGTTCGTTGGAAGGAATCTGCTTCCGTCTAAATGTAATGGTCTTTGATAAGAAAATGGAAATCACGTATTGCCTAAAAAGGCAATGGGGTGTTTTTTTCTTCAATGATTACAAATGATTCCCCGTCACTTCTAAATAATAAAAACATGTTATTCGCCACCACGTTGATAGCTTTGTATTTTACCTGTAATAAATATTTTTAATGGTCCGAATGGGAATGGCGTTCTCGTTTCTTTGATTTACGCATTCTTTGCTTAACTAGATAATGTTGATAATTTTACTTCTTCACTGTCATATAGAAGTAGCTACATACATTGAATATAGGTGTGGTTAAAATCGTTAGTGGTACTTGATGTTACACTAATGTATTAAATATTATACAATTGATATTTTTGAAAATATATTTAAAATGACTCCTGGAACTAAAGGTAAGATAGGATTGCATGCCAATTGAAATACTGACCATTTCGCTGTGAAATGACCATATGCAATCGAAAACTGCCCAAAATTAAAATTATATGTAAAGGGTGATTTTTTAGGGTATTTTTTTTGAAAAACCGAATAAAACACTCAAATTTGCATAAAATATTAAAAAATGTTATTATAGTCATTAAATAGGCCTTTGCCATTATGTTTTAAGGACCTGTAAATGTTGTCCGCGGCTCCGTTTCAAATGGTCCATTCGGAAGGTCCAATTTCGCGTCACTGCTCACCAGATCCATCCTTTAACATTTCCATTGTTTCACGAGCTGTGTGGCATGTGGCACCGTCTTGATCAAACCACATGTCAACCAAGTTCAACTCAGCCAACTGGGCCAAAAAACATAAGGAATGGCTACAGTCCGCTTGGGGCGAACAGTATGATACCCTATCCTTATCCCTATGTACCCCAAAGAAAAAAAGCATTAGGAAGATAATGGATAGCATTTTATTTCATTGTATGAAATTTATAGAAAAAAAAATATTTTTTCAAAAAACACCCCTAAAAACTGGGCGTGGCCAAAAACTTTGTATGGGCGATATATTGAGAAAAATATTAGCATAATATATTGTTAAACATTTTTTTTATGAAAATTTTCGAAGAAAACAGCATTTTAGTGAAAAACGCCCACAAAAAGTAGGCGTGGCAAAAAACTTTATATGACAAATTAATAAAGGTGGGCAGTACCTAAATATCTTGTGGAGGTTTTACAACTTTATCTCTCTAACTTAGGCCGTAAAACGGTTTTTTCTAAATTGTGGGCGTGGCAGTGGGCGTATTTTAAAAATTTTAACACTTTACCATTTCGGAACCCTAGGGAGTATATGTTCCAAATTTCAGCTTCCTAGCATAATTTTAAAGGCCTCAAAAGTTGATACGGACGGACGGACGGACGGACGGACGGACGGACGGACATTGCTAAATAGTTTTAGATTTTGCTCCTAATCATAAATATATATAGGGGTCTGCGACGAATATTAAGGGGTGTTACAAACTATGTGTCAAAATTAATATACCCTTAGGATAGGGTATAAAAAGTCACGTATCAGACCTCGATATCGTTCACCGTTTACTGAAAACTCTGCACTTTGACAGATGACGTTTGGACGCCATTACTTACCAGTACTGCCAACCTGAAACTTAACTCTTAAAAACTCATTGGCCAAATAGAATTCAAAGAAAATTCACTCAGTTTCTTAAAAGCTCTGTAGGTACACCATCAATGAAATTTTAAATACTGTCAAAAAGAACTTGGCAGCTTTTCAAATGGCATTTTTATACCCTATCCTAAGGGTATATTAATTTTGACACATAGTTTGTAACACCCCTTAATATTCGTCGTAGACCCATAAAAGTATATATATTTATGATCAGGACCAAATCCTAAGACTATTTAGCAATGTCCGTCCGTCCGTCCGTATCAACTTTTGAGGCCTTTAGATGTATGCTAGGAAGCTGAAATTTGGAGAATATACTCCCTAGGGTCCCGAAATGGTAAAGTGTTAAAATTTTTTAAATCCGCCCACTGCCACGCCCACAATTTAGAAAAAACCGTTTTTATGCTTAAGTTAGAGAGATAAAGTTGTAAAACCTTCACAAGATATGTAGGTACTGTCTACCTTTATAAATTTGTTATATAAAATTGTTTTCCACGCCCACGTTTTGTGGGAGTTTTTCACTAAAGAAGAAGAATGAAATAAAATGCAATCTATCATCTTCCTTATGAATTTTTTCTTTGGGGTACATAGGGATAAGGATAGGGTATCATACTGTTCGCCCCAAGCGGATTGTAGCCTTTCCTTATGTTTTTCTTTTGCATTCATGCATGAAAGCATTAAGGGTAATGATAGCAATTTGCTATAGTCCTCTTTTTAAACGAAGCAGACGTGCACGGCTGCGTCATAACAAATTTTCACGGTACGTGAGATCGTTTTTGAATCGCTTCAAAAATAATGGTATCATTTGATCACATACCAAATCTATGGAAATCACATTCGAAATTTCTGCACGTTCGCAATAACTGCTTCGTAGCTGCTTAAATACATCGACTATTTCATTTGCGTCGGTGACTAGGTTTCCTTGGCTGTTTCGAAGAGTCTGCGTTCCGGTCTTAAAGACAGCCGCCAGTTGCTTGGCTTTCTTATAAATCCTCCGGATATTGTTTCGGCCTTGTCCTTAAGGAGACTACGTACCATTGATCGCCAATATTGAACGTACTAACAAAAAGGGTTTGGTGCATGGATGGGTGTTTTAAAGATCAATGGCTTTCGTATTAGCGTAATAGTCATAATAGTATTTGGAAGAGGGTTACACTCGATATTTACCTTTGGTTGATATTATGAAGGGTATTATCCGATTCGCGACGCTGATAAATGTATTATTATAATACAATTTAAATTCAAAATTAAATGCAATAAAGCTAAAGAGAGGTGAACCTATTTTATCATATAAACACACGCACCAAAATTATTAATATATGCAGACTGTTTTAAGAACTGGAAAGCTAAAACCCAATTGAAGAAATCCTTTTGCCATAATAATACACTTACATTCCTACAAAGGAATAATCGATTTTTACACATAAGCTGCTTTACAGTTTTCCGACCTCCTTCCACTTTGCTAAAAAAATTCCGTAACTCAACTTTTGGATTGGTATTCCGTACACTGTAGATAGGTAGGTAAATATAACATAAAAATGGATTATACAATGCAAAAAAGTGACAATAATACGGTAAAGAAGAAGGGGAAATAAATACCAGCTCAATCGAATCGACTAATTCTTTGGTATTCAGTGTTGGTAAGATTGAGGGACTAAAGGATATTGATCCTGACTATTATGACATTGACGAAGGAGTTAAATATTTATGTCTATATACCTACAGAAGTTTATACTGACATATCCCCCTAGTCGGTCGTGGTTGAGAATAAATCGTTTACGCATCCTATTGTGCAAATATTCAATGAAAAATAAAACCTGTTAACTCTCTCGGAAAAATTTCAATGATATTTACGTTAAGGGTGAATGTATAAGTATGATACTTTAAATTTATGCGCATACTTTTAGGAAATGCGTATCGTATGTAAATCAATATTATACATACATTGCATATGACAAGTGAGTTCTTCGAGATATTACGGAATTAAGGTTTTCAGCTTCTGTGAAATTCTACAGAGTTCTTGTGACATATTAAGGCGGGGCTTCAAGGTCCTTATCATCCTTCCTTTTGTTTTTACCGCAAATTAAATTCGTGCAGAGAAATGTGGGTTTGGTTTTTCTTCCATATAACTTTTATACACTATTATTTAGTTTATCTTATTTAATTTGAGCTGGAGTACACTGTAACTGACAGCAAACAAAATATAATAACATCAAAAGTGAAACGATACTAACTTCAAGAAGGCATTTAATTGCGTAAGATATTGCCGGACCCCAATCGAATTCGTCACCTCGAGTGATTAACTTAATAATTTCCAGAACTTCCGAAGAACGAAAAATCTACTTAAGTGATTCGCCATTGCTTATTAGGTTTTCCTAATTATAATAACATCTATAAGTTTTTAAGCAAACATATATATACATCATTAGTTTAATTTATAAAAAAAAAAACAAAAAAAACCTATGTTTATTTCACATTATTTTTATGAAAGTGAGCTGCAAGTCAAAAATTTAGATGAAAATTTGCAATAATTTAACAGTTGCATAGAACATTAGTTATGACCAAAGTAATTTGCATTAATGTGGGTGATTGTACATCGAAGTAAAGCTGTCGTTAAATCCACGATCATTGGGGTAAAAATTGCAGATACAAACTTTCTCCAGAACGATGGTTTTCTTAGAATATGCCACGGCCCGTGTGTTTATCCCAAGTATGTTAAAATACCATTTATTTTCTTTTGCACATATTCTACAACTTTCAAAAAGGCTAAATCAATTCGAACTTAGAATTTACATATGAATATCGAATATCTGCTTTAAGAAAAAAAGTGATGGATCCGAAAGTAGGTACATCAGCTTGCTGATGATGGAGCCATCATAAGCGAGAATCAAACTTCTCCGCAATAAGAACAGGTGTTTTTGAGAAGAATGGGTATCGTATTAGTAATAAAATACAGAGTTTCTGTTCATTAATTTTATGAAATTTAATTTAAATGAAAAGTCTATTTACACTATTCAGATGTAAAAAGTTAAAATATATAGGAAGCAACCGTGGATGACGACATCAGTCATCGTGAAGGGGAAGGTAGAGGAAGTGACAGGAAAAATACCCCCTTAGCTGCAAGCAAGGCTCGACACCGCACGGTTCACAGGGTTGGATAAAGTACAAAAAGTAAGTGGCAAATTGATAGCAACGTAGAAGATGCTTCGCATGATAGCAGGAGTATCGAATCTTGATTTAATAAGTAGTTCAAAAATCCGAGAAAGCCTTCACTCCAAATAACCCAAGGAAAGAATTCGATTATGGTATCGTATCGTTTTTCTTGTCATATAAATGCAGAAAGATAAGTGACATCTATTGCAGAAACGATAACAAATTACGTGATCTGGACCGGGGATAATAAAAATGCAGTAACTCCAGCATTTGATTCTGATTTGGAGAGGATAAACATAAATTTCGCAATTCAAATTCAAAATATAATGGACTTATTTCAAATGCGCTAAATGCATAGTATGCTATTATATTTATCCGGCACAATCGCATTTTAGCAAGTTTTCATACTTTAAAAAACGTTTTGTACCAATAAACAATTTTATTTTTATTTGGATTACCTTTTATTTGGCTGTATGGACTATTTTTTTAAATGCAATTAAAACAAGTTTAACAAGTTTAATTATTCCACCCTACGTTTCGTCGATATTTTGTCGACATCCTTTATTTAAAACGTTAAAAAACAACAAACATGATTAAATGAAAAAAGCAATATTCTTTTATAATTAATTGCTTACATGCTATCATTTCTCGCAAATTTTCAAGGGTGTATCTCTTTTTCGTTATTTTTCTTTGACAAAAAATCCTTACATTTTCGTAGTCCGGTACATGTCCGGTGACGTGCAATAAAGCCAAACGAAATAAGGCCAATTTAAAAAATTTGGCATTATTTCCATTACAATATTGAAATAAAACCAAATTCCTAGTTTTGCTTTATTTCTTTTCAAAAACCGAAATAAAGCCAATTTGGCATTATTTCGTTTTTAAAATTCCCGTTGTTCCCGTTGTTGAATTGACAACATCTTAAAAGTTCAGAATAATTTTCAATATATATGAAGATGAAAAGAGAAGAAAGTAATTAATTATAAGAAGTTTGTAAATTATACATAATTGCTCAAACAGTTTCGAATTCTTTAACTCAACATCCCTTAAAGTGATATAGTTGATACTTTCTTCCACTTCAGACCTAATCGTTACTTGTTTTAAATTCATCCAATTGAAGGAAATAATTTCTTCAAATTGGAATGCACATTTCTCAATGTGTTCATAATATTTCCCATAGAATTTGAAGCAGGCTTGTTTATTATATCCACTTCACTTTGACTTTGAAAGCCACGACGAGTTATATCGGACAGAATTGAGTTTACACTAAGTGGCAGAAAACGTTGATATAAGCCGTTCCTTATTTAAGATTTAAGATAATAATGTTAGCAATTGTAGGGGAAAGTGCATTTCCCATCGGCATACCAAACGCATAGTTGTTGTCCTTCAAACAAAACTCCAACAATTTTAGGATGTTCCAATTTCTTCCAGTCTTAATGTTTTCCACAGTGTAGCATACATACCAAAACTAATGAACAGCAAAATACTACACACAACAGTACAGTGAGAGAATGCAATTTTCGCCCATAAACCAAACTCCACACTAAGAAACATTTTCACGAACACAAAATCAACAATAAAAAAAGAGAACAACAATTATGTTGTGTACCAATTTAGCTCTAAAGGCAATGAGAACCAAACGTGCAATATGGTCTACTTACATAGGAACAACGAAGAGAACACCAGAGAGGACTTGGACAATATCAGCGCCAGCTGTTTACTTGGTTGCCATAAAACAATTTAATCTGTGATATTTTTTTAGAGTGATGTCTTATTTCTTGTTTATTTTAATTTAAATTTGTCTATTTAATTTATGTTTGTGCAGTCGGACATAATATTTAAATAAAGAAAAATAAATGAGAAGCGATAGCATGTACGAAAATATTTATAAGAAAATATTGTTTTGTCATCTAATCATGTTTGTTGTTTTTTAACGTTTTAAATAAAGATACCCCTAAGGATGTCGAAAAAATGTCGACTAAACGTAGGGTGGAGTAATGAATTAAACTTATTTTAATTGCATTTAAAATAAATAGACCATACATCCAAATAAAAGGTAATCGAAATATTTAAATAAATTGGTCGAAACAAAATTTTGTTTTTATTCATTAAAATTTCATGCATTTAAGGGCATTAAGACCAGATGTATTTTCAAACACATACAAAGGCTACAGTCTGCTTGTGGCGAACGGTACGACACCCTATCCATATCCCTCTAGATGAAAAGGCATAGAAAGCACGACGGATGACATTTTTTTTGGTTTTTTTTTAAAATAAAATCATAAAAACAGGTTTATTGAAAAAACGTCTTAAAAAAGTGGGCATGGCCAATAACGTTGATAATGTTGAAATTAATATTCCCTAAGTATAATGATAAACAAATTTCTATATTTAAAAAACGCCCCAAAAAGTGGCTGTACCTTAAAACTTTATATAGGCAGAATGTTGCCAGTTGTGTTGTCTAAATATTTTGTTCTATATTTTTCTTTGTATTCTAAGGAAATTTTTAAAGAATACAACCTTTTTATTTAAAAAAACGGCCCCAAAAAGTAGGCGTGGCAAAATACGTTGTGTGGCAAATTTGTTAAAAAGGTCAGAGACTACATATTTTGTCTTAGTGCTTTATTCTATTAACTTAAGTCTTAAAGCAGATTTTTCTTACTAGTGGGAGTGGCAGATTGCTTTTACAATCTACTATTTCGGGACCCTAGGGAGTATATGTTCCAAATTTCAGTTTCCTAGCTTTATTTTAAAGGCCTTAAAATTGGTGACGGACGAACGAACGAACGGGCTCTAAAAGTAAATATATATATTTATGATCAGGACCAAATCCGTAGACTGTTTAGGAATGTCCGTCCGTCCTTTTGAGGCATTTAAATTTATTCTAGGAAGCTGAAATTTGGAACAAATACTCCTTAAGGTCCCGAAATAGTAAAGTGTTCAAACTTTTTAAATACGCTCACTGCCACGCCCACAATTTAGAAAAAAATCGTATTAAAGCTATAGTTGAAGAGATGAAGGATTAGGAGTTTGTCACGACTATTTTTTGAGGGCGTTTTATTTTAAACTATGTGGTTTAAATAGAAAATTACTATAGAAAACGAAAAAACACAATATAACAAGATATATCAAAAAAAAATTTTTATCAATTTCATATCTTCTTTCCATTTAACGACGACATTATGATCAGGATTAAAGGGATCTTAACCTTCCCACTTCACTGCATTCCTACTGGTCCGCCTGTGGGGTTCGTCGGTTCGACCTCAAAAGATATCTGCAGGCCTCCCGATTTTGGATCACTTCATCATTGAGGCCAATCAAATGCTGACGTTTCTGCATTTGTGTGATCCAGCAGTTTTTAGGCCTGCCTCTCTTACTCGATCTTGCTCCAATTTTTTCGAGATGGGTTCTTTGACAATTCCATTTAATGAAATTAAAGGTGATGTGAAATAACACCAAACAAAATTAAGCATAATTTCCATTCCAAAAAGAACATCCTGCGGAAAGAATACTGAAATCCCTTTATTCCGCGTAGCGTGTCACTCAGGTGACGTACGCGCCTGCCTGACAAAAAGCTCATACCCCAAGCGGAGCAACGACGTTGCGTGAGCGGTACCTGCGACCTGCAGAAAGAGGGTTGAAGTCCCTTAATCCCGCGTTGCGGGTAATCAAATTACTTTTGCCAAAGCCGCCTTATTTTAAAATTTGGCATTATTTCGTTTGGCATTATTTCAAGTCACCGAAATAAAATGCTATCCAACGCTTTTTTCATTGGGGCATATAGGGATATGGATAGGGTATCATACTGTTCATCGCAAGCGGACGGAGTCTTTCCTTATGTTTCTCTTTAAATTTACCTATTCCATGTCGCCTTCCATTGGATGATGAAGAAACTAGTTTGGAAACTCATATTTTCCAGCATGAATAGCGGCAACAATATTTAAAAAAAAAGATTCGTACTACCACGAAAAAACTTGATATTTCTCGTGTTCAAATGGCAATTCGCAGTGCTATTGTTTGCCTTTCGTTAAATTTCCAAAATACAATTTTTGATGGCAATATAAGATAATCATTAGTAACTTAAACTTTCAATTCAATTATTATGTATATTAACCTAAAAAAAAGAGGAATCCGCGACATTATTATCAAAATATATATTTCATGTTGTTTTTTTTGAGCATCTTTTCCAGCTAAAAGTTGTCATACTATATTTATTTTCTTGTACAGAATTGTGTTTAGAAGTTATCTTCATTCATCTATTTATAGTGCAATAGAATGTCAAATCCATTTGCTTGAACAGAAGATCAATATTTCCTTTTAAAGCTTGGGATCATAAGAAAAAGTTTAGACGAAGTAGCTTGATGTTGGAATATTTGTTATATATAATGGCGCTTAGCTTGCAAATTTCGGAAGAAAGAGTCTTTTAATTTTAAACTATCAATCGTAATTGATATATCTTTAATGGAAACATTTTTAAGCATCGAAGGTTATTTTTTAGCTTAATAAATTCAGAAAGATGGTGTTTGGGCACATAATCAAGAACGGTTAGCAGTGACAACATCTCCAACCGTAAAACCTAACCGAATGTAGGTAGGAAGTTAACATTTGTTTTCTTCTTTTTTAACTCTTCTTTATACTCGTTGGTATACAATAGCATACTAAATATATCAACTTTCGAGGGCCTTAAAGGACTGTTCACATGAGAGCGAACTGCGAATAGGCGAATCGCGAACAAATCAATTTTAATGTATTTATGACTAGAAAGTTTCAAAAGCTTGATATTTAATTGATCTAACATTCTATCTAAAACAAACCGAGTCTAAATTGATTTAAATAGCAATATTTACAATTACAAAAATTTTCCCGCGATGTGAAAAATTCTTGCCGCGGACTGTCACTCTTTATTCACAATCCACATGATACAGACGCGATCCACAAATTCGCGAATGAAAAATTCGTTCGAATTGACACATTTTGCTGCTAACATTTACAAATCAGATTCGCGGGTACCTGTGACCCAAAAAGTTGTCATCTGAAAGAAATGTCAGAATTTACGAATATTCGCCTGTTCGCAGTTCGCGATTCGCTCTCATGTGAATGATCCTTAAATGTTAAGGCCTACAAAGTTGATACGGATGGACGGACGGACATTGCTAAATAGTCATAGGTTTTGGTCCTGATTATAAATATATACACACATATATGTAATTTTAAGGGTCTACGGCGAATATTAAAGGGTTTAAAAACTATGTGTATATACATATATATGTAAAAATGCTGCTTTCCTACAAATGTCGCGTTCATTATTGTTAAAGTACTGCATAATGATTGCAGGAGTTCGTTAACAATTGTGTTCATAAAAAAAATTGACAGTCAGCATGCTATGAATTCTGCATGTGTTTTTGTTTTGTTGCTAAAATATCTCCTGAGAAAGAACTTGGTAGTATGGGGAAAACACTTACCAAAGATTACACATTTTTTGCTTCTTTCCTGAATGTATGCTGTTCATGGGATCTATAGTAAGTCTTAATATTAAAAATACCTATTTAATATTCGAGCTGTCATTGACAATATTGTTTTCAAACCCGTCATTTTTGACTTTTGTAAATTATTTGCAATTGTGGACTCATATTTTTCAATGCATGAATCCCGCATTCATGCAGCTACGTCTGCGTTCATAAATGTATTCAATGACAATATATTGTATGGCATGGGCAACATTATTTACAATTAAGAACTCACGCACGATTAGGTATGTACATAACCTATCGGCTTTGTTAACTCGAAATATGATTTTAATTTTGAACCCTTATTTAACCTAAGAAGCAAAATAAAACACCAACTTTGTTCTTTCAATTGCCGACGGCACAACACTCATCATCCCCTCGTCAAAAGTTTAGGAAAAACTTGACTGCTTTACAATCAATATGACCTATCTCACTTTATTTCAGACATTATTTCCCAACATCGTCGATTAAAAATGAGAGAAGAAGAAAAACGTATCTTACATCATTATAACCCAGCCGGTTGTATCCGGTCGGTAATCTTTTTAATACAATTTACCTTGTTGTCAGTACAGAAATAGCATTTTATAAAATTCGATATATTTTGCATTACCGGTAATCTAAGTACTTTCTTCATATAAATCTATTTTAAAATACATCACATGTTAAGCTTTTGTTATCAGTCGCAAATCCTAAGACTGTTTCGGAATGTCCTTCCGTCCTTCCGTCCGTACGTAATTGTTAGGCCTTTTAAATTTAGCTAGGAAGCTGATATTCAGACCACATATTCCCACCATATGTGACCACAAATTGAATACGCCCACTGCCATGCCCCCTATTTGGAAAAAAACCGGTTTAAAGCTACAGTTAGAGAGAGAGAGTTTTTTAACCATCACAAGATATGTATTCACTGCCCTCCTTTATAAGTTTGTCATATAAAGTGTTTTTCCACGCCTACTGTTTGTGGGCGTTTTTTACTTAAATGCTGTTTCCTTTGAAAATTTCCATATAAACCGAAAAAAAATGTTTAAAAATATATTGAGCGAATATTTTTTCATATCGCGCAGACAAAGATTTCGGCATATAGGGATATGTAGCCTTCCCTTATGTTTTTAATTAAATGGAATAAGATAGTTTCTTAGATTTAAGATACGGTAAATGACAGCGTTCATAAAACATCACTAGCAGTTTTTATAATTCTATTTCTAAGATATCAGAAGCCGTTGAATAAAAATGTCGACTGGGCACTGAGTGCTGAGTAAGTAAGGACTGTGTAAGTAGATTTCAAATCGAATTTTAACATGGGAATTTAAAAATAAATTAAAATTTCTAGTACAAAGTTTTTTTAAATTAAAAAAAATGGTAAATATAATATTTAGAGACTATTCTTTTCAACATTGAACTTAAAGAACGTTTTTAGCCATGGTCACTTTTTCATGGCGTTTTTTCATAAAACATGTTTTTATTATTTCATTATAAAAAAACAAATAAAATGTCATCCAACTTGTTTTCTATGCCTTTTTTATCGGGAGAGATATGGATAGGTTTGCCCAAATTGAACTGTAACCTTTCCATATGTTTTAATATTTTTTTTCTGTCATACGTAGCTCGAATAGCTTTCGTGAATTTTTTATATTTATTTAACTATGCTTACCACTATCTCCTAAGATACATATATTAATTTATCACGTAATTCTTAAAAATAAATAAATAAATAAATGCATGTGTTGAATAAAAATCGCAAAATTGTTGATAGGTGTAAAAGCAAACTCTAGGAAATAAGACCCGAAATATATACGCAATATATAACAAGTGTTTTTGTATCGGGTCTTCTGCCTTTTTTGTATTTGGGGCTTCTTTCAAATTGAACTATTAGATACACCTTCTGGCAGAACATTTTTGTAAGCTAAAGTTATTGCCCAGTCTTAGATAAATAGCGCTAAGAGTTTAATTTATTTAAGTGCGTTGGACTGCTAATCGAGGGGTTGATGTTTTAAATCCCAATCAATTCCATGAGAAGCTTCTCAAAAATCAAATTACCGTTTGAAGCGCTATTAAACTGTAGGTCCTTCCATTCGTGTCAAAAATATATCTTCGCATACACAATGCAGAAGATAGACTTTAGGTCCCGTACGGGCAGTTTGCGCATAATATATATGTATTGGTAAAAGTATATTCATGTTAACACATTGTTTGTATCAAATCTGTGGAAACAATCCTTGTATACGATAGTACACTCCTTCTTCTTCTCTCCATTTAATGACGAGATTATGATCAGGATTATAGGGATTTTAAAAAATATATGCAGGCCTCCCGATTTTGGATCACTTCACCATTAAGGCTAATCAAATGCTGGTGTTTCTGCATTTGTGTGATCTAGGAGTTTTCAGGCCTGCCTCTCTTACGCGATTGTAAGGGAACGTTGTTTGCCATTGCCTTTTTGACATGACATGACCAACTGACTCGGTCGTGCTCTCATTTTTTCGAGATGGGTTCTTTGACGTGAAGGCTTACTCGGATTCTGGAACTTCTAATTCAATCAAGCTTTGTTACTTCTGCTGTCATGCAAGCATCTCCATCTCAGTTGCAGCTTAGGGGAAATTTTTCGGTCACAGAAGATGGCAGAGTTTTCCTCCCACTTCATTCACCCTACGCTTACACGATGATTGATGTCGTCATCAACGGTTGCTTCGCTGTTGATCATTGATCCCAGATAGTTGAACTCTTCACACTTGGGAATCACCACCCCATTCAAATAAATGTCTGGAATGGGTTGGCTTGGGTCAGAGAATGGACAATACAGATACTGTGTCTTTTTTTTGCTTATTCGTTACCCATTCCCCTCTAAATAATCTACCCAAACATCATCACTTATGATAGCTCCATCGTCAGCAAAGAATAACTGATGCACTTTAGGGTCTGTTTCCCTCAAGCAGATAATCTAGGACTGTAATAAAGAGCAAAGCACTTACGACACTTACCTGATGTACACCGACTTTTATTGTGAATTCATCGGTGACTCATGCGAGACATCTGACTTTTGTCTTCGCTCCTTCGTACATGTCCACAATCATCTGTACGTAGGTTTCAGGAACTCCTCGTTGTCTTAGCGCTACCCATATAAGATCTCTTGGTTGTCTATCGAATGATTTTTCAAAATCAAGCAGCATCATATGCAGATCCTACTTCGGATTGCATCTGTGGTTGTGCGCGATAAACCCGCCCTGGTTATCAGGCAGTAGTATTACTTGTCTCAGGCGGCCATCTAATACCCGCTCAACGATCTTCATGGTGTGTGACATCAACTTAATTGAACGGTAATTATCACAGTTTCGCGTATCGTCTTTCCTTTGTGCAAAGGAAGAAGTTATCTTTCACACCACTGATTTGGCATTGTATAACCTCTCATGAGTTTCGTGATAAGAAGAACAGACTGGGTATCTCATCTGGCCCAACCCCTTTTCTCTTTTTGGAGTTCTTTACTGCTTTTCCAACTTCTGCGACTGTTATGTCGGTCACTTGTTTATTGTTGGGGCTCCTGCTAAATATAGCCGGGGAAACTGTTCGATTAAAAGTTGCTCGCAATACTCTCGCCACCTGCGTACAATTTTTTCGTCGTCCACAACTAGTTGCCCTTGAGCATTGTTAATGAACTTCGGCGAACGAATTTCCTGAGCATTTCTTCTTCTCTGTGCGGCAATCTTGAAAATTGTTCTTCCCTTGTTCGTGTTTTGTCGAAGCTCGTTGGTTACCTGGTTCCTATCAGCAGGCGCAGAAGATACCTCCTCCAACTCCTGATACAGACTCTTCATACTCTTAGCTTGAATTTGGGCACACTTTTTCTTCGCGATACTTTTGCAACGTCTGTATTCCACTTCAAGGCGAGCTTTTTCAACTATATTATTTGAGGTGCACTTTGACCAAGCTCTGAAAGCCACTTTCCTTTCCTTTATTGCTGCTTGAATTTCCGTGCTGGTAGTAACCCTTCAAAGCAGTACTTTAGCTTTCTCTTGGCAGGCTCGTTGTAGGGAATCTCACATATCTTGTCTTCACTCTTCATCATCAACTTCTTTGGTATTATTACGGAGAACATTTTTCATGTTGATAATAAATAACTCGCATTTTTCTTTGTCCATGTTGTTCCAATTGATTTTTGCAGAAACCTCTGCTCGCACCCGATTTGAGGAGGATATGAACTGACAATATTCCACACCTCGCCTGGAATCACCAATTTGAGAGACATCAAACGGTCACTGGACTTCAAAATGGTCAATACGTTGCTAAGTAACTCTGCCGCAAGGATGACACCGATACCATTCTTACCCTGTTCTTTACCGTAGTAGAACATCTTGTATGCTTTTGTCTTAACGTCTAAGAAACGCACCCGATTCCGGGTGTTTCGCCATTTCATTTCTTGGACACAGAAGTCCAATCGACTTCTTACCATCATCTCTTCCAGCCCTTAGTCGGCTTTGACGACAAGCACTGGCGGGCGCTGCAGAGATATTCTTACCTACCGTCCCTGCACGGGGCATACGATAGTACACTCCATCGAATAAATATCTCACCATCACAAAGGATATTCAATGTTAACACACCCGCGATCACAACTGCACTTTCAGCTTTGAATGTGGATATCGCGCTTCTTCTTACAAACAGGTTAAAAAATGTAAGCCAGAAGATTTACCGGTGGGTTTCTTCTCTTCTTCTTTTTTTTCGAAGCAAAATATTTGGGACAAAAATTTAGCTGAAAAATGGCAATAGATGGGGTCTTGAACCCCGCCTTACACATTGGCTATATGTACGATATATGTTGGATATTGCAATAAATCTCGAAAAACTCAGAAAAATTCAGCGAAATTCGTACCACTCCCACAGCAGCACTCAATATCCTGTTTCTTTTAAAATCACTCGACATTATTAGCAAACAATTGGCTGCTATCTTAGGTATTTGCCTCAAAGCAACATCCCAGTGGACCGAGAAAAAATTTGGCCACTATGCTTTTCTAAATCTATCTAGGACCCTTCCTAAAAACATATACTACACCACACCTCAGCCTCAGTATGACAAACACTTTCTAGTCACCATGCCATCCAGATTATTCTGCGAGGAAAATGATTTCGCAGAATATCGATCGACTTCTACACCTAGATATATGCCTTCTTCTATGACGATCTTGAAGTTCTGGCCACTATTGACATTAAATATCTCTTTCGCTATATCCAGAGCTCCAACTGGTTTAGCGAGTAGACTAGTAAAATTTAAGATCCACGTGGTATCACAAAGGACCTTTTTTTGGTCTAACTCAGTCGGATTCACCGACTGCCACTTCAACCTAACATAACGTATACCTGTAACCCATGCAAAATCATGTTGAAATATAATGATTAAACCAATAAAAAGAAATGGTATTGTAACAAAAATATCCTTTAACTATATATAATGTAATAACCAAATATATGTTAACAAAGAAAAGTGTAATACATATTATAATTACACTATTTGTAAGCCTAATAAAATGGTAGATATAAGTATTCAACATATATTAATGAGCCGACTATCGAATTGTATTGAAATTAACAACCAATCAACCCAGTGTAGAAGAAATACTTTGGATCAATGCTTGGTAACGGTGATGCTATCAATCTGACAGGATTCTACATCATACAATACCATAATGTCTCCATAACCATAAACAAAGAAACTTACCTTTCTAAAGAAATTCCTGGACCAAAATCACAGCCTGATTCACATGCGGAAAAGTATGAAGAACTTTTAACATAGGAAATTATGACAGAGTTACATCTAAAAACACCAAATACATCGAGCAGACAAATAAAAGACAACCTACATTAAATAACCAACTTTAATTTCACTATCATCACAATAGAGAGTGTTTTTTTTTAGTAGTTGGTTTTTCGAATCGAGATAAAACTGACATTTTGTGGTCAAATCTGGCAACTCTAAATGCTTGAAAAAGTGGTTGAAAATTAGACCTTTAGACTTGTCTTTATTCAAACCAGCCACGGCGGCAACATGCCCGGAATCGTATTTGAACATTTATGGCATAAAATTATCCTTCCAATAAAGCCAAATTGATGGGCATTAAAACTATTTTCTTGTGTTTTATTTCAACTCGAAGTTCTATACCTCTAAAAAAACACCCTGTAGTAGTGATCGTAGTTACGGTTACAATAATGTTAAAGTAAGAGAGAGAAATCAATATTACAACAACATCAATACCTATGACTCGATCGATGGACAAAGAAGCACCCGAGATCCACACCGAAAATCCTGCAAGATTACCAAGGCAGCCGTTAACACTCAAGCCAGTTGGCTGAAGTCGGTTAAGGTTAAGTCAAATACCCATTTTTTAAAGGTCAAACGAGGAAGTTTGAAACTTAAAGCTTTGAAACATTTCGTCACGTACGGTATGAAATGTAAAAGTACCTTTGAGAACACGTCGCCGTTGTATTGGCATTAGTTAGCATTATTAGCAAATACAGACCCGCACCAACTGAACTTTGTTTTTATTCACTGCCCCACCTCTTGCGAAAGGCTGACAAACATTCAACAGTAAGAAATCTCATGAGAAACTTCAAGAAAAGTAAACTGACGTTGGGAATCGGCATTGAACTCTAGGTTTTAGGTCCTGTTTGGGCCATTTATGCCTAATTTTTATTATATAGACAAATAATAATTATATAGTAAAATCAATGAATATATATGTTGGTAACTATATAAATACTTTGTCATTTATTTATTTGCTGATAAAGAAGTAAACCGTTTTAAATATCAATGGAAGTCACGTTTTAATAGTTGGAAACAAACTTCTTCAACATTTTGTGGTTTACAAAAAGCAAGGGCTAAAAAGATTATGAAAATATCTTTAAAAATTTCATTTTCATGATAAAAAGCTATTGCAAACGGCGGAGCCGTATAATATTTTGCGTAGGTACGTTAAAATTCAGTCAAGTTTATCTTTGAGATGTGTATGCCAAAGACTTAACGATGAAAGGTATAGATTGCTAACTCAAACTAAGCATAAATTTCCAAAATATTTTCCGTCATTAGCAAGACCACCCTTATCCTTAAGTACACCCTCTCACAGGCACACAACGAATAGAAATATATACAAAGTCATTTGTATTATGTCACATTATGGTAACATAACAGTATCTTTGAGTAGGGCATCTGAAGTGACTGTGTTTAAAATCACGAAAAGATGAAATTACAACAATGATGGCATTAGCTTTATGAATATACAAGTACATAATATGAATGAGAGCGATAATGCGTGCGTGCAGAACATCACATGTTGTTTGACATAGTGTGTACCACAAAATCAGTCCTCAAGTGCACATAAGTGTTGTCTATGGATTAAAAATGAGAAAATTCCCATGAGGTGGGTAACAAAGGGAATGATAAAGTTGTTGAATACGCTCTTGCGCGAAGATATTGCGATACAAGAATCCGAGCAAATACAAAACCAGCCGAAAACGACGACCAGAACAGCGACGATGACAACAAACGGAGCTAAAATTATGGTGTGGTGGCTTTGCAAATATTAACGAATGTGTCGCTTAGAGACACCGACAGCGTCACTTAATATTTACCAACAGATACAAATTTTAAACAGATACAAATTTTAAAATTATTGAAGAGCGTGTGCGTTGCTGAAAATTGTATGCTCTCAATGTTCTTTTTGTCGATACGTCAGATGGTTTGTTATACCACAAGTTCGGTGACGCGACATAGGACACTAGAAGAATAAGCCTATATTGCCATCAAGGTTTATTGCACTTTGCAAGTTTGGCGCTTCTATTTCATAGGGACTTCTTTGGCGTTAACCAAAAGTCGCAATTGATACTACATTGGATGGAGTTTTGGTTTGTTTATGGTATTTATTTTTGTTATTTAGTTTAAAATTGTTTGTTAAGGCAAGATATCAAAGAGGCATGTAGGGAATTATATAATTGTATGCGTCTAACATCAAAATGCGCACAGTCAGTTATGATACGGACTTAAGTTATAATGTGCAATACTTTGGGAATTATTTTTGAAAATTTTTAAAGCTAAAAATTTGTACCGTATTTACTTAGGATTTAAGGCAAATCATACCTGAGCAGCTCGAAAAAAGTCCATCGCCTATCTTGCCCGTTACCCCTTCTCTATCCCTTTAAAACCGAAATGGATATTATATCTACCACCGAAATTCACGAAAATTTATATTTATAATTTTTTATAAATTAGTATAATGTTTAAAAAAAATGTTAACCCATATAAATATGCATGTACCTACAGTGGGAAGCAAAACTTTCTAGATGTTTTGTATTACTATGATTTATTCAAAAAATACTCAATGCGATTTCCTAAGGCTAAAACAAAAAAAATCCGCACAAAAATTTGCTATCACCCCATCTCAAGTTATATCAAATTATAGTGGATATTTCCGATTTTGAGATATAACTACTCTAAAGTTAATTGAGTTGTGTTTAAAGGGACGTGTTTTCGCTATATCGTGGGGTACGCGCTTTTTTTATATAAGTAAGAATAACTTTTCGCTCATTGCAATTATGAAGTGTCTTATATGCGAAGAAAAAATAGATCGTAGTGTTATAGGCAAAATAAGTTGCTCTGACTGCATCGGGTTTTTTCATTCCTCCTGTGTAAATGTACATGATGCAGACATTGAATACATGAACTCATATAATATTAAGTATTGGTGCGATAAATGTACTGCCTTGCGTCGAAAGTCGCTATAATAACAAACAAACAAAACGTTGCGCCCAGCGATCACCGCGCAAAACAACAACAAAACACAGAAAAGCTGAAAAGAACCGCACCTACGACTAAACAACAATAACCAAAAATTCTCCAACATCAGAATTCAGAGAAGAAACCACCAGCAGCAGCGGGAATTGATCGACACCCGAAAGCACCAAGCCAGAAAGCCACATCTTCTCCTTAACAATCAAGTAAAATTACTGAGTCTGCATCAGCGACTGTGTCTATGAGTCAACAACAACAGCATCAAAGCAACGGTCCGATAACAATGCAGCTTCTCTATGAGGAAATTCTCAGTTTAAAAAAAAACTCTGATTTTCTATGCACCATTCAGCAACTGAAAGAAGAGAACAAAACTCTCAGACTTAAAGTTAATAGTCTTGAGTGCAAACTTAACTGGAGAGAGCAGAAACTGGTGGAAAGCGTCATCGAAATTGTTGGTATACCTGAGGCCAATAACAACAATGCTGTGGATTGCGTGCATACCATTTTCAGTGACGCATTAAACATCTCCGTCACTCCTGATGAAATTCAGAAATGCTAAATTTACAAAAAGGAAACTTTCAAGTAGATCGGAACCAGAAAATAATATCATATGTGTCCACCTCTCATGGCTGAATGTTAAACAGAAGATTATGAAGAGCAAACAAAACGCGAAAAAGAAGCTGAACTCTTCATTATTTGCCGGTGATAATATGATAAATATATTTAGTAATGATTGTTTTACTAAGCATCCTCGTGCACTTTTTATGGCTGTTAAAAAACTTAAAGCAGTTAAAAAAATCAAATATCCATGCTTCAGGAATTGTAATATTCTGAGAAGAAAAGTTGAAAATAGTGATGTTTTCGTAATAAGATCCTTTGATGACTTAGACGCTATTTAATATCTTTTTTATGTAATGTCATTTAATATGAATGAAAGTTATGATCTTATAAACAATAACATTACCATTGCAACTACAGAATGTGTATTTTCTCTTAGTAATATAAAACCTTATTATGGGCATTAGGCAAAATTTCGATTTACTAGTGAGCAACCTAGATTCCTTTATATAAAATCAAATAACTTTGTTATGGGGGACTTTAATTTTGACTTGCTAATTAGGTCTCCTATAGTCGATATATATCTTGCACTTATGGCAGAACATGGGTTAACTTCTTTAGTTAACAAAAACACTAGACCACTGGTTCTTGCATTGACCATGTATTTGCACGTTTTCTAAGAATTGCGGTAAATTCTTGTTCTGGCATTCACTTTGAACTTCAAATATTCGATCATTGTATGGCCGGTTTACTTCTGAATGGATTAATAAGAAAGAATAAAAAAAGCGTAATCTGGCATGTGAGTTGAGAAAAACAAACTATCCACTGCTTAATAATTTGTTACGTTTTGAAAATTGGGAAGAGGTGTATGCTCATAAAAACATCCACGTAATACTGGCTTGAAGAGTAGCTATAACTGCATGACCAATAATATAAACAACAAAGTACGAAAATGTCGTGATAATAACTACCATAATCGGATAAGGGCTACACAGGGATATGTTAAACAAGAGTGGAAAGTGGTTAATGACATCATTAATCGAGATATAACTAAGCAAAATACTGCTATTATGTTAAAAAATGGTAACATTAATATTTCAGAACCTACAACTCAAGTAGGTAATGAATTTATTTAATGAATTCTTTGCATCAGTTGGGCAACAGTCTTTTCAAAGAGATACTCTAAATGTGTGTAATTGTAATTGTCCTCAACGCAGACTTCCAGACATTGGTTTTGTAAGAAATAGCTTCTTTTTTTAACCAATTTCTTGGTCTGAGATTTTAATGACTATTCATGCTTTAAATACTTCTCTAACTCCTGTAGTAGTGATTATATTTCAAATGCCATGCTAAAAAAAAATTTCATTTAATATTGTAGATATTTTGGAATATATCTTTAACTTGAGTGTTTTGTCTGGAAGTTTTCCGAATGATTTAAAATACGGGGAAGCAGAAATGACAAAAAGAAATATCGACCGATCACATTGCTGGCCTCGATTTCCAAGATCTTTGAAAAATCCACTAAAAAACAGAAGGAAAGGCTACAGTCCGCGTGGGGCGAACAGTATGATACCCTATCCATATCCCTATATGTCGCAAAGAAAAAAGCGTTAAGAAGATGATGGGTAGAATTTTATTTCATTCTATAAATTTTATAAAAACAAAACATATTTTCTGAAAAAAAAAACGCCCCCAAAAAGTGGGCTTGTCCAACAACTTGGTATACGCGATATATTGGAAAAATATTGGCTAAACATCTTGTTAAACAAATTTTCGAATAATACAGCATTTTAGTGAAAAACGCCCACAAAATGTAGGCGTGGCAAAAAACTTTATATGACAAACTTGTAAAGGTGGGCAGTACCTACATATCTTGTAAAGATTACAACACTCTATCTCTCTAACTTTAGCTTCAAAACTGTTTTTTTCTAAATTGTGGGCGTGGCAGTGGGCGTATCAACAAAAATTTTACACTCTACCATTTCGGGACCCTAGGAAGTATATGTTCCAAATTTCAGCTTTTTAGCTTTAATTTAAAGGCCTATAAATTGGTGACGGACAGACGGACGGACGGACATTGCTAAATAGTCTTAGGTTTTGGTCCTGATCATAAATATATATACTTTTAGGGGTCTATGACGAATATTAAGGGGTGTTACAAACTATGAGTCAAAATTAATATACCCTTAGGATAGGGTATAAAAAGTGTTTTGGACTATCTCAATAAGATACATTTTTTTAGTCCAATGCAGTACGTGTTTAGAGTTGGGGTATCTACTGAAAATGTCCTATGATATTACTGTTGCATTATTCAAAAGGGTTTGGACGAAAAAAGATCGTGTGCTAACCTTTTTGTTGATAAAACAAAGGCGTTTGATATGTTCGATCCCTTCATTCTTTTAAACAAGCTGTATGACGTGAGTTTTCGTGGCTCAATACATAGCTGATTTACGCCCTATCTGAAAGACAGAAACCAAATCGTGAAGATCGGAAAAAAGCTAAGTAATTCTACGGTTACTAATATTGGCATACCTCAAGGCTTAGTCCTTGGACCCGTCTTGTTTCTTATTTATATTAATTCAATATTTAGTCAGCCTTTTGCAGGTAAAGTCAGAACATTTGCTGACGATCTTGATATACCATACAATTGCGTCAATCCCTTAAATCTAGTGACTGATATAAGTAATGATGTGTAATTATTAAGAATCTGGTTTACAGAACATAAGCTAATATATAAAAATAAATGCAAAGGTAAAAATGACTAATTGAAATAATTTCTTTATGTATGATATCTTTAACTGCAACACGCCTCTGTGCAGCTAATATTTATTTTATTAACAGTGGTATTTATATATGTGTTCCAAAATATTAATATGTCGATATATTTTAATATGATGGCGACGATAGTTACGATGCGAGCGTCGAGTATAGCGGTGATTAGAAATATATACTTTCTTATGACAACCGCTTTACCCCTTTTAAAAGCCATAAATTAATTTGTGTATGGAAAACGACTTATCGAATGCAGAAATGATTTAAACCATTCTAACCATGACATCAGTTTTTAACTTTTGGATGGGTTTTTAGTTCAAAGAAAACCTTCTGCGTAAGATTATATATTTAGTCTACACTCGAGATATTCCGCATGAAGATGGAACAACTGTAGCAACGTTTGCGGATGATATAGTTTTGTTAATGATATGGTTGAAAAATCAACAGAAAACTTCAATAGAAGGGGTATATATAAATGCGTAGACCAGATTTGCCAAACATAGCCTTCTTTTATACCAGCAAGTTCTAAAAGAGGTTTCGACGTACAGTTTACAAGTTTTCAAAGATGGAATAAAATATTCAACTGATATCCAGTGACGTGCCGCACCAAAATTTATAGAGTAGGCATAGTGATTTGCCGGTGCCTCTCACTCTTAGATTGCTTGATCACTCGAGCCTAATTCTGTGCAGTTTATCAATACGTCAAAATGATCGCTGTCAGAAATAAGGAATCTCTGGCTATATTTTTAATTCTAATGGTTTACACGACCTTCAAAACATTTTGAAAAGATGTTTAATGACATACAACCAGCTTAACATCCTCAGTGTGTTATTTTCATCCCGATATTTATTATGATATGAAGTTAAACTAATAAAAATTCGGATACAACAAGGCAGCTTTAAAACCCCATAGATTACATAAAAATAACCCGAACAGCTTTGGATTGGCCTAAGTCAAAATAGGAGGCCTCACGAAATTTGTTTAAGTATAATAAGAGTATCTGTCGGATAGGGGGATCTGGAGAGATGCATTAAATATAAAAAGTGGAAAGGATATAATAGAACAAGAATTTGAAAAAATTAAAATCTCCTGAAAAATCCGTATACATAATATATAAACCAGCAGCACAAGTCCCTAAGCCACTAAGAGAATTCAATTTTAATCAATTTAAAAGAAACATATAACTGGCTAGCAGCATGAATATTGCTGAATTAATTTGCATTAATACAGGCCTTATGCAACCGACGCAAGCTAAACCAACACTAACACACCAAAGCCAGGTATATACGGAATATTTATGTGGGTCTAATAATGATCAATAGATTCATTTCTCGCTCTTTTAAATGTTAAAAGCAAGAGCTGAGTATTGAGATTCCACTATTCTATCTGAAAGAATATGTTGAGGACTCAAAAACCACTTCAGTTACACGTACCATCAAATTGGATGAATGTAAACCGAAGACGCGTCTTTTTCTTCCATATAAAAATGTTTACATAGGAGAAGTAGACAGACCGGATTGTGTCTACCTAGAGTTGACTCAATTTAATATATTTCCTTGAAACAGGTTTATAATTTGAATAATCTGAAAATAAGAGTTATTGTATGGGCTGTTTAGCGAAGAGAGGCAGAGCACAGAGGAAAGATGAGTGTAGGCAACAGCGTTGTCCAAAGAGAAAAATATATTGGGGGGCTTGCTGAGGGCCATTCGTTAAAAGTATCGGGAACTTTGCGTTGAAAGCTTTAATTGATCCTTTTTATACCCTATCCTAAGGGTACCTATATTAGTTTTACACATAGTTTGTAACACCCCTTAATATTCGTCGTAGACCCATAAAAGTATATGTATTTATGATCAGGACCAAATCCTAAGACTATTTAGCAATGTCCGTGCGTCCGTCCGTACGTAATTTTTAGGCCTTTAAAATTAAGCTAGGAATCTGGACCACATACTCCCTAGGGCTCCGAAATGGTTAAGTGTGAAATTTGCCACGCCCACAATTTAGAAAAGAACGTATTAAAGCTAAACTTAGCGAGATAGGGCGTTATAACCTTCAGAAGATATGTAGGCCCTGCCCTCCTTTATAAGTTTGTCATATAAAGTTTTTTGTCACGCCTACTTTTTGTGGGCGTTTTTCACCAAAATACTGTTTTCTATGAACATTTTCATAGAAACCGAAAAAAAGTATTTAACAAGATGTTTGCCAAAAAAAAATATTATTTTATTCTTAATTTCGTAGAATGATATAAAATGGTATCCATCATCTTCTGAATGCTTTTTTCTTTGGGGCTTATAGGGATATGGATACTGTTCACCCCAAGTGGACTGTTACCTTTTCTTATGTTTTTGTCTGAAATTGGAAAAAATTTAGTAAATAAAAACAATTTTTAATTGGTATCGCATTTCGTCTGGTGCTGATGAACAAATTCTCAATTTTCCGAACTCTAAAATTGTATTCCCACGATCCAGGTGTAAGAAAAATAGTATTTAAGCTCTTGTAATTTGTAAATAAAATCAGTCCAAGTCCTTGTTTATACAGATCTATTCAGGGTGTATACTTTGGATTAATAAAGCAGGACTGAAATTTTAGTGGAAATCACTAATCGCGACGTCGTTTATACCAACCAGCTGCCTATTGCAACCGTAAATCCTTCATTTAATAAGTCTATTTTATAAGAACCTTTAAGATGAATCGACGTGTATAACGACTGCCGGTTACAACAACCTCGATCTGAACCTGTTGGGTTTTCTTCTTGAATCAGATTTTTTGATTCGTCAGGCACTTGCATAATACGGAAAAACACTTTGTTAAGGAGACTGATAACTGTATAGTTGGCGCAGTTGAGAAGGTCTGTGAAACGGACAAACAAATTCATTCATCTGACATACATTCTTCCGAAAAATTTAAATGTGATGGTGTATGCTCTTGTAGGACTTCAGTTAAAGTTTTTCTATCCTCATTTTCTTTTAGTCGGGTGAACAGAATTCAATAAAAACAAAGTGCACGACTGCGTCATACGAAACTTTCTCGGTACGTGAGATGCGTTTTTGAATCGCAAAATGAATCGAAAATTAGTGGTGAGAAATTTATTGAAATCACTTTCTAGGTTTTTAAAAATTTGATTTTCTCAAAAACGGTGACTGCAATATTGACGTAATTTCGCACATTGCATAATTTAAACATAATTGTTCGAAATACAAAATATATCAAAATCGTTGGAGCCGTTTTTGAGAAAACGAATTTAATTCAAATTTCAGAAAATCGTTATATAAAAAAAAAAAATAAAAAAAAATAAAAAAAATTATTTAAAAAATCAATATATTCAGATTTGTTCGACTTTATAGTGTATAAAAATCAGTAAACATTTTTGAAATTCCCTTTGTTTTGAGATATGTCCGGTTTTAAAAATTACCGTGAATCGATTTTTCATCCAAAAACTGAGTATGCAAAATCCAAAATCGTTAGTACAAAAATGTCAGAAATCCTTGGAACCACTTTCGAGAAAAAACAAGATAAGTGATTTTCACAAAAAAAAAATTATACGGCAGGTACCGTTATTTCAAAAGATAAAGGAAAAAATAAAAAGATGCCCCTAGGTGTAACCCCAAGGACCTTATAAACTTTGAAGAAAATCCGTCGAACCGTTTAGCCATACGGTGCCCGGACAGTCAGACAGACAGACAAACTGACGGAAGGCATTGGCGGACCCACTTTTTTCATAGTCGTATTATCATCCCCCATACTCAGTTTGAGTTCGAAATTTCTGCACGATCGCAATTACTTTCTCTTTAGTATACTAATGTATACGAGAAAGTAAAAATTATTTAAAATAATTTTTTTTGAAATTCCCTTTATTACTGTTCGAGATAAAAATCCCCGTTTTATAAATTACCGTTAATCGATTTCTTTTCCAAAAACTGAGTATGCATAATTTTTGACCCCATCCCATAAATCCTCAGTGCAAAAAAAGACCGAAATCCTTGGAACCACTTTCAAGCAAAAATTAATAAGTGATTTTCACAAAACAATTTGTATGGCAGGTACCATTATTTCAAAAGATAAAGCGAAAAACAAAAAGATGCCCCTAGGTGTAACCCCAAAAACCTTATATACGAACTTTGAAGAAAAACCGTTGAACAGTTTCGCCATACGGCGCCCGGACAGACAGACAGACCGATGGGCTGCATTGACGGACTCACTTCTCTGTAGTCGTAATATCATCCCTCATACTCAGTTTGAGTTCGAAATTTCCGCACGATCGCAATAACTTTCTCTTTAGTATACTAACGTATACGAGAAAGTTAAAGACTTGTCTACGCAACATAGACAGCCTATGTAAAATCGTTATGTTTTAACAAGAAACTAACTAACTAACTAACTAATGTGTCGAATTAAGGCTTAATAGGAAGAATACAAAGAAAGATATTTGAGGGCCATTTTCAGTTGGCCCAGTGCCAAGGCCGAAACGCAAAACAGAGGACCAAATGGGCACTTTTTGGCAACGCTGGTAGGTAAGACGGAAATGCGTTTTGGCTCTTCAAAAAATTGTTCTCTTAGTTTTATTATAAGCTTTGGGGTTCTATTTTCTTCTATACTTTTTGGGTAGACAGTTTCTAAAATGTCTTTATGACGCACCGTCACTGCTGATATCCAACACTAAGTCAGAGTGATGGAAACGAGTTGGTGGCGAATAAGCACTTATGTAATAAGGCTAAAGGCATCGATACCATCCTTTTATTGATTGTAAGGCCGCATATCACATTTTTAACATCATATTTGAAAGAATTATGCAAAACTCTCAAACCAGCACAAGAGGTACGATATTACTACAGTCTATTCAATTACTTGCTTAAGCCGACGATATTAATATTATTGGTAGAACGCATCGAGCTGTCGCTGGTGCGCTTGCGAGTATATGAACAGGAGCGGCAAATATCAGTGATAAACGAAAGCAAAACAAAGTATATGCCGTTAACTAGAACGGACACCCAACATGGACGGATCGGCCAGAATTAAAAAATCCACATATATTTCTTTGAGGTAGTAAGGGACTTAAACTACCTCGGCTCTTCTTTGACTCATGCCGATGGCAGTTCATTTGCACTGAGAAGACCCTTATAACTCCAATCCCGCTCCATAGTTTCAAAGTAGGTACACCTTCTAAAGCGGATGGCGATATCTTTGGTCATTTTTATTGTTGTAAGATATTTGGTCTCGTAAGCGTTGACGAGTTATGGAGGGCTTTATAGCGACATCATCCTGAGGATGGCATCGCCGTAGGTGGTGCGCACAATTGAAGGGGGTCGAAGCCAACTTGAAGTGCGCAACGGGAGGCATTTAGCTAAAGACCGTGCTTACGGCCGCGAAAAGTAAGTAAGTAAAATTTTGATTTTAGCGCAGTAAGATGATAACCTAACTTGTAGTACTGGAAAAAATGTATAGTTAATAGCTTCTAATGCGGATATACAGCTTTAGACACTACATTCTTTATCTTAGGCACACAATTTTCGATTGCTTCCAAACCTTTTGCCACCTTCCTCTCTTTATGTATCAGGACAATATTTAAACCATTCTAACCATATTAAAAATTCCAAATTATTTACTTAATTCCTTATAAGTTTTATATAAATACAAAAAATGTAAAATATCATAGTTAATTGGAGAAAACGCAGAGCGCTATCAAATTTAAATTAGAGGTCTTTATTAGACCATTTCTGGTATCATCAAAATTTTTTGTTTCTCATAAAAATTTGTGTAAAAGTAAATATATCCAACGGAAAGCATATTAAGAAACCTCATTAAAGTACAAATTTAATGTTTTAATGGATTGTATTAAATATTATATTATTGTGAATGAAAATCCCTTGACTTTTTAATCAATCCGTTCAATAAATCACATTTCGTTATGAATAGGCCCTCATTTTCGAAGTGCGTATACATACTTTTGAATCCATCTTATTTACCTATTAATTTACATACATTTATACTATTCTACCATATGATGCAGATAGAGCTTACAAAGCATGGACGTGCCAGCTTTTGATTGATTGATCACCCACCGGATGACATCTTCCCATCCCGATTGTGTTGTGTTCTCCTTAAAAGCTTTCATTTTAATATGCTACTTCAGATGTAAGTGCATATTCAATGCAGTATAGGTACTTTTTCTTCGAGTTCGTAACAGTTAACAAACGATAATAGAACCAATTTTTTAACGGTTTGCTTTTCGATTTCTCAAAATGTAATAAAAGAGGGAACAAGAACAAAAATCCAGAGGTTGAAAGTAGGGAACCCAAGTGGATTCACTTATTTTTCACTTCATCTGGCAAGAAGAACAAATATATATCAATTGGTGCTAAGAACTATGTGTATAAGGACCAAACAAGGGGTAAAAGTGTTAAGAAAGAGGAAATAAATGTTGAAACGGTATACATTTTATAAGGGAAGATATTCAAATCACATTATGAACACACAAAGGGAGCACTTTAGGCGGCATGAATGCTACAGCAAAATAGGAAAAAGCCTTTTTGGCTCTTGCGATCTATTTTCCTTCCACATTAATTTGTATTCTCACTGGAGAGAAATAATGAGCTATTTAATATACATTATGTATATATATCAACACTGTTTTTAGACAATTGCTTTGCGATTAAGAAAAAACTATTACTTCAATTATTTTATGTATCACTGTTCAAATTGGTAAGAATATTTATAAATATTATTATTATTAAATTACTGCTTCTGCGGTTGATATTTTGCTTTAAAAAAATTATTTAACTAACGTTAAGACCTTTCATTCACAGATATTGTAAGAGAAATTGTATAGCGCCAAAAGATATTATAAAAGCTTTCTAAAGCAGGAAATCGGATATTTACGCCTGAGTCGACCAAAATAGGCTTGTTTAATGTATGGACCAATGTAGTCACTTGAGGTTTCAAATACGTGTTATATAGATTAAAAATGGTGTAGTCGAAAAAACAGCAGCCTTCAAAAATGTTTGGTACAAAAAGGAAATGAAGGTTTTGTCAAAAAAGTTTGTTAAGTTTATTATTTTATCTATTAAGATATTCGTTGTGAGGCTACTGGCCATTTTCTATAAAAGTGTTTTTTTGGGGTTTTTTGTACGACTCCATTCCTTTAACAATATGTTCAATTTATGGCCATGCTCATGGCAATGACCATTTTCCCGCTAGTTATTTAATTGTCTTGTCTTGAAATTTTGCACACAGGTAAGTTTTTTTATCATATATTATAAATTTATCGAGAATCTCGCGATGTCATCCGTGGGGCCTTGTCATTCGAATGACACGTCCAATGATATACTAGAAGACAGGCGATGACACTCGATAACAAATTTAATACAAATTCTACGTCATAGTGACGCGTCAGAATGTCATCCGGATGACAAGTTTGGATGACCGTCTGATCGCACTTTAAGTACTGTCATGAAAAGCTTCTGAAAAAATGTCCGTTAAGAATCGGCATTGAGCTGTAGGTCCTTACTTTTTTAACTGCCGTGATTGCTAGGAATTCCGTTTGGAACACACTCGAGCTTGATAGAGCTCAAGAATTGTCTTTCAAAGTTTAACAAGCGAGAATCGAGATTGTTTCCAACCTATTTATTCAAAATCCGTGCCTTCCAGGTCGCAAGAGATTTGGGTCCACAAGTTTGTTACCACAGAAATTAACAAACAGTGGTCCAAGCATCGTTTTATTATTAAAGGGCTAGTCGAGGTTAGCAGCCGGCTCAGAGAATAAGCCGGTGGACGATGATGTTTGCGAATACCGGAAAAGGGGACAGAAGATACCTGTATTTTCATCTATGAAATATTCTGATGGAAACCTTCTTCATATTCATCGCTAAAATTCTCAGTGAAAAAAACAGAGTCCTATAAGTGAATTTGAATCAACATATTCCAAGCCAAAGCTATATATATGAAAATAGAAACTATACTCTCCAACCTAAATTGGCAGTAAACGTCTTATGAGAAAGCTTTTTCAAAATCAGTCGAACGCCATATTTTTCCACCATACTAAATTGAAAGAAATAATGAAAATTAAAAATAAAACAGCAACTGCGAATCAAGTAGGTGATATCTTCCTATGGGTATACGAACAGTTTATAGTCTTTTTAACTAAAATAGGCCACAAATCGCCACCAAAAAAGAAAAATCGAATTGATTTGAAAGAAAAGTAGTAAATTGTGCATCAGTTCTATTCCAAATATCTTACGACGCTGACTAAAATTAGAAGGTCTTTTCTGCATACGGTTTTAAAAATTAAACCGGGTTTTAAATTTGCACATCGTCAGCGAAAGAGTGTTCTTTTGGAAAGAACTGACATCATTACATGATGATTAGTTTTTTTTTTATAAATGAAATAATTTAAATGAAAATTTCAATCTAAAAAAAGACATGGTAACCTGACATAATATGCTTTCAGGTTTTTGAAGATTTAAAATCCTTAGTACGGATTTATGTTGGACAGAGTATAGTAACCATAATCTCTTTATCTGTCACTATTATGGTTATCCAAAATAAATTCAACAAAGTTCCAAAATTCCAAGTTTCAAAGAAGTCGCTACGTTTTTTCGCCTGGTTTTTTGATAAATTCAAAGCGCGAACCATTTCGTTCTGCTCTCCTTGAGTTATCAAATATTATCATCATAGCCATAGTTAATCTCAAACTAAGCATATGGAAAATTGTTTGCGATAACAGTTTAAAATAAGATTCGTCAAACTTCGGCTTTAATTTTTGATAGTCAGTTCACCACAAATGTAACTAAAAGTGTTACGGTGGTTAACACACCTTCTCGATGCATTCGCACAAGTAAAATATTCATTAAAACAAACACAATTTAAATTTATAAAGGAACAATTAGTAATATATTCATTAGTCGCTAATTAGTAAAAATTAACTTGACCTTATCACAAGAAAAATGTTGTTTAATATCTAATACCTGATGTGTTTATTATTAATATTAATAACATAGACACGGCAATGTATGATGTCCTTTAAGCAAATTTTGCATATATTCCTGATCACAATTTCATAACGGACAACATTAATAATCGAAGTTATAAAGTAATGTTTTAAATAAATGAAAGTACACTATCAAACTTTCACATGTACTGACCTTTGACAGCTACCTCATTTGCCTTACCAATTAGACAAATAATATATCTTATTGTAATTATATTGTATTCCCACTTCACCAATTTATCCATGCCACTTCGATGTTAATCCCACGTGTGAATGGATTTATTTACAGTTGTCGTTATGTGAGTAGGTAAAGACTTTATTTTTAAGTCTGCCTTCGCCATGATTCGCAGCACTTTGATTGAGTGCTGAAGGCTAAGTTCGTTATGAGTATTAGTTTCAAGGCAAATAAATCTGACTCCCTAGCTGGGAACAAGCAGGCAATCACCGAAAAAAGAAAAAAAAAATTATTAGCTTCATCCCACCCCAAGCAATAATAATTTAATAGAACGCTTTTATTCCTCTACGGTGTTTGAATTAAATGGAAATTAATTACCCCCAGGGGATTGCGTGTTGATTTCTCCTCACACATTATTGTGTTGGATATCAGTTTCCATGCCACCTTTTTTTTCCGAAAAAGTTAGCTCTTTTAAAAATCCCGAAACTTTAGCCAACGATATAAATCATTGAGGTGTCAAACGTTCTAAAAAAATATTTTTTTACTGCAAAGTTAAAAGCTTTTGTGAATAGAGACATGAAAGTTTCATATCAACTTAATAAACAAATTTAAACTCCAATCAAATTTTAATTGTATACATTACGAGAAATATTGATGTGCATTTGTACATAATAAGGTATCGTATCCCATACTATTTAAATTAAACATTATATTGTGAGTAGTTAAACACTAATCCATTAATATAATGCTCCCGACGTTTCCGATGGCTATTTTCTAATGTCTTCAGATGACATTTTTTTACATTTTCTTATACATTAGTGTACTAAAGAGAAAGTTAATTCGATCGTGCAGGTATTTCGAACTCAATCTGAGTATGAAGGATGATATCACGACTATAAAGAAGTCTACAAAATTGGGTGCGCCAATAACTGTCCGGAAGCCGCTATTGTTTAGCACTTTTCGGTGTTTTTTGTATGTTCTTTCTGTATCGTTTTAAATAAGAATAGAAACTGCTAAACTTTTTTTTTTGTAAAAATCACTTATCAATAATTTTCTCAAAAATGGCTCTTACAATTTTCAACTTTATAATTTGAACAATTAGGTTAAAAGTGTTCAATATACATCCAATCGCTAAAACTGGTAAACCGAGAAATACAAATTTTCAAAACTTAAAAAGTGATTTTAATAAACGTATGACGGAGTCGTGCACTTTATATAATTTTTTTTTAATTATACATAGAAATTTCGTTAAAGTAACAATTAGCACCCCAAATTGTTGACCCAACTAATGCCACCAAATCATTCAACTGTGATATTCTTAATACCTCTTAATCCGAAACACATATTTCCGCTATTCCGTTTCTTTAGAAAAGTACAAGTTGAAAAGTATTTACGTCCGAGAAAAAAAAAATTTCAAATAGTCTAATGTCTTTGTTAAGGACATAAAGAACAATTGTTTTTGCGCTTTTTTCATGCTTCAGGAATATTATTATCTGTAAAAAAATTATTCCTATATCATGATAATGAATGAAATATTATGTTGCAAATAAATTTATATAAATTTATAAAAAACATAAGGAAAGGCTACAGTCTCATTGGGGCGAACAGTACGATACCCTATCCATACCCCGATATACCCCAAAAAAAGGGCGTGAAGAACATAATAACATTTTATTTAATTTCATCAAATTTATAAAAAAAAACATAGGGAAAGGATAAATTTTGCTTGGGTGAACAGTATGATACCCTAGAACGCCGCCTTGTTACGCTAGCAGCATGCCCGTCCCAAGCCCGTATAAAGGAGGAGGTGTTTGAGCACCGGTTTTTAATCTTTCCTCTGTAGAATAACTGTTAGTGTACTCTAAACTACTGGAGCAGTAGCTAAAACTCAAAAATCAGCTGAATGAATAACCTAAGGGATGTTAATACTCCAGGTGGTACTGGCAATTGCCAAAATCCGTCCGTAGTCTTTTCGACTGTGGCTGGGGCTCGGATTCTGGAGGGCCCCAACATTCATTGAACAAACAAACGTTGGGCAAACTGAGCATGAGTAAGGATGCTACCTGAAGTGGCTTGTCGACGCGGACTGCTCTGATGGTAGGTGTACGTCTTAAAGGCCACGCGTTGAACGCAAAGCAGAGTATTCATCCATCTTGTTTACTCGAATCAACATACAGCACTGCAACGCTTCTACCGCCCTTTTAAAAAGCAGGCTTGTGGCCTGTAGAACAAAATCACACATAAGAGAGTAGCGAGGTCTGCTCAGAATCTGAAGAGCGTCCTCACCCGCTGCTTTGGACTTTGGTGCCCTTTTTCTACACCCCCCCGCAGAAAACCGGTACTCTGGTGGAATTTCGAACTGCAGTGTCTTCGTAAAGAAACTAGAAAGCTCCTCAATCGGTCTTTGAAAACAAATTTAGTAAAGGACTGGAATCTTTTTCGATCGAAAAATTACTCCTTTAAAAAGTTTTGTGATGAGGTCGAATCTCTAAGTGCAACTAGTAGGCTTGTTAAAGTACACTGAGACAAAGGCGGAGACTTTCAGTCCTTTCCTTGAGACTCACTTCCCACGAAATCAGGTTACTAAGCCTTCTTCAGCCATTTAATCGTCGGTGGCTACATTTGAACCGACTAATACCACGCGATGTAGCTGGTATAATGCATCGGGAGTGGTGACTGATGATGCTATCAAATATGCTATGCATCTTTTGAGAGTTTCAAGTCACCTGGTCTTTCATAACAAAAATTGGTAAGTCTGAATTCATTCTAACCAAAAGCTTTAGACGCAGAAGTCTGTCTTCCTTCTTGCTGAAAAATTTGGAGGGACTTGTTGAGCTGCATGTGCGCAAAGTTGCTTGTTGATCACATCCTCTCCCTGAGATGCAACATGCCTATCAACACGGAAAATCCTGCGAGACTGCACTTCAAAACGGTTTTGGTAGGATTACAAGTGCTCTTGACCGGAAAGAGTACACATTGGGCATATTGAGGGTGCTTTTGATAATGCGACCTTTGACAGCATATGTAACTCTGCCAGACAGCATGGTGTAGATGAAACTTTGGTGTTGTGGATTAAAGCAATGCTAATGTACAGGATGCTGGTAACCGACGCACATTTTGGCAAGTGCGTCATAACAGGGGTAAAGAGGGACTACCCTCAAGGTGCTGTTCTGTCTCCCCTCTTATGGTGAAGACTCTTTGCTTACGGCTCTCAATATTTCTGGAACTACACTCAAGCTTATGCGGATGATGTCGCCGTTCTTTCTGTCGGTTCAAATCTAGGGGCAGTCTGCTCTTAGGTGCAGAGATTCCTAGATTTGATCGATGTTTGGTGCAATAGTAATGGGCTTTCAGTGCATCCTCTCAAAACCACGGTTGTTCTCTTTACGAGAATGGGAATCGTCACTGGTCTGTCCCAAAAGGTTCTTTTGGGTTTATACAACCATGATTAGACTTATACGCATGAGTTGTTTGGTGGAACAGGCTTTCACAGACTCATACGCATGAGCTGTTTGGTGGAACAGTTGTTTGGTGGAACAGGCTTTCGCGGAAACGTGTTACTGCTTCTTTTGCCAAACTCCAAAGAACTGCATGTCTCACCTGCACCGGGGCCTCGCCTAGCACGCCGGGCTCTGCTATAAGTTTACCGATAAAGCTAAAGTTAATCTTCCCCACTCTCCTCGATTATATATCATAGGTTGTACGCTCAAAAACATCTTTCGCTTAAAGAGAGGTGGCTTTGGTACCCCATGCGCACTGAAATTTTGATAAACTTGCTCGATAATTCTTATGGATACCCCGTACCAGTGACACCAGAAATCCTTCTGCGAAAAAACTACTACGTCAACTTTCCGCAGGTAACGTATGGCTACGGCCAGACTGTGAACCGTCGATTAAATGCCATCGTATTTTCACGGATGGCTCCAAAACCGGACAAGGGTCTGCTGCTGAAGTCTTTCTGGAACGCGAAAACATAAGACTTTACTTCCCCTTGGGTAAACATGAGTCTGTTTTCCAAGCGGAGGTTTTTGCCGTCCTTTTGTTAAACACTTTCTTTCGGTTTCTATGAGAATTGTCGAAGAAAACAGCATTTTAGTGAAGAACGCCCTCAAAAATTAGGCGTGGCAAACAACTTTATATGACAAACTTATAAAGGAGGACAATGCCTGCATATATTGTGAAGGCAGCTCTTTTACTACAGCTTTAAAACGGTTTTTTTCTAAAATGTGGGCGTGGCAGTGGGTGTATTTAAATATTTTTAACACTTAACAATTTCGGAACCCTATATGTTCCAAATTTTAGCTTCCTAGGATATATTTACATGCCTCAAAAGTTGATACGGACGGACATTACTAAATAGTCTTAGGTTTTGGTCCTGATCATAAAATATATATACTTTTAAAAATCTACGACGAATATTATTATATATTAGGATGGGATATAAAAAAAATATTTTAAAAAACCCCGACAAAAAGTGGTAGTAAATATTTTAGAAAAAAGATTGGCTAAAAATTGTGTTATCCGTTTTTTTCCATTTTATCTGAAAATGTTAGAAGAAAACTATATTTTGGGAATAAAAATCCACATGAAATACCCGTGGCAAAAACATTGTATGGAAAACTTGTGAATGCGTTCAGTGTTTATATATTTAATTTAAGGTTTGACCCTTTATCTCTTCAACTATAACTTTAAAACGGTTTTTGTTACAATATTGGGAGATCCGACCACATGATATCTTAGGGAAAAGACAATATAATGCGTACAGTAAAATTGGATATATTGCTAATAAACTAAGAAAAAACATACACGTGTGTTGGAAGTTTTTGGCCAGGGGTGGCTTAACGCGGCTAATTTCGGTGCGCTTTTTTGTGATTTTCACAGATTTACAGAATAAACAAATAACTATTCGATAGGTGGCATTGAATACAATTCAAAAATATAAGGTTGTCGAACCGCAACTTAAAACAAATTTGAGACCCCTTACAAGAGAAAATGAAATAAATGATTTTTCAAAGTTCGTCTAATAAATTTGATTAAATAAATTTATTTACACATTTAATACAATACACATTTAATATAATACAAAGATATAGGCGAAACCCAAGGGTCGCGAGTTGGAACGTTGGAAGTATGGCTGGTCGCAGCTACGAGCTAGAAGAGATGATGCTAAGAAGGCGACATGCAATGCGTCGTGATTTTGGTGTATGGTGTGATGAGGCTCATTTTGGGTTGAATGGCTAGATAAAGAGCTATGATAACCGACTATTTTGTTTCCGAATTGTATGGCATGAATGTGGATGAGATGTGGTTCCAACAAGACGTCGCTACATGCCACAGATCGCACGTCACAATCGATTTATTGAAGGAAACATTCGATGGACCTGTCAATTGGCCACCAAGATCGTGTGATTTGACACCAACAAACCAGAAACGTAATGGGACTTGGAAGCCAACCTTCGTGGCGTTATTGCCGACATACAGCCCCAAATGCTTGAAAAAGTGGTTGAAAATTGGACTTCAATACTTGTCTTTATTCGATCCAGCCGCGGCGGCCTCATGCCCGAAGACGTGACTGTACCGTTACCGGGAATTTTTCTTGACGTGTTTAGTGAAATCATGGAAAGGGTGCTGGGTCAGATTAATACTGGATAAGATAAGCGCTTTGGCCGCAAGCTGCGGTCTTGGCATTAACCCAGCAAAACGGAACTGATGCTCTTCACCACCAAAACCCGACTTCCCCCTTTAAGCAACCATACTCTCTCAATATCTCCCAGTGCTAAATACTTGGGTGTGACTCAAACCTAAAATGGTTCTTTGGATATACACAGCTGTGGTACTCCCAATTCTCACTTACGTGTTACTGGTATGGTGGCCACCCTTAATTTAGGCTTATAACATCACCAAGCTGAGCAGAGTCCAGAGAACGGGTAAAATCGGGACCACGAGAGCCTTACGGTCATGCGCGACTGAGGCACTCAATGTGATCCTGTGCACCCTACCTCTGGATCTGCATATTAAATCAATTGTATTCTGTAGCGCAGTAAGACACCGAGGAGCCGGCTATTGGTCCGCAAGACCCTACAGGTATTGCATTATCATTGATTCTCTACCCAGGGGCGCAGGATCAATATCTACCGACAGCATCACACCCAAATTTAACTTCCAGAAAACTTTCTCTGCAATATTCCCGTCCCAATATTCCAATGGGAAGTAGACACTGTTATCAAAGAGTTCCCTCTAATCATCTTCACTGACGGTTCCAAAATAAAACAAAAGCAGATATCGATCAATGGTGAAATGCACAGCAGCTTCAGCACTCATCGATTGATAATTTCTCATTTTTCTTTGCTGCTGCTTTCGGTTGGCATTACAAATCGAAACAGCAACAATGGGTAAACATTTGCAAGTCGATAGCAGTCGCAGTTTGTTGCTTTCTGTTTTAGCTTTGACTGCAACCTGGAAGAGTACAAATTATACAACTTTTGCTACTTCGACTGTAGCAATTAAAACGCTGCCTAAAACAACACAGCTATATTGGCCACAGCCAGGCTGCGACTTAGGACCTTATCTCTAACAAGATAACTTCCAAACTCGCCAGGCCAGGGCGAGCCGCCGGTTAGAATGACCCTGGGTTCCTGAGCATGGGAACATAGATGGGAACCCCCTCTTAGGTTTTGCGAAGAATAATCTCCTCAAACTTCGCGGCGAGGCCAGAGTCTAGGGTTAGGAAGCTGACGAATTGCGTCATTTCTGGGAGGATTTCGTCCAAATACAACAAACATAGGATCCTTAACCTCATTCATGGAGCACGTGCGGGCGTCACTAGGGCAACTGGGCAATAGGCACCCACGCTGCCAAGCTCGGCATACCATACAACACACACCGCCATAGTTGCGATGACGTCAATGAAAGTGGAACTGTCTCCACCTCCTATGCGGATGACCGACTCTGTCTATGAAACCATTCTTCGAACATATCATCACAATCCTTAATTCCACAGAGTGGATCTGAGTACACCTAGACAACTTCAACCCGGTATTCAAAAGACCGTATGAGTGGTGGAATAGCGAAATTGCGCTAATTTCGTTACTCTGGCGTTTGCCTACCCAAAATATATATATTAATATTTAACCAAATACCAAATAAATTACTATTTTGGTTAAATTTATTTGATTTGGTCATTTGAATTTTATTAATTAAAAGATCACTCAAATAGTAAAAGGTTGCCATATTTCGGAATTAAGAAAATTGAAACGCCTTCAAGGCGTTGAGGATCTGTATGGTCCCATGAACGTCGAGTCAGTAAGCAAATTAAATGTTGTTCGCCACTCTTGTTAGTGCTTATTCACGTAATGTTATACCCTATCCGAAAAAGAAAAAAAATATAATGAGGATGAAGGATTATATAGAAGAAATTGCAGGTAGGTAGTGTTTCTATAGAAAAGAAGGTGTGAAGCCTAGAAAAAAATTAAGATGAAAAGAATAACATAACAATTGAATTTGGTATGAACTGACCAAATTCTAATAAGTGGCGTGTGGCTGTGTGAAAGGAGTATTGCTGTTTATTTGAAAATAAACCATAAACTTTGTGCGAACCGAAAAGCTATAGGTTCTCGGTGGGTCTTCAAGTCGAAGTTCAAGCCAGATGGTACAATTGAGAGACGAAAAGCTAAAGGTTACAGTCAGAAGCTTTGCATGTTAAAACAAATTCGCTTGTTTACTTCTGCTTTTTTATGCGTCAGCTGCTTTTTAAGTGGAAAGCTTAGCATGGAGATCTATATAAATCAGGCAGAACATGACACGCTTTCAATTGATTCAATCGATTACGAGACAACTATTATCAGAATATAAGTGGATGACATCATTAATAGTTTCAAACCTTAAATCAAGAATAGAGCTGATAAAGCAGAAACTGCCTAAATGTTTTCATTAAAGGGACCTTGGATCTTGCATTGGACACTTGCCTAAAATACAGAAACAATTCAAAATCAATTCAAAGTTAGAGCCGTTTTTGAGAAAATTTGTGATAAAATTTTACAAAAAATGATTGTATGGCGAGAACTATTATTTAAAAAGATAAACCAAACGGAAACAACGTCGGGAGTTGTTACCTTAAAAGCTTTATATACGAACTTTGAACCAAATCCGTCGAACCGTTTCGTCACACGGCTCCCGAACAGACATAGAGACCGACGGACGGTATTGGCGGACCCAATCTTTTTTACTTCCCTGTAGTCCTTATATTATCGATCATTCGCAGTTTGGGTTCGAAATTTCCGTAGCATTTGGATAACTTTTTACAGCTCTAAAGCTATGGTGCACGTAAAATATAAATGTGGCGTATACGGCCCATACAGCCTAGCTTCTTTAACCATTATTTGTGCAAGCATATATTTTTTGACACGAATGGTCGGCACCTAAAATTTAATGTCAATTCTAAGCCGCAATTTTATTTTAAAAATTTACTTTAAATTTTAAAAGGAAAGGCTACAGTCCGCTTGGGGAGAACAGTATGATATTCTATTCATATCCCTATATGCCTCAAATAAAAAGGCGTTAAGAACATAGTTGATGACATTTTATTTCATTACATACGAAATTTATTAGAAAATCTTCAATGTTTGAAAAAAAAACTTCCTTAAAACTGGGCGTGGCCAAAACTTTGTGTTGGCTAAATATCTTGTTATACATTTTTTTTGTTGCTATGAAAATTTTCGAGGAAGACCGCATTTTAGTAAAAACGCCCATACAAAGTAATCGTGGCAGGAAACTATATATGACAAACTTATGAAAGAGGGCATTACATACATATCTTGTTAAGGTTGTAAAACTCTATCTCTTTAACTTTAAAACGGGTTTTTCTAAATAGTAGGCGTGGCAGTGGGCGTTTTAAATGAAAAATTACTTTTCACCTTTCCGACAACCAAGGTAATATATGGTTCAAAAAACTGCTCTCTAGCTTAAATTTAAAGCCATACAAATTTCGTTCGGGTGGGCTTACGGATTAGTATAAAAATACCCTAAAAGAAAAAGTCACGGGGAAGTGAATATGTCCATCATAGAATTTTTGGTGCCTTTTGTTACCGCTCCACGTTAAAGAACAATAACATTGATATTCTATGATAACAAAAGAATATATTTTTTCTTAAAAAATCATAAGGCCCTTTCTATAAATAAGATATTTCAGGTGGAGCAAAATTATTTGTAAGATCTTGTTGCCTCAACAAGTTCACTTTCTACAATTCAAATAAGTTGAACCGACATTCAAAGAAAATACTTGATTAGTAACTTAAATTAAAGCATTAAATAGGTTAATGATTGAAGCATCATTTCAAATCTTCTCAAAGTTTAGGATTTACCATGCAAATATTTTTATTATTACCCTCTATTTTAAGCACAGGCATTAGACTCCTTAAACTTTATTATCTCCCTTGTTTCCTTCTTTAATGTAGAGAGCCACAAGTGGATGCTATTAAAAAGATTCAAACGATAAAACACCCATTTTACTCCTCAACGTAATGGATTACCATTGGATCTCGGGTAGCGGCTACAAAAAATATATATCAATAATTAGCGCTATGAACAAATGCTAAAATTGTGGTTAACACTAGTGTCCTTCCGCGCGGCAAGCGCAATTATTTGCAGCTTTACATCTTGTTGGAACATAAATTATTGAGATACTTGTACACCCAAAGAGTAAGTTAGGATATAGAGCTAACATGACGATGGAAAACTGTTGACTGCGTCACACATCAAGTTACGCAGTAAAGCAAACTGACATAGTGCCAAATTAAATATTAGCAACATAACAGGAAAGAAAACAAGATAATGTCTTTTATGTAAAGCGAATGCAGCTTTTCAGCGGATATCGTGTTTACAAGTTAATGGAATGCAGACTCAAGTTAATTTCTGTTTCATATATGGCCCCACATCACTTCCCCTTTCATTGCGTTAACTTACTTACACTGCCCTCAGTTGAGTAAATTTATCGTTGGGCTAAAACATATAATGCCTCCTTCATTTAAATGTGTGTGAAGCAGGTCGTCTAATAGCAGAGACTAAAATGTAATGAGTGAAATGCCTTGCATGCACATATTTTTATGACATATGTATAAACATACATGCATTTGAAGTGAAAATTTGCTTTTTCTTTACTCATAGTTAAATATGTATGGACATTTGACGTTCTATCTTAATATTAAAAACGTTAGTGTGACCATCACTACTGATACACTGAAGCTATTCACCTTATATTCACATCATACTCTGTTCGTCGGGCACTCCCACCATTTTGCGAAGATCCTACCCCACTTCGGGTACTATAAACCTGAACAAATTTGCATACTTCGATTTTTGAAATAATTTTTTTTTTAATATATTTTTCATATAAGGATTTTCTTAAATTTTAATTAAATTCGTTTTCTTAAAAACGGCTCTAATGATTTTGATAAGTTTAGTATACAGTAAACATAATATATGTATAGTAAACATAATTGTTCCCAATACCAATGTGCGAAATTACATCAAAATCGTAGGTGCCGTTTTCGCGAAAATCTAATTTTTCATAACCCAAAAGTGATTTAAATTAATTTGTCACCAATTATTTTCGATTTATTTTGGGATTCAAAACCGCATCTCATGTACCAAGAAAGTTTCGTATGACGCAATCGTGCACTTTATTTTTGTTTGCGCTAGTACTTTGTAGCACGGCCTTTAGCTGTTATGACCGCTTGGACCCTTCGTGCATAGACTCATAAAGTTTTTGAAATTCCTTTGTCGTTATGCCTTTAGTCCACCCTTCCTTTAATACAGTTTTCAAATCTCCAATTGTTTTAGGTGCATTTTTTCATATTTTTCTATTTTTATCAGCTTTGTATTGGGTTATCTGTTAAAAGAAAACAATATTAAGAAGTTGTTTTGAGTTGAAATTTTAGATCAGCATTTTTTTTACTTTCAAAATGAGCGCGATGGCAGGGAGCGGAATCATCTTGAAATTTGGGATGTATCAGCATAACTAACTCTTCTATCGTAGAGACAACACCATCAGCAATAATTTCTTTATATTTCGCTGCTTTGACGGAACCCTCCAAAAGAAAAATACGGCCAAGACCTCAATTTGTTATGCATTCCCAGACCACAAGATACGGAGAATGCTTAACGGTCATTAGTCTGAATAACGCTCATTAGTTCTCCTCCGGAGACTCTTTTCCAATCTTCTGCGGCCCATTGCCTGTGCTGTTTGGCCCACATTAATCTTTTTTTCTTCATTCTTCATTCATCGACGAGCGTTTTTTTTTGGCACGGGGTGTAGATATGTATGTATGTACCCTGTAGCATATAGTACATAGGTAACTTTCAAAACAAAGCCGAGGACATTTAACAAAAATATAACTCCCTTTGAAGTTATGTATATTATTTAATGTACATAACTTACCAATAAGGATTTATTTCAAGTGTAGCAAAACTGAAGCTAAATTTGTATTCAATGTCCTTTATCGAGAAAGAGTTGTATTGTTGTCTTTCAGCAGCTATTTAAGCAACAGAGATCGCTTTTATTCAATGGTAGTATATTAAAATTGCCGCTAGAATTATAGAATTTAAGGAAGGGAAATGAAACAATATTCGTGCTCAACAGGAAAAGCAAGGATACAATTTGAATATCCAATCCAATTTGCAATTTTAAATTGAATTACGTCCAAGGAAACTAAATAACTGTGTAATTGGATGCATTTTTCAGCCAAAATCAAATACATACGTAACGCGCTGCACATTGTTATGAATCGAAATTTATTGATCTGTACAATAAACATACATATTACGCTACATTTAAAAAAAAAACACCTTATTTCGCTCTTAAATTAATTATAAATGCAATTTCGAACAATTTGAGAAAATTTAGCGGAAATCAATAGCTTTGCGATACTATAACACCAGAAATATTATGCAATTGACAAATAGGACAAATCAAGTGCGAACATACCGAGGAAGAAAAGCCTTTCGGTTTAAGCAATGCAAGTACCATCCATGGATAACGGCAAAGTATTGGGGTTTTGCTTAAGTGACAGTAGACAGCATTGTGTTTTGGAAGCTTCAAATTCCACTCTATTGGTTTAACCCACTTAATAATTCTGTGCAGGTCAGAATTTAATGAGCTTAACATACATTGCCGTTCCAGTTCCATGTCCTAAGATGAGGGACGTGGAATCAGCGAAGGAATGGATTGGATTAAAAGCGACAAACCGGAGATCATTGATGAAAATGAGAGTCGGAGACAAAACGGAGCCTTGGGGGACACCAGCATGGTGAGTTGCGGACTTGAAATACTCCAAAACAACTTGTATTGAACGGTCCGAAAGGTAATTTCTAATCCATAGAGGGTATCAGTGATCCCAAAAGCACGCATTTTCGACAAGAGCACTTGATTCCAAACTCTGTCAAATGCCTTTTCGGTTAGATATGTCATCAAATCACAAGTATTTATATCCGTTGCTGCAAAAAACCGTACTGCCAGTCATTAAGAAGTTTTTGGGATTCAAGATATTTCATAAGCTGACGTGTGTGCAATGCATTAACTTTAACACTACAGTTGGGTTGGCCTTAAATGGCCGAAAACTTATCTCTTTAGCCCTGATAGCTTCTTTACAGCTCAAGTCACACCATGTGTTTTCCTTAGATTTGAAACTCTTTATCCTGTTTGGGATAAAGCATTTCATACCTAGGTGAATTATATTTGTAATCATATCGGCAGCGGAATCTACGTCCTTGTCGAGGAAGCACAGCGACCAGTTAAAACTGCTAAAGGAACCGTTTAAAGCTTCCCAATCGGCTTTCTCGTACTGCCATACGGTTCTTTTAGGAGCTTGTTCTTTACCTGTATGGTTGCAGTACGAGAAATTCGCCGATATGATACAATGGTCTGACGAACCTATAGGCGATAATACATTTAAAATGTATTTATCAGAGTGGGAGGTAAGAAACAAGTCCAGAGTGTTGACGTTTTGGCGTTTTGGCGTCTAAAGTGGGTCAAATTATTAACCTGAGTGAAGATCTCGACATACCTTCCTTCAGGTGTTGTCTGTCCAGAATGTCGAAGCCAACTTGAATTGTGTGTATTTAAATAGCCCGCAATGAAGATTTCAGTACGAGGATAATGGGTCACAATTCTGGTGATGGAATCAGACAGGGCATCAAACTCATTATAAGTTGAATGCCTGTCCTGGTTAGGGCTTCAGAAAATAAAATATTAGTGAATTAGCCAAATAAAATTAAATTCCAAATCGGAACATTGGCCATATTGAGGTAAAAGTTGGTAGGCTATATCACTACATATATAAACGGCGATACCGTGATGTGAGAAGAATAATGGCATTAAGTTATACCCTGGCAGACTTAACCCCGTTGCATACGAGTCTTTGCTAACCTGTCTTTCACTCAGTGCCAAGACAGCTGGTTTATTGAGATCGCGTGGGTGTACAATAAAAAAAGTTCGCCATCAACCCACGAATATTGCTAACGTCTACTCTAAAATTCCTACACTTAACAGAAAACAAACACAAAAACTTAACCCCGGCGCTGACTAAGGTGGGCCGTACCGTGTAGATCCTAACGTCATCTTTCAGAACAAATCATTGCAGGTATTATGCCTGTATAATGAATTGGTTTGGTCTGCCAACAAAATCTACACAAAATATATATAAAAATTTCACGAATTGTATTTTTATTTTTATACGGGCCCCCGACCCGTGAAGAGCGTACAGCTTTCCATCCTATGCGATTCGAATCACGTATCTTGCAGTTATCCAGAATTAGCGCACTGGCATCCGCTAAGGCTTGGTCTTTAAGACGGATGTTCGGAATTCCTTGTCGTCTCGAACACGGAGACTGGGATTTGAATTCCTATTGGCTGTAGCTCTACTGCCCACGGGCGAGCTTATCTATTACCCATGTGGGCGAGCTAATGTAGTCTACTTGTGTTGGCTTCTTTTTTGACTATATGCATATTTTTTTACAGCTCATATGTGTTTATCTTCTCCTTCATTCAATCTCCTCGCACATAAGGCAAAATATCCTTTAAAGTATTTTTCTTTCGAAAGGGCCCAATATTAACTGTCTTATTCTCGACAGTCACAAAATGCAACTCGATATATCTGTTCTTCAATAGCCGTGAAAGCTTCTACCGCTGCACGCTGGGTTGATCTGTTGATGATGGTCTCTTCCGTGTTGACCTCTGACCTGCACATGTTTTCCAAGATATAGCGACACAGCTGGAACAGTTTCCATGGGAACCAGAACTAGGCTATCGCCATGAAGTGCTCCTAATGATGAATATTTGAAGCAAATTGAAACAACGTTGAGTTATCAAAGAATTTATAAAGTTATCAAATGTTTCCCAGATTGAGTTTATGTTTTTACATACTTGACACATTTTTTTGTTTTTAATGTTTACTTACGGCTCCCGATCCGTGAAGAGTCCCTGCCTGAGACACGGCAGCCTTCCATCCTCTGCGATTCCGGGCACGCCGCTTCCAGTTATCCAGACCAAGCACTCTGGCGTCCTTGGTGTCTCGAAACTGGGGCTGGGATTGGAAGAATATCTTAGCTGGAGAATTATTGTCCATCCGCTTGATGTGGCCGAGCCAATGTAGTCGCCGAGTTTTGGCTTTTTGGACAACATCCACATCTTGGTACAGCTCATAGAGTTCGCGATTGCAAAGAGTGATTCATCGTGAGGTTTGATTTATAATGTAAAATAAAACACATAAATTTGAAAGTGAACTTACATTTTTTATTATCGCTTTAAAGAACAATTCATGGCATTTACTTTTTGAAAATGATATCATGTAAATCTTGGCCACTACTACGTCTGAGGTGGTCCATTCGGAAGCTCCAATTTTGGGTGATTCGTTCATTCATATCGACTGGTAACACCTGAATAACGCGAGTAATGTAGGCTTACAAAGTGTCAATTGCAGCTGTCTTATTTCTCGTGAGACTTTACATATCCCCAGAGAAAATAGTTCAAAGGTCAATTTACCATAGCAAAACGTGAAATTAAGTGCTCACCAAAATTATTTCTCAACAAGTCCATAGTTTCACACGCTGTATCCATTGCATTAACGTATCCATTGAGCCACAAATGGGCTTCATCATTGAACCAAAAATGTCACGATAAAACACCGGATTTTGAACGCTGATTTTCGTTATACAGCTGAACAATTTGAAAACGCTGTTGCGGTCTGAGTCTTTCTATTATGACATGCCAGACGATACTTCACAAAAATGACAAAGGAGATTGATAGGAGTCACGCGTAATCTGTCAAAAAAAAGCCTAGTGAAACTCAAACCTCACGATGAATCAACATATATTTTCTCCTCCATTCGCCCTCCTCGCACACAGGACCAAATATCAGGCGAAGATTTTTTTTTGAAGGAGCCTTATATTAACTTTTCTTTCCTACTTATCGTCCGGCACTCGGCGCCGTATAGCAGAACTGGAAGAATAAGGGTCCTATGGAGTATTCACATTGTCCTTGGAGTTAGGAGTTTCGCCAAACTGAAGGATAATTCTTCGTCGAATCTCCACTAAGTTTTCATACGTGGAGTTGATACTTACACCGAGGTAGATAACCTCCTTAACTACCTCCAAGTTGCTGCTATCAACAGGGACATTTTGTCCTAGTCGGTGAACAGATGTTTCTTTGTTTGTTGACAGCATATATTTAGTTTTGTCCTCATTAACTTCAAGACCAACCAACTTCGCTACTTCGCTCACATCGTATGAGGCTTTAAAGTATATACAGAGGTGTTGCGTCCCGACATGAAATTCGATGGTCTTTTCACACCTATCTACAACTAACAAAACGTGATTATGTTCAGTTACTTGAATAATTTTGTCATACAGTTTTGTGCACTGTGTTTATATTACCATGTTTATGTTACCAATCTCTACTCGAATTGGAGCCAATCACATGGTGTCTAACCACGGAATTAAGTAATTATTTGGTAAGAAAAGATTTTGCAAAAAAATCAGCTACATTCTCTCGCTGTATTCATTGGTTTCCTGATTCCTATAATTTTTATTCTTCAAAATCATATAAATATAATAATATTACAATTTTGTTTTACAACTAAAGCAATGACTTACCAGAACATAAACAGCAAAGGGCATCACCACCACCGCAACTAGAAGATCTGCTATAGCAAGCGATACAATAAAATAATTGGTCACGGTTTGTAGCGATCGTTCACGACATACTGATAATATAACTAAGACATTACCAAATAGTGTTAAAAATGGGAACAGAATAAGTATTAACGCCCAATAATTGTGGTCAACTGAAATAAAAAAAAAATGTAATTTTAATACAAATTATTAAAATAAATATAAGATAAATATAATTATATAACTAAAATTAAAGGAAGACTAGGCAATCAAAATGATAATTACAATTGATAATTATAATTGACGCTTAACTTAGCGTCAAGACAAAGTTATAGTTATTATCATAAAAAATACTCTAATAAAAGTATCGACTGTTCTAGAAGAATATGGAAAACTGTTCACTATACTCTGTCCAAAATAAAATGGCACTACACAGTACAGCACTCTTTTGTTTTCCGTTAGGTGCTCTTACAGGGTTTCCGGACTCAAATCACCAAAAACCTAAAAGAATATTATGTTGGGTTACAATGCTTTTTTTAGATTTAAATTTTCATTTTAATTGTTCTATTTATAAAAAGAAAAACAAATTTATCTTTATGTTATGATGTCAGATCTTTCCAAAAGAATACTCTTTCTCTGACGATGGGCAAATTTAAAACATAGTTTAATTTTTAATTTTGGTGATGTTTCCATCGCGTCCTACCTCATGCAGTACTTTATATAGCGTCGAAAGTTCGTTATTTGAAAAAAAAACTTATGGGCATTTGAATAATGGCACACATATCAAACTTCACTTTAGAGATCAGTTTGGTTTTCCTTCTTTGATGGCGAGTTGTGGCCTTTGATACTATTTTCGTTGAGAAGTCTAAAATGTTCGCACTTAAGTTCATTAAGTCGGATGATTTTGAAGCTATTTCTAACAAATAATAATTTGCGCAAAACTTAAAAAAAATTATAAAAATAGACGTAACATAAAAAAACTGACACTTATTGACACTAACACTTATCATTAAGAACTTTTTCTCAAAGCTCTAAAACCTAAAGCTCCTTTACAGAAACCCAATCAAAGAAGCTGAACGAGTTACCAAACAGACATTAAATAACAACAGCCACAGGCCATAGCCAATCAGATGCGCGCTGAATAACACGTGTTGGATCTATATCCGATGCAATTGTAAATTCACTGGCGGGTAAACACTTTTATGTGGGGTTTTTTTATATTTAGTATGGTGGGAAAATATTGCACGCTAGTAATTTTGAAAAAGCTTCCCCATAAGCCGTGTAGTGGCATTTTATGTTAGACAGAGTATAGATACATTTTTTTATATATGATCTACTGCCCGCTACTTCTAATCTATTTATTACTTCATTGACGACAGTGCCCTCAGCTTTACATATTCATTTCCCGGTTAATGCTCCTCATCTTCGGGTGTCAAACTGGAACGGTTCTGTAGTTGAAGCGAATGCTTAGTACTCTGTCATTATTCATTAATGGGTCTTGCATCACTGAAACCGAACGACTGTCCACTCTCGGTATGTGTGTTAATGACAACCTTCGTTGAAATGACTTTATATATATTCGATGTGGCAAAGAACGCGGCGAAATGCCTATGTTTCCTCAAAAGATGCCAAAAAATCCCTTCTGATGCGGCAACAATTTGTAAGGCGTTTATTCGCCCCAAATTTTTGTATTCAAATTCATACATAGCTTGTCCTGTGCGCCAATTACATATTTGGAGCTACTTTTCACAATGAAAAAACGTGCGGTAAATCTTATTGGTGATTGAGACATTACGAAATCGCTTGAATCTCTTTGTCGTCATCGTAAAGTATTCTGCTTGTCATTGTTTTATCGGTATTTCCACCAGAAAATACAGGGGCCTGTAAGTTGACTACCTCTTTCAACCTTATTCTACCTCATATGTGATTGCAATCCTTCAACAGTTCAACCGCAACACCCGTTATGCCAGCAATAGTCAATACTCGGAATACTCTCCTTTCGTCTTATCCCGAAATTTCCTCGCACGGTTTTTATTCATAATAAGGGTACCCAAAATTATTAAATGTCCATAATTATCTATAAAAAAAAAATGTTTATTAGTTATCGCAGTTTGCAATTTTTTGTACTAGGTCGTAACTGCAGAAATGTATAACAAATCAAGTTTCAATTTATTGCGTATATACGACATTATGTATAAGCAAGAATATCAATCAGTTGCACCTTTAAACTACTATTAGAAGAGACATATTCCTGTCATACCCGTACGGCAAGGACGATATTTTTACGTTAGTTTATGTCAGGATGTAGGTTTGCAATATTTACATTTACATTTACATTAACGTCATTTTGGTTCGTAGCGACGATTTTTTTGTTCGAATTAACAAGTTCTTAAAATTATATACTTTTTTTTCGAAATATAAATAGATTTTCTAGGAAACTCGTGATGACTTCGAATTATAGAGATGTACGAATTATCGCTGAATTAACGAGAGGCGACTGTATTTGTAAGTTTCCAAGTATATTAGCAGGAAATATGAACTGGTAACAGATATTTTGTTAAAATATTGTTTTAAGTGACTTAAGATCCCATTTTAAGGTTCCGAGGACCTCTTTGAATTAAAGGACATTTTTGAGGATTTCAATGTCTTTTCGGTAAAACAGCAGAAAATTAGGTGATTCTTTTTTTACTAGATTAATAGGAAATTACTGGAAATTACACCACCATTACTGGACGCCATTTTTTTTTGAATACAATGTCAAAAGGAAAATGAAAGCATTCAAAATGTTAATATTAATATTATAGCTGCGATTTCTCGTACAGTTAAACTGTGTCTGATGCATTTTGGGATTTAATCATAATGAAATAACGGTTATCCTATGGAAAAATCTAATGTTATTACGTTTATAAGCATGCCAGACCGCAAGCCGTCCATTTTTGGAGAATTTGATGTAATAGGCTTTTGCCATGTTATTATTATAATGGTTGAATATTAATACCAATTCAGAATAGCAATAACACCCAAGGGCTTTCATGATTTTTCTGATGGTGGGCAGTATTGTCATTGTTATAAATATCAAACTACACATTTTGTCGTATGCAATATTTCTAATTATAAAGAGTTGTTGATATATGAGGGTGTTCCAGTAAATTAAATTTACCTGGGTGAACTTTCCGATAGTTAAGGGATTTTTAAACCCCAAACAAATTTATAGCATGCCAAATAGGCAAATAATAAGCAATTGAATTATGTGCCTCGTGTAATTACATACTCCCAACAAAAAGTTATAGCATTAAAATGATATGCAGAAATATATATTTAATTTAATTAAGCAAGAGAACCCTTTATGTTTAATAAGGAAATACACAACAAATTTCTTCTTAGTTAACCAATATGTTGTATTTGTTGCATCCCTGTACCACCTAAACGCCTCTTGCGAAAGTCGGACAAACATCCAATAGCAAAACCTACCATCAGAATGTTCTCAAATTTGCTGTTCGGAATCAGCACAAAACGGTGTCTCTTTCATTCGTCTCAGAAATAAACCTATCCTCGTACAAAACAACTGTTGCCGAATATAGGCTTTAGGTTAACGCTTTATATTCAATTACATATTCATTTATTTGTACGGTATTCATCAGGGTCTACACCCACTCCCACTCCCTATCCATTATGAAAAAATGCACAAATGTAATAACGGGTTTTCAATAAGTACATAACAATTTTGCATTTAAATAAAATATAGAATAATTTATGTATCGTGAAGAATTCATTCAATTCCAGTACACATGTTAAACCTAAGTATGTCATTCGATCTCGTTCATATGAGCATGTTTGCAGTAATCGATTCTTTGAAGCCAATTTCTTACCAGTGTCACCTTCTTGGACTTTTTACAGTTATTTTGTCTGTTCTTAAACGCTCGGACTCCGTGACTTATTTTTCAAAAAATCAATGAAATTGGACTCATTTGAAAAATATAGGAAGCTTTTTTCTGCCCGGGCAGGGACGGGAAGTAAGCATATCCCTGCAGCGCCCGCCAGTGCTTGTCGTAAAAGGCGACTAAGGGGGAGGAATCACATCTAGGCAATTTAAACATATTTAATACCTTTAAACTGTCCCACAAGTGTGTATGAGAATACGTGGGTTGACACGACTGGAGATCACCGGTGTCATAAAAGTAAGATCAATCTAGAACTTATATCAGGAGCATGTACTTGTTGAACAAACAAACTCGCTTAACCTAGGATTATGTCATTTCACGTTCAGAGAAACACTACCCCGCCAGGCACTTCTAATGCTACGCACGGTTGTGATCCATTGGCCGATCAGAAATGCACGGGTCTTAGCTATTCGGTTTCCGCGAGATACCTAAATAATGCAAAGACTTAGGGGAAACCTAAGGGTCGCGAGTTGGAACGTTGGAAGTATGAGTGGTCACAGCTCAGAGCTGGAAGAGATGATGGTAAGAAGGCGATTGGACATCTTTCGTTCTACTACGGTAAAGAACAGGGTAAGAATGGTATCTGTATCATCTTTGCGGCAGAGTTACTTAGCAACGTATTGACCATTTCGAAGTCCAGTGACCGTTTGATGTCCCTCAAACTGCTGATTCAAGGCGAGGTGGGGAATATTCTCAGTGCATATGCTCCCAAAATCGGGTGCGAGCAGAGGGAAAAAGATGCATTCTGGCTTGATTTTCACAACCTCATCAAGAGTATCCCAAAGGATGAGCTTTTGTTTGTTGGCGGAGATTTGATTAGACATGTCGGGAAGTCTAACGAAGACTATGAAGACAGCCATGGAAGACTAGGATACGACACCAGGAATTCTTCTGCTGAAGACATCCTAAGCATGTGCAGGTCATACGTCATACGTCTTATCGTTTTAAATACAATGTTCATCAAACAGAGCCGGCATTTGGTCACTTATAGCAGTGGCGGCAATGAAACCCAGATTTACAACCATTTGGTGGCATGTTTCATGAAGTCTAGAGTTAAAGATTGCAAAGTGATCTTGTGAGATGCAATCAGCCGGCAACACCATCTCCTCCTGACATAAATATTGGAGGAGAAGAAGAATAAAAAAAAACCAACCAAGGGTTTCCGCGAAAATCAATTGGTACAACCTGGACAAAGAAAAATGTGAGTTATTTTTTTATTATCAACATCAAAAATTTCCTCCGTAATAACACCAAGGAAATTGAGGATAAAGAGTGCAGCGCACAAGATATGTGGGATTCCCTACAACGAGCCTGCTTAGAGAAAGCTAAAGTACTGCTTGGAGCCTCGAAGGGTCACTACCAGCACGAAAAGGAAACTTGGTGGTGGACAGAGAAAATTCAAGCAGCAATAAAGGAAAAGAAAGTGGTTTTAAAAGCTTGGTCAAAGTGCACCTCTAATAATATAGTTGAAAAAGCTCGCCTTGAAATGGCATACAGACGTTGCAAAAGTATCGCGAAGAAAACGTGTGCCCAAATTCAAGCTAAGCGTATGGAGAGTCTGTATCAGGGGTCGGAGGAGGTATCTTCTTTGCCTGCTGATAGGAACCAGGTAACCCACGCGCTTCGACAAACCACGAACAAGGGAAAAACAATTTTCAAGATTGCCGCACAGAGAAGAATAAATGCTCACGAAATTCGTTCGCCGAAATTTATTAACAATGCTCAGGGCCAACTACTTGTGGACGACGAACAAATTTTACACAGGCAGCGAGAGCAAGCAATTTTTTCCCCGGCTGTATTTTCCAGGAGCCGACCCCAACAATGAACAAGTGACCGGCATAACAGTCGAAGAAGTTGGGAAAGCAGTTAAAAACTTCAAGAAGAGAAAAGCGGTTGGGCCGGATGAGATACCCAGTGAGTTCTGGAAAACAATGGGAGACATCGGGCTCAGATGGCTCATGATTCTTATCTCTAAACTCATGAGCGGTGATCCAATGCCCAATCAGTGGAGGGAAACTTATCTTCCTTCTTTGCACAAAGGAAAGAGAGATACGCGAAACTGTGATAATTACTGTTCAATTAAGTTGATGTCACAAACCATGAAGATGGTTGAGCGGGTATTAGATGGCCGCCTTAGACAAATACTACGGCTGTCTGACGACCAGTGATCATAATGGAAAAGCATCATTATTCCTTAAAGGATCTGCATATGATTCTGGTTGATTTTGAAAAAGCATTCGATAGACAACCAGAGATACAGATACAGATTATCATAGACATGTACGAGGGAGCGAAGATAAAAGTCAGATGTCCCGCAGTTGTCACCGATGAATTTCCAATAATGTCGGTGTTCACCAGGCAAGTGTCTTAACTCATTTGTTCTTTATTACGGTCCTGCATTATCTTCTTGAGGGAAAAGTGATGGACCCTAAAGTGCATCAGTTATTCTTTTCTGACGATGGAGCCATCATAAGTGATGAATGATGCAATCAATTTCCAATAATGTCGGTGTTCACCAGGGAAGTGTCTTAAATCCTTTGCTCGTTATTACGGTCCTAGATTATCTGCTTGAGGAAAAAGTGACGGACTCTAAAGTGCATCAGTTATTCTTTGCTGACGATGGAGCCATCATAAGTGATGATAAGACTTCCCTGCAATGAGCACTTTATGTTTGGGTAGATGTTTTAGAAGGGAATGGGTATCTGTACCACCCATTTTCTGACCCAATTCAACCCATTCCAGACATTTATTTGAATGGGGTAGTGGTTTCCCAGTGTGGTAAGTTCAAATATCTGGGATCATTGATCAACAGCGAAACAACCATTGATGAGGACATCCATCATCGTGTAAGCGTAGGATGGATGAAGTGGCACTCTGCTGTCACCGAAAAATGTCCCGTAAGCTGAAGAGAAAGCTCTACACCGCAGTAATGCGTCCGTTCAGATACGGTTCCGAATGCTAGACAATGCATAAAAAGTATGGGAGCAAATTGACAGCAGCTGAGATGAAGAAGCTTCGCATGACAGCAGGAGTAACAAAGCTTGATCGAATTAGAAGTTCCAGAATAAGAGGAAGCCTTCACGTCAAAGAACCCATCTCGAAAAAATTGGAGCACGACCGACTCAGTTCAAAGGAGGGATCCTACGAACCCCGTCAAAAAGGCAATGGCAATCAACCTTCCCTTACAATCTCGTAAGAGAGTCAAGCCTAAAAAGTCCTGGATCACACAAATACAGAAACATCAGCATTTGATTGTCCTCAATGATGAAGTGATCCAAAATCGGTAGGCCTGCAGATATCTTTTGAGGTCGAACCGGCAAACCCCACAGGCGGACCAGTAGAAATGCAGTGAAGTGTTAGGATTATGATCCCTATGATCCCTGATCATAATCTCGTCGTTAAATGGAGAGAAGATGTAAGCTTTTTTCTATAATTTGACCACACAATTTTAAATGTTCTGAGTTTATACTGCATTTGTCGAATACTGACGAAAATTATATGGATTCAACTCTTTTAATTGAATAACCTCATTCAACTCTTTGTGTAAACATCTATTTATTTTACAAGTAAAGACATTGGAAACAGGACTGTAATAGTGGATTTATTTTCTATCTGTGACGTGTTTTATTTTGTCGTTGTTCACAACGAAAATAAATCCCTCAATATAGTTCTGTTTCCAGTGTGGATAGTGTTGTACCCTTACTGTAAACGATATTAAGCGTTGAATCTTAATTCAACTTCAAGTATAAATATTCAAAAGTAATCAAAATGCCAACACATTTAAAATTTTGCTTTTATCCCGAAAAAGTTATCGAAGAATACAAATAAATTAATATTGAAAGCACTAGCTTGTACTTTTAAATGTTTTCAAAATTCAAGACATTGAAAAGTTTTGGATCGATGTGCCTAATTAAAAAAAATGGAAGAGTATTTGTTCCAGCATTTATACAATTTCGTCATTTAACATTGTGACATAGTAGCGTGTGCACTGAGAAAATGTTTCTAAATTAGATTTGACAAAAATGAATTAGTCAGCCGACTTAAGGTAGAATCTTGTCAGTCAAGGTTTCTGCACTAATTTTACTATATGGTAAGTCCTATTTATATTTTTATTATGCTTGAAAAGACTTTACGTTTGTTGTCCTACTTGAATTTGATATACATGGTCAGCGTTAATAAATAAAGTGTTTTTTCTTAAAGGTTTTATCGGACTCCTTTTTTCAGCCTAGGCTCTTATTTTGGTGTCATTCTTAAATTTTTCAGAGGTAACACTGTTCCACCACTCTTCGACATGTGAATTTGCTGATTAATGAATATATTTTCCTTCGACAAAACCATTAAGCTTTTACCGTTCCTAATCGGCATAAAATTGAGGCCTCTATCTTTCGTGTACGAACATGCATCGTGTACCACATACACAATGGTTACAGAAGATAGGCTTTAGGACCTATACGTTGCCGTCTCATATTTTTGTTAAGTGTTTAAATTATTTAACCCCTCCGAATTGAATTAGCACTTGTAATTGCCAGCATTAGGGACGAATTTTCCTATTAACTTTTTTATTTCTAAAACTCCGGTAATTAATTTAAGTATAGAGGCAAACTTTCTTACTTGGCTTCATACATAATAAATAATTAAGCCTACATTTTAGCTTAGTGCATTTCAAAATATGTACTCACCTTCTGTGAAATCCGTACATGTGCCATTACCCGTACAATTAGTTCGATAATCGAATTCCGTAAAATTTATACTGCTACTCATTGTTGTACCCGAAACCTTGCTACCGTTATAATTATAAAAATACTCGCCGAAATCTTCTAATAACAACATAAACGTACTACCGCCGCCATTCGTACCAATTCCACGCATACCGCTATCTGATCCAGCTCCCAGGGCTCCGTCGCCACCACCACCTGGATCACCTTCACTAGCTGTCCGATGAAAGAACGACGACGCATTTTCATTAATACCTAATACCGATACCGAATCACCGATACCCGCCGCGAAACCATTTGAACCAATGAATCCCGCAGCATAATCCGCTTCACTGTCCACAACTGCTGTTTCCGCGCTACCGATCAAAGCGATGTCCTCGCTATAGCTAACAACGCCGCCGTTATCGACTATTTCAATGTCCTGGCCATCCAGTATTTGAGTGTAACTGACGGATAGGTCACCGATGCTGCTAATATTCGTTCTGTTATTCTCGAATAATCCACTAAAGGTACTCGTTGATGACAATGTTGACAGCCATGAGGACCATGAAGAGGATGTTAAGTTTAGATTTATTGTTGTTGTTGGAATGGTTTGGTTCCATGCAGTAAAGTCATCATATAACTTGAAGTTATTTTGAGGGATGGTGGTGCTGGTATCATCGGCAATCGCTGTCGTTGTCGTACCGTTTGTGTTCCCATTGTCCAGCACCATGTCCTCGCTTTTTGGATTAAACACCATGCTAGGTAAAGTAGGTGTGGGTATGTGAGATGTACTTGATGGTCGCTTTTGCTTAATATTTAATTATTCAATGTTAATAAACTCATTTGCCCAAAGCAAATACAAAAGGCTTCACCTGATTAGATAATATTGCCGTTATGATCAAACTTAAACTATATGTATACGAATTCGGGATGAAAATTGGTTGTAGCATACTGCAGGATATTATTATTTCGCGAGTGCATCTAACAGGATAGGTCCGAGGCCTAAATAGGATCACACTATCAGAACTACTGCTGGTGGTTTTCTCCAAAGGCAACTTGTTTTCATGTTATAACATTCTCTATAGTTATATTCTAAAATTAGAGGTGATTGCGCACCAGTCAATTATGGAACATTTAAATATAATACTCTGTAGCTATATTCGTCATTCGTTGTAGTCCTCGATTTCTATCTGCTATGTGTTTTGTGAATTGAAATCAACGGCACAACTTATTTCACCATAGATATCCATTTAGTGGCAATATCATGCGATTCTGGCATTTCTGGAACTTAATTTCTCCTTTCAAATGTAATTACCAATTGAAGTAAAACTTGCCAACCAACTCCGTCTACTTTCCAACGCTGTCTGTTACTGAAATGGAAAAAAAATACAGGAAACAAATTAAATCAAATTAAAATTAGTTTTAAAATTGAAGTAGGTAAAGAGACAGAAGAAAATGGAAGCCTTTGCAACACAATAAATTTAAGCAGTTGCACTAAAGCACCAACCAACAAAATACGTCTTCCCTTAAATAATTGCACAAATAATCACACAAAGTAGTAAGGTCTAAAGAGCATGAGCCAGAATTTTGCAAAATAATTGTTATTCAACCAATCGTTCTTACACATTTAGAAGAGGGTGAAATAAGAAGCGTTAAACATCTTGAAACAGTTTCAATAGTGGACGTTTTGTACCTTATGGACATGAAGATATACGGAAAGTTAAAGCTACATACATATATCCTGTATTTCGTTGAACCCGATTTTCTGAATGGTTGCTACTTCTACTAGCTATTCCTAGTCTGGTTGTTTGCTGAGAAACATATTATTTAGTTACGGACATAAATTAGCACACCATTTTTGAAATGCAAACAAAAATATTTGAAAAAGTTTTAGTATTTGAAGTACTATACTATACGGCCAAATCGGATATTTTCACCTTGACGAACTTCTGGAGTTCCACCCAAAAAAACAAAATTTTGCACAACTTTTTTTTTATCACTTAAGATGATGAAAACGTCTTAACTACAGATTTCTCTGAAACAATTATTAACAATAGAAAAATTAGGAACATATTTTTGCTTTCTCCTATAAATAATAAATAATAAATAATAAATAATAAATAATAAATAATAAATAATAAATAATAAATAATAAATAATAAATAATAAATAATAAATAATAAATAATAAATAATAAATAATAAATAATAAATAATAAATAATAAATAATAAATAATAAATAATAAATAATAAATAATAAATAATAAATAATAAATAATAAATAATAAATAATAAATAATAAATAATAAATAATAAATAATAAATAATAAATAATAAATAATAAATAATAAATAATAAATAATAAATAATAAATAATAAATAATAAATAATAAATAATAAATAATAAATAATAAATAATAAATAATAAATAATAAATAATAAATAATAAATAATAAATAATAAATAATAAATAATAAATAATAAATAATAAATAATAAATAATAAATAATAAATAATAAATAATAAATAATAAATAATAAATAATAAATAATAAATAATAAATAATAAATAATAAATAATAAATAATAAATAATAAATAATAAAATAACAAACAACAAAAAATATATAGGAAACAATAGGTACATATGTGGTTAGTAAATCATATAATGATTAATGAGTGGATTCTCGGAAATCACACAATTTGGTATAAACTTTGTTGATAGTTTTGTAATTCTATCACAAATTCCATCAGCATTTACTCTGATTAAAGGATCAGTATTTGAGTGATACGGAGGAAAATTAAGCATCATCTTAAGAATCTTATTTTGCGAAACTTGTAATTTTTGTATGTGGGTAATGGTAGCCACATACAATAAAATTGATGGAAAAATTACTTTAAGAATAATAATTTTATTGGCGTTGTTCAAAAGAGACTATATAAATGGGTACAGCATATTTATCGCTAAGCTCACTTTGCGTGTATTCTTGTGGTATGTTCATTAAATGTAAGTTTTTGATCCAGTTGTATGCCCAGGTGTCTTGCCGTTGGAACACAATCAATACTTGTATTATTAACAATTAGCTGGTTGCTTGGAAGAAAACAAGTCTTTCGTGTTGAAAAAATAAAATAGTGGTAAAGTTTGGAAACTTTGCATATTTGAAGTAGCCGTTATCTGGATTTGTTCAACCTAATCTATCCAGCCTACCCTGCCAATCTGAAGGTTAAAATCGCTTAAATATTGAAAGTGGTTTCTGTTATTCAGCTCAGGACAGGGTTGTATGAAATTGTAAAGTACAAATAACATTTTAAATTGTATACTTACTTCCTTATCCGGCTCCCGACCCGTGAAGGGTCCCTGCCTGGCATACTGCTGCCTTCCACTCTCAGCGATCCCAGGCACGCTGCTTCCAGTTGTCCAGATCCACGATGGCTTGGTGTTTAAAAGGGAGGATTGGTCTTCCTTGTCGTCTCGAACCTGGGGGCTGGGATTCAAAGATCCTCTTGGAGCATTTTTGTCCATTCGCTCGATATGGCCGAGCCAGTTAGGCAGACGGTTTTTGGCTTTTCGGACTATATCCACATCTTGTTACCGCTCATAGAGTACGCGGTTATATCTTCCCCTTCATTCGCCTCCTAGCAAACATGTACAAATATCCGAATATAGTCTTAAGGGTGAACTGATGTGCATTCCTAGCATAGCGAGTATTGCGGTTGAACTGTTGTAGAGGGGGAATGCAACTGGCTATTTCGTTTCAGCACTTATGATGGCTGTAGCGACAAGACAGCGACAGGCAGGAGACATTGCGACGATGACTGAGAGAGTCAAGCGATCTCGCAATGTCCCGATCGCTAATAAGTTTAATCGCACGTTTTTGAATCCTGTCTAGTACATTCAAATATGCACCAGACCATATGTAATCATTTAACTCAACTTTGTGTCGAATAAACGTCTTGTAAATTCTAGCCAGATCAGAAGGGGTAAAATATTGCTTGCATTGCTTGGTAGCCTAGGCATTTCGCAGCGTTCTTGACGACGTCGAATATATGATCATTCCAACGAAGTTTGTCATTAACGCCCATACCGAGGATGGAAAGCCTTTCGGTTTCAGCAATGCAAGTGCTATCCATGGATAATGGCAGAGTATTGGGGTTTCATTAAATTCAACTCTATTGGATTTACCCCACTTAAGAATGCTGTCAGGGTCAGAATTTAATGAGCTTAACATACATTGCTGTTCCAGTTCCACGTCCGAAGATGAGGGACGTGAATCCCAGAACGATTATTCGAAGCTTAGGGTACTGTCATCAGCGAAATAATGAATTGCGTTAGCAGTGACAGACAGGAGATCATTGATGAAAATGAGAAAGAGAGTCGGAGCCAAAACGAAGCCTTGGGGGACACCAGCATTTAGTTGGTGCGTTGCAGACATAAAACCGTCCAAAACAACTTTTATTGAACGGTCCGAAAGGTAATCTGTAATTCATTGAAAAAGGGTATCATCGATGCCAAATGCACGCATTTTCGACAAGAGAGCTTGCTGCCAAACTCTGAAATGCCCATGAAATATCAAGCGCACTTCCACTTTTCGGTCAGATATGTCATCAAATCACCAGTGGATCTGTTGCTCAAAAAAAACCGTAATATTGTTACTTTCTTGACAAACAAGGAAAAGTTTTAACTACCGGTGAGATTTTGTAGTATATTTTTACCTCAACTTTTGGTCGTAGAAGAATTTGACACGATTAATGTGTGCAATGCCCGCATTCATCATTTAATGTCATTTATACTCGTTTAAATTTTTGTTGGTTTTCCTCAGTTGGGTTGACCTTAAATGCCCGAAAACTTATTACTTATTTGTAATCATATCGGCAGCGAAGTCTACGTCTTGACTAAAACTCCTAAAGAAAATGTTTAAAGCTTCCCAATTGGCTTTCTCGTATTGCCATATGGTTCTTTTAGGAGCCTGTTCTTTTACTATATGGTTGGAGTACGAAAAGTTCGCCGATATTATACAATGGTCTGACGAACATAAAGACAATAATACATTTAAAGTGTATTTATCAGGGTGGGAGGTAAGAAACAAGTCTAGAGTGTTGGCGTTTTGACTACTAATGTCCGGTATTCGGTATCCTAAGACTATTTAACAAAGAAAAAAAATCGCCGTTAATTGTTAATTATTAAATAATATTGCTCACGTCAACTCTAAAATTCAAACACAAAAAACTCAACCCCGACGCTGACTAAGCTGGGCCGTACCGTGTACATCCCGACGTCAGGTATCCAACACAAATCACTGCAGGTGTTATGTTCGTAAAAGGAATTGCTTTGGTCTACCAAAAAAATCTACACAGCGCGACCTGCAATTCGGCAAATGATACCCTACCCAAACATAGCAAGTGCACGCAAAGACATAAGACAAGGCTACAGTCCCCTTGGGGCTAACAGTATGATACCCCATCCATATCCCATTATGATAGGTAGCATTTTCTTTCAAAAAAAGGTAGGCGTGGCAAGAAACTTTATATGACAAAATTATAAAGGAAGGTAATGGCTACATATCTTGTGAAGGTTGTAACACTCGATCTCTTTAACTATAGCTTTAAAACGGTTTTTTTTCTAAATTGTGGGCGTGACAGTGGGCGTATTCAAACAATTTTTAAATTTAACCATTTTTCACTAAAATGCTTTTTTCTTCGAAAATTTTTATAGGAACTGAAAAAAACTGTTTAACAAGATATATAGCCAATATTTTTTCCAATATATCGCCCATACAAAATTTTTGGCCAAGCCCACTTTTTGGAGGTTTTCTTTTTCAAAATAAATCTATATATTTTTTTTAAAACTTAGTAGAATGAAATAAAATCCTGTCCATAATCTACTTAATGCTTTTTTTTGGGGCATATAGCGATATGGATAGTATCATACTTTTCGCCCCAAGCGGACTGTAGCCTTTCCTTATGTTTTTTAGACCCCATCCTATGGGTATAATTATTTATTTATTAAATTATTAAAAGTATATATATTTATGATCAGGACCAAATCCTAAGACTATTTGCGTCCGTACGCAATTTTTAGGCCTTTAACATTTGGACCCCATACTCCCTAGGGCTCCGAAATAGTAAAGTGTAAATACTTTTCGAATAAGCCCACTGGCACGCCTACAATTTAGAAAAACTCGTTTTAACGTTAAAGTTAGAGCGATAGAGTATTATAACCTGCGCAAAATATGCAGGCACTCTCCTCCTTTATAAGTTTTGCGTTTAAAGTTTTTTGCCGCGGCTTCTTTTTGTGGGCGTTTTTTATTAAAAATATATCTTTTTTTTAAAGTAATTTAATATAATGGAATAAAACGGTCCTAGATTATCTGCTTGAGGGAAAAGTGACGGACCTTAAAGTGCATCATTTGTTCTCTGCTGACAATGGAGCCATCAAAGTTCAAATATCTGCCACCGCAAAATGTCCCCTAAGTTGAAGGGAAGCCTCTACCCCGCAGTTGTGCATCCAGCGCTCATACGGTTTACAATGCTGGGCAGTGTACAAAAAGTATGAGGGCAAGTTGACAGCAGCTGAAATGAAGATGCTTCGCATGACAGCGGGACTAACAAAGTTTGATCGAATAACAAGTTCCAGAATAAGAGGAAGCCTTCACGTCAAAGAACCCATCTCGAAAAAATTGGAGCACGCTCGCCTCAGTTCAAAGGAGGGATCCTACGAACCCCGTCAAAAAGGCAATGGCAATCAACCTTCCCTTACAATCTTGTAAGAGAGTCAGGCCTAAAAAGTCCTGGATCACACAAATACAGAAACATCAGCATTTGATTATCCTCAATGATGAAGTGATCCAAAATCGGTAGGGCTGCAGATATTTTTTGAGGTCGAACCGGCGAACCCCACAGGCGGACCAGTAGGAATGCAGTAAAGTGGGAGGCTTATAATCCCTATAATCCTGATCATAATCTCGACGTTAAATGGAGAGAAGAGAATGAAATAATATACAATCAAGCATCTTTTTAATGCTTTTTTCTTTGGGCCATATAGCGATATGGATAGGATATCAAACTGTTCGCCCCAAAGCGGACAGTAGTCTCTCTTTTTTTATACCCTATCCTAAGGGTATATTAATTTTGACACATAGTTTGTAACACCCCTTAATATTCGTCGTAGACCCATAAAAGTATATATATTTATGATCAGGACCAAATCCTAAGACTATTTAGCAATGTCCGTCCGTCCGTCCGTCCGTATCAACTTTTGAGGCCTTTAAAGTCATGCTAGGAGGCTGAAATTTTGGAGCATATACTCCCTAGGGTCCCGAAATGGTAAAGTATTAAAAGTTTTTAAATCCGCCCACTGCCACGCCCACAATTTAGAAAAAACCGTTTTAAGGCTTAAGTTAGAGAGATAAAGTTGTAAAACCTTCACAAGATATGTAGGTACTGCCTACCTTTATAAATTTGTCATATAAAGTTTTTTGCCACGCCTACTTTTTGTGGGCGTTTTTCACTAAAATGCTGTTTTCTTTCAAAATTTTCATAGAAATCGAAAAAAAATGTTTAACAATATATTTAGCAAATATTTTTTCCAATATATCGCCCATACAAAATTTTTGGCCACGCCCACTTTTTGGGGGCGTTTTTTCAAAATAAAATATTTTTTTTTCTATAAATTTCATAGAATGAAATAAAATGCTATCTTTCATTTTCCTTATGAATTTTTTCTTTGGGGTACATAGGGATAAGGATAGGATAGGGTATCATACTGTTCGCCCCAAGCGGACTGTAGCCTTTCCTTATGTTTTTGTTTCTTTTTTTTTTTGACAACTGGCTATTTTTTACCGCGGAACGATTACAAAGATAAAAATGGTTTCTCTACTAAAATCACAATCAGAGAAGCAATGGTTGGAAACAACCACCAAATTCCCAAAATGGCTTAATGTGGTATACGGATAGTTCACAAATAGTCTCTGAGGTGGGAGCTGGAATCTACGGACCCAACAAAAATGTCTCAATACACATGGGAAAAAGTCCAAGTGTATTTCAGGCAGGGCTCCACGCCATTAAAGAATGCGCAAACCTAATTCACAGGTCAGGTATTAAGGGCGCTGCTATAAAAACCCTTTGCTTGCCAATTATTGACTCCAAATCAGTACTACACTGCTTTCAAACCCTTAAGGCACTCAGTACCAGGAACAAAACCAAAATCGGGTGGGTTCCCGGACACGAAGGAAATGAAAAAGCTGACGGAGACAGGACCCGAGCCTTTCTGTCCATTAAATTAATCAGCTTTTAATTTGAAACAAAACAGTTGAGAACAGAAATCGTGCAAATCTTACTGGGAAAGTATCCCAGGTCTTAGACAGACCAAAAAGTTTATACAGCCCTTCAGTAATGATGCTAAAAAGATACTTAATCTTTCTAGACATAATATAAAAAATCATATTGGATACCTAACCGGTCATCATAGATTAACATATCACTTACATATTATCGCATTATTTTTTAGCATACAATAACTTTGTCCAATTACTCATTCTTGTTCTTGTTCTTTGTTTCGTTGTTTCTTCGCTAGAGGAGTATTAAAAAAATTACTTTATTTTAACGATAGATCAAATGAAAAATCCGATAAAGATGACAGTATTGTGATTCGAATTGAAAAACACTGAAATAATTAAAATGTTCCTTCATTTATATTGATTTAATACCATTAAATCTGTATTAATCAAGCGTTTAAGGCCTGACTTTCACCAAAATGAATATAATATTTAATGAGTAGCGTCGAGAGCAGTTGCTTACACTCGATGGCCAAAACTCGCAAAGTTTAATTAGAACAATTAATCTTAACAAGTAAAAAACTATAAGAAAATGGCTTCTGGATCTTTTGTGATAAATATATAAAAAAACACAAAAAAAAAACTCACAACATGAGTTTGACAAAAATGCCGAAGTAAAGTTTGACATTTGAGTAAACTATGTAAACCATATAATGTGGGACAAATGTTAAGTTATTCCCTGCGCATTAATGACATTCTAATTGCAATAGAATATCATCGAATGCAGCGTCCGTAACGGTCGCTCTTATACGAGAAAATGTATTTTTTTAAAACACTGTCCACCACTAAGTTTAACTAATGCTGCATTTGTAAATGTGAATATTATGCTCTTGTGGCTGTTTTGTAAGCCTCAGGTACTCCGACGTTTGTAAGTAACTTACAAACGACTACTGCAACTAAATAATAATAAAAAAATTATCTATAACTGTGGGGAAATCTATAAGAATTGAACAAAAAAAATGTTAGCGACATTTTTTATACCGCTATGTACCTAATGGTTGTACTAATAAAATGTTGCAGTTCCAAACCGCTTCTTTGATAATTCGCAATCACAAACAATGTAGAACGGAAGCTGGATGCTTAGATGTATTTCTATAAATAAATTATCGAGTGTTTCATAGGTACCGTTTCAAATTATTACCAATTTTAGCTTACATGAATGCACTCTGAACTAAGGGGACTTGATATCAACATCGACCAGGATATTGGAAGGTGTTGAGGTGTTGTATCAGTTTCAATATAGCTACATAAATATTGTAGGATATATGGATTTAAGCTATGCCTCGATACATATTATTTTCGAGTATGAAAGGGACAACAAAATATAGCAGCTTTTTTAACTCTCTCTGTAACTTGAATTCAATGAGCCGAATAATACTCATTGGTTTATTTGTATTGATTATAATTTGGGATAGGAGTATAGTGACGACCTGGCTTGTTTCCTTATGAATTCCACCATACGTACATCGTCTGGTGACAATTGTTTGCTTAAGTACTTGTTATTTTTTAATATATATTTATACCCTATCCTAAGGGTATATTAATTTTGACACGTAGTTTGTAACACCCATTAATTTTCGTCGTAGACCCATAAAAGTATATATAGTTATGAACATGGAGTAAATCCTAATACTATTTAGCAATGTCCGTCCGTCCGTTTGTCTTTAGGCCTTTAAAATCAAGCTAGGAAGCTGACATTTGGAACACATACTCCCTAGGGCTCCGAAATTGTTAATACAACCACTGCCACGCCCACAATTTAGAAAAAATCGTTTTATAGTTAAAGTTAGAGAGATAGAGTGTAATAACCTCATAAGTTTGTAACACCCATTAATATTCGTCGTAGTCCGTATTTATGATCAGGACCAAATCCTAAGACTACTGCCACGCCCGCCCAAAGCTAAAGTTAGAGATATAGAGTGTAATAACCTCATTTATAAGTTTGTCATATAAAGTTTTTTGACACGCCTACTTTTTGTGGGAATTTTTCACTAAAATACTAGTTTCTTTGAAAATTTAATGGGATTAAATGAAATGCTATCCATCATATAGGTATATGGTTAGGGTATCATACTGTTCGCCCAAGCGGCTTTCTACTTATGTTTTCATTTTAATTTTTTAAGTAAAAATAATTGTAACCGAATAAGGTCACCGTCAGGTAGTTCTACGCAGAGTACGGAAAAGCACGTTCGCGTTCATACGCAAACAGCTCATGTCTTAATTTTTACTCGCGTGCGCTCTCAGTTTTTATAATTCGCGTGCGCGTGCGTCAGTCGATTTATATTTTTCCTACCGCACGTGCACGTGAGTGAGTTTTGACAAAACCAAACAATTTCCGCTCGCGTGCTCACGTGAGACGTGAGTATTGTTCGTGAGTCATTTTTAAAATTTGAATTTCAGGATTAAGGAACTGGGTTGTCATAAGAAAAACATGTTTTCTGTGTAATTGGATTGTTGCGGTACGGCAGCGCAACAGATATGTTATGTGTGGTTTTTGGTTGCAAATTAACTTCAAAATGTTTTGTTAAAAATTTTAAAGGCTTATATTGAAAATTCGAAGCAGAACTTAAAGATGTACCAACCGTCTCCAGTTCTAGAAGTATTTTAATGCTAAGGAATTCGTTTTTATTTCTTTGGGGGCAATTCCAAAAAGTAGCCAAAGAAAGTGGAAAACACTATTTATTAAGTGCAAAGGTAAAACGTACCTAACTATAAATTTCTACATAACCAAATATACATAGGTGTTGGTAATGACATCAGCAGCAATGCATCTTTAGCATTGAAATCGAGGACAAAAGAAAAAAAAATTTATCGCGTGCGCCCGCGGGTCCAAAAATCGTCTTATATATGTCTCACGCACGCAAATGTGCCCCACGGGTTTAGTCGTTTTGAACGAACGCATGCACTTTGTTAATTTCTCATTTAAAAGCACACTCTCGCGAACTACTCGTGAGTTTATGTTTTCGTACCCTTATTCTACGAAAATTTTAATTAAATGCTTTTTAAGATTCTCAAGATTTATGTCAAGGATCCAAACCTTTGGAAAAAAAATCAATGCAACCGAAAATAGTCAGGTAATTATAAGGATTTTGTTAAATCCTTTTGATATGCTCCTTATAACATAAAACATATTTTCAAACAATGTCAAATTTTGTTCTCTTAATTTGCCTACACATAGTGTGATGTTAAAATGTTCAAAGATTTTAAAGCTAAGAACTCTTAAGACATCTTCATGAACGCCCTCAAAAGGGTAAGACTTTCCTCGAAGAAAAAATATTCACAAACAACTTATATATAAATATTTCATTAGTCAAATTGATTTTAAATTTTTTAGCTTGAAGCGACAAAAATTAAGATCAATTTGATCAATTAGTTCCCATTTTCGAAGTCAGCTGATTTATATCTCAATAAATACTCGACACAATAATAAGAAAAATCCCTGAACTTCCAAAAACTTCCCTTAATTTTATCAAAACTACCTATTTGTATTTTCTGGTAAAAATTGAATTCTTGTGACTTAAATGAGTTCTTCTAGATTTGTAACATTGACTAAATTAAGAACAATTTAACTGTCGACTATAATAAAATACTTTTCCCTTCATGTTAAAAATTCCCAAAAAAGGATTTTTGTTACCTGGGGCTTGAGTACTGTCGCATCTGTCAAATTCAAATTCAACAACTAATTTGTCGGGCATATTTTCGTTTTTTAAGTGAAAAAAGTAAAAAAAAATAATATTCAATGGAATCAATTGGAACTGCTATCGTTGCAATTCATAAAGTGGCAAATGAAAATTCAAAGAAGGTGGCTAAGGGACGCATGTAACATTTGGATGATACTCTGTAAGTTATTCTTGCAATAATTACAATTTGTTAATTTCCTTCGCAGATTTAGAAGAAATTTCAGACTGCTCTTTTTTAAATTTGTTCATTTCATTGGTATCCTTCGCAGATTTAGAAGATATTTCAGACTCTGTCAAATACGTGCTTCAAGAAGTATAACCCAATCAACGTTCATGAATTTTAAGAATTTATAACATGTATTATTAAATATAAATGAATAAAATTATTTTTAAAAGAATGTAGATTTTGTTGAAATAACTCTTACTGTTAGTCAACGGCAGGCAAATTTTATCGTAGAGAAGGACAAAATAATTCAGGTTTGTTCGGGTGTCGTGATACGAAAATCTACGAATTTAAAATTTCGTAGCAGTTTTTCTCCTGCAAAGGGAACTTGTAATAAACTTCTCGCGGTTCGTAGAAATTTTTCTATTATGACATAGCTCGTGATAGGGGTGAATATTCGATTTTACGTCGTGCCTGTGATTTTTTAATAGTCTTAATTTGTAGATATTTTTTAACAGATATTTTGACTTGAGTGAAAACATATCAATCATGCTTGCTCTAGCCACTCACTTTATTTTAATGTCTTTAACTGGTAGTGACTGTGATTTTTCGTTAACAGGTATAAAATCACTGGTAGGGATTTTTTTGTTCAACTTTGTATACGAATAAGAACCAAGAACTCAAAATCCGAGAAACCCCTCTTTGCCTCAGGAGAAAAATGTTCTGTTGCCATAAGGAAACTCTATTTGGAGGCTTCTACCTCCAACTTCCAGTGTTGAGTTAAAAAAGATTCTACATCCCATCAGCTGCGACCGATTAAGAGAGTTTGGTATGGTTTTGGTCAAAATTAGATTTAACTAAAAACCCTTTCAGTATGCCGTTCAAGTATTTATTAGTCAAAATAATGCAATTTTTGCCTCCGTATCAGCGATTGCAAAGTAAGGAAGAAAACAAGTTTTCCAAATTTATTTTTTATTATTTAATTAAATTCATTGATACAATAATTAAGTAGAACATAAATAATAATAAATAACATAGTAAACATTAATGGCTTTAAAATTTAAGTTTGTACGAACGTCTGTTAAAAGAAGAAAGCAAAAAATACAATTCGCTGGCGCCTCCGAGGCGCAGTTTATCTTTCTAGGGTTAAGGGTTTTAATATTTAAAGAAATGATTTTTAAAGACGAACAGCAATATTAGTTCCTTTCCAAAGCGATTAATTTTTAGTTTGTGTTGCATCTATTTCTTTACGTAATTCAAACGGTTCAAACTTTCGCCTGCTAATTGGAAGCTGGACAGTATTTATCTGTAGAACTTGATAGACAATATACTCCCGTTAATGCTCTTAAAGAAATGTCGCAAACAAAAATCCAGCATGATCAGTCTTGTTTTTACATTATTAAATTTCTCGTATAAATTAGTATACTAAAGAGAAAGTTATTGTGATTTTGGGGAAATTTCGAACTCAAACTGAGTATGGGGGATGATATTACGACTATAGAGAAGTCCAAAAAAGTGGGTCTGCAGATATTGTGGATATCACATATTACTAGTTTTCTCGAAGATGGTTCTAAGGATTTCAGTCCTTTTTTGTACTAATGATACTTGTGATGGAGCCAACGAAACTGCATACTCAGTTTTTGGAAAAAGAAATCGATTAACGGTAAGTTGTAAAACCGCCAATATCTAGAAAATTAACAAAGAGAATTTCCAAAAATTTTACTAATTTTTTACACGAATTTGCATACTTCAATTTTTTTAAATATTTTCATTACACATTTTTTTTTTCACATAAGGATTTTCTTAAATTTAAATTAAATTCGACTCTAAAGATTTTGATAATTTTTAGTCTTTTGAACAATAATGTTAAAACTTAAAAGGTGCCGTTTTTGAGAAAATCTAATCTTAAAACCTATAAAGTGATTTAAATAAATTTGTCACCATTCATTTTCGACTAATTTTGCGATTCAAAAACTCATCACATTCACAGAGAAAGATGCGTATGATGCAGTCGTGCACTTTATTTTATTCGTACTTGCTCAATCTTAATATGGCATCCGTAAGCTTACTTTAATTCTTAAATTAAGAACAAAAAACTTGAATTGAGATTACACATTCTGTATATAAATGTCTCTAAATCGAATTTTAATATCGCAAAAATCTTTAGTTAGCTTTATATTCAAATTCAAATTAAGAACAAAATAATCTTATTTCAAGATTTTTCTTTATTCGAAAAAGTCGAAAGAAGACTTAATCTGCAGCCAAGCACATGAAAATATATATCTTTATATATCTTTGGGTTTAAACGCGTAATTGAGTTTAAAGTGATTTTTCTTTTGGAGAAAAAGTATTAATATTTGATAATGAATGAAAATCAAAACACAATTAAAAACATAAGGAAAGGCTACAGTCCGCTTGGGGCGAACAGTACCATACCCTATCCATATCCCTATATGCCCCAAAGAAAAACCCATTAAAATGGTGATGGATATCATTTCATTCTATGAAATTTATAAAAAAAAATATTTTAATATTTAATATTTAATTTTAATATTTTCGCTGAAAACAGCATTTTAGTGAAAAAAGCCCACAAAAAGTAGGCGTGGCAAAAAAATTTATATGACAGACTTATAAAGAAGGGCAGAGCCTACACATCTTGTGAAGGTTCTAACACTCTATCTCTCTAACTTTAGCCCTAAACGGTATAAACACACGTGTTAAATTCCATTCTATTAAAAGTTAGCACGCTATTGGCGTCTGTTACGCCAATTTTTGAACTGTTAAACGAAACGTCTAGAGGGATGCCTTAATCAATATTATTGTTGAAAACGTCATATGCAATAATATTGCGCTAAGGACAGAAAACTGTTGTGTTCTGCTTAACAAATGAAATTTGAAATTTATTGTAGGTTTTTCTTCGAAAACAAAATCAAACCGACAAAAAAACATAAGGAAAGGCTACAGTCTGCTTGGGGCGAACAGTACGATACCCTATCCATATCCCTATATGCCCCAAAGAAAAACGCATTAAGAAGGTGATGGATATCATTTCATTCTATAAAATTTATAAAAAAAAAAATATTTTTTGAAAAAACGCCCCCTAAAAGTGGGCGTGGCCAAAAACTTTGTATGGGCGATATATTGGAAAGAATATTTGCTAAATACTTTGTTAAACATTTTATTTGAGTTTCTATGAAAATTTTCGCTGAAAACAGCATTTTAGTGAAAAAAGCCCACAAAAAGTAGGCGTGGCAAAAAATTTTATATGACGGACTTATAAAGGAGGGCAGTGCCTATGTAGGTTCCTATTGTAAAGGTTACAATACTCTATCTCTCTAACTTAAGCCTTAAAACGGTTTTTTCTAAATTGTGGGCGTGGTAGTCGGCGGATTTAAAAACTTTTAACACTTAACCATTTCGGGACCCTAAGGAGTATATGCTCTATATTTCAGCTTCCTAGCATAAATTTAAAGGCCCCAAAAGTTGATACGGACGGACTTTGCTAAATAGTCTTAGGATTTGGTCCTGATTATAAATATATATACTTTTATGGGTCTACGACGAATATTAAGGGGTGTTACAAAGTATGTGTCAAAATTAATATACCCTTAGGATAGGGTATAAATATTACCACTTTTTACAACACATTGGATTATTATTATATTCCAAGGAAAATAAATGTAATCCTAGTAAAAAATTGTTTGCATAATACAAAAAGAAAAAAAGAAAATTAGATTACTCAGAGCAAATCAGCAATAGTAAACTATTTGTCGAAACAATCGCTCTTGTATTAAGAACATCATTAAACAGAGTTAGGCTGAGCAGCAATAAAGGCTGAAATCATTTTTTAATTAATTATTTGCTTGCTCACGAAAACTGTTGTGTTTCATTTTTTAAAGTAAGAACTTACCTTCCTTCTTAAAAAAAATGTAAATGGAACCACAAAAAAATATATACTTCTGTCATGTAAATAATACCCAACATATTAATTTTGAAAACATTGAAGTATGTATCCAATGAACATATGTTTAAGGGAAGTCGTTATAAAACTTACTATAGGGTAGTTTTTTTTAGTGGCATAGAACTTTAAAACAGAATAAAACAAGGATGGTTTTTTCAAATTGATATGAAATTTATTGTGTAATTGGAGCTACAATTTTCGATGACTTTTACCAACATTTGTGGCCGTATATCGGCAATAACGCGGCGAATGTTGTCCTCCAAGTAGTCAATCGCTTCCGGCTTATCAGCGTAGACTAGCGATCCCCAGATATCCCCACAGGAAATAGTCAAGCGGCGTTAAATCACACGATCTTGAAGGTCAATTCATGGATCCGTAACGTGAAACTATGCGGTTACCAAACATTTCCTTCAAGCTGTGTGACATATTGCGCCGTCTTGTTCAAACCGCAGCTCGTGCAAATCATTGTTGTTCAATTGATTAACGAAAAAGACAGTAATCATGGCTCCATAGCGGTCACCATTCCCTGTAACGTTCTGGCCAGCATCGTTTTTTAAGAAGTACGGACCAATTATTCCACCAACCCATAAAGTACACCAAACAATCAGGTTTTGTGGATGTAATGTAATGGCAACATACACTTGAGGATTGCCATCACTCCAATTATGGCAGTTTTGTTTATTGACGTATCCATTCAACCAAAAGTGAGCTTCATCGCTAAACAAAATTCGCACGATCCGTATTTCAAAGAGAACCATGGTTTTCAAAATAAATTTGCACAGTTTGGAAGCGTTGTTCAGGCGTCAGTCTATTCATGTTAAAATATCAAAACTACCAAACTAAAAATAAATCATCTGATAGCTGACAAAATTGCCGCCAGCTAAAATAGTGTTGACAACTTAAAGTTCTATACCTCCATAAAACACATCCCATATTACTTAGCATTTAATAATAACAATAATAATAGCGAATGAATAGATTTTCAATTATGTATATAAAATTAAAGAATTTTTAATTGAAAATGAAAATATTTATATTTTTTGTCAACGAATTCACGATTCGACTGCCACTTTTAGTCATTTAAAATTTCGAAATAAAAATAAATGCAATTTCACCCCATCTCTTAATATAAGAATTTAAGCTAATTAAAAATGAGCTGAAAATACGATTTTTGTACTTGGGTTAAAATCTTCCAAGTTTGCCAGACTTTCGTAAATTTTATTTTAGCTCTTTTTTTTTGTGGTTTGGGTTTAAAGCGCATCAACCAACATGGTCAATTCTTTAGAAGCTACAACTTACATACGTGTTTCCCAATTGCCTCTGATCATCATGGAAGCTGTTTACTAATAAAATATTTTAACTGTTTTCCAATTTTGATGCCCCCAGTAACGTACAAGAGACGTTATTTTAAAAATTATTTCATTAATTAATATTTAATAATACATGTTTTAAATTCTTAAAATTCATGAAGAATGTTGATATATTTCGAAATCGTTCCCGGTGCCACTATGCTGGTAGTCGCCTTCAGCCATAAGTCTCAGCGCCGCATTCAATCGACAGTTTGGGGTCATAGAAGATGCTAGCACGCCTGGTTCCAGCTCCGCTTCAAGTTCTTGAAGCACTTATATGACGGAGTCTGAAATTTCTTCTAAATTTGGGAGAGATACCAATGAAATGAACAAATTTAAATAATTGCAAGAATAACTTACAGAGCATCATCCAAATGTTACATGCGTCCCTTAGTCACCTTCTTTTAATTTTCATTTTTGTTGGTTTATCGCCACTTTATGAATTGCAACGATAGCAATATGCAAAAATATGCGCGACAAAACTAGTTTTTGAATATGAATTTGACAGATGGGACAGTACTCAGGGACCAGGTAACAAAAATACTTTTTTTTTATGATTTATGCTCCCTAAAAATGCATGTTAGTTCTATTCATACTTCAATATGTAATATTTAACCTTTTTGTAACAGTTTTATTTTTATTATAGTTTTACGTAGCAAGGAAGAAATAATAAGAAAAATGACTTTATTAAATTGTCAAAAAAAAATCCTTTTGTATAAAGTATATAATTTAGGTTAGATATATCTCTAAGATATGTCGAGCAGAAAGGGAAATTAAACTGATCTTTATGTCTTAATAATTTTGCATATAATTTTTAAGGGGTTATTTGTAATGAACAAGTTGTCTAACGCTTTTACTATGCAAACCCAGTTGGATGAATTAAATGCGTTTTTGACTTCGAGCTTTACGATACTCCCTCATAGCCATCTTTCTCCCGTAATTGCTTCATCCGCAATCTCGCATAGAGCTCTTATGGAATTGACGACTAAAATTATATACATACGTACCTGCGCTTAAGCCGTATTTGAATTATTTCTTTTGAGTACTTTCCCCAGTGTGTAAAGCATGAAGAGCGTCCTGTCAGACGGTTGTTCAGGCGGTTTGTTTTGCTTGAAGACAAAGACTAGCCGTTGTTCATTGTAATCTAGTTTATGTAATCCACATATTTACCAATATATTGTATAGAGTAATGTAAAGATCCCTAGTCTTGAGTTGATTGCTATTTTAGCAATGACTTTGAAATTCCGTTTATTTCTTACGACTTGTTATTTTTTATTGTGTCTTAGGGTTATCTCAATTATGACTGCTGGTACTGCCTTTGCTGCTTTATCAATTGCTGTTCGTAGTGGGACAAAGCCATTTTGTTTTAGGAAGATTTCTCTGATTTCTCATTTTGTTTTAGGAAGAGTGCTCTGAGAATTGACTACATGATGCTCTGGCATGTTGGTGCTGCTACAGTCCCTTTCTAAAGCTTGTAAACCTTATCCAAAGGGTATACTAATTTTGTCCCGCGATTGTTAAGTGTAAAATATGTATGTAGAAAAAAAATATTCTAAAGCTTAAGTTTTAGAAGAGATAAAGTATGGGGGTTTTTACCAAAATATTGTTTTTTCTGAAAATTATCATAAATGAAAAAAGGATTGAGTAACAATATCTTTAACCAAAAATATTGACTTTAATATATATCACCCATACACAGTTTTTGGTCATAACTCTCTTATCCAGTACTGATATGCTCTTCATTCGATTTTTCATGACTTGATCAATGTCTGGATTCCTGCTGCAGTCTGAAGTTCCGATATTTTCTGCCCTATTTTTTTTCTGCACACATTTTTATTTCGCTCCGCGACCAGTGCATAAAACAAAACCAAATAGTAACCAAAAACACTTGTTACTTAAGCCAATAGCATGCCGGTCCGAAGCCCGGATAAAGGAGGAGGTGCTTGAGGCAACTGTTTTTAACCTATTCTCTGTAAAATAAACCGTTAGTGAACTCTAACCTACAGGAGTAGTAGTTAAAACAAAAAATATTGATGAATGAACAAACTTAAGGACGTTAATACTCCAGGTGGTACTGGCAATAGCCAAAATCCATCCGTGGTCTTCTCGACTGCGGCATTCATTGAACCTAGAAGCGACTCTTGTGGATCTATGTCCGACTCATTGGGCAAACAGAGCATGAGTTAGTTTGCTACCCACTGCACCGCCGCTGACAGCTTAACCCAAGATATCTCTACGGTAGAACGCGCTCCTGAAGTGGCTGGCTTTGAGGTGCACCCCACTGAGCGATCAGTAGCGCAACGAAGTTTCACATGCTGAAGGCGCAAGCTCTCCGGTCGGCTCTTCGGTTGCGTCTATGAAAGGGGATAGGTCGGTGGAAGTCTCACAAACAGAAGCTGACCTGACCCCTTCATCAGACAATGCCTCCTCTTCTGCTAAACCGTTAAGCAAGAAGAAGCGACCCAAGCTAGTTAAAAAATACAACTCTCCCCTATGATTATCTAACCAACCCTCCACCAAAAGCCGTTGTAGAGTATTGTGAATCCAAACGGTTGGGTCTTGTCTTGTGCTGCGATGCTAATGCTCAGAACACTGTTTGTGGCAGCAGCAAATGCAATGTAAGGGGAAAACGACTCTTGGGCTTAATTTTATCGTCTGATAGTACCATCAACCTACCTTTGTTACAGCCAGAAGAGAGCAAGTAATTAACGTTACCCTGTCTAACAGGCATTTGAAGTCTACCATAAATTGGAAGGTATCGCCAGATAGCACTTTATCAGATCACAGATACATCGAATTTCAAATCTACTGCGAACATTCACCTTCCCAAGAGAGGAGAAATCCGAGAAAAACGAACTGGTCACGGATTAGAGCTTGCCAACTCTGCCAAAGTTCCACTCAAACTTAGATCAAGACAGGGAGTGGAGAGGTATGCTCAGGATCTGAACAACGTCCTCACCCGCTGCTTGGAACTTCTTGCTCTGTTTCTAACACCCCCCCTCCCGCAGAAAATCGGGGCCCTAGTGGATCTGCCGCCCAACGCGTGCACACGCACTTTAATCGCTCCGCGATCAGTTTTCGCACAAAATAAACCAACAAAAAGTGTGTGAAAGAACAAAAAAAAAAAGCCGCTAATCGCGCGAAATAAGGGTTTGAACATCACATTTAATAAAAAAAAATTAATTAACTAAGAAAGTCGGACTTATCAAATTGAACTTTTAATTTTGATTCTCCTAATTTTGTGAAGACTTTCCTTAGATTTTTCAAATGTTCTTGTAAAGAGGTAGAGTAGACAATAATGTCATCCAAATAGACGAGGCAAGATGTTCCTATAAGATCTTTGAGAATATTGTCCCTTATTCTCTGAAATGTGCTTGGCGCGTTTTTAAGGTAAAAAGGCATACGTAAGTATTCATAAGTGACCGCCGTCGACGGAAAAAGCTGTTTTCGATATATCTCTCGGAAACATTTCTATTTGGTGAAAACCACTCGCTAGATCGAGCGTTGAAAAGTACATGCATTTGCCGAGTTTGTCGAGAATTTCTGTTATGTTAGGTATGGGGTAACGGTCTGATATTGAGAAACTGAATGAAAAAAGTTTTCTATAATTTATCATTAAGCGCGATATATCTCTCGGAAACATTTCTATTTGGTGAAAACCACTCGCTAGATCGAGCGTTGAAAAGTACATGCATTTGCCAAGTTTGTCGAGAATTTCTGTTATGTTAGGTATGGGGTAACGGTCTGATATTGAGAAACTGAATGAAAAAAGTTTTCTATAATTTATCACTAAGCGCCATTTTTCTTTACCACTGGCGTCCATTTTCTTTGGGACTCCAAGGTGAATAACTTTGTCTTATTATTCCCTGTTCAAGCATTTTATTTATCTGTTGCCGGATATCTTCTTTGTGGCAATAGGGATAGCGATAGGATTTTGTGTAAATCGGAATATTATTATCCGTTGTTAGGATCCTATCATGTAAGACCCTATTTTCTTCAGGGTTAAGGTGTGAAATACTTAGAAGCGCTGTTATATTGGATTCTGACGAGGTTTTGTCGTTATTAATATTAAAGTTATTTATTTCTATAAATCTGGCAGATGAATAAGGATCTACTTTTAAGGATTGTTCCATAAAAAGGGTTTGATTGTAAGGGGAATTATTAGAAATTTCAACTGGACAGAACCAGTCCTTAACAGTGTACAGTCCTTCAGAGATCTTGAGATTAGGTTTTAATGGTATTTTTTATAAATACGTCGCCGTTGCGAACATCAACTGGGATTTTTAATAATATCTTTGAATATTATGTTTTCCGGACTTATATGTTTTCCGGAATTGAAATTTGGTTTAAGTAGGAGAGAAAGTATAGAATTTCTAGTATCGAGAGTTTTGTTTTCTAAATCTATTTTTGCACGGGGTTTGGAAAGTATATCGAGGCCTAGTTAACCGTCAAAATAGTTGTGAAATTTGAATAAACGGAAATCTAGTTGTCCAGGTTCATTGAATTCGCGAAAGGTAGGTAATATTGTACTTTTGATCAATTGATATTTACTGAGGACCGTGTATATGGTAACTGGTTTACATTCTATTTGATCGTCTAAATTTATTAATTCGGGGTTGATAAAGGATGAAGACGCTCCGGGGGAGTGTAAAACCATGTGCGTTTATATCTAGGTATCCTGTGGGTTGTGAGAGGCTGATTGGGGAAAATTTGAAGTATCTAACTCTCTCAATGTATCTAATAAGTTCAGCTAGTTGATAAAATTGCTCAGTGTAATACAGCATTTGTTGATTATAAGCAGGATTTGCGTTTAGATTATGAACTTCTTCAAATGTATATCCAGGATATCTGAAGGATATTGTGTGGTTGCTAACGTTTGAATTGTGCATTGTTGGTTGACGAAGTTCTCACATTGCTGATAAGGTATCCATTGTTTCAGGATGAGGGTTTTGCTGTGTGTTAGGTGGGTTACTAGATTGATTACTTAATCTGGTATTAAATCGGTTATTTATATTTTTATTGAAAGGGTTATTCAATTGCATTGGTTGATTGTTGTTATTATAACTAAAATTATTCTGAGGTTAATTATTGTTATTGTAATTGAAATTATTTCGCGGTACGTTATTGTTATGGTAATTAAAATTATATTGGGCTACGTTATTATTCGGGTAGTTAAAAATATTCGGATTAGTACGTGGTTTGTAGAAAGTATTTTGTTGGGGTATTGCTCTTTTTGGAAAGCTATTGAACGTTCTGTTAAGAAATTGTGGTTGCGAAGGATCTAAGATTTAGGTTGATTTAAATGTTTTCCTAAAATTTGATTGGGTGGGTTCATTTTTCATGTAAAAGATATTCTGTTATTTTATGCAGTAGGAAAAGGCTATTGCTAAAGTCTCTGCCTTCATGGCTCTTATGTAAGAACCGAGTGGTTCCCTAAGTCCTGTTAGGAAGTTATTGAGACACATTTCTGCAAAAAGTTCTTTTTGGGCTTGGATTACGTTCGCATCGCTTTTCTGGATTATTATGTTATTGTGTAAGAAAGACTGTATATCGATTATTTCGTAATAATGAAACTCTACGGATTTGTTTCCTTGTCTTGCGGAGTGCAAATCTTTTATCAGGGAAGTTTTGGTCCATTTGTCCGAATAATGCAAAATTAGGTTTGTTTTTATGCTATCCCAATTCAGTATTGTGCCGTACATATTTAGCACTTCATTTGCTTCTCCATCGATTTTATTTCGAATCGCTCGAAGAAGTATTTGGGCGTGGGATGAACCGTCAAGGATTTTAATGTGTGAAAGAATTTGTTCCACGTTACTAAGGAACTCATATAGCAATCTGGGATTGCCATCGAAGATTGGCAAATCCTTTATTGCATCTGGAATTCTAAGAGTGTCAAAAATGTCTGTTATAGTCTGCAAAAGCGACTTTGATTTGAAGAATACACGTTAGGTGTTTTTATTGGTCCCGAAGGAGGCATATTAGTGTACTTGTGTGGATCCAGAAGGAAGCACATTAGCTTGCGTACTCATCTCGAAATTGCTAATATTAGGCTCGCTTAGGTGTAATGAAGTTGGGGTTTGATTTTGGATTTCTAATACAATATTTTCAGGGATACTACCAAGGCTTCTAAATAAATGCTTTGGGTAGGGAAAAAATGATTTTTTCTTTTTGGGAGTTGGAAACAATTAAATTTTTAGTTTATTTAATCTTAAAACAAGTTAGTCAATATTTTAACTTACATATACCCATATAGCAATATCAAGATGTATATCATTTTCCTTCTTAAATAAATTCTTTCGTTTTTCGTTCAGTTTTTGTTTTTATTTTCCTTTCTGTTTAGATTTATTAATTTCTTTTTTTTTCTTTTTATTTTAAAATTTCTTAGTACACTAATTTTAATTCGTTTAATACAACACTTTTTCTTAAAATTTTGTTCTTTCGACCGGTTTTAGGAGACCAAAATCTCACGGTAATTGGTACTACCGCTATCGATTTTCCTTCGATATTGACAATTAATACGATTTCCTGTCGTTATAACGTCACAGCACAATCTATCTTCGGTTATCTCTTTTATTTTTAAAAAAATTACTTATTGTTCAGTGAACGGTTAATAAAAAGTCACTTCTTCAATTTTTTTGAGATACCGAAACCGAACCGGGACTACATGACTGCGCCAAATAAGGGTTTGAACATCACATTTAATAAAAAAAATCTTTATTAAAATTTAGATGTTTACTTATTGAGTTCTACTTTACAACTGACTCTATTTTCAGTTATAATCCATTAAGTAAATGTTAAAGCTATTCCCAGAATTGTGCCGGAAACATGGAGATTACTTTTTACAAACAATATTGCTGACTTGATATACTTAATGTACAAATTGAATTATAATGCAAGCTGATTATGACAAAATGTGTGAAAAGGTAAAACTCTGATTTAGGGAAATTTAAACATTGGTGTTATTGAAATTTAATTGGGAGTGTAATTCTTAGAATTATATTGTACTGTTGCTGTTGATGTAACTCGCGCGCGCTGATCTAAAAGCAAAAAAAGTGTACAATGCAGTGATAGTGCAAAAAATACATAAAAAAGTGTATCGTGTTGGGGCATTCCTTCTGGTCCCACTCCTTATCGTTTGCTGCTGCTTTGCTTGGCTATAGCGAGTGTCGTATATTTATGCGTGCACTTGCTATGGCTGAGTGAAGCATCATTTGGCGAATAACGGATCGTGTTGTGTAGATGTTGTTGGTAGACCAAAGCAATTCATTGTATGGGCATAACAGTGATTTCTTTTGGAACGCTGACGTCAGGATCTACATGGTAAGGCTTAGCTTAGTCAGCGTCGATGACACATAGCTTGTAACACCATTTAATATTCGTCGTAGACCCATAATAGTATATATATTTATGATCAGGACCAAATCCTAAGACTATTTAGCAATGTCCGTCCGTATCAACTTTTGAGGCCTTTAAAGTTATGCTAGGAGGCTGAAATTTGGAGCATAAACTCCATAGGGTCCCGAAATGGTAAAATGTTAAAAGTTTTTAAATCCGCCCACTGCCACGCCCACAATTTAGAAAAAACCGTTTTAAGGCTTAAGTTAGAGAGATAAAGTTGTAAAACCTTCACAAGATATATAGGTACTGCCTACCTTTATAAATTTGTCATATAAAGTTTTTTGTCACGCCTACTTTTTGTGGGCGTTTTTCACTAAAATGCTGTTTTATTTGAAAATTCTCTTAGAAATCGAAAAAAAATGTTTAACAATATATTTAGCGAATATTTTTTCCAAAATATCGCCCATACAAAGTTTTGGCCACGCCCACTTTTTGGGGGCGTTTTTCAAAAAAATATTTTTTTTTCTATAAATTTCATAGAATGAAATAAAATGCCATCTATCATCTTCCTTATGAATTTTTTCTTTGGGGTACATAGGGATAAGGATAGGGTATCATACTGTTCGTCCTAAGCGGACTGTAGCCTTTCCTTATGTTTTTTGTTTGTTTTGTTTTATGTGTAATAATTCTAGAGTAGACGTGAGCAGCATTCGTGGGCTAAGGGCGTTTTTGTTTTCAATGTACACCCACGCGAATCTCAATAAACCAGCTGTTTTGCCATTGGGTGAAACACAGGTCAGCAATGATTCTGATCTAACAGAGTTTAGCCTGCCTGGGTATAACTTAGTGCCATTATTCTTTTCAACTGTCTCGCCGTTTATATATGTACTGATGTAGCCTACCAACTTCTACCTCAATACGGCCAATCTTCCAATCCGGAATTTAATTTTATTTGGCTAAAATTCCATCTCTGTAGGCAATTAATTCACTACTATTTTATTTACAGAAGCCCTAACTAGGACAGACATTCAACTTATAATGAGTTTGATGTACTGTCTGATTCCATAACCAGAATTGTTACCCTTTCGTCATTGCGGGCGATTTCAATATACGCAATTTAAGTTGGCTTCGACATTCTGGACAGACAAAACGCGAAGTAAGGTATGTCGAGATCTTTCCTGAGGTTAATAATTTGGCCAGGATTGTAAAGGAGCGGACACGGATACCGGACATTAGCGGCCAGAACGCCAACACTCTGGACTTGTCTTTACCTCCCAACCTGATAAGTACACTTTAAATGTATTATCGCCTCTAGGTTCGTCAGAGGATTGTATCACCATTGTATTGGCGAATTTCTCGTACTCCAAACACACAGTTAAAGAACAGGCTCCTGAAAAAACCGTATGGCAATATAAGAAAGCCAATTGGGAAGCTTAAACCGGTTTCTTTAGAAGTTTTAACTGGTCGTTGTGCTTCCTCGATAACGACGTGGATGCCGCTGCCGATATGATTACAAATATAATTCACTTGGTATGAAACACTAACGCTTTATCCCATCCAGGATAACGAGTATCAAACCCAAGGAAAACGCGTGGTGTGACTTGAGCTGTAAAAAAACTATCATGGCTAAAGAGGTAAGCTTTCGGTCATTTAAGGCCAACCCAACTGAGAAAAACCGAATGAAGTTCAAACGAGCCAGATATGACTGAATGCTGTCATTAATCGCCATTGATAAAACGTTAGCTTATGAAATATCTTGAATCCCGAAAAATGTTTAATGACCAGCAGTACGGTTTTCGCAGCAACAGATCCACTGGTGGTTTGGTGAAATATCTAACCGAAAAATGAAAGTAACGTCGTTGAGCTTGACAGAGTTTGGCATGAAGCTCTTTTGTAGAAAATGTGGGCATTTGGAAACGATGATACCTTTCTTTAATGGATTAGAAATTACCTTTTTGCATTCTGTTGGAGATCAAATCAACACTAGCTTTATGGTCCAGACCTAGAGTAAATTAATGCCAAAGAAGATTAAGCATCATTTTCAGGATTTTGTTAGATATTTAAAGTTTTTTAACATAGTATTTAGCACAGTTACCCCAAACTTGGCGAGGGTAAAGGAGCATCGCTTGAAATACAACTTGATATATAATTATCTTGTTTTCTTTGGAAAGCAAAGATCTTCTGTTGATAGCGATATTTGTCTTTCTACGAACCTGTGAGCCAGTGTTAAGCATTATTTTCCATTTTGTGAAATATTCTTTCAAATTTGTTGCCGCATTAATTAAATTCGTCTAAATGTTAAGACTTAATTCATGCGACGACAGAACTGCCGTATCGTCGGCATATATTGCCGTATCACAATAAGGATTAGTAGGAAAGTCAGATGTAAACAAGTTGTATAAGACAGGACCAAGGACTAAGCCTTGCTGAACCCCAGCATTTACACTGATAAAACACCACTCTTAACATGCACTTTAAAACGACAATCTGAAACAAAACTTTTCACAATTTTACAAAGAAATGGAGGAAAACGTAGGCTTATCATTTTATATATAACCGTATTTAACCGTGCCACACAGAGTCGAATGCTTTTTCGATGTCGAGTAAAATCATACCTGTAGAATCTCCTACTTCACGATTTCTTTTAACGATGTTGGAAATTCTAAGAACTGTTGTTTTAGATAGACCTTGTGATCATCGATAAACTTGACTAATTTTTCTTTTATGATATTTTCATAAACTTTGCGTACTGTATTTAATAGGCTTATCGGTCTATAACGTTAAATTTTGTCTCGAGGTTTTCCTGCTTTGGAAGTATTGGATTTTAAGACACGCATTTATTATGAAGGTAATGAACTCATCCCCTCCCTTGGCAGGTTTTTGAGATAAATATTTTTTATATAATCTATTCCAGCTGTCTTACAAACTACTAATTTATTTAAGAAGAACTCTCTATCTTCTTCTGAGATTTATTCATTTGAAGGGGTTTCTTGATTAGAAAGAGATTGACGGTACGAATGGTATTGTCCACAAAGTTAAGGTTTTTGCGTCCCCTACATGTTGAGAAACAAGGTGATTCTTAGCATAGGCAAAGCATTAGCTTTTCCTGTGAGGTAAGAATTTATACTGTTTTTGAGACCAGAAAGGCTTGGAACCTTTATCTAGGGAACTAAGTTTTGAATTCCGCCCATTGTTACGGTGCTCTCGTATTTTGTAAGTTATTACGAAAGGTTGTTTGGTGATATGTTTGCCAGTTTCTTCTACGCATGTTCCTAATTTGTAAAAGTTCGAGAATGTGAGCGGGGAGCTTTGGGCAAATATTATTTTTCCGGACTCTGGGAATGTTATTCTAGGCCGAAGTTAGGACGTAGTCCGAAAATGTTTGCACACTGCTGTCCATATCGTCTTTCCTTGATAGAAAGTCTAAGTTCATTGAAGTCTCTCTAAATAGCCTTTTGAAATCCTTAAGAAAATTTTCCCAGTTTATTTAAGATCTAAATACGACTGCTATTTTTCCACGCCAGACCACCATATCTTTGAAAGAATTGGGATATGGTCGGAGCTAAGCTCATTGAAAGTGACTAGTTTTGATAATAAGCTTGAGATATTTGTACCAAAATAGTCAAGAACAGACGGATTTCCAACGGAACTAGGTGGGACATAAGTAAAACTAGAAGGAATAAAACTTGGAATATACGGCAAAAGCTCATGTTGAAGTGATCTCCTTATTAATATTGCAACACCTCCGCCCCTTCTATCTACTCTGTCCGACACGATAGCATTTAAACATCGGGGTAGAGAAGCGAATTTCCGAGTTTAACCATGTTTCGATTACTAAAGCAATGCCGAAGTTGTTATTACTTAAAACATTAATGCTATAATAACTTAAATTACTTAACATGATTGTACAAGAACTTAGACGCTAGTTGTACGACAACATTAAATTGATCTACTATAGATTTACATGCACCAAGTTTAGTGACCATCTATATTTAGTTCTCCGCTGCCATAGGACACTGGCACATTGTTGTTGCTAAATACTCCGGATGATAAAGGTATTGCAGTCGAAGATGATTCGGTGTACTCCCGTGCATTGGAGTGAATAATGTTGTTGCCCTATGTACGTTTTGCTTGTTTTGTTGGGAGAGACGGAAAATCGCTCATGGAAAACTGAAGTATCGTTGCTCACATTGTTATTGTTGTGGTTTTGCGTAGGCGAGCTTTTGGTTTTCGTTTTATGTCTCATATTTACTTCTGCTCACACATGTGTTATCGTGATTGATTGCCGCGACAGTTGGCGCATTTATGTTCATTGGAGTTAGTGTACTCAGTAGCAGCGTTGCCTCAAAGATACAATTGTATCAATTTCAATACAGTTTTGCTTTTGTGCAAAAATTTGATACATAGATACTTTTTTTTGATTTTTCTTCGATTTGATACGTTTTTAAATTTTCATCAAATATGACATATGTAAAATTTTTTTTTCATATATTTTTAATTTTTCCAAATAAATTTTTATATCTGGCAGTATCAATTGTTCGTTTTCATAACTGACTGAAGTTGCTTTTTATGTTACTATTAACAAGTTGTCATAGATTGGTAGTGATTTTGTGTTCTGCTTTAATTCTTTTACAATTTTAAGAATAAATTGGTATGTTAGCATAATTTTTAAAATTCTAATATGGATCATGAAATAAAAGTCATGTGGTGGATTTGTCATATCCATAACTTGAGTAAACCAACCAACAAGTAAACTATAGTTTCGAAAGTGATGATTGTTACGATGCTTATGACAAATCAAAAGAAATTGCAAATTTTAACAGATGGCTAGAAAACAACAGAAGGAACAGGGGCTGCGATCTTCTCAAAAGATCCAGAACTAAGAGTGTCTATAAGACTACCGGTCACAAGCAGCGTCTTTCAATCAGAGGTTCTGGCTGTCATCGAGGCGGCTGCCAGGCCATCGACAGCCAGGCCGTACTTAACATCAATTCTGATACAGTCAGGAACTGTCGCACAATGCTCAAGGCATTATGCAATCAGAACCGCGTGAGACTGTGCTGGGCACCAGGATACTGCGGAATTGAAGGTAATGAGCAGGCGGATGAGCTTGCAACAATAGGAGGGCTACTCAATAGTGGTGTGGTTGTTGACACAAAATCTCCTTTCTGCAATATCAGGGGTTTTATTGACGAAATAAACCCAAGGACTGCTAACCTATGATGGTTAAGTCTTAGGGGACACATGGTGTCAAAAGCTCAATGGATATCTCGACTGTAAGAGTTCCAGGAAGTTTATAAAACTTAGCAAATATAAGCTTAGAATATTAGTAGGAATCCTGACAGGGCATTGTCTTTTGCGAAAACATGCAAGGAGACTCAGGCTGCCAGATACTGATGCGGATTCTGCAGTGAGCTGCAGGCTTTAAAGGATATACCGCACATATTATGTGAGTGCGAGGCAATTTCATGTAGTCGTAAGAAATTCTTAGGGAGACACTTCTTCGAAAATTTGAAGGAAATAGACAGTAAAAACTTCACTCTACCGTTTAAGTATAAATTTAACCAGTTCCCCAGGGATCACAATAGGTCCGCTTCAGTGCTTAGTATTGTGTGTAATGACTCTTATATCACATCCCTGTGAAGCGTGAGTGCGTTATTATATTTCAAAACAAATAATTGGATTGAAATGGTGGTTCCAATAAACTCTATCAAACCTTAGTATCCATCTTAAGCGCCACGAGACTTCAGCCTTCATACAAAAAACAATTTTATTTTCTTAGAAAATGTTCATAGAAACCGAAAAAAAATGTTTAACAAGATATTAAGCCAATATTTTTTTCAATATATCGCCAATACAAAGTTTTTGGCCACGCCCACTTTTTGGGGGCGTTTTATTTTTTAATTTAATAGAATGAATTGAAATGCTATCCATCATATAGGGATATGGATGGGTTATCAAACTGTTCGCCCCAAGTGGAGTGTAGCCTTTCCTTATGTTTTTTCTTTCCTTGCACTTAAGGCCCAGTCGGATCAGTTAATTATACCCGTATCAACTTTTGAGGCCTTTAAATTTATGCTAGGAAGCTGAAATTTAGAGCATATAGTTCCTAGGGTTCCAAAATGGTAAAGTGTTAAAAGTTTTAAAATCCACCCACTGCCACACCCACCATTTAAAAAAAACCGGTTTAAGGCTAAAGTTAGAGAGATAGAGGGTTAGAACCTTCACAAGATATGTAGACACTGCCCTTCTTTATAAGTCTGTCATATAAAATTTTTTTGCCACGCCCGTATTTTTGGGGGCGTTTTTTCAAAAAATATATTTTTTTTAAATTTAATAGAATGAAATAAAATGATATCCATCATCTTCCTAATGCTTTTTTCTTTGGGGCATATAGGGATATGGATAGGGAATCATACTTTTCCCGCTAAGCGGACTGTAGCCTTTCCTTACGTTTATACCCTATCCTAAGGGTATATTAATTTTGACACATAGTTTGTAACACCCCTTAATATTCGTCGCAGACCCCTAAAAGTATATATATTTATGGTCAGGACCAAAATCTAAGACTATTTAGCAATGTCCGTCCGTCCTTTAAAGTTATGCTAGTTATGCTAGAAAGCTGAAATTTGGAACATATACTCCCTAGGGTTCCGAAATGGTAAAGTGTTAAAATTTTTAAAATACGCCCACTGCCACTCCCACAATTTAGTAAAAACCGTTTTAAGGCTTAAGTGAGAGAGATAAAGTTGTACAACCTTCACAAGATATGTAGGTACTGCCAACCTTTATTAATTTGTCATATAAAGTTTTTTGCCACGCCTACTTTTTGTGGGCGTTTTTCACTAAAATGCTGTTTTCTTCGAAAATTTTCATAGAAATCGAAAAAAAATCTTTAACAATATATTATGCCAATATTTTTTTCAATATATCGCCCATACAAAGTTTTTGGCCACGCCCACTTTTTGGTGGCGTTTTTTTGAAAAGAATAATTTTTTTCTATAAATTTCATAGAATGAAATAAAATGCTATCCATCATCTTCCTTATGCTTTTTTTCTTTGGGGTACATAGGGATAAGGATAGGGTATCATACTGTTCGCCCCAAGCGGACTGTAGCCTTTCCTTATGTTTATTCTTAAAATCCGTTCTCCACGTATAATTTCATAGCTCTCAGCCGTTTGGGTGCGAAGTTACAGGAATGCAAAATAAAAAAATATTTATTTTTTCCCGAGTTTGTTCTTAAAGTCCAAACCTCATGTAAAACATAAGGAAAGGCTACAGTCCGCTTGGGGCGAACAGTATGATACCCTAACCCTAAGAACGAATGGTTATTGTGCAACAAGTAAATACATTAAATCAACCTAAAAATTAATGGTTGATGTGCATCGCACAAGCAAATCAATTAGAGGTCCTAATACATTGTTAGTGTTCCTACAAAATTACATGAAACTAGCATTTGAATTACATAGCATATCTAACAAACATGATTGTGTATTATAATTGTCACTCTATTAAAATAGTCGTAGATCTAATTATTTTTATAAGAATATAATTTGCTCCACCCTTTTTACTTACGCACATACCTACACATAAAAAGGCAAGATCCATTGACTGGATAGGAACAGCGTGGAAATGGTTGGATGGCAACCCAGATGTCGCCGATTAGAACAAAGTTCTTCAAAACGAGCAACAAACTGTGGAGAACAACAGTTACCTGTACCAGATATACGAGAAGCTCTTCGGAACCACCCAGGACATTAACAAAAAAATTAGCCTGTTGATTGAAAGATTAAACAGTAGAATAAAGGACACAATTTCAGGCAGACTAGAAAACTGGTCCGATCAACACAAATCTCCTTGACATCGAGGAAATAAACAGTAAACAAGGTGGAAACCTTACCATATGCCAACGAAATCGAGGAAATTGAGTACGGCTATCCATCGGTATATACCAACAACAGTGCAGTGCTTTATATCCTCTCGATACCAAAGGTGAGAGACAAAGAATTTAACTTTTAATTACAAAGGAACCAATTATGGAAACTAAGAAAGTCGAACTAACCTACGACAGGGTGCTTCTTAACCAGAAAAGTACATATGGTCTAAAGGAAAAATGGCTTACCATAAGTTATTCAATAGTGTTTGCTGAGGCAGAATTAGACCAACTCCGCGACGATCACTGCATAAACAGGCTGCTAAAAGGTGGCCTAACTTCCAGTTTTTTTTCATACAAACATGGAAGAAGTTATAGAATTGATTAAGGAGGACATAATTTTCCTGACAAACTTTAAGGAAGAATTAGATCAAACGAAACCACGAAATCGCTATGGGTACTTACGTGATCCATATTAATAACGAAACCGTTCGCATAAAAGACAGAACCTTCTCAAGCCTGGGCTCTATCTCTCTGAAGGCATTTCCTACTCTATCAACAAATATCACTGGTAAGGATCGAAGGATTGAAATCAGCTGGAAATCAAAGGCTTTAAGAGCAGCCACGACATTAGCCCTGCTCTTCATGGTCATTGTTATCTGGATAATTTGGTGGAAAATTTACGGCATCATGACAGCCTGTTACTGAGGGTCTGACTGAGAGTCTGACGTCACATTAAGGGGAGGAGCTTACGCGATCATCCAAAGTCAGGAGCAAAAAAAAGTACATCAACCATATAGGATCGGCTGTGTCAGCATTTTCGTGCTTTTCCTGTTCTCACAGTCCCGTTATATTGGGATCGCGTAACAATCACGCCTTTGCCACCGGATACGCGTGCGATGACATATTTGACGATTCAGCAATTCGCACCCTAGGACCAGGGTTTCCTAACGGAAAATATTTAGATTTAAGTTAGTCTTAAGTTGGACTTCATTCGTGTAATAAACGTGAATTAATCAAAGTAAATTAATAGTTTTGATTGATGTAAGTCAAGCTGTGGGCGTTCCTTCGGGTGCAAGTTCGCTTTTTTTTTTAAATATCCTCGGAAAGGACAAATTTTACTTTGATGTTATTTACTTTGGTTCAACCCAAAGTTATATACCATACGACCAAAATAGTTTCAGAACTTGCTTGTATAAAAGCAGCTTGTTTTGCATGCTGAGTTTGTACGGAGTCTATGAAAATTGGTAGCGTATTTACATTTCTGTAAGTAAAATCAACATGCGTAAATTTTGTTGCATTAAGAACAATGCGCCTTTGCCCACTCAAAAAAGCTGTAGATAGTCCGTTGAAGTCTAATTGTTGCTGATTCGGTATACATCCGCAAACGTCGCTACAGTTGTGCCTTCTTCCTGTGGAATATCTCGAGTAAAGATTAGAAATAGAATCGAATCAAGGACGCTTCCTTGTGGAACTCTTTGAATTCGGAATATTAGTATCCGTGCTTAACACGTATGTCCGCTAAATAAGAACTTATTATTGTTTGGGGGCTTTTTCAATTTCATTGGTTTTTCGATAAACCTGGTCGATTGTATAGTATTTAATTCTGAACCCGAATTGGCGATTCAATATATACTTTTGACATAATTGGTAAAGATACCAACAACGCTTCCCTACTTTATGGACTGGCTCACACATATTCACAGATAGCAAATTTGGGAGAGGATTTTGCATCCATTTTTAAAAATGTTTTGCGGTTTCAAGGGGATAGTAAATAGTATGCTGAGTTGACAATCTGTATAATAACTCATCTGTGATCCTGGGCCAACGATCTTTTCAGGCAGGCATAAGCCTCCGAATACGCAATTTCAACTCGAACTCAATGGGATTTCTACCGATATAACAATTATTTTTCAAGGTCTCGATCAAGTCAATTTATATGTATATACAATCAAGCAACGATCAGAATTTCGGAATTTCCCTGGAATTTCGACAGATCGAAATCTCACTGAATCATGGGCACGGCTATATTCCAGGTAAATGCAATGTCTATAAACTACCGTCCTACGACTTTCGCAGATTCAGTAATAAATGTAACATAAATGGTTTTCGATGGTATGTATGGCCTTCTTAGAAGTAAAATACAGCTGATTTTTTTATGTTAAAATCTTTTAAAGGAAAAAAAATTTAAAGGCCACAATTCACTACCAAAAAAGAAAAATAATTCTGGTTTCAAGAGCATGTTCGATGATTTTGACAAATGAGGCAAAGTTAAATGCCATTTATTTAGTAGCTTTTTTTTATTTTTGTATACCCTATTTTAAGGCTAAGTTGATTTTAACACATTGTTTGTAACACCGCTTAATATTCTTCGTAGACCTATAAAAGTATATATATTTATGATCAGAAGCAAACCTAAGATGTTGGTACGTCCTTCACCAATTATTAGGCCTTTAAATTTAAGCTAGGAAGCTGACATATAAAACAAATAACACCCTAAGTCCCGAAAAACTGAAATTTAAAAAAGATACTCCCTAGGGCCACGAAAGGGTAGAGTGTATATTTTTTGATAATACTGACATGCCCACAATAAAAAAAAATATTTTAAATCATAAGTTTCTGGAATAAGCACTACGGCCTTCACAAAATAAAGGGTGATCCATTTCGAGGTTCCCTACTTTTTTAAAGAAAAAAACACAGAAAATTCAAATTTAATGGAGAATGTTTATTATCATCTGAAAGAACATTCTTTGGCATTTATTTTTTGAAGATTATGTCTATCAAATGTTGGCCGTTGCTACGTCGCAGATGGTCCATCCGTTGAGTCCAATTTTCGATCACTCGTTGGAGCATTTCGACTGGTAACTGGCGAATGACACGCGTGACACGTCCTCCAGGGCCTGAATCGAAGCGGGTTTGTCGGCATAAGCTTTTGACTTTACATATCCCCACAGGAAAAAGTCTAACGGTGTGATATCACACGATCTTGGTGGCCAATCGACCGGCCCAAAACGTGAAATTATGTGCTCACCGAAATGTTCTCTCAATAAGTCCATTGATTGATGCGATGTGTGGGAAGTGGCGCCGTCTTAAATAACGGTAATTTTTTAATTTTTAAAGAAATATGGACCGATGATTCCACCGACCCACAAACCACACCAAACCGTTGTTTTTTCTGGATGAAGTGGCACTTCTTCAATCTCTTCAGGTTGCTCTTCGTCCCAAATGCGGCAATTTTGTTTGTTTACATACCCATTGAGCCAAAAATGGGCCTCATCGCTAAACAAAATTTGCCTCGAAAACGTCGGATCTTCTTGGAACTTTTCAAGAGCCCATAGAGCGAAGCGATGTCGCTTGGGAAGTTCGAGCGGCTTCAGTTGTTGCACAAGCTGTATTTTGTACGCTTTCAATTTAAGATCTTGACGTAAAATGCGCCAAGTCGTTCCATACGCCAGTCCGAGTTGCTGCGAACGGCGCCGAAACGACTCTCTACGGTCGTCGTGTACACTCTCAGCTACGGCCGCTATATTTTCTTCACAGCGGTCTATTCGGTCGAATATTGTCCAATAATGAATGTTGGGTCTCAAAATGGGTGATGGTGTTGCGAATAGTACGTTCAGTAGGCCGATTATGTTGACCATAAGTTGAGCGAAGTGCACGAAACACATTCCTCACAGAACGTGAATTTTCATAATAAAGTTGAACAATTTGTAAACGTTGTTCACGCGTAAGTCTTTCCATTATGAAATGCCAAACATTACTACACAAAAATAACATAACAGCATGACACGACTCACAAGTGATCTGTCAAAAAAGGCTATTGAAAAAAGTATCTCTACTTGGATATATAACGGGTGTATATAGACACAGACCTCCTTAACAAATTAGCCATATTTGTAGCATACAATGCATTCAGTACTCTTATTTTTTTAGATTTTAGTACTACAGTTCATATTTGTAGGTTACTAAAATAAAAATAATTGCAAATGTACTAAAATTTCAAATAAATTATTCGAAATCTACGCTCCTCTTAAAAATTTCGAGGTAAGTTTGAATCCCTAAACAGTTGGCGATAACCAGAAGTCTGTGGCCCAATACTGACAACAGAAGATCAAAGTCCCTCAAAGTCATCGCTGTATTAACCGAACACTGTAGAATTGAAAACATGGTCCTGCATAGGAGCTCTTTTATATATTGGACCACTTGGCTGTGGTACCTCTATCAGGCATAAAACGATTTATTAGCAGATTAAAGTGTGGTTTCCCAATTGTGCCTTCATGGCTTCTGGGTGAAATTTGAAAATGGTCCAAAACCTGACCTAACCTAACCCTTACTCGCCCCTGGTTTTGAAGATAATGTTTCAGTTAACATGAACTTTTAACGAAATAAACCGATCCACGCGACTGTTTTGGACCAAGGGACGGAATTTCGGAACCATTTTTATAGTCGTAGTATCATCCTTCATTAACATTTCTCGAAATGAATTTAGTACGGGTAATCATCTTTTTATACCCTATCCTAAGGGTATATTAATTTTGAAACATAGTTTGTAACACCCCTTAATATTCGTCGTAGACTCATAAAAGTATATATATTTATGATCAGGACCAAATCCTAAGACTGTCTAGCAATGTCCGTCCGTCCGTCCGTCCGTACGCAATTTTTAGGCCTTTAAAATTAAGCTAGGAAACTGAAATTTGGACCACATATTCCCTAGGGCTCCGAAATGGTTAAGTGTTAAATTTTGTTGAATACGCCCACTGCCACGCCCACAATTTAGAAAAAACCCTCTTTAGAAAGCCCCCTTTCTAAGTTTGTCATATAAAGTTTTTTTGCCACGCCTACTTTTTGTGGGCGTTTTTTACTAAAATGCTGTTTTCTTCGAAAATTTTCATAGAAAGCGAAAAAAAATGTTTAACAAGATATTTACCCTATATTTTTTCCGACATATCGCCCATACAAAGTTTTTGGCCATGCCCACTTTTTGGGGGCGTTTTTTCAAAAAAAAAATTTTTAATTAATAGAATGAAATAAAATCTTCTTAATGCTTTTTTCTTTGGGGCATATAGGGATATGGATAGGGTATAATACTGTTCGCCCCCAGCGGTCTGTAGCCTTTCCTTATGTTTATTTAAGACTCTTGGCAACCGAACTATGGCAAGTTATCTTGAATACGGATATTAATTCCAAAAAGCCTCTTATATGTTTTCGAATATGTGATGGTATATGGAACAGAGGTCGCTTATGTCATTTGATTTTATCCAACTATTTCTATTAAATATTAAAAAGAATCTATAGTTCCGTTTTTATAATTAAACAAATACTATCACTGTTGTTAATACATCGCTGGTTGTATTTATGTTCATATATATAAATATACATATATGTACATACAGTTTGAATAGCTTATGCAGCTAAATTCCAGATCAACCAACATTTTCCTAGAATTTTCTCACTCAGTTTATTTTCTTGTGTGCCTTAGTATAATAAATTGCAATCATGAGGAAATTTCGAATTCACAAATTATGAATCCAGAGAGGTCTTAAAAAGTTGGTCCGGCAATGCCGTCCGTTGGTTTGGCTTCAACATTTATTTTTTTTTGTTTATTTCTATTGATGGAAATAGCGGTACCTGACATTAATTTTTTTTAAAGCACTTATTACTAGTTTTCTCAAAAACGGTTGCGACGAATTTCGTATGTTTTTTGTATTTTGGATACTTAGAATAGTGAAAAAAATACTACATACTGAGTTTTTCGAACAAAATTCAAATAATAGTACCTAATTTACAAAAAAATCTTATAAAGAAAAACTTATAAAGAGAATTCCAAAACATATAAAAAAAAATTAATAATAAAGAATTTTTTTTAAATTCCTGTTTCACACAACGATTTTCTTAAATTTAAATTAAATTTATTTTCTCAAATAGCGGCTGTAAGGATTCTGATCTGTGTTTGTATTTAATGCATATTTTAAGTAATGTGTCCAATGCGCAAAATAACATATGTTATGTAAAGCTGAGGGTACTGTCATCAGCAAAGGAATGGATTGGATTAGAAGTGACAGACAGGAGGTCATTGATAAAAATGAGAAAGAGAGTCGGAGACAAAACAGAGCCTTGAGGGACACCAGCATTTATTTGGTGAGTTGCAGACTTGAAACCGTCCAAAACAACTTGTATTGAACGGTCCGAAAGGTGATTCCTAATCCATTAAAGAAGGGTAACATCGATCCCAAATGCACGCATTTTCGACAAGAGAGCTTGATGACAAACTCTGTCAAATGCCTTTGAAATATCAAGGGCAACGACCTTGCTTTCACCACCATGGTGAATAGATTGATTCCACTTTTCGGTTAGATATGTCATCAAATCACCAGTGGATCTGTTGCTGCGAAAACCGTACTGCCGGTCATTAAGAAGTTTTCGGGATTCGAGATATTTCATAAGCTGACGATTTACCAGCGTTTCCATGACCTTGGAAAGAAGGGACGTAAGTGCAATTGGTCGGTAAGAGGAGGGAAAAGAAGATTCGCCTTTTTTTGGGACGGGCTGGACAAATGCTGTTTTCCATCTTCTCGGAAAGAGCCCTGAAGAATAGGACAGATAGAAAAGCTGGGAAATACCATCTGGGCCAGCGGATTTGTGAATGTTGAGATCTTGAAGTACTCTTGCCACAGTACGGGTGCGAAAGTGGATTTATCCCATGGAGTGTTCTATGCGCTCGAGCACTTGGGGAGATAAAGCACAATCTGGGAGCATTAAGCTAGCTGCAAAATGAGCAGCGAGCAGATTGGCTTTATCCGCAGAGCTGACAGCTGGAGTGCCATTGTAAATGAGTGTCGGTATAGATGACGAGGCCGAATTTTTAATATTCTTAACAAACGACCAAAAGTATATACTACCGGAGGGACTTTGTAGAATTTTTTGCCTCAACTTTTGGTCGTTGGAGAATTTGACACGATTAATATGGGCACTGCAGTCATTTCTGGCTCGTTTGAACTTTTTCCGGTTTTCCTCAGTTGGGTTGGCCTTAAATGACCGAAAAGTTGCCTCTTTAGCCCTGATAGCTTCTTTACAGCTCAAGTCACACCACGCGTTTTCCTTAGGTCTGAAACACTTTATCCTGTTAGGGATAAAGCGTTTCATACCCCGGGTGAATTAAATTTGTAATCATATCGGCAGCGGCATCCACGTCGTTGTTGAGGAAGCACAACGACCAGTTAAAACTCCTAAAGAAACCGTTTAAAGCTTCCCAATTGGCTTTCTCGTATTCCCATACGGTTCTTTTAGGAGCTTGTTCTTTAATTGGGTGGCTGGAGTACGAGAAATTCGATATGATACAATGGTCTGACGAACCTAGAGGCGATAATACATTTAAAGAGTATTTATCAGGGTGAGAGGTAAGAAACAAGTCCAGAGTGTTGGCGTTTTGCCCGCTAATGTCCGGTATCCGTGTCGGCTCATTTACAATCTGGGTTAAACTATTAACCTCAGCAAAGATCTCAACATACCTTCCTTCGGATGTTGTCTGTCCAGAATGTCGAAGCCAACTTGAATTGTATATATTGACCGCAATGACGATTTCAGTACGAGGATAATGGGTTACAATTCTGGTGATGGAATCAGACAATGCATCAAACTCATTATAAGTTGAATGCCTGTCCTGGTTAGGGCTTCTGTAAATAAAACAGTAGTGAATTAATTGCCTACGGACATGGAATTTTAGCCAAATATAATTAAATTCCGGATTGGAACATTGGCCATATTGAGGTAGAAGTTGGTAGGCTACATCACTACGTATATAAACGGCGATACCACGATGGGAAAAGAATAATGACCATAATCCATGACCTTGGAAAGAAGGGACGTAAGTGCAATTGGTCGGTAAGAGGAGGGAGAGAAAGATTCGCCTTTTTTTGGGACGGGCTGGACAAATGCTGTTTTCCATCTTCTCGGAAAGAGCCCCGAAGAATAGGACAGATAGAAAAGCTTACGCAGTGGTTTTGCCAGCGTGGAAGAACACCTTTTCAGAACTATAGGGGAATACCATCTGGGCCAGCGTATTTGTGAATGTTGAGATCTTGAAGTACTCTTGCCACAGTACGGGTGCAAAAGTGGATTTATCCCATGGAGTGTTCTATGCGCTCGAGTACTGGAGGAGATAAAGCACAATCTGGGAGCATTGAGCTAGCTGCAAAATGAGCAGCGAGCAGATTGGCTTTATCCGAAGAGCTGACAGCTGGAGTGTCATTGTAAATGAGTCTCATGCTAACATAACAGCATGACACGACTCACAAGTGATCTGTCAAAAAAGGCTATTGAAAAAAGTATCTCTACTTGGATATATAACGGGTGTATATAGACACAGACCTCCTTAACAAATTAGCCATATTTGTAGCATACAATGCATTCAGTACTCTTATTTTTTTAGATTTTAGTACTACAGTTCATATTTGTAGGTTACTAAAATAAAAATAATTGCAAATGTACTAAAATTTCAAATAAATTATTTGAAATCTACGCTCCTCTTAAAAATTTCGAGGTAAGTTTGAATCCCTAAACAGTTCGCGATAACCAGAAGTCTGTGGCCCAATACTGACAACAGAAGATCAAAGTCCCTCAAAGTCATCCCTGTATTAACCGAACACTGTAGAATTGAAAACATGGTCCTGCATAGGAGTTCTTTTATATATTGGACCACTTGGCTGTGGTACCTCTATCAGGCATAAAACGATTTATTAGCAGATTAAAGTGTGGTGTGGTTTCGGAACCATTTTTATAGTCGTAGTATCATCCTTCATTAACATTTCTCGAAATGAATTTAGTACGGGTAATCATCTTTTTATACCCTATCCTAAGGGTATATTAATTTTGAAACATAGTTTGTAACACCCCTTAATATTCGTCGTAGACTCATAAAAGTATATATATTTATGATCAGGACCAAATCCTAAGACTGTCTAGCAATGTCCGTCCGTCCGTCCGTCCGTACGCAATTTTTAGGCCTTTAAAATTAAGCTAGGAAACTGAAATTTGGACCACATATTCCCTAGGGCTCCGAAATGGTTAAGTGTTAAATTTTGTTGAATACGCCCACTGCCACGCCCACAATTTAGAAAAAACCCTCTTTAGAAAGCCCCCTTTCTAAGTTTGTCATATAAAGTTTTTTTGCCACGCCTACTTTTTGTGGGCGTTTTTTACTAAAATGCTGTTTTCTTCGAAAATTTTCATAGAAAGCGAAAAAAAATGTTTAACAAGATATTTACCCTATATTTTTTCCGACATATCGCCCATACAAAGTTTTTGGCCATGCCCACTTTTTGGGGGCGTTTTTTCAAAAAAAAAATTTTTAATTAATAGAATGAAATAAAATCTTCTTAATGCTTTTTTCTTTGGGGCATATAGGGATATGGATAGGGTATAATACTGTTCGCCCCCAGCGGTCTGTAGCCTTTCCTTATGTTTATTTAAGACTCTTGGCAACCGAACTATGGCAAGTTATCTTGAATACGGATATTAATTCCAAAAAGCCTCTTATATGTTTTCGAATATGTGATGGTATATGGAACAGAGGTCGCTTATGTCATTTGATTTTATCCAACTATTTCTATTAAATATTAAAAAGAATCTATAGTTCCGTTTTTATAATTAAACAAATACTATCACTGTTGTTAATACATCGCTGGTTGTATTTATGTTCATATATATAAATATACATATATGTACATACAGTTTGAATAGCTTATGCAGCTAAATTCCAGATCAACCAACATTTTCCTAGAATTTTCTCACTCAGTTTATTTTCTTGTGTGCCTTAGTATAATAAATTGCAATCATGAGGAAATTTCGAATTCACAATAATGAATCCAGAGAGGTCTTAAAAAGTTGGTCCGGCAATGCCGTCCGTTGGTTTGGCTTCAACATTTTTTTTTTTTTTGTTTATTTCTATTGATGGAAATAGCGGTACCTGACATTAATTTTTTTTAAAGCACTTATTACTAGTTTTCTCAAAAACGGTTGCGACGAATTTCGTATGTTTTTTGTATTTTGGATACTTAGAATAGTGAAAAAAATACTACATACTGAGTTTTTCGAACAAAATTCAAATAATAGTACCTAATTTACAAAAAAATCTTATAAAGAAAAACTTATAAAGAGAATTCCAAAACATATAAAAAAAAATTAATAATAAAGAATTTTTTTTAAATTCCTGTTTCACACAACGATTTTCTTAAATTTAAATTAAATTTATTTTCTCAAATAGCGGCTGTAAGGATTCTGATCTGTGTTTGTATTTAATGCATATTTTAAGTAATGTGTCCAATGCGCAAAATAACATATGTTATGTAAAGCTGAGGGTACTGTCATCAGCAAAGGAATGGATTGGATTAGAAGTGACAGACAGGAGGTCATTGATAAAAATGAGAAAGAGAGTCGGAGACAAAACAGAGCCTTGAGGGACACCAGCATTTATTTGGTGAGTTGCAGACTTGAAACCGTCCAAAACAACTTGTATTGAACGGTCCGAAAGGTGATTCCTAATCCATTAAAGAAGGGTAACATCGATCCCAAATGCACGCATTTTCGACAAGAGAGCTTGATGACAAACTCTGTCAAATGCCTTTGAAATATCAAGCGCAACGACCTTGCTTTCACCACCATGGTGAATAGATTGATTCCACTTTTCGGTTAGATATGTCATCAAATCACCAGTGGATCTGTTGCTGCGAAAACCGTACTGCCGGTCATTAAGAAGTTTTCGGGATTCCATGACCTTGGAAAGAAGGGACGTAAGTGCAATTGGTCGGTAAGAGGAGGGTAAAGAAGATTCGCCTTTTTTTGGGACGGGCTGGACAAATGCTGTTTTCCATCTTCTCGGAAAGAGCCCTGAAGAATAGGACAGATAGAAAAGCTGGGAAATACCATCTGGGCCAGCGGATTTGTGAATGTTGAGATCTTGAAGTACTCTTGCCACAGTACGGGTGCGAAAGTGGATTTATCCCATGGAGTGTTCTATGCGCTCGAGCACTTGGGGAGATAAAGCACAATCTGGGAGCATTAAGCTAGCTGCAAAATGAGCAGCGAGCAGATTGGCTTTATCCGAAGAGCTGACAGCTGGAGTGCCATTGTAAATGAGTGTCGGTATAGATGACGAGGCCGAATTTTTAATATTCTTAACAAACGACCAAAAGTATATACTACCGGAGGGACTTTGTAGAATTTTTTGCCTCAACTTTTGGTCGTTGGAGAATTTGACACGATTAGTATGGGCACTGCAGTCATTTCTGGCTCGTTTGAACTTTTTCCGGTTTTCCTCAGTTGGGTTGGCCTTAAATGACCGAAAAGTTGCCTCTTTAGCCCTGATAGCTTCTTTACAGCTCAAGTCACACCACGCGTTTTCCTTAGGTCTGAAACACTTTATCCTGTTAGGGATAAAGCGTTTCATACCCCGGGTGAATTAAATTTGTAATCATATCGGCAGCGGCATCCACGTCGTTGTTGAGGAAGCACAACGACCAGTTAAAACTCCTAAAGAAACCGTTTAAAGCTTCCCAATTGGCTTTCTCGTATTCCCATACGGTTCTTTTAGGAGCTTGTTCTTTAATTGGGTGGCTGGAGTACGAGAAATTCGATATGATACAATGGTCTGACGAACCTAGAGGCGATAATACATTTAAAGAGTATTTATCAGGGTGAGAGGTAAGAAACAAGTCCAGAGTGTTGGCGTTTTGACCGCTAATGTCCGGTATCCGTGTCGGCTCATTTACAATCTGGGTTAAACTATTTACCTCAGCAAAGATTTCAACATACCTTCCTTCGGATGTTGTCTGTCCAGAATGTCGAAGCCAACTTGAATTGTATATATTGAAATCGCCCGCAATGACGATTTCAGTACGAGGATAATGGGTTACAATTCTGGTGATGGAATCAGACAGTGCATCAAACTCATTATAAGTTGAATGCCTGTCCTGGTTAGGGCTTCTGTAAATAAAACAGTAGTGAATTAATTGCCTACGGACATGGAATTTTAGCCAAATATAATTAAATTCCGGATTGGAACATTGGCCATATTGAGGTAGAAGTTGGTAGGCTACATCACTACGTATATAAACGGCGATACCACGATGGGAAAAGAATAATGACCATAATCCATGACCTTGGAAAGAAGGGACGTAAGTGCAAATGGTCGGTAAGAGGAGGGAGAGAAAGATTCGCCTTTTTTTGGGACGGGCTGGACAAATGCTGTTTTCCATCTTCTCGGAAAGAGCCCCGAAGAATAGGACAGATAGAAAAGCTTACGCAGTGGTTTTGCCAGCGTGGAAGAACACCTCTTCAGAACTATAGGGGAATACCATCTGGGCCAGCGTATTTGTGAATGTTGAGATCTTGAAGTACTTTTGCCACAGTACGGGTGCAAAAGTGGATTTATCCTATGGAGTGTTCTATGCGCTCGAGTACTGGAGGAGATAAAGCACAATTTGGGAGCATTGAGCTAGCTGCAAAATGAGCAGCGAGCAGATTGGCTTTATCCGAAGAGCTGACAGCTGGAGTGTCATTGTAAATGAGTCTCGGGATAGATGACGAAGCCTTAATATTCTTAACAAACGACCAAAAGTTTATACTACCGGAGGGACTTTGTAGTATTTTTTGCCTCAACTTTTGGTCGTAGGAGAATTTGACACGATTAATGTGGGCTTTGCATTCACTTTTGGCCGTTTGAACTTTTTTCGGTTTTCCTCAGTTGGGTTGGCCTTAAATGACCGAAAAGTTACCTCTTTAGCCCTGATAGCTTCTTTACACCTCAAGTCACACCACGCGTTTTCTTTAGATCTGATACACTTTATCCCGTTAGGGATATTGAAATTGTCCGCAATGACAATTTCAGTACGAGGATAATGGGTTACAATTCTGGTGATGGAATCAGACAGTGCATCAAACTCATTATAAGTTGAATGCCTGTCCTGGTTAGGGCTTCTGTAAATAAAACAGTAGTGAATTAATTGCCTACGGACATGGAATTTTAGCCAAATATAATTAAATTCCGGATTGGAACATTGGCCATATTGAGGTAGAAGTTGGTAGGCTACATCACTACGTATATAAACGGCGATACCACTATGGAAGAAGAATAATGGCAAGTTATAGCCAGGCGGACTAAACTCCGTTAAATCGGAATCAATGATGACCTGTGTTTCACTTAGTGCCAAAACAGCTGGTTTATTGTGAATCGCATGGGCGTACAATGAAAAAAAATTGGATCTCAACCCACGAATGCTACTCACGTCCACTCTAAAATTCCCACGCATAACAAAAAAACAAACACTCCGACGCAGACTAAGCTAGGCCGTATCGTGTAGTTCCTGACGTCAGCTTTCCAAAACAAATCACTGCAGGTGTTATGCCCATACAATTAATTGCTTTGGTCTGCCAACAAAATCTACTCAACGCGACCCGCTATTCGCCTAATGATACTCTACCCAGCCATAGCAAGTGCACGCAAAAACATACGGCACTTGCTATAGCCAAGCAAAGCAGCAGCATACGATAGGGAGTGGCACCAGATGGAGTGCCCAAACACAATACACTTTTTTTTTTCACTGCACTGTTTTTGTTTTTGCACAGCGCGCGCGCCATTAGCGTTTAATTTCTTTTGTTATTATGCTTTTGCACACTTGTTTGTTGTTGTTTTTTTTAGTGTGTTGTGCACGCATCGGGTGGCAGATCGGTACTCATGTCTAGTACCTCTAGTGGCGATGGGGAACCAGCCCCTGTGGGAGGTCGTTGGTGGCAGCTGACAAGAGAGTGGGGGAGGAGTGCCAGCTCACTAGTTTAGAAGAGCGTGGCTTAGCTATAGAAAAGCTAAAGAACAACAAGGCCGCCGGCTCTGACGGTCTACCTGCAGAGCTTTTCAAATACGGAGGTGATGTTATATTAGGGCGGATGGAGGAAAGAATGCCTGATCAGTGGACCATCAGCTCCATATGTCCCAGCTACAAGAAAGGCGATCCTATGTCTTGCGAGAACTATCGAGGCATATCCCTGCTTAATATCGCATATAAGATTCTATCCAAAGGACTGTGTAAACACACTAATCGGCACGTACCAGTGTGGCATATCAATTGTAGACCAAATCTTCACACGAAGCAAACCCTGGAAAAGACTAACGAGTTTCAAATAGAGACTCACCATCTCTTCATCGACTTAAAAGCCGCATATGACAGCATTCATCGTCAGGAGGTTTTTGTGGCGATGGCCAAATTCGGGATCCCGTCAAACCTAAACCAGATGTGTCGCATGACACTAGATAACACGCGATGCAATGTGCAGTTTGGCAGCAGCTTATCTGAACTCTTTCAAACATGCACCGGATTTCGGCAAGGAGATGCGCTGTCGTGTGATTTATTAAATCTTGTTCTTGAGCAGATAGTGCGCAGGGCAGGTGTCAACACGGAAGGCACTATCTTCAACAGAAAAGTCCAACTGCTGGGGTATGTGGACGAAATAGATATCATCAGTCGATCCCAGCGTGCCGTGATAGAGGCTTTCATGGATATTGAAGAACGTGCAAAATTAGTTGGCCTTGAAGTGAATGAGGACAAGACTAAATTTATGCTATCAACAAACAAACTATCATCTGTACACCGACTAGGACAAAATGTCACTGTTGATAGCAGCAACTTCGAGGTAGTAAATCAGTTCATCTACCTCGGGGTAAACCTCAAGTCCACAAATGACATCTAAGTGGAGATCCGGCGAAGGATTACCCTTGGAAACCGCTGCTACTTCGGATTGGCAAAACAAATGGGTTCAAAATTCCTAACTCGAAGGACAAAGTGCATAGAACCCTTATCCCGCCAGTTCTGCTATACGGCGCAGAGTGCTGGACGATAAGCAGGAAAGGAGAGTTAATACTGAGATCCTTTGAAAGAAAAATCCTTCGACTGATATTTGGTCCTCTGTGCGAGGAGGGCGAATGAAGGAGAAGATACACCGCGAACTCTATGAGAAGGACCAAAATGTGGATGTTGGATGTTGGATGCTCGGCCACATCGAGCGAATGGACAACAACGAACCTCCGTTTTAAAAACCTAGCCATCGCGGATGCTATAGCGCTTGGTCTGAACAACTGGAAGCAGCGTGCTCGGGAGCGCAGAGGATGGAAGGCTGCCGCATCTCAGGCAGGGACTCTTCACGGGTCGGGAGCCCGTTAAGTAAGTAAACTGATTCCAAATGATCGTATGTAATGAATGCATGCATGCATTTATGAATGCACCCTATTTCTTTAAAACTAACACATTTTTAAATTCCGAAATGTATCAGCATTATTTATAAAGCTATTTTAAAGAGTGTGCTAAGTTATGCAAGTTTTAAAATGCCTCTAAACGCAAAAACCTTATTTATAAAACGTATGCAACGTTGAATAAAGGTTTTTTAACTTAAACGCCCAAGTAACAATTTAGTTTCCGTAAGGGCCAAGAAGAAGCTATTTTCTTATTTCCATAACAACTGTAAGAGATCTTATGGAAACTGATTTGGCGCACTTTAGCAATGTTATTTACTTTCCTTAAGACCTTTGCTCACAGGATCTATAAAAGCAATAGTTTCTTCTTAGATGTTAAATTAAGGACTTACAGAAGTTATTACGAAAATCTTAACGAAATTGAAACAAATTTCGAAATACATATTTTTCTTATATTTATTTTTGATTATTATTGTTGGTATGAATATTTCCCATTATTTGAATGCGTCAATTTTTTTGAAGAGGAAAATAAATTATAATTAAATTGAAAAATTACTTAGCCTTATCCAGGAATCGAACTCGAGACCATACGCGTACCAGCCCAACACGCATCTACTGGGTCAAACTGATTAATACAGAGTGCAGATTAAAAAATCATAAATTGATACCATTTTATTATCGTATCAAATATAGGGTGTTACGACATTGATAGCGACAATGAAATCATCTTGTATGAAAAAGTAGGTCTCCTTGTTAGTAGTCGTTTAAAAACTGAACTATTAAAATTTTAATATAAGCTGATATAGGTATTGTTTAGTATCATTACCACTGGATCTATAAAAATATTATTTGGCCCAGCTAACTTTTTCTCTTAAAAAACTAAAAACTAATACACTATAACAAAATATAACAAACATTCGGAAACATTGTCTTATATGTTCGGTTTCTTATTTTTACATTTATTATTTATTGTGTTTATCAAAGTCTATAAGAATCTTGACGAAATAATTAATAATGATTAATTATTTCCTTTCCTTAGTATTTTTAGCCGCTAATAAATATTAAATTTGATATCTAATATTAGGTTCAAATCGCCACTATATTGATTGTATGTAATGCTTCTTTCTATTCAGAAGCCTGAAAGAAGCTATTCTATTTCAGCTTTCAACAAACTAACTTCGAAAGGTCTTATAGCCACCTCGTTAAATAAGAATATCTTTACTTTCTGAACAGATTGTGAAATTGTTTCCCAAATGCTTTAAAGAAACTTTTTCTGGAAGTATAAGGTGTTTTTTTTAGAGATATAAAACTTCGAATTGAAATAAAACACAAGAAAATCGTCTTTATGTCCATCAGTTTATTTTATTGGCAAGTTTTCCAATTCGAGGTTTGGAAGATATATATATAAAACACATGTGTGTATAGCCCCAATTTTCATGATTTTAAAAACTTGCCAAGTATAGAAATATATATAGGTACTATTTGTGTAATTTTTAATTATAACAAAATTATTATACTATTATTATATATACTATTCAATTCGGCGTTCTTTTTAAGATCTCAGTACTTTTTGTGGTTGAGTTGTAAGAAAGCGCTTTGTGTATAAGAGAACTTGGCTATGCTTGTAACATTTATGTTTTTGGTGTGATTTGAATACTTTTTGCAAATCTTTTTTTATCTATGAAAATTTTCTTGAATTTTAAAATTGTACGTCTTTTGACCGAACGTCTTTTTCAAGGAAAATACAATTTGTTTTATATAGATCCTTGTTTGCCTTAAAAACAACTACCGACATGTAAAATTTCATAACTGTAGAATGAGTTCGATATACGGGCGGTTGCCACATCTCCTTTTTGGAATATACACAGTGTATTATTTGTTTTGGTGTCTGTTCTTTAAATCCAACCTTTACGCATAATTTTATAACCCTAAATCTTTTGGTTAAAGAAAAGGGGCGGCTACCACGCCACCTAAATAGAATATAAACAATATTTTAGTTTTCCCCCTTGCTTGTTCTAAAGAGCCGACCCTCATATAACAAGTCATAATTATAGGTCCTTTGGGGACTAAGTGTAGAGAAGTGGGCGGCTGTCACCCCCCTGAATAGATAATCAAACATTTTGCTACTACTTCAACACTACAGTGCCTAATCTCAAGGTTGTACGATGATTGGAAGTACTCCATAGTTTTGATGATCTGTCAGTTAGTCAGGGAGTTACTATTTTTGCTAATTTTGGGGCCTTGTAACGCAGCAACTACTCATATTAAACAGTTGAAATTTGATATGAAGCCTGCTGCTCTGCGTCCCAATAAATCCTTTTATGTCTCTAGCTTTGTTGTAAGCGAAGTTAGAGGGTGGTTAATATGGCCTGAGTTGGTTCGTGTAAATAAGTGTGTAGGGCCAAAGTTGCTAGAGAACTTGGCTCGGTAGTAGTGTGCCCCTTAATGATTACAAAAATATTAGCTACCCCTACCTACCAGTGAAAAGAACAGATACTAATATTATGCATTTATGTAGTAAGTAAATGAGCCTCGGTAATGATTTCTATGGTGGCAAAATATGTAGGTATACATTAACGTTTTGGAAATTAAATGAATATTCTTGACATATTATTATTGATAATATGATGATAACTATGGTATTAGTATAATGACATTGTGTACTATTTTATTATCGGACGCACCACGTATTTACATATCGGCTGCTGTGCATCGACACGACAGTAAACGAAGAGTAAACTATCCGAACATTATGTCGCTTTCGTTTAGTAATCCGGAAGAGCTCTCCGATCCGGGATGCCCATCGAACAAGCAATCATATTTCATTTGAATTTGAAGTGTATTTGTGTATATGTATTTCCAACCGCTTCACTACCAATCTGATGGATGGAAGACAAAGAGTATTAGTCATTGTAATATGTTTATATTACATCCAATATTATTCTATTATTTCTTTAGTTAAATTTGGGAATCATTTTCAGCTAATCTCCTCAAAATTGAAGAATTATTAAATGCATCCGCAAAGAATATGACATTTATCGATTATGACATTTATCGTGTTTGAATGTGTAAGTGCTTCTGGTTTTGATTCTGAATTCAAAGTCAGAAGCGAATGTCTGTTCTTTCCAGGAGAAGAACTGTCAATTTGCTACCAAACGATCAGTTTTGAAAGAGTCCGGAAGTCTACCGTATTACCAAACGAAAACGACATTAATTTCTGCATATTTACATACAGTACTGAATACATTTTAGCATGTGTATATACACTACATCCCATCCTTGTTATTATTTAATTTGTTTCCATTTAATTGAGATTTAGACTTAATAAATATAAACAGCCCCGTGCAGGGACGGGAAGTAAGAATATCCCTGCATCGCCCCCAGTGCTTGTCGTAAAAGGCGATTAAGGGGGTGGAATCACATCTAGGCAATTTAAACCCCAGGTTAGCCTAGCAACATATTTAACATCTTTACACTGCCCCAAAAGTGTGCATGCGAATCCGTGGGCTGACAGAACTGGAGATCACCGGTGTCATATCAATCAAGAACTTATATCAGGAGCATGTACTTGTTGAACAAACAAACTCGCTTAATATAGCATTATGTCAATTCACTTTCAAAAAAACACTACCCCGCCAGGCACTTCTAATGCTACGCATGGATGTGATCCTGGGACGAGCAGAAATGCACGGGTCAGAGCTATTCGGTTTCCGGGGGATAGCAAAATAATACAAAGACTTAGGCGCGAGTTGTAACGTTGGAGGTATGAGTGGTCGCAACTACGAGCTGGAAGAGATGATGGTAAGAAGGCGATTGGACATCTTGTGTGTCCAAGAAACGAAATGGCGAAACACCGGAAATCGGGCGCGTTTCTTGGACATTAAGACAAAAGCATACAAGATGTTTATCTACGGAATGGTATCGGTATCATCCTTGCGGCAGAGTTACTTAGCAACGTATTGACCATTTCGACAAGTGAGCAGTAACCGCTTGATGTCTCTCAAACTGGTAATTCAAGGAGATTTGTGGAATATTGTCAGAACATATGCTCTCCAAATCGGGTGCGAGCAGAAGGAAAAAGATGCATTCTGGATTGATTTTCACAACCTCATCAAGAGTATCCCAAAGGATGAGCTTTTGTTTGTACGGCACCAGGAATTCTTCTGGTGAAGACATACTAAGCATGTGCAAGTCATACGGTCTTATCGTTTTAAATACAATGTTCATCAAACAGATCCGGCACTTGGTCACTTATAGCTGTGGCTTAAATGAAACCCAGATTCACTACCATTTGGTGGCAAGTTTCATGAAGCCCAGAGTTAAGGATTACAAAGTGAACTTAGGAGAGGCAATCACCCGGCAACACCATCTCCTCCTGTACGTGCGAAAATCAATTGGTACAACATGGACAAAGAAAAAGGCAAGTTATTTACTATCAACATGAAAAAATTTACTCCGTAATAACACCAGCGAAGTTGAGGATGAAGAGTGCAGCGTAGAAAATATGTGGGATTCCCTACAAAGAGCCTGCTTGGAGCCTCGAAGGGTCACTATCAGCACGGAAAGGAATCTTGGTGGTAGACAGAGGAAATTCAAGTAGCAATAAAGGGAAAGAAATTGGATTTCAAAGGTCAAAGTGCGCCTCAAATAATATAGTTGAAAGAGCTCGTCTTGGAGTAGAATACAGACGTTATCTTCTACGCCTGCTGATAGGAAAGTTTTCTTCTTCCTTTGCACAAAGGAAAGGGAGATACTCGAAACTGTGATAATTACTGTTCAATTAAGTTGATGCCACACACCATGAAGATCGTTGAGTGGGTATTAGATGGCCATCTAAGACAAATAATACGGCTGTCTGATGACCAGTGTGGGTTTGTGGCGGGTAAATCAACCACAGATGCAATCCAAAGTATAAGGATCATAATGGAAAAGCATCGTGATTCCTTAAAGGATCTGCATATGATTCTGGTTGATTTTGAAAAAGCATTCGATAGACAACCAAGAAATCTGATATGGGTAGCGCTAATACAACGAGGAGGACGTGCAGATGATCATGGGCATGTACGAGGGAGCGAAGACAAAAGTCAGATGTCCCGCAGGAGTCACCGATGAATTTCCAATAAAATTCGGTGTTCACCAGGGAAGTGTCTTGAGTCCTTTGCTCTTTATTACGGTCCTAGATTATCTGCTTGAGGGAAAAGTGACGGACCCTAAAGTTCATCAGTTATTCGTTGTTGACGATGGAGCCATCATAAGTGATGATCAGACCACCTGCAACGAGCACTTGATATTTGGGTAGATGTTTTAGAAGGGTGGTTATCGTATTAGCCAAAAAAAAAATACAGAGTATCTGCCCTGCCCATTCTCTGACCCAAGCCAACCCAATCCAGACATATTTTTCAATGGGGTGGTGGTTCCCAAGTGTTAAAAGTTAAAATATCTGGGATCAATGATCAACAGCGAAGCAACAGTTAATGACGACATCAATCATCGTGTAAGAGTAGGGTGGATGAAGTGGCAGGAAAACTCTACCATTCTCTGTGACCGAAAAATATCCCCTAGGCTGAAAGGAACGCTTCACACCGCAGTTGTGCAACCGGCGCTCACATACTGTTCACAATGCTTGACAATGCTGCAAGTTGACAGCAGCTGAGATGAAGATGCTTCGCATGACAGCAGGAGTAACAAAGCTTGATCGAATTAGAAGTTCCAGAATCCGAGGAAGCCTTCACGTCAAAAAACCCATCTCGAAAAAATTGGAGCACTGCCGACTCAGTTGGTATTGTCATGTTCAAAGGAGGGATCCTACAAACCCCGTCAAAAAGGCAATTGCAATCAGCGTTCCCTTACAATCGCGTAAGAGAGACAGGCCTAAAAATCATGGATCACACAAATGCAGAAACACCAGCATTTGATTGGCCTCAATGATGAAGTGATCCAAAATCGGGATGCCTGCAGATATCTTTTGAGGTCGAACCGGCGAACCCCACAGACGGACCAGTAGGAATGCAGTAAAGTGGGCGGGTTATGATCCCTGTTATCGTGATCATAATCTCGTCGTTAAGTGGAAAGAAGAATGCTGCTGCTCTTGCTGATGGACATATGTACATATGCAATTCATAAATTAATTTGATATTCCAAAAAGTATTTTTTTTTATGTGCGCAATAAGTCACGCTCCTGTTAAGTGAAGGAATAAACAACATTGGTGTTAGAAGAATGTGTATACATATGTATGTACATATCGAAGCAAACGACCTCGAATAAAGCAACAAACATACATTTGTTCATGGCACAGGGCTTTTGGGACTAAAGCAATCGATTTATTTTTTCAAAGTTCAACCAAAGCAAAAAAAATAAAATTGTACATAAAAGAAAGGCAATTAACAGTTTGACCACCATCTGTGGAAAGCCATAAATTATTCTCTAACAGAAAAGCGCTCTTCACGTCGACCACATTATGCTAGATCCTTCTCAATGTCACGCAATACAATTTTTGTATAGCGTTGTCTCTCTGTTGCCATCTTTGAGTTGACCCGAATTATATGTGGTAATGACGGTACCCAAAAAAGGATTTAATTAAAATTAAAAAGGTGCGTTCCGCCCTTGCTTTAGAAGCGTATCCAATTAGGTATACAAAATCCCTACAAGGGTTATTCGCTTATGGAAAATTATGACAATTGCCGCAAGGACAAAATGAATTAACTTCGAAAAAAGCTACTCTTATCATTTAAAAGCCGCTCACTATTCATATACGTACATACATAGCTCAGTTTCATTATACATAAAGTGTGTTTTTTAGTACATAGCTAATAAAATGAAATAAAACACATAGATATAATGTTGATGCCATTTCGCTAACATTTTTTTATTTCAGAAAATCAGCTTTCTCCAAAAATCGGTATATGTATTATTGGTAGCGAATAAAGTATATACCGATTGTTGGTTATTCGTATTATAGTCAACGTATTTTAGAATTTATTCGCCTCAAACGTTAAACTTAGGCGAAAAAACTACGTTACAACGTTGGTAAAAAAAGGATATTTAAATTTGAATTTTATGACGGTAAATACTTAAAAATTGTCCAAACAGCCAAAAATGACTTGCAAAAGAAAAGTCGTCGAATACTGTACGATGAAACAAAATGATATATAAAAATATATTTAGACATTGTGCTGCCGTGTTAAGCACGTAAGTCCGATATTTATTTCCATAGTTTTTAGTAATTTCACTTTTTGTGTTTCGATTTCTGCCAATTCAGTATTAAGACTCAGTTAATCTATTCAAATTTGTACACATATGTAGATATCATTAAAATAAGTCTAAGGCCTTTCAAGAAAAACCGGCATATGACAAATCAGTGGTTATAGCACTTTTGTAGTACACAAGGTAACTAGTCGAAAAATATCGTGGATATTAAAAAAAAGTCCTATATCCACAATTCCTTATAATTGCAGTAAAAGCAAAGTGTATGATGAAGTGACTACCCAATTTATATGTTTAACTTGAACGCACACAGAATTGCATACATACATACAAACAGATGAATATAACTACGCACAAAAATACAAAATTGATAAAGACTTTGTACCTTACCAATAACAAATAAAATGTGAAGATTAAATTCGTGGTCTCGTTCTTTCGAGCTTTCTTGTGCCTGAGTGCATAAGAGACAACAAATTTAAGCCCTACATCAAATTTGTTATTGGTACCAGGCTTTGAAAACATAAGGAAAGGCTACACTTTATGAAAAACTAAAAAAAAACTACCCCAAAAAGTGGGCGTGTGCAAAAAAACTTTGTATGGGTGATATATTTTTCGGTTTCTACGAACATTTTCGAGGAAAACAGCATTTTTTAAAAACCGCCCACAAATAGTAGGCTTGGCAAAAAAACTTGATATGACAAACTTTTGAACGAGGGCCTTCATATATTGAAAAGGTTGTAACACGCTATTTCTCTAAATTTAGCTTTAAAACACTGTTTTCGTAATTGTGGGCGTAGCAGTGAGAGTATCTAAAATGTACACTCTACCATTTCGGGACTCTAAGGAGTATATATTCCAAATTTCAGCTTACTATCTTTAAGTTAAAAACCTAAAAATTGGTGAAGGACGGACGGACCGACGGACATTGCTAAAAAGTCTTAGATTTCAGTCCTGATCATAAATATGTATATACTTTTAGGGGTCTATGACGAATATTAGGAGGTGTTACAAACTGTGTGTCAAAATTAATATACCCTTAGGATAGTGTACAAAAAGATCCTACGAACACGTGTCATCCCATTATGAGCCTGCACCTGATTCCTCTAATAAGAATACGAGAACAGAATATTTTATGCACCTTTATCACGTAAAAGAGCAGTCCGAATTGGAAAATTGTTTAGCTGTAAGTTTAATTGAGGAACCGATCTACCCTTTCATGTTTTACATAAAATTAAATACACATATTTGCATACCTAAAATACGCATGCAATAAGTTGCATAACAAGGCATACAATCAGATGCATAACTTTGAACAAAAAAATACACAATTTCTAAAGAACTTACGACATCACATAAAAAGCCTGATATTTCTAATAAGAATACGAGCACAGAATGGTATTTTGTGCACCATGAAAATGATCAATATATCATCAACGAAAAAATCCAGAAATGTTAGGCAAAAAAGTACTTCATCCACACAATTTAGCGGCATGTTCTTGACAAACAAGAGATTTTCAGATATTATTTCTTTTCTTGTTTTTAGGGAATTTCTGACACAACTTTAAATTTCTGAAAGCGTAGAAAAATAGAGTTTGGATGAACAATTACAGATATGCTTATAATTCAAAACATGACTTGGGGCTTAGGACTGTCTTGCTTAACACGGCAGTGTACATATGACGGTTCAAAGTTAAAACTCATGAAGTAAAAAATTTATAAAAATGTTTTATTTAAGAACATAAATGTAATTATTCATGTTTTATAACTCCAAAAATTAACGTGACATAATTGTCATTTTTACAATTTTTAGAGGATACACAAAATTATGATACTCTGTAAGTGCCAGGCATTTTGAGACCGAAAACTGTCTTTAAATTGCCGAGGCCGCGTTTGCAGAAGAACTAGTTAAGCGATAAACCTTTGATCCAATTTCGTGGGTACTTGGAGAAAGCTGTGCCATTATGAATATTTGCATGCGCATCTTCGTTGTCAGCCAGATTCAGTGCCAAATTTCTCTGCCTCGCAAAATTCGTTCCAATGTTTCATTTGAATTAGTTTGTTTTATCTCTATGAAGCCTTAGGCACAATTGCATCAACGAATAATGTAGAACGTGCAAATCGAACCGATCTACCCTTTCATGTTTTACATAAAATTAAATACACATAATTGCATACCTAAAATACGCATGCAATAAGTTGCATAACAAGGCATACAATCAGATGCATAACTTTGAACAAAAAAATACACAATTTCTAAAGAACTTACGACATCACATAAAAAGCCTGATATTTCTAATAAGAATACGAGCACAGAATGGTATTTTGTGCACCATGAAAATGATCAATATATCATCAACGAAAAAATCCAGAAATGTTAGGCAAAAAAGTACTTCATCCACACAATTTAGCGGCATGTTCTTGACAAACAAGAGATTTTTAGATATTATTTCTTTTCTTGTTTTTAGGGAATTTCTGACACAACTTTAAATTTCTGAAAGCGTAGAAAAATAGAGTTTGGATGAACAATTACAGATATGCTTATAATTCAAAACATGACTTGGGGCTTAGGACTGTCTTGCTTAACACGGCAGTGTACATATGACGGTTCAAAGTTAAAACTCATGAAGTAAAAAATTTATAAAAATGTTTTATTTAAGAACATAAATGTAATTATTCATGTTTTATAACTCCAAAAATTAACGTGACATAATTGTCATTTTTACAATTTTTAGAGGATACACAAAATTATGATACTCTGTAAGTGCCAGGCATTTTGAGACCGAAAACTGTCTTTAAATTGCCGAGGCCGCGTTTGCAGAAGAACTAGTTAAGCGATAAACCTTTGATCCAATTTCGTGGGTACTTGGAGAAAGCTGTGCCATTATGAATATTTGCATGCGCATCTTCGTTGTCAGCCAGATTCAGTGCCAAATTTCTCTGCCTCGCAAAATTCGTTCCAATGTTTCATTTGAATTAGTTTGTTTTATCTCTATGAAGCCTTAGGCACAATTGCATCAACGAATAATGTAGAACGTGCAAATCGACAATTTTTTTAATTTTTAATTTTAAATTCGTTTTTATTAATCTTTTCAATAAAACTTACATACTAGACAAAAATTATTAAATCTAAATTAAAATAATTGGGTTTTTTTACAACTAGCTTACTGGTCCTCAGGCGGACGCTCTAAACTTAAACATATTATTAATATTAATTGCCTTTCGGCCTATAAACTATAAATATTTTTTAATTAAATTATCATTTTTAGTTTATTGTTAAGAAAAATATTTAAAAAACTTAACTATATTATTTTTTATTTTATATAAAACTAAAACTAGACTTACATCTATGAAAAAGAAAAAGAATAAATATTTACAGGAGAAACTTAAGACTACCTATTCTACTTAACTAATAATATTTACAAGCGTTAAAATCGACATTTTGCATTTCCATGAACGTGTTTCACAGATATCAAAATTAGATTATTTATGCATCGAACTGTTCAATCTGTTTGATTAATATTATGCCTTTTCAATTTAAGACACTGCCTATGACTATCTAATTATGATACCAAATACGAGTTATATCACATTACAGATAGATTTATCGAAAAATGACAAATGTCTACTCTGCAATTGATGAATTTAATCAATCAAATTAAATTTTCAATAAATCCGTCTCGAAGAATTACTTTTAATCTAAAGGAATCGGCGATAAAAAAATGAATTGACAACGAAAAATCATGAAACCATTTTTGGAAATTTTTGCTATACAATACAATTTTGTATAAACAGTTAAACATTGATACAAATACCAAGGTAATGCAAGTGAACTTTGGGTTTGGATTTCAAATGCAAGCCCGGGCATACAGAAGAGAAATCGAAATTTACTAATTTCATTGGTTGCAACAACAGCGCAAACTATTGCCATTACTAGTTTGCGGTAGCAAGTGACTTGTTCTAATACACCGGCACAAGAGAACTATCGCTGTACTAATGCAGCCTGTCAGATTATCATATATAGAATAGTGGTTGATAATGCGGTTTGCGGTAGCAAGTGACTTGTTGTTCTAATACACCGGCACAAGAGAACTATCGCTGTACCAATGCAGCCTGTCAGATTATCATGCTTAGAATAGTGGTTGATAATCTTAGTTTAGTTGTTAGTGTTATCTTTATTTAATTTTAAACACTAAATGTAACTTAGGTTAAGTCGAAAGACAATTCTTATTAATTACGTTTAGCTTAGAGCGCTTGCATAGGGCCAGTAAGTTTAAATTTAAATAACATAATTAAGTTAGTCAAGCAGTTTTAAGCATTTTTGTCTAGCATGTACGAATAAATGAATTATACCAATAAAAAGCATTGAAAACTAAAACTAAGTGGTTGTTAATATATATTATTTAAAGAATGAACCTTATGACATGGAATACTAATTACATAATATAATTGAAATTAAACTAAAACAAAATTTATAATTTTAAACGACATGTAAATATTTAATGCAAAATAGTAAATAAAAGCTAGAAAATTAATATTCACAAAAAAACTATTATGATTGCCGGACTCACAATTACTTGATTTAATTGTGGCAACTGTCTGTCCCTAAAATCAATCCACCCTGAAAAGAGTATTTAATACATGTTTCTAAATTTTTTATTTCTGTTGTTTATACCCTATCCTAAGGGTATATTAATTTTGACACATAGTTTCTTGCCACGCCTACTTTTTGTGGGCATTTTTCACTAAATGGTGTTTTCTTCGAAAATTTTCTTTGAAACCGAAAAAAATGTTTGACAATATTTTTTCCAATATATCGCCCATACAATGTTTTTGGCCAAGCCCGCTTTTTTGGGGATTTTTTCCAAAGAATATATTTTTTTTCTAAAAATTTAATAGAATTAAATAAAATGCTTTCAATCATCTTCTTAATGCTTTTTTCTTTGGGGCATATAGGGATATGGATAGGGTATCATACTGTTCTCCCCAAGCGGACTGTAGCCTTTCCTTATGTTTTTTTGTACTTATTATTATTTTCGCCACCAATAAATAAATTCCTCAAACTATTTGAAACTTTGTTCTCTTTGCAAACAGAGCTAAAATAAAAACCCGAATTTAAAACTTTATTTCAAGTCCTTACAAAGGAAAACATTAATGAAGTCCGCTCCCAGCCATTTTTTTCCTTTCGTAAGAGGATAATCAAACATTTTCTGAATATTATAAAGAAACTAATAATAAATGATGAAATTTAGAATTGTAGTTCCCAAAGTTTATTTCAAATCTACTGCATCAGAATGCAAATCTCGATCTGTGTTGCAAGTAGTAAATTAATTTGATTTTCTTATTAACAAAAAAGGTATTTAGCAATTTGCTTTTATCTTCGCCCCCTCGCACATATCTATGATCATCAGGAAGTAGGTTTCAGAAACTCCTCGTTGTCTTAGCGAAACCCATATCAGCTGTCTTTTGGTTGTCTACCGAATGCTTTTCGAAATCAACCCATATGCAAATCATTTAATGCCGAATCACTATGTTTTTCCATTATGATCATTATATTTTGGATTGTAGGTTCCTTTCACCTCTTCAAGTCTCCAGTTCTACTGCAGAAAGGGCAACATGTATTACTACCACACCTGGTAAACCCATATGCAAATCATTTAATGCCGAATCACTATGTTTTTCCATTATGATCATTATATTTTGGATTGTATCTGTGACAGAGTTGCAAATGAATGAATTACAATTGCAGTCACATGACTGCGATTTACCTGAAGAGTTGTAATTCATTCATTTACAACTCTTCAGGTAAATCGCAGTCATGTGACTGCAATTTTGATTGTAAATTGCATTCACCAGTAATTTTTTAGCATTCATGACTTGTAAGTTAATACAAGCAGTCAATTAACTGTAAGTTAAAATATCTGCGACATTACCGTTAGTAGTTTGCAGTCAGGGTAACCGACTGTTCTTCGAAACATTGCCTCCTCGGAGAGTAACAATGGCCTTACCACGCTAATGCGAATCGAAAGAAAAGCCAAAAATACTTTTAAAATAATTTGCGAGGACAAATTGTATCAGAAGTTGCAGGTCGGTGCAAGATATGCCCGAAACGAGTCGGGAGGGAGACTTCAGGAAAGTGCGTCCTAACACTAGTCAGAATGCGCCATCACTTTCGGACAATACAGGAAGTCGATACCATATCTGTACGGGCGGGAGCTTAGCTCCAACCTCATCCTCGCCGAAAAGTAAGGATAAAATGTTGGAAAGAAGAGTAAAGGAAACTCCGGAAGTTTCCAATCCCCATAGAGTCTAGCCCGAGAGGACAATTAAAGGCCGAGCCATACTTCCGCCTGGTTTTCCACCCAAGAACCAGGTCTAAGTGGTGCTGGAGCGAGATGGTACCTCCGCTACCTTTTCAAAAGCTTTGAGTCGGCGGAAGCGAGAAAGAGGACCTAAGAGTAACGGGCTAAGCCCGAAACAAAATGAGTTGCTGCCGAGAAAAGACGCAACATCATCATCACTCCCTATCAACATAGCCAAAAGCAATAGGTCGAAGTAGGTGCCAAGAGGGCCGCAGGTACGCCAGCCCCGCGCGTTCACCAGGCTATAGCGGCTTCTGCTGTAATAGCTAGAATGTTTATCTCTCAAGGCCAGGCACTGGTCCTAATTCAGCAGCCTTAGATCCTAAAGGGGCACGTCAAAGAACTGATGAGCAAGGATGCACAGGTAATTTGGGACACCAATAAGAAATAAATTAAAATGTATTCTACTTTCAGAATACGCGACGCGGGACTTGGTACCAATACAGGTGACTCGGAAGCTTTCAATGCAGCAAAATGCAACGGAGATTGGCAAATGTATCAAACGGACCTTACCACCTGCTTATAAAAAGAACATATAAAAGGCTAAAAAGAAACCAGATGGCAGCTTTACGGAAAGTGATAAGGAGGGGGTATAGTTACTTATACGAACTCACATTCCAGGGAGCTCGTGCAGCACTAACTTGGAGAACAGAACCATACCAAGTCGAGTTCGAAAGAATAATTGGACTGAATAATAAGTCATTTGCTCTAGGAGATGGCTGGAATGGGCAATAGGTTCCTTTCACCTCTTCAAGTCTCCAGTTCTACTGCAGAAAGGGCAACATGTATTACTACCACACCTGGTAAAATTAGCGAAGAGTAGCATTGCCTTAGGGTATAAACCACTAAAATGGTGACGAGCAAAGGTGGGGAAAAAAGATCCGGCACAACCAAAATCATACGGACCGATCAGCCTTGCTTCATTTCTGTTGAAAACAATAGAGAAGATTGTGGATAATTATGTAAAGGAGGAATCACTAATCCTGTTCCCCCTGCATCACCGACAATATGCATACAGGGCTGGCAGATCGACAGAAACCGCCCTGTGCGAGCTAATATTAATTATCCAAAGCGCTCTAAATTCAAAAGAGATAGCATTGTGTGCCTTCCTTGATATTGAAGGAGCATTTGACAATACCTTGCATGAGGCCATCAAAGTAGCTCCGAAAAGATGGAGTTGCGGGCTGCTGAGCACTAGATCAGCAGAGACACAAACAGCGGCTGCAACTATTCAAGTACATACTATAACAGGATGTCCACAAGAAGGGGTATTATCACCCTTAATGTGGCGACTAGTTGTAGACGAACTGTAAGCCCTATGCTGATGATATAGTATTAATTGCCAGAGGATAGTTTGAATAAAGTCTTTGTAGCATCATACAACGAGGTATGAGGGTAACTCAGTGCCTCACGGCTGGACTTTACATAAATCTGGCTTAAACTACGATAGTGCCATTCACTAGGAAAATTAAACTTTATAGACTCAAAGAAATTCAATTGTCAGATACGACACTGATACCGGTGAATGAGGTGAAGTATCTAGGACTAAATCTAGACAGCAAACTCCTCTGGAAGAAACATACAGAGGAAACCGCCAGAAAGTCAACCCGTGATCTTATGATATGCAAGAGCCTAGCCGGAAAGTCGTGGGGTTGTACCTCCAATATTCTACGATGGATGTACATAGCGATTGTGAGACTATTGATCACATAAGATGCAGCGGCATGGGTAAAACGAAAAATTCTCGTCACAACTAGAGAATCTCTTAATAAAGGGCATGGGCGTGCTTATGCATCACCAGCGCAATGCGTACATGCTCTGGAGGTGCTATTGGAACTAACTTCGCTACACCTCATTGTCTCAGAGGAGGCGGACAAAACTATTTTAATAATAGCAAAAGAAGGAACTGGAAGGGTGAAATACATTAGCTCGAAAGAATAAGTTGCACTCCTCGGAATACTTCCACTCTTGGCTATTCCAAGAGATGACCGTATTAGGAAATATAACTTTCAAAAAATGTCTTTACGAAGCTCAGCAACTAGAGTATTTCGGCCAAAACGAAACAATATAAATCCATGGGCAAAAGTACCAGCATCTTTCAAGTAGAAATAGACACATAGAAAGATGCGTTCGAATCAATCTCGAGAAGAATTACAAAAACTGTAACATAGCAATAATGTCAGATAGTCAAGCAGCTATTAAAGAACTGAACTTTTTTGTCATTCAATCCAAACATGTCTATAAAGTCTCAACAAATTTTGCAGGAATAATAGATTATCTGTCTGCTGGATACCAGGCCATTTGGGCATTATCGGTAACGATGCGGTGGCCTCTCTAGTGATGAAAGTGGCAGCGGCACCCTTTATAGGACCTGAACACACCCTACACGAAGAATTCAAGAAATCGGAAAAGGAGAAAAGTGCGAGAAAGGGATTCCAAGGTCTAAGACAAGCCAAAAAATGTTTAAGAGACTATAGTTTCAAAAGACTTAAGGCAAAAATAATCTTCGAATCCCAACTGTTTTCCTAACGGGTCATTGTAAACTCAGGGAACACCTAAGAAATATTGTGATATCAGATGAAGATCTCTGCAGATTTTGCAATGACTCCACAGCAAAATTCAGTAGACATACTGGAATTCTGTAGGGCACTAACCCAAAAAAGGTTTAAATATTTGGGAAAACACCAAATACAAGAAAAAGACTTACCTGGATTTGGACTGGATGATGTGCTCTGAGTAGGTTTTCCCTGCCAAGGTTAAAGCCAAAAACTCGTCATACATACTCTTCACTCCATCATAATTCCTGTAGAAAATTAACCTGTGAGGGACTCTGGTAGGTATAAGTAGGGGGCACAATAGACCCCCAGGTCGCAGTGTACTACACCCTATATATTATTATTATTACTATCGTTTTGCTATATCGGTATTTTTATTTAGCTCAGTCCACAGATGATTAACCAGATAGTCATCTGATAAAAACTCATCTTTAATAGATATTTTAATGAAAATGTTTATGAAAACATAAGGAAAGGCCAGTCCGCTTGGGGCGAACAGTATGATACCCTGTCCATTTCCCTATATGCCCCAATGAAAAACGCATTAAGAAGGTGATGGATATCTTTTCATTCTATGAAATTTATAAAAAAAAAATATATTTTTTGAAAAAAACGCTCCCAAAAAGTGGGTGTGGCCAAAACTTTGTATGGGCGATATATTGGAAAAAATATTTCCTAAATATTTTGTTAAACTTTTTTTTTTTGAGTTTCTATGAAAATTTTCGCTGAAAACAGCATTGAAATGAAAAAAGTCCACAAAAAGTAGGCGTGGCAAGATATCTTATATGACAGACTATAAAGGAGGGCAGTGCCTACATATTTTGTAAAGGTTCCAATACTCTATCACTCTAACTTAAGCCTTAAAACGTTTTTTTCTAAATTGTGGGCGTGGCAGTGGGCGAATTTAAAAACTTTTAACACTTTACCATTTCGGGACCCTAAGGAGTATATGCTCTAAATTTCAGCTTCCTAGCATAAATTTAAAGGCCTCAAAAGTTGATACGGACGGACGGACATTTCTAAATAGTCTTAGGATTTGGTCCAGATCATAAATATATATACTTTTATGGGTCTACGACGAATATTAAGGCGTGTTACAAATTATGTGTCAAAATTAATATATTCTTAGGATAGGGTATGCAAAAAAAAATTAGTTACATAATAAGTACGAAGTTTTTGCAATTAAATGCGAATATTTTTCGTGTTTATAAGACATAGTTCTCTGCCTTTCAAATAAAATCTTGCTATACATACTTAGATAGATGAAAACGTTTAATAAAATAATAGGAATTAGTATATTTCATTGAATTATTGCATAAATATCCCTAAATTAGTAATATTTGAGTGTAAAATATTGATAGTAAATATTTTTGGATTGGATTATTATGCATATATTTATCATGTTCTTTATAACGGGTGATCCAAGTAGAGATACTTTTTTCAATATCCTTTTTTGACAGATCACGTGTGAGTCGTATCATGCTGTCTTGTTATTTTTGTTTAGTATTGTTTGGCATTTCATAATGGAAGGACTTACGCGTGAACAACGTTTACAAATTGTTCAACTTTATTATGAAAATTCACGTTCTGTGAGGAATGTATTTCGCGCACTTCGCTCAACTTATGGTCAACATAATCGGCCACCAAGATCGTGTGATATCACACCGTTAGACACACCGTTAGACTTTTTCCTGTGGGGATATGTAAAGTCAAAAGCTTATGCCGACAAACCCGCTTCGATTCAGGCCTTGGAGGAAAACATCATGCGTGTCATTCGACAGTTACCAGTCGAAATGCTCGAATGAGTGATCGAAAATTGGACTCAACGGATGGACCATCTGCGACGTAGCAACGGCCAACATTCGATAGACATAATCTTCAAAAAATAAATGCCAAAGAATGTTCTTTCAAATGATAATAAACATTCTCCATTAAATTTGAATTTTCTGTGTTTTTTTCTTTAAAAAAGTAGGGAACCTCGAAATGGATCACCCTTTACAAAAAAACCAAAAAGTGGGCGTGGACGAAAAATGTATGGGAGATATTTTGGCAAAAAATGTTGATAAATATTTTGTTTAACATTTTTTCCGATTCTATGAAAATTTTCGAGGAAAAGAGCAGTTTAGTGAAAACCGCCCACAAAAAGTAGGCGTGGCAAAAAACTGAATATGACAAACTTATTAAGGAAGGGAGCGCCTACATGTCTTGTAAAGGTTGTAACACTATACCTCCTAAACTTTAGCTTTAAGTATTTTGTGTTGCAAACTTTCTACATTCAGGCATTGAATTTTCTTAGCTGTTTGTTTTCTTACAAACTATTTATTTAAAATATTTATCTTAGCCAATATTTTTTATCTTCCAATTTATAGTAAGTTATTGACAGAAGTAGAGGAGTAGAAGGTACCTGTAACGCACTAGGTGCATTTTTCTATCGAAAATGTTTGGTAGTTTGCTAGTACGTCTCATAAATAAGAATGCGCATTTAGTTACATTATAGTTATATATTGAATTGCCCCGTGCAGGGACGGGATGTAAGAATATCCTTGCAGCGCCCCCTCCCCACCAACGTGAAATCACTTTTAGCCAATTTGAACATCCACAAGTGTGCATGCAGATCCGTGGTTGACACGACTGGAGATCACCGGTGTCATAAAAGTAAGATCAATCAAGAACTTATATGAGGAGCATTCACTTGTTGAACAAAAAAAATCGCTTAACCTAGCATTATGGAAATGTACGTTCAAAGAAACACAACCCCGCCAGGCACCTCTTATACTACGCATGGTTGTGATCCTGGGACGAGCAGAAATGCACCGGTCAGAGGTATTCGGTTTCCGGGGGATAGCAAAATAATTCAAAGACTTAGGCGAAACCTAAGGGTCGCGAGTTGGAACGTTGGAAGTATGAGTGGGCGCAGCTACGAGCTGGAAGAGATAATGCTAAGAAGGCGATTGGACATATTGTGTTTTCAAGAAACGAAATGGCGAACCGGAAATCGGGCGCGCTTCTTGGACGTTAAGACAAAAGCATACAACATATTCTACTACGGTAAAGAACAGGGTAAGAATGGTATCGGTATCATCCTTGCGGCAGAGTTACGTAGCAAAGTATTGACCATTTCAAAGTCCAGTGACCGTTTGATGTCTCTCAAACTGGTGATTCAAGGCGAGGTGTGAAATATTGTCAGTGCATATGCTCCCCAAATCGGGTGCGAGCAGAGAGAAAAAGATGCATTATGGCTTGATTTCCACAACCTCATCAAGAATATCCCAAAAGATGAGCTTCTGTTTGTTGGCGGAGATTTAATGGACACGTCGGGAAGACTAACGAAACCTATGAAGATTGCCATGGAGGACTAAGATATGGCACCAAGAATTCTTCTGGGGAAGACATCCTAAGCATGTGCAATTCATACAGTCTGATCGTTTTAAATACAATGTTCATCAAGCAGAGCAGGCACTTGGTCACTTTTAGCAGTGGAGAAGAAAGTGGCTTTCAAAGCTTGGTCAAAGCTTAGTCATATATAGTTGAAAAAGCTCGCCTTGAAGTGGAATACAGACTTTGCAAAAGTATCTCGAAGAAAAGGTGCGCCCAAATTCAAGCTAAGTGTATGGAAGGTCTATATGAGTAGTTGGAGGAGGTATCTTCTTCGCCTGCTGATAGGAACCAGGTAACCCACGAACTTCGACAAAACACGAACAAGGGAACAGCAATTTTCAAGATTGCCGCACAGAGAAGAAGATATGCTCAGGAAAATCGTTCCCAAAGTTCAATAACAATGCTCAAGGCCGACTACTTGTGGACGACGAAAAAATTGTACACAGGTGGCGAGAGTATTGCGAGAAACTTTGAAACAAACAGTTTCCCCGGCTATAGTTTCCAGGAGCCGACCCCAACAATGAAGAAGTGACCGACATAACAGTCGAAGAAGTTGGGAAAGCGGTCAAGAACTCCAAGAAGAGAAAAGCGGTTGGGGCGGATGAGATGCCCAGTGAGTTATAGAAAACGATGAGAGACATCAGGCTCAGATGGCTCATGATTCTTATCTCCAAACGCATGAGAGGTGATCCAATGCCCAATCAGTGGGGAAAAGTTATATTCTTCCTTAACACAAAGGAAAGGGAGATACTCGAAACTGTGACAATTACCATTCAATTAAGTTGATGCCACATATCATGAAGATCGTTGAGCGGATATTAGATGGCCGCCGAAGAAAAATAATACGGCTGTCTGATGACCAGTGCGGGTTTGTCGCGGGTAAATCAACTGCAGGTGCAATCCAAAGTATGAGGATCATAATGGAAAAGCATCGTGATTCCTTAGAGGATCTGCATATGATTCTGGTTGGTTTTGAAAAAGCATTCGATAGACAACGAAGAGATCAGATATGGGTAGCGCTTAGATAACGAAGAGTTCCTGAAACCTACGTACAGATGATCATGGACATGTACGAGGGAGCGAAGACAAAAGTCAGATGTCCCACAGAGGCACGCAAATGCGCATATTTATTTGACGAACCCAAATTGGGAGATGTAATCTGCTCAAATTCATCAAAACTAAGGACATTGGTAAAGTGACTGCATGGTAGCACTATGGACCAGTAGTTGCGTATGAGCGTTCGGGTAGTAACGAACTCCGACAAAAAAAAGAGATAAGTAGAATATATTTTACATAGCTATCTGTGCTCTGTCTAATTTAAGATTATGTTTGACAAATTTCCTTAGAAACTAAGGAATTATTACATTAATTAATTAATAAATTAATTATAGTCTATCCTAAGTGTATATTAATTTTGACACATAGTTTGTAAGCACCCTTAATATTCTTCGTAGGCCCCTAAAAGTATATATATTTATGAACAATATCAGAACCTAAGTATATTTAGCAATGTCCGTCCGTCCGTTCATTCGTCGGTATCGACTTTTGAGGCCTTTCGATTTATGCTACGAAGCTGAAATTTGGAACATATACTCCGTTGAGTCCCGAAATGGTAAAGTGTTCGCCCCCAAATGGACTGTAGCCTTTCCTTATGTTTTGATAAGGTTACCAATCACTTCATAAAACCGAATTTTTGAAAACGTAGGGGAGTGTGTCGTCTTGTGACGCGGGCGGTGCAGGTTCAAAAAGATTTAACCGATGTTTTTATCCTAGGATTTCTTCTTCTTTTTGAATTCCTTAAATTCCCGCGTCACAAGGCGACACACTTTTCTCTATTGCTCTATGCCATCGTCCTCTTAGTAGTTACCTTAAAACTGAAACTGTTGTACAAATATTGGCAAGGATTTCATATAACCAGGTTTTGGCTTTAAGTTCCCCATTGGGTATTGAAACTTTACCTCCCGCGTAAGGCAAAGTAACCTTTCGTTTAGTACTACACTGCTGTGTGTTTTTAAAAGTTTTGTAAATATAGGTCGTAACTCAACTATCAAAAATCTATAGCCAGTAGACATTTTTTTTACAGATACATTTCTATGTATTGTTCATAAGAGATCAGTAGATTTTTAAACAAAAGTTCTGAGAAATATTAACGCTGTCATTACCGCCGACTTATAAAAACTTTTTCAAACGCTCCCAAAACACATGTTGCGGAAGAATAAAATTTGCAAACTTTTGGAAGAAAAGCTCTCCTTTGCCTTTTTTTAAAGAAAATTACAAAGAAATACTTACCTCTAATTTGCGCTGAGTTTTAGTTTTGCCGCACTGTAAAGAAAAAATAATATATTAAAAGTATGAATTTGAATCTATGAAAGTTATATCTATTCATTGATTAATCTTTGGTCTTCGGTTAATTTAAAATCATCATCATCATCATCATCATCATCATCATCATCATCATCATCATCATCATCATCATCATCATCATCATCATCATCATCATCATCATCATCATCATCATCATCATCATCATCATCATCATCATCATCATTATCATCATCATCATCATCATCATCATCATCATCATCATCATCATCATCATCATCATCATCATCATCATCATCATCATCATCATCATCATCATCATCATCATCATCATCATCATCATCATCATCATCATCATCATCATCATCATCATCATCATCATCATCATCATCATCATCATCATCATCATCATCATCATCATCATCATCATCATCATTATAATCATCGTTTGACTCTGGCCTACATCCGATATTTCTAGAGTAAGAGTGCTATTCATACTGAAAGTCGGTAAGAATTTCAGGCCTATCAGTTTAACATCCTTTTTCTTAAAACGCATAAAAAGGCTGGTTAAGCTGCACTTCCCAAAATGCAACCCGTTCTCTGGCTCTCAAATTTATTAATGTGTTTGTCAAATTGCATCGCCGCTCTCAATTCTCAGCAAGGAACGACACTTGTAACACCCCTTAATAGTCGCCCACAATTTAGAGAAAACCGTTTTAAGGCTTAAGTTAGAGAGATAAAGTTGTAAAACCTTCACAAGATATGTAGGTACTGCCTACCTTTATAAATTTGTCATATAAAGTTTTTTGCCACGCCTACTTTTTGTGGGCGTTTTTCACTAAAATGCTGTTTTCTTTGAAAATTTTCATAGAAATCGAAAAAAAAGCAGAGACGACAACGATGCGAAGTTGAGGTACGTTGAAAGAGGACTTTAAAAATCAATTTTATATTCTCTGCACTCCTTTATTTTATTTTATTTTATTAAAAAAAAATAGTAAGTATCTTAACTTTTTTTTTAATAAAATCCCATACCCCTGAGCGTATTTATGTAAATCATATATAGGTACCTGTACAATGATCAGAAATTGATGATACTTTCGGATGATATCGGATGCTATCGGATGCTATCGGTGGATGTTATCTTTATAAAGGGTGATCCATTTCGAGGTTCCCTACTTTTTTAAAGAAAAAAACACAGAAAATTCAAATTTAATGGAGAATGTTTATTATCATTTCAAAGAACATTCTTTGGCATTTATTTTTTGAAAATTATGTCTATCAAATGTTGGCCGTTGCTACGTCGCAGATGGTCCATCCGTTGAGTCCAATTTTCGATCACTCGTTCAAGCATTTCGACTGGTAACTGGCGAATGACACGCGTGATGTTTTCCTCCAAGGCCTGAATCGAAGCGGGTTTGACGGCATAAGCAGACATATCCCCACAGGAAAAAGTATAACGGTGTGATATCACACGATCTTGGTGGCCAATCGATCGGCCCAAAACGTGAAATTATGTGGTCACCGAAATGTTCTCTCAATAAGTCAATTGATTGATGCGATGTGCGGGAAGTGGCGCCGTCTTGCTGAAACCAAATGTCGCCCAGATCATGAGCTTCAATTTCAGGCATCAAATAGTCGGTTATCATGGCACGATAACGGTCGCCATTGACGGTTACTTTCGCACCGGCATAATTTTTAAAGAAATATGGACCGATGATTCCACCGGCCCACAAACCACACCAAACCGTTGTTTTTTTCTGGATGAAGTGGCAGTTCTTCAATCTCTTCAGGTTGCTCTTCGTCACAAATGCGGCAATTTTGTTTGTTTACATACCCATTGAGCCAGAAATGGGCCTCTTCGCTAAACAAAAATTGCCTCGAAAACGTCGGATCTTCTTGGAACTTTTCAAGAGCCCATAGAGCGAAGCGATGTCGCTTGGGAAGGTCGAGCGGCTTCAGTTGTTGCAAAAGCTGTATTTTGTACGCTTTCAATTTAAGATCTTGACGTAAAATGCGCCAAGTCCTTCCATACGTCAGTCCGAGTTGCTGCGAACGGCGCCGAATCGACTCTCTACGGTCTTCGTGTACACTCTCAGCTACGGCCACTATATTTTCTTCACAGCGTGCTGGACGTGGTCTATTCGGTCGAATATTATCCAATGATGAATGCTGGGTCTCAAAATGGGTGATGGTGTAGGCCGATTATGTTGACCATAAGTTGAGCGAAGTGCACGAAACACATTCCTCACAGAACGTCAATTTTCATAATAAAGTTGAACAATTTGTAAACGTTGTTCACGCGTAAGTCTTTCCATTATGAAATGCCAAACAATACTAAACAAAAATAACATGACAGCATGACACGACTCACACGTGATCTGTCAAAAAAGGCTATTGAAAAAAGTATCTCTTCTTGGATCACCCGTTATAACCTCTTAAGGAGGAAATAGCAGGAAGCAAGTATATTTTATTTAAACGAGATAAAGTCATGGCGAATCTTTACTTTTTTACTTGGAATTGCTTAGCAAAATAGAAGTGGGATGGTTTATACAGCTCCTGATGGCAAGGTGAATAAAAGTACAGCTATATTTATTACACGTAGTTTGTAACACACCATAACATTCGTCGTAGACCCTGAAAAGTATATACATTTATGATCAGGACCAACACCTAATACTATTTAGCAATATCCGTCCGTCCATCCGTATCAATTTATGAGGCCTTTAAAAATATGCTAGGAAGCTGAAGTTTAGCACTCCCTAGGATCCAGAAATAGTTAGCTGTTAAAAAAATTTAAATACGGTCAAAATTTAGAAAAACCCGTTTTTAAGCTGTAGTTGAAGGAATGAAGGTTAAAACTAGAGAGCTGAACTCACAACATACGTTAAATTGAATGGACTCGAATTGAATTGAATTGAGTGAGTGAGTGAGTGCGAGTGAGTGCGAGGCACAAACTGAAACGAATGAATAGCAATGTGAGTGCGTGTTGTGTCTCAAACCAGACGGCATTCAGCGAAATGAATGAGAATAAATGAAGCGTAAAGCAAAATGAAAAATTTGGCACAGCCACAGACACTTGAATTACTCGAGTTTTTGGGTGCATTAAAATGTCAGTTTTCTTATCGAGATATATGCCTAGATATTTAACAGAAGTTTTCCGGGGTATTGATTTTCCTAAGATATTGATTTGATTCGCCAGTAAAAAGCAAGGCATTCTTTTTCTGGTGAAAAAGAAAGCCTGAATCTTATCGGCGTTAAGCTTTATTTTCCATTTTGTGAAAAAAATTCGTCTCAATGTTAAGACTGAATTCATGCGACGACAAAATTGTTATCATTCTATATATAAGCCCATCGTGCCACACAGAGTCGAATGCTTTTTCGATGTCGAGTAAGATCATGCCTGTAGAATTACCTACTTTACGATTTCTTTTAACGATGTTGGAAATTCTACGAACTTAGTATAAAGTACCATGGTGGCGTGTAAAACCAAACTGTTGATTTAAATAGACCTTGTGATCATCGATAAACTTGACAAATTTTTCTTTTATGATATTTTCATAAACTTTGCTTAATGTCCTTAATAGGCTTATCCGTCTATAACTTTAAATTTTGTCTCGAGGTTTTCCTGCTTTAGGTATTGCAACTACCCTTGATAATTTCAATACATCTGGGAAATATTGGATTTTAAGACACCCATTTATTATGAAGGTAATAAACTCATCCCCTCCCTTGGCAGGTTTTTGAGATAAATATTTTTTATATTATCTATTCCACCTGTCTTACGAACAACTAATCTATTTAAGAAGAACTCTGTGCCTTCTTCTCAGATAAATTCATTTGAAGGAGTTTTCTGACGAGAAAGATTGAGGTTACGAATGGTATTGTCCACATTAGTGAAGGTGTTTGCGTCCCCTAGATGTTGAGAAACAAGTTGATTCTTGGCAAAATTTTCAGCCAAAGCATTAGCTTTTTCCTTATCTGTGAGGTAAGAATTTATACAGTTTTTTATAATTTTTACTATGTTCCAAAAAGGCTTGGAACCTTTATCTAGAGAACTAAGTTTCGAATTCCACCCCTTGTTACGGTGCTCTTGTATTTGATAATTTATTATTTTATTTAGCTGTAGAACTATAATGCGAGAGGCTGTTTGGCGATATCTCTGCCAGTTTCTTCTATGCATGTTCCTAGTTCGTAAAAGTTCTAGAATGTGAGTTGGGAGCTTTGGGCAAATACTTTTTTCCGGACTCTTGAAATCTTATTATAGGCCGAAGTTAGGACGTAGTCCGAAAATTTCACAGTTTGCTTTCTAAGATCGTTTTTAAATTCTCGACGTCCTTGGTAAGATGTCATCCTACTTCTTATTTTACCAAGAAAATACACTCAAAAAATCTTTACTTAACATTTAACAATTTTTTTCAATTCCTACATTTTCCACGTATTGAGTTCGAATACACGGCAAAAGCCCACGTTGAAGTGATATCCTTATTAATATTGCAACTCCTCCGCCTCTTCTATCTACTCTGACCATACAATAGGATTTATATATTTTGCTTGTTTTGTTGTGGGAGACGGAAATCGCCCATAGAAAAGAGTGAAATATCGTTGCTCACATTGTTATTGTTGTTGTTTCGTCTAGGCGAGCTTTTGGTTTTCGTTTTGTGTGTCATTTCTACGTATTTACTTCTACTTACACATGTGTTATCGGCAGATACGTGATTGCCGTGACAGTTGGCGCTCTTATGTACATTGGAGTTAGGGCAATCAGCAGTCTTGTGATGACCAGCGTACCGTGAAAAATACGTCTTTCCATGACAATTTTTTTCGCCGTGGCCAAACATTTGGCAATTGCGGCACTGCGTAACCCGGTTTTTTTTGTAACTCCAGTTAACTTGAGTGTGAAATACAGAACGATAATTGTTTTTAGTTCACTCAATCTAATTGTTCTGTTTTCCACAAATACTAAATAAATAAATTCAGAATATTTTTCATATTGTTTATATATTTTTGTTATATCTTTGTACTTAAGGCCCAGTTGGATCAGTTCATTTTTTAAAGAAGTTGTATCGCACTAATGCAAACCAAACAAAACAAATTTTAAAGCTTTTTCACTTCCTAAGTCATGAGTGAAATATTGACAGTTTTTGGATTTTGACTTATTAAGAGAATCTAAGCTTTCACACATGATTTTTATTCCGATTGAAATTATTTTAATGGAATAATCGTTAGATATTTTTTTTCGAATTCTTCACTCTTTTTCATTCTTTTGTTCATTCTTCTTTTTCGAATATATCACCCATACAAAGTTTTTACACTTTTTTGGGGCGTAAAAAATATTTTTTTTTATAAATTTCATAGAAAGAAATAAAATGCCATCCATCATCTTCTTAATGCTTTTTTCCTTGGGGCATATAGGGCTAAGGATAGGGTATCATACTGTTCGCCCCAAGCGGACTGTAGCCTTTCCTTATGTTTTATATAATGGAAGTAAACGCATTGTAAGGGAAAAATGAACAACACCTACCCAGAGGTTTTTTCTGAAGTGCTCTGAGTGAATCATATAGGCTCTGGGTGAATCATATTAAAACCGAAGTTGTTACATTCATTGTTGTAAGGTATAAAAGTTAAGCTACCAAGGGAAGCTTAGTATCGACATATGTAATAATAGCTTATTATATTGGGTAATAATGAATTAAGAATGTTAAGACGAAGACATATAAGAAATTGTTGGCTTTTCGGCAGAGCAAGGGTACCTTCGTCACCGACGCGCATGTAATATTATACATTTAAGCCGCATTTTTCAGCAGTTGCTAAACGGCCATAATTTAGAGAGAGTGATGGGGCATTCAGAGTGTACACAGCAACCAAGTGTAGAAGAGGTTAGATTTGCTTTAAAAAAGCTTAGGAACAACAAAGTCACCGGTCAGGTGATGTTTTGAGCACATGAACCAAATTATCAATCAAGTTTGGGTCGAGCAAAGCATGCTCGATGACTGGACCATCAGCTCCATATGCCTCATTTACAAGAAAGGCGATTATTTGTCTATGCAAGAAGTATTGAGTCATACCTCTGTTAAATGTCGCATATAAAATTCTTTCCACCATACTTTGTGAACGTCTAAAACTTTTCTGCAACAAGTTAATCGTCACGAACCAGTGTGGCTTTCGGCCCGGCAGATCGATCGTATTGATCAATCGACGTTATTGACATCATCGATCGCTCCCAGTGTGCCGTGGTAGATGCTTTCATGGCTATTGTATAACAGGTGGAACTAGTTGGCCTTGAAGTAAACGGCGACAAGACATTCTATTAACAAACAAACCAACAAGCATCTTAATGCCGCAAGGACAAAATGTCCCTACGGATAGCAGTACCTTCGGGGTAGTCACTTTTTTCCTATCTTTCACCAAGTTTAGGTACAAAGTCATGTCGGGTTAGATGATTACTTTGTTCTATTCTGATGACAAATGTATCAAATGACTTCTACCTACAAGGCTTTTTTTATATTATAAATATACAACCAGAACAGAACACGAAAATAATAATAACAGAGCAGATTAATCAACGACAAATTTATGACAATAACGTACAAAGCACGTGCAACTGTAGAAATTTAGCAACGAATCTGATATAAAGAACTCTGACTCTATCATAAATTATGAATTATTAAATTTATTAACTCGCGAATTATTTTTAAAATCAAAACGATTGGACGACATCGTGTTATCGTTTTTCTGTCTATAATATCTGAAGAAATAGATAGGGACAAAAACGTCGAGACGAACTTGCCCGATTACTTATATTTTACATGATCTGTTCCTAGTTTTATCAAAACAAATAAAAAACATAAGGAAAGGCTACAGTCCGCTTGGGGCGAACAGTATGATACCCTATCCTTATCCCTATGTACCCCAAAGAAAAAATTCATAAGGAAGATGATAGATAGCATTTTATTTCATTCTATAAAATTTATAGAAAAAAAATATTTTTTTGAAAAAACGCCCCCAAAAAGTGGGCGATATATTGGAAAAAAAATTGGCTAAATATATTGTTAAATATTTTTTTTCGATTTCTATGAAAATTTTCAAAGAAAACAGCATTTTAGTGAAAAACGCCCACAAAAAGTAGGCGTGGCAAAAAACTTTATATGACAAATTTATAAAGGTAGGCAGTACCTATATATCTTGTGAAGGTTTTACAACTTTATCTCTCTAACTTAAGCCTTAAAACGGTTTTTTCTAAATTGTGGGCGTGGCAGTGGGCGGATTTAAAAACTTTTAACACTTTACCATTTCGGGACCCTAGGGAGTATATGCTCCGAATTTCAGCCTTCTAGCATAACTTTAAAGGCCTCAAAAGTTGATACGGACGGACGGACGGACGGACGGACGGACGGACGGACGGACATTGCTAAATAGTCTTAGGATTTGGTCCTGATCATAAATATATATACTTTTATGGGTCTACGACGAATATTAAGGGGTGTTACAAACTATGTGTCAAAATTAATATACCCTTAGGATAGGGTATAAAACTTTTAACACTTTACCATTTCGGGACCCTAGGGAGTATATGCTCCGAATTTCAGCCTTCTAGCATAACTTTAAAGGCCTCAAAAGTTGATACGGACGGACGGACGGACGGACGGACGGACGGACGGACGGACATTGCTAAATAGTCTTAGGATTTGGTCCTGATCATAAATATATATACTTTTATGGGTCTACGACGAATATTAAGGGGTGTTACAAACTATGTGTCAAAATTAATATACCCTTAGGATAGGGTGTTTTTTTAGAATAGAGATAAAACTGACATTTTGTGGTCAAATCTGGCAATTCTAATGTCATTTATGTTCAGTTTGGTTTGCCATTTCATCATGAACAGGTTGACAAATGAACAACGCAACAAAATCGTGTAAAATTATTTCGAAAGTAATGGTTCAGTTCGCAAAGTTTACCGCAAGCTCATTTTTGGTTTTCAATTCAAAAAAAAAATTCATTCATTTTTGGTTGAATGGCTACGTCAACAAACAAAATTGCCGTATTTGGAGTGAAGAGAATCCACATGAGACCCTTGAAACGCCATTACATCCACAAAAACCGACTGTTTGATGTGCTCTATTTGCTGGTGGAGTCATTGGGCCATACTTCTTCCGAAATGATGCTGGAGAGTCAGTTACCGTTAATGAAGTCCGGTATAGAGCCATGATAACCGAGTATTTTGTTTCTGAATTGGATGGCATGAATGTGTATGATATGTGGTTCCAACAAGACGGCGCTACATGCCACACAGCGCACGTCACAATCGATTTATTGAAGGAAACATTCGATGAGCGCATAATTTCGCGGAATGGACCTGTCCACCTTGGCCACCAAGATCGTGTGATTTGACACCATTGGATTATTTTCTTGGGGATATGTGAAGTCGTTCGCCAAAAAGCCAGAAACGTTAGGGGACTTGCAAGCCAACATTCGTGGCGTTATTGCCGGCATACAGCCCCAAATGCTTGAAAAAGTGGTTGAAAATTGGACCTCTAGACTTGTCTTTATTCGAACCAGCCGCGGCGGCCTAAAATTATCCTTCCAATAAAGCCAAATCGATGGACATTAAAACGATTTTCTTGTATTTTATTATAATTCGAAGTTCTATACCTCTAAAAAAAACACCCTGTACCTTTAAAACAATAAAATAAGATTTGGGACACTTAAGTCCCAACTCTAAGCAAACGCTGAATAATTTATCCGGCTGATGATTCCTAGTGACCGCTTTGTTTATTTTCTATACCCACATTTAAGATTACTATGTGTTAATTTTCTCCTTTTTCCAAAAAAAAAAAAATAAAACACGTCTATTTCATCTTTATTTCGTTCAAATACTTTATTTATTAAACCCTTTTTGGGAAAAACAAAAATGAACACAGAACTAGATTTGACGTTTTGTGTGGTAGAGAAGCGCGTAAACAACCGTATTGGCAAACCCTTTACAAAAACATTTAATTTTTATACATACCAATATAAATTATGGTTTCGAAACATCTCTTTCTTATTGTCAATACGAGTAATATGTATCTAAGTATAGTTAAACATTCTAACAATTGTACTAACATGCGAACAATTTGATATAAATATAAAACCCATTAAGAGAAAACTAGAACAGGCAATGCTTTTAAGAACACTGTTGAAACGTTAGCTTTGAATTGACTCCGAATGTCTCTGTGACACTTCATCCATTTCAATGATTTCATTGTACTGATTTCCGCACAAAGAAAGTGAAATACTTAAATGGTAAATGGATAAGCACGAACATCAATTTATTAAATAAATTGTTTCATGCACTTGAACTGGAACATGAAACACCATCACCGATTGATATTTCTTCCTTGATAAGATATTTTTTTCATTTTTCAAACATCTCTTTACATCTTGACTTCGTGACATTTCGTATCGATTTATCAGAGCATTGCGCAAAAATATCTACCACTACATTAAACAAGAGCATCACCTCAAGAATTGTGAGACTGCGAAATTCACATTCGAAAAAAATATTTCGCAGCTGCATCCAATATACGATTCCTGTTATCATAGGCAATGAATAGTCAGTCTCGTTAATAATAATAAATCAAGGGGCACGGTAGTGCCCAGCAAAGTTAATTAGCAACTTTGTCACTACACCCTTATTTACACGAACCAACTCAGGCCATTTTGACCCCCCCACTAAATCGCTCACAACAACGCTGGAGACATAAAATGGTCATTACTTATTGCGTCCCAGCAGCAGGCTCTATACCAAATTTCAAGATCCAAATTCCCAGAGTTGTAAGGCCCCAAAATTAGCAAAAATAGTAACCACTATTGGAGCACTTCCAATCATAATCGACCCTTGAAATTTTGCACAGTAATAGGGTTTGCGGAGAAATCACAAAGAAAAATCAAACATTTGTGATTTTCCATCCAGGGGGCGTGGCAGCCGCCCACTCCTCTTTTCTCATCATCATCATAAAGACTATGGAGCACTTCCAATCATCGTACAACCTTAAAATTTGGCACAGTAATAGGGTTTGCGGAGAAACCCCAGGGAAAAATTTGTAATTTTCCATCCAGAGGGCGTGGCAGCCACCCACTTCTTTTAACTCATCGTCATAAAGACTATGGAGCACTTCCAATCATCGTACAACCTTAAAATTAGCACAGTAATAGGGTTTGCGGAGAAACCCCAGGGAAAAATTTGTAATTTTCCATCCAGAGGGCGTGGCAGCCACCCACTTCTTTTAACTCATCGTCATCATCAATGGAGCAGTTCCAATCCTCGTAGAACCTTGAAATTTGGCACAGTAATAGGGTTTGCGGAGAAATCCCAGGGAAAAATTTGTAATTTTCCATTCAGGAGGTATGGCAGCCGCCCACTTCTATTAACGCAGCCGCAACAGTCCTACAATTATGATTTTTTACATGAGCGTTGGATTTTAAGAACAACTTTAGAAAAAAATAAAATATTGTTTCAATATTATATTGTTTTTCATTTACGCGGCGTGGTAGCCTAGAAGTATAGTACAGAGATCTAAAAAAGAACGCCAAGTTTGTATTGTAATAATTAAAAATTTCACAAATAGTGTTTAGGTACATTTTTGTACTTAGCAAAATTTAAGAATCGTGGAAATAGGGGCTCTATTCACATATGTTTTATATATATATATATATCTTCAAAACTTCAAATTCGAAAACTTGCCAAATACCAAAATCTACCTAAATACTATTTGTGAAATTTTTAATAATAACAATACAAACTTGGCGTTCTTCTCTAGATCTCAGTACTATTTGGGGCTGACTTGTAAGGCAAAAGCGTTTTTTGTATAAAAGAACTTGGCTATTCTTTAACATAAAAGTGTTTGGTGTGATAATAATTCTCTTGAAATAGTAAAGGGCGATATCCAGCATAAGCAAAATAAATGATCTCAAGAAACCTTGGTCTAAGTAATACAAATAAAATAAAATGAGACAAATGCTTTTTTCTTTGGGGCATATAGGAATATGGATACGGTATCATACTGTTCACCCAAGCGGACTGTAGCCTTTTCTTATGTTCTTATTGAGCTTCGATTAATAATAACCAAAATAATAAATGTGGGTAGATTATCAATATTGAAATAATAAAACTATTGTTTCTTTCTGATTCTCCTTTCCAAATACACTCCAGAGTTTTTTTCCTTCCAGTGTTGCTGAGAAAGGATTATTATATAATTATTATAAATTTGTTTTCATATTATTTTTAAAATGTTTCGCTTTTGGATTTAAAATAAACAAAAGGTATGTGTCTGGAGTTTATATGAGTTAATGAATTCTGAGAATATTTTTGGGCAGCCCTTTAGTTGCCAAGGCGACCTTGTATACAAAGGGCTCGATGAAATATGAACAATACAATATGTAACAACAGTCTCGTTTTCGTCTAAGGGGATTTCGGAGCTAGTTCGAAATCTCTATCAGCATATTGCCATTCAGTGGATTTTTTTTATCTGCAGTGATATTCCGAATATAAAATATTCTTTATTTATTTTTATGAACCAGGTGTCTTACTTTCTAATAAAAGGATGTAACATCCACGGTCTTTATTTCTTTTTTGAAGTTGCTATAAACCCGATAACAAAAAAGGGTTAAACCACAAGTTATTATTGCTATTCCGAAATGGCATTTAGACCCACACTAGATGATTCTTCTACATTGGTTTCATTATGTCCAAATAGTCATTAATTTTTATAATTAGTAATTAGTTTAATAAAAGGTTAGTCCACAGTGCACATCACACATCAAATATTATATTGAACTAATGTACCGAAAGGTATTCTTCTAAAATAGTTCACCCAAGCATAGAAATTTTAAGTGATGTAATTAGGGGTAATCTAATACAATTTTGCCAACACCACCTGACACCTGGACACCAGTAATTAAACTCAGAACTTCCTTAGTTCTAAACAACTTTTGTTGTTACTTCTTAGGCGGCATAGTTTTAATATGTTAGAATGTATATGTTAATCTAACTTGGTTTTGTAGAACTGCAGGACACCAGTCTTCAATATATTAGAAAATAGAAGGATTTGCATCATGTTTTATCCCCATAAGTTCATTAGAATAAATGAAGAAATAAAGAACAAACAAAAAGAGAATATATTGAAGAAATAAAATCCCTTTGCCAATGGTTACTTGGCTAACAGACAATAAATCCCTTTTGATTAATGAGGTAAAGCTCATTGTTGTTGCGACTAAACATTAAATTTCTTCTATAGGATAAGAAGTTGTGCAGATGTATAATTTTTAAAAAAGTATATCCACTGATGTACGTTGCAAGTAATAGTTGTTAATAGAATTTATTAAAAACTTTTTAGGCGTTTTGTAGTGACTCCTCTGTCTGCCATTTTGTTTTTTTTACATTTCTGCCTTTTGCTTTTTCATTTTTAATGCAATACTTTACCTTAACATTACCTACCTAATTTTTATTCAAACATACTTTTTGTTTAGCAAAATTATATGCTTCGAACTTGTATAAATAGACGATTGCAAAGCTTTTTTAGTTATCGCTCAAGACAAAATCAAATTAATCAAATGAAAACTAGTTACGAAAGTATGAGTTCTAACACGATGGTATGCTTAAACAGGTTCCCCAGTATTATTAATGATAGTGCTCGAAATAAATCCCATTAACCCAAAGATAATAAATTTATTTTTTAATTGTTTATCAAAGATTTATCTTGCCTTGGGGCTAAACGGTGCTATTAAAGTTAAATGTCATGAAACCCTTAAGATTAATGTTCTACGTATTGGATGAATTACTTTCAATTTAATTATAACCATACGCCTCAAATTTTGAAAATAGGTTTGAATACTGCGTACAAACAATATAATATGTGAATAGAGAATACTTGCAATGTTTACTGCTTGTCTAAGCATTAACAAAGAAGTCTACCGGATAGGTTTACATCAAAGTTATTTTGAAATGTTTCTTCAGAGTCGGAGAAGGCTTTAGGATATGTTTTTTAAGACATGTGTTGATGTGTCAGATTTTGAAAATAAGTTTGGATACAAGCAATATAATATGTGAATAGAGAATAGTTGCAAAGTTAACTGTTGAAAAAGAAACATTCTAAAACCTTAAGTAACCGGCCCAAAGCATGTTACAATTATGAGAAACGTTGGGAAAATCTATCCTACCACTCATGTAAACTAAAACACTTTTGATGAAACAAGGCCAGCATTTAAAAGAATTTAATTTAGCTTAAAACATTTACTGTTACATCCTTTTCGCTATTGGATGTAGCCGAGTCTCTCAAAACAGCTAAGGATCTTCTACCTTTTTCTGTTTATCCTCCAGCACTCAGCACCACTTGAACGGATCTGTTAAAGATAGCGCCTTCCGGTCAGAATGGTCGACTCTTTGCCACTCGGAATGTAACCATTTCTAAGATGTAAGATGCGTATCGTACATTAAATAACACTTAGTCCATTTGGTTGGCGGTTTAAACAGCTAGAGAGCACCAGGTTGCTTTGTGTATTCGTAATCTCGAAAACCGATTGGGGTATATGGAAAAGCTACTTTTAGAAAGTCCCCTCCAGCTTACAGAATCCTTCATACAGAATGTCGATACAACATTTATTTTTATTTGGCTTGATGTACAGTTCTTCGGTGGCCCGCTACTCGGGATTACAAGATTTTAACTTTATTTTTGCGGGCGGCAGGTTCTGCTCCGCTCGGGTATGTGGGTTACTGTATATAGATGCATACGGAGCTTAATTTCCCTCTTCATTTAAAAAAAAATGTTGTATCAACATCTGTATGAAGATGCTTCCTAAGTTGTTGGGAGGGCACTGAATTGGTTTTTCAAATAAGCAACCAGTTACATACTGCTTATTCACGTAAGCACAACGTATCTCCTGGACCACGGTACTATCTGTCTTACATCGCCCGAAGACAGAATACAGAATCCATAGCTTAAAAAAGTTCCAGGTGCATACTTTAAAATCATAGTCCACTATCGTTCCAGGTCGTCTTGTTCTCAAAATATGATCTTAAAAAATAAATATTAGATGTAAAAGGCCCATACAGGACCCAACGCCTAGCTTCTCCAACTACTATGTGTGCGAAGATATATTTTTTGACACGAATGGAAGGGACATACAGTCTAATGCCGGTTCCGAACAGCAATTCATTTTTGAGAAGCTTCTCATGACAATTTATACTCTTGGATGTTTGTGAGACGTGCGCAAGAGGTGGGGTAGCGAATAAAAATTTTCAGATGGTACAGGTCGGGATTTGAACCAGCAACCTCTCGCTTACTGGTCCGACGCACTTACCACTAAGCCACTGCACCCACCTATCTCTCTCTTAACACGTGTTTTATACAGGGCCAATTCCAAAATATTCTTCCAAAAAAATTGTAGTCCACTACAGGATTGGGAGAGCTTTCGTTATTCTATTATGTGCTCATCCGCAATTATTATAATGGACGACACCGTTAATCTATTTGAAGTACGTCATCTTTCCGAGGAGCTTACATTGAGACGAATTTCTTTCCGAACATATTCGTGGGTCCAAAAATAAAATGAAGTTTAACAATGTTTGTTTATAAACACAAAAAAATAAAAAAATACATAAGGACAGGCAACAGTCCGCTTGGGGCGAACAGTATGATATCCTAACCATACCCCTATATGCCTGCATTTAACACAAAAGAGCCTGATGCCAAACTCTGTCAAATTTCTTTGAAATATCAAGCGCTACGACCTTACTTTCACCACCACGGTCAATAGATTGGGTCCACTTTTCGGTTAGATATGTCATCAAATCACCAGTGGATCTGTTGCTGCAAAAACCGAACCGAAGTTTTCGGGATTCAAGATATTTCAAAAGCTGACGAAGGCAGAGAGGGTTCGCCTTTTTTTATGGGCTGGACAAATGCTGTTTTCCTTCTTCTCAGAAAGCGCCCTCAAGAATAGGACAGATAGAAACGCTTACGCAGTGGTTTCGCCAGCGTAGAAGAACACCTCTTCAGAACGATAAGGGAAATACCATCTGGACCAGCGGATTTATGTGTGTTGAGATCTTGAAGAACTCTTGCCACCGTATGAGTGCGCAAATGGATCAGTCCCATAGAATATTTTACGCGCTTGAGTAGAGGGGGAGATAAAGCACAATCTGGCAGCGTTGAGCTAGCTGCAAAATGAGCAGCGAGCAGATTGGCTTTATCCGAAGAGCGGACAGCTGGAATGTCATTGCAAATGAGTGTCGGAATAGATGACGAGCCCGAATTTTTAACCAAACAACCAACATTTTTTACTACCGGTGGGACTTTCTAGTATTTTTTTCCTCAACTTTTGGTCGTAGGAGAATTTGACACGATTAATGTGGGCTTTGCATTCACTTTTGGCCGTTTGAACTTTTTTCGGTTTTCCTCAGTTGGGTTGGCCTTAAATGACCGAAAAGTTACCTCTTTAGCCCTGATAGCTTCTTTACAGCTCAAGTCACACCACGCGTTTTCTTTAGGTCTGATACACTTTATCCCGTTAGGGATATTGAAATTGTCCGCAATGACAATTTCAGTACGAGGATAATGGGTTACAATTCTGGTGATGGAATCAGACAGTGCATCAAACTCATTATAAGTTGAATGCCTGTCCTGGTTAGGGCTTCTGTAAATAAAACAGTAGTGAATTAATTGCCTACGGACATGGAATTTTACCCAAAAAAAATTAAATTCCGGAATGGAACATTGGCCATATTGAGGTAGAAGTTGGTAGGCTACATCACTAAGTATATAAACGGCGATACCACTATGGGAGAAGAATAATGGCAAGTTATAGCCAGGCGGACTAAACTCCGTTAAATCAGAATCAATGCTAACCTGTGTTTCACTTAGTGCCAAAACAGCTGGTTTATTTTGTATCGCATGGGCGTACAATGAAAAAAAATTGGATCTCAACCCACGAATATTGCCCACGTCCACTCTAAAATTCCAAAACATAACGAAAAACAAACACAAAAAACGCAACACCGACGCTGACTAAGCTAGGCCGTACCGTGTAGATTCTGACGTCAGCTTTCCAAAACAAATCACTGCGGGTGTTATGCCCATGCAATGAATTGTTTTGGTCTACCAACAAAATCAACACAACGCGACCCGCTATTCGCCAAATGATACCCTACTCAACCATAGCAGCAAGTGCACGCATAAGCATACGACACATGCTATAGCCAAGCAAGGCACCAGCAAACGAATGGGAGTGGGGCGAGAGGGGTTGCCCTAACACAATGCACTTTGTTTTTTCTTTTTTTGTAATGCTTATGCACACAGCACACGTTTTCTTTCGCCTATCAGCGCGCGGGCGATTGACGTGTTTGTTTTCTTTCACACTGGCCGCTGAACAATTACAAAAAAAAACATAAGGAAAGGCTACAGTCCGCTTGGGGCGAACAGTACGATACCCCATCCATATCCCTATATGCCCCAAAGAAAAACGAATTAAGAAGGTGATGGATATCAATTCATTCTATAAAATTTATAAAAAAAAATCCAATATATCGCCAAAAACTTTGTATGGGCGATGTATTGGAAAAAATATTTGCTAAATATCTTGTTGAACATTTTTTTTGAGTTTCTATGAAAATTTTCGCTGATAACAGCATTTTAGTGAAAAAATCTTACAAAAAGTAGGTGTGGCAAAAAATCGTATATGACAGACTTATAAAGGAGGGCAGTGCCTACATATCTTGTAAAGGTTCCAATACTCTATATCTCTATCTTAAGCCTTAAAATGTTTTTTTTCTAAATTGTGGGCGTGGCAGTGGGTGGATTTAAAAACTTTTAGCGATTTACCATTTCGGGACCCTAAGGAGTATATCTGCTAAATTTCAGCTTCGTAGCATAAATTTAAAAGCCTCAAAAGTTGATACGGACGGACGGACGGACGGACATTGCTAAATAGCCCTAGGATTTGGTCCTGATCATAAATATATATACTTTTATGGATCTACGGCGAATATTAAGGGGTGTTACAAAATATGTGTCAAAATTAATATACCCTTAGGAAAGGGTATTAACAAACAGAAATGCGTGTGCACGTGTCGGGAGGTAATTCGGCACTCAAACATTTTTTTTCGCTTTCTATGAAAATTTTCGATGAAAACAGAATTTTAGTGAAAAACTTTATATGACAAACTTTTAAAGGAGGGCAGTGCCCACATATCTTGTGAAGGTTGTAACACTCTATCGCTCTAACTTTAGCTTTAAAACGGTTTTTTCTAAATTGTTGGCGTGGCAGTGGGCGTATTAATTTTTACACTTAACCATTTCGGAGCCCTAGGAAGTATGTTGTCCAAATTTCAGCTTACGGACGGACGGACAGACATTGCTAAATAGTCTTAGGATTTGGTCCTGATCATAAATATATATACTTTTATGAGTCTACAACGAATATTAAGAGGTGTTACAAACTATTTGTCAACATTAATGTACCCTTAGTACAGTTTATAAAAAGAAGAGCTAGGTATTAAACTAAGGAATATGCATTGGCTAATAGGTAGAAACTCATATCTTGCAATTGGAAACAAACTTCTTATTTATAAGCAGATCCTAAGACCCGTATGGACATATGGAATCCAGATAAAGAAAATATGTGGTTTAGCATTATGACCTAATCTACGAACATGCGAATAGAAATACATTAAGAAGGCTTAAGAGATTGAAGCCAAATGATTTAGGTACTAATAAGCTATATAGAATATGGATAACTACCCATTTTCATTTCCGTCTTAACTGCCCATCCTCAATTCTTGTAGCTTATTATTCACAGAATTGAAGTGGTTTAATTAATTAAGGAAAATAAATTAAATTTAAATAATTTCGCGACTTTAAATATTTCCGAGACTAGCCAATAAGCTATGTCCCACCAAACGTTTACAATAATATATTACAGTAGAATTTGCGAAATGACTCAGTTGTAAATCAAAAGGGAAATGGTTTTAAATAGTTGGTGGCTGGACCCACACCAGTGATGCCCAGTGGTGTACCTATAGGTGACCTGGATGACGGTCACTAACGATTCTCAATTCTCACGATTTACTGAATTGTGCCGTCGGGGTATCTTCCCTACCAAGTAAAAAAAAAACTGTATGTTATGAGAGACTAGACTCGAATATGGACTCCCATCTTTTAAAATAAATTCTTAAACGTACATACATTCCCATTGTCATGAAAAAAAGCTGCAAGAAGAAGAAGAGAACCCGCATCCACCAAAATAGAAGAAATTTCACTTCCTAGTTTAGGTTAGAAGAGGTAGCTACGGATTAAATTAACAGCTGAAAAACAACTAGACCGCTGACTCTGATTCTTAAACGTGCATACATTCCGATTCTCACGAAAAGAAGCTGCGAAAAGAAGACGAGAACCCGCATCCAGCAATGTAGAAGAAATTCCACCTCCCAGTTTAGTTTAGAAGAGTTCGCCACGTCTTTTAAACTGCTGAAAAACAACTAGACCGCTGATTTTGATGGCCTTCCAGCGGAACTCTTTAAGCATGATGACGGTGTTTTTGTAGGATGCATGCACCAAAACATCAATCCAGTTTACTCTGGTATGCTTCCTCTTTCTATCCTTTCCGTCAAAACAACTGGAACAATGGAACCTTCTCATCTTATTTCGTAGATGGCGTTGAAATTGATGTACACTAGTAAAGGAGGAAGAAACCATGGCCGATAGCTGGACTTTCAGATTCATTTGCCATTTAAAATAAAGGCGATTCTATGTCTTGCAAGAACTATCAAGACATATTCCTGCTTAATATCGCATATAAGATCGTATCCAACGTGAACGACTGGAGACGTTTTGCAACACACTAATAAGCACGTATCAGTGTGATGCAGTGTTCCAACGTCTACTACTTCCCACTATCAGTGCAGTATACCCATTCTAACAGGCTCAACTATGTAAATGTTTTGTTATCAAGGGGTACAGTACTAATTCAGTATAGAAGTATCTGTCGATTAATTCATATTAGTTTTTAAGGTGAGCGAGCCATGCAATGAATAAGTCACTGGAAAAAATTATCCAATTACTTGAAACTGTTTTTAAGACATTCATTGATAAGTGTTTATCCTTCATCTACAATCTATTCCCCTATATCTATGTTTACACAATTACTCGAATAAAAGCCAACATTTTATTTTATTTAGCTTAACCAAGTCTAATCTAAATGGCACGACAAATAATGTGAATGTGAGAAGCTAACTTCCAACTGATGTGACCCTCTCATACGAGGCATTCATTGTTATTATATAATTATATTATATAATTGTATTCTCATACACATTCCTTTCTTAATATTAGTGAACCCAAGTCAATTAATTTATGCTGCGGTTGTTTTTCCAGTCGCTTTTTTCTTAAAGCAAATAACTAAGAAAAAAAAGGATCCTTTACTGAAGGGGAAAACACAGCCAAACACGAAAAGTGGACCGAACCCTTAAATGTGTTGAATGTAATTCTATTTTATTTTGACAAAAAGCAGACCCTTTTCTAATCTCCTAGGGAATATTATTTAAATAAATAGTTCGTTAGTAACATGCGAATATAACAATAATGGGTCCGTTTTGTTTCATAATTCCAAGAAATCCCCATTGTTTCAAGACAAAAATAAAGTGCAAGACGGCGTCACACGAAACTTTATCGGTATATGAGATCCGTTTTTCGCAAAATCGAATCGAAAATTAATGGTGACGAATTTATTTAAATCACTTTTAGATTCTGAAAAATTAGATTTTTTCAAAAACCGCATTTACAATTTTTATGTAATAACAATGGATATTTTTAACATAATTGTACTAAATACAATAAATTATCAAAATCGTTATATCCGCTCTTGAAAAAACAAATTTAATTGTAATTTAAATATATTGTTATATCTAAAAAAAAATTATTTTAAAAATCGAAGTATGCAAATTTGATATAAATTTGCACAATGGACATTTTTAACATAATTGTTCTAAGTACAAAAAATTATCAAATTATTTATATCCGTTTTTGAGAAAACGAATTTAATTTAAATTTAAAAATATCGTTATATGAAAAAAAAAATTTTTTTTTAAAAATCGAAGTATGCAGATTTGTTCGATTTAATAGTATCAAAAAACAATTTTTTGGAATTCGCTTTGTTAATTTTCGAGTTTTTGGCGGTTTTATAAATTACCGTTAGAAACATATTTTTTTCAAAAACTGAGTATGCAGTATTTTGGGCCCTATCCCAAGTATTCTTAGTACAAAAAAATACCAATATCTTTGTAACCGTTTTCTAAAAAAAATAGTGATAAGTGCTTTCCACCAAAAAAATGGAATGTAATGTACCGTTATTTCAAGCGATAATGCAAAAAATAAAAATATGCTCCGATATGTAAGCCCAAAAACCTCAGATACGAACTTTGAAGCAAATCCGCCGAGACAGACAGACCGACGGACGGCATTGGCGGACCCACTTTTGTGGACTTCTCTATAGTCGTAATAACATCTCTCATACTCAGTTTGAGTTCGAAGTTTCCGAACGATCGCAATAACTTTCTCTTAACTATACTAATGTATACGAGAATGTTAAGAAAATTCAATATTTATATAAATTTTATATATATGACGAATTTAAAATGTTATTGTAGTGTGGTCTACTATAAGCCCAACGCAAGTTATATTCAGTTAAAGTGAAAATGTCCGATTTCGAGGTATAACTACTCTAAGTTATATAACTTCAGAACTATTAGATATAACTGCAAAAACCACTTAACATATTTCATAGAGGTAATATAAATTGACAAAAAATTAAGAAAGGATCGTGTGATATTAAAAGCCCAAATAAATTATGATGCCTTACATAAAAACTAAAACATAAGAAGAGGCTACAGTACGCTTGGGGCGGACGGTATGATACCCTATCCATATCTCTATATGCCCCTTAAGAAAAAGTGTTAAGAACATGATGGATAGCATTTTATTTCATTCTATGAAATTTTTAAATAAAAAATTAAATTTTTTGTCAAAACGCCCCCAAGAAGTGGGCGTGGTCATAAACTTTCTATGGGCGATATATTGGATTGGATATATTTTTTTGGGTTTCTATCCCTTAGGATAGGGTATAAAAAAAATGTTTTGAAAACTCACATATACCGACAAAATATCTTGCATAACCTGTTTTTGATGAACGACCAAGCATTGCACAGGTCACAGAAAAAGAGCTTACTCTTTCTTAAGAAAAAGCTTTTTATACCCTATCCATTAATATTTGTCGTAGCCCCCCAAAACCTAATACTATTTAGCAATATCCGTCTGTCCGTCCGTATCAACTTTTGAGGCCCTTAAATTTATGCTAGGAAGCCGAAATTTGGAACATTGAGTAAATTCAGAAACGCCAAACATCTGTGCAGTGATGCGGCATCACTGCTTATTTGCGATGCTTATGCGATGCGCACCTGATGCTGATGCTTTGTTCATCGAACATTTCGTTGGCGTTTTAGAACGCAAATGTTTACATTAAACTTTTTTTTATCAAGTTAATTTTTAATTTTCTGGGCTTCTTCTTCATATTCTTCATATGTGTAATATATTTCCTGTAAACATTTTTTTTTAGTTTTTTTCGATAAAAAATACATTTATTTATTTATTTAAATATATTTTTTCATTAAACAAAAACTTTCCCCAGTTAAAATCTTGTATTTACTCTCTTTTCTTTCTCTTCTGATAATTATTTACCTGCCGAATCAACAACGCATCAAGCATTAAGAGCATCATGATGCCAGTGATGCGTTACTGAATTTACCTATATACCCCAGGGTTCCGACATGGTAAAGTGTTATATTTTTTTAAATACGCCCACTGCCACGCCCAAACCCGTTTTAAAGCTAAAGTTAGAGAGATAGAATGTTACAACCCCACACGGTATGTAGGCACTGCCCTTCTTCATAAGTTTGTTATATAAAGTTTTTTGCCACGCCTTATTTTTGAGGGAGTTTTTCACTAAAATACTGTTTTCTTGGAAAATGTTCATAGAAACCCAAAAATAAATATGTTAAAATATTTAGCCAATATTTTTTCTAATATATCCCCAAGTTTTTTCCAAAAGTTTTTGTCCACGCCATCCTTTTGGGGGAGTTTTTTTTTTTTTAATTTTTTTTTGTTTTGCTATCCATAATGTCTTTTTTCTTTGGGTTTTATATGGATATGGATAGGGTATTATACTGTTCTCCCTAAATGAACTGTAGCATTTGCTCATGTTTGTGTTTAATTTAATTGTCATGGGCAGATAAAATGCTTAACTAAGCTCACATACGCACGTAGCTGAAAGAAAACAAGAAAAATTTGCCAACAGAAAAAGAAATTAAGAAATGTGGGAATTAAACCCACTCACAAGCAATTCTTATAAACTGCAATAGAAATGCTAATATTTAAATTAAATACACGGTTACTAAGATTTAAGTTTTAAGTATATTCGCCGTTATCAAATGTATGCTTTATTAAATATATTTTGATCTCGAGGATATGAAGTGCGCACGCGCTGGAAGTTGCGATCGGAGTATCCTTATCTGCCTCCTACGATCATTGTGGTCCCCATATCACGTAGGCAGCTATTATATTTTCTCCCTATTATCAAGGATTCTCCATATTTAACCTTGTTTGCAACTAATCTTATCCACATTTTGTTGTATGTCGATGGACAACAGCTGTCTTGTAGTTCTAGGTGACAGATGACAGCACTGCATCTTGTTGTCGCTACATCTCTCCCCCCAAGTGACGTACTGTTTGCCGCGAAATGTACTCTTTTTGACTTGCCTGGTATATAAGTGCGAGGCGTGGACGACTGTTGAGGATACTCTTGGGATTCGGTGTAAAGTTGTGTGCTGTTGTGTGCTGTTGTTGATCTTGTGGTGGCACATGTGGTTGGATATGTGTCAGCAATTTGTTGGTCTTCATGTGCGAGGAATGCTGGCTTTAGTCGCTCAGTTGATACGTTGATTTCCTTGCAGTTTATTAGGATTGTGTAAATTAAATTTAATTTAGTTTAAATTAGTTGTTGTTAAAAAAATATTTTTTTATTTTGGGGAGAAGCTCCGCTTTATTCAAAATCCAAATTACAACTAATTACAAATCTAACAATAAAAAAATATCATAACTAGGAACCGCCAGCGTACGTGATGGAATTCGCTGATTCGACTAAGTCGATCAGCTCAACGGGGTGCATTACCTTACACGAAGGAATGTACAGGCATCATGTGCTGGATGCAGTGCGAAGGGTGAGAAAAATGTGGAGTGTGACAATCTTGACCGGATGCTCGTGGAGGTATAAATTTTACGGGAATTAGCGTATTTGTGTTAACTCTTCCCTGTTAAAATTCAAACGTCCTCGTTTGACCTCAAAAGAAGGGTATTTGGCTGATCCTAGTTGGCTTGGATGTTACCGGATGCTTTGGTGAGCTTACAGGATTTTCGGTTTGAATCTCGGGTACTTCCTTGCTTATTGAGCGGCTCTGGGGTATCGGTGTTTTTGCTTTGGGTCCAGATTGCTGGTAATGTTGATTTGGCGCTTTTTTCGGAGAGTGAACTTTCTTATGACAATAACTATGATCACTACTGTTAGGATGGTAATTAGACTAAAGTTTATTACCAGATGTTTGTTGTCTTCTTCTTTTATCTTCTCAATGTATCTGGTGTTTTCAAGATGTAACTCTTTCATCATCTCCAACGTTAATAACTCTTCATACCTTCCCCATGTGAATCAGGTTGTACTATTGCCGGTAGTGGTTTTGATCCAGGAATTTCGTGGGAAACATAATTTTGTTTGTCTATAGTTATAGATACATTGTGGTATTGAACAATGAAGTATCCTGTAAGTTTGATAACATCGCCGTTTACAAGGATTGATCCGTTTTATTTGTTTAGAAGTAGAGTCCCGTGGAGTATTTCTTCTACGCTGGGTATATGTTGATTGTTGATTTCGGGGCCGTTCGATTGGCGGCTCCGTAGTAAATTTGGAATACAATCATTTTCACTTATCTCTACAATTTGGTTACGCTTACAGATAGTAAGATTATTATAAGTTTTACTTTTTCTTTTATACCATATATTTGGCTATTACATCGTAATATATGATTAAATGATACTCTGGTAACAATGTTGTTTCTTTTAATTGGTTTAATTCATATATTTCGACATGGTTTTAATTGGGTAACAGGTATACTTATGATATAAAGTAGGGTTGATATATTGGTAGCTATTTTGACATCTGCAAATTCAAATGCCTCTTCTAGATTCAGATATGGTATTTAATTTTTTCAAATGTTTCTTTTGCTAAGTTTATTTCCGAATTTGATAAAATAAATGAATTTACGATATCTGCTTTTGCCCAGTGTAGAGCATAGTTAACATTAGTTAATTCTTCCTTAATTATATCTAATTTATATTTAATATTTATAAAATATTCGTCCTTTAAATTTGAATTCTTTTTAATTGAGTTAACAATACTATTTGTAATATTTATACTTTCATTTATTCGTTCGGACGTTAATTTATTAATAACAATTTGCTTATCATTATTGCTTAAAAGGTTGTTCATTTTTAATTTTATTATTTGAAAGTCCCCGTGGTCTGGATTTCCAGCTATCCATTTCCACGCGCTCCCAATAAAATTTAAAGATCTCTGTTTCCTTTGTTTTGGTTTAAGACGGATGAGAAGGTTCTGGAGGTTGGAGATTTCGTGGGATAATAGAGGGAATGAAGGGTCTTTGTTGCTCATGTGTTTCTTAATCTTAAGTTCGATGTCCTCAATAACTTTCGAATACAATTCCAGGTCTATAACGTGTATAAGATTGAACACCTAGGCTCAGTGTGACCAGTTTCGAATTGGAGTAATCCAGGATCTGAATATTCGCGGCGAACAAAGGCAAGAACGAGCTGTTGGGGAATTTAATGCTTTATAAGGCTTTTATGAATTTCTTTTCCTGACTTGGTTATAATAATGGTATTTCTGTTTCCACCAACTATTTCCTTCCTGTATCTTGGGGTAAGTTTATTGCCTATTCGTTTATTTATTTTCACATATATGACGTCTCCTATTATGATAGTTTAAATCAGCTGCCCGTTTATTTGTAATTCTCTCAACAACTTCCTTTCTTTTCAAATCGAGCTGCTCAGGGTTATTTAGTTTATTTTTGCCGAAGAAAACTTCTATCGGTTTTCTTCTTGTTGTAGAGTGTATAGACCTATTGTATTGTATTTATAAACGGACATGTCGAGTAATTCTGAGAAAGTCCTAAATGTTCCTTTAATGCAACGCATTAGTTCAGCGACCGTGGCATGAAACCTTTCCACCTGTCCGTTAGCAGAACTTGTGTAAGGGGGGATTTTAAAAACATTAATTTTGAAGAGGCTTTCCAGCATAAATGAAACAGAGCTTGAGCTTAGGGATTTCTCATTGTCCACTACTATTGTTTCCGGTACGCCAAGAGCCAATATGATTTCCCTGAGTGGTTGTTTCACATCTTCAGTAGCTCTGGACTTTAAAATTTTAGTTAATGCATACTTAGAGAATTTATCGATAGCGGTCAGAATTATTTTCCCGTCATTAATATAAATGTCTATGTGCGCGATTTGGACGGGGAATTGAGGAATAGGGATCATACTTGTTCTCGTTACAGACGCTACAATTCCTGGAGACTATTTTAATTTTTACAGTCATGCCTGGAAAATAATATGTTTTCAAAATTTGGGCTTTATTTTCTCTCTTGTTCCGATGCGCACGTTGATGAGTATCAATTATAATTTATTCTGATCTGACTCATTAGTGACATCCTCTACTTGTATTTGGGTGAACATTATTTTGTAACTGCTAAATTGTAAAGGGTAAATTCTTTGAATCATTCCCATTATGGCTACTTCGGTCTTAATACCATTGACTACTGATTATCATTGTCATCATCATTGGCTACAACGTTAGTTTTGCCTGGTTTGTACAGTAATTCGTAATCGAATTCTTCCAGGAATGCCTTCCATCTCTTTAACTTATTATTGTGGTTTTTATTGCTAAGTGCAAAAGTTAAGGGCGGATGATCGGTTATAATCTGTACTTTTGCTGATCCGTATAGGTAGCTTCTAAGTGCACCCAATGCCCAAAATATTGCCAACATTCCTTTTCATTTGTGGCGTACATTTCTTCGGCTTTACTGAGTGTCCTAGAAATGAAGGTGATAGGCCTGTCGTCCTGCGACAAAACGGCTCCTATCGCAAATTGAGATGCATCTGTTGTGAGTTGAAATACTTTTCCAAAATCAGGGTACATTAGTATTAAATCTGTTGAAGTAAAGGAATTTTTTAATTTTTGAAATGCTTCTAATGCTTCGCTGTTAAGGTGAATTTCTTTTTTACTTGATTGTACTTTGGACGTACGTCCATCTTCCCCTCTTAAAAGTGTGGTCAGCGGTTTTGCCAACTTGGCATAGTCTCTTACAAAATGGCGGTAGTAGCCAGAGAGACCAAGGAAGGAACGTAAGTCCTTCAAAGTTTTTGGTGCGGGGAAGTTTTTTATTGCTTCGACTTTAAATGGGTTCGTACGAATTCCGTCGGGGGATACCACGAAGCCTAAAAATTCCACTTGCTTCTCAAAGAATCTACACCTGTCTAATTCAACTTTCATCCTCGCTCTATTAAGAGTGTGAAATATATTATGAATGTGTCTAACGTGGTCGTTTTAAGTTTGACTAAAGATAATTATATCGTCAATATAGACAAAACATATCTTTCCTATGTATTCACGTAGAATATAGTCGAGGGCCCGCTGAAAGATGGATGGTGCATTTATAAGGCCAAACGGGAGTCTTACAAACTCGTACTTTCCATTATTAATGGAGAAAGCCGTTTTTTCTACGTCAGATTCCTTAAGGGGAATCTGATGGAAACCAGTTGGGAGAGTACCTCATTGATTTCCGGAATAGGATAGCGAATTGTGATTGTGACCAGTTTCAACTTTCGGTAATCGAACACTACTCTGTATTGCTTGTTACCCTCAGAGTCGGGTTTTTTAGGTACAACCCAAACAGGAGAGTTGTACGGAGATCTGGATGGTCTGATAATTCCGTCCTCGAGTAGTTGATGAATTTGACTCTCAACTTCTTCTTTTAGTGGCATTGGGTACGGGTAGTACCTGGTGTAGATGGGACAATCCGTAGTTGTGCGGATTTCACCCACAACTGTTGTTGGGTAGGTCAATTTATCGTCCGGCTTAGAGAATAATGATGCGCATTCTTTCACAAGTGACCGATAGCATTCTTCTGGGAGTTGGACATATGGTCCGTTTCCATATAGTTTTGCTGAGTAAAAATTGTGGCAGAGAGTTCTTTGAGACTGTCGTTGCCAAGTATGGCATCGAACGATTTAAGTGATGTTAATAGATAGAATTTGATTTTAGTATCATCTAGACCGAAAAGGTTTGTTTCAACATAGTGGCTTATTTTGGTGCTGCCACCGACTGAGTTGGCGTAAAATTGGAAATAGGGTTAGAAACTAAAGAGGGTTGAATATAATTGCGATTTGACCCTGTGTCTATGAGAATTTTCAAAACTTTTCCGCACTCTGTTTTTACTTTGATGTACGGTAGCGAAGAATTCGCTAACCTAAAAAATGGATGTCTAAAAAATCCACGACATCATTACTGTTTGGATCCACCACACATTCCGATGTTTCCTCTGGTATATAATTTTCAAGTGTTTCAACCAATTGACTATTTTCGTATTCTTGATACTGCATATTGGGCATGTGCCTTTGTGGATTGGGTGGATGATTGAGTGTTTGGATACTTCTTTACTGCTCCCTGGCTATAATAAACATGGATAGTCCTGAAATCTTGATTTTCAAGCCTTAAACATAAGTTCAAGGCATGGGGTAAATCCAATGGTTCTCGTATTCCCAGTAACCGTGGGAGGTCACCTTTAAGGCCTCGGATAAAGGTATCAAAAGCCTTGTCCCTATATGTTTGGGTTAATAAACGCATGGAGTCTGGGCTTGCTTCCAAGCAAGAAATTCTGTTAAGAATTAGAGAGAGATGCGAGTAGACAATTTGGTAAAATTCGCTTATGAACTTATTCCCATTATTATTATAACCGGATTTTGTGGGTTTCGAACATTTATCCCTTGGGTTTCATTATTAGCGGGAGGGTGAATTGGGGCTTCAGGATTTCTGTGAACGGGTTGGAGTGGAGAAGGACCACTTGGATCCGTGGGATCTGTAGAAAAACAGAACGTAGATCAGGCATAGTAAGAGATTTTTGACAGTCGAAATTTTTTTTAAATTTATATAAAGGTAATATATTTTGGTTCTTAATGAATAAAGGTTTTTCCTTTTTTTTTCTTTAATTTTAATTTTGATGTTGTCTTAAGTCCTATTTAATGTTACTTTATGAATTTAAAATATAATAATAATTTTTTTTTCACTTATTTCTGCATTAATATCTATGTATTTTCTTGTTTTGTCACTTTAAATTCAACTTTATGTCTTACTTTGATTCTATATTTAACCTATGAGCAATGAAGTCTCTTTAAACCTTAAATTTACTGTCACAAAAAAAAATATATAATTTATAAACTAAGCTTACAGAATAAGAGTCAGGAACTTCATCGTTTTAGTTGTTGACGAATCCTGGTAATGGTGGAGCGGCTAGCTTCTATTAACTTCCTTTTCCTCCGTCCTTGAATTTTCAAAGGTACGGCTACTTAGGGGCCTCTTTTCTCCACACTTGTTTCTGGGTTCTCGTCACTGGCACCACGAATCGTATTCTAACTTATCGTTCACGGCACTGTACACTGCTTGAGGGTTTCTAACCGTTTCCGAGAAAGTTTTTCGGGCACTTAACACTTCTTGAGGGTTTTTTCGACCGAATCGGAAAATAATATTCGTTTAGCGATACTCTAACACTACTTAAGGATTTTTTGAGACCGACTTGTCACGACCGTGGTCCCTGCTCGGGCGCCAATTAAATTTAACTACATTAGTTGTTGTTAAAAAAAATATTTTTTTTATTTTGGAGAGAAGCTCCGCTTTATTCAAAATCCAAATTACAACTAATTACAAATCTAACAATAGGAAAATATCTTAACTAGGAACCGCCAGCGTACGTGATGGAATTCGCTGATTCGACTAAGTCGACCAGCTCAACGGGGTGCATTACCTTGCACGGTGTATGGTTGAGTCAACGCCCGTCGTACGCTGTCATCACACAAAAATACGTGGGAACATGATCCAAGGTCCTTGCGTAAGAAGCTGTCTCGTTTACTATGATGAGGGGTGTGCACTGGACGCAATTCACGCAAGTATTGTCGAAATTTGTTGAGGAATATTTCTCTGTCATCATTTCATTGTCCATCGATGAAAAGTTCAACAGGAACGCGAAGGGTTGTTCCATATACCATCTCCGTACACGAAACCCGAATATCTTCTTTGTAGCAGGTTCTCAGTCCTAGCGTAATCGTTGGCAGAAGTTCAGCCCAGTGTGTCTTGTTTTCGTGACACATTATTGCCGCATTCGCATCTCACCAGTCGTAGTAGCTTGCTGATGAATACGGACTCAAACTGAGTACCCCGATCAGTTGTGATTACTTTTGGGGTACCAAATCTAGCTATCCAGTTTGCGTAAAATGCGTTGGCAACTTCTACTGCTGTTTGAGTGATGATAGGTACAGCTTCAGGCCATCTTGAAAATCGATCCACCATCGTGAGGCGACACTTAAATTATCCTGAGTTGGGCAGATGGCCGACTAAGTCCAGATGGATTTGCTCGAAAAGGTTATCGGGGACGGAAGTGCCACAGGAGTGTTTTTGGTTTTCCGGTAAACTTATGAGCGTTGGCATGCTATACATGTACGGGCCCAAGGATGGATGTCCTTCTGCATATTAGGTCACACAAATTTCTGCAAGATTAGCTTGGCCTTTGCTCGACCGCTGGGATGAGGTAACCGATGCAAGGTGTCTATAGCTCTGCGTCTGAGCATGTCTGGAATGTATGGTCTAATCATTTGCGTTGACGTATCACAGTAAACTTGTTTCCCATTTTCCGCTACAGCGTCTGTCACTTTAGGTTGCTGTATTTTAATTGCAATAGTGATTTCAGCTGATTGTCCTCTTCTTGATGTGCTGCTAATTCGTCAAGTGAGATTTCGGTTGGCATATTGATAGATGCTTTACCTGATAACGTATCTACCACTGTGTTGCGCTCTTCCTGGAACGTAGATGATGTCAGTTGAAAATTGCGCGATTAAGTCGAGTCGTTGGAAAAAAGCATATATATTAGTGATTTGTGGTCTGTCCTAAAAGTGAATTTGTTTCCTTCGATCATGTGCCGAAAATGTATGACTGCACAGAAATCGCTTGGAGTTCACGATCATACGGACAATATGCTTGCTCGGTTGCACTCAATCATCGCCGGAAAAAAGCGAGCGGCACGAGAGTGTTTTCTTGTAGCTGTTCAATAACTGCATCTATGGCGAAGTCCGATGCGTCTGTTGTCAAGAAGAGAGGTGCATTTGGTTGGTAGTGCGCTAGTGACATTGCATTTGCTAGGGGTACTTTGCTACTTTGCAGCTGTCCATTGGATCTTCTTTTTATCGCCTTCTGACCTGTCACTCAAAAATTTGTTGAGTGGCGTCTGGATGATTGCTATGTCTCGCAGAAAACGTCGGTATAAATTAAGCATTCCAAGGAAACGTTTTAGTTCATTAACGAATTTTGGCTTTTCGATGCTGCGGATGGTTTGTACCTTAGCTTGAGGTGGTCTGATACCTTTTTTATCGATCCAGTAACCCAGGTATTCGATTTCTGTGACGCCGAAGGTGCACTTAGCGATATTTATGACTAAGCCGTTCTTTTCTAGTTGGTCGAATATGGTCTTTAGATGAAGTAAATGTTCTTCCATGTTGTCGGATGCCACGAAGATGTCGTCGATGTAACACGAGCAAAAATCTTCTAGGCCAGCTAGTACTTAGTCCATATAGCGTTGAAATGTCTGGAAACGTTTTTCATGCCGAAAGTCATTACCAAAAACTGAAATAAGCCAAAGGGTGACTGCCGTCTTCGAAACATCTTCCTCTGCCATGTCTGGTTGTAGGCGCGCACGAGGTCTAACAAGGGGAGTATCAGACATGGGAATCATGGATTCCGATAATTTTTACATATGTTGTAGGCCAGCTTCCCCTGACTAACAGGGTAAAAGGATAAGACGCACTTCTCCCCCCTTTTCGAGAAAAATCGCTTTAAAGTTTTGGTAGTAAGTTAATATAAATAATTTTTACAACTTGTAACACAAGCGGCGTAGGTCAGTGGAAGTGTGCCCAATCAGCTGATTTCGCCAACGACCATACCACGTTGAAATTATCGGTTCTCGTCAGTCGATTCCTAACTCTCGAAGAGAAAGGACGGCTAGTTAGCGGCGGAATAATTTCAAAATTCAAAATATAAAATATAAAGTGAATAGTTAAAAAAGTGGAAAAATATAAAGTGTCAGTGGTGTAGAGGCGGAGCGCTAGTGCTCTGACGCCAGAATTTCTGGTTCGATCCCCAGCCACGGCGTGAATTTGTGTGTGTTTTTTTCCGGAGAAAAAAAAAAAATATATCAATACAAACATTATAAGTGAAATAGACACAAAATCCCAAGCGATGGACCCCGTCTGAAGGGTGTCCCGCGCAAAACTCCAGCAGTGCTGGCAAAAAGTGTGGCAATGAAAAAAGTTTCAAGTGAAACGCCAACAACATCAGCAGCATCAGCCAAAACGACAGCAGAAACAAAAACAACAACAACAACAACAACAACAGCAGTGACGACATCAGTGCCCAAGCGCGGTGTGACGTCACGTGACCACATTCAAATTGTTACCTCAGCAACAAGCGAGAGTGTTGCCAAAGTGGTCCCAAGAGCTGCGGCTATGTCCGCAGCCAAAACAATAATTTCGGCGTCGTCGTCAACCGCGAAGCCAACTCATCAAGCGGTGAATAAAAATGTAGGGGCAACGTCAGCTATAAAAAAGCTACCTGCAGCAGCAATGTCAACGTCAGATGAATCTGAAGTTGAGCCTGACAAAAAAAAAAACGAAAAAAGGAGACGGAAGCTGAACCCTCAGCCTAACCTGTCTGCTAATAGAGTGGCGATGGCGACAAGTGGGGAAGGTAATGCGTGCCTGACCGCAGCATCTTTCGCGGAGGCAAACCTGAGCTCATATGAGTCAGGCGGCCGCCCCCAATACGTGGGAGAAGGCAACCCATTCAGTGAGTTGTCGCAGGAGGGAGACGACGACCTCGAGGAAGAAGAAGTAGATGAGGAGGCAGCTCTGAACAAGCTGATTCAGGAGCTCCTCCTCAAAAGGGAGAAAGTGCGCCAGGACAAACTGGCAAAAAAGGAGCTGCTCAAGCAACAGCAGCTCCAAGTATACGAGGAGCAGCAAGAGCTGCGACAGCAACAACAGAAGCAGCGACAACAACAACATTCGCAGCAGCAGAGACAGCAACAACAGCATCCACAGCAGCAGCACCAACAGCAACAACAGAAGCAGAGACAACAATCCCAAGGGCAACAACAGAAGCAGAGACAACAACCACAAGGGCAACAACAACAGCAGCAGGCACCAAAGCAAACGAGGAGGGAAAAAATTCCTCCTATAAACGTAAGCGACTTTGAAGTCAAAGACTGCATTAACTTATGCAAATTAATAACAAAAAATTTTAGTATTAAGAGATTAAGTTCAAATAAGCATATTATTATGTGCGAAACCCAGGAGGAGTACCAAAAGGTACGCACCGCCTTGGAAAATACACAGGTAGAGTACTTCACGTACACTCCAAGGGCCTCCAAACTGAAAACCGTCGTTCTGAAGGGAATTGATCCCTCAATAGAGACGGAGGAGCTCGAAAAAGAGCTCAAAAAGTTGGAAAGCGATGACCTCAAGTTCATGGGTGTCAAGCCGTTTTCGTCGTCTGTGGCAAGGGGTGGTAACCGAAAATTACCATTCTTCTTGGTGCAGCTCACTCCCGAGAGCAGAATTGATAGTTTGAGGAAAATTAAATACCTCTACTATCACTCTGTCAAATGGGAAACATTAAAAAGATCTGACCGCATACTTCAATGTATGCGCTGTCAGAGGTTCGGGCACGCCGCGCCTAACTGCAACATGCAGTTCAGGTGCGTCAAGTGCGATAAGGACCACAGACATGGAGAATGTCCTCTTGGTAAGGACAGAGTTGAGGACCGTAGTGTTCTTTCGTGTGTGCTCTGCGGGAACTCTGGGCATCCCGCCAATTTCAGGGGTTGTCCACGGTTCCAAGAGCAGAAAAAGCGAGTCCAGGCCCGCAAACAGTTTTCCGAGGATGAGAAGCGTCAAAAGACCCGCTCGTTTACTAATTTTGTGGCGCCCAACGTGTCCTTTGCCCAAATGGCAGCTGGACCGGGTAGAGCCCAAATGACAGAAAATCCACCGAGGGTTGCTCAAAAGGCGCCTGAGGTGGACTTGGACTTAAAAGCGATCCTTCTGTCCCTGCACGGAAAGATCGATAAGTTCCAAGCACAACTTAATGAACAAGCGGGTCGAATAGACGTTCTCTATTCGGAGCTGCTTGGTAGGTCTGGCGTGCGATAAGTCCAATGGCTACGCTAGACGAGGGAATATTAAAGATCCTTGCGGTGAATGTTAATTCACTAGTCAGGATCGAGAAAAGAATGTCATTGTCCAACCTGTTGCAAACCGAAAACCCAGATGTGCTTTTGGTTAGCGAAACTAAGCTAAATCAGAGGCACAAATTGGGATACAGAAACTACCATGTAGTTAGGAGAGACCGGCCCAACTCTGCATATAATTATGCGGGAGGGGTCGGAATCTTAATTCGTAAAGGCCTGCGCCATAGGGTTATATATAGCGGGGACGTGCGTAGGTTCCAGTTGCTGGAAGCATGCATCATATGCATTCCTCTCCATAGCCGGAGGAGATTGTATGTGGTGTCGCTTTACGCGCCTGAAGCACCTCCATCAAACCTATTTTTAACAGAGCTCGAGACACTTTTTCGAAGCCTTCAGCTTCATTTGGAGGAGAATTATTTCTTCTTGGCTGGAGATGTAAACGCAAAACATGCGGCATGGGGAAATGTGACTCCCAACACTAGGGGCAACCATTTTTATGACTGGTGGCGCCTCAATACGATTGAGTACAAACTGGATTTGTACGCGACGGATATCGCTTCTTTCCCGAGAAGCGGTGCTTTCTTGGACTTGGCCTTAACGGACGCAAGACTTGAACTGACAAACGCGGATCGACTCACGCGGAACTGTTTGCGTGCGGTCGAGTACGATAGTGACCACTACGGACTCGCCGCCGCATTTCGGATCCCGAACGAGCAAACGATGCTGGAGGAGTGCGAATCGATGTGTTCTTTCGATTATGGAAGGGCACACTGGCCGCACTTCTCCGGGTTGTTAAAACGTGAAATTCGTTTGAGTGGGATTGATCCACCAACTAACGAAAACATGACGAACATTGACATCGATCGTCATCTAGTACAGATGGACGATGTCATTAAACGAACAATGGAGCGGACTATCCCTCAGATAGTACGTTCCGACGACGACCAGACAGAAAAGTACAGAAACGCTACAATAGACGCACTTTACAGACAAAAAAGCAGGCTGCTCTCTAGGCTTAAACAGCTTCATAGACAGTTTGCAGACCGCAACGAACCAGAGGTAAGGTCACTGAACTCAGAGATCCGAAACCTGAAACAGTTGATAAAACAAAACTACAGAAATTCTGTAAGTCTGTATTGGGGCAATCGAATTCGGGCTATAAAAACCAGTAGTCCGAATATGTTCCCACAGATAAATAGACTGTTCAGGAAGAAAGATCACAATGATGTTTCAACTGTCCGAATCTCCCAGACAACTGAAAACAGACAGACACTACTGACTGCGGGCATAAGTCCGGAAAATGTAGCTTCGACCGATGGTTTTTTTGTGGTCGAGGATCCCCAAGAGAAGGTAGACTTACTGGGCGCTTGTTTCGAGGCCGTGTATACGGTGAACAATCCTTTTCGCCGTAATCATGACATTGAGAATAGGGCCCTGGTGAGTCACTTTTATCTGCGCAATGAACTTGAGAATTGGCGATCTGAGAATAATAGTTTTACTGTTTTCAGTGATGAAAACCATGCGAATGCCGTTGTCGCCAATATGCGAGAACCACCTCATTTGTTCGTTACGACAGATGATCTCTTGGGGATCCTTGATTCTCTTAAGAACAAAAAATCGGCGGGAGTTGATGGTATCCCAAATGTCGTATTGAGGCACCTGCCCCTAGAGGCTGTGGAGATTTTCACAACGCTGTTCAACAATGCGCTGAATAATGCATATTATCCGGCGCATTGGAAAATGGCAGTGGTACATCCAATCCCGAAAAAGGGAAAGGATAATACTAACCCTGCTAATCTTCGGTCAATTAGCTTGCTTCCGAATATTAGCAAAGTTTGAGAAGGTTGTTAATAGAGCTCTGCTGAAATGGGTCGAGGACAACAAAATAATCCCGGACAACCAATTTGGTTTCAGGGCGAGGCATGACACTATTCATGCCGCGTCAAAACTGGTTTCCGACATTCAATGGAATAAATGCAAGAACCAATGCACGGGTGCTTGTCTGGTTGACTTTGAAAAGGCCTTCGACACCGTATGGTTAGAGGGTTGATCAGACTGGGAAAGCACAAACCCTTGCTATATATAATTTATAATATGCTTATGGAAAAGAAGTTCGTGGTCAAATGTGGCAACGTAACTTCGAGCAGAGTCTATAATATCAAAAACGGTTTGCAACAGGGTGCGGTGAATTCTCCGATCCTGTTTAATATTTACACGAGTGATCTGGTACGTTCACTCAGTCATGCTATAGCGTATGCCGACGATTTGGTCCCATACAGATCAGGTCCTAAGATCGAGGTCATCAACATCCTTCTGCAGCGTGACTTCGAGCAAATTAAAGGATATTGCGACGACTGGAAGTTGAAAATCAATTTCCAGAAGACGGAAAAATCCTGTTCAGAACCCCATTGGCTAATGCCACTAGGGATACCAGAAAAAACTGGAAAAAATTGGCCATTATTGGACAGAATGGGCAGGCATTGGCGGTGAAAAACGTGGTCAGGTATCTTGGAATCTGGCTCGACCAGTATCTGTATTTTAATAAACATATAGATGCTTGTCTTGCTGGAGCTAAGATGGCCTTTTCTCTGACAAGAAGACTGTTTCATAGCAGTCAACTTGCTTCTAGGGTTAAGGTCATATGCTACGTGGCCCTAATAAGGCCCATCATCGCTTATGGCTGTCCATTGTGGTTCAATATAGCGCCATCGTATATGGAAAGGATTCGGGTTTTCGAGAGACAATGTCTTAGGACATGTCTCCGGTTGTTTCGAACACCTGAATCTGAGTACATAAAATATTATCCCAACACGGTATTATATGATGGGGCTCACTTGAATAGGATTGACAATTTCCTCATTAAGGTGACTCGAAGGCACGTTGCGAGGGCGATGACCAACGATAATAGCCTGATCTTCGGGGCATACTACCCCAATGAAGCACACATGGAGAGAACGCTTCGATCTGGCTTTGTTCCGCCAGAGGCTTTTCTCCATATTGATAAAAAAGGGCTGGTACAGACGAGGGATGGTATCCCGGTACTATACCACCGCTACCGCAGAGCGACTGATAAGCGGCTCACCTACGACGGGGACGTCGCTAATGCTCCCGAGCTCCTTCGGTTTAGTACCGCGATAGGGGGGAGGGATCATATTGATACGGTTAAGCAATTCACCGACTATTGGTGGCTTGCGGAGAGAATGGAAGAGGTGGGTATGCCTTTCCAGGTCGGTGTGTTGCCTTAGGTAACTCCCCTTAATTTTAAGTAGTAATAAGTTTAAGTTGGTTGGTTGTGCTCTGCATGTCGGTGGCAAGGTGTGGTGTTGCTGAGAGGCGACTGACACATTTCGGTGTCAGTGGACTCTCGGTGACGCATGTGCGCTAGGTTGGCGGCTGCTGGGTGCTGCTAATGGTGTTGGGGGATGTGGTATGTGAAATGGAATTTGATACGGAAAGTGAATAAAGTGAAAAAAATAATAGAAGTTGCCTGCGCGTTACTGTTTGCCTTAATTATTTCTGGCATTAAGAAGTTATTGACAGAATTTTAAAAACTCTAAAAAAAAATAAAAAATAAAATTAAAAAAAAAATTAAAAAAAAAAAATAAAAAATAAAATTAAAAAAAAAAAAAAGTGGGTCGGGCATGCATTGAACATGCAACCATGCGATTAGCTGATTGGGCACACTTCCACTGACCTACGCCGCTTGTGTTACAAGTTGTAAAAATTATTTATATTAACTTACTACCAAAACTTTAAAGCGATTTTTCTCGAAAAGGGGGGAGAAGTGCGTCTTATCCTTTTACCCTGTTAGTCAGGGGAAGCTGGCCTACAACATATGTAAAAATTATCGGAATCCATGATTCCCATGTCTGATACTCCCTTGTAAGAGAAAATATTTTTTGTTTTCATGACTGGCCTTTCTTTGGAGCCAAATGAAGTCGGCTTGCCCAAGGACTGTCCGATTGACGGCAAAAACCTTGTTCGACCATGAACTCAAATTCTTTCCGTGCTATCGCTAACTACTCCGGTCTACTTCTCCGATAACTTCCGGTCTACGCGGTCTTTCTGCGACGGGCGGTCCTTTTGTGACGATGTGATGGCGCAGTTTATGGCTCGTGTTTTTCTTGGCAAGAGATAGATTGGTCAAAGCTGGATAGTTTTTGATCTGCTGGTGGAATTGCGATTCCTCTGCGATTGTATGAATGCTGCTTTCGAATAACAATTTTGTTTTTGCTTGCGTTAGTTTTCCGTCAGCTTTGGGAAATGCTTGCACGGAGCGTTGCATTTCCGCACTTCTGCACCAAATTTAGGGTGGTAAAAACATTGCTTTTCTTCGTCCGCAGCTGTTGAAGTCGGGACTGGCTGGCGGTTGCGGCTAGGTGTGCGAGGGCGACTACGCCGGCGGTTGTTGTTGTTGTTAGTGTCCAAATTAGCCAAGCGATTCTGGATTGCGTTCAAAATGGCGATGGAGTTGCTAGTTTCGAATTCTCGTGGTGACGTGTGAGTGAAAGTAGCAGAAGACGTTGCCTCCATTCTAGAGCCCATTGATGATTCTGTTACCTCGACGATTTTGCCAGCCACTTCTGTTTTATTATGTCATTAATGGCGCTTGTAACCAGCACTGCTCGTACGTGTACGCTTAAACGTTGCATCCAAAGCGTCCGAAGAAAATCAACCTGCACGTTGTAGCCTGAAAGAGTCCGCATACTTCAAAAATTTGCTAGATCAGAGAGTAACTTTTCAGTTCTTTTGAATCTTTGAGCGTTTAATGCCTTTGTTTTGCTGGATGATTCTCAATGATGTCGCTAACTTGGTCGAGTGAGGCACAGTCCAGTTCGCTAACCAGTTTGGTGTATTTGGATGCGTCACTTTGGATTCAATGCAGCTGGAAGAGATATTCCAAGTGTGCGAACCGCAGAGCTGGACGATGTTTCCATGGTGAAAGAACGCGTACTTGAGTGATGTCTTCTATGTTGGGTTCACTTGCAGCCATAGCTGAAGAGGAACCTCCATCCTCTATTTTTTGTTCGTCCTTTGTATTCATTTTTTATTCGGCGATGAGGAAGTTGTGACCGTGCAAATATAAATGTTGGCTTATCACGTCGGGGTCACCAATGTGGGAATTAAGCCCACTCCCAAGCAATTCTTATAAACTGCCAATAAAAATGCCAATATTTAAATTAAATACACGGTTACTAAAATCTAAGTTTTAAGTATAGTCGCCGTTATCAAATGAATGCTTTATTATATATATATATATATATGTATATTGTTATCGGGGATACTGCTTGGACACTGCCAGCTCGAAAATTAAACTTGGTGGTGGGCAGAGGAAATTCAAGCAGCAATAAAGGAAAAGAAAGTGGCTTTCAAAGCTTGGTCAAAGTGCGCCTCTAATAATATAGTTGGAAAAGTTCGTCTTGAAGTGGAATACAGACGTTGCAAAAGTATCGCGAAGAAAAAGTGTGCCAAATTCAAGCTAAGTGTATGTATGGAGTTCATAAAACACGATCAAGGGAACAACAATTTTCAAGATTTTCGAGATTGCCGCACAATTCGTTCGCCGAAGTTCGTTAACAATGCTCAAGGCCAACTACTTGTGGACGACGAAAAAATTGTACACAGGTGGCGAGAGTATTGCGAGCAACTTTTACACGAACAGTTTCCCCGGCAATGTTTTCAGGGAGCCGCCCCAACAATGAAGAAGTGACCGACATAACAGTCGAAGAAGTTGAGAAAGCGGTCAAGAACTTCAAGAATAGAAAAGCGGTTGGACCGGATGAGATACGCAGCGAGTTCTGGAAAAAGATGGGAGACACCGGGCTCATGATTCTTATCTTCAAACTCATGAGAAGTGATCCAAGGCCCAAGCAGTAGAGGGAAAGTTATCTTCCGATAAATTCCCAATTAAAGTGATCAGGCTTCCCTGCAACGAGCACTTGATGTTTGGGTAGATTTCTTAGAAGGGAATGGGTATCGTATTAGCCAAAAAAAGACAGAGTGTCTGTACTGCAAATTCTCTGGCCAAAGCCAACCCATTCAAGACATTTATTTGAATGGGGTGGTGGTTCCCAAGTGTGAAAAGTTCAAATATCTGGTGACGACATCAACCATCGTGGAAGCGTAGGGTGGATGAAATGGCAACAAAATTCTATCATCTTATGTGACCGAAAAATATCCCCTCATCTGAAAGGAAGGCTCTACACCGCAGTTGTGCATCCGGCGCTCACAATGCTGGACAATGTACAAAAATTGTGAGGACAAGTTGGCAGCAGCTGAGATGAAGGTGCTTCGCATGATAACAGGAGTAACAAAGCTCGATTCAATTAGAAGTTCCAGAATCCAAGGAAGCCTTTACGTCAAAGAACCCATCTCGAAAAAATTGGAGCACGACCGACTCAGTTGGTATTGTCATGTTCAAAGGAGGGATCCTACCAACCCCGTCAAAAAGGCAATGGCAATCAACGTTCCCTTACAATCGCTTAAGAGAGGCAGGCCTAAAAACTCCTGGATCACACAAATGCAGAAACATCAGCATTTGATTGGCCTGAATGAAGAAGTAATCCAAAATCGGGGGGGCATGCAGATATTTTTTGACGTCGAACCCGCGAAACCCACAGGCCGACCAGTAGGAATGCGGTGCAGTGGGAGGCTTATGATCCTTATAATCCTGATCATAATCTCGTCGTTAAATGGGGAGAAGATATTGTTCTCGAGGATATGAAGTGCGCACGCGCTGCGAGTTGCAATTGGAGTACCCTTTTCTTCCTCCTGCGATCATTGTGGTATCTTCCCAGGTCACGTAGGCAGCTATTATATTTTCTCCCCCTTATTTAAACTTGTTGTCACCTAATCCCATCCACGTTTTGTTGTATGTCGATGGACAACAGCTTTCTTATAATGGGTGATCCAAGTAGAGATACTTTTTTCAATAGCCTTTTTTGACAGATCACGTGTGAGTCGTGTCATGCTGTCATGTTATTTTTGTTTAGTATTGTTTGGCATCTCATAATGGAAAGACTTACGCGTGAACAGCGTTTACAAATTGTTCAACTTTATTATGAAAATTCACGTTCTGTGAGGAATGTGTTTCGTGCACTTCGCTCAACTTAAGGTCAACATAATCGGCCTACTGAGCGTACTATTCACAACACCATCACCCATTTTGAGACCCAGCATTTATTATTGGATAATATTCGACCGAATAGACCACGTCCAGCACGCTGTGAAGAAAATATAGCGGCCGTAGCTGAGAGTGTACACGAAGACCGTAGAGAGTCGATTCGGCGACAGTCGCAGCGATGAGGCCCATTTCTGGCTCAATGGGTATGTAAACAAACAAAATTGCCGCATTTGGGACGAAGAGCAACCTGAAGAGATTGAAGAACTGCCACTTCATCCAGAAAAAACAACGGTTTGGTGTGGTTTGTGGGCCGGTGGAATCATCGGTCCATATTTCTTTAAAAATTATGCCGGTGCGAACGTAACCGTCAATGGCGACCGTTATCGTGCCATGATAACCGACTACTTGATGCCTGAAATTGAAGCTCGTGATCTCGGCGACATTTGGTTTCAGCAAGATGGCGCCACTTCCCGCACATCGCATCAATCAATGGACTTATTGAGAGAACATTTCGGTGAGCACATAATTTCACGTTTTGGGCCGATCGATTGGCCACCAAGATCGTGTGATATCACTCCGTTAGACTTTTTCCTGTGGGGATATGTATGCTTATGCCATCAAACCCGCTTCGATTCAGGCCTTGGAGGAAAACATTACGCGTGTCATTCGCCAGTTACCAGTCGAAATGCTCGAACGAGTGATCGAAAATTGGACTCAACGGATGGACCTTCTGCGACGTAGCAACGGCCAACATTTGATAGACATAATCTTCAAAAAAAAAAATGCCAAAGAATGTTCTTTCAAATGATAATAATCATTCTCCATTAAATTTGAATTTTCTGTGTTTTTTTCTTTAAAAAAGTAGGGAACCTCGAAATGGATCACCATTTAGTTCTAGTTGACAGATGAAAGCACTGCTTCTCGTTGTCGCTACAATCATTTGCATCAGAGTCATCTAAGGGTAAGATCAGTAACTAGTGAAAGCTTTTACTAAGAATATCAAATCTGCACAAATCTATAAGAATATTATATTACCATCCTTTTTGTATACCCTATCCTAAAGGTATATTTATTTTGACATATAGTTTGTAACACCACTTAACATTCATCGTAGACCCCTAAAAGTATATAACTAAATTCATGATCAGGAACAAAACCTAAGACTATTTAGCAATATTTAGCAATGTCCGACCGAACGCAATTAAGCTAGGATGCTTTAAACCACATAATCACTAGGGCTCCGACATTTTTAGAAGTAAACATTTTTCCAATACGCCCACAATTTAGAAAAACCTTTTTAAAGCTAAAGCTAAAGAGATAGAGTATTGCAACCTTCACAAGATATGTAGGCACTGCCCTCCTTTGTAAGTTTGCGATACAGAGTTTTTTGCCATGTCTACTTCTGGTGGGCGTTTTTCATTAAAATGCTCTTTGCCCAGAAAATTTTCACAGAAACCGAAAAAAAGTGTTTGATAAGATATTTACCCAATTTTTTTTTCCAATATGTCGCCCATACAAAGTTTTTGGCCACGCCCACTTTTCGTGGGTGTTGTTTTAAAATGTTTTCTTTTTTTAATTTCATAGAATGAAATAAAATGCTATCCATTATATTCTTAATGCCTTTTTTCTTTGGGTTATGATACCCTATATCATACTGTTCGCCCCAAGCGGACTGTAGCCTTTCCTTATGTTTTAGATGAAAGGTAAATTTAAAATCCAGTTGTATTGTGTTATTTGAAAAAAAAAATGACATAAAACGAAAAATTTGCCTGATGGCACCCTTATCGAAATCATCTACTTCACTTTTTAAACCAGTTTGGTTTTTCTGTAAAGTCTGTAAACTGTTCGTTTACCCACCGAAATAATATGAGCTACTTGCTTCACACCTCCCTTTTTTATTTTTACAATATTGATGATTTTTTTTTTGTCGCGTCATCAATTTCTTTTTTTTCGGCATGAATTTGAAGCCATTTCGATGAATTTGAAGCCATTTCTGACAAACAATACAAACGCAAATAATCTCTTTCCTTAAAGAAAACAGCTGACAATTTTGTATCTGCATTTTAACGTGTTTACCATACATGAACAGAAATTCCAAAGATCAAAACAAGACCTTCACGATAACACTTATCATTAAGAACTTTTTTTTAAAGCTCTTCTACAGAAACCCAAGGAAAAAGGGGCTTCTTTCAATTCAGTATGGTATAAAAATATGGCACGCTACTGACTTTGAAAAAGCTTCCTCATAAGATGTGTACTGCCAATTGATGTTGGACAGAGTATAGTTTTTTTTTAAAAGAGAAAAGAGAAGATATATCTCTAACGTCCGAGTGACACACTTTGTGAAAAGTTCAGATAAAAATAAAACGGTGTGGGAAGAGAAAAAACATTTTGGCGTGTGTACTTCACTTTTTTGCCGAATTTAGATAGGCCTTAATACTCTTTGGTAATTTTATATTATTTTAACTCGAATTTATGAACTAAAAAAATTCGAATTTATGAAGAGGGAGACGATATTTTACGGCAGAATCCTAAACTAGTTTGTCCTAACCGGTTTATAGTACGCTTTTCAAAATATACTACTTTGGTCTAGGCCAAACTGATTTTGAATTATAATTCAAGTAAACTAATGGTTACCTTAACTAGTGCCACCTAAGTGGAACATAGGTCAATTTATTATTTATTTTTCAAAGCGTCAATCATTTTGTGAATAGAATAAACTCAAATAAAACGTTAAAAATAATGTTAAAATAAAGCGATATTTTGTAATTATCTTATAATAATATCTGGGTGACACCTTTCGCCGGAAAAAGGCAACTCTCGACTACTTTCGAACGGACTTCCATGCCAAATGGTACATAATTGCATACATGCTTTTTAGGGACTTAAATCCAGTTGAGTTGTTCCTGCGCCATAGAACACAGGATCTCGTAGAGTTGTTGTAATGTAGGTAATTCGATGACACATATGGGTCTTTTCTAACAAGAAATGACAATATTTGAATATTTGATTTTGAGTCTGAAGGACCAAGTAATTCAAAGATTAGACTTTGAACCAAAAAAATGTAAACTTCTCCGCTTTCGCTTATTTAATGACATTAATTTCAGTCTTTACAGTTCTGAAAGTGTAAATGTCCAACTTTGACCGACGACGTTTGCTCCGTCGGTAATTTTGTTGAATTAGTAGTTTGTTCTGCGGTTTTCTTTTTAATAATAATTTAAGGTACAACAACTCAACCATTTCGGAGCCATAGGGAGTATGTGGTCCAAATTTCAGCTTCCTAGCTTGAAAATTACTTGAAAATTGCATACGGATGAACGGACATTGCTAAATAGTCTTAGATTTTGGTCCTGATCACAAATATAGATACTTTTAGGGATCTACGATGAATATTAAGGGGTGTTACAAACTATGTGTAAAAATTAATATACCCTTAGGATAGGGTACAAAAATTAACTCATTAATCGTTTTCTTATATTCCTTGATGTTCTCCTTTAACAAGCGCACATCGCGTTGAGAGTCGGTTCATTTCATATAGCTCGTACTTGTAGCTTTTCGAACAAATATTGAAATGCCCTAGTTACTAAAGCAACTTACTGGTTTTAACTTTTATCGGGGTGTTCTTCTCGCTTAAGAGCACCGAGTCGAGGCAAAAAAAATCACAAAAAAAGGAGAACCTGTTCTGCTTCACAAATCTACCTAGCTTGGTGTTCTCCTTTGTCAAGCGCACATCGATGGGATAATAATAACCAAGCAAACAACTTACTAGTTGCAACTCGCAACTTTCATCAAGCGCATCCTTCTTGTATGTGGGTCCATCTCTTGTAAATGTGGTGCGCTTTTCTTAATGTAACTAAAAAACAAAAACAAAATCTTGAGTTTCATAGCCGATCTACAATTATGAATGAATTATAGTTATTCGGTTCTATTACGGTTGTTAAAATAAATTTTTGTGCACATACATTTTGATTATTTTTCATTTGTGTTAAGTATTGTAAACTGAGTTGTTTTCATTGATAATATGTCTTATTTTCCCAATTTGATTTTTTTTATTTATGAAGCTGAGCTTATTATGTGATTAAATGTTCGACTTTCAAAAATGTTTCTGTTAAGGATACCACACCAAAAACATAAATGTTAAATAATAGCCAAGTTCTCTTATCCAAAAATCACTTTTGCCTTACAAGTCAGCCACAAAAAGTACTAAGATCAGAAACGGAACGCCAAGTTTGTATTGTAATTATTAAAAATTTCACAAATAATATTTACATGTTTATACTTCGCAAGTTTTTTCCCATATAAATTTTATTTGAAAACAAAAAAATGTACAACAAGATATAGCTATAGACAATACAATTCTTAATATTCTACCAATAATTTTTTTTTTAAATTTAATAGAATGAAATATAATGCTATCCATCATCTTCTAAATCCTTTTTTCTTTGGGGCATATATGGATATGGATAAGGTATCATACAGTTCGCCCCAAGCGGACTGTAGCCATTCCTTTTTTTCAAACTAAGTATGAGGGATATTTTTGATAAATATTTAATTAAATGCCGTTCTTGGGGTTACATCTCGGGGCATCTTTTTATTTTTTGCTTTATCTTTTGAAATAAAGGTACCTGCCATACAAATTTTTTTGTGAAAATCACTTATCACTATTTTTCTCGAAAGTGGTTCCAAGGGTTTGGGTGTTTTTTTGTACTAAGGAAGTTTAGGATGGGATCAAAAATTCTGCGTATTCAGTTTTTGGAAAAAAAATCGAAAAAACTAATAAACGGAACTTCAAAAAAATTTTTTAAATAATTTTTTTTTCCATTTTTCTTACATTTAAATTAAATTCGTTTTCTCAAAATCGGCTCTAACGATTTTGATAATTTAAAAAGTGTCCAATGTGCGAAATTACATCAAAATCTTAGGTGCCGTTTTTGAGAAAATCAAATTTTTTAAATCCTAAAAAGTGATTTAAATAAATTTTTCACCATTAATTTTCGTTTCATTTTGCGACTCAAAAACGCATCTCATGTACCGAGAAAGTTTCGTATGACGCAGTCGTGCACTTTATTTTTTATTGATTACAAGCAAGTGCATGTTTGTAAAAATATTTAATTGAAATCTACTTACTTATATCGCCTTATAAATTTAATTGTCCCTCTTTCAAGCCCTCAATCAAAATTTATACGTTCAGCTGAGCCATTGCAAAACTATATCTGATATGTTTTGATGTTATTATTAATTCATAGACCCATTACCCAGCACTATTTTGTGTTGACTGTTTCATTCATAATGTTTGTTAAGAAACAGGCAACATTGGCCTGTCAGCCCCACTGATATACAATCATATCTCTTATCACCTATGAAACTTAATTATATCCATTGACCCATGTTATATTTCCAATGAAACTCAATTTATTTAAAACGTTTCTCTCTAAAGCTATGTGTAGGTATATTTGACATACATATATTTCACATATGCTTGTGCAGAGTTACTTGAAATTACCCTATCAACAATTTGGCCACGTTCTGTACATATTTATAGGTGGGAGTCGCAATTTTTATCGTTGTTCTACTTCAAATATCTAACATTCCACATTTAAGAACATCAAAATAAGAAGTACGAATGCCGACCGATCAACCGCGTACAAAATTTACTGCTGGGTTAAATCCGTATGTTGGGATTTCTACCAATTACTGATATTAATGGAGTTGTTATAATATTGAACCGAATAATAAGAGACTTTGGTAGAGGTAAAGGTAGACGAAGGAACGATGTGAAGGGCTCGTTTTAAATTTCACTTTTAAACTTATTTGACGTAGGCTCATTTTTTTCGATTTATTTTGATAGCAAAAGTTTTGCTTATACGAAAAACCTAATAAATTTTGCATGAAAATCCGTTCGGAAAATTTATTTTGTTATGGTTTGTTTAAATTCTGGGCCAGATAGCTGGAGTGACAATAAAAAGAATTTCTGTTATGGTGGATCCCTCTTGTTGGTATGAAAAAATATCTTTAAATAAAAACAAAATTAAGCTGTCAAAGAAAGTTAGTTGCATAATCTTTTCAGTGAATATTTATACTCCATTTAATTTTGCCATTCGTTATAGATTTTATATGCCATTGATGTAGCAATTTCATAAATAAATCGGAAAAAGTAAAAAGTTTTCGATTATTAGGTATTACTATTCTCAAGTGTAGGGACGGAATAGATGAAAATATCATTGCACTCCAATGATCAGGGAAAACGAATCTTAACTTTTCCTCTTTTACTGCATCATAACTGGTCATACTATGGAGTTTGCCTAAAAGCGTTGCGGTAGACTTTCCGGTGTTGGGTAAATAAAAATAATAATCAGTATTTGTTAATAGTTGGAATATACACAGAAAGCAGAGTACGGAGAGCTACAGAGATTTGAGGGCTTCAAGTTGTTATCGAACAGTTTCAGAACCAGTCATTCTAGTTATTATTAAAAGTTATAAATTTGCAACATATCGACGACAGAAAACTGGACGATGGCTCCGGAATATACAAAAGAGGCTACCTTCCCGTGAGGGCAATAACAACCGCATTCTGAAAGCTGAGACGTTGAAAGCGAAACTAATTGCAGATCGGAAAAGATGGAAAATGGGAAGAAGACTCATGCACCGCATTCTTCATGCATTTTATTGCTGATTGGAAAATATTTTTCTCATTTCCTTATTTTCCACATTTCCTTATACAATTTTTTTTTTGCCAGCCCATTTATTAGTTTCTTCCTTTAAGATTTTGATAAAATCAAATTTCCAAAACGTGTTGCCCGTAAAGTACTTTTTAAGAGTAAACAAAATGTATTGAAAAGAATATTGCTCACAGCTAGTTTAATATGCAGAGTAACACAAACATATTCGACCAACTTTTAAGGGCCAAGAAAACGGCGTCGGAAAATTTATTTTATTGGTTAGAATACTAATAACGGGTGATCCAAGTAGAGATACTTTTTTCAATAGCCTTTTTTGACAGATCACGTGTGAGTCGTGTCATGCTGTCATGTTATTTTTGTTTTGTATGGTTTGGCATTTCATAATGGAAAGACTTACGCGTGAACAACGTTAACAAATTGTTCAACTTTATTATGAAAATTCACGTTCTGTGAGGAATGTGTTTCGTGCACTTCGCTCAACTTCTGGTCAACATAATTGGCCTACTGAGCGTACTATTCGCAACACCATCACTTATTTTGAGACCCAGCATTCATTATTGGATAATATTCGACCGAATAGACCACGTCCAGCACGCTGTGAAGAAAATATAGCGGCCGTAGCTGAGAGTGTACACGAAGACCGTAGAGAGTCGATTCGGCGCCGTTCGCAGCAACTCGGACTGACGTATGGAACGACTTGGCGCATTTTACGTCAAGATCTTAAATTGAAAGCGTACAAAATACAGCTTGTGCAACAACTGAAACCGCTCGACCTTCCCAAGCGACATCGCTTCGCTCTATGGGCTCTTGAAAAGTTCCAAGAAGATGCGACGGTTTCGAGGCAAATTTTGTTTAGCGATGAGGCCCGTTTCTGGCTCAATGGGTATGTAAACAAACAAAATTGCCGCAATTAAGACGAAGAGCAACCTGAAGAGATTGAAGAACTGCCACTTCATTCAGAAAAAACAACGGTTTGGTGTGGTTTGTGGGCCGGTGGAATCATCGGTCCATATTTCTTTAAAAATTATGCCGGTGCGAACGTAACCGTCAATGGCGACCGTTATCGTGCCATGATAACCGACTATTTGATGCCTGAAATTGAAGCTCGTGATCTCGGCGACATTTGGTTTCAGCAAGACGGCGCCACTTCCCACACATCGCATCAATCAGTGGACTTATTGAGAGAACATTTCGGTGAGCACATAATTTCACGTTTTGGGCCGGTCGATTGGCCACCAAGATCGTGTGATATCACACCGTTAGACTTTTTCCTGTGGGGATATGTAAAGTCAAAAGCTTATGCCGACAAACCCGCTTCGATTCAGGCCTTGGAGGAAAACATCACGCGTGTCATTCGCCAGTTACCAGTCGAAATGCTCGAACGAGTGATCGAAAATTTGACTCAACGGATGGACCATCTGCGATGTAGCAACGGCCAACATTTGATAGACATAATCTTCGAAAAATAAATGCCAAAGAATGTTCTTTCAAATGATAATAAACATTCTCCATTAAATTTGAATTTTCGGTGTTTTTTTCTTTAAAAAAGTAGGGAACCCCTTTATTATAAGTAATGTGATTATACCTGAGGGCCGGTGGTATGGTATCGTTCCAATCAGCATTAAATTTGTTAAGTTAACTTCGCTCAGCTCAATCCCACATCTTAAGTTTTTTCATATCAATTTAAACTGACGAACAAAATTTTCAAGAGTTTAAGAGATGAGATTCATTCATTACAGAAAGTTGTATCAAGGATCAACGATAAGTGAGTATTGACAAGAAGTTTGTTGACGGAAGATCGCGTCAGATCAAGATTCACTTTGATGAAATGTCCCAAGATCAGATATTTTATGTTCCTTAACCGTGCTTCAGGGTAAATATTTTCTACCCCATTGGCACTATGTCATTGCAGCTGTTTTAAATAATATTTTTTAAGTTTTGAAACCCAAAGAGTTTCATGAAAGAAAACGCTTATACGTTTTCTAAAAAACCACAGTCGAAATTAATCAAAAAAACACAGTCCGCTTGGGGCGATCAGCATGATACCCTATCCATATTCCTATATGCCCCAAAGATTTTATTTTTTTTTTGAAAAACGCCCCCAAAAAAGGGCGCGGCCAAAAACGTTGTATGGGCGATAAATGGACAAAAATATGAATGGTTGAATGAAACAACAACTTGTGATTGCCACCACGAACAATGAATAGGCTGGAATTACAGCTGTTTCACGGCTTGCCACGGCCGATCATTAGATTCCCTTATTTGGTGCTGGTCTATATGTCGGTCATTTAATTGGAAAAACTCTTTCCCCCATCAGGAATCGAACCTTCACTTAGACCAGCGATCCCGTCAAGCAAGCGCACACACTATGCACAACGCCATCGAAGCCACAAGTTCAGCTCGGTCTGAGTAGGATTTCGGTGTTTATGGATTTCAATGGAAATACGAGCATTTTTCTAAGCGTCGACAAGTACTTTGCATTTCATTAGGGTTCTTTCTTTCTCCCCATTAGACTCATTAGCTAACAATTCGTTGAACTGATTTCAGAAGGGGAAGTGAGTGAAAAAAAATATTGGCTAAATATATTGTTAAATTTTCTTGCGGTTTCTATAAAAATTTTCGAAGACTTTATATGACAAACTTATAAAGGAGGGCAGCACATACATATCTGGTGAAGGATATCATTTTATGATAGCGTTGATTATAAATAAAGGGTGATTTTTTAGCTGGTTTGGTTTTGGCAACACTGGTTTTGACAGCTGACGTGTGTTTAGTACCTTGTGTCACTGTCAAACAGCTTCAGTTTGGTTTGCAATTTAACCATGGATCGTCTTACAAATGAACAACGCTTGCAAATTATTGAATTTTACTATCAAAATTCGTGCTCGGTTCGAAATGTTCATCGCGCGCTGCTTCCATTTTATGATCGGCATTCTCGACCTTCTGAGCAGTCTATTCGGAAGATTGTGACCAAATTTCGCACCAAATTTACTTTGTTGGACATTAAACCACCAACACGTTTACGTACTGTGCGTATTGAAGAAAATATTGCGGCCGTATCAGCTAGTGTGACAGAAGACCGCGAAATGTCGATTCGGCGCCGTTCCCAGCAGTTAGGCCTTTGTTACAGCACTACGTGGAAAATTTTGCGGAAGGATTTGGGCGTAAAGCCTTTTATGATACAGCTGGTGCAAGAACTAAAGCCAGCCGACCTACCACAACGCCGAATTTTTGGTGAATGGGCTCTTGGAAAGCTGGCCGAAGATCCGCTTTTTTATCGAAAAATTGTGTTCAGCGATGAGGCTCATTTTTGGTTGAATGGGTACGTAAATAAGCAAAATTGCCGCATTTGGAGTGAAGATCAGCCAGAAGCATTGCAACAGCTACCAATGCATCCCGAAAAAGCCACTGTTGGGTGCGGTTTATGGGCCGGCGGCATTATTGGGCCATATTTCTTCAAAGATGATGCGAATCGCAGCGTTACTGTCAATGGTGAACGCTACCGAGCGATGATAACAAACTTTTTTTTGCCCGAAATGGAAGTTCTTGACTTGCATGATATGTGGTTTCAACAAGACGGTGCCACATGCCACACAGCACGCGAAACAATGGCGCAATTGCGAGGCGAGTTTGGTGAACAGTTAATTTCACGTTTCGGGCCGGTCAATTGGCCGCCTAGATCGTGCGATTTGACACCATTAGATTATTTTTTGTGGGGGTATGCCAAGGCTAATGTGTATAGGGACAAGCCCGCTTCGATTGACGCACTGGAAGCCAACATCCATGCATTCATTCGTGAGATACCGGCCGATATGTGTGAAAGAGTATGCCAAAATTGGACTCAGCGGATGGGCTACCTGAGACGCAGCCGCGGTCAACATTTGTATGAAATTATCTTTAAACATTAAATTGCAAGGTTCAAACTATCGATTCAAATAAATACTTCATTCATTTTTTCGAATTTTTTGTGTTTTTTTTTTAAAAAAAGTTCTAAACCTCTTAAAAAATCACCCTATATATATACTTTTAGGCGTCTACGGTGAATATTAAGGGTTGTTACAAACTATGTGTCAAAATTAATATACCCTTAGGATAGGGTATACAAACATTAAGAGGATGATGGAGAACATATTATTTCATTCTATTAAATTTAAAAAAAAACCATATGGAAAGGCTACAGTCTACTTGGAGCAAACGATGTGATACCCTATCCTAACCCTATATGCCCCCAAAAAAAAAACTTAATAATATTATGGTCAGCATTTTATTTCATTCTATGTAACATATTATAAAAAAAATATTTTTTAAAAAAACGCCCCCAAAAATAAAATCCTTGCATGGGCGATATATTGACAAAATTATTGGCTAAATATCTTGTTAAACATTTGTTTTCGGCTATGAACATTTTCGAAGAAAACATCATATAAGAAAAAAATGCCCACAAAAAGTAGTCTTGGCAAGAAACTTTATATGACAAACTTATAAAGTGTCTGCATATCTTGTCAACTTTAGCTTTTAAACGTTTTTTTCTAAATTTTGGCCGTGGCAGTGGGTGTATTCAAAAATTGTTTAAACTTAACCAGGGAATATGTGGTCCAAATTTCAGCTACCTAGCTTAATTTTAAAGGCTTAAAAAGCGTACGGACTGCCGGACGGACGGACATTGCTAAATAGTCTTAGGATTTGGTTCTGATCATAAATATATAATCTTTTAGGGGTCTACGACGAATATTAAGGGGTGTTACAAACTATGTGTCAAAATTATTAGATCCTTAGGATAGGGTATAAAAAGTAGGAAGTCAAGTTTTTTTGAAAAATTAATTTTTAATAAGAAGTTGTGAAGTTGTGATGTGCGCAATTAAATTTGCAAAACTTTTTGCCAGTTTCACTCGCCACTTTATGAATCTACCTTCAATTTTTTATTTTGTTATAAAAGAGATTATAATCAAAAATTCACGACAAAATATATTTAATATCTCTTTGGAAAAAGGGACTCTTTTATATTAAGTATGCATTGTCACAAACACTTAGCAAAAAAAAAAAATCTCTGGGCCGGGCCGTTGATAGAGTTGGTAACCGTTCATTCAATAGTTTTGCGAATTTGAATTTTGGGTCTCATTAAATTATATATCTTAACATTTTGGGCTAAATCGAAAACTTGTTTTAGCCCACCAACAAAATTAACCCCGCCGTTACCAGCTATATGAGAGCCCGAGCCATTATTAACTTTTTGCGTATACATTAGTATACGAAGGAGAAAGTTATTGCGATCGTGAGGAAATTTCTTACTCAAACTGAGTATGAAGGATGATAGATAGATAGATATAAAGTCGGGAGAGCCTACAAGGGGCTGAGGGATGATATTACGACTATAGAGAAGTCAAAAAAGTGTCTGCGCCAATGCCGTCTGGTCGTCTGTCTGTCTGTCCCGGCACCGTATGGCGGTTTTTGTGAAAACAACTTCTCATAATTTTTCAAGAAAATGGTTCCAAGGATTTTGGTCTTTTTGGTACTAAGGATTCTTGGGATGGGGTCAAAAATACAGCATACTTAGATTTTGAAGTAAATAAAATTTTTTGAAACCTAAAAAGTGATTTAGATAAATTTACTACCATTAATTTTGGAATAATTTTGCGATTCAAAAACGCATCTCATGTATCGAAAAAATTTCGTATGACACAGTCTCGCAGTTTATAATACCCTATCCTAAGGGTATATTAATATTGACACCTAGCTTGTAACACCCCTTAAAATTCGTCGTAGATCTATAAAAGTATATATATTTATTAACAGGGCCAATACCTAAGACTATTTAGTAATGCTCGTCCGTCCGTCCATCCTTACGCAATTTTTAAGCCTTTAAAATTAAGTTAGGAAGCTAAAACTTGGACCACGTATTCCTTAGGGCTCCGAAATCCCATTTAAAAAAACTGTTTTAAAGCTTAAGTTAGAGAGATAGATTGTTAGAAACTTCACAAGATATGTAGGCACTCCTTTATAGTTTGTCATATAAGGTTTTCTGCCTCGACTACTTTTTATGGGCGTTTTTCACTACAATCGTGTTTTCTTCGAAAATTTTCATAGAAACCGAAATAATATGTTTAATAAGAAATTTAGGCAATATCTTTTCCAATACATCGCCCACACAAAGTTTTTGGCCACGTCCACTTTTTGGGGGCGTTTTCTCAAAAAATATTTATTTTTTTTAATTTTATAGAATGAAATAAAAGCCGACCCATTATCTTCTTAATGTTTTTTTTTGCCGCATATAGGAATATGGATAGGGTATCATACTGTTCGCCCCAAGCGGACTGTAGCCTCTCCTTATGTTTTTTTTTTGTGTCGGAGGTTGCTGACACAACTACAGGTCCATTGTACTACCATTCAGATACCTTACATTAATGTACTTAGTTTTCCCGTCTTTCAAAGAAAAACGAGAAGGAGCTCCACTGATTAAGAACTTAGATGTTCGGTACTCACTACGTCAACCCCGAAAATACGCCACCTGATGCGAGCGTAGGCCGGACAACTGCAGAGAAAGTGTTCTGCTGTGTCATCCTCCTCACCGCAAGCAGGACAGGTAGTAGTGTCGCTTAAGCCCAACACATTTAAGTGTTTAGCAAAAGCTTGGTAGCCCGAAAGAACGCCTACAAGCAGCCTACAGGCGATTCTCCTCAGAGATAGAAGAAAAGATGCTGACCTTTTGCAAATATCCGGGCGCAGAAGTTTGGTCTGTCCAAATCCACCGCAATCGCGCCACCAAATCTTGTGTTCACGAGAAACCCAATAATCGTTAGACGACAGGACTAAAGATGCAGGCACACTCAACACAGGTCCGTGTCCTGAAAAAACTTCTTCTGAACCTTGCCTAGCAAGCTCATCCGAGATCTCATTTCCCTCGACGCCAGTGTGACCTGGTACCCTGAAAAGATTCACTGTGTTAAGTCTTCCGACCAAATTCAGCGAAAGCTTGAGTTCTAGCACTAACGAGGTAAGAGGGTTTAGAAGCGTTTTTAATGTAGCTTGGCTATCACTGCAGATGCAAATGCCTCTAGCCCTCCACCTGTTGTTCACAATATAGCGCATAGCCATTAGGATAGCATAAATCTCCGCTTGGCAAACGGATGCATGTTGACCCAAGGGGCAGTAAAGTCGTATATCATCGCGTTCCACAAAGACTCCAGCACCAGACCCCTGTCATGTTTCGGAGCCATCCGTGAAAATACGAAGGCATTCAATCCGTGGTTCAGACTCTGACCGAAGCCATTCCGTTACCTGTGGAAAGTTGACGTGGTAGTTTTTTCGCAGAAGGATTTCTGGTGTCATTGCATCAGTCGGCATATCCATAAGACAGGGGTCAAATGATAATTCTCGAGCAAGTTCTTCAAAATTCCAGTGCGCATGGTACCAAAAAACACCTCTGTTTCAGCGAAAGATTGTTTTTAGCGTACACCCAAGATATATAAATCAAGGGGGGAAGATTCATCAAAGCACCTAGAGCAGAGCCCGGGGTGCTAGGGAAGGCCCCTGTGCAGCCGAGACATGCCGTTCTTTGGAGTTTGACAAAAGAAGCAGTAACACGTTTCCGCGAAAGCCTGTTCCACCAAACAACTGATACGTATAAGAGTAGCGGTCTAATCATGGCCGTATAGACCCAACGGACCCGTTTCGGAGACAAGCCCCATATCTTACCGAAAGCGCCTTTACACTGCCAGAAAGTCGACAGCGCTTTATCGGTTTTCAATTCGACATGTTTGGACCATAGAAGTTTTTTATCGAGGATTACACCCAGATATTTGACTTCATCGGATATAGGGATGGTGACACCTTTAAGCACAAGATGGGACAGTCCAGTGACGATTCTACTTCTTGTAAAGAAAACAACCGTGGTTTTAAGAGGATTCACTGAAAGCCCATTACTAGTGCACCAGACATCGATTAAATCCAGGGATCTCTACGCTGGAGAGCAGACAGCCCCTAAATTTGAACCGACAGAAAGAACGGCGACAAATTCCGCATAAGCTTGAGTGTAGTTTCCAGGAAAATTGAGAGCCGTAAGCAAAGAGTCTACCACCATACACCATAGGAGGGGAGGCAGAACACCACCTTGAGGTCAGCCCCTATTTACTCCTGTTATGACGCACTTGCACCAACCAGCATCTGCTACCAACGTCCTGTACATAAGCATTGCTTCAATCCACAACACCAAAGTTTCATCTACACCATACTGTCTGGCTGAGTTACACATACTGTCAAAGGCACTCTCAATATCGACGAAAATGCCCAACGCGTACTCCTTCCGGTCAAGAGCACTATCAATCCTACCAACAAGGTTTTCAAGCGCAGTCTCGCAGGATTTTTCGCGCTGATAGGCATGTTTCATCTTAGAGAAAGGATGTGACCGAAGAGCAACTTTGCGTACATGCAGCTCAACCAGTCTTTCCAAACTTTTCAGTAAGAAGGAAGACAGACTTATGGGTCTAAAGCTTTTGGCTAGACTGTAGTCTACCAATTTTTGGTATAAAAACCACTTTAACCATTCGCCATGGGGAAGGTATAAAGGCCAAGGCCAAGCTCGCGGTGAAAATTCTTTTCAACATTGGCAAAACCTGACTTAAACCTTGTTTCAGCAAAACTGGATAAATTCCATCCGGACCAGGTGAATTGAAACTCTCAAAAGATGCAATAGCAAAATTGATAGCATCAACAGTCACAACTCGCGATGCAATATACCAGCTGTGCCGCGTGGTATTAGTCGGTTCAAATGTAGCCACCGTCGTTTGAAGGGCTGAAGAACACGTAGTAACCTGATTTCCCGGAAAGTGAGTCTCAAGTAACGGGTGATCGGGTGATCCAAGCAGAGATACTTTTTTCAATATCCTTTTTTGACAGATCACGTGTGAGTCGTGTCATGCTGTCTTGTTATTTTTGTTTAGTATTGTTTGGCATTTCATAATGGAAGGACTTACACGTGAACAACGTTTACAAATTGTTCAACTTTATTATGAAAATTCACGTTCTGTGAGGAATGTATTTCGTGCACTTCGCTCAACTTATGGTCAACATAATCGGCCTACTGAGCGTACTATTCGCAACACCATCACCCATTTTGAGACCCAGCATTCATTATTGGATAATATTCGACCGAATAGACCACGTCCAGCACGCTGTGAAGAAAATATAGCGGCCGTAGCTGAGAGTGTACACGAAGACCGTAGAGAGTCGATTCGGCGCCGTTCGCAGCAACTCGGACTGACGTATGGAACGACTTGGCGCATTTTACGTCAAGATCTTAAATTGAAAGCGTACAAAATACAGCTTGTGCAACAACTGAAACCGCTCGACCTTCCCAAGCGACATCGCTTCGCTCTATGGGCTCTGGAAAAGTTCCAAGAAGATCCGACGGTTTCGAGGCAAATTTTGTTTAGCGATGAGGACCATTTCTGTCTCAATGGGTATGTACACAAATAAAATTGCCGCATTTGGGACGAAGAGCAACCTGAAGAGATTGAAGAACTGCCACTTCATCCAGAAAAAACAACGGTTTGGTGTGGTTTGTGGGCCGGTGGAATCATCGGTCCATATTTCTTTAAAAAATTATGCCGGTGCGAAGGACCGTCAATGGCGACCGTTATCGTGCCATGATAACCGACTATTTGATGCTTGAAATTGAAGCTCGTGATCTCGACGACATTTGGTTTCAGCAAGACGGCGCCACTTCCCACACATCGCATCAATCAGTGGACTTATTGAGAGAACATTTCGGTGAGCACATAATTTCACGTTTTGGGCCGGTCGATTGGCCACCAAGATCGTGTGATATCACACCGTTAGACTTTTTCCTGTGGGGATATGTAAAGTCAAAAGCTTATGCCGACAAACCCGCTTCGATTCAGGCCTTGGAGGAAAACATCATGCGTGTCATTCGCCAGTTACCAGTCGAAATGCTCGAACGAGTGATCGAAAATTGGACTCAACGGATGGACCATCTGTGACGTAGCAACGGCCAACATTTGATAGACATAATCTTCAAAAAATAAATGCCAAAGAATGTTCTTTCAAATGATAATAAACATTCTCCACTAAATTTGAATTTTCTGTGTTTTTTTCTTTAAAAAAGTAGGGAAGCTCGAAATGGATCACCCTTTAGAAGACTAAAAGTCTCCACCTTTGTCTCAGTGTACGTGCCATCAGGTTTAAGGATTGCATCCAGTTTACTTGGTCTGTTCCGTTGGAGAACTTTAACAAGCCTACTAGTTGCACTGAGAGATTAGACCCCTTCACAAAACTTTTTGTAGGAGTCATTTTTCGACTTGCGAATAAGTCTTTTAAAAACTTTTCCAGATTCCAGTCTTCCACTAAGATGGTTTTTAAAGACCGATTTAGTAGCTTCCTAGTTTCTTTACGATGACACTGGCGATTTATGATAGACTTCAATTGCTTGCTGTCTTCTGGCTGTAACGAAAGTAGTTTGATGACCTACATTGTTCATGGTAATATCAGACGATAAAATGAATTCCAAGAGTCGATCTCCCCTTATGTTGCATTTGCTACTGCCCCAAACAGTGTTCTGAGCATTAGCATCGCAGCACAGAACAAGACCCAACCTTTTTGATTCACAATACTCTACGAGTTTTACAACAGCCTTTGGTGGAGGAGGGGTTAGAGAGTCATAGGGGAACTAAGCCGATGCAGTATGTATGTTTTAATATTTTTTCTTTTGAAATGAAATTTCATATACGAAATACACAGTATAATTTTCAATCAGTGTTTTTAAAACTGCTCATCAAATCAAAATCTGTTATTACAGGATTAAAATTGTGTTATGAATAAAAGAATGATCAACTTTTTTATTAATAATTAGTTAATTATGAATCAAAAGGCAATTAAGAAAATCTAATGAATATGGCTGCTATTGCATATATATACATATATTTATATATATATTTATAATAAAGCGGATTAATTCAAAAAGATTCTTTTTATTCCCACCGATCGGGAACCACATAATTGGCGCAGTCGTTAAACGCGAAAAGTTCGCGATAAATTCGTAAAGAAGAGTGATAAGCTAAAAACGTTCGCTTAAGAATATACATAGCACTAAGAAATTCAGTAAAAACCTGTTAAAAACGTTCGCTTAAGAACACATCGCAAAATAATGCTAACATATCAGCAGTTCGTTTAAGAACAGTTCGATAAGAAAAGTATGAGTGAAAAAAATAATAGATAAAATACAGAAAAATATTTGTGCGACTAAAAGCACAGAGGTGAAACATTAAATGCAAACGGAAATGAAGGAACCATTGGAAGACGACATATCAATATTAATGGAGACTATCCATCACAATCATGGCAAAAGCACTTATAACAAGAGAAGCTTACCAGCAGCCAGCGGTAAGTCCTTTAAGCTTAGGTTTATACCCTTTAAAATACTTAAACAATCTCCCGTGTTACGACGGAAATAGGGAAAACCTTTATAATTTTATAGATTTAGTGGATAGGATATTTCCTAGACTAGAAAATACCAGAACTGCACAAACCCCGTCAACTTAGAAGAGGCTATGCAAATCCTCTATGAGACAGGGTATGCATAGACTAGGGATAACATTAGAGCAAGACCAAACCTTGGTAGGAACTCGGAACTACCAAATAATACGCAAGGATATAGTAGAAAGAACAATAACAACAATAGTCACCTGAATAGTGGACAGTACAAATACTCGTATAATTCCGGAATATTTAGAAACAACCAAAAAACACCAGACAACCACAAATTTAACAACAACGAACAAACTAACACATCTAATCAAAGCGTGAATCGCAGATTTAATAACAATAGTCATAATAATCAATCAAATTGTAGTATGAATCAAAGATTCAATAACAATAACAACACAGTCGAACCAATGGACAAAGTGTCCGGTTCTTATCAAAGGCTTCGGATTTGCGGAAAAACGGCCCTCAGGCCATCTACCCAATATAGTTATAAGAACAAAAGACAATAAATATACAATTAGGATACTAGTTGACTCAGGTTCAGAAACCAGTATTCTTAACCCAAGAGTGTGCCATCCCAAATGGCAAATTAATCTCCACAAACCCATTAAGGTTTTAACAACTAGTAGATTTACATATATAAATAAGAAAGTAAGACTCCCACTATTCGAGGAATTTGGTGCGTTAAATAATACCGCAGAATTTCTCGAGCACAAATTTCACAACACATTTAACGGGTCGATTGGAAACAACATTTTATTAACATTGAAAGCAATCCTCGACAGAAGGCTTCTACTTATTAATGAAAACGAAATTTCAATTTATTTTAACAAAGAAGAAGAAAACACAATAGAAAATTATGAAAAACATATACCAACATTGGAAACATACCATACAGAAACGAGTAGGGATCCGGTTATTGAACAGATAAGAACCGATCACCTTAACGTCGAAGAGAAAAGGGAAATATCCAACCTTCTTTCTCAATGCTCGTAAATTTTTTATCAAGAAGGTAGCGATCTTACGTTTTCAAACGCAATTAAGCACAGAATAAGACCTTCAAACGAGATTCCTATCTATACGAAAACTTACAGGTACCCAGAGGTACATAGACACGCTATATTCGCGCCTATCTGGATCGTCCCAAAAAAAAAGGGATGCTTCTGGAAAGCAGAAATGGAGAATTGTCATCGATTATCGAAAGCTGATGAATTCAGTTCTCTCCGATTTAATTGGGAAGATATTTATTGTTTACCTAGATGACATTATCATCTTCTCACCATCCCTTTCCGAACACATAATTTTGTTAAAGAAGGGAAGTTAACCTAAAAGTCTAGCTTGATAAACGTGAGTTCTAAAAAAGAAACCGAATTTCTAGGACATATAGTAACAACTAACGCTATCAAACCCAATCCTAAAGCCATCTGACCGAAAAATGTCCTCTAAGCTGAAGGGAAGGCCTTATACCGCAGTTGTACGTCCGGCGCTCACATACGGTTCACAATACTGGACAATGTACAAAAAGTATGAGAGCAAGTTGACAGCAGCCGAGATGAAGATGCTTTGCATGAGAGCAGGAGTAACAAAGCTTGATCGAATTAGAAGTTCCAGAATCCGAAGATGCCTTCACGTCAAAGAACCCATTTCGAATAAATTGGAGCACGACCGACTCAGTGGGTATTGTCATATTCAAAAGAGGGATCCTACGAACCCCGTCAAACAGGCAATGGCAATCAACGTTCCCTTATAATCGCATAAGAGTGGCAGGCCTAAAAACTCCTGGATCACACAAATGCAGAAACACCAGCATTTGATTGGCATCAATGATGAAGTGATCCAAAATCGGGATATCTTTTGAGGTTCAACCGGTGAACCCAATAGGACCATTAGGAATGCATTGAAGTGGGAGGGTTATGATCCCTGTAATAATCTCGTCGTTAAATGGAGAGAAGATGTATATAAATAATAAAGTGGATTAATTAAAAAAAAAAAAATTTTTTATTCCCACCGCTCGGGAATCACATAATTCCTCGGCCTTGGACACAACAAAAAAGAAAACGAAAGGTGCGCGCACTCATCGCCAAAAAAAAACGGCGTGATTCGTGTGTCCAGTATTCAAGTGGTCAGAAATAAAAAAGGTCATAAATATAAAAATAATCACATCAGCGACGAGGGCAAATTTGGTTTTGATTTTACGGTTTGGTCTCAATAAGAAATTGGTGGTGAAATATATAATTGTCTTTATTTATGAAAATGTGACATGATGATTTAGGACTTTTGACCAAAATTGGCCCTCGCTTTGAACCAATGGCCCTCAAAATTGCCTCTGACATTTATTTCTTCGTGGCAACGCTGCACACCGCCTTTGTTTGTCCTCTTCCTTCGTTCTGCTTCGATGATCAGTTATTTGCTGGTGTGGTGTTATTGCGCGCACACCGTTTCATATATCACAGCAAACACACAACATTGAAGCAATTAACGATGACGAGGTTGAATTCTACCTGCCGTTTTTATACCCTATCCTAAGGGTATATTATATTTGACGCTTAGTTTGTAACACACTTAATATTCGTCGTAGCCATAAAAGTACATATATATATATTTATGATCAGGACCAAATCCAAGACTATTAAGCAATGCCCGTCGATCCGTACGCAATTTTAAGCTTTAAAATTAAGCTAGGAAGCTGACCACATACTCCCTAGGGTTCCGAAACGGTTAAGTGTAAAATTTGTTTAATAAGCCCACTGCCATGCCCACAATTTAGAAAAATTTAGAAAAAAACCGAAGCAATTATATATAAGATTTGAGGGCCATGTGCAGTTGGCCCAGGACCAAGGGCCAATATTCAAAACAGAGGGCCAAATGGGCCTATCTGGCACTTTTTGGCAACGCTGGCGGTGTGGCAACGAGATTGAACGAGAAATCAAAATAAAAGGGGTTTGTAATAGGTTTAAGTCTATGTTTTTAGTTTTAGATTATATAATCAAATAATAATTTGCGTTTTATGATTTTAACGAGATGAATAAAATTTTAAATGGACGTAGACTACATACTGGGGTTGACGGTTGAGGGACTGCGGGAACACCTGACAGAACTTAACTTACACACGACAGGACTTAAAACGACCTTACATGACAGACTCCTGAACCACCATGGCTTGACTTGCGATAGGTATACCGCGTCGGACCACCTCGAATCCGCTACATCGGCCGGTGCTCCGGCAGAAGGAAGCATCTTCACTCTTCACGACCGATGTCGAAACATAGGTCAGCGAGTTTAAGGATAACGCTTTCAGCGTGGAACTTCGTTTACGCAAAGCAGCTATTGAAGGGGACAGCTAGGTCGTTCGTACGCAGCCAGTCGGATATTCCATACTGGAGATCTCTGAAGCAGTGCCTTCAGGAAGAGTTTAGGCACCGAATGTCGTCCGCCGAAGTCCATCGCCAACTAAGTCAGCGAGTTAAGAGACCAGCATAGTCTTTTAGAGAGTACATGTTTGCCTTGATGGAGATATCCAAGTGCATACAGTTTGATAAGGAGAGCCTGATAGAGTACTAAAGGGTGATTTTTTAGCTGGTTTGGTTTTGGCAACACTGGTTTTGACAGCTGACGTGTATTTAGTACCTTGTGTCACAGTTTGGTTTGCAATTTAACCATGGATCGTCTTACAAATGAACAACGCTTGCAAATTATTGAATTTTACTATCAAAATTCGTGCTCGGTTCGAAATGTTCATCGCGCGCTGCTTCCATTTTATGATCGGCATTCTCGACCTTCTGAGCAGTCTATTCGGAAGATTGTGACCAAATTTCGCACCAAATTTACTTTGTTGGACATTAAACCACCAACACGTTTACGTACTGTGCGTATTGAAGAAAATATTGCGGCCGTATCAGCTAGTGTGACAGAAGACCGCGAAATGTCGATTCGGCGCCGTTCCCAGCAGTTAGGCCTTTGTTACAGCACTACGTGGAAAATTTTGCGGAAGGATTTGGGCGTAAAGCCTTTTAAGATACAGCTGGTGCAAGAACTAAAGCCAGCCGACCTACCACAACGCCGAATTTTTGGTGAATGGGCTCTTGGAAAGCTGGCCGAAGATCCGCTTTTTTATCGAAAAATTGTGTTCAGCGATGAGGCTCATTTTTGGTTGAATGGGTACGTAAATAAGCAAAATTGCCGCATTTGGAGTGAAGATCAGCCAGAAGCATTGCAACAGCTACCAATGCATCCCGAAAAAGCCACTGTTGGGTGCGGTTTATGGGCCGGCGGCATTATTGGGCCATATTTCTTCAAAGATGATGCGAATCGCAGCGTTACTGTCAATGGTGAACGCTACCGAGCGATGATAACAAACTTTTTTTTGCCCGAAATGGAAGTTCTTGACTTGCATGATATGTGGTTTCAACAAGACGGTGCCACATGCCACACAGCACGCGAAACAATGGCGCAATTGCGAGGCGAGTTTGGTGAACAGTTAATTTCACGTTTCGGGCCGATCAATTGGCCGCCTAGATCGTGCGATTTGACACCATTAGATTATTTTTTGTGGGGTATGCCAAGGCTAATGTGTATAGGGACAAGCCCGCTTCGATTGACGCACTGGAAGCCAACATCCATGCATTCATTCGTGAGATACCGGCCGATATGTGTGAAAGAGTATGCCAAAATTGGACTCAGCGGATGGGCTACCTGAGACGCAGCCGCGGTCAACATTTGCATGAAATTATCTTTAAACATTAAATTGCAAGGTTTAAACTATCGATTCAAATAAATATTTCATTCATTTTTTCGAAGTTTTTGTGTTTTTTTTTTTTTTAAATTCTAAACCTCTTAAAAAATCACCCTTTACATCAGGGGAATTCCGGATAGCCCGCTAGGAAAGTCTATTTTGTACCAGGCAAAGACCATCGAAGACCTGAATGAACGAGTGAATGTGTATGAGAAGATACGAGGTACTGATTCGCAGCCATCAAGATCAAGAGGAAGTCACCGGAGTTCAACGTTCAGTAGCGGTAGCAATACCGGAAGCAACCGGGAAGTAATGCTTCAAGTGCGGCTTAACCATATGGCGCGAGAGTGTAGGGCGAAGCGTTTTATCTGTTTCAGATGTGGTTAGCCAGGACGAGGAATTGCATAGGGAAGTTAGAAGTTAAAGCAAAGGAAGGAAAAGTTCGCACCGCTTCAATGGGCAACGGGACCGACCACTGTCCAGACGCAAGAGTCCAGACCTAGCAGTCGGGTCCAGTCGGGTTTTCAAGAACATCACCATATGCGGGGCTAAATTATCATCGTTAATAGACACGGGAAGAGATCTAAACCGTATGATGATGATGTCGCATATCGAACTCCACTGTAATCCTAGACGTTTGTGTGGGATAGGTGATTCCCATGTCACGACTATGGGTAGTTTTTGGATGGACTTTTGTGTAGATGATGTGACGATAAAGCTGAGGTTCCATGTCACAGATATTCAGTACGGAGCCGTTCTGGGGAACGACATTTTCAACGTAGTCGACGTACTGATAACGGCAGACATAGCAGAGTTTCGGGCGAAGAGAGCAGCCAGTGTGGAAGAGAAGTCCACATCCAAAAAGAGGTTTGGTTCAGAGGGCAGCAACAATGGATATGTGATGAGTCCTAAACGTGGCCGCTGAGTACGGACTGCGAATATAATGGAAAAAGTGTCAGTTTCTGAAGAACGGAGTGGAGTTCCCGTTATATGCTGTGGAGAAAAACGGAATCAGCCCCTCAGCGGAGAAGTCTAGAGCATAAGACAACTTTCCAGTACTTTTTAGGGTTAGCATCGTACTTTAGGAGGTTCATGGAAAGGTAGAATGCGGAGTTCATATGGGGAACGGAACAACAGGTGTCCTTATAGCAACTGAAGGCAGGGCTCGTTAAAGCTCCTGTTCTTAAATTTTTTGACACGTTGGCGTTAACCGAGATCCACACGGACGCTAGTAGGTATGGTTAGGGCGGAGTTTTGCTGTAGAGAGAGTCAGAAGACCAGTGTTTTCATCCGATTATGGAGCAGAAATACCATTCTTATGAGCTGGAGGTATTAGCTATTATTGAGGCTCTAAAGAAGTGGAGGACTTATGTGCTGGTTACGAAGTTCAGGATCATAACGGCAATGCATTTGCCATGACAATGCGGAAAAACGACGTACCACTATGAGTGTCCAGGTGGGCAATGTTTTTGCAGGAGTTCCAGTGCAGAATCGTGCATAGATGGGGGTCGAGGATGAAACACGTAGATGCCCTTAGCCGTGTATCATGTCTTCCACTGGGGGATTCCATTCATCATCGCTTGAGAGGAGCTCAAGGAAAGGATGCGTGGAGTAAGGCAGAAGCAGGACTATGAGGACTTCTTCATGAAGACGGGGGTATTATTCGAGGATAGAATCAACCAGCGGGTAGTGGTAACAGCGGTAATGGAAAAGGAGATTATCGACATTGCTCATCAACAGCGTCACTTTTCCATCAAAAAGACACAGGATTTGGTTGAGAAGCCATTCTTTATTCCAGACTTACCCAAAAAGTTAGCCGAGGTTATTAAGGGGTGAGTGAAGTGTCTTATTTAAGAAGCTGAGATGGGAAAGAGATAAGGCTTTCTTAACCCCATCGATAAGGAAGAGGTGCCGCTAGGAACCTACCCCGTAGATCATGTTGGTCCGATGGAGAATACCCAGAAGCAGTATAACCACCTTTTCGTGGTAGTAGATGCATTATCAAAATTTACGTGGCTGTATCCCGTAAAAAGTACTGGGACAACGAGGTCATTGAGAGACTGAAGAGGCAAGAATCATTTCTGACCGTCAAACATCAAACTCATTTAATGAATATTGTCTCAGCGAGAATATTCAACATTTGCTGATCGCCACGGGAGTGCCTCGAGGCAATGGACAGGTTGAGCGGATTAACAAAATCATAATCCCAATGCTGATGAAAGCTTGAGCAGAAAACAATCAGAACTGGTATAGGCACGTCGAAAATGTCCAGCAGGTGCTCAATAATACACCATCGAGGAGCACAATTCTCACCATTCAAGATTCTTACTGGGTTAGAGAAGCGAGATCCTGAATATCCAAACCAGAGAGAACTTATCGCGAGCTTAGAACAACAAGTGTAGTGGAGAATATGAAAAGATGGAGTTCGTCATTCAGGTGGAATGAATGGTCAGGATTGCCGAATGTGGGATTGGGAGCCAGACAGACTTGATTGCCTGATGGTCGCAAGATTGTTCCGTCAATCATGCGACCATCTGGCGATCGACAGATAAGCAAAGTAGCAATACACGACATAGTTATTCGGAGAACGCGATTGCGATCAGTTGTGCGTGGCAGCGTTTTTTCCTACCTACAATAAATGTAACTAGTAATTAGAACTAATAATTAATGAACTAAATAAAAAGTGAAGGGAAACAGCGGATCTGTTTTATTGGGAGCAGATCCTACCTATACATATGTATGTTAGAAAAACTAAATTGACCTTTAAAAACACTCAAATCTGTGGCGCATTCCGCAACGGCCCAGTGCGACCAAAATACCAAAAAAATAACACGGCCATCCTACAATATTCACAATAACACTTGTTATCTTCTTTCTTTCTTCCTCTTTGAATCAATATGCTTGGGCACTTTGACGGATTCCATCTCTTCCATTAAGGTAGAATTTTAATTTTAATTTTTGGTAGCCAGCTAATAAGAAACGATTTAGTTCAAGCGAAGTTTTGGAAAGTTTTTACTTTTTTCTTATTAATAAACACAAATTTAACAAAAAACTATATTAGTTCTTTTAAACTCTGCCTTGTTACGCCAGTAGCATGCCGCAAGCCCGGATAAAGGAGGAGGTTTTAGAGGCAAAGGCTTTTAACCTATCCTCTGTAAAATAATCCGTTAGTGTATTCTAACCTACAGGAGTAGTAGTTAAAATTCAAAATATTGATGAATGAACAACCTTAAGGATGTTAATACTCCAGGTGGTACTGGCAATAGCCAAAATCCATACGTGGTCTTCTCGACTGCGGCTGGGGCTCGAATTCTGGAGGCCGCAACATTCATTGAACCTACAAGCGAATCTTGTGGCTCTATGTCCGACTCTTTGGCAAACTGAGCAGGAGTAAGGTTGCTACCCATTGCAACGCCGCTGACAGCTTGACCCGTGATATATCCTCTGTTGAACGGGCTCCTGAAGTGGCTGGCTTTAAGGCGCACCTCACTAAGGGGCAGCGAAAGAGGAAAAGGAAGCAGCTGAGCGATCAGCGGCGAAAAGCAGCTCCACAGGCTGAAGGCGCAAGCACTCCGGTCGGCTCTTCGGTTGCATCTATGAAACGGGATAGGTTGGTGGAAGAAGAAGGGTGTGGAAAAATCGCATCTGTGGTCTTGGTTGCTTGAGTGATTTATACCACGTTCTTTATGATACTGATCCCAAAGACGTAGGACTTGTCTTATTGTATCGAAATCATTTACAGCTACTATGATCCAAAGCTTCTGTAGCCAAGATTTGGTAGCTGTTTCTATAACTTACCATGAAACTGAAAACTTTTACCTTCGCAAGAGAGGAGAAATCTGAGAAAAACGTACTGGCCAATGTTTAGAGAGGAGCTTGCCAACTCTGTCAAAGTTCCACTCAAACTTAGATCAAGACAGGGAGTGGAGAGGTCTGCTCAGGATCTGAACAACGTCCTCACCCGCTGCTTTGAACTTTCGTGCCCTGTTTCTAAGCCCCACCGCAGAAATCGGTACCCTGGTGAAACTCCGAACTGCAGTGTCTTCGTAAAGAAACTAGGAAGCTACTAAATCGGTCTTTAAAAACCAACTTAGTGGAAGACTGGAATCTTTATCGATCGAAACAAAAAGTTTTTAAGAGACTTATTCGCAAGTCGAAAAATGACTTCTAAAGAAAGTTTTGTGAAGGGGTCGAATCTCTAAGTGCAACTAGTAGGCTTGTTAAAGACCTCCAAAGGAACAGATCAAGTAAACTGGATGCAATCCTTAAACCTGATGGCACGTACACTGAGACAAAGGTGGAGACTTTTAGTCTTCTACTTGAGACTCACTTTCCGGGAAATCCGGTTACTACGTGTTCTTCAGCCCTTCAAACGACGGTGGCTACATTTGAACCGAGTAATACCAGGCGGCACAGCTGGTATATTGCATCGGGAGTTGTGACTGTTGATGCTATCAAATATGCTATTGCATCTTTTGAGAGTTTCAATTCACCTGGTCCGGATGGAACTTATCCAGTTTTGCTGAAACAAGGTTTAAGTCAGGTTTTGCTAATGCCCATGGCGAATGGTTAGAGTAGTTTTTATACCAAAAATTGTTAAGTCTGACTACAGTCTAGCCAAAAGCTTTAGACCCATAAGTCTGTCTTCCTTCTTACTGAAAAGTTTGGAAAGACTGGTTGAGCTGCATGTACGCGAAGTTGCTCTTCGGTCACATCCTCTCTCTAAGATGAAACATGCCTATCAGCGCGAAAAATCCTGCGAGACTGCGCTTGAAAACCTTATTGGTAGGATTGATAGTGCTCTTGTCGGAGGGAATACACGTTGGGCATTTTCGTCGATATTGAGAGTGCCTTTGACAGTATGTGTAACTAGTATGTTTAGAACTTTTTTAAAAAAAGAGGTTTAGAACTTTTTTTAAAAAACAAACACAAAAAATTCGAAAAAATGAATGAAATATTTATTTGAATCGATAGTTTGAACCTTGCAATTTAATGTTTAAAGATAATTTCATGCAAATGTTGACCGCGGCTGCGTCTCAGGTAGCCCATCCGCTGAGTCCAATTTTGGCATACTCTTTCACACATATCGGCCGGTATCTCACGAATGAATGCATGGATGTTGGCTTCCAGTGCGTCAATCGAAGCGGGCTTGTCCCTATACACATTAGCCTTGGCATACCCCCACAAAAAATAATCTAATGGTGTCAAATCGCACGATCTAGGCGGCCAATTGACCGGCCCGAAACGTGAAATTAACTGTTCACCAAACTCGCCTCGCAATTGCGCCATTGTTTCGCGTGCTGTGTGGCATGTGGCACCGTCTTGTTGAAACCACATATCATGCAAGTCAAGAACTTCCATTTCGGGCAAAAAAAAGTTTGTTATCATCGCTCGGTAGCGTTCACCATTGACAGTAACGCTGCGATTCGCATCATCTTTGAAGAAATATAGCCCAATAATGCCGCCGGCCCATAAACCGCACCAAACAGTGGCTTTTTCGAGATGCATTGGTAGCTGTTGCAATGCTTCTGGCATGCAACCAAAAATGAGCCTCATCGCTGAACACAATTTTTCGATAAAAAAGGGGATCCTCGGCCAGCTTTCCAAGAGCCCATTCACCAAAAATTCGGCGTTGTGGTAGGTCGGCTGGCTTTAGTTCTTGCACCAGCTGTATCTTAAAAGGCTTTACGCCCAAATCCTTCCGCAAAATTTTCCACGTAGTGCTGTAACAAAGGCCTAACTGCTGGGAACGGCGCCGAATCGACATTTCGCGGTCTTCTGTCACACTAGCTGATACGGCCGCAATATTTTCTTCAATACGCACAGTACGTAAACGTGTTGGTGGTTTAATGTCCAACAAAGTAAATTTGGTGCGAAATTTGGTCACAATCTTCCGAATAGACTGCTCAGAAGGTCGAGAATGCCGATCATAAAATGGAAGCAGCGCGCGATGAACATTTCGAACCGAGCACGAATTTTGATAGTAAAATTCAATAATTTGCAAGCGTTGTTCATTTGTAAGACGATCCATGGTTAAATTGCAAACCAAACTGAAGCTGTTTGACAGTGACACAAGGTACTAAACACACGTCAGCTGTCAAAACCAGTGTTGCCAAAACCAAACCAGCTAAAAAATCACCCTTTATGTAGATGAAACTTTGGTGTTGTGGATTGAAGCAATGCTTATGTACAGGACGTTGGTAGCAGATGCAGGTTGGTGCAAGTGCGTCATAACAGGAGTAAATAGGGACTGCCCTCAAGGTGGTGTTCTGTCTCCCCTCCTATGGTGTATGGTGGTAGACTCTTTGCTTACGGCTCTCAATTTTCCTGGAAACTACACTCAAGCTTATGCGGAATTTGTCGCCGTTCTTTCTGTCGGTTCAAATTTAGGGGCTGTCTGCTCTCAAGCGTAGAGATCCCTGGATTTAATCGAGGTCTGGTGCACAAGTAATGGGCTTTCAGTGAATCCTCTTAAAACCACGGTTGTTGTCATTACAAGAAGTAAAATCGTCACTGGACTGTCCCATCTTGTGTAATCCTCGATAAAAAACTTCTATGGTCCAAACATGTCGAATTGAAAACCGATAAAGCGCTGCCGACTTTCTGGCAGTGTAAAGGCGCTTTCGGTAAGATATGGGGCTTGTCTCCGAAACGGGTCCGTTGAATCTATACGTCCATGATTAGACCGCTACTCTTATACGCATCAGTTGTTTGGTGGAACAGGCTTTCGCAGAAACGTGTTACTGCTTCCTTTGCCAAACTAGGCCTTCCCTAGCACCCCGGGCTCTGCTCTATGTGCTTTGATGAATCTTCCCCCCTTGATTTATATATCTTGGGTGTACGCTAAAAACCATCTTTCGCTTAAACAGAGGTGTTTTTTGGTACCATGCGCACTGGAATTTTGAAGAACTTGCTCGAGAATTATCATTTGACCCCTGTCTTATGGATATGCCGACTGATGCAATGACACCAGAAATCCTTCTGCGAAAAAACTACCACGTCAACTTTCCACAGGTAACGGAATGGCTTCGGTCAGAGTCTGAACCATAGATTGAATGCCATCGTATTTTCACGGATGGCTCCGAAACATGACAGGGGTCTGGTGCTGGAGTCTTTGTGGAACGCGATGATATACGACTTTACTACCCCTTGGGTAAACATGCATCCGTTTGCCAAGCGGAGATTTATGCTATCCTAATGGCTATGCGCTATATTGTGAACAACAGGTGGAGGGCTAGAGGCATTTGCATCTGCAGTGATAGCCAAGCTACATTAAAAACGCTTCTAAACCCTCTTACCTCGTCCAAGTTAGTGCTAGAACTCAAGCTTTCTCTGAATTTGGTCGGAAGACTTAACACAGTGAATCTTTTCAGGGTACCAGGTCACACTGGCGTCGAGGGAAATGAGATCTCGGATGAGCTTGCTAGGCAAGGTTCAGAAGAAGTTTTCTCAGGACCCGAACCTGTGTTGAGTGTGCCTGCATCTTTAGTCCTGTCGTCTATTGATTCTTGGGTTTCTCGTGAACACAAGATTTGGTGGCGCGATTGCTGTGGATTTGGACAGACCAAACTACTGCGCCCGGATATTTGCAAAAGGTCAGCATCTTTTCTTCTATCTCTGAGGAGAATCGACTGTACGCTGCTTGTAGGCGTTCTTTCGGGCCACCAAGCTTTTGCTAAACACTTAAATGTGTTGGGCTTAAGCGACACCACTACATGTCCTGCTTGCGGTGAGGAGGATGACACAGCGGAACACTTTCTCTGCAGTTGTCCGGCCTATGATCGCATCAGGTGGCGGATCTTCGGGGCTGACGTGGTGAATGCCGAACATCTAAGCTCCTTCTCGTTCTTCTTCGAAAGACGGGAAAACTAAGTACAATAATGTAAAGTGTCTGAATGGTAGTACAATGGACCTGTAGTTGTGTCTGAGCGCTCCATCGGTAAGTAGCAACCTAATTATTTATTGTTTTCATTAATAATCACATATTTAACAAAAAACTAAGCAAAGGCAAAACTTGCACGCCGGAGACGCGAAAGGCTATTGTTGAGCTTAACAGGGCTGGCTCTCGTATCAACTCATTGCAATACATCCAAATTGTTGTAAGAAGATGGTATTCGATGCAATTTCGCATGTTGGCTCAATTAATCGTATTGTGGGAACTATGAATAAAGAACACTATGTTGACATATCCAATCAATGTATTGAAGCAGAGAGGATTAGCCATTAAAATACACAATACTAAGTTTCATTATTTTATGTTAAGTTTTTCTCACATTGTTATTGTTTTTTTCGCGTTTCTAATTAGGTGTCTCAAATCTGAGATCTTAGTATAATTATTAGGTTCGAAACCAAATGTGCCATCCGTCAAAGTGTGTAAGCATATTGTTTCAAAACAGAAGAAGATAACAAACGCAAAAATACACCGTTATGTTATAAATAGCCATCGGAATATGGATAAACACAGCAACAAAGTAATCGTTTGGAATTAGTTGTCAACGGCTGTATGACATATCAAATAGTAGCAAATTATTTCAAGGAACAGTGCTTGTTAAGTATCCTTTACCTTGACATAGGAAATAGCTCAGAGGCAGAGGCACTTGGTCCATTCAAAGTTTGTGTCTTTATTGGTTCGCAGTAAATTGGTAACTGTAACAACAACAATTTCCACTTGTCCATTTGGGGTGGTCATTCCTAAGCTTATTGCTTCGCGACAGAGATTAACCGTTTTTCGTTCCGAAAATCTAAATGCAGGCCCACAAATGCTCCATCAGATCCTGCTCTTCCAGCAACAATATTGTTTTCATTGCTTGTCATGTTTTGAATTGAATAGGCAGCGTCGGAAAATTGTGATAATAACTGTTCAATCAAGTTGATGTCACACACCATGAAGATCGTTGAGCGGGTATTAGATAGTCGCCTAAGACAAATAATACGGCTGTCTGACGACCAGTGCGGGTTTTTTCATAATGGAAAAGTATGGTGATTCCTTAAAGGATCTGCATATGAATCTGGTTGATTTTGAAAAAGCCAAGAGATCTGATATGGGAGCGCTAAGACAACGAGGAGTTCCTGAAACTTACGTACAGATGATCATGGACATGTACGAGGGAGCATACACAAAAGATAGATGCCGCGCAGGATTCACCGATGAATTTCCAATAAAAGTCGGTGTTCACCAGGGAAGTGTCTTAAGTGCTTTGCTCTTTATTACGGTCCTAGATTATCTGCTTGAGGGAAAAGTGACGGACCCTTAAGTGCATCAGTTATTCCTTGCTGACGATGGAGCCATCATAAGTGATGACAAGACTTCCCTGCCACGAGCACTTGATGTTTGGGTAGATGTTTTAGAAGGGAATGGGTATCGTATTAGCCAAAAAAAGACAAGAGTATCTGTACTGCCCATTCTCTGACCGAAGTCAACCCATTCCACACATTTATTTGAATGGGATGGTGGTTCCCAAGTGTGAAAAGTTAAAATATCTGGGATCAATGATCAACAGCGACGCAACCGTTGATGACGAGATCAAAGCGTGGATGAAGTGGCAGGAAAACTCTGCCATCTTCTGTGACCGCAACATGTCCCATAAGCTGAAGGGAAGGCTCTGCACCGCAGTTGTGCTTCCGGCGCTCACATACGGTTCACAATGCTGGACAATGTACTACGAAGAATATTATATTATATTAATGTATTAATCTCCCGATTTCGATAAATATCTGATGGCAACACACGGCAATTGTAAACACGGAAGGCATCATCTTCAAAAGATCCGTACATGCGGACAATATCTACATCATTCGCTTCCAACGTTAAAACTAAATAAATGCTTTCAACAAACAACCAAACATCTATAGAATATATGGTCCTGTGTGCAAGGAGTTAAAATGGAAAGAGAAATATTAATAAAAATGAATACTACGGGGTGATTCAGACTACGGGGTGCTATGTGTCAAAATTAATATACCCTTAGTATAGTATAAAAATGTTTTCCCTAAATTTGAAAAAAATATTGCTGCAGTGGCTTAGTGCTTAAGTGAGTTGGGTTCCTGGTTAAAATCCGACCCGCAGGTACCACTCAAAAGTTTTTATTTACTGCCCCATCTCTTGCGAAAGTCTGGAAAACGTCCGAAATCAAGAACTGTCATGAGAAGCTTCTAAAAAATACATTGGAGTTCCGAATCGGCATTAAACTGTAGGTCCTTTCCATTCGTGTCAAAAAAATATACCTTGACACCTACTGCAGCAATACAGAAGCTAGTCTTTAAGTTATGGGCCGTTTACGCCATATATTTATATATTAGTGCTGTTGGCGCGAAACATTGTCAATATGGAGTGTAATTTTCTCGGAAGATGGTGTTAACGGTTTTGTAACTGCTTACGTAAGTTTAACTTGCTTATAACTTAAGTAAGTGCGTCATACCGTTAGTTCGTATATAGTATAATAATTTCTGAAAAATAATTCTGTAACACTTACGTGAGTAATAAAAACTTGCCTAATATGTAACATCATTTAATAATACGCACTCCAAAGTTTTAAGCCCCGTCGTTGTTTTTATACAACATCCTTTATTAAGGTACGGTTACCCATGAAATATATTTATTTTTTTCATATTACCAACGATAGTTTTGTTTTAAATATTAGTACCTTAAACAGGAAATTAATAGGACAAACCATTTTATATGTACTATATAATGTATACAGACAATTATATGCTCCCCGTCTCGGCGGATTTGTCATCTTTACGCCGTGCTAAGTAAGAAAGTAATTTTTTTAATTTATACCAAAATATAGAAGCAGTACAAGGAAACTATAATATTTCACCATGTTTTAGAAACCAAACCATCTATTTCTATGAAAGCAAATAACATGCACACAGTATTTTCCACCATTTTCGTTTTTCCACATTCAGTTTCTGGCACTGAAAAAATTCTTGGCTGTCATATTGACAATCGGCGGTTGTTAACTGCAAATTGTCATATTTTGATGAACAAAGTTGTCAATATTATGAATATATTTTGAAAAACATAAAAGGCATTTAGCAACCGAATAGTGCAGCGAAGAACAGGCAGTTGTAAATTTTTTTTAGTTAAAACTTAGTTATACTTAGGATAGGGTATAAAAGTATATTACGATTAGATATGTCATTGCGCTCAGCAACCCGTCTCGAAATGGTAGATGCACTGAACGAAGCTGGGATTGAGGTCCCAAACAGAGCAAACATTTCGTCCCTGCGTTGACTGTACGAGGAACTGATAAAGAAGCTACGCAACAGCATGGATGACTCCACAGCGTGTGGAAATACTTTTACTGCCTCACTTGTGCCTGCGGCAATTACCGCCTGAGATGAAGTCAGTTCCAACCTCTCTTCAGTGACTTCTGCCCCCGCTGTCATAACCGATGTCCCAACTGATGCCCCCACTGTTATCACCGCTGCCCCCTCGGTATTTACTGCTATCCCGGAAGCTATTAAAGTGGCTTCAACCGATGTCCCTGACGTTAATGCCACGATCCCTACTGCTGTTCCCACTTCAATTTCACATGATGCTGCTGCCATGGAAGTGGAATTTACTCGGGTCAAAAGGCCAAGGGAAATTTTACTCTTAAAATAAGAAGTGGACTGCCTTCAATCTGAGATGCAACAAGGGCAGATTTCATCGACAGACTCATCACCGATCGACTCCATGATGAATAAATTCTCTGGATATAATGCATATGACATCAGGAAATGGCTTGCGGATCTTGGAGATGTATTCGAGCTTTTCAACTGTAACGAACGTACGAAACTTGTCTGCGCTCGCCGCTCGAGATACGGCAACCTTCCACTTCTGCGATCCCGAGCACGCTGCTTCCAGTTGTCCAGACCAAGCGCTCTGGCATCCGCGATGGCTTAGGCTTTAAAACAGAGGTTCGGTCTTCCTTGTCGTCTCGAACCTGGGGGCTGGGATTCGAAGATCCCCTTGGCTGGAGCGTTGTTGTCCATTCGCTCGATGTGGCCGAGCCAATGTAGTCGACGAGTTTTAGCTTTTCGGACTACATCCACATCTTGGTACAACTCATAGAGTTCGCGGTTGTGTCTACTCCTCCATTCGTTCTCCTCGCACACACGACCAAATATCCCTCGAAGGATTTTTCTTTCAAAGGATTCCAGTATTAACTCTCCTTTCGTGCTTATCGTCCAGCACTCGGCGCCGTATAGCAGAACTTGCGGGATAAGGGTTCTGTAGAACATGCACTTTGTCCTTCGAGTTAGGAGTTTTGAACCCATTTGTTTTGCCAAACCGAAGTAGCAGCGGTTTCCTAGGGTAATTCTTCGACGGATCTCCACTAAGATGTCATTTGTGGAGTTGATGTTTACCCCGAGGTAGATGAACTCCTTAATTACCTCGAAGTTGCTGCTATCAACAGTGACATTTTGTCCTAGTCGGTGGACAGATGATTGTTTGTATGTTGATAGCATATATTTAGTCTTGTCCTCATCCACTTCAAGGCCAACTAGTTTCGCCTGTTCTTCCATAGCCGTGAAAGCCTCTATCACGGCACGTTGGGATCGACCGATGATATCTATATCGTCCACATACCTCAGCAGGTGGACTGATCTGTTGAAGATAGTGCCTTCCGTGTTGACACCTGCCCTGTGAACTATCTGCTCAAGAACAAGATTGAATAAATCACACGACAGCGCATGTCCTCGCCGAAATCCGGTGCATGTTTGAAAGAGTTCAGATAAGCTGCTGTCAAACTGCACATGGCATCGCGTGTTATCTAGTGTCATGCGACACATCTGGATCAGTTTTGACGGGATCACGAATTCGGCCAACGCCACAGAAAGCTTCTGACGATGAATGCTGTCATATGCGGCCTTAAAGTCGATGAAGAGATGATGTGTCTCGACTTGAAACTCGTTGGTATTTTCCAGGATTTGCCTTAGTGTGAATATTTGGTCTACAGTTGATCTGCCGGGCCGGAAGCCACACTGGTACATGCCCACAGATGAGAAATTATACAGATAGTCGACTCAGCATACCGCTGTCTCTTTGAACCCGCAAAATATTTTTAAAAATGGAAAAAAATCCTCTCTCAAATGTTCTATCTGTGAATACGTGTGAGCCAGCCAAATAAAGTACGTAGGCGTTGATGTGTCAAAAATATGTCATTGGCGCTGGCAGTTTTGCAAGAATTCCAAATGGCAACAAAAAACAGCTGATTATAGCGGATGTGTTGGGGAAGTGCAGCGAAGTATTTAGATGTTTTAATTGAAATGTTTATAAAAAAATAGTTAGGTATATAGTAAATAATGAAGTTAGAGAGATAGGGTTTACAAACTTCACAAGATATGTAGGCACTGCTCTCCTTTAAAAGTTTGTCATATAAAGTTTTTTGTCTCGCCTACTTTTTGTGAGCGTTTTTCACTAAAATGCTGTTTTCGTCGAAAATTTTCGTAGAAACCGAAAAAAAATATTAATTAAAATATTTACCCAATATATCGCCCATACAAAGTTTTTGGACACGCTCACTTCAGACAGCCGGCCTAGACAAATAATAATACATATATTTGATACAATATTTTCGAATTAAGAATACAAACATGGCAATATTGTCGTCTGCCCGATTTGACATTTCATAATATAATATATATAACAAAATAAAACTAAACAATTAAATTTAACAGAAATAGTTAGGAAACTGAATATAAAGAATTTGTTGAAGACATTCTAGAGCATACTACTTTACCATATTTGATTGATGGAGAAGGGAGAAACCTAAGGTATTTTTTTTAGAAGCTATTTCGATAAGTCATTTCATGTTTCAAAAATTCGTATAAGCAAAACCAGCCACGGGCGCCATTTAATGCTTCATAAAATTAATCAAAAATACAGAGCTTTCTTGAAAATATGAACGTCGGATTTCTTGTAGAAATGGACATACCCCTATGAAGTGGTAAATATTTTCAGTTTCCCTTCTGTTGCATAAGATACAAGTTTGCTGAAGTTCAGGCCTGTAATTTAGATTTAGGATTAAGAGCCTAGCTGTAGAGATGGTGCTTATAACTTCCGCTGATAACTAATATTAAAATAGTTGTCTTCCGTTGTCAGTTGATTGTTTATGTTTTCGGAGATTAACAGGTTGATGATAACGCTCTCGTCAAGTGTTGTTTATACAGTTTGTCATAAATTTTTTGCCATTATGGTCGCGAAAAGATCCGGCCATTGGTTCACATTTTTGGTTATAGATATACCAATATCGTGAGAAAGCACCCACTGGTTCCATTCCCTGAACTTATAAGCATCAGTTCGTAATAGATTTGTGGCAATTGATTTTTGAAGACTATTTTCCGTTCTTTTCATCACTCTTATTAAGTAGTCTGAATGTGCTTTTAAATGATGGGAGTATATGGTAAGCCAGATTCCACATATATAGTTTGGGTCGGAGTAATATTCAGTAGCGGAATAAGCGCATGAAGAAATATCTTTAGACAGCTTCGAATTCGTCAAAGGGGGTAACGCCAAAGACCTGAACTCCATAGGCCAAACAGGTGTTGACTGTAGCGTTAAATACTCCATACTTACAGGCAAGGTTAATGTTTTGGTTAGCGGAAACATAGGACACATCATATTTAGTGCCAGCTTAGCTTCTCTGCTTTTTCCTCTACATGTATGCCAAATTTCTAGTTAGATGTTAATAGCACACCAAGATACTTAAATTCACGCACCACAGTTTTCCGCTCGTTATTTAGTCGTCATGTTTCACAGTAGGTTTGGAGTTTATTTATCCGTAGTTAAATCGTGGAAATCGTCACCATATAAAATAACTTTTATAAGCTTTCCACGAAAGATTGCGCCACCGGGAAGATTATCAGAAATATCGCTGATAAACAATGCAAAAAGGATGGGACTTAAAATACATCCCTGAGGAACACCTGCTGATGTGTTAAACCATTCTGGCAACTTAGAGCCATCTCACACAGTTGCACTAGAAGATGACAATAGTTTCAGAAATAAAAGCAAAAACGTTCTTGATAATACGAGTGATGCGAGCTTATAGATCAAAGCGTTTCTGTTGACAGTATCAAATGCCGCCTTAGAGTCCATGAAACATACATACAGCTTTTTTTTCGATACATTTTCTGCCAATACTGGACAATGCAAAAATGTGATCTGTAGTTGAAAATCCTGTATGAAAACCAGCCTGAAATATGATGAGACTATCGCTGCTTTCTATCCACCTGCTAAGCCTTCCATATATTATCGGAGCGAAAATAGTTGTCTAAGTGAATTAAGGATAGAGATCCCCCTATAATTCTCGGCACAATTTGCATCTCCTTTCTTGAATATCGCGAATATAAAGGCTTTTGTGAAATTAGTAGCTAAACAAGAATTATTGAGAGTTTTTAAAAAATTCAACTGGGATACCATAACTACCCGGAGCTTTGTTGTTCCCATCACCAGTAGAGACGCTTCCAATTCCATTAGAGATATTGAAGAATCCAGTTCTAATATTGTTATGTCATGTAGTGCAAGGCTAAATGCATGAAGATTCTTCGCCGCTGATAATAGAGTTTTAAAATGAGCTGCAAGAGTATCCGCTTCGAGAGAAGTCCTCATGCTTCGGTATCGTCTTCCAAGTTCTCGAATTTTACACCAGAATTGTCAGCAATGTTTGAAAAAACGTTTTTTTTCACAATACATACTTTTGTAAACACTTTGTTGGCGCTCAGATACATATTTTTGAAAGTAATCGTGTTTGTCGATCTAAATAGTCTTAAGTATGCAAAAGAAAGTTTACGAAGAATTATTCAGTCTCTATCGACCCATTTACTTTTGAGCGTGAACGAATTCGAAATATTACCTGATGGAGCCGAATCGTAAATTACTACTGTAATGTTTTCTTCAATTATTTTGACATCACCTGACGATTGGATAGATAGACGACTGCTATGGTAATTCGAGAGTGTTTTATAACGAGGAGCTTTGTTCTCTATCCACCTTAGTTTTCGGAAATTATCTGAACTCCTCTGCTACACTTCTTCAACGAATTGAGTTTTTACTAATATTGGCAAATGAGCTGAGAAGTTAGCAGCAAGTACCTGAAAATCTTCAACGAAGCTGTACCAATCTCCCGATATTGCACAACAGTCGATGACCGATTGACCCTGACCGGTTATAAAAGTCAGCTCTTTCCTCTTATCGCCATTCGTAACCCCATTTATCACCATCAAACCAAAGTCTTCAAAAAACTCAGTTAATAGCCTCCCATTTCTGTTAAGCATTTTGGCTTTTGAATTTCTATTTTTGCTAAAGAAAAGTCGATCTTGTAAAATATGAACAGAGGAATTCTGATATTCACCAATTCGGGCGTTAGGATTACCAATGACCATCACATTATCTAACGAGGAATTATTGATAAAATCGCGCAAACTTTCAAAATCGTTCTGCCAGTTATTGCAGTTAAGGTACACCGGTAAAATTAAAAAAATTCAAATGTTTATTAAAATTTGCATTACGAGCCTATTTGAAATTGTCTTGAATTGAGCTTGATGACACGTTTTAGTTATAATACCATATAAAATACCTCCACTCGCTCTTCCATGTACATTTTTTATAATTGCTGGAATAAAAGTTATTTTATAGTTTTTAAAAAATTTGTAGAATTCATTTTCATTTTGGTGTTCTAAAAAAGTATTTTTAAAGTTTTCAAAGTTTTTTTTTTAAAATGTAAACAAGAGCTTGCTTTCAAGACCTGGCGTACATTAGCCAAAAGAGATAAGTTAAAAAACTTAAATAAGTTATAGCAGACGGGTATGCTTTCCTATGGTTTTTTTTTACCTTTCATGATGCAATAATTTGCGCCCAGGTGGCGCTGACATCGGTTGAGATATAGGTGTAGACTGATGATTAGTATCATGATTAGTATCATCAGCCTACATCCTATCATCCTCATTAGTTGCTCCCTCGCTGCAGTCAAAGTAATCACATGAACTGTCACCAAACATGATATGTTACGATAAATGTCATCTCAGGCGGAGTTTTGAAATCAGCCCTCTCGCAAATTTATAAACAGACGTGTGATTTTTAATTTGTAATTTGTCGCCTTTAGTGTTAATTTTCGCTAGTGGATTCACCTGCAAAAGGTTGTTTTGTACTCCATTAATATTTGCCTTTTCTTTCGATAAATTAACGTTTGTTTGCGCTGAATACTTATGCCACTTCCCTTGAGTTGGCTCACAGTGGACATTATTTTTTCGACTACATTAGGCGAGTTTAGTTCCATAAATACGAATCCTTTTCGCTTATTTCTGTTTTGAATTTCGCGTATTTTTTGCAGTGAATAATTCCAGCATCCCTTAACTTGACAAGCCCCTTACATGTTTGCTTAGCAAGGTCAACTGCATTGGTTTCTCTGTTTAAGGGCAGCTGTATCACCAAACTATTTTCATTGGTTTTACGGGAAACAATTTCGAGTTGAGACCCCAAAAGCTCGCAGCCCTCCGTCATGACAGTCAGTTTTTGACTTAACTGTGAATTAGTTGTTTTTAGTGTGTCTAATTCCAATGCCAACGATGCAATATCTTGGTGGCTAAGGCTTTAATTTGCTCCGAAATTATCTTATTTAAAATGCCTTTAAGTTGAGCAATTAACATTTTCCCAGTTCCATCGTATTTGCAATTAGATTGGAGTTATGTTTTTATACCCTATCCTAAGGGTATATTAATTTTGACACATAGTTTGTAACACCCCTTAATATTCGTCGCAGACCCCTAAAAGTATATATATTTATGATCAGGACCAAAATCTAAGACTATTTAGCAATGTCCGTCCGTCCGTATCAACTTTTGAGGCCTTTAAAATTATGCTAGGAAGCTGAAATTTGGAACATATACTCCCTAGGGTTCCGAAATGGTAAAGTGTTAAAAGTTCTTGAATCCGCCCACTGCCACGCCCACAATTTAGAAAAAACCGTTTTAGGGCTAAAGTTAGAGAGATAGAGTGTTAGAACCTTCACAAGATATGTAGGCTCTGCCCTCCTTTATAAGTCTGTCATATAAAGTTTTTTGCCACGCCTACTTTTTGTGGGCGTTTTTCACTAAAATGCTGTTTTCTTCGAAAATTTTCATAGAAATCGAAAAAAAATGTTTAACAATATATTATGCCAATATTTTTCTCAATATATCGCACATACATAGTTTTTGGCCACGCCCACTTTTTGGGGGCGTTTTTTGAAAAAAAAAAAAAAAATTTCTATAAATTTCATGGAATGAAATAAAATGCTATCCATCATCTTCCTAATGCTTTTTTTCTTTGGGGTATCATACTGTTCGCCCCAAGCGGACTGTAGCCTTTCCTTATGTTTAATATAATATTTGGTGCTGGTGAAGTGTCAGTGAAGCCTCTTTTATTGAACTAAAAACACTTCCTACCTTGTATGGACAGGTAAGGCTCTTAATCAGCAGAACGATATGGCAGTGTAATCTTTTCGAGAAAACGTATCAAAATTAATTAAACGATGTATCAAAAGAAAGCTTGAGGGAAAAGTGACAGTGCATCAGTAGTTCTTTGCTGACGATGGAGCCATCATAAGTGATGATCAGCCTTCCCTGCAACGAGCACTTGATGTTTGAGTAGATGTTTTAGAAGGGTATCGTATTAGCCAAAAAAGACATAGGATCTGTACTGCCCATTCTCTGACACGAAGTCAACCCATTCCAGACATGTATTTGAATTGAGTGGTGGTTTCCGAGTGTGAGAAGTTCAAATATCTGGGATCAATGATCAACAGCGAAGCAACCGTTGATGACGATATCAATCATCATATAAGCGTAGGGTTGATGAAATGGCAGGAAAACTCTGCCATCTTCTGTGATCGACAGTCCCGTCAGCTGAAAGGAAGGCTCTACACCGCAGCTGTGCATCCGGTGCTCACATACATAGATTTCTTCGCCTAACAGCAGGAGTAACAAAGCTTGATAGAATTAGAAGTTCCAAAATCCGAGGAAGCCATAAGAACAATACGAAAGTTTGTTGGATTCACAGCAATCAAAATATGAAAAAATTATTGAAGTGTTTACCAAAAATGTGAATTCTCTTGCCACCCAAATTAAGGAGATGAAAAATGAATTTGAAATTAATCTCTTAAAAAAGTGTGAGAAGGAGAAGGAAGAAGTAAAGTCAATTTCCGCAAAAGTAAACGAACTTAAAAATGAATTACTGTTAAAATCAACAGAAGGTGCAAGTGAGAAAAGTGATCACATAAAAAAAGTCGAAGAAAATGTTAAAGTGTGTTTAATAAACAAGTTTGATGATGGATGAGTTTAAGAGTTGAAATTGAAAGAGAAAGTAAAGCCCTGCTCATATGCTGATTTACTTAAGAAACCCATAGAAATTGCCCCTCTAGTAGTGAAACCCAAAGAGAGTCAGAATGTTGACAAAACAAAATCGGATCTGAAGAAAAAAATTGACCCCTCCTCGCAGTTAAAGTTAATAACTTGTTTGAACGGAAAAACGGTTCGGTCGCAATTAGTTGTGATAGTGAAGAGGCTATTCAGAAAATTGGAGATGAAATAAAAAACAAAATGAGTGATAAATATGAAGTGCATATGCCAATAATGAAGAATCCGACAATACTAGTGAGTGGTATGAGTGAAAAATTGGATAGTGAAGAAATTATTACGGCCATAAAAAATCAAAATAATATTGTTTTTGATGATGTGAAATGTGTAAAAGTTTACCAATCTTTTAAAAACAGAAGCTGTTATAATGCAATAATAGAGGTGGATAATAAATCCTTTCATGAAATTATGGAATTAAAAAAAATTTATATTAAATATGATCGGTGTGTTGTATATGAAAGAGTTAGTCTCCGTCGGTGTTTTAAGTGTCTTGGATACAATCATAAGTTTGAAAATTGCACAGGTGATAAAATTTGTATGAAATGTGGTGAAAAGGATCACGATAAAAAATTTGTGTAAGCGATATTGTTAAATGTGTAAATTGTGTAAAGGTCAAAAGTAAGACAAATGGACGTAAAACATGATGTATTTAGCATCGAATGTCCAATGTACCGCAGGCAAGTTATGAATGAGCGCAGAAAAACGAACTATTAGCAATTATCTGAGTTAAAATGTTTATACCTAAATATTCAAGGTCTAACTAATAACTTTAATCAATTAGAAATAGTTGCAAATAGTAACAATTTCGAGTTTATATGTACAACTGAAACTCATATCACTAATATGGACAACAACAAAGAGATAGAATTAAAAGGGTATAACATCGTACGGTGTGAATCGATATCCAAATTCACAGGTGGTATTGTTTTCTATATTAAAGACATTTGGAGATTTGATATAATAGAACATAGTTCAATAGACAAAAAAATATGGTGGTTACTAATTAAAGTGTCGTTAAACAATTTGGTGTTTATACTTGGAGGAATATATAGATCGCCAAGTTATGGTGAAGCTATTTTCTTGGAGCAATTTTCAGATTGGGTTGAAAATATTGAAATGAAATGTAAAAATGTGATATTGATGGGTGATATTAATATAAATTGGTTAGTGAATGACTGCTACCAGAAACAAATAAGTGCAATAATTAGAGACAATTCATTTCATCAAATAGTAACGGAACCAACAAGAATAACAATAAATACAAGTTCGTTAATTGACTATGTTAAAACAAACAATCCGAATAAAATTAAGGCTAAATCTGAAAGTGCAATCAAAATAAGTGATCATGAATCTGTGATAGTTAGTATTAAGGTTACCAATTGCGTCAAGAATGAAAGAAAAATAGTTCGAGTGTTAAAATATAGTCCTGAATGTTTTGTTGACAAGCTCCGTAATTTTGATTTTTTGTCGTGTGATGGTAATATGTCAGATGATATATTGGCTTCAATATTTTCCAATAATATAACTGTCGTTCTTAATAGTTTTGTAAAATATAAACAAATCAACAGTAATCAAAGTGCTTGGTTTAATGCAAGTCTTCGAGCTTTAAAAGATGAAAAAATGGTTAAATATGAAAAAGCAAAAACATCGTGCCAAGAGTTGGATTGGATAAATTATAAACTATGTAGAAACCGTTTTAAAGCAGCTCTGGAAAGTGCTAAAAATAATTATATCAGCTCAAAAATTAATTTATGTAGTGAGCAGAAAACAATGTGGAGAACTCTAAAAAGATTAGTACTCAAGGAAAGTGAAAAAAAGATAAATGAAGTTATATATGGAAATGAAATATATAAAAATAACGTTGTAATGTCAAATGTTTTAAATTAATTTTTTGTGAGCAGTATCGAAGAAATTAGAGCTTTTATACCTTTAAAGAATTATTGCAATCTAATTCCGGATTATTACTATTTGAATTTCCGATTCAAAGAAATAAGTTTAAGTGAACTAGAAATCCTCTTAAATCCATGAACAATAAAAAAGATACGAATGGTGTCAGTGTGAAAATGTACTTGGATGCATTCAATATATGTGGTAACTCGTTATTACGTTTAATAAATATGTCCCTGAATAGTGCTACGTTCCCTAAATGCTGTAAAGAATCCCTTATTGTGCCGATCCCAAAAATAAAAAACTCAAAAAAAGTAGAAGACTTTAGACCTGTGAACATGGTGAAACTCGAAAGTAAAATTATCGAAAAAGTTGTTTACAACCAACTACGAAGTTATCTTGAGTCATTTAACTTAATTTCATGCTATCAATCAGGTTTTCGGAAAAATCACAATTGTGAAGCTCTACTCAATCTGGTAATAACAAAATGGAAGATTGATATACATGATAAAAAAGTAGTGGTAGCTGTTTTTTTGGACTTAAAAAGAGCTTTTGAGACTGTGGATAGAGTGTTACTTTTACAAAAGTTACAAAACTATGGAGTGCGTAATTTAGAGCTTGAGTGGTTTAAATCATTCTTGGAACATCGAACACAAAGGACAAAAATAAATGAAGTAATCTCTAATCCAGTTCCTGTTTTGCATGGTGTTCCTCAAGGATCACTTCTTGGAGTGTTGCTGTTTTTAGTGTACAAAAATGATATGGAGAATGCTGTTATGTTTTCAAAGTTAGTTCTGTTTGCTGATGATACCCTTTTGTTCATTTCCGGTGTCGATGTTGAGGAGTGTATACAAAAAATTAATGCAGATCTAGTAAAATTGCAAGATTGGTTTGATATGAATATAAATATTCAAGGTCAAACTAATAACTTTAATCAATTAGAAATAGTTGCAAATAGTAACAATTTCGAGTTTATATGTACAACTGAAACTCATATCACTAATATGGACAACAACAAAGAGATAGAATTAAAAGGGTATAACATCGTACGGTGTGAATCGATATCCAAATTCACAGGTGGTATTGTTTTCTATATTAAAGACATTTGGAGATTTGATATAATAGAACATAGTTCAATAGACAAAAAAATATGGTGGTTACTAATTAAAGTGTCGTTAAACAATTTGGTGTTTATACTTGGAGGAATATATAGATCGCCAAGTTATGGTGAAGCTATTTTCTTGGAGCAATTTTCAGATTGGGTTGAAAATATTGAAATGAAATGTAAAAATGTGATATTGATGGGTGATATTAATATAAATTGGTTAGTGAATGACTGCTACCAGAAACAAATAAGTGCAATAATTAGAGACAATTCATTTCATCAAATAGTAACGGAACCAACAAGAATAACAATAAATACAAGTTCGTTAATTGACTATGTTAAAACAAACAATCCGAATAAAATTAAGGCTAAATCTGAAAGTGCAATCAAAATAAGTGATCATGAATCTGTGATAGTTAGTATTAAGGTTACCAATTGCGTCAAGAATGAAAGAAAAATAGTTCGAGTGTTAAAATATAGTCCTGAATGTTTTGTTGACAAGCTCCGTAATTTTGATTTTTTGTCGTGTGATGGTAATATGTCAGTTGATATATTGGCTTCAATATTTTCCAATAATATAACTGTCGTTCTTAATAGTTTTGTAAAATATAAACAAATCAACAGTAATCAAAGTGCTTGGTTTAATGCAAGTCTTCGAGCTTTAAAAGATGAAAAAATGGTTAAATATGAAAAAGCAAAAACATCGTGCCAAGAGTTGGATTGGATAAATTATAAACTATGTAGAAACCGTTTTAAAGCAGCTCTGGAAAGTGCTAAAAATAATTATATCAGCTCAAAAATTAATTTATGTAGTGAGCAGAAAACAATGTGGAGAACTCTAAAAAGATTAGTACTCAAGGAAAGTGAAAAAAAGATAAATGAAGTTATATATGGAAATGAAATATATAAAAATAACGTTGTAATGTCAAATGTTTTAAATTAATTTTTTGTGAGCAGTATCGAAGAAATTAGAGCTTTTATACCTTTAAAGAATTATTGCAATCTAATTCCGGATTATTACTATTTGAATTTCCGATTCAAAGAAATAAGTTTAAGTGAACTAGAAATCCTCTTAAATCCATGAACAATAAAAAAGATACGAATGGTGTCAGTGTGAAAATGTACTTGGATGCATTCAATATATGTGGTAACTCGTTATTACGTTTAATAAATATGTCCCTGAATAGTGCTACGTTCCCTAAATGCTGTAAAGAATCCCTTATTGTGCCGATCCCAAAAATAAAAAACTCAAAAAAAGTAGAAGACTTTAGACCTGTGAACATGGTGAAACTCGAAAGTAAAATTATCGAAAAAGTTGTTTACAACCAACTACGAAGTTATCTTGAGTCATTTAACTTAATTTCATGCTATCAATCAGGTTTTCGGAAAAATCACAATTGTGAAGCTCTACTCAATCTGGTAATAACAAAATGGAAGATTGATATACATGATAAAAAAGTAGTGGTAGCTGTTTTTTTGGACTTAAAAAGAGCTTTTGAGACTGTGGATAGAGTGTTACTTTTACAAAAGTTACAAAACTATGGAGTGCGTAATTTAGAGCTTGAGTGGTTTAAATCATTCTTGGAACATCGAACACAAAGGACAAAAATAAATGAAGTAATCTCTAATCCAGTTCCTGTTTTGCATGGTGTTCCTCAAGGATCACTTCTTGGAGTGTTGCTGTTTTTAGTGTACAAAAATGATATGGAGAATGCTGTTATGTTTTCAAAGTTAGTTCTGTTTGCTGATGATACCCTTTTGTTCATTTCCGGTGTCGATGTTGAGGAGTGTATACAAAAAATTAATGCAGATCTAGTAAAATTGCAAGATTGGTTTGATATGAATATGTTGAAATTAAATGTAAATAAAACTAAAGCAATGATTTTAAATGGAAGTAACTCTAGTAATATTTGTATAGAAAATGTAATAATTGAAAAAGTTAAGGAGATAACGTATCTTGGCGTTTTGATTGATGATATGTTGAGTTTTAATTTTCATGTTGATTACATCTGTAAAAAAATTGCAAAAAAAATTCACTTTTTTGGAAGAATTAGAAAAAAAATCACAGTTACCACGTCAATAAATGTTTACAACACAATGATAAAACCTCATTTTGAATACTGTTCAACTATATTGTTTATTTGTAACAATGAAATGATAAATAGATTGCAAAAATTGCAAAATAAAAGTGTGCGGATATTACTGTTGTGCAATAGATTTACACCTATAAGAGAAATGCTTTTAAAATTGTCCTGGATGAGTGTTAACCAAAGATTAATGTTTAATGTAATAATGTTTGTGTATAAAGTTAAATTTAAAGTATTATCCAACTACTTAAATGAATACATATATAAAAATAAAAAAAAAAAAAAAAAAAAAAACCATATTGATTTTTAATTTGTAATTTGTCGCCTTTAGTGTTAATTTTCGCTAGTGGATTCACCTGCAAAAGGTTGTTTTGTACTCCATTAATATTTGCCTTTTCTTTCGATAAATTAACGTTTGTTTGCGCTGAATACTTATGCCACTTCCCTTGAGTTGGCTCACAGTGGACATTATTTTTTCGACTACAGTAGGCGAGTTTAGTTCCATAAATACGAATCCTTTTCGCTTATTTCTGTTTTGAATTTCGCGTATTTTTTGCAGTGAATAATTCCAGCATCCCTTAACTTGACAAGCCCCTTACATGTTTGCTTAGCAAGGTCAACTGCATTGGTTTCTCTGTTTAAGGGCAGCTGTATCACCAAACTATTTTCATTGGTTTTACGGGAAACAATTTCGAGTTGAGACCCCAAAAGCTCGCAGCCCTCCGTCATGACAGTCAGTTTTTGACTTAACTGTGAATTAGTTGTTTTTAGTGTGTCTAATTCCAATGCCAACGATGCAATATCTTGGTGGCTAAGGCTTTAATTTGCTCCGAAATTATCTTATTTAAAATGCCTTTAAGTTGAGCAATTAACATTTTCCCAGTTCCATCGTATTTGCAATTAGATTGGAGTTATGTTTTTATACCCTATCCTAAGGGTATATTAATTTTGACACATAGTTTGTAACACCCCTTAATATTCGTCGCAGACCCCTAAAAGTATATATATTTATGATCAGGACCAAAATCTAAGACTATTTAGCAATGTCCGTCCGTCCGTATCAACTTTTGAGGCCTTTAAAATTATGCTAGGAAGCTGAAATTTGGAACATATACTCCCTAGGGTTCCGAAATGGTAAAGTGTTAAAAGTTCTTGAATCCGCCCACTGCCACGCCCACAATTTAGAAAAAACCGTTTTAGGGCTAAAGTTAGAGAGAAAGAGTGTTAGAACCTTCACAAGATATGTAGGCTCTGCCCTCCTTTATAAGTCTGTCATATAAAGTTTTTTGCCACGCCTACTTTTTGTGGGCGTTTTTCACTAAAATGCTGTTTTCTTCGAAAATTTTCATAGAAATCGAAAAAAAATGTTTAACAATATATTATGCCAATATTTTTCTCAATATATCGCACATACATAGTTTTTGGCCACGCCCACTTTTTGGGGGCGTTTTTTGAAAAAAAAAAAAAAATTTCTATAAATTTCATGGAATGAAATAAAATGCTATCCATCATCTTCCTAATGCTTTTTTTCTTTGGGGTATCATACTGTTCGCCCCAAGCGGACTGTAGCCTTTCCTTATGTTTAATATAATATTTGGTGCTGGTGAAGTGTCAGTGAAGCCTCTTTTATTGAACTAAAAACACTTCCTACCTTGTATGGACAGGTAAGGCTCTTAATCAGCAGAACGATATGGCAGTGTAATCTTTTCGAGAAAACGTATCAAAATTAATTAAACGATGTATCAAAAGAAAGCTTGAGGGAAAAGTGACAGTGCATCAGTAGTTCTTTGCTGACGATGGAGCCATCATAAGTGATGATCAGCCTTCCCTGCAACGAGCACTTGATGTTTGAGTAGATGTTTTAGAAGGGTATCGTATTAGCCAAAAAAGACATAGGATCTGTACTGCCCATTCTCTGACACGAAGTCAACCCATTCCAGACATGTATTTGAATTGAGTGGTGGTTTCCGAGTGTGAGAAGTTCAAATATCTGGGATCAATGATCAACAGCGAAGCAACCGTTGATGACGATATCAATCATCATATAAGCGTAGGGTTGATGAAATGGCAGGAAAACTCTGCCATCTTCTGTGATCGACAGTCCTGTCAGCTGAAAGGAAGGCTCTACACCGCAGCTGTGCATCCGGTGCTCACATACATAGATTTCTTCGCCTAACAGCAGGAGTAACAAAGCTTGATAGAATTAGAAGTTCCAAAATCCGAGGAAGCCATAAGAACAATACGAAAGTTTGTTGGATTCACAGCAATCAAAATATGAAAAAATTATTGAAGTGTTTACCAAAAATGTGAATTCTCTTGCCACCCAAATTAACGAGATGAAAAATGAATTTGAAATTAATCTCTTAAAAAAGTGTGAGAAGGAGAAGGAAGAAGTAAAGTCAATTTCCGCAAAAGTAAACGAACTTAAAAATGAATTACTGTTAAAATCAACAGAAGGTGCAAGTGAGAAAAGTGATCACATAAAAAAAGTCGAAGAAAATGTTAAAGTGTGTTTAATAAACAAGTTTTATGATGGATGAGTTTAAGAGTTGAAATTGAAAGAGAAAGTAAAGCCCTGCTCATATGCTGATTTACTTAAGAAACCCATAGAAATTGCCCCTCTAGTAGTGAAACCCAAAGAGAGTCAGAATGTTGACAAAACAAAATCGGATCTGAAGAAAAAAATTGACCCCTCCTCCCTTGCAGTTAAAGTTAATAACTTGTTTGAACGGAAAAACGGTTCGGTCGCAATTAGTTGTGATAGTGAAGAGGCTACTCAGAAAATTGGAGATGAAATAAAAAACAAAATGAGTGATAAATATGAAGTGCATATGCCAATAATGAAGAATCCGACAATACTAGTGAGTGGTATGAGTGAAAAATTGGATAGTGAAGAAATTATTACGGCCATAAAAAATCAAAATAATATTGTTTTTGATGATGTGAAATGTGTAAAAGTTTACCAATCTTTTAAAAACAGAAGCTGTTATAATGCAATAATAGAGGTGGATAATAAATCCTTTCATGAAATTATGGAATTAAAAAAAATTTATATTAAATATGATCGGTGTGTTGTATATGAAAGAGTTAGTCTCCGTCGGTGTTTTAAGTGTCTTGGATACAATCATAAGTTTGAAAATTGCACAGGTGATAAAATTTGTATGAAATGTGGTGAAAAGGATCACGATAAAAAAATTGTGTAAGCGATATTGTTAAATGTGTAAATTGTGTAAAGGTCAAAAGTAAGACAAATGGACGTAAAACATGATGTATTTAGCATCGAATGTCCAATGTACCGCAGGCAAGTTATGAATGAGCGCAGAAAAACGAACTATTAGCAATTATCTGAGTTAAAATGTTTATACCTAAATATTCAAGGTCTAACTAATAACTTTAATCAATTAGAAATAGTTGCAAATAGTAACAATTTCGAGTTTATATGTACAACTGAAACTCATATCACTAATATGGACAACAACAAAGAGATAGAATTAAAAGGGTATAACATCGTACGGTGTGAATCGATATCCAAATTCACAGGTGGTATTGTTTTCTATATTAAAGACATTTGGAGATTTGATATAATAGAACATAGTTCAATAGACAAAAAAATATGGTGGTTACTAATTAAAGTGTCGTTAAACAATTTGGTGTTTATACTTGGAGGAATATATAGATCGCCAAGTTATGGTGAAGCTATTTTCTTGGAGCAATTTTCAGATTGGGTTGAAAATATTGAAATGAAATGTAAAAATGTGATATTGATGGGTGATATTAATATAAATTGGTTAGTGAATGACTGCTACCAGAAACAAATAAGTGCAATAATTAGAGACAATTCATTTCATCAAATAGTAACGGAACCAACAAGAATAACAATAAATACAAGTTCGTTAATTGACTATGTTAAAACAAACAATCCGAATAAAATTAAGGCTAAATCTGAAAGTGCAATCAAAATAAGTGATCATGAATCTGTGATAGTTAGTATTAAGGTTACCAATTGCGTCAAGAATGAAAGAAAAATAGTTCGAGTGTTAAAATATAGTCCTGAATGTTTTGTTGACAAGCTCCGTAATTTTGATTTTTTGTCGTGTGATGGTAATATGTCAGTTGATATATTGGCTTCAATACTTTCCAATAATATAACTGTCGTTCTTAATAGTTTTGTAAAATATAAACAAATCAACAGTAATCAAAGTGCTTGGTTTAATGCAAGTCTTCGAGCTTTAAAAGATGAAAAAATGGTTAAATATGAAAAAGCAAAAACATCGTGCCAAGAGTTGGATTGGATAAATTATAAACTATGTAGAAACCGTTTTAAAGCAGCTCTGGAAAGTGCTAAAAATAATTATATCAGCTCAAAAATTAATTTATGTAGTGAGCAGAAAACAATGTGGAGAACTCTAAAAAGATTAGTACTCAAGGAAAGTGAAAAAAAGATAAATGAAGTTATATATGGAAATGAAATATATAAAAATAACGTTGTAATGTCAAATGTTTTAAATTAATTTTTTGTGAGCAGTATCGAAGAAATTAGAGCTTTTATACCTTTAAAGAATTATTGCAATCTAATTCCGGATTATTACTATTTGAATTTCCGATTCAAAGAAATAAGTTTAAGTGAACTAGAAATCCTCTTAAATCCATGAACAATAAAAAAGATACGAATGGTGTCAGTGTGAAAATGTACTTGGATGCATTCAATATATGTGGTAACTCGTTATTACGTTTAATAAATATGTCCCTGAATAGTGCTACTTTCCCTAAATGCTGTAAAGAATCCCTTATTGTGCCGATCCCAAAAATAAAAAACTCAAAAAAAGTAGAAGACTTTAGACCTGTGAACATGGTGAAACTCGAAAGTAAAATTATCGAAAAAATTGTTTACAACCAACTACGAAGTTATCTTGAGTCATTTAACTTAATTTCATGCTATCAATCAGGTTTTCGGAAAAATCACAATTGTGAAGCTCTACTCAATCTGGTAATAACAAAATGGAAGATTGATATACATGATAAAAAAGTAGTGGTAGCTGTTTTTTTGGACTTAAAAAGAGCTTTTGAGACTGTGGATAGAGTGTTACTTTTACAAAAGTTACAAAACTATGGAGTGCGTAATTTAGAGCTTGAGTGGTTTAAATCATTCTTGGAACATCGAACACAAAGGACAAAAATAAATGAAGTAATCTCTAATCCAGTTCCTGTTTTGCATGGTGTTCCTCAAGGATCACTTCTTAGAGTGTTGCTGTTTTTAGTGTACAAAAATGATATGGAGAATGCTGTTATGTTTTCAAAGTTAGTTCTGTTTGCTGATGATACCCTTTTGTTCATTTCCGGTGTCGATGTTGAGGAGTGTATACAAAAAATTAATGCAGATCTAGTAAAATTGCAAGATTGGTTTGATATGAATATGTTGAAATTAAATGTAAATAAAACTAAAGCAATGATTTTAAATGGAAGTAACTCTAGTAATATTTGTATAGAAAATGTAATAATTGAAAAAGTTAAGGAGATAACGTATCTTGGCGTTTTGATTGATGATATGTTGAGTTTTAATTTTCATGTTGATTACATCTGTAAAAAAATTGCAAAAAAAATTCACTTTTTTGGAAGAATTAGAAAAAAAATCACAGTTACCACGTCAATAAATGTTTACAACACAATGATAAAACCTCATTTTGAATACTGTTCAACTATATTGTTTATGTGTAACAATGAAATGATAAATAGATTGCAAAAATTGCAAAATAAAAGTGTGCGGATATTACTGTTGTGCAATAGATTTACACCTATAAGAGAAATGCTTTTAAAATTGTCCTGGATGAGTGTTAACCAAAGATTAATGTTTAATGTAATAATGTTTGTGTATAAAGTTAAATTTAAAGTATTATCCAACTACTTAAATGAATACATATCATATCATATGAAATTTTGTTATGAACTTTTAAGTGGTGTCCTTATGCCAAATAAAAATAATAAAAAAAAAAAAAAAAAAACCATATTGAAGAAATTGGAGCACGACCGACCCAGTTGGTATTGTCATGTTCCAAGGAGGGATCCTACGAACCGCTTCAAAAAGGCAACAGCAATCAACGTTCCTTTATAATCGGGTTAAAAGAGGCAGGCGCAAAAACTCCTGGATCACACAAATGCAGAAACACCAGCATTTGATTGGCCTTAATGATGAAGTAATTCAAAATCGGGAGTCCTGCAGTTATTTTTTTAGGTCGAACCGCCGGTTCCCCACAGGCGGACCAGTAGGAATGCAGTGAAGTGGGAGGGTTATTATCCCTATAATACTGATAATAACCTCTTCGATAGATGGAGAGAAGAAAATTATATGCTTAATTATAATTTAAGATTGTTTTCTTTCGACGTCTAATTTTTTCTTAAGATCGATAAGGATTTCAAATTACTCTATCCTCAGAGTTTATCAATTTCAACTTTGTGGGATGCTTTATTGAAAAATATAAGAGATTTCCTTATTTCAAACGTAAACGATTTGGCACACATAATATTTATAACTGTGTACATATGTACATATAAATATTTATTTACTGTTTCTCATGTTTCTCATATGCTGTGGTATTTTGCATGCTTAAAGCATGAGTTTTTAATACCCGTCAAACAATTTGTGCAGCAGACTAGTTCTGGGGAAAATCTCTCCATAAATTTACTATCAGGGAATCCCAACGCGCTTTCCTGTTTGAAGGTGAAACAACACAGCAACTTGAAGATCACATAAGGTTTCTAACATCACGTGGTGAAACCATTCAGCGTTTTATATAGGCCCTTCAAAAAAAAAAGAGTCAAAAACAGGGCCCGGCTCTCCAGGTTGGGGGTTGTGCCTTCGGGGTAACTTCCCGACTACGTCAAAAACATATAGTTATGGGAGAGATTATGGCAACTTCGAATATTAATGTACCTCAAAGGCAAAATAGACCCGGTATGTTAACGGACATGCGAGTGCATACCTGGAATGTGCGGGCAATCTACACCCCAGGTGCCACTTAAAAACTTGAGTCTGCCCTCTCGCGACATTTATTACAGCTGTACAAAAGATTACACGTGTTAGGACGCGGATTCGTCGTGGGAAATCGGCTTAGATCCAAAGTAATGGACTTCAAGCCGATAAGTGATCGCCTGGCTGTGATCCGCATGAGAGCTACATTCCAAAATATTAGCCTAATATGTGCACATGCCCCTACCGACGAGGCTCAGGACCCTATCAAAGAAGAATTGTATGACCTTTTGGACGGAGCCTACGGAGCCTTTTGGTGGACTGGACCATTAGCTCCATATGTCCCATCTACGAGAAAGGAGATCCTATGTCTTGCAAGAACTATCGAGGCATATCCCTGCTTAATGTCGCATTTAAGATCCTCTCCAACGTACTGTGTGAACGTCTAAAACCTTTCTGCAAATTTTTGTGAATAAATTTGTGTGTATTTGTGTATATTAATAGGCTCTGCAAAATAAGGCCCCAAAATGAAATGAAAAAGTTTAAGTTTCCGACTTCGTTTACAAGCTTGCCGTACTTATAATATTTCGCCTTTCTTTGTTTTTTTTTTTTTTTTTTTTGTATCTTTTTGTAATTTCATAAAAAATTATAAAGTGGTATTATAAAGTTAGCCCCTAGAATACTGTACTCTTTCCTAAAGTTTTTTGTTTTGTTAGTTTTCATTTAGAGACTCTATCATTGTTGTGCAATTATGCGCAATTTTATTAGTTCTTTTATTCTTTATTAACCTTGAAGAAATTCAAAACAGTGATACATACATTTTTTTAATTGTAACTAAAAATTGTCTTTTTCCACCGAAACAGCTTACACTTTTCAATATTATTGGAACTAACCAGCAAATGTTTAACAATGATATACAACTGGCAACAGGCAAACTGTAAAGATTTAGTTAGTGACTAATTTATTAATTTATTTGCTCAGGCTCACAGTCACGACATTTCAATAATTAAAATCATGGTACTCCCTCAACTAATTTAAACTACACTAAACGCCTGCTTTGTACATAATGACTACATACATACATGCTTAATGACCGGCAGTACGGTTTTCGCAGCAACAGATCCACTGGTGATTTGATGACATATCTAACCGCAAAGTGGAACCAATCTATTCACCGTAGTGGTGAAAATAAGGTCGTTGCGCTTGACATTTCAGAGGCATTTGACAGAGTTTGGCATCAAGCTCTCTTGTCGAAAATGCGTGCATTTGGGATCGATGTTACTCTTCTTCAATGGTTTAGAAATTACCTTTCGGACCGTTCAATATAAGTTGTTTTGGACGGTTTCAAGTCTGCAACTTACCAAATAAATGCTGGTGTCCCCCAAGGCTCCGTTTTGTCTCCGACTCTCTTTCTCATTTTTATCAATGACCTCCTGTCATTCACTTCTAATCCAATCCATTCCTTTGCTGATGACAGTACCCTCAGCTTTACATATTCGTTTTCTGGTCAACGCCCCTCATCTTCGGGCGTCGAACTGGAACGGCTAATGGAAATGTTAAGCTCATTGAATTGCGATCCTGACAGCATACTTAAATGGGGTAAAACCAACAGAGTGGAATTTAATGCTTCCAAAACACAATGCTGTCTTCTGTCATTAAAGCGAAACCCCAATACTTCGCCATTATCCATGGATGGCACTTGCATCGACGAAACCGAAAGACTTTCCATCCTCGGTATGTGCGTTAACGACAAACTTCGTTGGAATGACCACATATTCGATGTCGCCAAGAACGCTGCGAAATGTCTAGGCTTCCTTAAGCGATGCAAGAAATATTTCACCCCTTCTGATCTGGATAGAATCTACAAGGCGTTCATTCGCCCAAAACTTGAGTACAACGCTCATATCTGGTCTGGTGCACCAATGACATATTTGGAGCTACTTGACAGAATTCAAAAACGTGCGGTAAAATATATTGGCGATCGAGACATCACGAAATCAATTGACTCTCTTAGTCATCGTCGTGATGTCTCCTGTCTGTCATTGTTGTATCGGTACTTCCACCACAAGTGCTCAAATGAAATAGCCAGTTCCATTCCACCCCTACAGCAATTCAACTGCAATACTCACCATGCTAGGAATGCACATCAGTTTCCCTCAAGCCTGTATTCGGACGTACAGTGAAATACAAGGATTCGTTTCTTAACCGTACAATACGAATGTGGAATGCTCTACCCCGCTCTGTTTTTCCAACGCATTATAGTTTACAGACATTTAAAACCAACGTGCATCGGTATATCCTTTTTTCTAATCCTTCACTTCCCTAATGCCCGCACTGTGCTACTTCATTATAAGGGTATCCAAAATCCCTTTAGTGCGCGTATATTATAAAAAAAAAAGTTATTTTTCGCCAACATTGCTTTGAAAAACATGTCGTTGGGTTAGCAGTTACCCCGAAGTTGAATTTAAGTGAATATTTAATTTTTTTAACTTTCTGTCCTAAAAATAAAATAATTCATATCCGAACACAGGAAGATATATATTTAATGAGGGTTTAACTATTTTGCCAACTGTGTTGTTATTAAGGAAGACAGATGAGCGAGTGTGTTAGAAGAACGTTAGATATGAAACAGCCTTAGGGTGGTTACAGTTGAAAATTGAGTTAAATAAATAGCATTACAAATGAATTCGGAACACCTGGCACACATAGTATAAACAAATTTATACTTAAAGAGATAGCAAATCTGATCCTGCATGACTAATTTGGGTCTTCTTACAACACAGATAACATTTTTTCGATAATTATGTAACGAAATAGATGGAGCCCAAAACCCTAACCTACTTTAGTCTATGTGATGCACATAGAAACATATGTATTTGACTAAAAGTTAACCTTCCAACCCTGCCCGTGGATACAGACTGTTAACAATTACTTACTTGATTTTCATTAGTAGAAGCAGAATGTCGGGTTATGATTTTTCCCCATAAAGGTTTGGTGTGAGCCGTAGATATTGTAAATAAAAATATATTTTTGCAGCTTTTTCGCATCTGCTGCTCACTGCTTCTTCTTCTTCTCTCTATTTAACGACTTGATTATGATCAGGATTATAGGGAACATAAACCTCCCACTTCACTGCATGACGGTAATATAACCATTGACCATGTTGATTAAAGAGAGATTAAAGAACACAAATAAATAGGTTTTTGGCCACAGAATGGGCTCAGCAGCAGAAATGCATTGCGACTTATCTGCATAATTCAAGGCACTCTAAAAAAAATATTGGTGTTCATATTGACAATCGGCGGCTGTAATGAAAGAATACAGTCTGCTTTAGGCGAACAGAATGTAAGCCTATCTATGTCCCTATATGACCAGAAAAAAAAATTAAATAAAAAAATCATTCTATAAAATTGATAAAAAAAATATTTTTTGGAAAAAAAATGTTCGACGAAAAAAAAATACATACTGTTAAAACCCAAAAAGTGGGTGTGGTAAAAAGCGTTATATGACAAACCTGTGCAGACAGTATCCACTTATTTTGGCAGTAGGCACATTACAAAAATTAAACATAATCATTTCACGCCCCTACGGAGCATTTGTTCTAAATTTCAGCTTCCTAGGTTAAATTTAATGGCCTGCTCATAAATATATATACTCTTAGCGGTCTATGACGAATATTAAGGGCTGTTACAAACTATCCCTCAAAATTAATATAGGTAGGGAATAATACCTTATTTGTGATCACGTCTAAGTTTATGGCACGTCAATGTAATGTCGCTTTAGTTGTTTTCCACGCCATTTTCTTGTTGCGTATACATACGTATAAGATTTGGGTACGATTAGTACGCAGCAAGCGGACTGAATCTGTTCATACATTTTTTAGAGATTATTAAAATACTCATGTCATATAATAAATAATTATGATTTAATAAAATTTAAAAAAAACATAAGGAAGGGCTACAGTCCGCTTGGGCCGAACAGTATGATTCCCTATCCATATCCCTATATGCCCTCAGGAAAAAAGTATTAAGAAGATGACCGATAGCACTTCATTTTATCTATTAATTCAAACGTCACCAAAAAGTGGGCTTGGCCAAAAACTTTGAAATATATTGGAAAAAATATTGGCTAAATATCTTGTTAAACATTTTTTTTTTGGTTTCGATGAAAATTTTTGAAGAAATTTTAGTGAAAAACGCCCAAAAAAAGTAGGCGTGGCAAAAAACTCTATATGTAAGGGATGGCAGTGTCTACACATCTTGTGAAGGTTGTAACACTCTATCTCTCTAAAGTTAGCCTTAAAACGGTTTTTTTTTAAATTGTGGGCGTGGCAGTGGGCGTGGCAGTGGGCGTATTAAACAAATTGTTTACTTTTAACCATTTTGGAGCCCTAGGGAATTTCAGCTTTATAGCTTAATTTTAAAGGTCCAAAAATTGCGTACGGACGGACATTGCTAAATAGTCTTAGGTTTTGGTCCTGATCATAAATATATATACTTTTAGGGGTCTACGAGAAATATTAAGGGATGTTACAAACTATGTCTCAAAATTAATATATAGCCTTAGGATAGGGTATAAAAAAATAGTGACATGTTAAGTGTGTACGTTTCCATTCTGACTACGATGGTTTTTGGTCAAAAACCATGAAGTATAGTTATGATCATTGAACCCTAAACAGAGATGCTCATCCATCTCATTAACATAAAGAGTTGGATGCTAATTGTTGTTATACTTTGATATGTATGTATATATTTGATCCCGCATTATCCCTTTATCTGCAAGTAGTTTCCGCATCAAATATTATGAGTCTACCTCGCTCAAAGGCTTTTAGTAATCACTTAGAGCTTTCTGAAACCTTTTCACCAAATAAAAATGTAATTTACGCATTCCTTAGTAAGAATTAAGTATTCCCTGCAGTATAATACTAATTTTCCGTATAATCGGTAAATTAAATATTCCTATATCCAAGCCCATATATCCAATGAATACACCCAAATCTTCTCTTATTTTTATTATGTTAAGTGTTTTTTCCTTTTATATCCATTTGATGTTAATTTCTTGTATTTCTACTAAATACATTACAATACAGGATGTTTTATGTATCTTTAATAAATAAAAATTCCTTTTCAGTTAATAACTCAAGATACCCTTACAATCAAAAAACGAAACACTATACAATACAAAAATTAGAGTCCTATACTTATGGTTTACCCTCCTTTACTTTAAAGTTGAAAGGTAAAGGATCTAAAATATTACGTTAATCTTTCTGTCTAGCATACGATAAACAACGAATCGGCTACAGGCGTATTTTTGGTATAATGTAAGTATGTACCCAAATATTATTATGTAGGCAGGAAGTACATTCCGGCTTTAGGGTGGCCGAGGTATAGCGCATCAGTTGTCGTCAAAATTCGTTTTTAAGTTTAACATATACATTTCTTAAATGATCATTTATAGAAAGTATTCGCCTCCAATTATTACTAATATTTCACTTTATGTTTGTCAACCTTTTGACTTGACGATTTCATTTGTCTTATTTCTTATCAATTTATACACGATTCGCTAGGTTACTGAGAGCAGAGAATCATTTTTTTTGGCGTGTTCATTTGTCTATGTACCTAATATTTGAAATATCGGAAAATTCACGTCGTGTTTTGGTACCTGCAATTTGCCCCCAATTTGTGGAGTATTCAAAAAGGTTTCTTTGAAAAAAAAAAAGAATTTTCTTCTCTTTTAAACAGCGAGGGGTGCCCCACATAAATATAATTATAATTTCTTTAAAATGGCAAGGGTGCTACTTGAAACAATTGCTGAAACTCTTTCTCTCTCAACGAGTAGCAATTAATTTTTATTTATTTAATGGAACTAACTGATGTGACTGATGAGTAATCGTGTCTTCCAAAATTAGAGGAGATTATATCAAAAACACGGTTATTAAATTGCGTCTACAGAGTTAAGAAAATACAAATATCAGAGCTTTACAACTCTACCATTAGCACCTCATGCTGAACTCTACTTTTTATGTACAGATTCACATTATTATTTTCATATTGTTCTAATTTTTTTATTTTGACAATATTAAGGGACACAGTAGTGCCCAGCCAAGTTCTTTAGCAACGTTGGCACTACACCCTTATTTAAACGAACCAACTCAGGGCATTTCGCTTAGAATAAAACTCGAGATATAAAGTTTACTGAGACATACAGCAGCAGGCTCCTGGGTTATACGTCCCCAAAATTAGCAAAAATAGTAACTCACTGACTCACTGACAGATCATCAAAACTATGCAGCACTTCCAATCATCGTAGAACCTTGAAATTCGACACAGTAATAGGGTTTGCGCAGGAAATTCAGAAAAAAATCGGACATCTGTTATTTTCCCTCCAGGCGGCGTGGCAGCCACCCACTTCTCTTAACTCAGTCCAAAAAGACCTACAATTCTTATTTTTACAGGAGAATCGGCTCTTAGAAATTAAATCTCCCATTTTATTTTACTCAGCCTCCAATAGACTTACAATTATGATTTTTTACATGAGGATTGGCTTTTAAGAATAAACACGAGAAAATATAAAATATTGTTTATTCTCCATTTAAGGGACGTGCTAGCCGCCCTTTTTCTTTAACTTTGCACACAAACGTCTTAGAGTTATGAAATTATATGTGAAGGTAGGATTTAAAGAAGAGATACCGAATGATAGACTGAATCAAAATTCGGCTTAACGTTTCCCTCACGAAAATGCAATCGGACATTGCTAAATAGTCTTAGGATTTGGTCCTGATCATAAATATATATACCTTTATGGGTCTACGACGAATATTAAGGGGTGTTACAAACTATGTGTCAAAATTAACATACCCTTAATATTCGTCGTAGAACCATAAAAGTATATATATTTATGATCAGCAATAAATCCTAAGACTATTTAGCAATGTCCGTCCGTCCGTCCGTCCGTATCAACTTTTGGGGCCTTTAAATTTATGCAAGGAAGCTAAAATTTAGAGCATATACTCCTTAGGGTCCCGAAATGGTTTTGAATACGCCCACTGCCACGCCCAATTTAGAAAAAAACATTTTAAAGCTAAAGTTAGAGAGATAGAGTGTTACAACCTTCACAAGATATGTAGGCACTGCCCTGCTTTATAAGTTTGTCATATAAAGATTTTTGCCACGCCTACTTTTTGTGGGCGTTTTTGACTAAAATGCTGTTTTCTTCGAAAATTTTCACAGAAAGCGAAAAAAACTGTTTAACAAAATATTTACCCAATATTTTTTTCCAACATATCGCCCGTACAAAGTTTTTGGCCACTCCCACTTTTTGGCACTTTTTTTTTTAATTAAACTAAATAAAATGCTATCCATCATCTTCTTAATGCTTTTTTCTTTGGGGCGTATAGGGATATGGATAGGGTATCATACTGTTCGCCTCAAGCGGACTGTAGCCTTTTCTTATGTTTTTGTATTGATTTAATATATTAATATTAAATTCGTTGAATGTTTTTTTTTACAACATATGAAAGTGCATCGGTTAAAAAAAATAAGTGGGAATCAAATGTTTTTAAGGGATTTAATGTTACAAACTTAGTCCATTTAGTCATTGAATTGGTTTAAAGCAGTGCCCAAGTTTGTGAAAATTTGGTTATGCCATGCATCACTCACGAAATCCATTTGGACAACACTTAAATTTATTTTCAATCGAAAATGTATGATCAACTTACTTATTATAACGGGTGATCCAAGTAGAGATACTTTTTTCAATAGCCTTTTTTGACAGATCACGTGTGAGTCGTGTCATGCTGTCATGTTATTTCTGTTTAGTATTGTTTGGTATTTCATAATGGAAAGACTTACGCGTGAACAACGTTTACAAATTGTTCAACTTTATTATGAAAATTCACGTTCTGTGAGGAATGTGTTTCGTGCGCTTCGCTCAACTTATGGTCAACATAATCGGCCTACTGAGCGTACTATTCGCAACACCATCACCCATTTTGAGACCCAGCATTCATTACTGGATAATATTCGATCGAATAGACCACGTCCAGCACGCTGTGAAGAAAATATAGCGGCCGTAGCTGAGAGTGTACACCACAGATGAGGAATTAACCAGATAGTCAACTCGAGAGCGAATCTCTCACGTTGCCTACAAGTAAGTCGAACTGATAAGCCCCACATAATTTGCACTTATATGGACTTTTACGTGCAAATCAAATGGGAATCACGCACACATAAATCGAATTATATGGGGCTAATGGCCGCGCCCATGAAATGTCATTTTTTATAGCAAGAAGTTGGGAACAGTTGATGAATTTCAGCAGATTACAACTCACAATTTGGGTGTGTAAAATAAACATGGTCATTATGCGGTGAATATGGATTGATAAAAACATACTTACCACACAACTAATAACATAATAAAATATTATAATATTAAGAATAAAGCTGTGTTTTAACTAATTTATTCTAATTTTTAATGAAAAATAATCAAAATAATATTGATTAACGTGACTAATATATAATAAGTAAGTTCATTATATATTTTCGGTTGACAATAAATGTAAGTATAACTATACTAGCAAGGTTTTCGTAGATTATGGATGGTTATATTGAAGCAGTTAAGTAACTCTACACAATTGAACACTGGTTTAAAACGCTTTTAATAAAACGTAATCCAAATTCTTACAAATATTATTTTTGGTACATCAAAACACTTTTTTAACAAAATTTGCAATTACTTCCTAGTAGTAGTAGTAGTAGTAGTAAATTGTTTTGTTTATTTTCATATAAAATAAAATTACAAAACATTATAACTTGACAAATAAAGTCGGCTGTTAAAAAAAGTGGCCAAATAATTCAATATATATGTAACATAATGAGCATGCTTATTTATGATATGTACTCAAATACCAAACATTTTCGTGATGTACTCAACTACCAAGCATTTTCGATAAAAAAATGCACCCCCAATATATTTATGCAGTGCATTCCTTTTGCATTCATTTTTTTTTTCTCGTTCTTCCGTCTATCACTTACTTTAAATTTTAAAATAAAGCATATTAACTTATATAAAAAATTTCAAAACCGTCTTAGAAAAGAAACAGCTAAGAAAATTGATTGACTAAACGTACAAATCTTGTAACACAACATAATTTAAAAAGGATTACAAATACTTCTTTTTCACTTTTTTTTATCCATGCACGGAACCCGAATATATACATATATTCATTAAACTTTCATATGTTGAATAAAAACAATCAAATAATAAATAAATAATAAAACAATCAAAGAATTTAATATGTATATATATAAAAAACCATTGCAAACTATTTACTACAAATATTTTACACCCAAACATTACTAATTTAGTAATATTTATGCAATAATACAATAAAATATGCATTTTATCTCATTTTATTAACCAAAATGGAAAAGTACAAAAACCCAAGAATGTTTATTTTTAGGCAGATAAAAAATAGAGAACTATTTCTTATAACCGCAAAAAATATTCCAACTAAATTGTAACAACTTTATTGGGTAACTAATTTTTTGCTTCTTTATAAACATTTATATTAAAATAAAAAGTTGAATCACATAAACTCAACACTTCGCAGAATTTCCTATTTCCCAACACATCCGCCGTGACCAGCTGTTTTGTTGTTGCGATTTGGATATATTGCAAAACTCCCCACAATTATTTTTGGCGGGTAATCTAGTAAATTAGATCTAACTTCATGTGTCTGGCTCACACGTATTCACAGATGGGAAAATTGAGAGAGGATTTTGCGGCTGTCATTAAATATTTTTTGCGGGTTGAAAGTGATAGGGGATTGCAGAGTTGACTATCTGGTTAATTCCTCATCTGTGGTGTACACGAAGACCGTAGAGAGTCGATTCGGCGCCGTTCGCAGCAACTCGGACTGACGTATGGAACGACTTGGCGCATTTTACGTCAAGATCTTAAATTGAAAGCGTACAAAATACAGCTTGTGCAACAACTGAAGCCGCTCGACCTTCCCAAGCGACATCGCTTCGCTCTATGGGCTCTTGAAAAGTTCCAAGAAGATCCGACGTTTTCGAGGCAAATTTTGTTTAGCGATGAGGCCCATTTCTAGCTCAATGGGTATGTAAACAAACAAAATTGCCGCATTTGGGACGAAGAGCAACCTGAAGAGATTGAAGAACTGCCACTTCATCCAGAAAAAACAACGGTTTGGTGTGGTTTGTGGGCCGGTGGAATCATCGGTCCATATTTCTTTAAAAATTATGCCGGTGCGAACATAACCTTCAATGGCGATCGTTATCGTGCCATGATAACCGACTATCTGATGCCTGAAATTTAAGCTCGTGATTTCGGCGACATTTGGTTTCAGCAAGACGGCGCCACTTCCCACACATCGCATCAATCAATGGACTTATTGAGAGAACATTTCGGTGAGCACATAATTTCACGTTTTGGGCCGGTCGATTGGCCACCAAGATCGTGTGATATCACACCGTTAGACTTTTTCTTGTGGGGATATGTAAAGTCAAAAGCTTATGCCGACAAACCCGCTTCGATTCAGGCCTTGAAGGAAAACATCACGCGTGTTATTCGCCAGTTACCAGTCGAAATGCTCGAACGAGTGATCGAAAATTGGACTCAACGGATGGACCATCTGCGACGTAGCAACGGCCAACATTTGATAGACATAATCTTCAAAAAATAAATGCCAAAGAATGTTCTTTCAAATGATAATAAACATTCTCCATTAAATTTGAATTTTCTTTAAAAAAGTAGGGAACCTCGAAATGGATCACCCTTTATATATATATATAAGTCAGATTAATAAATACAATTCATTATTTTTCATTAAAAATTAGAATAAATTGCTTAAAATATAGCTTTATTCTCAATATTATAATATTTTATTATGTTATATTGTACGTAGTAATTATGTTTTTATAAATTTTTATTTAAGTTGTTTATTTTACACAAATTGTGAGGTGTAATCTGTACAAATTCATCAAATGTTCACAACTTCTTAATTTTAAAATTACATTTCATGGGCGCGGCCATTCAAAACCAATATAATTCCTTATATGTGTGCAAGCTTCCAATTTGATGTGCACGTAAAAGCTTAAATAAGTGCAAATTATAAGGGTAACAGCTGAGTTTACGCCTGAGGATGAATTGAGAGACTCTCTCGGAGTTGACTATATGTAAATTAGAGACTCTAACATAAAACGAATGTCTTAATGGGAGTATTTTAAGAGATCTCAACAACACAATAGAGTGAGCCAGGCGATGCGCACTGCTAATTCTTCTTATAGCACATTTCTGCAGAACAACGAGAGGTTTTAGATTTGTAAGCAACACCCCAACAACTATTTCCATATTGCAATTTTGAGTGAAAAATTCCATAATAAACAGTTTTAAGAGTTTTATTATAACACAGCTTTCTAGTTCGATTGAAACAACGAATGGAAGAGCGAAGGTGCTGCTTTAATGCCGCAATGTACTAAGTCCAACTCATGTTATGGTCAATAGGAGTGCCGAAGTACTTAATGTTTCTAACTACTTCGATTTGAAAACAGTTTGAGTTCATGTTTCATTTAAATAAAAAGTTATTCCGGATGATGAGGTACAAGTGCAATCAAAAAAGTTGTAACGTGGCAATTAAGTCCAAAAAACATTACTTTGGTTCTGTGGCTTACACTTAATTTGTGTTTGGCGAACTATATTCTCTCCAAGTTAGCTAATAGATTCATAGGGCTCGATCATACAGATCAAAAATGTTTATATCTCTTATCTTTTTTATTGAAATTGGCTCTTTTTCAATAATGCTTGTAACATCCTGCAAGTGCTTGCAGCAACGGAACCATAGGAAATATCCTTTATGTTATGAAGTACTAGTTCGAAACAGTTTATTAAAAAAGATTTTAAAATCTTAATTTTGAGCAAATAAAATGTATTCAAACTTTGGTCAAAAAGAATTATCTACGCTAATGATTATTCCTGAGAAGCCCGAAGAAATAGTACAGTACTGCCAAAAGAAATACGACTGGCAACCTTGATCATTATTATACTCTGTCCGACATAAATTGGCAGTACACGTCTTATGGGGAAGCTTTTTTTAAATCAGTAGCGTGCCATATTTTTGCGACATACTAAATTGAATGAAACCCGTCATAAAAAGTGTTTACCCGCCAGTGAATTTCGAATTGCATCTGACGTAAATCCAACACCTTTTATTCAGCGCACATCTGAGTTACCAATGTCTGTTTGGTAACTCCTTCACCTTTCCCCTATTGAATAGCTTTTGAGAGCTTTAAAAAAAAAAGTTTTTAATGGTAAGTGTTATCATGGGGATCTGGTTTTGATCTTTTGCATTTCTTTTAATGTGTGGAAAATACGTTAAAATGGAGTTTTCCTTAAGGAAAAAGATTATTTACGTAGGTTTTCGTAGCGCGCGGTCAGTTTTTGATTTGACTTCTAGTTTTGTGCAATTTGTATTTTTAAGTAGTGTATTTTGTGCTTCAACAGTAAGATAGTATTTAAAAATGGCTACAAACTCATACAAGGACTTAAGTGCCGACAAAATAATATAATTTTTTAAAAAACATATTTTGTTAATATTATTATTTAATATATGAATCTATACTTATTTTTGTTATACTTGTTTATTTAATTCTAAGCTAAATGAATCTTAATTAATACATTATTTATTTTTGTTAATTTTTTATTTAAAACAAGCAGGCCTTTCACCTCTAAGTGGTGTGGAAAAAGATAAATTTGTTTTATTTTTTACAATTAAAACAATTTATATGAAAATTTCAATATAAAAAAGAGTATGGTAGCGTACATAATATTTTTTAAGGTTTTTGATGATTTAAAATCCTTTGTACGGAAGCCCTGTAAGAGCTTTTGTTAGAATAGTACCTTACGGAAAACAGAAGAGTACGAACGAGAAGCAAACATCCCTAACTTCCCTGTACTGCTAATTTATGTTGGACAGAGTATAATTGCGATATAAAGGCGAAGCCAGGTGTGTTGAATCTGTTTATTGAATTTGCGAAATTCTTTTAAGCACCAACACCTAATTAATTAAAGAAGGGAGCTTTGGCTTACGGAAAAATACATTGGATTACTTACTATGTTCTCTCCTCAGGTTCTTGCAAGGGTTCGGTATTCATTTATTTGAATACTTCATACTTAGCACTCAAATCGAGTAGAGGCTATTTTGATTGAATGTTCATTTAATGAAAAATCGGTGAAAATTGCAGTAAATTTTACAACGTTTTGTCCATGTGAATATTAGTCTGCTCTTGGCTGAGGTAAGTATCAGGCGGACACCACTTAAGGATTTTATTATTAGTTGTGATGAAAATTAAATTTTGTTTGATTATGTAAATATGGACAATTATGAATAAAGAGTTTTAATATTTTTATTTGGGTGATATATAACAAAAAATATTTGCTAAATATCTTGTTACATTTTTTTCATTTCTATACAAATATTCTAAGCCATTTAAGTAGCAAAAAGGTCCACAAAAAGTGGACAAACAACTTAATAAATCAAATTTGTGAAGGAGAACTAGGTACATAGTTTGTTCATGTTCGGTTTTTTCTAAAAGAATAATACTAAGGCGCTTAATTAAATATGTGGCAAAATTACAAACCCTTGGAATAAAATACACACATTAAACAAAAAAATCCATAAGAAAATTGTTATTTGTTTATATTTATTAATATGAACTATGTATTTAGTATCAACTGTAAATATTGTTTTTATTTACTTTATTCTGCATAACATTTTTTGAAAACTCCCGTTCAGGGACCGGATATACAATAAATTATGCTTGGAGTAAAATTCGAATAAGCTTGAGGTGTCACAACAACACAATAAACATCCTTAAACTGTCACGCAAGTGAATAGTTTAATACGACTGCAAATATCGATTCACATTCATGTTCTAACTACTCAATAAATTTATTATTGGTATTCACTTTTTTGACAGTCTGTTTCGTCTAAACTTAAGATAAAACTTCTCAACCGCCATTTATGCTGATTATTATAAAAAAAATATAAAGATGTTTGTACGCTCATATTAATGTATACCCATGTCCGACAGATTTTATATGCATCAAATTGTTGCTACGCAGGTCATATGTACACATAAGTATTCCTTAATAGATACAAGAAATAGGTCGTTCTATGGCAATGAAATAGGAATCAGCATAATAGATATGCTTCATGAAGCACCATTAATTCAATTCCCTTTTGCAATTTATATGTATGTATGTATGGAATACCAAATCAAATAAATATTAATACACGATCATAAAACATTCGCAATTCACATCGATTGCCGATACATCCGTTACAACATAAGGTTTGCTCTGCACTTCATTGCTTAAAAACAAGAAACATATATGTACGTATATGCGAAAAGGACAAGAAACCTGTAGCATACATGTTGCGTTGCTATTTCCAAGATAAATTTATTCAATCTCAACAGTTTCTTCCAACAACTTGGCATCCAATTCCCGAATCCTGAAATATTGAAAATACAGTACACACCACGACGACAGCGCACTTTTAACAGATAATTGACTCTCGATTTGGACAGGGTTGAATCTAGAACAAGGGTAACCGGAGTTTCCTATTAATAGATACTATTTGCATTCCATTACAATGATTTTGTTAAAAACGGCAGTGCTTCTATTTTTTATATCCGTAGGATAGGTGTGCAGATTATGTTTTATCTTTAAATACACACTTTCTGTGTAGAGATATTCCTAATTACAATTTGGCACACGGTTTGATGTTGGTCGTTAATGTGTATTGGGAGGGTGGAAAGTAACTTCGTTACTTCACTCCAGAAAATTAATTGGATTTGGTTTTTGTTATGTCACTGATTCGAATTTACAGCGTATTATCAGGTCACTAAATCTACGTATCATACCGGGTGCAAACAAATGAGATTGACATGTAATCATTTAGTAAAGTAGGTACCGGGTGATTTTTTAAGAGGTTTAGAACTTTTTTTAAAAAAAAAACACAAAAAATTCGAAAAAATAAATGAAATATTTATTTGAATCGATAGTTTGAACTTTGCAATTTAATGTTTAAAGATAATTTCATGCAAATGTTGACCGCGGCTGCGTCTCAGGTAGCCCATCCGCTGAGTCCAATTTTGGCATACTCTTTCACACATATCGGCCGGTATCTCACGAATGAATGCATGGATGTTGGCTTCCAGTGCGTCAATCGAAGCGGGCTTGTCCCTATACTCATTAGCCTTGGCATACCCCCACAAAAAATAATCTAATGGTGTCAAATCGCACGATCTAGGCGGCCAATTGACCGGCCCGAAACGTGAAATTAACTGTTCACCAAACTCGCCTCGCAATTGCGCCATTGTTTCGCGTGCTGTGTGGCATGTGGCACCGTCTTGTTGAAACCACATATCATGCAAGTCAAGAACTTCCATTTCGGGCAAAAAAAAGTTTGTTATCATCGCTCGGTAGCGTTCACCATTGACAGTAACGCTGCGATTCGCATCATCTTTGAAGAAATATGGCCCAATAATGCCGCCGGCCCATAAACCGCACCAAACAGTGGCTTTTTCGGGATGCATTGGTAGCTGTTGCAATGCTTCTGGCTGATCTTCACTCCAAATACGGCAATTTTGCTTATTTACGTACCCATTCAACCAAAAATGAGCCTCATCGCTGAACACAATTTTTCGATAAAAAAGCGGATCCTCGGCCAGCTTTCCAAGAGCCCATTCACCAAAAATTCGGCGTTGTGGTAGGTCGGCTGGCTTTAGTTCTTGCACCAGCTGTATCTTAAAAGGCTTTACGTCCAAATCCTTCCGCAAAATTTTCCACGTAGTGCTGTAACAAAGGCCTAACTGCTGGGAACGGCGCCGAATCGACATTTCGCGATCTTCTGTCACACTAGCTGATACGGCCGCAATATTTTCTTCAATACGCACAGTACGTAAACGTGTTGGTGGTTTAATGTCCAACAAAGTAAATTTGGTGCGAAATTTGGTCACAATCTTCCGAATAGACTGCTCAGAAGGTCGAGAATGCCGATCATAAAATGGAAGCAGCGCGCGATGAACATTTCGAACCGAGCACGAATTTTGATAGTAAAATTCAATAATTTACAAGCGTTGTTCATTTGTAAGACGATCCATGGTTAAATTGCAAACCAAACTGAAGCTGTTTGACAGTGACACAAGGTACTAAACACACGTCAGCTGTCAAAACCAGTGTTGCCAAAACCAAACCAGCTAAAAAATCACCCTTTAGATAGTGCTGTTTATTTTATTTAAAAGATTTCAATAGACGTCAATTATATCAAGTGTCTGAAGAGGAGATCTCATGGCAATTAAAATATTATACATACCGACGATGAACATATCCATTTTGTACATTTTATATCGTACCATAATTATTAATTTTGAAATGTCTTTCACTCACAAGCGCTTGCCTATTCCAAGCACTAAAAATATTAATATTTGTGTCCTTGATAATAAATAGAAAGTTTCCGTTTTTCAACCTCTATGTAAAGCATACCGAATGTATGAAATGAGTTGTTCACCCCTATAATTTACCCCGCTGGGTAATATACATATATAATGCATGTTCAAAATTGGAAATTGCGCATCATTAAAATTATCCGCAGGGAATCATATATTGTTGGTTTCGCAAAGCACTTTGACACTTATATTTTATTTCAGTGTAACGATTAAATGCTTATCGCGGCTCCCACTCCAGCCAATCAATTCAGGTGTTTAAAAAATGGAGGTGACAAATTACACATCCATTTTATAAATTTTAATTAAGAATTTGCTTAAAATATACAAGTTCGAAGGGAGGGCGTAAGGTTTTCACAGATAGGCAAGACGTAGGCGTTGGCGTAATCTCATTTGATAGACTTATTTGTCGATTATGGTCATGGTAAATGTGCCTATCTACAAAATTCAAACTTCGTGTTTAGCGAGGGAAGATTAACTACGCTGGCATTAACGGCAATTCATAGGTAAATCCTTATCAATAGTAACATATGATGGTGTTTTTAATTCACATTTAACAAAATATATTAAAACTTGGCTTACTTATTTTTCCATAAACTAGACTAAACATTAGACACTGATGTTGTTAGAGAAAGTTAAGGCCGTTTAAAGAGTGTATAACATTTAGTTATATCAAATTGTTTGTCTTGTTAAATTTTTTTGTTAATACACGCGCACTGAATGGCTTCTGGGTACACTTATGATGAGTTAACACAGTGGGAATATTTTGGGATTAAAGGACAGGACGAGATACCATGGAAATTGGTTTTGAAAGTCTTCAAACTGTAATGAAAAATTGAAGCGTGATAGATCGTTCCACATTTGTGTAGAACATCATCATCACTAATAATATAAAACAAAGTAGAAATTGTCTTTTATAATTATGCATTCACAAGAAGCAAGTGAGCTTCTCATGCCTCTAATTTAATGAGATTAATTTAAGTTAGAGCTTTGAATTACGCATATTTGAAGTCCGATTTTATATTTCTGCATGCTATAAGAGCTTAGCAAAACTCCTTTTTTTATTAATATGTTAATTTACAAGGATTTTCAAATCGATTTCAGTGATGTTTACTTTTTGTTTTTATAATTTTCTTTCGACGTAATACTGTGGCGTTGGTAACACAAAAGCAAGAAGAAATAATTTCTATTCTTTTCTGTTTTGTGCATGTATTTACCTGATTGAGTTGAATCTAGATCTCGAATGAGTTTGTGCGTTGCTCAAGTGTTAAGATTACCCAAAAGTTAGAGACCATACAAACTCTGTTGAGCCGCATAAGAAAACGATTATGTACATATAAATTAAGTTTAAATTCAAAACTTTTTAAACGGTGCAGCTGCAGAAGTACTGGAACATGTGTGCGTGTATCGTGTGGTGTGAACAGATGAAATGAGTTGTAATGAGATAGGCAAACTCCGATGACTCTGAATCTGAACCTGGCAGAATTTAAACATAAGGAAAGGCTAGGTATTATACCCTATCCATATCCGTAGATGCCCTAAAGAAATAAGCGTGAAGAAAATGATGGATAGCATTTTATTTCATAATTTATAAAAAAATAATTTCGAAAAAAACGTACCCAAACGTATATGAATGGGCGGTATATTGAAAAAATATTGGCATCTTCTTAAAAAAATTTTCGAAGGAAACAGAATTTTAGTGAAAAATGCTCACAATAATTAGGCGTGGCAAAAAACTTTGAATGACAAACTTATAATGGAGGACAGTGCCCACATATCTTGTGAAGACTGTAACATCCTATATCTCTAATTTAGCTTTAAAAGAGTTTTTCTAAATTGTGGGCATGGCAGTGGGCGTATTCAAAAAAGTTGTTTACATTTAAAAATTTCGTAGCTCTAGGGAATATACGAATTAGTAAATTAGCAAATTTTTAGCTTCCTAGCTGAATTTTAAAGGCCTACAAATTGCGTACGGATGGACGTAAGGACGGACATTGCTAAATAGTCTTAGGTTTTGATGCTAATCACATATATATATATATATACTTTTAGGGGCCTTTAGGGGGGGTTTAAAAACTTTGTGTCAAAATTAATACACCCTTAGGATAGGGTGTACAAAAGGGGCCTCTTGCAGTACTTAATTTTAAGTGCAAATGTTAGTTCTTCATCGATAAGGATTTGAGAGAAAAAATTAAGTGTGAAATATTTTGCGCGAAGGCCAGTTCAGTGCCAGGGTACTTGGAATAGTACTGTGTATTGCATCGAATTATAGTAAATTTTAGGCGAACATGACATAAGGGATCGGAGAAGCGATATATTTCCTTAAATTCAAAGAGTTTCCTGTTAAAATTTGTTTCGCTATGGCAATAAACAAGTCCAAGAGAGCACATGCAAATACATAATATGTTCAGAATGTGTGCAGGCAGGCAAAGCAAAGCGAGCACGGGCCGGCTGGTATGTTATATTTCACCGTTCGTCCAAATATTGGCTTAAGGCTTAATTGGTTGACTTCCCCGGCACAACGGGTATTGCATTTGAATTGTTCTAGGGGTGCAATACAACTGGCTACTTCGATTGAGCACTCCTGGAAATACCGATAAAACAATGACATTCAGGAGACGACGATGACAAAGAGAGTCAAGCGAATTAGCAATGTCTCGATCGGAATCTTGACATTATCCAGGGTGACAAAATCTAGAAAGCACAAAATTAAAAAAATAATAATAAGGAAAGGCCTCAAACATTGGTATGGACGGGCGGAGGTTGTTAAATCGTCTTAGGTTTTGATCCCTTACTATGAGCGTCGAACTTGTCGGGTGGTAGGGGCTGAGTAAGGGCAAAGATTCTTGAGAAACCTTTTCTAGATGAGTTCCGAAACCAAAGAACGCGCCTCCCAACCCTTCCCATCCTCCTTTCCTTCTTTGCCTAATATCTCCTAATATTTTCCTCTGGGCCGGATTAAGGTGTCATACGACCCGTGCCATACATCAGCCAAGATAAGGGCCCAGTCTAAAACTTAACTCAGTCGCAAACGGAGTATTAGGATACATAGAGTCCTCCGGATCAGCTTGTCTGCATAATGCGGCTCTGTGTAGATTGACCTCTTTTCTCCGCTGCTCGTGGGACTTAAAAAAATAATTCAACAAAACAAAACCAACAAAATACAAGCCAAATTAGAGGCCGCTACCTCTTTAAAACCATACGGTGGAACGGCGATCATGCTGTCTAGCGGTGAAGCTCCTGCTATACCGTGCAGTGGAGAGACTGTGGCTACTCTTCTGTGTTTAGCAGTGGTAGGATTGTGGCACAACATGGCCCTGCTACGGCTAATAACGCTAAAGGGAGTATTTGTCTCCCTTCAAGCAAATACAACTCGTTAGGTACTTCTTGCAGCGGAGGTCTGCAAGACTTGCAAGGAAGTTTCTCTGCCTGATTGTAGCCAAAATACTGCAGTTAGTCAAGATTAACCTCTAACACTTCAAAACCGCTTCGGCCACTCTTCTTCTCCGTCTAGCCTAAGGTAGAGAAGATATTGTCCCGATACAAGAGCCATGGATTGTTAACAAACTGTTTCGCAGACTCATGACTCCTGGACAATACCCACTATATGTGTCAGATAAAGGTAACTCTATTTCGACGGAAAACAATATCACCTGCCTTAAAATGTGTGTTTTTACTTCTGGTATTATATGCCTTTTCATATGTTATGTGAGCTTTTTCAAGAGATTCCTTAATATAGTTATGTAAAATATTCATCTTGGTGGGTTTTGGCAGAATGTCGATCTCAGAATTGACCGGGGTCAATTTACTCTCTCACTAGCATTATATTGGGGAGCGTATGATGCCGTCTTGATATGCCTGATTCCGAATGAGCATAACAGCTTGCTAAACTCGTGACTCGTAAATTGCTTTCCGTTGTCTGTCAAAATGGATTCTGGAACTCGAAATATGAATAATATATGCTCCTTTAAAAATTTGGTCATAGTCTCGGTAGTGGCTTTTCTCAAAGGTTGAATTATTACAAATTTAGTTAATTGGTCTAGGGCGATTATTATAAAGAGATTGTCAGACTTGGATCTAGGATAGGGTCCTAAGAAATCCACGTAAAGATGTTGAAAAGGTCGATCGACTGTAAACTGATTTTCATCCGTGATCTAAGAGTTACATTAGGGGCTTTCGTTGACTTACATACTTCGCAATTGGTGATAAATGATTTCACATATGAAGACATATTAGGCCAATAAAACTGTTCTCGCGAACGATAAAGCGTCTTAGCAATGCCACCATGTGCGGCTCTGGGAGGGTAATGAGCTAAATAAATTAAGTTTTCTGTAAGTTGAGGCGGTACCCAAAGTTTCCACACCAAATCATCCTGCAAAGGTCATTTAGCTGAGATTTATTCTGTTCGATAATTTTTATGATGTTACAATATTCTTCCGACCGAAAATTTGGATCTGTGAGATCAATTTGAAGGAAGTCAAGGTCCGCCTTAGACACTGGAGTACTGCTTTTTATCTCATCTACTCCGTATACTCTAGAGAGAGCGTCCGGAAACATTAAGCGATCCTTTGCGATGCTCAATATCAAAATCGTATCCTTGCAAATACATGCTCCATCTCGCTAACCTTCCGCTTAGGTCTTTTTGACTCATTAGCCATTTCAGACTAGAATGGTCTGTAATGATCTTAAACTTGTGTCCTTCTACATAAGCACGAAACTTGTTAACCCCCGAAACAGCAGCAAGGCATTCGCCCTCGGTCACACTGTAATTTTGTTGTGCTGTATTTAACTTGTATGAATAGTAGTATATCGGACGTTCGCATCACACCCAAAGCCCGTCGCCGCCGATGCATCGCATAGGATTATGAATTCTTTGCTGTAGTCTGGATTCACGAGAATTGGAGCTAAAGTCAGTATTAAAAGCTTCTAGGTCATTTTGCGACATCTCAAATTTTACGCCTTTTTTAGGGTATCAGTTAAAGAAGATGCTATTGAAGAAAAATTGCTAACGAACTTGCGATACCAGCCGGTCATACCTAAGGATCATCTGACTTGTCGTGCGGTTTTGGGTACCGGAAAGTCAGTTATCGCCTGTATTTTCCCTGGATGGGTTTTCAAACATCCATCCCCAAACAACAAATCCTGAATATTTAAGTTGTTTGTAACAAAATTTAGATTTCTCTATATTGATCGTTAGACCGGCATCTTTGAGGCGTTTAGCTACTATCGACAGCATATAAATGTGCTCCTCAAATGTACGCGAAGTCACAAGTAACAAATATATTTTCTTTCATTTCATGAGGTACCACCTTATGGTTTGTCCATAAGCCTGCATAAGCGGCATACATTTAAATGGGTAGAGTGGACGCCCAAATACGGTAAAGGCGGTTTTTTCCCTTGAGCTTTGCTCCAGTGCTAACTGCCAGAACGCGTCTTTCAAAACGACACTTGAGATATAGTGGGTATCTGTCAGATGCGATAGCAAGCCTTCTATATGTGGAAGGGAATACGCATCCTTCTTGGTGATTTTGTTCAATTTCCGTATGTCCAGGCACATTCTGTCTTTTGCTGGTTTTTGTATGAGAACAACCGGGGAACTCCAAGGTCCTGAGCTTACTTCAATGACACCAAGCCGAAGCATGCGATCCAGTTCCACATACAGACGCTTTTGTACGGCCGGAGATATGGGATAGTGTCGCTGTTTTACGGGTTCTGCCGTACCGGTGTCTATATAATGTTCCTCGAGATTTGTTTTCCCTAAACCTAGAGTTGCAAAGGATGGGAACGAACTCATAGCTTTTTCTAGCCTACTTGATTTTTCGCTTGATAAGTCGTGTGCATCTGAGAGACTTCCTTGAGATTGATTTTGGAAACCCTTCGAAATTTCTGGTGAACAGATGTGGATTAATTTCGAAAGATTTCCAAAAGTCAACTCCAAGAAATAGCGGATGTTTTAACGATGGTACGATGTATAACGTTACATTATGTTCACGGTCTTTGAATACAACTTTGGCGGTTATATATCCAACAATTTTCTGATTCATGCCGTCCGCAGTTTTGGCTGTGGATTTAAATTTGATTAATTGAATTCCTTTCTTAGTCATAGATCAAAAGCTTCTGCTCCTAGACAACTTATAGCTGCTCCGCTATCTAAAAGTCCAGAGAGAACTTTTCCCAAAAACTAAAAAATACTAAAAAATACTGCGTAAACCTGTACTGAATGACTGCCTAAAGGAGACTCGTCAGGTAAATCTAGTTTACTAATCATTCGTATATTTGCGGGAAATTGATGAGCTCGTTGTCTGTGAGAATCACGATCGCCGAAATATTTTTCCAGCTTTCGAAATACATAGACCATTTCTTGTAAACTTTCGGTATGAAATTTTGTCTTATAATTTCTATAAGTTCACGATTGGGCTTAGGATGACTGATTCGCGAGCTGAGTTGCAAAATCGCTGTGTAGAACTCATCGAAGGGTTCCGAAAATCCCTGATGACGATCTGATATTTTTCTCGATAGCTCCGCGTCTGATTCAAGACCTTCGAATTGATCTATTAATGCTCTGCGGAGTATGGGCCATGAAATATTGGGATTAGCCTTTAAGAAAACCCAATACCATGTTTCTGCTTGACCTGAGACGAAATGATGGAAGTTGATCCCAAAAAACACCATATCCTTCCCAGACACGATCCAAACGAAATAGAAAATCATTAATTGTTATATTTCGATTGTCAAATTTAACTCCCTATTTGTGAAAATGGTGAGATTTCAAACCAGACGATAATGGACTATTCGAATGCGAATTAAAATTGGGTGGATGTCTGGAGTGGTTATCATTAAAGTTGAGATTACTCAATTGAGCTATAAAGTTCTCAGCATTATTGCTTTGGGCCTCCGGAGGGTAGTTCGGAGCATTATCCGAAACGTTAGGAATAGGGGCTGCATCGAGTGATACGCGGTATAGCGTGAGGCCTACCATTACTATTTCTGGCTTCATTACGATCTCTGCCAAGAAGACTGCGGACCAGGGTAGAAACTTATTCTCAAATGACGACCGTGTTCTTTTCTAGTTCTTCCCGAATACATTGCAAATCATCCGCCCGATTAAGGCCGAGAGTAGCTGTGACTACTTCTTGCACGTATTGAGAAATCTGCTCGTCTCCACTTATCTCAGCGTCTGCATCAGATCCTGATGCTTCCTGAGAAACAACCTCCTTAGAACCAAAATTTTGTTCGGGACTTCCTCGTACGAGCTGTACAGAAGTATTAGCTTGCACTAAGGGTGTAGCTGAAATTGGTTCTAGTTCCAAAATAGTTTTCTTTGGTTCACGACGTTTAGTTGATCTAGAACCAACGAAATCGTGGACAGATTCAAACCATCCTTTTTGTTACGAAGTGAGTAACTCGGCTTTTCCGAATTATTGATGTTCGACATAGCGAATTGCTGTGTTTAATACTTAAGATTAATGAAATATTATTTGAAACAGCCAGTAATAGGTAAAAAAAAAGGTGACTACAGCAACTGATAAACTGGACCTTAAGTATCGAAGAAAGGGAAAAATTATATCTCAATAAAAATTCAGAAATAAAAAAAAGGAAAATATAATAAAATAACTTAGGTTTTTAATTAAGAATAGAATACAGTAAAGTCTCAACAAATTCGCAAAAGAAAAAAATTCTTGACCTAAATTTTGCAAATCTCAAGATATCATGTTTACTAATATAAAGATAAAATCTTTTGACAACACAATCAAAAATAAAATACCTATATCGTAATCAAAAATAAAGCGGATCAGTGTATCAAAAAAACTGTCGGTGGATGTAAACATTTAATGGATTCTGAAGGATAAAATGGACGTTTTTGAACGGAGTTTAGTATCGCCGGCAAATTAGGAAATGAAACATTACATTCAGTGTCGCTTTCCGAGTTCTTGTAAATACATGTTTGTTTGCAAAAGATCTGTAGAGAAACGTCAAATCTGCGCAACATACTAGTCTAAGCTTCACTGAGCAAAACTGGACGCATGATTTTAAGTTTCTTCCACAATAACTTCATATCAATATAAGTTGCATGTGCTTTACCACTAGAGTAATATGGACGTAGCAACATACATAGTAGATATTACGGTCTCTACTATCGGACAATGATTCCTGTTACTTTGGGGGTACACAATAAACCATTGATTGATCTTAAATTTACGACAAACGTTGAATATGCCAATAAATAATTCAACCGGATGAATTCTTAAGTCTTAAAATAATTCCGTTTGAAAATTTGTTTGTGGACATTTGGTTGTGCAACAGACGTAGAGGATTATACTATAACACTATCTACCGGACAAAAACCAAAGATTTCTAAGAAAAATCCATAAAAAAAAAAAAGAAAAACAAAATATAGATAAATATCAGCAAACAAACTAAACACTGACCTTAAGTTAAGAAGGTTATGAGTTTCTACTAAACTTTTAAGAAAACTAAAACTTCGAGGTAACAAAAAAATTACTAATCTGAATCAATTCGTGCCCCACGTTGGGCGCCACCTGCAACGAACGCTTCTTAGCGGAGTGGGAGGTATGTGTGACTTCCAGCAATATTCAAACTCTTTCACTAATGAATTTCTTCATGTGCAAAAGCCGAACATCACCAAACGTCACTGGTCGTACCGTAACCGGATACACTCATCATGACGAGTAGTTGAAAACACGACCAAAGTTCCACAGGTCCTTTCGCCTCGCATGCTACCCTTATGACGTAAGGTCACAGGTCTATAGCCACTCCGGGCAGCTGAAACGAAAAGGTGTCCAGGCCTTCGCAGCTTTGGCATGCTAACACATGCTCGTCCTAGCTCGTCGGATGGGGGGGGGGGCTCGTCTTGCTACTTCAGCTCTGAACGGTGTTACGTTTTAATACATGCCTCAGAAAAGATGGAACTATCTGTAAATATTTTAAATGGTGCGGCGCGAAAAGATGATTGGCATTTCCGATTACGTTTTCCCAAATTTCCGGATGAGGAGAGCGAAGGATCTTTATTGCTCTCCTGAGTGTGCCCACCCACATCGTAAGGATATTACCCCTACAACATAATCATAACCGACCGCTATACAAAAAAAACAATATCGAATTTGTTTGACCCTTAATAGGGATTTACAATTCTGCTTTTGTTTTTTTTTCCTAATATCTAAATTTAAACGGATTAACCGAATTACAATCTTTATTCGCGGTAAAATTAAAAAAAAACATAAGGAAAGGCTACAGTCCGCTTGGGGCGAACAGTATGATACCCTATCCTTATCCCTATGTACCCCAAAGAAAAAATTCATAAGGAAGATGATAGATAGCATTTTATTTCATTCTATAAAATTTATAGAAAAAAAAATATTTTTTTGAAAAAACGCCCCCAAAAAGTGGGCGTGGCCAAAAACTTTGTATGGGCGATATATTGGAAAAAATATTGGCTAAATATATTGTTAAACATTTTTTTTCCATTTCTATGAAAATTTTCAAAGAAAACAGCATTTTAGTGAAAAACGCCCACAAAAAGTAGGCGTGGCAAAAAACTTTATATGACAAATTTATAAAGGTAGGCAGTACCTACATATCTTGTGAAGGTTATAAAACTTTATCTCTCTAACTTAAGCCTTAAAACGGTTTTTTCTAAATTGTGGGCGTGGCAGTGGGCGGATTTAACAACTTTTAACACTTTACCATTTCGGGACCCTAATTTCAGCTTCCTAACTTTAAAGGCCTCAAAAGTTGATACGGACGGACGGACGGACATTGCTAAATAGTCTTAGGATTTGGTCCTGATCATAAATATATATACTTTTATGGGTCTACGACGAATATTAAGGGGTGTTACAAACTATGTGTCAAAATTAATATACCCTTAGGATAGGGTATAAAAAGAATTAAAGATTTTAATTCGGTTTAAAGTCCAAATAGCTATTTTTTTTTTCATAAGAATTTAATGAAATTAAAGAAAATTCATGAGATCATCTATTCATAGTCTGGTTAAGTTCTGCGTTGCATATATATGCATATAACTTCGCACCAATGAAATGAGATCCCCTTGCAACGCTGGATTCGGGCAATCGCTTAAGTCATCGGTACGTATCTCGTGGAGTAGCGAGCGATGTAGGTGCCAGCTTCTCCCTGTGCAAAATGCTGCTGCTAAGGGTGAACTCGTTGGTGCGGTGACTTTGGTGTCTTAGTCAAACTTCGACTTGCAAATTTCTTGCATTTGATTGGGTCTTATTCCAAGTGGGATATGGTGTATTGGCGTTATGCACATGCGGGGTAATTTACATAGGTTGGGTAGATTGCGGATTTTTTCTTTGTTTCTGTTTTTGTGCGGAGGTATTCTGTTCGTAATTTTATGCAAGCAGAATTGGCGGCATTTAAAGCACATTGTTGAATTTGGAACGTCTTACAAAAAAAAAACTCTGATACTGTCACTTTAGATTCCCTGGCTCTTATTCGCGGCACAGGTAACGTGTTCAAGAGACACTTGACACAATCAAACAAAAAGAACAACCACAGACCACATTCGATCTGATTACCGCACTCCACACTTGTTCCGTAGCCACTGTTCAAAGTAAAAAGCCTCGTGCCTGCGTGTACTCATTTCTTTTATAGGAGCTTCTTTGCAGACTTGCGGTACAGATGAGCTGTTACCATCGTTTTTTTTTGTCATCAGACCACTCTCTAATCTATCGAATATATAGATGACTGTATATTTGTTTTTTTTTTTTTTTGTCACGCAGTCTCTATGATAAATACACAAAGTCTCCACTCTTTGATTGCTGATTTGTGACAATGATCATACCCATGCGGGCTCAAACAATAAGAAAGATAATGAATGATGGGTTATTTCTCCACTAAGAGAATAGGGCAATTACAAGCAAGTCTCCACCCAGCATTGCTGCTCAAACTGTGCACCTTAATCTTAAAAGTATTTTTTGTAGATTTTTTTTGTTCTATAAGCTAATTAAAATTCCCTACATGCTCTTTTTTCTTACAAAAAAGCTATTGGTAATAGATGGGTTCTCCAACCCCGCATTACACATTTGCTGTATATCCCAGTCGTAAGTCCTATACTTATGTACGGCGTGGTAGTCTGGGGGACAGCCTTAGATATTGCGACAAATCGCGACAAACTCTGCAAAGTTCAGCGATCAGCCTGTCTATGCATAAGTGGTTCACTTCGTACTACGCTTCCAGCACCCGATATCCTGTTTCATTTAAAACCGCTCGAAATCTTAAGCAGACAATTAGCTTCTAACTCGGCCATTCGCCTCAAAGCAACATCAGGTCGACCGAAAAAGATTTTGGCTTATCTGGTATTCTAAATCTATTTAAAACCCTTCCTAGAAACACAGATTACATCACACCTCAGCATCAGTTAAACAAAATTGTCGAGTAACTATTCCATCCACATCATTCTCGGACGATAGTGAACTCGCGGAACATGAATCGATCCATTTCTACACCCGTGGATCAAAAACTGGTTAAGGCGTTGGCGGTGGCGTTTTCTCTCACTAATTGTAAGTCTTAAGGGCCCAACCCATAGAATCCGTTGCTGCGTGAGTCCGTTTCTTTTTGCCGCAACATAGAATACACGTAAACTTATGGAAGGTGACCTATAAACAACGCACGGTGACTCAGGAAATTATAGCCCAACATTCTACTTTTTCATACTTTGTCATCATACTTTAACAGTGTGGCGAAAAGCATTCTGATTAGTTGAAAAGAACAAACGAAAGCATTTGTCATTGCAGTCAGCATTGCCACATTGGCATATTTATCATAGCTAATTCTGTGCTAAATTATGTTTGTTTCAAATTAAAATTCATTTTTCAACTAAAACAGAACATATTAGTATTTTTTTTATTACTATGGGTATATGTTTTTGCTTATACTATATATATTTAAATGATTTATCCTAATTTAACATAAAATAATAAAACTGAACGTATTACAAAAAAAAAAGAAATCAGAATATTTTTTTGATATGGCAGTATTGACACAGATGACAACCGATAGCTGCAATCGCCGATGAAAAAAAAACACAATAGATTCTATGGGCCGTCCCCCATGCGTTAATTTTAAAGCTTTAACGCACGCACGCCAGCAACGGATTCTATGGGTCCAGCCCTATAGTCTCTCATTTCGTCTACCCAATCACTGCAACGTGTTTCAGGCGGAAGTCATGGCAGTCAAAAAAACCTTGTCTTGACTGAAAAGAAACGTGATATCCGCTAGAGATATCCGAATCTTCTCTGTTAAGCGGCCTTGAAATCACTAGACTCAGTCCCTCTAAAATTTATAGTGGCCCTAGAATGCTGATCCTCTCTGAAGGAGATGTTGAAGCATTTCAATATTCACCTCTGCTGGGTGCCGGGGCATAGAGATCTCCTAGGGAACTACAATGCCGATGAACTAGGTTCCCTAGGTATTCCAATTGCTACATGCAAACTAATGCTTAAATCGGAAGCTATAGAGAAAACTTACCTTAGGTGGACAAGTGGCACAACTTGTCTAGCGACAAAATGGATTTGGCCTAAGCTGGTTTTGAAACGCTCTAAGGGTTTGCTCTCTCTAAAAAGACTGCACGTCAGCTCGATAAAAGGTGTCATCACTGACACTATCTTATAGGCAGGCATGCTACTAGACTTGGTATGTACTCAAATGACTTCTTTTCTGCTCTCTCCCATAAACGTAAGGTCCATCCCGGTGCCTTCTTCCATGACAATCTTGAAGATCTGTCAACCACTAGCGTTAATGATCGCTTTCGCCATATTCATAGTTCAAAATGGTTTAACGAGTAGTGTAGGAAAAGTTTAAATCCACATGGTATTAAAACGGACCTGTTTTTGGTTTAAGTGAGTCGGCCTCGCCGATTGCCACTTAAACCTAACCTAACATAGGTTAGAACTTACGTCGTAGACGAAACAACCTCTAGTACGGTTTTCGTAGCGATATGTCTACTAGTTATTTAATGGAATGTCTAACGGAAAGGTGGAGACACCAAGTTTTACATCATACTCTTTTGCCGAAAACACATGCATTTAGAATCAATGCTACCATTATTCAATTAATAAGAAACCACACTAAAAACATAAATGTTAAGGAAAAGCCAAGTTCTTTTATACAAAAATCGCTTCCGCCTTACAAGACAGCCATAAAAAGTACTGAGATTTAAAACTGAACGTCAAGTTTGTATTGTAATTATTAAAAATTTCACAAATAGCATTTAGGTACATTTTTATACTTGGCAAGTTTTCCAATTTGAAGATATATATGTAAAGTCCCAATTTTCACGATTTTTAAAACTTTCGAAGTATAAAAATGTAGCCTGCTGCTGTGCGTTCCAATAAATCCTGAAAATTTTATGTCTTTAGCTTTGATGCAAGCGAAGTTTTAGGGGGAGGGCCAAAATGGCCTGAGATGGTTCGTGTAAATAAGAGTGTAGTGGCTATAAGTTGCTAAAGAACTTGGCTGGATCGGATTGTTCAATTTGAGTTTTTCTGGTGCTGGATTCCCCAATGATTCAGTTAATTATCTCCGTTTCTTCTAATTTTCTTAGTACCCTTCAAATCTATTTTTTTCCTTATCTTCAGACGCAAGGTGGAATGGCTCATTAAATTTAGACTTTAGATTACTCTAATGTGTAAGTTCGGAGTACCATGATCATAACTGGTTCAGCAATACCCACCATGCGAGGAATGGGCATCAGTTTACTATTAAGGCATCAAGCCTTTAATTGGACCTACAGTCATAAATAATGATATTGCTCTAAGGCGTGTAACTGCCCTAAAGGTATATTCATCTCTACACATGCATAGTTTGTATCATCAAAACCGTAGACGATTTTACAATGTCCGCCCGTCAACTTTTGATAAATTTTTTAAAACTTTTCTGCGAAATTCATAAGGGGCCAATACTGGCCAAATATGTGGATAGAAATTTGTTTTTGTTTACTATAGAAATTTTCCATGAAAACAAACATTTTTTAAAAACCGCCCACAAAAAGTAGGCATGAAGTCTTTTTGACGCATTTTAATTTTCAAATGCTTTGTAAAGGAATTTGCAACTCTGATGGCTTGTAAGTGTTCTGATTAGATCGGAATTGATTAAAATTTGAAAACATATTTACGATCCTATTAGTTCGTGCATAATATATTTTTTAAATCATCATAATCAATGAAATTGTTTTTCGTGTTATTTCAATTGTGTTAATAACATTTAACCAAAGCCCTGAGTAATTTAAAGCAACACTTACGATGAGTTCAGTCTACATTATCGGAGATACCCACTTGTATCCGTGCTGCACCTAACAAAGTGCACTCACTTCACCAAAAATATGTAATAATGTATCTAGTCATATTGTTATTTGAATGATTGTTACATTTAAGCAGACTATATATACTAATTGGGGGCTTTATTTCATACTAATCCAATTTCCTACTGTACAACAGTATCTACATTGAATCAGATTTTTAAATGATTAAAAGACCACTAATTATGTGAGGTTTGTCGGGTTCCTGATACACATTCTATGTTAAAGTTTTTGTTGTTACTTAATCACGTTTAATTAATATATTATGAACATAGGTCAGGGTTTGAAAGTTTTACCAAACTTTCTCGCTGAATGAGATAATATGTGAAAAAAAAACATGTATACCTTCTTTATAATTTTTCGTAAATTTGGTATGCGAAACCTAAGACACACTGAACTTGTTTCTCACCTCTCGCCCCGAAAAGTACACTGTAAATACATTATCTCCTCTATGTTCGTCAGGCCAATATTTAATGACATCGCTGACCGAAAAATGTAACCAGTCTAATCACCTCGGTGGTTAAAGAAAAGTCGTTGTACTTGGTACTTCAAAGGTATTTGCCAGAACTTGGCATTGAAGATTCGTGCATTTGAAATCGATGATATCCTTCTTCAATCGATTAGAAATTATCTTTCAAATTGTTTTCGATTGTTTTATTTTTTTCAATCTAATTTCAAGTTAAATATGTAATTTATTGTTATTTCATATCATAACGTTAATTTTCAAATTATATATCCAAATTATTATCGAAGAATTTTCTATACACAATTATCTGACTCACTGTATTGACAGAGCGAAAGTTCTATTGTGCCTGTATATCACAACAGTTCATCTGTTACCGTATAATGCTGTACGAATAGAGATGACAATAAGTTGTGTTGTTGTTGCAACCAATACAATTTGTAAATTTAACTTTGTGCATGTGCAGTACTTTCATGGGAATTGCATACCAATCTCTCACTTGGATTAGAGACACAGCCGACTAAACATCTTGGTAACTAGTATCAATTGGTAACATAATATATTATAATAAAACTTGTTTGTTAGAAATTCTTTACTCGTTTATCATCGACTCGATCCCCTTTATGTACTTATTCATTTATCGTCGATTCTATAACACAAATGGTTAAATTTAAGTTATTTTGGAAGGTTTCAAGTCTATAACTTACCAACTAAATGCCATTTTATCTAAAATCCTCATTTAATTTTTTACCGCAAGTGATCAAACACAATAGCCGGTGGAATTCCAACCCTAGAATACTTTCACCGCAATACCTCTTTCTACGCCTACTTTTTGTGGGTGTTTTTCACTTAAATGCCGTTTTCTTCGAAAATTTTTATAGAAACCGAAAAAAAATGTTTAAGAACATATTAAGCCAATATTTGTACATCGTTTAATTCTTCTTTCATTTTTGCAAATTGTTTTTGTTTACATCAATTCAAAAATAAAGGATTCTGTCAAAATCGGTAATGCCAGACTATAATTATTTAATTAATTTTTTTTCCGCGTGGTGGCTGCAGTTATGCCGCGCAGACAATTTAGAAATAGAGACAACTAGCAGTACGAATTTACATGCAGCCAGTAGTGTGTCATATTCCATATAAAATCAGTTCGCTGCATGGCTTTAGCTGCACATCTGTTTCAGGCATAAGTCGTTTACAATTTTATAAGAAAATAAATTTGAAGTATACAAAATGATATAAATGGAATTCAATGATGTTAATCATCGATTTAGGCTATTTCGATGGTTCATATTTTGATCCAATGTCGTTAAAATAAAATAAAATACTATTTAAAATATATCAACTAACTTTTAAAAAAGCTGAATGTCTCAGAATCTCTATACTCGCGCTAGATTTTTAACTGGTGTTTTTTATACCCCTGATTCCTGAGTTCAAAGTCCAAAAATTCTTTACCCTAAAAGTGTTTAAGAGACAAACCAAAAGAAGTGTAGCGTAATATTTTTGGACAAAACTCAATAAAGAACGTAAGGAAAGGCTACAGTCCGCCTGGGGGCGGGAAGTATGATACCCCATCCATATCCCTATATGCCGCTTAGAAAAAAGCGTTAAAAATATGATGGAAAGCATTTTATTTCATTCATTTTCGGACAGCATATATATAAATATATTATAAATTTCAGAGTTTCTTATATCCTTGGTCAACTTTATATACCGTCTTGTACCTTAGTAGAAAGCAGATAAGTTATACTCTCATATCTCTCTTCTCATCGCTCTTTAGTTTTAAGTTAATATGGAGTATTTAACATGTGTTACATATTCACAAAGCTATTCAATTTATACTCTCTGAGCAAGAGTGACAAACCACACTTTAAAAAGACATACATGTGGCATTAAATTTCTGTAATCAAAAGAGGAGGTATTACATTATAGCCGCCTTCAGATCTAAGCAACAGTATTGTGAACTTTATTCGTAATTTTCATTCGTAATGTCTTAATAAAACATAAGGAAAGACTACAGTCCGCTTGGAGCGAACAGTATGATACCCTATTCATATCCCTATATGCCCCAAAAAAAAAAAGCATTAGGAAGATGAAGGATAGCATTTTATTTCATTTTATGAAATTTAGAAAAAAAACGACCCCAATATGTGGGCGTAGCCAAAAACTTTGTATGTATTCTATGAACATTTTCGAGAAAACAGGATATTAGTGAAAAACGCCCAAAAAATGAGGCGCGGCAAAAAAACTTGATATAACAAACAGTGCCTGCATATCTTGTGAAGGTTGTAACACTCTATCTCTCTAACTTTAAAACTTTTTTTTCTAAATTGTGGCCGTGGCAGTGGGCGTACTAAAAAAAATTTGTACACTTAATCATTTTGAAGCGCTAGGGAATATGTGGTCCAAATTTCAGCCTCCTAGCCTTATTTTAAAAGCCTAAAAATTGCGTACGGACGGACGGACATTGCTAAATAGTCTTAGGATTTGGTCATGATCATAAATATATGTACTTTTATGAGTCTACGACGAATATTAAGGGGTGTTACAAACTTTGTGTCAAATTTAATACACCCTTAGGATAGTGTATAAGAAAAAAATTAATAAAAATCGGTCGAACCTTTTCGGTTCAGTGCGATCACAAACACCGTGGCAGAAGATTTTTATATATTATACATGAAACACATATATATGTTTGTTTAACATTTTTGAAATTCCGTGTACATAAATGTGCAAATGCATGTAATCCAACAAATTTTGAAATGTTAAAACTTAAAATTTAAATAGTCATATAATTCAAATCATCTTCACTATGGAGCATTTTCAATCACAGCTCGTTTGGAAGGTGAGGTTAGGTTAATTGGCATTTGGATAGATCTCCGACACGACTAGACCTTGCAAGGTCTGTTTTGGATCTGGAACGGCTGTTCTGAGATCTCCTTTAGAGACGATCGGCAGTCAAGAGCTACTTGAGAGTTGAAAAATACTGTTTTCAGACACTGACTGTCCAAATATATTCGAATATCCTTTATGGACACCACGTTGAAGGTGCTGAGTAGTAAATTGCCTATAAAAATTTCAGAGGGTGTCAAAGTATACTTCACATTCGAAAGCAGACGCTTTTCCCTACATTTTTCTAAGTTTAATATACATATGCAGGAAAGGATTGTATATTTGTGCCTAAGCCGAAGAGAAATTCTAATTGTATTTTTAAAAACATTTTATGGCGAAGGGTTAATAATTCCATATCCACGTAAAAAAAACTTTTATTCGATAAAAAGAGTAAAACGTTTAGAAAACTTATTATCTTTATAAATAGAATTTCTATATGAAATAAATTCTAAATTCGAAAGCAGGTGAAATATTTCATATCCTACCCAACGCAGAAATATTTAGTATATGTTCAGTGTAGATAAAGGTTACATATATGTGCCACACAATGATTCAAGTACGACTGTATATATATATGTGCATTATGTCTGCAAAGATATGTGTTCCGATAAATCTTTTTGTGGCTTTCCTTTCTAAAGAAATGGTTGACTGCTTGGGTCGATGAATTGAAGGCCTCCTGTCCCTACTGTCAGGATTGTCTATTTAGTGTGATCAATCATTTAAAAACTTACAAAGAAGATATGCGGCAATGAACTTTAATCGTTCTTGTTTAGAGGATATTTGCATTTGACTCGTATTTTTGTTGAATCAAAGGGGGATTGACTTTAAGAGGGCCATATTTTGGTTTTAAAATGTAATCTTCTATACAGGGTGTTACCTTATTGTTCAATACTTTGGAATATAATTTTTGGACACATTCTATGGAAAATATAGTTCTACTCACGTTATTTTACCTTAGTTACCGGGGATAAGAGGAAAGTCTTACTTTAGTATACCCTGACCTGAGTTACGTTTATTCAAAGGTGCGCAGGTGTTCTGCGTACACCCTATCAATTTTTTTTACTTTTAATGTGTAAATCACCCTAGAAAGTTCGCTTCACTTTTGGCCGCCAAGATCATGCGACTTAGAGCCTCTTGATTACTTCTTGTGAGGTTATGTAAATGCTCGAAAAAGTGACGCAAAATTGGACCTTCCGAACCATTTGAAACGGAGCCGCGGACAAAATTTACATGAAGATGTCTTTAAAACGTAAATGGCAAAGGCATATTTATCGATTACAATAAAATTTTTGAATATTTGATGCAAATTTGAATGTTTTATTCTTTTATTTGTAAATAATTATTACAGTATAATAAAATAATAATTCATCCGCTGAATGTGCAAATTTTGCCAGTTTCTGGTTAAGCTTTGTATGCAGAAATTCGATTCCTACGCGTTTAATTTATGGAATATTTATGGAATATTTATGGAATATGTATATTGCCTTCGCCGAGCAATTTAATAGCGATGGGAATATTAATTGGAACCCGAACAAATTTGCACCATAAAGAACCACACGAATACTTTAACTATAAACTTTCGAAATTTGAACATTTTATTACACTGTAATAATTACTTAAAAATGCATACATATATCCCATCGCGGTTTAAAAGACTTAACTTATTTATTAAGGCACTTTAATGGACTGAATCTCCGCAATACACGAATGGGCAGTGCTGTACTCTGTCCAATATAAATTGGCAGTACAGAGAAAAAAGGGATGTTTGCCTCTCATTCGCACTCTTTTGTTTTCCGTAAGGTGCTATTCTAACAAAAGCTCTAACAGGGTTTCCGTACTAATGATTTTAAATCAGCAAAATTTAATTATAAAAAGTAAAAAAAGTAAAGAATGTATTCATTAAGATTAATTTAGATTAGAATTTAATAAACAAGTATAACAAAAATAAATATAAATAAAAAAGCATTAAGAAGATGTTGGATAGAATTTTATTTCATTCTATTAATTAAAAAAAAAAATGTTTTTGAAAAAACGCCCCCAAAATGTAGGCGTGGCCAAAAACTTTGTATGGGCGATATGTTGGAAAAAATATTGGGTAAATATCTTGTTAAACATTTTTTTTCGCTTTCTATTAAAATTTTCGAAGAAAACAGCATTTTAGTAAAAAAAACGCCCACAAAAAGTAGGCGTGGCAAAAAACTTTATATAACAAACTTATAAAGGAGGGCAGTGCCTACATATCTTGTGGAGGTTGTAACACTCTATCTCTCTAAAAATAGCTTTAAAACGGTTTTTTCTAAATTGTGGGCGTGGCAGTGTGTGTATTCAAAAAAAAATTACACTTAACCCTTTCGGAGCCGTAGGGAATATGTGGTCCAAATTTCAGCTTCCTTGCTTAATTTTAAAGGCCTAAAAATTGCGTACGGACGGCCGGAGGACATTGCTAGATAGTCTTAGGATTTGGTCCTGATCATAAATATATATACTTTTATGAGTCTACGACGAATATTAAGGGGTGTTACAAGCTATGTGTCAAAATTAATATACCCTAAGGATAGGGTATAATAATAATATTAACAAAATATCTGTTCAACAATTTATATTTTGTCAGCAATTAAGTCTTTTGATGACCTTGAAGCCATTTCTAAGTACTAACAAGCACAAAATTCGCGACTTAATAATACAAATTGCACAAAAAAAATAATATTTTTCCTTAAAAAAAAAACAGCTTACAATTTTGTAACTCCATTTTAAGGTATTTTCCATACATTAAAAGAAATGCGAAAGATCAAAACAAGATCCCTACGATAACACTTACCATTAAGAATGTTTTTCTAAAGCTCTAAAAAAAAGCTATTCAACAGAATCCCGAGGAAAAAACCGGAACGTTACCAAACTGACATTGGTATCTCTGAATGCATACAATTAAATGGGCGTTGAATATGAGCCTACCAGATGTGCGCTGAACAAAAGATGATGGATGCTATTGGAAATGCACTTTCGAGTAAACACCTTTTATGAGGGGTTTTTGTCAATTTAGTATTGTGCAAATATATGGCACGCTACTGATTTAAAAAGCTTCCCCATAAGGCGTGTACTGCCAATTTATGTTAAACACAGTATAACAATTTGTTTGTTTGGCCATCACGCCAAATTTTTTTTTTTGTGGCTGTCAGAGGGTATAAAGCTCTATACTCAATTTCTTATATTTGTGTGTCGACTTCATCAAGCGCACCACCACAACTCCGAACCTACCCCAATCGAAAAGTTAATTTTCAGTAAACATCCCATTAGGATGTTCTCCTTGCTTTAGCGCACCAAGGTAGAGAAAATCTTCATACCAAACATTTAAAAAAAAAATTAGCGAATTTCTCGTTTTCTTATATGGCTTGGTGTTCTTCTTCACCTAGCGCGCATCGCATCGGTAGTCGGTTCATTCTACATAGTTCATACTTGTAGCTGATCAAACAAATATTTAAAAGTTCGAATTACCAACCAAACAAAACAAATTGCTAGTTGGAACATCAAACGCATCTTCCTTAAGTGTGCTTCCTTCTCTTGTAAATGTGGTTCGCTTTTCTTAAGGGAACTAAAAAACAAAAAACAAAATCTAGAGTTTCACAGTCGAACGAGAATTATGAATGAATTATAGAGTTATTCGCTCTTATTACGGTTTTTTTTGGATCTATGAAGCTGAAAAATGAAATGAAAAATATCAGAGGAATATAATATATAAAAAAATGTGGATTATGAAACGAACATATTAGATTTCAATGGTACTATAAATTTAGGTATTATTTCCTTATAATTACCGAGTTTAGTTTTATAACCATTTTTATAATATACATTTTCCAAAATATGTTTCATATGTTCACAAGCAATTCAATTCTAGAGGAAATATTATCAAAACGTAAAAGCAAATCGTTGCTATAGAAAATTTAAACTAAAAACGCATTCTACGATGAAGTTCAGCTAGTTTTCTAAAAAACACATTGGCGAAATGTGAATAGCTCTCACTCTTACTTTTATTGCATTATCTTAAATGCAAGAGTTAAAACCAAAATACTTTTATAAAAAGCATAAATGTGTATAAACAAACAAAAATTGATAAGTAAATACCTATATATAAAAAAGGATGAAATAAGATCGTTGCTTAAGACGTCCTTTTTATATCCCTCGAAAAAAGTGATAGATACATATAATATACTGAAAAAAGATTTAAGTGAAAAGCACCACGGCAATGAAAATAGAAACAATACAACACTTAACCAATTAGGGTCGCGAGAAATGTCAAACGCTTTGGTGGTAGTATGAATTTTAAATCTTGCTATGGCTATCAGGTGGGAAGCGACATACGATTATTTTTTTTAATTCGCCCACTACCTAACCACAGATGAGAACAAAAAAACTTGAAAGTTAAAGAATTATTATTAAGGAATAGGCAAAGTTCGTTGGTCTTAAATTATATGAGGACAGGACTAAGTACATGCTATCAACAAACATCTGTCCACCAGCTAGGACAAAATGTCATTATTGATAGCAGCAACTTCAAGGGAGTTCACCAACTATGTTGTAAGCATCAACTTCACGAGATCCGACGAAGAATTACCCTAGGAATACTAACTCGGTTTGGCGAAACAAATGTGTTCAAAACTCCTAACTCTAACCCTTATCCTGCCAGTTCTGTTGAACTGCGAAAAGTTCTGGACGATAGGGAAGAAAGGAGAGTTAATACTAGGATCCTTCGAAAGAAAAATTCTTCGGTGGTCCTGTGGGCCAGGAGGTCGAATGAAGAAGAAAATACAACTAGGAACTCTATGTCCTATGGATATAGTCCAAGAAGCCAAAACTCGTCGCTCGGCCACGTCGAGCGAATGGACAATAATGTTCCAGCCAAAAGAATCTCTAAATCCCAGACCCAAGGTTTGAGATGATAAGGTAGACGGAACCTTTGTTCAAAAAAGATCAAGCCAGAGGATGGAAAGCTGCTTTGTCTCACACAAAGACGCTTCACGTGTCGGGATCCCATTAATTAGTAATTTCAACTCGCAATAGTCACGCATCCTACCTATCCGATTCCATAAACCGGTCAAACATAAAATAGCTAATCAGCCTTAAGAAATTCCAGCATCGCTATTAAACATAATAATAAAATTAATAAAAGAATGAAGTGGAAATAAAATTGAAAAAAACCACACAATGAGAATTAAAATATATGTTAATGCCAAATGATAATTTCACCTAGTAGCCCTTTCGCGATACCTTATATACAGTAGCAGTAAAATTTTAAATCGGGTTTTGCTTGTCGACCCCTGAACACTTGACCGACGTAAATAAAAGATTTATATTTAGGCTTCTCCGTCAAAATTAATTGCTGTTCATACCATGAAATTCAGTGAATTTCCCCCGGTGGACGAGTGCTTACTTATTATACAAATGATTATTGCCATAGCAAAATGGCGACAAAAATATTGATTTGAGGGGCGATTTTCAGTAGCATACTGTTTTTTAAACATAGGCGCAGATGCTTATCGTCTGATTCCACGCGTCATACTATACCTATGTATCTACCATAAAAAGGGAAAACAAATTAATCGCAATAGACCCTCGCTCGCATCTGAACATTGCTAAGGCAATGAACAAGATGAATATTTATCAGGTTAACTTTACTCCCCCACACTAAGACTTAACCAATTGACAATGAAAATTAAATAAACCAATAAAATTGGAAGTCCAGCATTATTTCATAATAATCATCACACCGACTGAGCAAGAAAATTTGGCTTTTAAAACACTCTTGACTAAAATTTCGTAGCAAAATACTTGAATGAATCTGCATACTAATTTATATGTGCTAGTGAATATTTTGCTTAATTCAATAAATTGAGGTTTGTAATGAAGAGCTATATTTTCACTTATTTAAAAATCTGAGCTCGGAGGTAAAAAATTCCGCTTTTCCCTGCAGTTTTTATTATATATGATTTTCTATATTAAATATTATTTTTTTCTGTTCAGGGGCTTGGTGGTTAAATTGTTCTACTAAGCACAGAGTCCCAGGTTCAAATCCGATCTGTACCACGTTAAAGATTTTTTCCAATGCCCAACCTCTTGCAAATGTCCGACATACATTCAAGAGTAAGAACTTTCATATGAAGCTTTACAAAAAAAATTGTCGTTCGGAATAGCTTTTAAAGACTGGTTCGCCAATTATTCCATTGAATATGCAATATTCCGACAGATGCCCCATACAATTTCAATGATTAAAATTTCCAATTCGTTTTGTTTTTGCCATCACGATCAAAATGTCATAAGACCAAACGATGAATTGAGATTTGAACCTGGATATTCCATGTTTTCCCGGCGCATTGGCATAAGTTTCGAATTCATTTTTCGGGACTTATGTCCCACTTAAGTACTTATGTCCCTGCGCCGTTTTTCCCATGTATGTATTTATTACAGTTGGCTTGCTTAATGGCCGAATTGGCCAGCAAAAAATGTATATACACACCAAGGGAAATCTAAAACATTGTCCATAATAACATTAATGAAAAAAATATTTAAATTTAAAATACATTTAATTGTTAAAAAAAAAATGGTTGTTACTTACTAATCGTTGTTACTTATGTTTATTACTTATCGGAGATAAAATAAATATCAATGAAATTATTTAAATAAAAATAATTATTTAAGGCATCCTAAGAGTATATTAATTTTGACATATAGTGTGTAACAACACTAATATTCGTCGTAGGCTCCTAAAAGTATATAAGATGTATGACGTTTTGCAATGCCCGTCCTTCCATATCCTATTTTTACTTCTTTAGATAAGCTGAAGCTGAAATTTGGAACATAAACTCCCAAGGGTCCTAAAATTGTTAATGCAAAATTTAACCTCGACTGCCATGCCCACAGTGCAGAAAACCCGTTTTAAAGCTAAAGTAGAGGAGTTAATGGATGAGAACTTAAACAAAATATGTTACTACTGACCAACTTCACATTTATTTAAAATTTATTATACAAATGTTGTTTTCTTTGAAAATTTCTATAGAAAATCAAAAAAAAAAATAAAACAATATTCTTTTATGTGGCTATAAAAAAAAATCAGGTTCTCAACTCCTTGCAAGCCTACACCATAACGGAAAATATACCAAATTTAATTGTTGGAATAAAAGCGGAGCTTCGAATTATATTACAAAATAGAAAACTTTCTAATCAATTGCCCTTGGTTGTTGTTTATAAGCTTAACTGAAAAATTTTAACACTTTTTACAACTGCAATAAAACATATCAACTTAAGAGTTAACACTCGTTATCCTACATGTTTCAATTCGGAGATATTCTACATGTTTCAGTTCGTATATAACATTTCCACCATTTACTACCATGAGACGAGTATTGTATTAGTGCGTGAATATATTCGTATTTTACCTTAAAATCTGGAATAATAATTTATTTGGTTTGTTGCTATTAGTGATTGATCTAATAGTTTTATCTTTGATTAGACTCAATCAATTTTAATATATATATGTATGTATTAGTTTTTTCTTCAAATTATTTTTTTAAATTTGTGAATTGTACTTGGTGATTATTTATGTTTGCTCTTTTGCCTTTATGTTTTTTGCTTCTGCATTTTCCTACTACATTTTCCTTTACACTACACTTCATTTTATATCTCCCGTAGTGTTTGTAGGACCCATACAGTAAGCTGTTGTACGTCACCTTTTTCAGTGTAGATAAATGAAGATTGCATGTTTTCATAATAAACCGAATGACCCAAATCAATTTAGAAATAGGGCATATATACTATTTACATCAACCCTGCTTATGCCGTTAATCATTTAAGAGTGAAAAAGTTTTCTTTTTAAATATCGCAGCTTCTTTTTCCGCCTTTCGTGGTGGTATATAAAACCGGGTTGTGCAAGATTAGTATTGCTAAGTGTGAGTCAGAAAAAATGATAACCTTAATTAAATTAAGTCTATTATAGTACGCTAAAACAAACGAGTTGTTATTTAAACATTCGGATGACTCATGACAAGTACATGACATACCGGATTACAGGCGATCACACTAATTGACAACTTAAGTACAAATTCTACGTCACAGTGACGTCCGGATGACATCCTGGATGACAAGTTTCGAAGACCGTCGATCGCACATTCAACGAAAAGCGGCAGAGTGTGGCGAATATTGGTGACGAAGTTTTGCGGCAATTTTCTTCGCAGTACAAACAGCATTTTGTTTTCCTTCTTGTGGAATGCCATAGATAATAAAGAGACTCGCTGTACGTTGTAGATCGGAGTACACTCTTGTCTTCTGGTGTACTACAACTAATTATGTTCTCTTACTCTTGCACCTTAGGGAAGATATTACTTCATATATTTTGTTGTTGGTTTTGGTTTTAGTGTCAGTGATTAGAGATGCAATTTTTGCTTTTAGTTACCCCGAAAATTCACTCTATACACTAGGCATTAGTGTCAGGAGCGAATAATAAAAACGTCTATTCAATTGACATTAGGCCAACTGATTGCTCAACATAAAAATTTTTTAAATGATTGAATTAAAAGTGATATGAAACATGGTGCCAGCTTCTTACCATACTTTTCCCATGAAGGGTTGCAAGTAAATCAAAGCGTGAGTGATTTTAGCGTTAACGGTTAAACCCCATATATGTAGAGGTTTCGTTGTACATCAGTGTTGTTTAATACGATTTTGTTTGTTATTTGAAAGTATTTTAATCGTCTGAAATGAAGTATAGGTTTTTCACATCTGAGAGTTTTGTGAGATTATAATCAATTTGGCTCGTATATGAACACTGAAAGATACAAAGCAATTCCAAACTGTATATTTTCATTCAGATGACACGCTCGCAGATGACAACCGAATTACACAAGTTCTCTGACGTCAGCATGTCGTCTGAGTGACACGTTCGGATAACCATCTGATCGCACCTTTACGAAGGCAAACCTCCGGCAAGAGCATTACTTTCTGCTTTTCGCACTAACAACGGCCTAACACTTTCGCAACCACCAGCATTAGCAGTTCCAGTTCCAATTCCGCCAACAACAATACCAACACCAGCAACACCCAAGTTCTGCAATACGGAAGTTCTAAAAAAAAAACACACGAAAATTAATAAAAAGATAAATAATAATATGATGCATATTCTTAAAGTGCGTGGCACTCTAATCCTGAGTTGGTTCTGCTATGACGAACTTACTTTCCCGACGTGGGTCCAATAATGCGAACGGTACTTATATTGAATGGTTAAAATTAGAAACCTACAATTTGTGATTGCTAATAAAAAAATTCAGGCTGCAATTACAGCCGCTTAAAGACTTGCAACGACCAATCATGAGGTGTCGATCTAGTTTTGTTTATTAAATTCAAAAAAGAAAATTTGCTTTTCTTCGGAACTAGATCGTAGATAAAAAAACCGTTATGCGAAAAAACGCCCAAAACCCAATTGCCCAGATTGAAGAAATATCAAATCGCCCAAGAATATTTTGGTGATTTGACATTTTTATTTTATGGCGAACTGTCAGGGAAAAACACCATGTTAAAATTTTACAAGTCTCCTGTTGAATTTACAAGATGGGCTTTCCCATATAGAGTGCCCAAAAAGTTAGCTCGACTTTTCACAGTGTGATCATCCACTTCTGCGGATGACGCGTTGGTATCGTTTTAAGTTCATGTAAATGAAGAAGTTTTAATTGTACACTGTATCTGCGCATTTCAAGTAAACAGATGGTGATTCACCATTATTTCTATCTACCCCTAACCTGAACGCAAAAAATACCTATTTAAGAAACCGAAAAAATGTAAATATAGTAAGGAGAATTATTTCTTTTCCCTTAAATGTTGGAGTAAAATCACACTTTTAATTAAGGATTGCGGAATTGACCTCGAAAGCCTATCCTTAATTAAATATGTGCATATTAATGATTTGAATCGAATTCTATTATCGAATTCTAAACTTCATGATATTCTTCAGAAACCCAAATTCAAAATCAAAGGTTCCAAATACATACAAATAAAATTTTTAAATTTTTTGTTTTATTAATTTTTCAACTAAACCTTGTTCGCATCTAGGCTTAATATGGTAAATCATTTTAATTTGACCAAGGATCATGTAGAATTTACGGCACTCCCATTTTGGTCCAACATTATACAAAATGTGAATTTTACAATACAACACAGGTTTACAGTTTATATGTGATAGAATTAACAAGGGTCAAGAAATAAAAATCCTGCCAACATTTTTGCACTGAGTGTTGGATCCAGAATCGTCCAAAATTGTTGGGCCAAATGACGTTCTCTTAATTTGGGCGAAACCAAAACCAATTTTTTTAGCCATTCGAAATTTTGCGCCATTTTGTGCGATTTGGTTTTGAAAAAAAAACAACAGTAAATTAAGAAGAAGGAGGAAGACTGAAGGAGACCACCGTTAGAGCATTATCAATCAACCACTTACTTGCTAAAAGCTATGAGGTGTCGAGTTCATTAGGCACAGTTGACAGAGCTAATATCTTTTAAAAATTTCCCACTTCCCAACTACCATTTACCTTCTATAAGGTCCAATTTTTTAAATTTGTTAAGCTATTGCTTCTATTGTATTGTCATAAGGCTTATTTATAGATGTTTACTTTTTTTTTAAAATATACTTTCAGAAAAAGTTGCTTTAAAGATTTTGGGAAACAATTTCATAAGCTGTACAGAAGAGAGAGCTTTTCTTATTTAACAAGGCGACCATAAGGCCTTTCGAAGGTAGTTAATTTATATAAATGATTGTGGTTGGACAACCAAGAGATCTGATATCGGTGGCGCTAAGACAAGGAGGAGTTCCTGAAACCTGCGTACATGTGATCATATACGTGTACGAGGAGCAAAGACAAAAGTCAGATGTCCCGCAGGAGTCACCGATGAATTTCCAATAAAAGTCGGTGTTCACCAGGGAAATGTCGTAAGTCCTTTGCTCTTTATTACAGTCCTAGATTATCTACTTGAGGGTAAAGTGACAGACCCTAAAGTGCATCAGCTATTCTTTGCTGACGATGGAGCTATCATAAGTGATGATCAGACTTCCCTGCAATGACCATTTGATGTTTGGGTAAATGCTTTAGAGGGGAATGGGTATCGTATGAGCCAAAAAAAGACAGAGTATCTGTACTACCCATTCTCTGCTCCAAACCAGCCCATTCCAGACATTTATTTGAATGAGGTGGTGGTTCCCAAGTGTGAAAAGTTCAAACATTTGGGATCAACGATCAACAGCGAAGCAACCATTGATGACGACATCAATCATCGTGTAAGCGTAGGATGGATGAAGTGGCAGGAAAACTCTGTCATCTTCTGTGACCTAAAAATGTCCCCTAAGCTGAAAGAAAGGCTCTACACCGCTGTTGTGCGTTCGGCGCTCACATACGATTGTGCTGGACAATGTACAAAAAGTATGAGGGCAAGTTGACAGCAGCAGAGATGCAGAAAAACAACGTTTCCTTACAATCGCGTAAGAGAGGCGGACCTAAAAACTCTTGGATCACACAAATGCAAAAACACCATCATTTGATTGGCCTCAATGATGAAGTGATCCAAAATCGGATCGAACAAATATAATCAATGCAAAAAATATAATAAAAACTAGTAATCTGTGCGAATTTTTTTAATTTCGTTAAGATTTCTGTAATAACTGTAAGTCCTTAAAGTAACATCTAAGAAGAAACTATTACTTCTAGACCCTTTGAACAAAGGTCTTAAGGAAAGTAAAAAAGTTCGCTAAAGTGCGCCAAATCGTTTTTCATAAGATCTCTTACAGTTGTTATGGAAATAAGAAAATATCTTTCTTTGGCCCTCATGGAAACTAAATTGTTACTTGGGTTGTAAAGTTAAAGTAAAACATGGCATTTTTTATTTTAAGCAAGATTGCCAATAATGAAGGGGCAGTTGCATTACATAAAAGGGACAGAAAGCAATGAACCTACCATCAACAAGTTCTTAAGATCAGACTTCTCGAGCCCCAAAAAGACCACAAGTCGCTAGCACCATGGATATATACAAGCAGAGAAGTTTAGCCCTATAGTGTTAAATTTTATAAGCCTGCTACTTATAAAGATTTACAATACAACCGTTCAAAGAAAAAATATATATAGCTGTTGGCAGGTACAAAAACTACTTTCTCACAGTTATGGGCAAGAAACCGTCCAACATATTTTTAAACCGGATAAATTTTTAAAAATTTTTAAACTTAGAAGCAAAGTCATTAAGGATAAGTTCTGGAGTGAGATTGTGGAAAGCAAACAGTTTTAGGTGCATGGAATACACTTCCAAGCAGTACAAAATAAAGTACACGACTGCGTCATACTTTCTCGCTAACATATTATAAGAATGAAAGAATATCTGGGTTTGTATTTTTAGTTACATGCTAAATATTTGAAGTCGCAAAAAACTACATTTGCAAATAAGTCACAGATAATTTTAAATTTTTAACTATAAAGCGCCTTTAGTCTCGATTAAGAGTGACAAAGCATGGATCGTCGATGGCAGTTCATAACTAGGTAAACGTGACGAAATGGCAAAAACAGGTTTAATAAATACAAAGCTTATGGACATGGAAGAAGTTAACAAGACAGTTCGTGAACTGGGAAAGCTATTGTATGGCAATAAAATAGAAACGCTGGTTAACGATAAAGACAAGCTCTGAAGAAACTTTTCGTAAACAGTTGGGTGGCCTGAACTATAGAGAGGAGGGCTAACGACCTACTCTTTTCGATTTCGCCTAGATCATCAAATTTGTTTAAAAGGAAACCATTTTTGCCAGAATTATAAAAGCCGAATTAATATTTAACATTGTTTCAAGATCGCTTATAGCTGCATACATAAATCTGAAGGACAGGACAATCTTAAGCTCTACTGCTACAGATCTACTGGCAGTCGTGAACATTAATTGATGATGTTAGTCACGAGATCGATTTGGAATTCGTTAATAATCCTAGTGTGCAGAATATTAGACGCCTTTATAATCTTTGTCAAAGTTACAAAATTTCTGTAATTACATATGCTGTCTTACAGTCTTCATTTGGTCACCACGCAAAGTCAAGAATCACAACAATTTCACCTAAAAATAAAATCAAGACAGAAGCCAGTTAATACTTAGCAGCGGTAGAGCGAGGAAGTGTTTCGTAAAGTCGCCAAACTTGTAAGTCAATTAAGAATTAAGTTATAATAAGCAAATAAAGTTATAATCCAATATATCATGCGTGGTGTCTATTTTTATTTTTGAAACAAGCCGAGAAGAGGACCGTAGGATCCTGGAGAAACAAAATCCTACAAGTGAGGGCTCAACCGGGATGAACCGGTAGTTAAAGTGAAAAGTAAAAGAAAAACATAAGGAAAGGCTACAGTCCGCTTGAGGCGAACAGTATGATACCCTATCCATATCCCTATATGCCCCAAAGGAAAAAGCGATAAGAAGATGATGGATAGTATTTTATTTCATTCTATTAAATTTACAAAAAAAAAAGTTTTTTTGAAAAAACGCCCCCAAAAGGTGGGCGTGGCCAAAACCTTTGTATGGGCGATATGTTTGAAAAGATATTGGCTAAATATTTTGTTAAACATTTTTTTTCGCTTTCTCTGAAAATTTTCGAAGAAAACAGCATTTTAGTATAAAAACGCCCACAAAAAGTAGGCGTGGCAAAAAACTTTATATGACAAACTTATAAAGGAGGGCAGTGCCTACATATCTTGTGAAGGTTGTAACACTCTATCTGTCTAACCTAAGCTTTAAAACGGGTTTTTCTAAATTGTGGGCGTGGCAGGGGGCGTATTCAAAAAATGTTTACACTTAACCATTTCGGAGACCTAGGGAATATGTGGTTCAGCTTCCTAGCTTAATTTTAAGGGCCTAAAAATTGCGTACGGACGGACGGACATTGCTAGATAGTCTTAGGATTTGGTCCTGATCATAAATATATATACTTTTATGGGTCTACGGCGAATATTAAGGGGTGTTACAAACTATGTGTCAAAATTAATATACCCTTAGGATAGGGTATAAACAACAAAATTCAACTGGGAATAGTGATAGTGAACAGTAAAGAAAATACTATAAAAGTTGCAAAATTCGACTGGAAATGTGAAAAGTTGCAGTGCAGACGTTGTGTTCCCAGTCGCCAAATTGTCGACACACGTGAATAAACAGCATAAAACAATAAAAGAAAAAATAAAGTGGCAGCAACTAAAGGGAATTTTGTGTGAAAAAAAAAACCTTGTGCTCGAAATCGCCAAATACCCGACACAGGTATATAAAACTTTTCAACCGCATCGCTGTTGTATGTCCCAACGAGAGTGAAAGAGACAGCGTGTCGTGTCCAGTCACAGAGGGAAAAAACATAGAAGCAGCGGAACGAGACCAGTTGCTGTGCGAGGATCATCAAGTAGCAGTTTAAAAGAAAATATAAATATATATATGTATATGGCGCAAGTAACTTTTCTTGATATGATTTTTGTCTTTCTTTGATAAATTGTTGTTTTTCCAATAGTTCTAATGAACTTGAATTTTTTTTGAATATTAAATTACAATAATAGTAAATATGAATTTAGATGAGATTTTAGCTCTGACCGTTGACGGAATGAAAGAACAGTTAGGACAAAACAACTTACAGACAACGGGACTGAAGACAGTACTGCAGGACAGACTCATCCAACATTATGGGTTAAGGCGGGAGGTAGAGGCGGATGAATCGGATGGTTCAATATGTGATGATGGAGCCGCAATAAGAGAAAGGAGTATGTTTACGCTTCGCGACGTGGAGGATTCTTCCCTATGCTTTGATGGAATAAAATATCCAAGTGTTGAACAGTGGGTGGAAGAATTTGAGGCAAATGCTGGCACCTCCCAGTGGAACAGTTTGCAGAAATTTGTATACGGGAAACAGCTGCTGAAAGGAGCAGCCAAACTATTCATTCGTAGCCAAACGGGTGTCAGAAATTGGAGCTCATTAAAAGACGCATTGCTACGGGAGTTTGGAAACCAAATTTCATCTGTAGAAGTCCATCGAATGTTGCAGACTCGCTGGAAGAAATCAACGGAAACATACATCGAGTACCTCTACAGTCTAATGGAAATCGGTAAGCCGATCGCGCTGGATGAGGAAAGCGTTGTGACCTACTTTGCCGACGGTATACAGGATTATAAGTTGAATAAAATTATGCTGCACCAATCTAGGAACATGAGCGAACTTAATGCTCAGTTGAAGGTGTTCGAGAGGGTCAAAGGTTCAAATCCGCAGTCGACAAACTTAGGAGGTAACCAGCGACCAGCGTCTGTTAAGTTGGAGAGTAAAGAGAAGAAGTGTTTTGGGTGTGGAGATAGCTCGCACATCAAACGGGATTGTCCAATCAAGAGGGTTTGGAAGTGTTTTAGCTGTTGACAAGAGGGACCCCGGTCGTTCGAATGTAAAGGCCGAGCTCGAGGTCAACAGCAGCGTGGAGGGCCCGGCAACAGTAACATTAACACCGCATCAACGGGGGACGAGGATAGTCATACACCAGAGGCTCTCATTGCCTTGGCAATCGGCTCCAACCGAATTTTCAAGAGCACCTGTGTAAAAGGCTATACACTCTCAGCGTTATTGGATACCGGAAGCGATCTATGCCTTCTACGTCATGTTTGTTTGCTGCTAATGGACAACGTGGAGCTTAAGGCTACAAAGCGGAGTCTGTGCGGTATTGGACAAAGTAGAGTGCTGACGATGGGTAGTTTTGAGACAGACATTCAGGTGGACGGAATACAATTACAGGTTATTTTCCATGTGGTTAAGGAATCCGACATGCAGTATGCTGCAGTTATAAGAAGCGATGTTCTCGACATGGTCGATTTAATTATTTCTGAAGGGAGTGCTGACTTTAGGCGGAAGCAGAGCATCCATAGTAAAGATGGTGCTGAAAACGGTCGAAAATGATCGTAGCAGGAGGCTGTGACCTCGAAGGATCAGAAGTGATCGAGCAGGAGGCAGTGACCTCGGAGGATCGGAAATGATCGTAGCAGGAGGTCGTGACCTCGAAGGAGCAGAAGTGATCGGAGCAGGAGGCAGTGACCTCGGAGGATCGGAAATGATCGGAGAAGGAGGCAGTGACCTCAGAAAATTAAAAGCGACTACAGCTGGAGGCAGTGACTTCGATGGGCCAGATGTACTCAGTTCGGAAGTCAGAAATGTAGATGTTGGAAAGAATGGGAAAGAAACACTTGAATTAATAAGCGAGATGGGTTCAATTTGTTTGTCTGCAGGTAGTAGATATCAGTCACCTGAGAGGTGAATATAAGGTGGAAGTGCTGAAGATGATCAACGGATACACACCATTGAGGGAGAAGGAGTCACCGGTGGAAATGAAGATCGTATTGACAGACGATATACCAGTGTTCCAGAGACCGAGGCGTATGTCGTATGAAGATCAAAGGATAGTGCGAGATTTGACGAGACAATGGCTAGCAGGAAAGACTATTTAGCCAAGTACGTCTGAGTATGCGTCGCCGATAGTCCTTGTTTTCAAGAAGAACGGGGGTAAACGGCTGTGTTGTGATTACAGGAAACTCAGCATGAAGCTAGTAAGAGATAACTTCCCCATGCCTTTAATTGAAGATGTCATAGATCGATTACAAGGGCAGGAGGTATTTTCGACGTTGGACCTGAAGAACGGATTTTTCCACGTCCCAGTCGAAAAGGGTTCGCGGAAGTAGACGGCATTTGTTACCAGCGACCAGCAATTTGTATTTCTGTATGTTTCTGTATGTTCCATTTGGAATATATAACTTGGCGGGGCGTGTTTGCCAGATATATTCACGCGATCTTCAGAGGATTAATGCAGGAAGGCAGTGTAATCGTGTATATGGACGACCTAGTGATTCCAGCCAAGGATGAAGATGAAGCCATAATAAAGCTGAACAAAGTACTAGGGTTAGCAGCCGAGTATGGGTTGCATATCAATTGGGCGAAGTGCCAATTTTTGAGGAGGAAGATAGAGTTTTTGGGTTATATAATCGAGAGGAGTTCCATTAGTCCATCTTCGGAAAAAACGAAAGCAGTAAGTACGTTTCCAGTGCCAAATGACAGGAAGTTCAACGTTTCCTTGGAATCACTTCATATTTTCGACGGTTTATAGACGGGTAGGCAGTGATAGCCAAACCACTGACAGATTTGCTGCGCAAGGATACGATATTTAGGGTAAAGGAAGAACAAGTGCTTGCTTTTCAGCAACTTAAGGCGGTTTTAGCCAAAGCACCGGTCCTTAAATTGTTCAACTCGAGGGCGCAAACGGAAGTGCATGCAGACGCGAGTAAGTTCGGCTATGGGGCTGTGCTGTTACAGAGGGATTCAGAAGACCAGCAGCTGCATCCAGTACAGTACATGAGCCGGAAGACCACCCCAACGGAGGAAAGATACCATTCCTATGAACTGGAAGTGCTTGCAATTATAGAAGCGCTTAGAAGGTGGAGAATCTACTTGATGGGAGTTAGGATTAAGATTGTCACAGATTGCAACGCATTTTCAATGACTATGAAAAAGCAGGATGTTCCTTAAGAGTGTCTCGGTGGGCAATGTTCTTACTAGAGTTTGACTACGTGATCGAGCACCGATTGGGATGCAAGATGAGACACGTGGACGCGCTGAGCCGAGTTTCGTGTTTGTTGCTAGAGGATTCATTAAGCCACAGGATTAGAGAGGCACAGAGGAAGGATGACTGGATAAGAGCGGTAGTCAAGATATTAGAGAAAGACGAGTATGAAGACTTCTTCATGAGGGCATGTGTATTACACAAAGATCCAGTCAAGGAACTTGTGGTAGTACCTACAGAGATGGAGCGGGAAATAATAATAGTGGCGCATCAGCAGGGACACTTTTCAGCCAAGAAAACACAAGACCTACTGGAGATAAACTACGTAGACAGACACTAACGGACACGAACGAACAGATTAGCGTAAGAACGAAATAAAATAGACGAACACAGGACAGGACAGAAGCCAGTTAATACTTAGCAGCGGTAGAGCGAGGAAGTGTTTCGTAAAGTCGCCGAACTTGTAAATCAATTAAGAATTAAGTTATAATAAGCAAATAAAGTTATAATCCAATATATCATGTGTGGTGTCTATTTTTATTTTTGAAACGAGACGAGAAGTAGGATCCTGGAGATACAAAATCCTACATACATAAATGTTAAAGAATAGTCAAGTTCCCTTATATAAAAATCGCTTTTGCCTTACAAGGCAGCCACAAACAGCACTGAGATTTAAAAAGAATGTGAAGTTTGCATTGTAATTAAAAATATTTTCCTTGTTTGTTCTTAAAATCTAGCTCTCATGGAAAAAATCATAATTGCAAGTCTTTTTGAGGCTGAGTTAAAGAAAATCTGCCACGTGATTGGAAAATCACATTTGTTGTGGTTTCTCCGCAAACCCTATTACTATGCCAAATTTCAAGGTCTTACGATGTTTGGAAGTTCTCCGTAGTTTTGATGATCTGTCAATAAGTCGTTGAGTCAGTGAGGTTCTATTTTTGCTAATTTTGGGGCATTGTTAAACAGTTGTAATGTTAAACAGTTCAATTTTGGTATAGAGCCTGCTGCTGTGTTTCCCAATAAATTCCGAATTTTATCCCGCTAGGTTTGTCGTAATCGAAGTTAAATGGGGATCAAAACGGCTCCAACCGAATTTTCAAGAGCACCTGTGTAAAAGGCTATACACTCTCAGCGTTATTGGATACCGGAAGCGATCTATGCCTTCTACGTCATGTTTGTTTGCTGCTAATGGACAACGTGGAGCTTAAGGCTACAAAGCGGAGTCTGTGCGGTATTGGACAAAGTAGAGTGCTGACGATGGGTAGTTTTGAGACAGACATTCAGGTGGACGGAATACAATTACAGGTTATTTTCCATGTGGTTAAGGAATCCGACATGCAGTATGCTGCAGTTATAAGAAGCGATGTTCTCGACATGGTCGATTTAATTATTTCTGAAGGGAGTGCTGACTTTAGGCGGAAGCAGAGCATCCATAGTAAAGATGGTGCTGAAAACGGTCGAAAATGATCGTAGCAGGAGGCTGTGACCTCGAAGGATCAGAAGTGATCGAGCAGGAGGCAGTGACCTCGGAGGATCGGAAATGATCGTAGCAGGAGGTCGTGACCTCGAAGGAGCAGAAGTGATCGGAGCAGGAGGCAGTGACCTCGGAGGATCGGAAATGATCGGAGAAGGAGGCAGTGACCTCAGAAAATTAAAAGCGACTACAGCTGGAGGCAGTGACTTCGATGGGCCAGATGTACTCAGTTCGGAAGTCAGAAATGTAGATGTTGGAAAGAATGGGAAAGAAACACTTGAATTAATAAGCGAGATGGGTTCAATTTGTTTGTCTGCAGGTAGTAGATATCAGTCACCTGAGAGGTGAATATAAGGTGGAAGTGCTGAAGATGATCAACGGATACACACCATTGAGGGAGAAGGAGTCACCGGTGGAAATGAAGATCGTATTGACAGACGATATACCAGTGTTCCAGAGACCGAGGCGTATGTCGTATGAAGATCAAAGGATAGTGCGAGATTTGACGAGACAATGGCTAGCAGGAAAGACTATTTAGCCAAGTACGTCTGAGTATGCGTCGCCGATAGTCCTTGTTTTCAAGAAGAACGGGGGTAAACGGCTGTGTTGTGATTACAGGAAACTCAGCATGAAGCTAGTAAGAGATAACTTCCCCATGCCTTTAATTGAAGATGTCATAGATCGATTACAAGGGCAGGAGGTATTTTCGACGTTGGACCTGAAGAACGGATTTTTCCACGTCCCAGTCGAAAAGGGTTCGCGGAAGTAGACGGCATTTGTTACCAGCGACCAGCAATTTGTATTTCTGTATGTTTCTGTATGTTCCATTTGGAATATATAACTTGGCGGGGCGTGTTTGCCAGATATATTCACGCGATCTTCAGAGGATTAATGCAGGAAGGCAGTGTAATCGTGTATATGGACGACCTAGTGATTCCAGCCAAGGATGAAGATGAAGCCATAATAAAGCTGAACAAAGTACTAGGGTTAGCAGCCGAGTATGGGTTGCATATCAATTGGGCGAAGTGCCAATTTTTGAGGAGGAAGATAGAGTTTTTGGGTTATATAATCGAGAGGAGTTCCATTAGTCCATCTTCGGAAAAAACGAAAGCAGTAAGTACGTTTCCAGTGCCAAATGACAGGAAGTTCAACGTTTCCTTGGAATCACTTCATATTTTCGACGGTTTATAGACGGGTAGGCAGTGATAGCCAAACCACTGACAGATTTGCTGCGCAAGGATACGATATTTAGGGTAAAGGAAGAACAAGTGCTTGCTTTTCAGCAACTTAAGGCGGTTTTAGCCAAAGCACCGGTCCTTAAATTGTTCAACTCGAGGGCGCAAACGGAAGTGCATGCAGACGCGAGTAAGTTCGGCTATGGGGCTGTGCTGTTACAGAGGGATTCAGAAGACCAGCAGCTGCATCCAGTACAGTACATGAGCCGGAAGACCACCCCAACGGAGGAAAGATACCATTCCTATGAACTGGAAGTGCTTGCAATTATAGAAGCGCTTAGAAGGTGGAGAATCTACTTGATGGGAGTTAGGATTAAGATTGTCACAGATTGCAACGCATTTTCAATGACTATGAAAAAGCAGGATGTTCCTTAAGAGTGTCTCGGTGGGCAATGTTCTTACTAGAGTTTGACTACGTGATCGAGCACCGATTGGGATGCAAGATGAGACACGTGGACGCGCTGAGCCGAGTTTCGTGTTTGTTGCTAGAGGATTCATTAAGCCACAGGATTAGAGAGGCACAGAGGAAGGATGACTGGATAAGAGCGGTAGTCAAGATATTAGAGAAAGACGAGTATGAAGACTTCTTCATGAGGGCATGTGTATTACACAAAGATCCAGTCAAGGAACTTGTGGTAGTACCTACAGAGATGGAGCGGGAAATAATAATAGTGGCGCATCAGCAGGGACACTTTTCAGCCAAGAAAACACAAGACCTACTGGAGATAAACTACGTAGACAGACACTAACGGACACGAACGAACAGATTAGCGTAAGAACGAAATAAAATAGACGAACACAGGACAGGACAGAAGCCAGTTAATACTTAGCAGCGGTAGAGCGAGGAAGTGTTTCGTAAAGTCGCCGAACTTGTAAATCAATTAAGAATTAAGTTATAATAAGCAAATAAAGTTATAATCCAATATATCATGTGTGGTGTCTATTTTTATTTTTGAAACGAGACGAGAAGTAGGATCCTGGAGATACAAAATCCTACATACATAAATGTTAAAGAATAGTCAAGTTCCCTTATATAAAAATCGCTTTTGCCTTACAAGGCAGCCACAAACAGCACTGAGATTTAAAAAGAATGTGAAGTTTGCATTGTAATTAAAAATATTTTCCTTGTTTGTTCTTAAAATCTAGCTCTCATGGAAAAAATCATAATTGCAAGTCTTTTTGAGGCTGAGTTAAAGAAAATCTGCCACGTGATTGGAAAATCACATTTGTTGTGGTTTCTCCGCAAACCCTATTACTATGCCAAATTTCAAGGTCTTACGATGTTTGGAAGTTCTCCGTAGTTTTGATGATCTGTCAATAAGTCGTTGAGTCAGTGAGGTTCTATTTTTGCTAATTTTGGGGCATTGTTAAACAGTTGTAATGTTAAACAGTTCAATTTTGGTATAGAGCCTGCTGCTGTGTTTCCCAATAAATTCCGAATTTTATCCCGCTAGGTTTGTCGTAATCGAAGTTAAATGGGGATCAAAATGGCCTGAGTTTGTTCATGGTAAATAAGGGACACGGTAGTGTGCAGCCAAGTCATTAAGCAACTTTGGCTTTGGGTGTAGTACCACCCCACTAATCCTTAAGGGCCTTAAATCTACGGGGCGTAGATTTAAGCTGGGACCATGTAAGGGTCCTCTTCAGATAACTCACCGCGGTTATGTCAATCGATGGACAATCCAACGCCTACCTCATTTCTCTGGCATAGATTTAAAAAATGTTGCGCGTTCAGTTGGACAGAGTGCAGAGGTGACTACAACGCTCATATCTGGTCTGGTGCACCAATAACATATTTGGAGCTACTGAAAAGGATTCAAAATAGGATTCAAGGTAGAGTCATCTTCTTAATGTCTCCTGAATATCATTATTTTATTCCTATTTCAACCGTAAGTGCTCGAACTAAATAGTCAGTTGCATTTCAGCCCTACAGCAGTTTTACTCCCTTTCTCTTATCTCCCACTTCCTTAATGACCGCACTGTGTCACTTAATTATAAGGGTATTCAAAATCCCTTTGTCCCTTCATATATATAAAAAAAATATTAATATTTTAGTAATTTTTATTCTATAATTTTTGCTCTGTAGTGTGTACACTTTGACCTATCAATAGGTGGCACCTTGCTCATATGAAGCTCTTAAATCCGATAGGCTTCTATGATTCTCTTTTAATCATTTCAGCCGTTAGGAGTGGGGAAAGTGATTCTAACTAAAAAGGGTGTCAAAGATGAAGTGCCAAACCTGAAAATAAAATTGCAACAGATTTTGCTCCAAAGTGTTTGGCTCCTAAGAGTATGGGTGTTTTCATACACTTCGGACATCTGCGCTAGTACAATCGCATTTATTTGCTTATGCGTTTTTGAATATACACACGCTGCAGAATGTCTGCAGGCCTGCTTTAGTACAATTGTCATAATCATTGTGTTCATAAACTTTAGAAATAGCCGCGAAACAAATAATTAGGAGTTTGATTTTTAAGTTACTGTCGAAAAACAAAAAAAAACATATATGTAAAAAACATTTCTTGACAAACAAGAGGAATGAAGCTTTAAAGCGTTTTGTGAGTCTTAGAAAATAGCGAGTTGTTCCAAAAAATCTTTATAATATTTATAAACATAATTCAAAAGTATGTTTCAAAGCCACTTTAGGATGTCCAGATCAACATTTAATGTAAGTTCTTTCCTATGCAAAATACAAAACAAATAGATTAAAAGATTTCTATCTATCATTCTACAGGCTTTTCCTCCAGAATGTAATTTTATTTACAGAACTAAACTCGGCGTCCATTCCAATTTATTGTTTGGATAGCCTTATATGCTATTTTTCCATAGGAAATTTTCGTTTTCCCTTTAAAATCAGAAAAAATACTTTTACGCTAACGTAATAACAAAATATTTGCAAAAAATTCTTACATTTTATGCAATTAAAAATATTTCTAAAATATTGATAACGTAATGGAAATGTTTCCTTTGAATCGAGCTCTTTTGCAGTCAAAAAATAATGGCTGCACAATCTGCCCGACATCGATTATATTGTAATGTTTTTGAACAGTCGGTACTGTAGTTCATCTAATGATCGTAGATCTGCATTAATGCACATGGATAACGCAGGCCTTTGTTAGTCTGACGTTTATAAACACCCTATGTGTTTGCAATCACTCTGCTGAGTACTTAACCCAGGAAATCAACCCAGGAAAACTACACAGCATATACTTATACATTATACAAAGTCAGACTGGAAAGAAGAGTGAATGGAAAAAGAGAAAATAAAATATTATTATTTCTTCGTTATGTACGAACACAATCACAGCGATCTAATGGCCGTATTTCTAAGAACGGTCAAACAATAAGCATATAAGTAAAATATAAAAAGTAAAAGTGAATCGTTGGCTATGCTCCATGCGTTAGTGTGCTGAATATTGTGGGGGATGTAGAATGTAGACAAACATTTACTTTAACCATAGCCATACATAATAGCTTTTTGAATTTTGCTTTTTATTTTGTTGTCGCATTTCGAGTGCTACATTTATGATACTTTTACTTCTGACAGCGCTGTTTTTTTATTGTCTTAAGGGTATAAAATACAAATAAAGCACTTTCCGAGAGCTTAATTTCGTACTTGTCGTTACACAATCTTTTGAAATGGAATTTCAGTAACTGAATCGCTATTTCAAATCTTATTAGCTCGCAACCAGAAATTAAATTTTTTTACTAAAATCTCACCCTAATGCCGTTTATAATTAATTGTCAACGGCCGTAATTAAAAAAAAAATCGAAAAAATAAGTACCATTTCTGTAGGTATTCGGCATCATGAATCAGAAAATGTCGCCTTTTTTTATTTTTATCCACTTTTTTGAGAAAAGGCATACGCATACATACTTCTATAGAAAAAAACTTACTATGGTAAACACAAATAAATTCATTTTAACCCTCTACCGCATACATGCCCATATGTATATGTTCACCAAACTTAGCATGGTTTATTTCCTTTACATTGCACCATGGACAACAAAATGAAATCTACAATATTACTTTGTCTTTTTCATGATACGAAACCGGTTTTTATTATCATTGAAAAAGCTTACTTCGCTAATAACATCTTTGTTCCAAGTGCCGATGTAAAGTTCAACTCAGTGTGGGAAATAATTTTTTTTTAAACAAAATGTATGGTTAATCAAATTAAAAAATTAATATGATGATCAATCAATCATATGATGATGTCCTACGAACTTTACAACTTATAAATGCATTGTACCCGCGTATAAATCAGGGAAATCTCCAGAACAAATCGGTAAATAGCTAAGATTGGAATATCTTTGAACTTCTTAAAAACTTACGATGTTGAACATCACTTATTATTTTAATGCAGTAGAGGGTTAAAAAAGTACCCACAAATGATGGTTTTGAATGATTTTCTTAAATGGGGTTCTCGATCCCTTTTTAAACACCAGCAGTAATATGGGTCATATGCTTCGGAAGTTGCTTTCTAATTTTCTGATCAGTCCTTTATTCCAGTCTTTGTTGAAAGCTTGTGTTATATTAAGAGCATAGCACAGAGGTATAGGTAGTGAACCATATCTTTTTCGATTTTGTTTGCGATTCTGTGCCCCTGATCAGTTGTCTAGTGTTTACCTATTTCTATAGCCAAATTGATGGTTTGGGACTGTCTACTTTCTTCAATAACATATTTTAAGCGGCCTTTTCACCTGAAATTTTTCAAATAACTTAGACAACAGCACTCTTCAAAGAGTTAAATGACAAATAATATAACCTGTATTATAACCGTAATAATAATAAATAAAAAAATAACCATAAAAAGCCATCCATTTTTATAAGCATTTTAGCTAAAATAAAAAAAAAAAAACTATGAAATCCCTTGTATGTACTGAATTTAGCTCCCCTGATTTAACTGTTGTTAAAGTAGAGAATGTTGCAGTCACGGATCTGATAAATGCGTCTAGATAAATGGCACACAAACGACGAACACAACCGGCATTAAAAAACTGAAGTCCTTTTAAAGTTCCCCATTATCGTCTTCTGTACGATCTTATTACATGAGAAGTGTAGCTACATGTTTACCGTGCCATATCTGCATTTAACTAAGGTAATATCTAGCCTGCTAATGTGCTTCTATGCCTACCGCAGGCATGTTCTGTATAAAATTTATGGAAAAAAACCATAATGGTAAGAGGATATTTTATTATATAACGTTCTGACAATATGCAATACAGGTACGGATAGTTCCAGCTGTTGGGAAGATATTAAAGACTCTCTGTAAAACCAACAACACTATGGAGAGCATCCACAATTTAATATATTTCTGGACACAATTGAATACTATTTAATATTGATCCTAATATTGAGACTTCAAAACATTCCAGAAATATCAAACGAAAATATTGACTGGCTTAACTTAAGCGTAGTTATTAATTCACATATTAGTAATTATACAGATGAGTAATTATACCGATAATGAACTCTACATACCCCGTCCTCTTAAGCCACACAAATTTTTTTTAACAGTGGCCGCCAAATCCTCCCTCATATTTCCTATCTGTGAATATGTGAAAGTCAGAAATTTGAGGCTTGTTTAGTGGCTTGTTTGCTTACAATTTCATTTGCATGTAAACTCAAGTGCAAATTATATGGGTTAAAACAGCTGAGTTTATGTTTGAGGACGGAGAATTACCCCATGAAAATGCTGCTACTTCGGTTTGGCGGACAAGGAAAGGATTTTAGTTTTAGTTTAGTTTATTTCATCAAACAAAGTTACAATACTTTAGTGATTACTTAATAATAATAAAAGTAAAAATATATGTATTAATTAAAAACAAAAAAAAAATATTTACAACTATTGAACATGGCCACCATTAAAGTGAAAACTAATAGCAAACTATTTTTAAATGAAAGTCTACTAAGGATAAAATCGATTATATAGCAAACGGTATTGATTATTCTTAAGGATCTGGACAATGGTTCGTTGCCACCATAATTTGTTCTGTGATACGCATTGTTTAAACTCTATCTATTCCTAAACGTTCTTGCAGGAACATTGAAGTCAATTAAGCCTAAAATATCAGAACAATCAATATGATCAGCTAATATGTCAGGAATGAATATAACCTCAGAGCACTTTCTTCGTATGCTATACTACAAATAATTATCCCCATGTTCCATAAGGAGGCATATCTGTATCCCAGTGAAGTTTTTTTACTCATACTCTTGTAACTCGGTTTTGTATTCTCCCGCTTCTAAAAGTGTGAACTTCATACAAAGGACTCCAAATTGTCTTGCAAGAGCTGATCTAACAAACGCAAACATTTTAAAGTGTGTGGATCACTGAATTTCTTTGAGTTGCACAAGATAAAACCCAACATTCAATTACCTTTAGCGACTTAAAAGTCAACATGTTTTTCGAAATCAACTTTTTGGTCTTTTGTAAAGGTTATATTTATTTTATATGAGAAATGAATAGATAAATGATTACGACAAAACGTTAAACTTTGACATTTTGCAATATTAAGATGTAAGGTATCAAACACCATTTCGATCATTCCTCCAGATCTTCCCGTAAAAACGTGCAGTCATGTTCAGTTTTTATACACAACAACAACAACACGAAAATTTCTGTGATTTGGGGCCATTTTTTAGTTTGGGGCCAAAATTCATTATGAAAAATTACCCCAAACTTTGGTGAAAAATATCACTTTTCACTATGGGGGGACATGCTTTCCCCCTGTAACCCCTTTACATGGTTTCACTTTAGATTAGAAGTATGTGTGAGGTTGGGTAGCCACCTATAAGAATGATATGCAAATATTTATTGGGTATAAGCAAAGTTTGCATATACCCAACCTCGCGTTTCAAATCTAACAGTGAAACCAATCAGCAGGGTTGCAGATTACCATCACGAAATCATTAAGAATTTTAAAAAAATAATAAAGCTTGACGGCCTTTATTTTGCAGTAGTTAGTCAAATAAGATTTTCATTGTTGCCATTTTTCATTGGAACGTGACACATTTTTGGGGCCATTTTTCCTACTTTTGGGGTCACTTTTAATTTTGAAAAAGAATTTTAATTTTTGGTACCATTGTTCATTTTTGGTTTGGGGTCATTTTTCACTTTTTTTTTCCAAAGATTGGGGTCATTTTTCATAATGAATTTTGGCCCCAAGCTAAAAAATGAAAAATGGCCCAAAACAAAACTGTCTTGCACTAATTCATAGAATGGTGACACTGTATTTATTCATGGAAATTGCAGATATTACGTCTTACTTATTATTATGCTGGATGCGCATGGAATGATTGAATGATGGCTAAGGGGAAGTGGGGGGACCCTTCATTTGGATCCAACATAACTCATCCCCCCCCTTAAAATTCTGCTCCAAAGAATCCATATTCTTAATTTCAACTTTAACGTTGGTTTTACTGAATTTATGTTTCCTTAGTAATACAAATGTAATTGCAATTAAAGTTATAACTATAATGAATGTTACAGTAATTTCCCCTGCAGGAAAGTTCATTTCAATTCTTCCTATGGTTACATTATTAAAGTTTAGTATGATAAAGTTATCATTTATCAAAACATTTTCATATTTTATATCGTTAGTATTTAATTTACAGTTTTCGAATCTTATCAAGTTATTACCTATTAGGTTTGTACTATAATTATGGCAATTATGAATTACTAGCGTATACGGCATGTTTTTAGTAATTACAATATTGTTGGACAATTGTTAAATTTTAATGTTTGTCTTTTAGGTGTAGCCGAATGAATCGTTCTATTGTATACAGTAACAGCATTTAAAACTTTATTGCGTAAAGTGTATTACTTTCGTCGGCTGTAAATTGCCTGTCTTACGCTATGGGATGGTTATGTGTAGTTCGACGTTCTTTTCTTTTAAGAATTATTTTATTAAGATTGCGAAGAATCCGGTATCTTCATCTGTAACTATTCTGTGTGGAATGCCTAGTGTAGCAAACATAATTTTTAACCTTTTTAGTAATTCTACCCAAGTTCTAAGCCTGATTTCTTGGATCATGGCAAGTTTTGTGAATTAATCAATCATTGCCACATACATAAGGATTCTATTAGCGTACCATATGTCGATATGTACGATTTGGTTAGGCTTCGTTGGTGTTTCAGTTAATTTCATTGGAAGTTTGCATGGCTGTCTGTCATACTTTTCCTTGTTACAAATTTCGCAATTGTATATCAATTTTTTAATGCTCTCATTCAGTTTGGGAGCATAGTAAACATCTTTGATTTCTTCGTATGTTTCATTAATCCCTCTATGATTGAGTAACTTGTGCGTTTTGGTTATGAACTGTGTCAATTTCTCCTCGTTGTCTATGTCACCTAGGAAATTACTACATATTATTACTTTAGGGAGTTTATTTTTACTGAAGTATTTGAAATATAAATCTTGGAATTGTGGGAACATGGGATCGTGGTTGGAATAAGTGCCAACTATTCCCTTTGTCTGTTGTATTTAAAACTATATGGGTTTTATATATATTTAAGGGTTTCTATTGGAATGTAGTCACTTCTATCCTCATTTTCACTGTGGATTAAGACACTTTTTTTACATTTTCATTATAATCTTGATCTGTATTTTCATCCTAGGTAACCCGTCTGCTTTGTCTTTAACTTTAACGTATTATACTTCAAAGTTGAATTCTTCAAGCTTTATTTTCCAGCTCTGTAGTTTAGTGTTGGATTTTTTTAGTGAATTCAACCAACTTAATGGACTATGATCTGTTCAGATCGTGAACTTTCTAGCATACAAATAAGGCCTGAAATATTTGGTCGCCCAAACTATGGCGAGATGGCCATCCTGGGATAAGACAGCCCCGATTGCATAGTTTAAAGCATCTGTCGTTAGCGTAAACTTCTTAGTGAAGTCGGGACGTTTAAGTATTGGTTCGGATGTAATCAAAGTTTTCAGATTTTCAAAACAACTTTGATTATAGTCCGGATCACTCATGTAAATTTTGGATCCTTCCTATATGCAGATGGTCATAGGCTTTGCAACTTTCGAGTAGTCCTTTATAAATTTTCGGTAGTAACCTGTTACACCAAGAAACGCCTTAATTTGTTTTTGAGTTTTGGGAAGGTTATAATTTAATATGGCTTCGATTTTCTGGGGGTTCGGTTTGATACCTTCTGTCGTTATGACATGTCCCTCAATTTCGTCGAGCTTTCTATAATCAATTACAATTCTCCATTTTTTTAAGCCTCAAGCATCCGTTTTTTTGGGACGACCCAGAGTCTGAATAAGGCGAGTTGCTAGGGCGAATTATTCCCTGCTTCAACATCTCGTTTACCTGAGACTTATCCTCATTACGATGAACCTCTGGACATCTATAGTTACGAGTGTAAATTTGAATTCCGTTCTCAGTTTCTACCTCGTGCTTAATCGCGCTTGTTAAAAAAAAAAATTTAACAAGCGCTTTTTTAAAAAAAAAAGTTGTGGAATATTGCGTAACGCTTGTTAAGGTAGAGATCGTTTCCTTTTAAAAGAAAAAAAATGTTGAATATTGCGTAACTAATGACTTATTTTATGACAGCTTCTTTTTCTACCCTATTTAAGTGTTGCGTTCATATTTGATTCAAGATTGGTTCAAGACTCATTTCTGTAATATAGATTTCTAAGTTGGGGATATGTTTTTTGTACTTTTCGTACGTTCTTCTTCCTCGTACGTGTTAAAAAAAATTGAAATTCTGTTTTCACATAGAATTTTAAGTGGTTTCTGCAGCTTCTGTTGCCATTTGGGATGGCTTATCACTGGTTTAAGAATACTGACATCTGACCACGTGTGGATCAGTATTCTGAAACTGTAGTTGTTTTTTGTTTCAACAACTATATGGGGTAATCGGCTGTTGGGCCTCTTTCTTTTTACTAACCGCCGACAGTGTGTCCCTTGGCTCTGAGGTGTTATTGCGATTATTTCTAAAGGGGTTCTTTGAGTTTATTCTGGATTGACTACTTTGATTTGTTTATAACTGATTACTCATATTTGTTCTGATCTGGTTACTTCTACCTGTTATGTCTTTGTAAAATTGTTGTCTGTAATGTTGAGTTGTTATGCTGTTGTGCTGAGGATTTATATTATAATTACGACCCTGATTGGAGTTATTGGTTCTGTCTTCCCTAAAGTTACCTCTCGAATACGCATATCCTGTCTCTGACAAGATCTGCATTGCCTCTTCTAAGTTGTCTGGGTTTCTGCAAAGCCGGTCACCCTTGCCGAGGAGCAACGAAGGAGCAAATGCAGACGAGAGAAATCTACGTGAGGCGAAACCTTGTAACTGCAAAGATGACATCAGAAGGAGCAGCTGCAGCCATAAGTAAACTTACACTTACTATAGAACCTCTTAAATATCTAAATAATCGCCTAAATTATGACGGGAATAGAGACAATCTCCGCAATTTTATTGATTTGGTAGAAAGAAATTACCCGATCCTCGATAGATACAACCGAAAGAGGGCAATTGTTTTTTTCGATATTATCAAAAACATATTAGTAGGCGAAGCTGGGGAAGCTATAGAAATAAACAATAGTATTAGTTGGGATGACGTAAAGAAGTTATTTCGACAAAAAGACCACTGAATAGCTCTATGACGATATTGGAGGCTTACCATTCAATCACTGTTAGGAGTATGATAACTCCTGACAGTAATCTTGAGGAGACTTTATAACAGAACACCCTTAATTGGCTCTGGGATCTTGCTTATAAAGTTTCGCAGCCCCGTTTTGTTCTACTGCTGTGTGGCTGTGAGCTCTATCTGTTCTAGTTCTGTTATAAAGTCTCCTCAAGATTACTGTCAGGAGTTATAATACTAAGTCTTCCGTTCACAATTAGGCAGTGGTATTGCTTTACCGCTCCTATTATTTGCGATTACTAAATTTTCGCTTCACTAAATTTATTTGAACTTTTTGCTTGAGCTTGATCGCTTTATATTTTGTTCAGTATTCAATATTATCGTCACTTAATTTGCACTTAGGCTAAATAATTAACATTAACCGCGGATTAAAAGTTCTTTATCGATTCTTTTTCGCGTACGCAAGGACTACCGACTGCGCCAGTTTCGGTTTTACTTTACTAGTTAACCAAAAAAAACATTTTCTATTTTTCTAATTTTAATATTATGTTTCCCAAAAAAAGACTTCTTATTTGGACTAATGTTCATAGTCGACTGTTACTTAAAATTAACTTCAACATATCTCCTCTTCAACGTTTCTGCCAGCTTGCACAAATTCATAGAATGGTGGCACTGCATTTATTCATGCGAATTGCAGGTATCATGCCGTTCTTATTAATTTGCTGGCATATGGAATCGGGTAGCGCGCGTGGCGGAAATGCATACGTATGCATCATTGGGCAGCGCGTGCAGCGAATCACGCTGGATGCGCATGGGATCACTGGTTGAATGCTAAGGGGAAGTGGGGGGAAACCGTTAGGTTTGCATATGAAAAATGGAGCTAGGGTGAGAGGGGGTGCGAAAGGCCATTGTTGCGGAAGTGGAATGATGGCTCCGACGTAACTTGGAAAATAGTTAGAAACTTCCTACCTACTACCTGATTTATAAATTGGTGTTATTATAGGACGCTTTCACTTATTTAAGAACTCACCACTTTCATGGGATCGATTAAAAATTTATTTTAGAGGTACAGCAAATACCTCTGTAAAATAATAGGAGCAATTCCTTCCACATCTAGTCGTGTGTCAACCTTAAGTTCAGTTAAATCTTGTTCAATTTCTAAAGTTCAAGCTGCCACTGCTCAAATGCCTATCGGAGTTTATTAGTTGATTATTAAGAGGTATGTTCCGAGAGCTATCCAAATAAACAGATTGAAAATGTTTAGCAAAAAAGTTACGTTAATTGTATTAAAAGATCAGAAGATGATATGCCATCGTGACGCATTAAACTAGGGATACTATTTAACTGTTTTTATAGAGTATATAAGAGAGTTAATACTGGGATCCTTAAAAAATAAGAATTCTTCGACGCTCCTGCTTGCAAGGAGGGCGAATGGAGGAGAAGATACAGCCGTGAACTCTATGAGTATAATTTAACAACCCAGCTCCTTAACCGAACGCGAAAAGATATCGCCAGAACAACTACGATTTCCACGTCTCACTGTAGTCAAACTGAAGCTCCCACATAGTACGCACTGTAAGGTTGCAACCGAAAATGAAACTCTTATTCACTATTTACACACCTTTATACAAAAGATTCGTATCCCTTCTTTCACTCCCCTAAGTCACAAGAATAGTATGGAAGGATAAATAACCTTCTGGATTTCTACTTCCCTCTTCAACTAACTTTAACAAACCCGATCAAAATGCGTTGTGGTATCGAAGCAGCACATTGTGCTATTTAAGTCTTCCAAATAGCCACTACCTGTATAACATTAGAAGTATCTATATTGAACGATTTTAAGTCACCTCATTAGGGCGTTAGTTTGAAAAAAAATATAAAATAACACGCTTTTCTTCGATATATGTGGTGAATTTTGTGTATACCTCGCTGCGCTGCTGTTTTAAGTTAATTGAACAGGTAATATCTCTTTCTGTTCGAAGGATTCATTTATTAAGCAGATTTCGATGCCCAGTTAAAAGTGAAGATACTATGTGGAATTGATGTAAAGCTCATTAGAACAAAATCAAATTAATAACAGCGAATAGTTTTAAAGCTTCTTTATAAAATCCGTACATTTTGAGTGCCGATCTGCCACCCGACGCGTGACCACTCCGCGGTCAGTTTAAACACACAAAAAAAAAACAACAAAAACTTGTGTGCAGAAGCAAAAACGCTAATCGCGCGCGCGCTGTGCATAAACAAAAACAGTTCAGTGCAGAGTGCAGTGGAAAAAAAAAATAAGTGTATTGTGTTTGGGCACTCCATCTGGTCACACTACCTATCGTTTGCAGCTGCTTTGCTTGGCTATAGCAAGTGCCGTATGTTTTTGCGTGCACTTGCTATGGCTGGGTAGGGTATCATTTGGCGAATAGCGGGTCGCTTTGTGTAGATTTTGTTGGCAGACCAAAGCAATTCATTGTATGGGCATAACACCTGCAGTGATTTGTTTTGGAAAGCTGACGTCAGGATCTGCACGGTACGGCCCAGCTTAGTCAGCGTCGGAGTTGAGTTTTTTGTATTTGTTTTTCGTTATGCGTAGGAATTTTAGAGTGGACGTGAGTAATATTCGTGGGTTGAGATCGAATTTTTTTTCATTGTACGCCCATGCGATTCACAATAAACCAGCTGTTTTGGCACTAACAATAAGTGAAACACAGGTCAGCATTGATTCCGATTTAACGGAGTTTAGTCTGCCTGGATATAGCTTGGTGCCATTATTCTTTTCCCATCATGGTATCGCCGTTTATATACGTAGTGATGCCTACCAACTTCTACCTCAATATGGCCAATGTTCCAATCCGGAATTTAATTTTATTTGGCTAAAATTTCATGTCCGTAGGCAATTAATTCACTACTGTTTTATGTACAGAAGCCCTAACCAGGACAGGCATTCAACTTATAATGAGTTTGATGCACTGTCTGATTCCATCAATAGAATTGTTACCCATTATCCTCGTACTGAAATCTTCATTGCGGGCGATGTTGAGATCTTTGCTGAGGTTAATAATTTAACCCAGAGCCGACACGGATACCGGACATTAGCGGTCAAAACGCCAACACTCTGGACTTGTTTCTTACCTCTCACCCTGATAAATACACTTTAAATGTATTATCGCCTCTAGGTTCGTCAGACCATTGTATCATATCGGCGAATTTCTCGTACCGTATGCCAATACGAGAAAGCCAATTGGGAAGCATTAAACAGTTTCTTTAGGAGTTTTAACTGGTCGTTGTGCTTCCTCAACAACGACGTGGATGCCGCTGCCGATATGATTACAAATTTAATTCACCTGGGTATGGAACGCTTTATCCCTAACAGGATAAAGTGTATCAGACCTAAAGAAAACGCGTGGTGTGACTTGAGCTGTAAAGAAGCTATCAGGGCTAAAGAGGTAACTTTTCGGTCATTTAAGGCCAACCCAACTGAGGAAAACCGAAAAAAGTTCACACGAGCCAGAAATGACTGCAATGCCCATATAAATCGTGTCAAATTCTCCTACGACCAAAAGTTGAGGCAACAAATACTACAAAGTCCCTCCGGTAGTAAAAACTATTGGTCGTTTGTTAAGAATATTAAAAATTCGTCCTCATCATCTATCCCGACACTCATTTGCAATGACACTTCAGCTGTCAGCTCTTTTGATAAAGCCAATCTGCTTGCTGCTCATTTTGCAGCTACCTCAACGCTCCCAGATTGGGCTTTATCTCCCCCAGTACTCGAGCGCATAGTACACTCCATTGGACAAATCCACTTTCGCACCCGTACTGTGGCAAGAGTACTTCAAGATCTCAACATTCACAAATCCGCTGGCCCAGATGTTATTTCCCCTATAGTTCTGAAGAGGTGTTCTTCCGCGCTGGCAAAACCACTGCGTAAGCTTTTCTATCTGTCCTATTCTTCAGGGCTCTTTCCGAGAAGATGGAAAACAGCATTTGTTCAGCCCGTCCCCAAAAAGGCGAATCTTCCTCTCCCTCCTCTTACCGACCAATTGCACTTACGTCCCTTCTTTCCAAGGTCATGGAAACGCTGATAAATCGTCAGCTTATGAAATATCTCGAATCCGAAAACTTCTTAATGAAGGTTTTCGCAGCAACAGATCCACTAGTGATTTGATGACATATCTAACCGAAAAGTGGAACCAATCTATTCACCATGGTGGTGAAAGCAAGGTCGTTGCGCTTGATATTTCAAAGGCATTTGACAGAGTTTGGCATCAAGCTCAAGCTTTTATCATTGACCTCCTGTCTGTCACATCTAATCCAATCCATTTCTTTGCTGATGACAGTACCCTCAGCTTTACATATTCGTTTCCTGTACAACGCCCCTCATCTTCGGGCGTTGAACTGGAACGGCAACGTATGTTAAGCTCATTGAATTCCGATCTTGACAGCATTCTTAAATGGGGTAAAACGAAGAGAATGGCATTTAATGCTTCCAAAACCATTCTCGGTATGTGTGTTAATGACAACCTTCGTTAGAATGACCACATATTTGATGTCGCCAAGAACGCTGCGAAATGTCTTCCTTAAGCGATGCAAGAAATATTTCACCCCTTCTGATCTGGCTAGAATCTACAAGGCGTTTATTCGCCCAAAACTTGAGTACAACGCTCATATCTGGTCTGGTGCACCAATAACATATTTGGAGCTACTTGACAGGATCCAAAATCGTGCGGTTAAACTTATTGGCGATCGAGACATCGCGAAATCACTTGACTCTCTTAGTCATTGTCGTAATGTCTACTGTCGTCGCTTGTCTTTGTTTTATTGGTATTTCCACCACAAGTGCTCAAATGAAATTGCATTCCACCCCTACAGCAATTCAACCGCAATACTGAAATATAAAGATTCCTTTTTCAACCGTACAATACGAATGTGGAATGCTCTGCCACGCTCTGTTTTTCCTGTGGATTATAATTTACAAACATTTAAAACCAACGTGCATCGGTTTCTCCCATTCTCTAATCCTTCATTTCCCTAATGCCCGCACTGTGTCACTTCATTATAAGGGTATCCAAAATCCCTTTAGTGCGCGTACATTATAAAAAAAAAAAAAACATTTAGTGCAAAAGGTTTATAATTTGTGTTTTTTTTTCTTCAATTATAGATAATTAATTAAGAAATTATTATATTGCAAATGACTTGCGAAAGCTAAATTTTCTTAGAAAAAATTATACTTACTTACTTAACGCGCCCCCGACCCGTGAAGAGTCCCTGCCTGAGATACGGCTGCCTTCCACCCTCTGCGATCCCAAGCACGCTGCTTCCAGTTGTCCAGACCAAGCGCTCTGGCATCCGCGATGGCTTGGTCTTTAAAACGGACGTTCGGTCTTCCTTGTCGTCTCGAACCTGGGGGCTGGGATTCGAAGATCCTCTTGGCTGGAGCGTTGTTGTCCATTCGCTCGACGTGGCCGAGCCAATGTAGTCGACGAGTTTTAGCTTTTCGGACTACATCCACATCTTGGTACAGCTCATAGAGTTCGCGGTTGTATCTTCTCCTCCATTCGCCCTCCTCGCACACAGGACCAAATAGCCGTCGAAGGATTTTTCTTTCAAAGGATCCCAGTATTAACTGTCCTTTCCTGCTTATCGTCCAGCACTCGGCGCCGTATAGCAGAACTGGCAGGATAAGCGTTCTGTAGAGCATGCACCTTGTCCTTCGAGTAAGGAGTTTTGAACCCATTTGTTTTGCCAAACCGAAGTAGCAGCGGTTTCCTAGGGTAATTTTTCGACTGATCTCCACTAAGATGTCATTTGTGGAGTTGATGTTTACCCCGAGGTAGATGAACTCCTTAACTTCCTCGAAGTTGCTGCTATCAACAGCGACATTTTATCCTAGTCGGTGGACAGATGATTGTTTGTTTGTTGATAGCATATATTTAGTTTTGTCCTCATTCACTTCAAGGCCAACTAGTTTCGCCTGATCTTCAATAGCCGTGAAAGCCTCTAAAAAAAATTATAGTGATAGGATATTTCTGCTATGAAATAGACTATAAACGGACGTATGGTTTCGTTTCCCATTTCACTGAATTCTTATGTCAAAAATTTACTTTTTGTCTGGTAGCTCAAAAGTAAATGAAATGTTTCGTTTCTCTTGATTTTTTTTAAATTCCCCTAGTGTTTTGATCCTTACGGGATACGCTGACATTAATAATATGATAAATTCTGCAAAATGAATATTTTACATTTAATAATTTCAAGTAAAAAAAAATTACTTGAACCTAACTTATATGGTACGGAAAGCAGATCTGCAATACACGATAAAATTGCAAGTAGACATTTCTAATAGGTTATAATTAAATTAGTTATTTTTGTGGGTGACTAATTTTTCTTCGACTTCCCTTTTGAAAATATTCACGTCTCCCCTATTCACAACGCACTAAAATCTTAGGTTTTGCAAAAACTCCTGAAATCACTCTCCAAAATCAGCAGATTTCCCATACATTTTTCAGATTTCCAAACCTCGTTGTCGTGTGAGGTTTCGATGAAGCCTGGTCTAGTTTGCAATGGTGAGATTGCAATGGTGAGGTTACAATAGTGAGGTTGTCGAAGCAAACGCACCTTTTAACACATTCTACATAAGATTCGAAATCTTTTTGGGGTAACCTCAGCTTTCAGTGCGGTGTAAATAGGGTATAATCCGAAAAAAGGATCCGGAAAATGATCGAAAAAGAACAGCATCTCTAATCTATCTTTTAGATTACAGATTATGGAAAAGTTTTGTTTTATGAAGTCGCTCATTCCCCTTCTTCGAATACTTGATTAGATAGGTGAATTTGATAATCATATGGCGTACAAGAAAAAGTGTTTTTTCGCTGAATTTAAATTCTTAGTTAAAATAGCACTCCTACTGAATGATGGAAATTGTTTTCTTCAAAAGATTAAAAATCTGGTGATATACTTTCTAAACGCTGAAAAATAAAATCATTCATTCGTTTCCAATAAATTGTCTGGCTTTGTTTACTATGTTGTCCCTCCGACATAGGTTATAAACATATCTGATAGTGCTATGTACGGGTACCTTACATCTTCGCCTAATTTCGTTATCCGGGCCGCAGAAAATTTGCTGAGCATAGAAAAGAATTGGTACGAGTAGTGTCCTAAGACAAGCTTTGTCTTTATCTTACTTACTTACCGACCCGTGAAAAGTCTCAGCCAGACAACGGGCAGCCTTCCTTCCTCTGCTTTTTCGGGCACGCTTTAAAAGCTTAATAGAAAGCTGTTGAAGAAAAAATTATCAAATATGTTTGAATTAAAAACGGGAGAGTACTCATGCGCAAGTGGGATAATGACAAGAAAATTGTTCTTAATTCAGAGATGGCATTTTTAGATCTTAATTAATAATATGCAAAATCCAGAAGTGAATACTTTAAATATTCCCTTTGTAAACTCTTCAGATGTTGATTTTCATGGTATTTTTTTTAATCAGTAATACCCCATTTGTTAACACACCTAATTTTATTATTTTGTGGGAAACGTGGATATTTGAAAATTAAGAGTCTCTTTTAAGTTTAGAAGGGTATAAACTAAAACTTTACAGCAATAAAAGGTATGTAGTATTGTGCCTTTTGTTAAAAGTCAAATAAGTGTTAAGGATCATCGCTGATAAAGCAAACAAAGCAATAGCGAAAAACTTTTAGAGCAGGTTTCAATATTGGAACCTGCCATACAAACATTTTCAGTACAAACATTTGTATGAGATGAGTCTTCTTGATAATTTAATATCACTTGCGTTACATCCGATTATGTATTACTTAATAATCCACTTTGTTCTGAATGCTGGGAAAACATCTTTAGTACAAATTAACCTTCTAGGAATTACATACGATTCTAGGAATTACACACATTGGCAAGCAATGTTCTAGTAAAACAGAGTTTAAAAAGGGTGCCCAAATTAAATCTAAAACCGAGCTCTACAAAAAAATCAAATATCCTAATAAAGCTGGTATACTAGTGCTTACAAACAATTCTGTAACGATATTTAAAAGTATGTTTTGTTGTGTAGAACCAAATTCCCGTACATAAGTTTTGTGAGATCAAAGGTGATTCAAAAACAGAATGGATATTGTGTATATGATAAACCCAAATGAATAAAATTTAATGCTTGAAAGATGCGATCATACCTTTTTGAGAATGTTCATTGATTGTAGCTTTAAATAACTTAGCATACGCTTTTTCCAGAAAATACGAGTTTTGAAAATTTCGTTACGTGTTTAATGAACGAAAATTAGTTCATATCTAAGAAGAAAATGCAGTAAAGATTAATTTAAAGCACATTCCACTTTCAAATGAGTGATCAGAACACAATAACATAACATCGGCTAAACCTAAACCATTATCTTGCGAATAGCGAGTTGCGTGAGCAGATTTTGTTGGTAGACCAAATCAATTTATATGGGTGATTTGTTTTGAAAAGTTGTCGCCAGGATCGACATCACACGGCCCTACTTAGTTAGCATCGGAGTTGAGCCTTTTGTGTTTGTTATGTGTGGAATTTTAGAGATTACGTGAGCAATATTCATGGTAAGCGACAATCACAACAAGTCAGCTGTTTTCGCACTTGGTGAAACGCAGGTCAGCAATAATTCCGATCTATCGGAGTTTAGTCTAACCTACCAACTTCTGCCTTAATACGGCCAATGTTCCAATCCGGAATTTAATTTCATATGGCCAAAATCCCATGTCCGTAGGCAAATTATTTACTAATGTTTCATTCTGGACCGACAACAACCGAAGAAACGTTTGCCGAGATCTTGCCGATGTTAATAATTTGAAACAGCTTGTAAATTAGCCGACACAGATATCGCACATTAGCAGTCAAAAGGCACCTTGGACTTGTTTCTTATTGTGAAAATACACTTTAAATGTATTATCGCCATTAGGTCCGTCAGACCATTGTATATTTCCAGCGACAGGATAAAGGAGTATCAATCCTAAGGAATACGCCTTGCGGACTTGAGTTGTTAAGAAGCTATCAAGGCTACAGAGGTTAGTTTTCGGTCACTTAATGCCAACCCGACTGGGAAAACCGCAAAAAGTTTAAACGAGCCAGAAATAATATCTCGTAACCAAAAGTTAATTCAAAAAATACTCCATTTCCCACAGGTAGGAAAAACTGTATTTAGCGGCTAGCCCAACGCTCCCAGATCCCCTGTATCGAGCGCGTTCAATGGGGCACTTCCGCACTCGGACAGTGACTCTGTACCAATGTGCATCGGTATCTCTCATTCCCTAATCCTTCTCTTCCCTACTGACCGCACTATGTTTTGTTACTTTATTATAAGGGTATACTCTAGTGCGCGTTTATCATAAAAAAAAAACATAAGGAAAGGCAATCTTGGGGCGAACAGTATGATACCTATCCTTATCCCTATACACCCCAAAGAAAAAAAGCATTAAAGAGATGATGGATAGAATTTTATTTCATTCTATGAAATATAAAAAAAAATATATTTAACTATGTGTTAAAATGTAAGAAACGCCCCCAAAAAGTGGGCCATAATATTTGTACTCTAGAAAAAATATTGGCTAAATATTTTGTTATACATTATTTTTCGTTTTGTATACATTTTTGAAAAAATATACTTTTAGGGCTCTACGACGAACATTCAGCATATTCCGCCATAAGATTACCGTCAAGCGGATAAGTAATCGACAGAATTAAATACTTAATATTGGGCGCAATGTTTATAACCAGAAAATCTAAAAAAACACAAATTCTTCGTACAAGTTTTCCAATTCCAGACTTTCATATAATATTGATTACAACGCCACTTATCGTAGTTAAGATAAATTTGAGTAGATTTGGCTATTGTTTTGTTATATTAATGTTTGTCCAGATGATTTTGCTCTACTTCTTTACTCTTATGAACCATGAAAACTGTATTATGTATCTTTTGTATCAGTAAATAAAATGAAATTGAATTGAATTGAAATTAAAAAAAAATCTGAATGGGTAACTTAGGTGCAACTGAACCTCGTCTACATGATTTTATATCTGACAATGTATATTATTATGAGGGTAGCAATTTAATTATTTTTTAAAATAACCAATTATTGCATGTAGTTCGATCTATTCCCTCTATTCATTCGTTCGAGATAGCTTTTAATCTTTGAAACTTTAATTCACTGTTGGCCAATCACCCCTCTGCAATTAAATGAAATTAATTCGTTTGCCATGGAAAATAAAATTGCAATATCTTACACTTATTTTACTATCAGAGCAATTAAGTCCAACATTTAATTGTTCAAAAGTAGCATGTTTCTCACTGTTTCCGAACTTAATATAAAAGTTGGGTCTGCATGTTCACACACAGGCAGTTTAATTATTTGACAAAAATATACGAAAAGTCTTCCGCCACCTTAATTATATAGGAACATTTCCTGGCCCAGAATAGTCTTTTCTACCTTCTGAAGTTTTCAGTGCTTTTTTACACAGGCGTTATGCTACAGCTTTTTTCAAAATCAATAAACCATTATTGCTGTTGCTATTGCTTCTTCCCTTTCCATTTTTTTTTCTTTTTGGAAATATTAATCTGCCTCACAAAAAACACCAAAAACTATTACCTTCACAGTCGTGCCAAAGAATCATTCCAATTAGCAAACATCAGCAGAAAATAGGCAAACATAAATCAGTACACTCAAGACTCAACCCAACATGTGTGTATGCCAATGACAACGATGTTCACAGTAGTTGTGTGTAAAATTATTACCAGCGTTTCATCAAGTGCGCTTTAACATTATGAAAACATAAGGAAAGGCGCAGTCCGCTTGGGGCGAACAGTATGATACCCTGTCCATATCCTTATATGCCCCAACGAAAAAAGCGTTAAGAACATAATGGATAGCATTTTATTTCACTCTATGAAATTAAAAAAAAATAAAAACGCCTCCAAAACGTGGTTGTGGCCAAAAACTTTGTAAGGGAAATATATTGGAAAAAATATTGGCTTGCCGCTAAGAAAAAAGCGTTAAGAACTTGATGGCGAGTATTTATTTCATTCTATGAAATTTATAAGAAAACAAATATTAATTGAAAAGACGCCCCCAAAAAGTGGGCGTGGCCAAACATTTTGAATGGGCGATATATTGGAAAAAATATTGGCTAAATATCTTATGAAAATTTTTTTTTGGGTTTCTATAAAAATTTTCGAAGAAAACAGCATTTTAGTAAAAAACGCCCACAAAAAGTACGCATGGCAAAAAACTTCATATGACAAACTTAGAAAGGAGGGCCTATTCTTCAGGACTCTTTCCGAGAAGATGACAAACAGCATTTGTCCAGCCCGTCACAAAAAAAGGCGAATCTTCCTCTGTCTCCTCCTACCAATTCAAGGTCATGGAAACGCTAATAAATCGTCAGCTTATGAAATTTCTTGAATCCCGAAAACTTCTTAATGACCAGCAGTACGGTTTTCGCAGCAACAGGTCCACTGTTGATTTAATGACTTATCTTCTTCAATGGATTAGAAACTTTCTTTCGAAATGTTCAATTGAAGTTGTTTTGGACGGTTTCAAGTCTGCAACTCACCAAATAAATGCTGGTTTCCCTCAAGGCTCCGACGTTTGTCTCCGACTCTCTTTCTCATTTTTATCAATGACCTCTTGTCTATCACTTCTAATCCAATCCATTCCTTTGCTGATGGCAGTACCTTCAGCTTCAATATTCGTTCTACGAGTCACGACCCTCATCTTCGGGCGTGGAGCTAGAACGGCAACGTATGTTAAATTCATTAAATTCTAAACTTGACAGCATTCTTACGTGGGGTAAAACCAATAGAGTAGAATTAAATGTTCCCAAAACACAATGCTGTCTTCTGTCATTAAAGCGAAACCCCAATACTCAGCCATTATCCATGGATGGGACTTGCATCGCCGAAACGGAAAGACTTTCCATCCTCGGTATGTGCGTTAACGACAAACTTCATTGGAATGACCAAATACTCAATGTCGCCATGAACGCTGCGAAATGTCTACGCTTCCTTAAGCGATGCAAGAAATATTGCACCCCTACTGATCTGGCTAGAATCTACAAGGCGTTTATTCGCCCAAATCTTAAGTACAACGCTCATATCTGGTGTGGTGCACCAATAACATATTTGGAGCTACTTGACAGGATTTAAAAACGTGCGGTAAAACTTATTGGCGATCGAGACATCACGAAATCACTTGACTCTCTTAGTCATCGTCGTGATGTTTCCTGCCTGTTATTGTTTTAACGGTATTTCCACCACAAGTGTTCAAATGAAATAGCCAGTTGCATTCCACCCCTACATCAATTCAACCGCAATACTTGCCATGCTAGGAATGCACATCAGTTTGCCCTCAAGCCTGTATTCGGACGTAGAGTGAAATACAAGGATTCGTTTCTTAACCGTACAATACGAATGTGGAATACATACGATAGTTTACAGACATTTAAAACCAAAGTGCATCGGTATCTCTTTTTTTCTAATCCTTCACTTCCCTAATGCCCGCACTGTGTTCCTTCATTATAAGGGTATCCAAAATCCCTTTAGTGCGGGAACATTATATAAAAAAAAATAAATCTGCCATACAAAGTTGTTCGCCACGCCCCCATTTTCTAGGAGTTTTTTCCAAAAATATAAAATTTTTTTTTTAAATTTCATAGAATGAAATTAAATAATATCCATCACCTTCTTAATGCTTTTTTCTTTGGGGCATAGAGGGATATGGATAGGGTATAATACTGTTCGCCGCAAGCAGACTTTAGCCTTTTCTTGTGTGTTTTTTAGTTTGGTTTGGCATTTCAACATGAATAGACTGACGCCTGAACAACAGCCACTATATTGCCACTAATTGACCACTTTGAGGACAACATTCGCCGGGTAATTCCCGATATACGGTCACAAATGTTGGAAAGTCATCGAAAATTGGACCTCCAGATTAGTATACGTCATATAAAAAATAATAAAGCCAGAAAAAACTAAATTTCATATCCATTTAAAAAAATTAACTTTGTTTTATCACATTTCAAAGTTCTATACCTCTAAAAAAATCACCCTATATATAACAAAATTCAGACGCATGACTTATGTAAAAAGCGCCAGTAAATCAAAAACTTGTCCGTTAGATGGCAATGAAAAAACAATTTAATATATATTAATGTTCCTTCCGGGTATGTCAGTCTAAACTCCAGAACCGCTGAGCCGGTTGACATCAAACTCAGACAAAATATTAGTTTAGGCAACAGGAAGGTTTCTCTTAATTTTATTCCTTAAAAGTGGCGCTGTCGTCATTATATTACAATTTTTAGTTTTGCGATAGGTACTTACAGTAGTATTTGGCTGAAATTCACGAAATGAAATTTCCCAAACCATGGTGGGTACCTAAAAGTATGCTTCCCGGATAATACTTGCAAACACTTATAAAAAATGTATAACATAAAGAATAGCCAAGTTCTCATACCCAAAAATCGCTTTTGCATTATAAATCAGCCACAAAAAGTACTGAGATGAAAGAAGGAACGCCAAGTTTGTATTATTATTAAAAATTATTAATTATTATTAAAAATTTCAAAAATAGTATTTACATTATAATTGGCAAGTTTTCCAATTTGAAGTTTTGCAGATATAGAAAAAACATGTGAATAGAGCCGCAATATATAAAAACTTGCCAAGTATAAAAATAGAAATACTATTTGTGAAATTTTTTATAAATGTCTCTAGCTTTGTTATAAGCGGGGGGTCAAATTGGCCTGAGTTGGTTCGTGTAAATAAGGGTGTACTGCCAAAGTTTCTAACGAACTTGGCCGTGCACTACCGTGCCTCTTAATTCCGATGGCCAATTTTAAAACATTTAGGGACATGGGTCGGTTTTGAACCGGGGACTCCTCGATTATTATTATTAAGCGCACTTAACCACTAAGCCACTCCAACCACTGTAGCGGGTATTACACGTAACAAATCAAGACCACTAATATCTACGCCACACTATGTAAATTTAATTTTATTCCAGCACACTGATACCATCTTTAAAGAGCACACGGCTAACGAATACAAGATCGTTGTTTCGCATTTGACTGGGCCGAATGACTGCGACTATCACCATTTGATTTTTCTAGAAAAACATGCCACAACAAGTTGATTGATGATTATCAAATATGTATGCGAATAAGAGCGGGTGTAGATGTGAGAGCATTTCGTCTTAACTTATTTAAGAGTTATAGCCCAGTATTAAAATGAGGAAGACAATACTTTCCTTTGGATGCCACAAATGCTTTTTACAACAGATCGCTTTGGTTTTTAATATTTTAGAATCATTACAGTATTCCTTTCCTGGGAAATCTTTAGTAAAAGGCGAAAGATTTATTTGACACTGAAAAGAAGCCAAAGCAATATTTCCGCGGTCCTTGCCAATTTTTATCACACATGAAGATGTGCGTCGCTTCTTCGGCATTGTACACAGTCATCATGGCATCACAACGTTTGCTGTTGTTTTAATATTTTTGTTTGTTTACAAAACGAAACAAAATAATTAATTTCAGATGATGGGTAGGTGACGCATCTTTGCTCCATAATGGAATGCGACCTTTCTTATTAAAGGAAAATATAATTTTGATAAATAAATACTAGTGCATAAAAAGAGGTAGGTACCATGTATGTTAGTTTGAAGTAAATAAAAAAACACAGGTATATTTAATTTAGCAGCAAATTAAACTGGAACAAAAAAAAAAAAAAAGAAAGTAAACGCTAATCGCGCGCGCGCTGTTCAAAACGCAAAAACAAGTGTACAGTGCAGTGACAGTGCAAAAAAAAAAAAAACAAAAAAAAGTGTATTGTGTTGGGGCTTTCCTTCTGGTCGCACTCCCTATCGTTTGCTGCTGCTTTGCTTGGCTATAGCGAGTGTCATATATTTATGCGTGCACTGGCTATGGCTGGATAAAGCATCATTTGCCGAATAGCGGGTCGCGTTGTGTAGATTTTGTTGGTAGACCAAAGCAATTCATTGTATGGGCATAACACCCGCAGTGATTTGTTTTGGAAAGCTGACGTCAGAATCTACACGGTACGGCCTAGCTTAGTCAGCGTCGGAGTTGAGTCGTTTGTGTTTGTTTATTGTTATGTTTCGGAATTTCAGGGTAGACGTGAGCAATATTCGTTGGTTAGGGGCGAATTTTTTTTCATTGTATGCCCACACGAATCTCAATAAACCAGCTGTTTTGGAACTAGGTGAAACACAGGTCAGCATTCATTCTGATCTAACGAAGTTTAGCCTGCCTTGATATAATTTAGTGCCATTATTCTTTTCTCATCGATGTCTCGCCGTCCGATGTAGCCGTAGTGATGTAGCCTACCAACTTCTACCTCAATATGGCCAATGTTCCAATCCGGAATTTAATTTTATTTGGCTTAAATTCCATGTCCGTAGGCAACAGTTTTATTTACAGAAGCCCTAACCAGGACAGGAATTCAACTATAATGAGTTTGATGCACTCTCTGATTCCATCACCAGAATTGTAACCCATTATCCTCGTACTGAAATCGTCATTGCGGGCGATTTCAATATACACAATTCAAGTTGGCTTCGACATTCTGGACAGACAACACCCGAAGGAAGGTATGTTGAGATCTTTGCTGAGGTTAATAATTTAACCCAGATTGTAAATGAGCGGACACGGATACCGGACATTAGCGGTCAAAACCACAACTCTCTGGACTTGTTTCTTACCTCTCACCCTTATAAATACACTTTAAATGTATTATCGCATCTAGGTTCTTCAGACCATTGCATCATATCAGCGAATTTCTCGTATTCCATCCACACAGTTAAAGAAAAAGCTCCTACAAGAACTGTATGGCAATACGAGAAAGCCAATTGGGAAGCTTTAAACGGTTTCTTTAGGAGTTTTAACTGGTCGTTGTGCTTCCTCAACAACGACGTGGATGCCGCTGCCGATATGATTACAAATTTAATTCACCTGGGTATGAAACGCTTTATCCCTAACAGGATAAAGTTCATCAGGCCTAAGGAAAACGCGTGGTGTGACTTGAGCTGTAAAGAAGCTATCAGGGCTAAAGAGGCAACTTTTCGGAAAACTGAAGAAAACCGAAAAAAGTTCAAACGAGCCAGAAATGACTGCAATGCCCATATTAATCGTGTCAAATTCTCCTACGACCAAAAGTTGAGGCAAAAAATACTACAAAGTCCCTCCGGCAATAAAGACTTTTGGTCGTTTGTCAAGGCCTCGTTATCTATCCCGACACTCATTTGCAATGATATCCCAGCTGTCAGCCCTTCGGATAAAGCCAATCTGCTTGCTGCTCATTTTGCAGCTAGCTCAACGCTGCCAGATTGTGCTTTATCTCCCCCAGTACTCGAGCGCGTAGAATATTCTATGGGACCCATTCATTTTTTGCACTCGTACAGTGGCAAGAGTTCTTCAAGATCTCAACATACATAAATCCGCTGGTCCAGGTGGTATTTCCCCTATAGTTCTGAAAAGGTGTTGTTCCACGCTGGCAAAACCACTGCGTAAGCTTTTCTATCTGTCCTATTCTTCAGGGCTCTTTCCGAGAAGTGGAAAGCAGCATTTGTCCAGCCTGTCCCAAAAAAGGCGAATCTTCCTCTCCCTCCTCTTACCGACCAACTGCACTTACGTCCCTTCTTTCCAAGGTCATGGAAACGCTGATAAATCGTCAGCTTATGAAATATCTTGAATCCCGAAAACCTATTAATGACCGGCAGTACGGTTTTCGCAGCAATAGGTCCACTGGTGATTTGATGACTTATCTAACCGAAAAGTGCAACCAATCTATTCACCATGATGGTGAAAGCAAGGTTGTTGCGCTTGATATTTCAAAGGCATTTGACAGAGTTTGGCATCAAGCTCTCTTGTCGAAAACGCGTGTATTTAGGATCGATGTTACCCTTCTCCAATGGATTAGAAATTTCCTTTCGGAACGTTCAATTCAAGTTGTTTTGGACGGTTTCAAGTCTGCAACTTACCACATAAATGCTGGTGTTCCCCAAGGCTCCGTTTTGTCTCTCGCGACTCTCTTTCTCCTTTTTATAAACGATCTCCTCTCTGTTACTTCTAATCCTATTCATTCCTCCGCCGATGACAGTACCCTCAGCTTTACATATTACTTTCCTGGGCAACGCCCTTCATCTTCGGGAATTGAACTGGAACGGCAACAATCATTAAATTCCGATCTCGACAGCATACTTAAATCGGGTAAAACCAACAGAGTGGAATTTAGTACTTCCAAAACGCATGCTGTCTGCTGTCATTGAAGCGAAACCCCAATTCTCTGCCATTATCCATGGATGGCACTTTGTCGCTGAAACCGAACGACCATTCTCGGTATGTGTGTTAATGACAACCTTCTTTGGAATGACCACATATATGATGTCGCCAAGAACGCTGCAAAATGTCTAGGCTTTCTTAAACGATGCAAGAAATAGTTAACCCCTTCCGATCTGGCAAAAATTTATAAGGCGTTTATTTGCCCCAAACTTCAGTATAACGTTCATATCTGGTCCGGTGCTCCAATTACATATTTGGAGCGACTTTACAGGATTCAAGCGGTAAAACTTATTGGTGATCGAGACATCGCGAAATCACTTAACTCTCTTAGTCATCGTGGTAATGTCTCCTGCTTGTCATTGTTTTATCGGTATTTCCTCCACAAGTGCTCAAATGAAATTGCCAATTGCATTCCACCCCTACAGCAATTCAACCGCAATACTCGCCATGCTAGGAATGCACATCGGTTTACCCTTAAGCCTGTATTCGGACGTATAGTGAAAGACAAGGATTCGTTTCTTAACCGTACAACGCGAATGTGGAATGCTCTACCACGCTCTGTTTTTCCCTCACATTACAGTTTACAGACATTTAAAACCAACGTGCATCGGTATCTCCCTTTTCCTAATCCTTCACTTTCCTAATGCCCACACTGTGTTATAAGGGTATCCAAAATCACTTTAGTGCGTGTATATTATAAAAAAAAAAGTACGCTTAAAATTAGAAAAGATTGCAACAGATACAAGCAAAATGTGTTTGGTAGCCCCATTTTAATTAACGAAACCAAACAAATTAATTTGCGCATTCTTAACCAGAAGTGTGAGAAAGAGTGCGCAGTGGTATAATAGTTTGAAGCTCTAAATTCACATTTACATAAGCTGTGATAATTCAAAACAACAACAAAGAGAAAATAGTCGGATTTGCTAATATGTACTGTTTATGAATTTGTTTGGCTTAATCTACTTGTAATATGGTTTAAGCTCAACTAAGCTGCCAAATTAAGACTTACTTGTCTATAGGATAGTATGGGTGGGTTAGGATCGCCTTACAGATCTATTATATATAACCATGTTCATCTCATTTTAGGTGATGCAACAGTTTTTCAAAGCAACCAAGGGTAGGGTTACAGTGAATGCGACAATATTGTAAAAAAAGTTATAATCAGTAGCGATAATTCTCGGTTTTAACGAACGTATTATATTTAAATTTAAGAACTTGTTGGACTTCTGACTCTTTCCGTATAAGGGACTAGTTATAGCTATCATTGAAATGCATCATTGGAACAAATCAGTGGAATAGTTGCTTCATTTTTTTGACAAGTCAGTGAAAGCAATCATTAAAAATGTTCTGTCAGTGGCTTTCCACTGGTATAGGTTTTAAGGTTAGAGTTGAACATTGAAATCAAAACTGACATCCGAGAATCGAACACATCAGCGGAACGATTATGTTCCAAATTGTAGAAACGAATATCAGCTGTTTATTGAAATCTATTTCAATCAGTGATATAATAAAAATAGATTAAAAGAAAAGTTAAAATCAGAATTAAGTAATTTTGTTTGTAGAAAAATTCTATAAGTGACTAGCTTTATTTTGATACCGCTTAAAGCTTATATTGTTTGCTTAGTCGTCTTAAAATGCACAAACAAAATTTTTAATGACGCATTTCAATGACAGCTATAACTAGCCCTTAAGGGTTTCAAATGAAGGTATACATGTTAAAATAGGCAGAATACAAATGTAATGTGATACATTTATTCCTCGCTGGTTTAGTTATTTATACAAAATGATTAACTTTGCGTTTGGTAAAATTGCAAGCCCATAAGTAAGACTTAGTTGTAAAATTAAATCGTTATAGACTCGTAATGTCAGTGAAATATAAGTACGTATTTTGAGAAAAGGTGCAACGTGTAGCGAAGTAGGTAGGTACGTACAAAGGTACATGTAAGAATTAGTGAATCATTAAAGAAAAAAAAACGACATCATTTAATGCCTTCTACTTACCTATATTGCTCTATAACATATGACCAAGCACAGTACTCAGGTTCTTTTGGATATCCTCAAACAGACAAAGTCAAAAAAAACAAGCAAACAAACAAAGACGATGGAGCGCGCTGTAAATTATTAATGCATATCCATTTCATATATTTCAGATGATTCTTCTTGCTTTCCGGTTTTGTTTTTTAACTTATAATGATTTTTATTTTCTGTCGTTCTTACATATAGCGCGGTATAAGAACACATATACATGCATATGTATACGTATGTATGTATATATGTATTTCACTTTCACTTTTCTTATCTGCTACTCACTACAAGAAACAACAAAAACTCACGCGAAATTAATTCAATTGAAGAGATGGAGAATTTCAAGATTAGAAAAACAACACGTTACGTTAATCCTGGATAAAAGGATACAGAGCGCGCCTTACTTTTTTTTATGCAAATTCACTTTTTCAACCAAAGAAAAACATGAACAAACAAGCATAGTACTCCCACGCTACAAAGCAGCAGGTGATCCCCACCCAAAAATTACGAAGTATCCTTGAAAGCAAGAAAAAAAAAAAAGTCAAGGACCAACTACTCTATTCACACATACAAAACGCACATAATTACATTATTACGTAGACATTGCGAGAGTTGTATTGTTGGTTGCTAACAGGAACTTTTTAATTCACGAGGATTAATTACAGCAGAAAACTGAAGGAAAATCCAAACAAATAATCAACATCCGGAGGATTCTCACAAGAATTTGTAATCATGTTGAAATACAGAATACGGCGGAAAGAGCCAAAACTAACAGACACAAATGGATAACATAGTAACACACCCAATCACTTGTTACATCAGTAACACATAATGAACACGGCGCACAACAAAGAGCATCATCATATGCTCTATTCGATTACTCCACTTCTGCAGGGCGGAATTTGATTGTTTGATTTATTTTGAATTGGTCAACTTATTGCTTATTTCATATCTTCAATTTATTAGCTGATGCACTCCTTTCGCACTCCTTTTTGAACTAAAAAATATTATCCTTCGGTATCTATGTACACAATAAGTGTACTCAAAGTGGTACACAATAAGTATATACACATATTCACAATAAAGCAAACCAAAAAAAAGTTAACTTATTTCGCGACGAAAAATTCTATCCGCACACAGGCAAGTGAAAAATACCACTGATGGATGCCAATACAGGATACAAAGCACGGATACATTAGGAGAGATTTCCGAAAGAAAACAGGATCTTATCCTAATTCTCTCAAATTCATGTTCAACTAGACACTTGGGCGCTGGTACTTCTCCCTGCGCTGCTGATAAGAATACCCACCTATTTTGAGAGAGTTCTTGTCTGTCCGAAAATTCGGAGCAGAACAGGGGTGAAAAGCTCCTTCTACGCATCGTCATTGGCAAATGGCGGTAGTCACTCGTAGATTATATGAAGCTTTCATTCGAGTATCTCGGATGGGAAAGATTTTCGTATTCTATGTACGTAGGATATGGGATGATTCTGGAAAGCGTAATTAATGTTATCCTTAAACTTTAACCTGAATTTTATTTTCCATTTAGTGAATTTCACTTAAATGCCGAACACGTTTATAAATCGAAAAAGGCGCAGCATTCGTATTCACCTCATATTATGGTGGTGGTAGTTAGGAACGGACAGTATACAGAAAGAGGAGAAATACCCCACAGTGGGGTCAAAATCTGCTAAAAATATATTCTAAAATAATGAAGCAAATTGCTTTAATAACAGAAGTAATACACAATTATGCTTTTTCAGGTTTCTTTTTACAAATGCTAGAAAATATACCGTTTATAACTCTCTGATGACCTTGAAATATGTATCTAGGTAAAATGTTAGGGTTATTCTGAATTGGGGTTTTTTCGGGTGAAAATAATAATCATTGCAGTATAACCGCGTACGGCGACTTAAAGAGTACACTTGGATCGACCGCTGCGCGGGTTAAAGGAATATAATCAGCAGGTTTTAACTCATTGGTCGGGGTATTTGCTTTCCGTCAAGCAGGCTCCCATGGCTATAGTTGGCAAATTGATATTTCAAAATTAAAAAGATAAATAAGATTTAATAGTACCTCAAAATTCATTAGAGTAACTAATGAAGGAAGCATTAGCCCGCCTATACATACCTACATAATTTCTTATTCTAAATGACCCAAACAATTGTATAAATTTATATACATATAAGTTATATATTGGAGCTTCCCTAAAAATAAGACAAGCTCTGGGAATCTCGAGGGGCTGGGATTCGAAGATCCTCTTGGCTGGAGCGTTGTTGTCCATTCGCTCGATGTGGCCGAGTCAATGTAGTCGACGAGTTTTGGCTTTTCGGACTACATCCACCACTTTGTACAGCTCATAGAGTTCGCGGTTGTATCTTGTTCTCCATTTGCCCTCCTCGCACACAGGACCAAATATCCGTCGAAGGATTTTTCTTTCAAAGGATCCCAGTATTAACTATCCTTTCTTGCTTATAGTCCAGCACTCGGCGCCGTATAGCAGAACTGGCATGCATGTAGAGCATTCACTTTGTCCTTCGAGTTAGGAGTTTTGAACCCATTTGTTTTGCCAAACCGAAGTAGCAGCGGTTTCCTACGTTCGACGAATCTCCACTAAGATGTCATTTGTGGAGTTGATGTTTACCCTGAGGTAGACCATACATCCCAACAACCCTTTTTACCCCATAACAACAATCACCACACTACATTGCCGTAACAAGAGGAAACTGATACTCCACTTAACTTGTGTCTAACATGCAATAATCGCAGGCAAACAATTAAATATTTTTAAAATTCCTACAGACCATAAATTAAATGGAGCTAACAATATTAGTACTGCCATTCTATACGTCCAGGAGCAAGAAAAATTAATGTTTCGAAAAAAACTTAACAGATTTCCATACAAAAATATTGTGAAAAAACTTGTCAGCTTCGTCCGAAACGGATACTTATACCGAAAATATTATGCATAAGAAAATATTTGCTTCGTCCGAAACCCAAATTATTATGAATACAAAAATGTAGTTTGGTCCGAGCCTAATACTAATACCTGAAATATTATGAAGACACAAATTTTAGCGTCGGCCAAATAATACTGATACCGAAAATATTATCACAACAAAAACATAAATGTTAAAGAATAGCCTAGTTCTCATGCACAAAAATCGCTTTGGCCTTACAAGTCAGCCACAAAAAAGACTGAAATCTGAAACAGAATGCCAAGTTTGTATTGTAATTATTAAAATTTTCAAAAATAGTATTTACATTTTTATACTTGGCAAGTTTTCCAATTTGAAGTCTTGAAGATATATATGTATATAAAACACATGTGTATAGAGCCCCAATTTTCATGATTTTAAAAACTTGCCAAATATAAAAATATAAATAGGTACTATTTGTGAAATTTTTAATAATTACAAAATGATTATACTATTATTATATATACTATTCAATTTGGCGTTCTTATTAAGATCTCAGTACTTTTTGTGGTTGAGTTGTAAGAAAGCGCTTTGTGTATAAGAGAACTTGACTATGCTTTAACATTTATGTTTTTGGTGTGATTTCAATACTTTTTGCAAAGCTTTTTTTATCTATACAAATTTTCTTGAATTTTAAAATTGTACGTATTTTGACCGAACGTCTTTTTCGAGGAAAATGCAATTTGTTTTATATAGATCCTTGTTTGCCTTAAAAACAACTACCGACATGTAAAATTTCATAAGTGTAGAATGAGTTCGATATATGGGCGGTTGCCACGTCTCTTTTTTGGAATATACACAGTGTATTATTTGTTTTGGTGTCTGTCCTTCAAATCCAACCTCCACACATAATTTCATAACTCTAAATCTTTTGGGTGCAAAGTTAAAGAAAAGGGGCGGCTACCACGCCACCTAAATGGAATATAAATAATATTGTAGTTTTCCCCGTGTTTGTTCTTAAGAGCCGACCCTCATATAACAAATCATATTTGTAGGTCATTTGGGGACTAAGTGTAGAGAAGTGGGCGGTTGCCACAACCCCTGAATGGATAATCACAAATTTTGCTATTACTTCTACTACTACAGAGCCAAATCTCAAGGTTGTATGATGATTGGAAGTACTCCATAGTTTTGATGATCTGTCAGTTAGTCAGGGAGTTACTATTTTTGCCAATTTTGGGGCCTTGCAAAGCAGCAACTACTCATGTTAAACAGTTGAAATTTGATATGGAGCCTGCTGCTCTGTATCCCAAAAAACCCTTTAATGTCTCTAGCTTTGTTTTAAGTGAAATTAGAGGGTGATTAAAATGGCCTGCGTTGGTTCGTATAAAAAAGGGTGTAGGGCCTAAGTTGCTAGAGAACTTGACTGGGTACTACTGTGCCCCTTAATGATTACAAAAATATTAGCTACCCCTACCTATCAGTGAAAAGAACAGATATTAATATTATGCATTTATATAGTCAGTAAATGAGCCTCGGTAATGATTTCTATGGTGACAAAATAAGTAGGTATACATTAACGTTTTGGAAATTAATGATACAATCTTGATACATTATTATTGATAATATGATGATAACTATGGTTTTAGTGTAATGACATTGTGTACTATTTTGTTATCGGATCGCTAGCTGATGCACCACGTATTTACATATCGGCTGCTGTACATCACAGATGAGGAATTAAGCAGATAGTCAACTCTGCAATCCCCTATAACTTTCAACCCGCAAAAAATATTTAATAACGGCCGCAAAATCCTCTCTCAATTTTCCCATCTGTGAATACGTGTTAGCCAAACAAATTAAGATAGATCTAATTTACTAGATTACCCGCCAAAAATAATTGTGGGGAGTTTTGCAACATATCCAAATGGCAACAGCAAAACAGCTGGTCACGGCGGATGTGTTGGGAAATAGGAAATGCTGCGAAGTGTTGAGTTTATGTGATTCAACTTTTATAGCTATTTTAATGTAAATTTTTATAAAGAAACATAAAATTAGTTACGCAATAAAGTTGTTACAACTCAATTAGAATATTTTTTGCGGTTATAAGAAATAGTTCTCTATTTTTTATCTGCCTTAAAATAAATATTCATGGGTTGTTATAATTTGTCCATTTTGGTTAATAAAATGAAATAAAATGTATATTTTATTGTATTATTGCATAAATATTACTAAAATAGTAATGTTTGGTTGTAAAATATTTGTTGAATACAACTCATAAATAAGCACGCACATTATGTTACATATATATATTGAATTAATTATCCACTCTTTTTAACAGACGACTTTATTTATCAAGTTATAATGTTTCGTAATATTAAAATAAAATTTTTTTATGAAAATAAACAAAATAATTTACTACTACTACTACTACTACTACTAGTAAGTGATAGCAAATAATGTTAAAAAAGTGTTTTCACGCACCAAAAATAATATTTGTAAGGATTTGGATCACGTTATATTAAAAAGCGTTTTAAATCAGTGCCCAATTGTGTAATGCAAATTTTCCACTGAGCACTAAACCGAGATTAAGGTTAATCTGCCCTTAATCCACTTTAAATCTCAAGATTAACCATACAAATTTTAATCTGCTGAACACAAGATTAAAAATAAATCGAGGTAATACATTTTTTGTGCTTAATCCCGCTTTATTTTATGGTGGAAACGTAGCATAAAAGTACTTAAATTCTTCAATATAACCATCCATAGCAAAATCCGTGTTTGTAAAGTTATACTTAAATTTATTGTAAACCGAAAACTTATGATCAACTAACTTATTATATGCCACGTTAATCAATATTATTTTAATTATTTTTCATTAAAAATTAGAATAAATTGGTTAAAACTTAGCTTAATTTTCAATATTATAATATTTTATTATGTTATTAGTTGTGTGGTAAGTATGTTTTTATAAATCCATATTCACCGCATATTGTGCATGTTTATTTTACACACCCATATTATGAGGTGTAATCTGCTGAAATTCATTAACTGTTCCCAACTTTTTGCTATACAAAATGACATTTCTTGGCGGCGGCCATTAGCCCCATATAATTTGATTCATGTGTGCGTGATTCCCATTTGATTTGCATGTAAAAGCCCATATAAATGCAAATTATGTGGGGCCTATCAGTTCGACTTAGCTTGTAGACAAGACAATATTATTTTATTATTCGTTTAGTTAAATTGGGAATCATTTTCAGCTAATCTCGTCAAAATTGAAGAATTATTAAATGCATCCGCAAAAAAGATAACATTTATCGATTATGACTTTTATGGTGTTTGAATGTGTTAGTGCTTCTGGTTTTGATTCTGAATTCAAAGTCAGAAGCGAATTTCTGTTCTTTCCAGGAGAAGAACTGTCATTTTGCTACCAAATGAACAGTTTCGAAAGAGTCCGAAAGTCTTCCGTATTACCAAACGAAAACGACATTAGTTTCTGCATATTTAAACACAGTAGTGAATACATTTTAGCATGTGTATAGTACCAATTCACTGCATTCCTTCCTTGTTATTTGTTAATTTGTTTCCATTTAATTGAGAATTAGACCTAATATAAACAGCCCCGGCAATTTATCTTCTTCCTTTGCACAAAGGAAAGGGGAATACTCGAAACTGTGATAATTACCGTTCAATTAAGTTGATGTCACATACCATGAAGATCGTTGAGCGGGTATTAGATGGCCGTCTAAGACAAATAATAAGGATGTCTGATGACCAGTGCGGGTTTGTCGCAGGTAAATCAACCACAGATGCAATCCAAAGTATAAGAATCATAATGGAAAAGCATCGTGATTCCTTAAAGGATGTGCATATTATTCTGATTGATTTTGAAAAAGCATTCGATAGACAACCAAGAGATCTGACATGGGTAGCGCTAAGACAACAAGGAGTTCCTGAAACCTACGTACAGATGATCATGGGCATGTACGAGGGAGCGAAGACAAAAGTCAGATGTCCCGCAGGAGTCACTGAAGAATTTCCAATAAAAGTCGGTGTTCACCACTTAAGTCATTTGCTCTTTATTAAGGTCCTAGATTATCTGATTGAAGGAAAAGTGACAGACCCTAAAGTTCATCAGTTATTCGTTGCTGACGGGGAACAGTATGATACCCTATCCATATCCCTGTATGCTTTATCAATGAAATTTGTAAATGAAAATGTAAATGAAATTTATAAATTTATCAAACAAATTGTTTTAAAAAACGCAGCAAAAAGGTGGGCGTGGCCGAAAATGTTGTATGGAAAATATTGGCTAAATATTTTTTTTCGGTTTCTATGAAAATTTTCGAAAACTTATGAAGAAGGGCAGTGCCAACATACTTCTCATAGATAAAGGTTGTAATACTCAATCTCTTTAACTTTAGCTTTAAAACTATTTCTTCTAAATTGTGGGCGAGGCAGTCGGCGTATATCCCTCGGAGATATGTGGTTCAAATTTCACTTTCCTAGTTTAAATTTAAAGGCCTAAAAAGTGCGTACGGACGGACGAACATTGCTAAATAGTCTTAGGTTCTGGTCCTGATGATAAATATATATACTTTTAGGGGTCTACGACGAATGTTAAGGAATGTAACACAAACTATGTGTCAAAATTAGTATACCATTGGGATAGGGTATAAAAAGTAAAATTAACTTGTCTAGATTATGTTTTATTAAGGACAATACACCAAGTTTTTGTCCACTCAAAAACGCTCTCAATAGTCCGTTGAGTTTGTTCATTGCGGATTCAACCGTTACACACGGACGGACGGACATTGCTAAATATTCTCAGCTTCTGGTCCTGATGATAAAAATATAGATCGCAATGGAAATAAAAAGCGGTAGCTCCAGTATTTTATTAAGTATATGTTTATTGGTTGAATTCACGACGTATACTAAAAATTTATTTCTATTTTAACATCTTCACTTTCTTTCTCTTTCTTATAAGCAAGTGCATCGTTCGTATATAAAACTAATACTACAACACCCCTTCTCGATGCATACGGCCGAGCTTTTCGACAAACATTGAAACTGCTAAGGTGGTAACGCCTTTGTAAGAATATCTGCCTGCTGTTTTGTGCTACCGACATATTTCAAAGTAACTATGCCTTCTCCTATTTTTTGTCGGATGAAGTGATGTTTCACATCGATATGTTTAACTCGTTTGTTCTCTTTGTTAGTCGCCAATTTAATGCAACTCTGGTTGTCCTCAAAGATCGGAATAGTTTTTCATTTAATCAGCAAATCTTCAAGCAACCCACGTAACCATACACCTTCCTGCACAGCTAACGCCAACGCCACGTACTCTGCTTCGATTGTAGAACAAGCAACGACTTGCTGCTTCTTTGATGTCCAACTTACTATGTTGCCAAATGCTTTGTACATGAATCTGTTTGTGGACTTCCTATCGGTCTTATCCGAAGCATAGTCCGCATCAACAAATCCCACAAGTGCTACCTCATTTTGATTTCTTCTGTAAACCAGCTCATGATCTTGATACCTTGCGGTATCTTACTAGCCTCTTTGCACACTGCCAGTGCTCAACCCCTGGAGCATCTTGATGATGACTAAGCTGAGAAATGGTAAAACAAACATCTGGTCTACTGCACAACATCGAATACATCACTTTTCCAATAACTGCTCTATAGGGGACCATCCGATCTCTTTTAATGACCAATAGGAGTGGATAAGCCATTGCATTCATTCATTTTTGAAAATGTCAGGAGATCATTTATTGCTTTCTTTTGAGACATCACTAGCCAGGATTCCATTTCATTGAAAGTTATTCCTATACCAAGGAATTGTTCGAACTGACTACTTCATTTCGAATATATGTGTGAGCAAACTCTTAACTTCATTGTGTTGCTCCCTACTTTCACTTATTAGCAGCAGATCGTCAACATACAAAACTAAATAGACAACATACCCATCGTGAAGCCTAATATATACACAGTAGTCATGTTGAGATCTCGAAAAACCAATTTTTACAGCTGTGTCGTAGAGCTTGCGGTACCAGCAAAGCGGGGATTGCTTCAATCCATATAGAGCCCTCTGTAACCTGCAGACCATACCCCTTTTCGTCTTCATGCCCTCAGGAACCATCATGTATACAGTCTCTTTCAGTTAACCATTTAAGAACGCCATCTTCACATCCATTTGGCTTATGATGCAACCATTATGGATCGCCACTGCCATCACAGTACGTATTGCTGACAACCTTGCCACGGGAGCATACGTTTGCTGATAATCGATGTCATATTCCTGCTGGAAACCTCTTGCCACCAGGCGCGCTTTAGGGTCTTTCATATTTATCTGTCTTCAGTTTGAATATCCACCTACAGCTTATAACCTTCATAGCCGGAGATTTTTAAATAAAAGCTTGAAAGTTTAAATTTATGTCTTTGAAATATCCATCTCTTCTTTAACAGCAGCTTCCCACAGATCCTGATAGGATTGAGTTCATCTGAAAATTTAAATTCGGACAGATTTATTTGTTCAAAATCAGAACCATACGCTAACTTGCCTGGAGGTTTGCGCTCACGACTGCTTGGCCTTTGATTTACCAAAGTTGGGTGCTGTCGGAGCGCAACTGGCGTTTCTTCTTCACAAGCAGACTCAAAATTTGAATCTATCCATTCGCCATCGCCTCCATCAGCATCGCCATTTCCACCGCCATCAGTGAAGCTATTTTCTTCAGTATCATCTTCTACAGAATCCCCATCTGCCGGTGAATCAAATAGTCCTGTAGGCTCTTCAGCAGGTTGTCCACTTTCCCTTTCTAAAACGTGGGTTCATCGAATTTCACAAAACGAGCAATCACAACTTTTCGATCATTAGGATCCCACAGTCTATACCCATCGATAGCGTAACCGACCATCATCATCTCCTTGCTTTTGGCATCAAACTTTGAGAGTTTTTCTTTTGGCAAGAAGTGCAAACGCGAGGCAACCGAATAAGTTTAACTTCCGTACGTCTGGTTTGGTACCGTTCCATACCTCTGCAAGTGTTTTATTTAATACACACCTTGTGGGGCATCGATTTAGCAAATAAGTTGCGGTTAACAATGCTTCTCCCCACATTTCCTTTTTCACTTCAGATTCAACTATCATAGTTTCAGCTTTCCACAATGCTTCGGTTGAGCCGTTCTGCAACACCGGTTTGCTTGGCACAGTAACCAACTGTTGCCTCTATTTCTATCCCTTTCGCCGCATAATATTTTGTTTGTTCATTGGACAAATACTCTCCGCTTCTGTCACACCTCAGAGCTGCAATGCTGCAACCAAATTTCGCTGTCACTTGATTTTGGAATATCTTGAAGCACTCAAACACCTCTGATTTTTTTTTTATCAAACTAACACGAGCGAAGTGACTGTAGTCGTCGATGAAACTAACAAAATACCTTTGCCCTTCATATGAACTTGGGGTGATCGGGCCGCACACGTCTGTATGTATTCGCTCAAGAATTCTCTAAGCACGTTTTGCCTTGAATAGGGAATTTCCGTTTGTTTTCCCTTTGCACACGAAACACATGACACTCTCTCCTCACCATCATCCAAACCAGTTAACATATTGTTGTAGTGTAATCGTTTTAAATATGACTCTTTCAGATGACCTATTAGTCGACGGTGCCACACGTCACTGATTTCACAAACATTCATTGGACGTTTGTGGGATATAACTTCACTTTATATAGGGAATTTGACAACTTGACAACTGCTACTGTACGCTTGATTTAATGAACGCACTATTTTCACGGCCAAAATAAATTTCAAGCCCCTTCTCCTGAAGAGCTTTTATTGAAGGAAGATTTACTCTGAGATTCCTAGCATACAATACGCCATTCACATCAATATATATTTTGTTTCCATTAACAAAAGTGTAACCTCTAAACATTCCTCTATGTGTTGCCTTTAGTTCACATCCTTTATCTGCCGTACTGATAACCAACGGCTCATCTAACAGTTCGACTTCATGTTTTTATATTGTTTTATATGGTTTGTCACATGCCTTGTACTACCAGAGTCTAACAACCAAACTTTTCCATGAATGCACAAGGAAAGCAGCTCCTTAGAATATTTTTAATTTCTACCTTTCCTTCTGTAATCCGGCTTAGCTCCTTTTTGTGGACAGTTAAAGCTTTTGTGTCCTCTCTTCCTACATCTTAAACATTCCCCAGAAAATGCTGCCGAAAAGCCGCATCGTGATTAGCATCAACGACTACACTCTCCTTATTCGCCTGCTGTCTCATTTTCTCATTCAACAATCGCGACTTTGCATATGCCATTGTTAAGCTGTCGTCTGGCATATTTTCCAGTGCTGTTATGAGCGGTTGAAATTCGTCTACAAATGATTTGAATAAATAGTAAATTGTTTCATTCGAATCCATTTTTGCGCCTGCTGCTGTTAGTTCCCTGACACACTCGTCAAATCTGGTAAAATGTTTTTTCATGTCGCTACCTAGCTCATAATTTAATCTGTCCAATCTCGCCCGTAGCATATTTTGCTTCGCCATATTAGTTCCCGAAAAGGTCTAAGCCAAGGCATTCCACATATCCATTGCAGATGATTTACCTTTGATATATTCCAGATGATTATCATCTACCAAACAAATTATCAATTTTTCGCGTTCTTTTCATTCCACTCTTTTATAGCCCAGACGTTATTTTCCGTTGGCTGCGGTTTCTTGCTTGAAAAAACATCGAGAACATTTTGTGCATCCAGGAAATTTTCAACGTGATATTTCCACGAATCAAAGTTCCTACCATCAAAAGGTTTAATATTCGCAAAAACTAATTCTAAAGCCATTATAATCTGGGCCCATAACCTGCAGATCGCAATGGAAATAAAAAGCCGTAGCTATTTTAAAATCTTCACTTCATCGCATGTATATAAAACTAAATATATATAAAGGGTGATTTTTTAAGAGGTTTAGAACTTTTTTTAAAAAAAAAACACAAAAAATTCGAAAAATGAATGAAATATTTATTTGAATCGATAGTTTGAACCTTGCAATTTAATGTTTAAAGATAATTTCATGCAAATGTTGTTGCAAACATCCGCTGAGTCCAATTTTGGCATACTCTTTCACACATATCGGCCGGTATCTCACGAATGAATGCATGGATGTTGGCTTCCAGTGCGTCAATCGAAGCGGGCTTGTCCCTATACACATTACCCTTGGCATACCCCCACAAAAAATAATCTAATGGTGTCAAATCGCACGATCTAGGCGGCCAATTGACCGGCCCGAAACGTGAAATTAACTGTTCACCAAACTCGCCTCGCAATTGCGCCATTGTTTCGCGTGCTGTGTGGCATGTGGCACCGTCTTGTTGAAACCACATATCATGCAAGTCAAGAACTTCCATTTCGGGCAAAAAAAAGTTTGTTATCATCGCTCGGTAGCGTTCACCATTGACAGTAACGCTGCGATTCGCATCATCTTTGAAGCCAGCTTTCCAAGAGCCCATTCACCAAAAATTCGGCGTTGTGGTAGGTCGGCTGGCTTTAGTTCTTGCACCAGCTGTATCTTAAAAGGCTTTACGCCCAAATCCTTCCGCAAAATTTTCCACGTAGTGCTGTAACAAAGGCCTAACTGCTGTGAACGGCGCCGAATCGACATTTCGCGGTCTTCTGTCACACTAGCTGATACGGCCGCAATAGTTTCTTCAATACGCACAGTACGTAAACGTGTTGGTGGTTTAATGTCCAACAAAGTAAATTTGGTGCGAAATTTGGTCACAATCTTCCGAATAGACTGCTCAGAAGGTCGAGAATGCCGATCATAAAATGGAAGCAGCGCGCGATGAACATTTCGAACCGAGCACGAATTTTGATAGTAAAATTCAATAATTTGCAAGCGTTGTTCATTTGTAAGACGATCCATGGTTAAATTGCAAACCAAACTGAAGCTGTTTGACAGTGACACAAGGTACTAAACACACGTCAGCTGTCAAAACCAGTGTTGCCAAAACCAAACCAGCTAAAAAATCACCCTTTACTTTTAGGGGTCTACGAAGAATATTAAGGAATGTAACACAAACTATGTGTCAAAATTAGTACACCCTTGGAATAGGGTATAAAAAGTAAAATGAACGTGTGTAGATTTTGTTTTATTAAGGACAATACACCAAATTTTTGTCCACTCAAAAACGCTGTCAATAGTCCGTTGAGTTTGTTTATTGCTGTTTCAACCGTTAGATAGATAGATGCCAAGTCGGGAGAGCCTACATGGGGCACTGGCACTGCGGTTCCTTATAGAGCCTATTGTGCCTTTCCTGGTGGGGTCCTAGAGCAAATGTTTGACTCCGGAGGAGGTCAGGAACACTAGAATCTTCTCTGGATGCAGGGTAGCAAGGTAATTTGGTGATATGGTGATATGATTTCCTCACCAAGGATGTCCATCCTGAGACGAAAGAGAGGCGGGCACTCAATGAGTATGTGAAGAGAGGATTCGTCACTCTCTAAACAGAGTCTACATGTAGGGTCCGGTGAGAGGGCAATGCGGTGAAGGTGTTTTTTTCAGGAGACAGTGACCACTGAATATTCCTGTCAGAATTTTTAGACTGTCCAGGTTAGTTAGGAATTTGGATTTCCTGGGGGGGAATTTGGGGAAGAAAGGTTTAGTACAGTTCTGACCATGTGAATTGATCCAGACTTCATTGGATTCAATCAGGTATAAGCTTTTAGCAAAGTTCCTGAAGTGATTTTTGCTGACACCTCAGAATGGTTCAGGGCCGACAAGTCGTGTTGTTGCGCCGGCTTTAGCCAGTGAGTCAGCCGCTTCGTTCCCAGGGATCCAGTGAAGAATGACTGAGTTTTTCATAGCAAGTTCATAGATGGCCATGAAGGTTTCCAGAGCAAGCTTTGATTTTATGACAGATAAGTCAAGAGCTTTGATGGCTTGGCTATCTAAAAAGATAAATATAGTTTTACCTCGTGTGTTAGAACTTAAGTTAATTCTAGCGCACTGGTTAATGGCTTGGAATATGGATGAGTTCTTGCCAAGGCTGACTGAAAAGTTCGCTCGAGGCGACTTTCCATGGATGCCAGATCCAGTCCCTGACTCCATCTTTGATCCGTTCGTATACCAGACTAGATCATGTTTTGATGGTTTAGGTTTATATTTTTCCCAGTCCTCCCTTGGGGACGACGATACAGAAGTTTTTATGGAAGCCGTATTTCGGTAACATGTCGTCAAGAAGCATGCTGAATGAACTTTCCGGCTCCATAGAGTCTAGCAAAGACAGATGACCTCCACGGTAGGAGTAGGGGTTAATGTTATTCGAATGGAACAGTCGATGAATACTCAGTCTTGCCTCTATTTGAATGTGTGTTTGTACGGGTGTTAGACCCAATATGACATAAAGTGCTAAGGTAGGGGTGGAACAAATACAACCTGTCTAGCTATACGTTGAATTCCTTCTAGCTTTTTAACTGTGGTGACCTCGTTAGTCTTCATCCACCAAACCAAAGCAGCATAGGCCATCGCGGGTCGAACCACGAGCGAATAGAGCCAGTAAATCATCTTGGGTCTAAGACCCCAGTTATTACCGCAATTCCCAGGTACTTAGCTTCCCATGAGAAATCTATTGCTTCGCCATACATAATGGGACCAATGAGAAAGTTCAGTTTTCTCCTCTTTGTAAAAGGAACAATAGTCGTCTTTCTTGGGTTTAGAGAGAGGCCTTCTTTATTACACCATCTCTGTACTGTGATAGTACGTATTGCATTGCTTCTGAAACGGTGCTTTTAGATTTGCCACTGACAATAATTGCTACGTCATCAGCGTAACCTATGAGATCAATCCCTTGACTTTCCAGGAACTAAAGTAGGTCGTCTATAACGAGGGACCACAGGAGTGGCGAGAAGACGCCCCCTTGTGGACACCCACGAGTTGTTAGCGCTGAGATTTCGACATCTTCGATGCGGGTCTGGATTATTCTTCCATTAAGCATCAACATTATCCATCTCCTTATGATTGGTGACAGATTCATGTTGATGATAGCCCTGTAGGTGGACCCGAAGGATGTGTAATTTAAAGCACCCTCAATATCCAGGAAAGCTACAAGACAGATTTTCTTTCGATTGATGGTGGATTTTTGTTACTAATTCATTAAGTGCTGACTCAGTGGATTTACCCGGCTGATAAGCATGTTGAGACTTGCTAAGCGGAAAATACGGCAGAGCTTTGTCTCTAATATGTCTATCAACCAACTTTTCTAACCAACTTCAGGACATGGGCCTGATAGGACGAAAGAATTTTGGACTTGAGTCCGCATTTCTTCCCGCCTTGGGTAGATATTTGACTGTTACTTTTCGCCAGGCCTTCGGTATGTAACCGTAGGCCAGACGCTGAACAGTTTTGATAGAATGCTGGCGTGTCAGCTCCCTGCTGTAGTAATGTTTGGCTTCAGGAAAGATATGGCCCATTTTATGGCGTTGGGATTGCTGATTTTTCTCGCATATTTCCAGTCTTCTCTTGTCGGTAAGCATATCCGCTCGTTTTGGGGAGATAGGTTTAATGTGAGAGAATCAATAATAATTGATCCAGGAAAGTGTGTTTTAAGTAAGAGCTCAAGTGTCACTTTCTTATTTTGTGTCAGACAGCCGTTGTCATCAGTGGGTGCACCTAATGACGGTTCTGTCAGAGGCAAGAACTTTATGTAGGCGGCAGTTGGAAGGTATGTCAGGTATATCTTCACAGATGATTCTTTTTTCGCCTTTTTGATTTCTTTGTTATAGTTGATGAGAGAACTAGAGTAGGACTGCCAGTCTCCATTGCGTTTTACTTTGTTGAATAGTTTCCTTCCTCCAGATCTGAGCTTTTTAAGGTCAGTGGTCCACCAGACGGTTTCCCTTTTTATATTTTTGGTCTTAAGGGGGCAGTTTTCCTGGAAGGCAGAGACAATGGAAGATCTGACCAGGTTGGCAAAACGATCTAGTCTATCTTTCGTATCAATTTGAGGTGTTATTCCATTGAGAGCGTGACTTAGGTGCTTTCTGTACGAGAGCCAGTCAGTTTCACTTTGGATGGTATGACATATGGATGGGGTTAGCTTCAACCATATCAAATCGAATCAAATCGTGCGGGTGATCTGAGCATGAAGGTTCAGATACGTCCGAGCTGCCCCATATTGTGCGATGTGCATATCGCAACCAAGGACAATATCTGTCGTGGAGCGTTTCGCAAAGTCGAGTAGGTTCTCTACTTCCAATGGGGGGCATATGGATGAGTCACCAGGACAATTGGCGGACGCCTTGATTATTTCCTTAGTGTTGTTAATCTTCACAATGGCTGCCGTGAGGTCACTGGAGATGAACTCTCCAATGGGAAGAAATTTATGTTATTATTAAAAATAATACAAGTTCTAGGTCTAATGGATGTGGTAGAATAAAGCACGCTACCTAATGTTGTTGAGATTCCTAGGATTTTCCCGTTTGTGCTGGTCCATGGTTCCTGCACAAGGGCAATGTTAAGACCTTTGATATTCATGGTCTTAGATAAGATTGCCGAAGCATCCTTAGCGTGATGAAAATTGATTTGGACAACCTTCAAAATAAATTTGTCGTTTTGAGGGGCTTTTGTGTGCGAGTCCCCACTTATTCCGCCTCGTCCTCTGAGCAGTTCGAGACCATTCCTTCTAAGAAGGCTACGCGCAGGACCTTTTTTCAGTTCCGGCAGTGGCGCCAGACAATGTCTATCTGGGACCCAGACGTGTGGGTTTGCGTACCGGGTTAGGGTTGCTTGACCTGGCAGAGGGAGTAGAAGAGTTATTGTCTTCTTTTCCCATCTGCTGCATTTTGGGTTAAACAGCTGGTGTAGGAACAGGCGTTATCGTTCCCACAGGAGACTGTATAACTCCGGGGCTTGACTCCGACCTGGAAGGTTCGGAAGTTCTAGAAATATCAGCGGAGGAGCAGGCGGGAGGCGATTTATCAGCCTCTTTAGGCACATCCTCGCTGCTGTTAGGCTCTGTGGTGTTTGGTGACTTTTTGGTGTAAGGATTCTTCTTGATCCTGAACTGAACCCGTCTCATATTATAGAACGGTTGACAGTTTAGGTCCTCAAGGAGTGTCACTAAACACTCATCCATCGAAATAGTCAAGGCAGCCTTGAAATCTTATCTGTGGGCCATCCTCGGGGAGCTTATGCAGCTCCCTAATGATGGCATTTTTCACCGCTTTTTGGCGTACAGGCTCGAGGTGACCATCTGGGAAGTTGTCTAGTAGGATTCCTACCTTAAGAGATCCCACCACATCAGCGAACAAGGGAGCATTTGGTTTTGCTTTCTTGTTCGGTCCGGCAGTGAGTTGGTACTAGACCGAGGACGCTTGTTGGCTGTGGAAGCCTCGTTGGAAGCTGGTTCCATGAAAAGTTTATCCAGTGCCGCGTTGTAGGAGAGACCATCTGCTAGAAGACGCTTGCGCTTCTTCTTGTTGGAGGTCGATAGTCGTTTCTTTTTTAGGGACAGATCTTCCATCCCTATGTTTTTAATAGAATTGGTTTCAGGAGCGTCAGAGCAGCTCCTGTAGGCCTGTTCCGTGAGCATGGACCTCACTGTTTCGACGGATTCAATATCACTGTCGATAATCTCTCGTTCAGGACGGTCTGTCCGTCCATCACTTTGAGATGGTTCAGCCACAGGCTGACAGAAAGAGATAGGATTGTTTAGTACACACTCGCGTGGTGTGCTAGGTTCCGAGATCTTTGGGATTCTGGAACAACGGGTTTTTTCAAGTTGTCCTATTTAGATCCGCCATATTCAGTCTACAGCAGGGACACCTCGTGCAGGAAGTGATTCTTCACCACGTATGGACGGTCTTGGGAGTTATTCGCTCCCTGATCCCCTTACCGGAAAATCTTGCCCCCAACCGTTACACACGGCTATTATAGCTCCATCATCCGCAGAAGTAGCTACAGTTGTGCCTTCTTCTTGGGGAATATATCGAATATTTATTAAAAATAAAATCATGCCAAGAACGCTTCCTTGTGGAACTCCTGCAGCCTTTTCATTGTCGTGGAATGTACAATAGCATAAACGAAGCATTGAATAGATAAACGAGCATGATTAGTGCCTTCCGAGAAAACTGTTTAAGGACCTGCCCCATAAACAAATTGTATCAATTGCAATTTCTGTATTTCATAACTCAGTTTAGCCAGCCATACAGTTTTTATTTTAAAAATTGTTGGTAGCCAGGCTAAGACCGCGTCTTCAATTAGCTCTTGACCGCCAAAGATCTTAAACGTTTCTTCTAAGTGCTCGGCAAATATGTCAGCTTTTCTTTGTCCTCTTTCGTCCATTCGCCATTATCTTATTTGATATAAGGCACTTACGTTTTGGCTTTTCTTTTCTCTTTAACTAATTCGGTTATTTTCCGAGAATATTTTATTCTTAGGAGAATTGTATCAGAACGGTTATTATTTGCATATAATCTAGCTCAATTTTTGTACTTAGTGAATGTTGTATGGTTTTTTTTATAAGCAAAGACGCTCAACTTCTAGCCCTTTCTGAAGGGAGATATGCGTGATAGGCGCTATATGCTATTGCTTTTGTATTCACTTCCTTCGTCAGATGCGTTTCAGAAATTAAGCATACATAAATGTCGTTTGTGCAAATAAATACCTCTACTTCTACCTCTACATCTTTTGCAGAAGGCCGTTCGCATTTCATGTTACTATTTTTAATTTGGTTGCATCTATCATATTTAAGTTGTATGATGCGTTCCTCGAAATTTATGTTTGAGCCCGTCTAACTTTTCAAACATGCGTTTGTTTAACTGACTCTCTTCTTCCAGTACGGTAAAAATTGCTGAGAAAACTTGAGCGTTACTTCATGTTGTTGATTGGATAGCAACGCGGCTTCGGCATATGTCTGTGGTCGAGTATTTGAAGACTTTTCTTTGATAATTTTTTTTTCTCGCGACTGATTGGACAATTTCTAAGCCTTTGGTCCAGAATTCGAATACCTTGTTTTAAGAGGTATTTCTTTCGGTTGTTTGAACAGTGCATTAACCTATTTCCGTCGTTCAATTATTTTAGCTACGGTTAAAAATCTTTTCTTTAATACGTCACGCTTGTTTTGAAGCTCTATATATACTCCGCAGACGCGATAATTAGCCGGGTGATTTCCTTTGCAATTTATGCAAATTGGAATATCATTTCCATTCAGACCGCACTCTTTCGATAAGTGTTTACCAGCACTTTTGCACATTTTACGCAACGCGGTTCTTTATGGCAATATGCGGTAGTGCAGTACGTTGGCAACGCTTACACTGAAGGATGAGTCAAGTCCTTTGTCGCACCGGTTCAATTCTGACCAGAATATTGAGGATAATTTTAATATTGTATATTTTTTCAATATTTTCTGACTTTTCAAAGCTAATCATGAACAGTGGAAGTCCACGCTTTGATTTTTTTTTTCTTTTTATTGAGAACATTTTCGCGTCGACATTTTTAAAGCCTTTCAGCGCGAAGAATGCAGACCTCGGGCTATTACTCGATGCGGCCTTTCCGACTTGTGCTCATATGTGTTCCGTTGCATTTTCTAAGCATTAAGCTTTCGAGAAACTGCGCGGTAGCTTTCTGAATCGGTAACGTTAATATTTCACGAACTATTACTCATGGATGGTACTTCTATTTCGGATTTCTAATTTCCTACAGAAAACTACATTATTTTGCTATAATCCGTGATTCCGAAAACGAGGCAGAAGGTATACCCTATCACGAGGGTTTTTAGCGTGCATTTCATTTTCCTTGCTTTTTTAAGCTTTATTTCTTATAGGATCTCGATTACGGTAAGGACACCCAACTTATCCGTTTATTTTTGTATTCGGATCATTTCGCGCTGTAAAGCAATCACGAAGAAATGGGATAATTAGGTTAACTTCAGATCCATTTTTGAGCAAAGATTTTAGCGCTTTGTTCTCGACTTTAAGTTTATCAATTTCGATTTTTAGCTCGTGGTAGATTTGCGGAGTTCATTAGTTTCCTTCCTGCTTTTACATTTCTTTGAGCATCAATTTACGCCCACAGAGTCTTTCGGCGCCGTAGGACTACTTTTTGGGTTTGACTTTTTCACAGATCCCGTTGGTGGTAGTAACCATTTTACTATTTCTAAAGGGGTCAATTAATTGCCATTAATGCCTTTCCGCAGAATCCGTAGAGACTGCCATCGAAGAGTATGGATTTTCCAATAAAACTGGGCTGCCACCTGGGGTATTAAATCTTTTGTTGTGTCCATTGCATATTTTGTACACGCTACAACTGGCTATACGGAGGGTGAATTTTAGTCGCCTCTTACGGCAGGCATACTTACCTCGGGTATATTCTAACCCCTACCCGAAGGGGGTATGTGACAAATATTTTATCACACGAACCGTCAAAGAGATCAAAAGTTGTTCTGAAACTTGATTTCACTGATGTGTGGGAGCCAAAAAAAAAACGTCTCTTGAAAGAGCAAAGCTCCTTTAAGAACGGTGGATCAGAAGGTGAGATAGGATATAAATAAATAAAATCGCAAGCTTAGTAACACAATTCATATGTGAACAGAAATAACTGGTTTTTGAATTATTCTTTAATTAAAAATATTCAAAACATGGGAAGCCTTATTAATAATGCCGATTTAACTGATTGATAACTCTAACACACTGTTAACTCAAATAGTTAAACTAAATTTCCTATTAATAACAATTTTTTAGGATTTATTCGCTGCGTAAAAACTGTCAAAAACTAACTCACTTATGTAGGTTGTTTAACAAGTTGATAACTTGGGAATCATTTTGCTCGACTGGAAAATAAAAGGTTTTTGTGCAAATTATAGGTAATTTGTTGCAACAGTATAAAAAAGTAAAAAAAAATGTTATACTTGTTAATTGTCATTTAAATAATAAACTGTTTTTTTCTTAAGTAATCAAAAGAATGGCTAATGCCTTTATAAACTTGTTTGAAGATGATATTATACCTGCATAACGCCAAAGAAAAGTGTATAAAGCTAGAATAAATCTTTGTACAAATTTGGAAAATGCTGCATATGCTGATCTACATGTGATGGCTGCTATTAGATACTGGGATCGTAACTTCATTTATTATATTCTATAATTATTTATTATTTTTAAAATTTTTAAATTTGTTGTTTAGATATGTCAGATGTCAGCCGGAATGTAATAGACTTTAATACAATTTATGTCAGTGCTGTCATTTTCAAGCTAATTGTTAAGGAAAACAATCAGTTAGTTATTTTATGGAGAACCATTAATTATTAATAAGAAAAGTCTACAAACGGATAAGTTTTTTATCCGTGTTCTATTCAACACATGAGTTGTCATATCTATATATGTATTCTCATATCTTAGAAATTATATTTAAATGAAATGTAAAACATAGATATGTACACGTAAGCATATGTGTGCACATAAAAAAGTACAAAAAACATTTCGTCTGAGCTTCATTCTAGAATCATTTGTTGTAAAGGGATTCACGACGAATGTGAATCCACATAAGCTTTCCATTAAATTTGTGAAAAATATTAATGCATGAATCTCCACCTCTCAAAACTACATGCATATCTATTAACACATACTTTGTAACTCAAATAAAGTTTGTATATAGCACGAAGTACCTAAAACGGATGTAATACAGGTGTTGTAATATCTATGTATATTTGCTCCGTAAACTAACTAAAGCTCAAGAGTTATTATCAAATTGTGTTCTACAAGATTAAGCACAAATAAACACCGCTTCTTCGGAATACTGCTTTCACCGGCTATTTACATTTAATGCGACTAGACAACAGAACTAGAACTACTGCCACGATGACTATTGGCAGCACCAGATTGCTGTTGAGGATAGGAGATAGGTGATGCCTCACCAGCTATTATACCAGATCCAGCCGTAACTCGATTAGAACCAATCTCGACAACTTTTGTAGGCGGATGGTACAGGTGTGTACCATAATGTATTGCACCAGGATGACTGTATACAGGTACAACTGAGTTTGCAGTCGGTGCATATTTGTATATTGATCTACCGCTACCTTCCGTTGCATCAGAGTATATATTCCCAGAATTAGTTGAAGACGACGTTGAGTACAATGGACCCAACCTAAGAGTCGAAGATTTGGTAAGATCGGAATCAGAAACTTTTACGGAATTATCAGGGCCACCACTTCTGCCACCGGATAAGCTCTCTGAATATCGAGTGTAACTTGTGGCGCTTGGAACATATTGCTGATAAAAACGCTGTATTCGCTGCTGGTGTATCTGTTGCTGCTGCTGTTGTTGATGTTGGACAGCAACAGTCGGCTTGTAACTGTAAGGTATAATTGGAATTGGAACTGCTGCTCTAATATTTGCCATTTGGATGGGGTTAAAAAGTTGGTGCTTGGATGGTATTTGAATCGATTGTTGCATTGGAGAAGAAGTCGTCAGTGCTATGGATAAAGAGAGAAAAGGGACAGTGATTAAATTTAAATAATAGGCTAATTTTATATTTTTGAAAAACAATTAATTTTATTATTAAATCCCAATCCCAATACAATTATTAATATACTCGACTTTTGATAAGTTTAACTCTTATTAAGTGCTCCACATAATAATAATTGCGAAATGACAGTCTAAAGTACAAAGTATATTTAAACTCAGGATGCTATTTTTAATGTTAATTATATTTTATTTATTTATTTTTTTTTTTTTTTTTTCAAAAGAATAGTCCATTAATCAATCCGTATTGCCGACAGAGCGTACGATAAATATGTCTATAGTGAATCAGGGTACACAGGTAATAACTTGCTCTCATAATGTCTTTTTGTACCCTATCCAAAGGGTATATTAATTTTGACACATATATTTATATTTGTTTAACAATGTCCGTCCATCACCAATTTTTAGGCCAGGTGATTTAAAGCCAGGAAACTGAAATTTGGAACATATACTCCCTAGGGTCCAAAAATGGTAGAGTGTTTTATACGCCCACTGACACGCCTACAATTAAGAAAAAACTGTTTTCACATAAAGTTGATGGAATAAAGCACTAAGTTCTTCACAAAATATGTAGACACTGACCACTTTCACAAATTTGCCATATAAAATTTTTGCAAAAAACCTTTTTTAATGATTTTGTAATAGAAACAATCCATCTTGTTTTTCATGCCATTTTCATGGGAAGGGATATTGATAGGGTATCACACTGCTCGCCCCAAACGGGGTGTAAGCCTTTTTATATGTTTTTATTTTAAAATGAATCAAAAAAAGAGAGAATAACACATTTTCACTTCTCCTTGCAGCAAACCATGGGCGTGCGCGATCCCGTTGTCGAACTCGGTTACCCTCGTGTGTTTGTGTTTTCTGCATAAGTGGAGGTACGATCAGACGGTTAAAACTAGCGTAGGTTTCGGTTGCTTGTCTCCCTTCTATGTACTTCATTTTTTGCAAATTCTGAATCGAAGCAAAAACTATTTATAATTGTACGCTGTGTCATAGTTCAATCTTGCAGTACAAATTAAATTGGTTGGATTAAAGTCTAACTTCTAATGTAAGTGACGTTCATATACTCAATTATTCTTTTGATGCATTTGCTTTTCTTTAGTTTTCGAACTAATCTGGGGATATCGACTGCATTATGGCACCACCATCTATCAGACGCTCATTGACTGTTAAAGAAAAGTCAACAATAATTTGGCGACTGCAGAATGGGGAATCTAATGCAGATTTATGCAAAGAATTCAAGTCGAATTCTTTAAAAATAAAAAGGAATCGAAAATCCGAACATCATCATCGGTAAGTTTGCCTTTGGCAGAACTCGCTCAAATTTGGGCGAATGAGGAAAACTACTGTATTTGGGAGACTTACATCGATGTAGATAACGATGTTTTGACGGCTGTTGATCCTACAGATCAAGATATTGTTGAAAACGTAGCTTCAACTTCAGCTTTAGCAATCAACATGCATGAAGTCTTATCTGATGAGGAGGAGTCTGACAATCCGGTTTTTGAAGAAAGAATTCCAACAATCACAGATGCTATAGGTGCTATTTCAGTTTTAGAAAGATTTGCTCTATTTGGTGAAGGTGAAAACGATAATGAATTTTCGTGGCTTATAAGAACTGAGAAGCGGCTAGAAAAATTGTTTGCTGAAAAAAGAAAACTTAAGCAGCGAAATATTACGGATTTTTTCAAGGAATTGACTTAAGTGCAAAACAGTGTTGCATCTCTTATAAATTGGGAAATTTTTATATTCCATTTGCTGTTACAGATTTTCTTTTTAATTCTGTCTAAATAAAACAAATATAAATAATACATAACATGTGTTTGTACCTATTTAGTAGTAAAGAATTTTGTTTTGGTCTGACTTCGGTTATACCGACATTCGGCTATAGCGACCATTTGAGTCTGGTCCTTTCACCGTCGTTATATCCGGAGTTTACTGTATTTGTACTTCTGCCTACATAGACTTAATAATTTTTGTCGAATTGTTTTCTTTAGTGCAACATTTTACAAATTATTAATTATAATTATGTTTTTCTGAAATGATAACATGGTACACAGTGAATCAGTCGAAAGTGGTACACAGTGAATTACTGATTATGATATCGAACAGCTGTTTTTAACAAAAGCCCCAAGAATGGACACGCAATTAAATAGCAAGCATTGAATGACTACACGGTTTTTGCACACAGCATCCAGATTTATCACTTAGAATTCCGAAGAGCTTCAGTTTATATTTTATTTATTTTTGTATTAATACTCGAAAACTTCTTTTTTTCGATTTTGTTTAAAAAATATTAGGCATAAACGGCCCATATAGGACCCAAAACCTAGCTTCTCCAACCACTGCGTGTGCAAAGATATATTTGACACGAATGGAAGCGACCTACAGTTTAATGCCGATTCCGGGCGGCATTTACATTTTTGAGAAGCTTCTCATGACAGTTCTTACTCATTGGATATTTGTCAGACGTTCGCAAAACGTGTGGCAGCAAATAAATACTTTTAGGTGGTACAGGTCGGGATTTCAACCAGCGACCTCTCGCTTAGTGTTCCAACGCACCTAACCACTAAGCCACTGCACAAACTATATTTCAAAAATAGTATTTCCATTTTTTTACTTAGCATATTTTCCAATTTGAAGTTTTAAAGAGATATATATAAAACACATGTGTATAGAGCCCCAATTTCCACGATTTTAAAAACTTGCCATGTATAAAAATATAAAAAGTATTTTGAAATTTTTAATAGTTAGTTCATTTTTAGATCTCATTAATTTTTGTGGCTGACTTGTAAGGCAAAAGCAAATTTTGTATAATTTCAATCAACTATTCTTTAACAATTATATTTTTGGTGTGATAATACTTTTTGCAAAGAATCATGAAAATTTTGGAAAATTTTAAAAATGTAGGAATTTTAACCACACATAAACGCCCGTTTTTGTGGAAAATTCAATTTGATTTATATAGACGTCTGTTCTTTAAATTCTTCCTACACGTATAATTTCATACTCTAAGTCTAACGGTGCAAAGCGAAAGAAAAGGGGCGGCTAGCACCCCCCTAAATGGAAAATAAAGAATATATTATTTTTTTTCCGGTGTTTGTTCTTAAAAGCCAACACGAAAAGAAGATCATAATTGGAAGTCTTTTGGGGACCGAGTGAAAGAAAAGGGCGGTTACCACGCCCCTAAATGGAAAATTAACAATATTTTATTTGTTCTTGCATTTGTTCTTAATTAAGAGCCGACCCTCCGACCCCCTGGATGGAAAATCACAAATGTTAGATTCCGCAAACCCTATTAATGCGTCAGTGAGTCTTTGCTGCTGCGCGTCCCAATTACGTCTCTAGCTTTGTTGTAAGTATAGTTAGAAAGGGGGTCAAAATGGCCTGAGTTGGTTCGTGTAAATAAGGGTGTTGGGCCAAATTGCTAAAGAACTTGAAATTTTTCCAGGTAATAATGGATCAATTTCTAAAAAAATTAATGGGGTAAAATTACTGGTTTCTTCCTTCCTATACGTTGCTTGTTCTAACTGGTTTCGTAGTTCGTAGAACAAGTGATGGTATTCTTTGCGCGTATCCTGAGCGTCGAACTTGCCGAGTTGCAGGGGCTGAGTAAGGTCAATGATTCTCGAGAAGATTTTCGGTAGATGCGTCCTGAAACCAAAGGACGTTCTTCCCTGTGTTTTCCCCCTTTTTCTTCCTCTCCTTTCCTTTCCCTACTAGTCTTCATTCTCTCTCTTCATCCTCTCCCCTGGGCCGGACGAAGGTATCATACGACCCGTGCCGAGCGTCAACCTGGCAGGGGGGCCAGTCAAAAAGCCCAGTCGCTAATGGAGTATCCGGATACCTGGCGCCCTCTGGATTTTGCTAGCCTTGTCTGTATATTGCAGATCTCTGTGCAGATCGACCTCCTCGTGGTTCCTATTATGAACAATTTAAAACAAAACGAACAATTCAGACCGGTTTCCCTTCTAAACCGGGCGGTAGTACGGCGATTAAACTATCTCCTACTACGCTGAGCGGCAGCTATCCTCCTGAGCAAAAAGAAGGTATTCTCCCCAGCAGTGGTAGGATTGTGGGGTGCCGTTAAATAACACCGAATTTCAAAATGTGCATTATGTGTTGTAATAATGCTCGAAATATCCTTCTACAACCTTGTAATCACTTCAAACTATGTTTGAGTGTTGTCAGAAAAATATTTAAAGTTTAATAACCCAATTCTTTGTCCTATTTGCCATATAGGTAACTCAAAATTAAGTAAATGACTACAACTTTATTAAATAAAATAAAATGAAAACAAAATGTTGAAGGTGTTTTAAATGTGTGCATCAACATTTTCAGGGGTTCAATTCTGGAAACAGCTAGAAATCTGTACCCGAATGTATTTATGAATCAAAACCGAAATAAGGGCGACTCGGGGTTATTTTACTTTGTCATTGTGAAATAACGCCGAATTTAGCTTTTATGCACATCTTTCATGGCCCTTCCTCTGCTGGCACTAACCCCTCTAGTACGTCTCGTAGTGGAAGTTCGCGACAATGCACTCCCTCGAGGTCGTACTATAAACAACGACGTTAAACTTCTCAGGTTCTTCAGCGATGTTCTCAAAATAAAATCGTGGTTGCTGTCATTGATCGCAGCGTCACGATATCTCCCGAATGGTGGCTAACGGTTGAACTGAAGCTTTTAAGTATCTTTCTACCCTTCATGAGGGCAACCCCGGACCGCCACTGAACACTGAAGATACTGGCTGGCATCAAGGACATGTTAAGCTAATCGCTTGCGCAGACATAAGATCTGTTGATCTTTATAAGTCGGCTGTTAGCAGCCCAGGAAAGGTTTAGCCGGGTGCTAAGCTCTAGGTCGTAGCAAAGGAGAACATCCCTAGCAGACCTAGGACTCGGATCTGGATCCCCATCGAACCTTCTGCGGATGAAGTTCTGGAAGTCATCCAGCTCTGCAATCCCCCATTACCCACCCATGACTGGAATGCTGCTAAGCTGAAAGAGCAGTTATAGTAATATAAGTAATATAGTAATATAAATAATAATAATAAGTAATGCTGTTATAGTAATTAACCAGGAATCCCTTGCTCCTTTGGCGCAGAACAAGGGCATATAGTAATATAAGTAATATAGTAATATAAATAATAATAATAAGTAATGCTGTTATAGTAATCAACCAGGAATCCCTTGCTCCTTTGGCGCAGAACAAGGGCATGATAAGTTTTGGTTGAGAGAAAATCACTCTGCGGGGCTATAAAAAGGATAAGTTAGAGACTGGCAAACTGCTTCCTCACCCCTTGGACTACGATTCTGCAGCCTCTGACCCGGGTACATCCTTCCATGGAAGACGATGTCCAGCGGCTCCAACCAGATCCACTGCCTCTATTACCGACACTTTGTCGGACATGGAGAGGGAGGACTGCCTAAACAAGGTCCTTCTTAGTGAAGATGAACTTCTTGGTTCACTATCGGAATCGGAAGGCCTAGATAAGACCGTGGTGGAAGTTTTTCTGCCTAATTGTAGCAATTGATGCTGCAGTTAGTACATATAAACCACCCAACACTCCAAAAAGGGTTCGGCCTCCTTGCTTCTCCGTCTTTCTCAAGATAGAGAAGATATCGTCCTGATCCAAAAACCAAGTGAACAACCTGGTTTGCCGACTCAAGACTCCTGTATGTATGTATCAGACAAAGGTAACCCCAGATCTTGCATGCTAGTGAAATGTATTATTACTCACTAATTTCAGCGACCGAGACATAACCGCAGCAAGACTAGAGACGGCCAAAGGCACGTACTGGCTGGCCTCGGCCTATCTCGCCCATGATATCGTGGGAGATCTCCCTGGGAACACCCTGGAGGATCTTGTAAAAGAAGCTGAAAAACACAACACTGGACTGATAATTGGGTGTGATGCCAACGCCCATCACTCAGTATGGGACAGTTCCGATACAAACAACAAAGGTGAGTCACTTTTTAACTATATTCTACACACAAATCTCATTGTTTGAAAAAGAGGTAGTGAACCTACCTTCATAACCGGAAGTCGACAAGAGGTCTTAGATATAACTCTCGTCACTGATTTCATCATTAAATTGATTGGTAATTGGAAAGTCTCGTCTGTTCACTCATTACCAAACCACAAATCAACCTTCAGAAACTACCGCAAGACAAATTGGCTCTTATAACCAGATTCACTATGGCATTCCGTGAGCTTTATGCTTTAATTTTCCCCTCATGACACTAACGAGCTTGATCTTAAAGTTAGGGAACTCACTCTGTCTTTCAATAAACCATCGTCCTCCTCGTGCCCTCTCACTCGACCAAGAGGCAAGCGTAAGCCGCATTGGTGGGCATCGGATTTGAGCCCACTTAGAAATGACTGCAGAAAACTGTTCAATAAAGCCAAGACCACACGATGCCTACAAAGTATACCTCAAATCCTATAAAAAAGAATTAAGGAAAGCCAAAAGAATATCGTGGGACTCTTCTGCAGCAAAATAGAGGATGCCTCCGAAGCCTCTAGGCTAAGGAAAATCTTCTCTACAAATTTTTTTTTTTTATTTTTCATGATTTTTGAATTTACTTAATCTACCATAACAATATGAAGTACAAGAATAGGTAGTGACATTTGTATTTGTGTATTAACAAATAGTGATAATGTCACTTCAGAAAAAATAGCTTGGAAGTCCAATGATGCTCAGCTGACTCAAAGAATCGGATGGCTCTTGGACTACGTCTAGCGAGGAATCGCTTAATCTGCTATTAGATACTCACATAACTCATATAACCAACATTCATGATCTAATTACCAGAGATAGGCTACTTTGGGCGCTACACAGCTTCAAACCATATAAATCGGCGGGATAAGACGACGTTATACCAGCCGAATTACAAAAAACATCAGATATTATTCTACCTGTGTTGTAATTGCGAAAAGTTGTATAGAACTGGTTCACATTCGCTTTTATGGAGAGAAGTGAAAGTGGTTTTCTTACCCAAAGCTGGTAAGTATTCCAATGTCACTCCAAAAGATCTCACACACTTAGCGAGTTCATTAATAAACTACTGACCAGTAATTTTTAACTCAAAGCTGGGTGTGACCTCCGCGAGAAGATCTGTCAGCAGGGGAATCCCGCAAGTAGGAGTCCTATCCTTACTTCTTTGTAATCTTGTGGTGAACAACCTACTTGTTATCCTGGAAGGAGAGGGCTGGAGAGTGATTTCCTATGCAGATGACGTTGCTATTGGCGTGTCCGGGAAGCACCTTAACACCTTAAAAGAACTCCTACTAAATGCTTTTAACAAACAAACAAGATGACGGTTGAGGTTTAGGCGTTAACCCCCACAAAACTGAACTTGTCCTCTTTACCAGGAAACACAAAATCCCAGAACTCGACCCCCCTTAAATCACGGGTACCGGCTTAGTCTTAATACAAACTAGCCAAGGTCCAGAGATCAGCATGTTTATGCATAAGTGGAGCACTTCGCACCACTCCCTCAGCTGCACTGGACATTCTGTTCCATTTAATACCCCTTGACATTTTTAGCAGACAGACAGCTGCTAGCACGGCCACTCGCCTCAAAGCAACTCCTCAATGGACCGATAATGAAATCGGCCACTCTGCAATTCTGAACATACTCAGAATCCTTCCTAGGAATATAGACTACACCATACCCCAACTGCTGTTCGACAAAAACTTCCAGCAATCCATCCCCCCTAGATTCTTATGGGAAGATGGTGCCTTGCCGAAGGAAGAATCAATCAATTTTTACACGGACTGTTCAAAAACAAATGATAGGGTGAGTGGAGGCGTCTTCTCAGACAGACTAAATCTTAGTCTCTCCTTCTGTCTTCCTAATCATTGTAGTGTTGTCCAGGCTAAAAAAAAACGTAGTATCCGTAAAGGATTTTCAAATCTTTTCAAACACTCAGGCCGCCATCAAGTGTCTGGACTCTGTCTCTATTAACTCTTAAGTAGCCCTAGATTGCCTAAAGGAGATGGCTGAGCAGTTCAACATTTACCTTTGCTGGGTGCCGGGGCATAGATACATTCCGGGTAACTGCAAGGCTGACGAATTCGCCAAACTTGGAACTACCCTCTCAATCTTGCATGAAAAGGGCTCCGTAGGCATACCAGTTTCCACATTCAAACTCTTGTTTAAAGTGGATGCAATAGAAAAACTAACCACAGATGGACAAATGGTACTACTTGTCTGACAACGAAGCGTATCTGGCCTAGGCTGGATCTAAGACGCTCAAAGAGCTTGATTACCCTTAATCGATCGCACATTGGTGCTACAATTGGTGTCATACCTGGACACTGTCTGTTAGGCAGGCATGCTACAAGGCTTGGCGCCTTTTCAAACGACTTCTGTAGGAGCTGTATGGATGAGGAGGAGGAAGAGATTACTCTATGCCTCCTTTTCGCATGCTCTCCCAAAAGCGAAATATCTCCATATGGGGGCCTTCTTCTATAATGATCTTAATGATCTAAACTCAACCGACCCAAAATGTCTCTTACGCTTTATAAGCACCTCAAAATGGTTCAACGTGTAGGCTGGAACTTCAGATCCACGTGCTACCACAATGGACCTTATATAGGTCTAAGTGATTCGGACTTCTATCCGACTACCACTTCATCCTAACCTACCTAACCTAACCTATCTCTGCGGATATTTCAGAATCAACAGAAAAGTCCAGCTCATCGCTTTTAATGGAAACAATATTTTTTACAAACCAAAATGATCAAAAGTCAATATGTATAAGTCATTTTTCAGCTTTACAACAAACTTGTTGCCGATTTCGATGGGGTAAGCATTGCTTTTGTATGCATTTTGTTGCCAAAAGTACCGTATTTTGTCGCTAAAAATTTATCGAAATTGATGTTGATGCCATTATTACTATTATTGAAATTACTACGAAGAATTCTAAATAAATTCGTTCCATTTCCGCGAACAATTGGTGCAATTAATTGCGCTCAAATAAAAATCAGTGCGATGGCTTTGGTTCAATTCCGACCCATACCACCTGAAAGATTTTATTCGCTGTCCCACTTCTTGCGAATATCTGACAAACATCCAAGAGTAAGTAATAACTCTCATGAGGAGTTACTCAAAAAATTAGTTGGCTTTTGGAATCACAATTGGAATCACTGTTGGTCCCATCTAACAAAATATATCTTCGCACCCAGGAGGAGCTAGGCTTTAGGTCCATATAAGACCATGAGGCCGTTTACGCCTGATATATATTTTAATTATTTTTATACCCTATCCTAAGGGTATATTAATTTTGACACATAGTTTGTAACACCCCTTAATATTCGTCGTAGACCCATAAAAGTATATACATATATTCAGGACCAAATCCTAAGACTATTTAGCAATGTCCGTCCGTCAGTACGCAATTTTTAGGCCCTTAAAATTAAGCTAGGAGGCTGAAATTTGGACCACATATTCCCTAGGGCTTCGAAATGATTAAGTGTAAACATTTTTTTAATACGCCCACTGCCATGCGCACAATTTAAAAAACCGTTTTAAGACTAAAGTTAGAGAGATAGAGTGTTACAAACTTCACAAGATATGTAGGCACTGCCCTCCTTTATAAGTTTATCATATAAATTTTTTTGCCACGCCTACTTTTTGTGGGCGTTTTTTACTAAAATGCTGTTTTCTTCGAAAATTTTCGCAGAAAGCGAAAAAAAATGTTTAACAAAATATTTACCCAATATTTTTTCCAACATATCGCCCATACAAAGTTTTTGGCCACGCCCACTTTTTGGGGGCGTTTTTTTTTAAAAAACTTTTTTTTTCAATTAATAGAACTAAATAAAATGCTATCCATCATCTTCTTAATGCTTTTTTCTTTGGGGCATATAGGGATATGGATAGGGTATCATACTGTTCGCCTCAAGCGGACTGTAGCCTTTCCTTATGTTTTCATATTAAAATCCAACCTCCTGACAGCGAGAATGCGGAAAATGATTTCATTTGATGCATGTATAACGCTTTTCCAATATTTATTTTTCTCTTTTATATTGGATTTTATTCAAAAATACAAATATAATATAGCAATAGAGAATTACTTTAAAAGTTAAGAAAGATATTTTATAACTTATTTAAATTTAAAGGCTCTATTACAGTGCGCGCCATTAAAGTAATGTGGGTGAATAAATAGAAAATTGATTTGCGTTTAATGGAGAGTAGTTAATGAAATAAATAGTTTGGTGGTGGTTTTAGGTAAAAGTACAATATCTTCTTTTTAATGAAGAGTTGATATATCGAGCCAAGATTGTTTTTTTCTTTATTTTACATTTTGTACTACTTTCAGTACTATTTGAGTACAATTTTTAAATCAAATGAATAATTATTTCTTCGGAATAAGTAGGTACATACACAATTATCTTTCTAGATAAGGAAAGTTTCGGCTTTGGTTTGGTAGAGTTGGTTTCGTTTGCACCCAAATTAAATTGTCAATATTAGTACTGACATATAGAATAATAAATTCATCTTTTGATTTAAGATTATATTTCATAATTTAATAATTTCATTCCCTAAGTGAAGTTCCCTAAGAGTTTGAAAACGTTCCGTTGTCTCAGTGGTTTTTCTATATATGCATTTTTCAGGAGATTCTGATATTTTTCGACTTATCCTTTCATATCCTACGATTTTTGGATTTTTACTCTCGGAAAATTCTGAGAGTAGATATCAAATGGACATACGTGTTGCACACTCTCGGAGAAGTTTATACGGAACAGGACTACAAACACTTAGCACCTACAATAATAAATTTCACTAGCATATTTTGGTTTCGAAAATACAGGTTAAATGTCATAACTTACCAAAAGTCGACGGAGCTTGCTGATGGTTATCTAAGTAAAAAGGCAATGATGACTGCCGCTGAGCCTGCTGATAGTTTTGTATACCCATTCCATAAAACGGTATGAAATGTGTAATTATGCTTGGTCCTTGAGTCGATGATGATAAGTCTGTCGACGCTGATGATACGGGATGTGGCAGTGAAATAATTTGCACTGCACTCTGTTTGAATGGTTGATTCTTTAGACCGGGCAATGCAGCAGGGGAAGCAGTGTAAATTATCGGCACCATGTGAGCCCCATGTAGTGGGAATGGTGCTGCCAAATTCTGTTGGTAATGTCGCACGTAGTCAGCAGGGAATGCAATGGCATATTGATTTTGTTGACGATGCTGCTGTGGTAACATCTGTTCGAATCCACCATAGTATAATGGCAAAGTAACTGATGGTGGATGAGTAGATGATGGTGCCTGCCCATAAATTGCTGCTGGATTCTCTTTCACTTGTTCTGCTGATGTTGGATGGTAAGCAGCTATAAATGAACCTCGATAGGTACTTGGCGCATAAGGTATGCCACCATCAGAGTTGCTAATGGATTTGAATGCTCCGCCTGAGGTATAATGTACACCACTTTTCGGCTTGTAAGAATTGGGATGTGCATATTGAATACCTGTATTACCGGTGGCAGTTGCAGTTCCACCATCACCGTCATTTTTATGCTCTATGGGTGACACGGAAGGCCCTTCGCCTACTCCAATGTCACCTTCAGGCTTACTGTAGGAAAGCTGTTAATGAAAATGAAAGTAAGAAACTTATGAGACTCTATATTTTGCAGAAAAATTTATTTAACAAGATTCGGTCTATGCATAGTTTAAATGTGGTTAGGTTAGGTTAGGTTGAAGTGGCACGGATAAAATTCCGACTCACTAAGACCTATATAAGGTCCATTGTAATACCACGTGGATCTGAAGTTCCTGCCTTCACGTTGAACCATTTTGAGGTGCTTATAAAGCGTGAGAGACATTTTGGGTCGGTTGAGTTTAGATCATTATAGAAGAAGGCCCCCATATGGAAATTTCGCTTTCGGGAGAGTGCAGGGCATGCGCAAAGAAGGTGTTGAGTAGTCTCTTCCTCCTCCTCATCCATACAGCTCCTACAGAAGTCGTTGGAATAGGCGCCAAGCCTTGTTGCATGCCTGCCTAACAGACAGTGTCCAGTTATGACACCAATTGTAGCACTAACGTCTTAGATCCAGCCTAGGCCAGATCTGCTTCGTTGTCAGACAAGTAGTACCATTTGTCCATCTGTGGTTAGTTTTTTCTATTGCATCCACTTTAAACAAGATGCATTTGGAAACTGGTTCGCCTACGGAGCCCTTTTCATGCAAGATTGAGAGGGTAGTTGCAAGTTTGGCGAATTCGTCAGCCTTGCTGTTACCCGGAATGTCTCTATGCCCCGGCACCCAGCAAAAGTGAATGTTGAACTGCTCAGCCATCTCCTTTAGGCGATCTCCTTTAGGCTACTAAAGAGTTAATAGAGACAGAGTCCAGATACTTGATGGCGGCCTGAATGTCTGGAAAGATTCGAATATCCTTTACGGATACCACGTTTCTTTTAACCAGGACAAGACTTCCTTGATCGCCATTATTTCCGCCTGGAAAACACTACAATGATTAGGAAGACGGAAGGAGAGACTAAGATTTAGTCTGTCTGAGAAGACGCCTCTACCCACCCTATCACTTGTTTTTGAACAGTCCGTGTAAAAATTGATTGATTCTTCCTCCGGCAAGGCACCATCTTCCCAAAATAATCTAGGGGAGATGGATTGCTGGAAGTTTTTGTCGAACAGCAGTTGGGGTATGGTGTAGTCTATATTCCTAGGAAGGATTCTGAGTATGTTCAGAATTGCAGAGTGGCCGATTTCATTATCGGTCCATTGAGAAGTTGCTTTGAGGCGAGTGGCCGTGCTAGCAGCTGTCTGTCTGCTAAAAATGTCAAGGGGTATTAAATGGAACAGAATGTCAGATTTTGTAGCTGTTTCTATAACTTACCATGACAATGATAATTTGGAAACCTTTCAAACTGGCATTTGAAAGTCTATAATATTTTGGAAGGTATCACCAGATAGCACCTTATCAGATCACAGATACATCGAATTTCAAATCTACTGCGAACTTTCACCTTAGCAAGAGAAGAGAAATCCGAGAAAAACGAATTGGCCACGGTTTAGAGAGGAGCTTGCCAACTCTGTCAAAGTTTCACTGAAACTTAGATCAAGACAGGGAGTGGAGAGGTCTGCTCAGGATCTGAACAACGTCCTCACCCGCCGCTTTGAACTTTCGTGCCCTGTTTGTAGTCTTCAACCTGAGACTCACTTTCCGGGAAAACAGGTTACTTCGTGTTCTTCAGCCCTTCAAACGACGTTGGCTACATTTAAACCGACTAATATCACGCGTCACTGCTATGATATTGCATCGGGAGAGGTGACTGATGATGGTATCAAATATGCTATTGCATCTTTTGAGAGTTTCAAGTCACCTGGTCCGGATGGAATCTATTCAGTTTTGCTGAAACAAGGTTTAACTCAGGTTTTGCCAATGTTGAAAAGAATTTTCACCGCGAGCTTGGCCTTGTCCTATATACCTTCCCCATGGCGAATAGTTGAAGTGGTTTTCATACCAAAAATTGGTAAGTCTGTCTACACTCCAGCCAAAAGCTAAACAGACCCATAAGTCTGTCTTCCTTCTGACTGAAAAGTTTGGAAAGATTGGTTGAGCTGCATGTGTGCAAAGTTACTCTTCGATCGCATCCTGTCTCTGAGATGCAACATGGCTATCAGCGCGGAAAATCCTGTGAGACTGCGCTTCAAAACTTGATACAAAACGCTTGATAGTGCTCTTGACCAGAAGTAGTATTAGTTGGGCATTTTCGTCGATATTGAGGGTGCTTTTGATAATGCGACCTTTGACAGTATGTGTAACTTTGCCAGACAGCATCGTGTAGATGAAACTTCGGTGTTGTGGATTAAAGCAATGCTTTCGTACAGGACGCTGGTAGGCGATGCAGATTGTGGCAAATGCGTCATAGCAGGGGTAAATAGAGGCTGCCCTCAAGGTGGTGTTCTGTCTTTCCTCCTATGGTGTATGGTGGTAGACTCTTTGTTTACGGCTCCAATTTTCCTGAAAACTACACTCAAGCTTATGCGGATGATGTCGCCATTCTTTCTATCCGTTAAAATCTAGGGGCTATCTGCTCTCAAGCGCAGAGGTCCCTGGATTTGATCGATGTCTGGTGCTCTAGTAATGGGCTTTCAGTGAATCCTCTTCAAACTACGGTTGCTCTCTTTACGAGAAGTAGAATCGTCACTGATATCCCATCTCGTGCTTAAAGGTGTCACCACGGATGATGTCAAATATCTGGGTGTAATAATCGATAAAAAAACTTCTATGGTGCAAACATGTTGTATCGAAAACGGATAAAGCACTGTCGACTTTCTGGCAGTGTAAATGCGCTTTTGGAAAGACATGGGGCTTGTCTCCAAAACGGGTCCTTTGGATCTGCACGGCAATGATTAGACCGCTACTCTCACACGAACAGGCTTTGGCGGAAACGTGTTACTGCTTCTTTTGCCAAACTAAAAAGAACGACATGTCTCGGCTGCACAGGGGCCTTCCCTAGCACCCCTGGCTCTGCTCTAGATGCTTTGATGAATCTTCCCCCTCGATATATATATAATGGGGTGTACTCTAAAAACCATCTTTCGCTTAAAGAGAGGTAGTTTTTGGTACCATGCGCACTGGAATTTTGAAGACCTTGCTCGAGAAATATCCTTTCTGATGCAATGACACCAGAAATACTTCTGCAAAAAACTACCACGTCAACTTTCCACAGGTAACGGCATGGCTTCGGTCAGACTCTGAACCATGGATTGAATGCTATCGTATTTTCACGGATGGCTCCAAAACCGGACAGGGGTCTGGTGCTGGAGTCTTTGTGGAACGCGATGATATACGACTTTACTAACCCTTGGGTAAACATGCATCCGTTTTCCAAGCGGAGATTTTTGCCATCCTAATGGCTATGCGCTATATTGTGAATAAGAGGTGGAGGGCTAGGGGCATTTGCATCTGCAGTGATAGCCAAGCTGCATTAAAAGCGCTTCTAAGCCCTCTTACCTCGTCCAAGTTAGTGCTAGAACTCAAGCTTTCTCTGAATTTGGTCGGAAAACTGAACACAGTGAATCTTGTCTGGGTACCAGGTCACACTGGCATCCAGGAAAATGAGATCTCAGATAAGCTTGCTAGGCAAGGTTCAGAAGAAGTTTTCTCAGGACCAGAACCCAACACAGGGGTCTGCCTGCATCTTTGGTCATGTCTTCTATCGATTCTTGGGTTTCTCGTGAACACAAGATTCGGTGGCGCGATTGCGGTGGATGTAGACAGACCAAACTACTGGCCCGGACATTTGCAAAAGGTCAGCATCTTTTCTTCTATCTCTGAGGACCGTAGGCTGCTTGTAGGCGTTCTTTCGGGCCACCAAGCTTTTGCTGAACACTTAAATGTGTTGGGCTTAAGCGACACCACTACCTGTCCTGCTTGCGATGAGGAGGATAACACAGCAGAACACTTTCTCTGCAGTTGTCCGGCCTATGCTCGCATCAGGTGGCGGATTTTCGGGGCTGACGTGGTGAGTACCGAACAGCTAAGCTCTTTATCACTGAAGTTCCTTCTCATTTCTCTTCGAAAGACGGGAAAACTAAGAACATTAATGTAAGGTGTCTTAATGGTAAGACAATGGACCTGTAGTTGTTTCTGAGCGCTCCATCGGATAGTAGCAACCTCCGACAAAGTTATTTTGGAAATTTCAAATTCAAACTGAATATGAGGGATGTTATTATGACGAAACATTCAAAATATGAATTCGTTTCCATGAAAAAATGGAAACAACGCCCTGCGGGATTTTTTGGTTTGCGAACTCAGGACTGTTGGATACTACCGATTATATGTGTCAGTCAAAGGTAACCCTTGATCTAACATTCTAGACAAAAGTAAATGTATATCTTCTTCCTAATTCCAGCGTTCGAGATGTAACCGCGGCTAAGCTAGAGACTGACGAAGCCACCGTCGGGCTGGTTTCTGCATAGCTTGCACACGATCGGATGGGATCTCTACCTAGTTTAAGCCTAGAGAGATTGATCGAGGAAGCGGATAGATTATCATTCAGTGTGGAGCAGTTCTGATATCAACGATACAGGTGAGTCACTTTCTGATTATATTTTAAGTACCAACCACATTGTTTGTAACTTGGAAAACGAACCTACATTCATAACCACCGCAGGGCTTAAGTCATAAACATCACTCACGCAACATGCAACACGCAGTAAGCTTTGATTTTTTATATTATTTCGTAATGAAGAAACTGAAGTATGAGTTTATCTTTCTATGATCTTTCTTTATTTCAATTCAACGATGTTGATCAGTGGACGGTCGGCTACGTTCGTACAAACTTAAATTTCTAAGCCATTTATGTTTATTATTTTATTTGAGTATGTTTAACTAAATTTTAATTATTGTAACAATGAAATAAAATAATAAAAGAACAAAATATATACTCAATTTTGAAAACAAATAAATGTTTTTTAATTGTGCGCCTCCAGAGGCATGTTTATCTATTCAGTACTAAAAAATAAGTTTATCTTTCTAGGATTAATATTACATTTTATTAATCTATTACTTTAATATATATATATATAGTTTAGTGAATATATAACAATTCTCCCTTTTTAGATACTTTTAATAATACAATGAAGTAAATATATACATTGCTAATTCAGTACATAATCGTCAAGCTAATCTAGCAGAACTTCTAACCTTTTTATACATTTTTCTATTTCGTTTATTGCTCTTTATATTTTCAATGTCCTTTTTATTCACATCTTTTTTATAATTAAAAGCTTCCTCATGCCCCGTAGGTTCAAGAGGCAATGGTATGTGTGAAATGGATGTGTAATATTTATCTTCTAACTTCGATTTCCAGTTGCCATAATATAAGCAATTGCTTTTTACCGATAAACTCTTTTGCTTATCGTAAAAAGACAAAATTTCTACCAATTTTATCTTTGCTTTCGAAGGCCATCCGTAAACCACATAATCCATTACAGATTTTAGTGTTAGACAAGCCTTTGAATGATCTTTTACTTGACTTAGGTTCATTGGGTTATCGTCGGACATATTAAAAGAATTTATAAAATAGTTTTCAATGTTTGACAACTCCTGCAGTGGTAACCTCGATAAGGCGTCTGCGTGGGTCATTTGTTGGGCGTTTTTGTAAACTATTTTATACTCGTACATGAAAGTATAATGTGAATAAAAGGCCCATCGCATAGCTTCGGCGAGAGCAAAAGTGCACCTTTTTTCAATTAAAAATTTCACGCAGCGGTTGGTGGTCAATGCGGATTATGAATTCTTTTCCATAAACGTACTTGTGGAACTTGCGTATGGCGAAAATTATTGCCAGAGCTTCGTGATGAAATGGGATAATTACTCCCTATTCCAATTCCGCAGGGCTTAAGCCACATAATCGTCATAATCGCCCTGCCACACGACGCAAACAATATAGGTCTTTCTATTCCATTTCTCAGATATGACATTATTGCTCCCAACCCGTACGGGGATGCATCTGCTGAAATTACAATGGTTTTATTGGGATCATATAAATTTAAAACCGTGTTTTCTACTAAACACTGTCTACTTTCTTGGAACAGTTTTTCACAATCCGATGACCAACTAAACTTAATATTCCTTTTCAATAGATTACATAACTTTTCTAATTTATTTGATAAATTTGGAATAAATTTTACATAATAATAAAAACCAAGGTTCGACTGTAACTCGGTTAAATTTCTTGGACTTGGAGCTTCGACATTTGTATCCATTTTATTTTCACTGTGTTTAATTTGATTATACGAAATGCTATGGCCTAAGTAGTGAACTTCTTGCGCATAAAAAACACATTTCTTAAGGTTTACCTGGATATTATGAATATCCAATCGACGTAAGACTTCATACAAGTTCTCTTCGCACTTTTGTTTGGTGGATCCACTTATAATTATGTCATCCAGATATCCAAAAACATTTTCCAGATTTTTAAGAACGCGATCTATAACACTTTGGAAAATCGAAGGAGCTGAAAAAACACCAAATGGCAAACGGTTATAGCAAAATAGACCCTTATGGGTGTTTATAACTAGAAATTTTTTAGACTCCTCAGAAACCTTTAATTCCTGATATGCCCCTGTAAGGTCTAATACGCAGAAATATGTTGAATTTGCCAGTTGTGCAAAAAGATCTTCACAAACAGGAAGCGGGTAGTGTTCCATGAGCACAAATTTGTTGACGGTTCTTTTAAAATCCACACAGAATCTAATTGATCTGTCTGCCTTAGGAACAATTAGGCTCGCGTTTTCCGCATACTTGATCGGTGAAATGACACCTAATATGCATAGTCTGTCTAAACGGGTCAGTCTGAAAGGGGACTGTATAGGCTTTATGAAATGTTGGCAAATATTGTGAATTAACACGAATTTCGCCCGTAAGCCCACCGATGAGTTTCGTTAAATCATTCTGGAAAACTTTTGGAAACAGACTTTTAATTTTGTTGACTACTTTATCGCCTACTCTCCCGACCTAACTCGACTGACCACCACTGATTTCCTCGAAATTTGCATCTATTATTTGACTTACTTGATTTGATGGTTGGCTACCGATTCCAAATAATGAATCCCGCCAACTATAGGAAGAAAATTTTTTTCAAAATTAACGACGACTAGCTCCAATTTTGTCTGCTCCGACACTCCAACATATGGCCACGCAACCAGCACCTCACAAGCTCCTACGCTCTCCAGCTGATGACCTGTTACTTACTTTACTTACTTAACGGGCTCCCGACCAGTGAAGGGTCCCTGCCTGAGACACGGCAGCCTTCCATCCTCTGCGATCCCGGGCACGCTGCTTCCAGTTGTCCAGACCAAGCGCTCTGGCATCCGCGATGGCTTGGTATATAAAACGGAGGTTCGGTCTCGAACCTGGGGGCTGAGATTCGAAGATCCTATTGGCTGGAGCATTGTTGTCCATTCGCTCGATGTGGCCGAGCCAATGTAGTAGACGAGTTTTGGCTTTTCGGACTACATCTACCACTTGGAACAGCTCATAGAGTTCGCGGTTGTATTTTCTCCTCCATTCGCCCTCCTCGCACACAGGACCAAATATCCGTCGAAGGATTTTTCTTCCAAAGGATCCCAGTATTAACGCTCCTTTCCTGCTTATCGTGTAGCACTCGGCGCCGTATAGCAGAACTGGTAGGATAAGGGTTCTGTAGAGCATGAACTTTGTTCTTCCAGTTAGGAGTTTTGAACCCATTTGTTTTGCCAAACCGAAGAAGCAGCGGTTTCCTAGGGTAATTCTTCGACGGATCTCCACTACGATTTCGTTTTTGGAGTTGATGATTACCCCGAGGTAGATGAACTCCTTAACTACCTCGATCATCTGCTGCTATCAACAGTGACAGATGACCTGTTACTACCTGCAAATTAATTGAATAAAAAATTGTACGGGGTATTTGCCCAAATAATTTATCATATAATACATAACTTATAATCGAGTGACACGCCCCAGTATCCACTTCCATTTCTGTCTTGATACTCTGGATCTAAACACAAGCAATGATATGGGTACTGCTATTAGCGGTACTATGTATGGTTCCAATGCTTTCCTGATTGTTGCTATTGCTGCTACTGAAGCCGTCTTCATTAATAGCTCTTATTACTCCTCTATTTTTCCTTACGTTACAAAATTTAGCGAAATGTCGGCGGCGTTCGCATAGGTAACAAATAATGTTTTTTTGCCGGACATTTGTATTTATGCAGACCGCCACATTGCTGACATTTGACGTTTGATTGACTTGAATTGTCATTCGACTGGTTTTGTTGCGTAAATCTATTTAGTAACGCACGTGGCCTTGATTGCAGCTGACTTGAATTTGAACTAATTCTTCTACCACTGACGAGATTGAGATAGTTTGGATTCATGATTTGCTGATCTTCTGCGATGAGTTCTAATTTAATGGCTTTCTCGCAGACATCTACGAATTTGGCGTCATCGTCCTCGAATAACTTCTCTTGGATTTTGGGGTTATAAAGTCCAATCACAAATTTGTCTCTCAACGCCTGATCAAGAAAACTATCGAACTTACAGTCTCTCGCCGTGAGTTTAAGCGGCACTATGTACTCTTTGATGTTTTTGCCAGCTTTTTGACTTCTTTCTGCGATAGAGAATTTCTTTGACGAATAGATTTTTTTCATAGCTTGTACTAGTTCGTCGTACTTTTTGGTATTGGGGATAATGGGTGCCAACACTGTTTTTAAGGTTTTATACGCTTCCAACCCGATTAAGCGTATGAATACAGACGACTTTTTTGTTTGCTCTGGAACAATTGCATTTTAGATATTCTTCCAACCGATCAATGTACTCCTCAAAATGTCTCCATGGATTCCAATAACTGCGTAATATTTGTTTTTGTCTAATAGTTTAGTGAATATATAACATGAGTTTAATAGTCCTACATGCAATTCAGACGAGCTCGATCGTTAATTTGAGGAATTAACCCTGACTTTCAATAGAGCATTTACGTGGTCTTGTCCTCTTATTCCACCAAGAGGTAAAAGGATTCCGCATAAGTGGACTTCGGAATTGGGACCTCTTAGAAACAGCGCAGGAAACTGTTCAATAAAGCCGAAGTCAGAAAAAAAAATAAGGAAATGCTACAGTCCGCTTGGGGAGAACAGTATGACACCCTATCCATATCCCTATATGCCCGAAAGAAACAGCATTAAGAAGATAATGGATAGCAGTTTATTTCATTCTAATAAATTTGAAAAAAAAAATTTTAAAAAACTGGGCGTGGGCAAAAACTTAGTATGGGCGATTTGTTAGAAAAAATATTGGCTAAATATCTTGTTAAACATTTTTTTCGCTTTCTATGAAAATTTTCGAAGAAAACAACATTTTAGTGAAAAACGCCCACAAAAAATAAGCCTGGCATTTGGTCCTGATCATAAATATATATATTTTTATGGGTCTACGACGAATATAGAGGGGTGTTACAAACTGTGTGTCAAAGTTAGTATACCCTTAGGATAGGGTATAAACTTATTTATACTGAAATGTATGGGCTTGTGGGTGCAGAATGAGAATACCCTAAACTACAGGTAGCTATTCTCATTCGTATGTCGCATCTATGAAAAAATGTCTACAACAAAATTGCTCGGAACATTCAGGTTCCGATATGTAGTAAGTAGGTGCATATAGCAATACATGTATATTTATAGTTCTATTTGTTACACATTGAACCGCGAAAAATATGTAAACAAAAAACCTATTCATATGTTCAGTTTTTCATTATGCACTGCCTAGTAAAATGAATTGGTGAATGTTCGTCGTTCGTTATGCGTCGGTATGAGAATGCTATGCCGGGGTACCAATGCGAACACTGGGGTATCAATATCAGTACCCAACATAGTACATTTTTGCTGTATGAGATGCTACGTTGCAACTTACACTAAAAAACGAAACAAACAAGAAATGACTTGCTCGAAATCGCTCATGCGAAAAATTCTCGGAAAAACGGTTGAAAAATTCAATATTTGGCTTCGGCTACACTCGACCTTTTTCCGCCGAAGCCAAATGTTTTGCCGAAGGTGGAAAATTTGGCCGAATGTAACCAAAGCCGAAGCCGAATGTTCGGTCGTACTCTGGTATAATAACTCTTATTTTCAGATTATTCAAATTATAAACTAACTGTAGGTAGACACAATCCAATCTGTCTACTTCGCCTATGCAATAAGTATAGAGCCACTCTTGCAACTTTTGACTCTTGTTTTTATATACGCGTCTTTTATTTCCATTTGATAATGCGTAATTGTAGTGGAGACCTAAACAATGTTTTACAGAGAGAATAGTGGAATCTCAATATTCAGCTCCTGCTTTTAACATTTAAAAGAGCGAAAAATTGGGATATATTGCTAATAATTAGGCGCACATAGATATTTTGTATATCCCTTGCTTTTGGTTTGGTAGGGTTGGTTTAGCTTGCGTCCGGTTGCATGAGGCCTATATCCCTGAGTGCAAATTAATTTAGGAATATTCATGCTGCTAGCCAGTTTTATGTATCTTTTAAATTGAGTTAGATTTAATTCTCTTACTGGAGTTTGGTTGGTTGAGAGAGTTGTGCTGTCGCTGTGGGTTATATTTTATGTATACGGATTTTTCAGGTGGTTTTAATTTTTTCACGTCAAAGAAGAACTATAATATCCTTTCAACTTTTAACTTTTTTAATGCATCTCTCCAGATCCCCTGTGCGGTAAATAATTTTGTTCTACTTATTTTTATGTGATCTAGGGGTTTTTAAATCTGCCTTGATGGATCAAAACTCTGTTCAGTTAAACTCGTGTGAGTTTCTTCTTTCTTTCATTCTTCTCTCGGGATCAAAATAAGACATTGAGGATGTTAAGGAGGTTGTATGTCATTCAACAGCTTTCCAAAAATGTTTTCAAGGTCGTGTAAACCATTAGGATTTAAAACATAGCCAGAGTTTCTGTCTCTATATATAGCAGCGATCATTTCAACATTGTATTTAATAACTGCACAGAATTATTTCGCGATCAGGATTTAGAAGGCACTGATGATCAAGCAACCTAAGAGTGAGAGGCACAGGGAAATCATTATGTCTACCCTAGAAATTTTGGTGCCGTACGTTACTGGTTAATATACAGTGTAAACATTCCTGTAGGACTCACCTAAGTCATTGTAATCCCAGCCTATGTTCAATAGGACTAACTCTACCTACTACCCATGGAAGAACTCAAACATTTGGAATAAAATAGTGATTTGGCTAACCGTATCTCAATGATTAGGTACGTTATTACAAAGCGAACAAACCAAACGTGTGTGCCTCTCCAGACAAAAATACTTCCAACGATTATATGCGACATTAAGCTGCCGCTTGAGTGTGGTCATTTGCGCAAAGAGTAAATCAATACTTCTATACTATGTCCAACATAAATCGGCACTACACTATTTATTGGGAAGCTTTTTTTGAATCAGTAGCATGCCATACTTCTGCGCCATACTAAATAAAAAAGAAAAAGAAACTCCTCATCAAAAGTGTTTACCCGCCAGTGAATTTTCAATTGCATCTGACGTTGATCCAACATCTTTTGTTCAGCGCACATCTTATTGGCCGTGACATGTGGCTGCTGCTATCCAACGCCCATTTAATTGAGTTACCAATGTCCGTTTATTAACCCGTTCAGCTCTTTTCCTTGGGATTCTGTTGAGTAGCTTTTGGTCTTAAAGGTTTAAGAAAAAGTTGTGCGAATGAGAGGCAAACATCCCTATCATCCCTGTACTGCCAATTTATGTTGGACAGAGTATAGTGTGCTTTTGGCAATAGATACATACGACAGTAATGATAACTAAGACAGATTAGATAATTTCTAGAGAAAGAAATTTATAGATATAGAAGGAATTTGTTGCTATGATTTACTTAAAATAAACCCAGCAGAAAGGAAGACAGATCATAAAACTGATTCGGAACAGTTTTGTTGGAAGGGAACATGTTACTTGAGGATTTCTTCGATGAAATAGTTGATAGGAGATTGCTATTAAAGTCAGATAATATTAGGACGGGAGAAGGAATGTCCAATAAGTCGGTAACAGTATTAAATAAAGCACTCACTTGCTTCAAGTGCAAATTTTGATCTGAAACTGTTATATAACTGTTTCAATATAATACATAACGGATCAACTAGCAATAGTATTAACAAAAATTGTTGGCACCGGTTATTGTTTAAAGCAACCCAAAACCCAAAACACGTTTTGGAATCACGACAACACAAACTTTCTCGCTCCCTGAAACGCAGTTTTGAATCGCCTCAAACAAAATGGAAACATTTGATCACGTACCAAATTTATTTAAAGCACTTTTTCAGTTTTGAAAAATTGAATTTTCTCAGAAACGGCTTAAACGTATTAGCGCGCGCCACTCGGGATTCAGCGCAACTTAAAAGCTTTGAGGATGAAAATATTGTACTCCTATGAAAAATTAAACAAAGAGCTAGATCTAATTAAAACAGAAAATAAATCTCTTAGGGAGTCTCAACTCCAAAAAAAAAGTCGAAGAGAAATCATGCCACCCAGTCATCCGCGATTATTGTATTGACGAGGAGGAGCTCGCGCGTTTAATTGATTGGGTCACGAAGTGGCGACAGAGCAAAAAACGAAAAGCCGGTTCTTCACCAGAAATTGAGGTTCCAAAAAAAGGACATTCATTCAATTTTCATATTATAACTGTTATTATTTTCTCAGGTTCAGGTCAGGTTATGCTCTCCGGCTTCTTCTTATGATTTTTTTATTCTCACAAAGTGTTGCACATGTTGCATATGTAAATATGTTTACATTTACTCTAATCCAAAATAAAAAATCACTGAATTCTTTAATTGCGAGAGTGATTTGTAGTTTTTGCAGCAAAGTGGGACATACATACAGCGACTGTATAAACCGAAAAAATACCCCTTTCTGCACTAACTGTAAAGCGTATAATCATGACATTCGTGATTGTCGACGTTGACAGTCTCATGAAAGAGTACCGAATAATTCATATGATACAAAGCAGCACCGTGGCAATCGCGTGTATCAGAAACATAATTTACCACTAGTTCACCACGAGTGTACAATATAAAAAAGGCTGTGGACGACGTGGACACATAACTACGGAATGTCAGCTGAAAATCAAATGGGAGTCTAAGAATTCGGGAAACGAGCAGCAGTCGAGTCGAAATTCCCCGGCCCGACAAAACTAAACACAAAAAATATGTCAGGGTAACCTCAGCAGTCTTTAACCAGCATCCGCTCAGTTAGGTTGCGGAATTAGGTTGGTCGGAACCTGACGGACCTTCCGTTGGACGGTCTAAACGATGATGTAAATCTAGTAGTTGATACCGGCGCTGAGGTTAGCTTATTTACGGAAAAAGTAATTAAAACATGTAAAATGAACAAAGAAGATTCCTGCACACTGCAGACCACACAAGAAGAAATGCTCTGCTTTGCTCAAGAATTGAGCGACGGAGTCTTCATGTCTAATTATTTATTGGATATAGCACTAAAAGCTCTTATAGGAACTGTTAATGCCTAGTACTCCTTTTCGAAACTGTACAAGTTTCAGGTATAATATACATATTTAAATACATCAAAGCGCTTAAACGTTCAAGGGGTTACAACTAATATAAAAACACATTAAATATCATTCCGGACAATGCTTTTTGGGAAGAACCCAAAAACAACCGGCGGTTAGAAAACTCAAAAACAAAAGGGAACTAAATGTAGGGGAAAATCTAAATCTGAATGAAAGGGCTGCAATCATGGATCTCTGTACTGAGTATGGTGACATATTTTACCTTAAAGGCGATTTCCCCACGTACACAGCTGCAATAACCCACGCGATACCACTAGTACGGGATCAGGCACCGATTAACCAGCGAATGTACAATCTACCCGAGACAAAGAGGCATATAGTCAACGAACAATTGAAGGAGATGTTGGAGAATGACATTATTCAACCCAGCAAAAGCCCGTGGAACTCATCCCTCCTAGTAGTTCCCAAGAAAGCAGGTCCAGATGGAGAAAGTAGATGGAGGGTAGTGGTCGATTTTCGTAAATTAAATGGTAAGACTTTTGGCGATGCCTACCGCCTTCCTCGAATAGAGAATATACTAGACCAGCTAGGTCATTCGCGTTATTTCTCGACACTAGATCGAGCTAGTATTAGTGGATCCAAAAGATAGACCGAAGACAGCATTCAGTACCAATTACGGGTACTATAAGTTTTAACGGATGCCTTTCGGCTTAAAGAGAGCGCCGGCTACATTTCAGCCCTTGATGAACTATTTTCTTACTGGGTTACATGGTATTGAATGCTTTGTATATCTGGATGACATCGTAATCTATGGAAAGAACCTTAGACTCGGAGAAAATATCTTGAAACTGCAGCCGGAAAAGTGCAGATTCCTACAAAAGGCAGTAGTTTTTTTGGTATACATATGTTCAGCAAAAGGGGCACTTCCAAATCCCAGCACAACTGCCACTGTTCAAAATTTTCCACCACCATGAACAGTAAGGCAGGTCCAATCTTTTTTGGGGCTCGCCAACTATTACCGTAAATTTATTCCACAATTTTCTAAAATAGTCCGACCCCTCACAAACTTACTCCGTAAAGACGTAAAATTCACCTGGACTGACAAAGGCCAAAGAGCTTTTCAAGTTAGCAAAGTAGCGGCGAAGAAATCGGGGCTATACTTTCACAGGGAGAAGTAGGTAAAGACCAGCCCATAGCATATGCTAATCGCACCTTAAACAAAGCCGAGCGTAACTACTCCACTAAAGAAAAAGAGCTAATAGCGATTGTCTGGGTTACCAAAAATTTTAGATGCTACCTTCAAGGGCATACATTTATTGTTTACATGGATTATAAGCATTTGAAAGGAGTTTTTAACGTAAAAATCCCTACCACTCGTCTTATACGGTTTCACCACAAGTTAATGGAATTATATTATAGTATAGAATATAAGCCAGGTAAATACAACACTAATGCGGATGCACTTAGCCAGATTCCACAATCTAATGTAGGAGAATGTAATCGACCAAAGCAAACCAAACAATTTACAAATACAGACAAAATCATAACTTACGCAGAGTACGAAGCCGAGAAAGAGAAGCATTATAAAAGAATCTGCAGAGTGTAAGATTTGTGCGAATTTGAATACATCTCAGTTAATTACACCAGAAACTACCGAGCCTTTTATAATTAAGGTACAAGGTAAGGTGCTCCAACCACCGGCTATAAGATATTGCAATATACATATCCTTTGCCGGCACCTACAGTAAGTCAAAGCAACAAAACCATGCGATTCTGATAAACCAGATTCCTCTCTAACACAGAACACAATGGAATCGCAAGTAAGAAATAAAAAACCGATGGAAGTGATCAGTATTCCCGAGGAGATACAAACCATACTCAAGGAATATCATGCCACTGTAAAATATAGTTTATTAATAACATATTATTAGTTTTGAAATAAATAGTTTAAGTTTTTATAAAAGTGAAACAATAAAACAGAGTTTCTTAATAACATATTATTAGTACTGAAATAAATAATTAAAGTTTTAATAAAAGTGAAACAATCAACTGCAAACCACTGTTAAATATAGTTTCTTAATAACATTTTATTAGTATTGAAATAAAAAGTTAAAATTCTAATAAAAGTATTAACAACATAACACACAGGTTAAATCTATAAAGTTGTGAAACCAAGAGTGTCAAGAGCAATATTAAAATTTCATTAATTTTTTATCAACTTATTTAGTGGTTTTTACTTGTTTAAAAAATTGATCAAACATAATCAGCTATGGGCAAAGGTAAGTTTAATTGGTAAAAGTTATTTTTTTACGGAGAGCTTGCACAATTTTGTAAATACCATGAGTTAGAGGACTTTTTGTCTTTCGATCAATATAAACAGTTTGTTTTTTATTAGAGGAGATTACTTTTAAAAATTATTAGTCAAACATAAGACTGAAGTTAAAAGTGAAAGCGAGTTGCTCTTCTTTTTTAAAATTTTTTTTTCTTTTCAAAGTCTTACCCTATGTTTCCATGTTCTTTTAGAAACTTATCCAAACTTATCCAAACTTGTCTTTAGAAACTTATTAAACGGCAAAAAATGTTTGAAATATTCAACAATAGTAGTAAGAAGGTTTTCGATAACAAATTTGAAGAAATTATTGAATATGTAGCTGCCAAAACAAAATACCCCATTCAAGAAAAATCAAACTTATCCAAAAAGCTTTGAAAATTTAAAAGTCAATTAAAAGCAAAATGGGCGAAGAGTGGTAGATTTCAAACTAAATGTTTAAAGAATGAAAGTACTTGGTTAAGTGGATATTGCGAGTTTGTTTCCACACTTCCAAAAAAGGCGGTAGACCAAGTCTTTCTTTTGGCGAAAGTGGTGAGAGCTCTATGCGAAGGAAAACAGCTGATATCCGTGCTGGACAAACCTCAGATCTGTTAACATATGCCGCACAAATGAATTTGAGAGATGAAGGAAAAAACATTGAAGCGGATGTAATTAAAAAATGTTCAACGGTGCCAACATACTAAAGATTGTATAGACATAAACACCCATAAAAATAAAAAAAGCTTATGCCTCGCGAAGCGCTTTGAATTCTCATTGAAGCTTAACTTTGCAGAACCCAATATATCGTCGTAAGGGACTATGTAAAAGATATATTTCCATCAAACAAATTAGTACAGGCAGAGAAAAAAAATCTGATCCTGACGATGTAAAAGTTGCACAATAGGAAGCTGAAGTACCTTTACAAGCACTCTTAGACCACACAGCGACTAGTCAAATTCCCATAATCCAGTAAAAAGGTGTTGAACATTTTGAAAAAATAGTTCTGTTTTCCAAATGGGGATTTGATGGTAGCTCGAGCCATACACAATTCAAACAGAAATTTTTATCTGATGCGTCTGATGACAAATACATATTTTTGACTTGCCTTGTCCCACTACATTTAAGTATCGAAAAAAAACGGTAAGTCTTCAGTTTCATGGCGAATTCCTAAGCCGTCTTCGACCGGATTCTGAAGACCTATAAACATTCAGTATAAAAAAGAAACAACAGAACTTGCTATTTCAAAAAAGGAGAATATTGACCGTCAAATTAAATTGCTCACTCCTACAAAAGTCTTATTAGATGGCCACACAATTTTCGTTGCTCACCAACTAATGTTCACAATGGTAGACTCTGGCACTAATTCTTCATTAAAATGTTATTTGTGTAATGCCACTTCAAAAGACTTTAACGATCTGGCAAATGTTTTTTTTTTTTTTTGTCATAAACCTATAAATACCGAGTATGTGTCTTTAAGAATCTCAGTTTTACATGCGTGGATACGTTCATTCGAATTATTGCTGCACTTGAGCTATAAGCTACCAACCCTTTACTGGCGCTTATCGAATGAAAATAAAGTTTTGGTAGAACAAACGAATAAAACTATCCAAGTGCAATTCAAAACCGAGCTGGGACTTATTGTGGACAAGCCTAAACCAAGTTTTGGCAATTCAAATGATGGTAATGTGGCGCGAAAATTCTTCCACAATCATATAACTTCTGCAAACATTACCAAAATTGATACGGAGCGAATTAGAAGAATTAAAATTTTTTTGCAAGCAATATCCAGTGGAGTTCGAATAAATCCAGAAAAGTTTGAAAAATATTATTTGGAGACGGCTTGTATATTGGATTATATCCTTGGATGCCTATGACACCTATCCTCCATAAAATTTTAATTACGGCTCTATCATAGTACGTGAGGCCATATTACCAATCGGGATGTTAAGTGAAGAGGCTCAAGACTCAAGAAATAAATACTTCAAATCTTACAGAGAATTTTTTGATAGGAAAACTTCCGAGTAGACAATATCACCGATATTATAAACAGATTTATCTGACCCTTTGCTTAGTCTTTTGCATAAACTACCTGTGTTCGAGAAAAAGATGTTTGACATTGATGTTATTAACATGTTAATAGAAGACATTTAAGTTAAAATATTAATAAAAAAACAATAAACGCATTTTCGACTTGATTTACAAACGAATATAAACGATAAGGACGAAAAGCGATAAACTGAAGGAGAAGACGTAGTTATAGTTAAGCGCGGACTTCCGTTATTCATGACAAGCTCGACAAGCTTCGAGAAATCCGAAAACTTGAATTGAACCTACGCGCAAAAGTAGAAGGTTTGTCCCTCAGTGTAAACGCTGACAAGGCTATAACCATACGCAGGCATACTGCCAAAAGGAACCTCGTTGCGTTAAATGCGTGGGTAAACACTGGGGAGAGTGTGCTGTAAAAAAACAAGATTCGCCAAATTGCATTAATTAGAAGGGAAGACACCCGACAAACTGGCGGCTGTGAAGTAGCTAAAGAGCTGCATATAAGGTGCGACACAGTAAAGAAACAGACTTTACCGATCGAAAACCAATCCAAAGATAAATTTAAAAAAGAAAAAACTAGGGAAATGTCCAAACCACCGCAGGCGACAGTACGAAAAATTGTGGTACAAAAGTCGACTAATCGGGCCACTTTGCGGGCCAAATGCACGCTGAAGCCGTGATACAAGCAAACAATCGAGTTGTTAATACAGCGCCTGATCCAGTCCATCAAGTTTTTTCCGCAGTTCTTGCGATACTTGAAGAGCAAAGCCAAATTAACAAACGTATTTTCGCGAAACTGGACAAGCTTGAGAATAAACTTCGAGGCACCCCAACTTCCGTTTAAATTATGAAAAACTTTATAAAGATAAATTTAAAAAAAAAAAACTAGGGAAATGTCCAAACCACCGCAGGCGACAGTACGAAAAATTGTGGTACAAAAGTCGACTAATCGGGCCACTTTGCGGGCCAAATGCACGCTGAAGCCGTGATACAAGCAAACAATCGAGTTGTTAATACAGCGCCTGATCCAGTCCATCAAGTTTTTTCCGCAGTTCTTGCGATACTTGAAGAGCAAAGCCAAATTAACAAACGTATTTTCGCGAAACTGGACAAGCTTGAGAATAAACTTCGAGGCACCCCAACTTCCGTTTAAATTATGAAAAACTTTATAATAGTAACATGGAACGCAAATGGCTTTCTGCAAAAAATCGACAAGTTAAAGGCATTGCTTTACAAAAACGATATTAATATATGCCTGGTATCAGAAACGCATTTGAGGAAAGAAACAGGTATACCAATTAGAGGTTACAGCGGTTATCAGGCATATAACCCATCAGAAAGAGCTAAAGGCGGAGCGTCCTTTTTTATAAAATACACCACTGCTCACCCCCCGGGTGAAATAATTGAGCACGATGAAATGCAAATAAGCTCGGTTAGCGTAAGCATTAAACGCATTATACATATATAACTTTGGGTCTATTTATTGTCCTCCACGAGCGACGTTAGGAAAAAATGATTTTAGATGCATTTGACTCACTTGGAAAGGTGGAGATTTCAAGGCAAAACACACCTTCTAGGTTTCCAGATGCATCTCACGAAAAGGTCGAATTCTATTCGAAGCCGGTATGGAGTCTTGGGTTGACTTTTACTCGTCCGGCAAACCCACGCGTTGTCGTTCGCATATGGCAAAAACACCAGAACTCATAGACTTTTTTATCGCAAAAGGAGTATCTGAAAACTCAGAAAGTTTTGATCTCTTTTGTGACCATTCGCCGGTTATTCTGATAAATACCAGCAGAGGTTTACGCGAAAAGGGCGGTCCACCAAAACTTACTAGCAAAAGAACCAACTAGGACTCCTTTAGAAAAGACTCCATAAATAAAATCGATCTTAAAGTATCCCTTCGAACACCATATGAATTCGAAGACGAAGTGAATGAATTCATCGATGCAAAGTTCAGCGCGGAACAATACTCCTCATAAAAAGAGAGTAACTAAAGTAACTGTACAAGTAACGAATTAAAATATCAACGCGAAACAATTTAAATAATTTTTCCAGATAATTTAAAAGAGACATTCGATACTTTAAATATCGTGAAATCGTGTATCTTGAAGGTCTAACGGCGGATTAAACTTCTAACTATTCGCTTTGGAAAGCTATGAAAGGCATGAAAAAGCCAAAGATGCAAGCGCCACCCATCCGGAAAAATAATGGGAAATGGGCGAAAGGAGACAAGGAAAAGCCCGAAATATTTTCCGAACAACTTGAATAATAAATTTAAAAATAATATAAATTTTAAATTATTTTTGAAAAAAAATAATGAAAATAATTGATTAATGTGAAATAAGTAAAATTAAAATTAAATTTTATGATATAAAACTATAAAATATATCTTAAAGAGGACGTTTTAACCATTTGACGGTGCCACGCATTTCTGTTTGATTTTTATTTTTTTTGTAATTGTTCAGCGGCCAGTGTAAAAAAAAAAAACGCTAATCGCGCGCGAGCTACGATACCAACACTCCAAGGCCAACCACCTTGACCACCAATAACCCCAACACCACAGAAGCACAACTTCCGTTCACATAAAAGTGCATAGCATTACATTTCATGATCTTCATTGCCATTATATTATATTCCAATAATTTCCACCTGAAATTTGTACTATTGCCAGACAAATTTCCAAGAAACATGTAGGCAACTGTAAAATAAGTGGCTCCCGTAACCCTTAATGCCTTCCGGAAAAAAATCTCTCAAAAAAGCCCCATCTCCATATCCTAAATTTGCAAAAAATTTTAGAAGCCTTAGTTCAATCCCAGAAAGTTTTCAAAGTGAAGCTTGCATAAGTGCTAGTAGTCTTCAGTCAATTCAGTTTCATGGCGAATTCCTAAGCCGTCTTCGACCGGATTCTGAAGACCTATAAACATTCAGTATAAAAAAGAAACAACAGAACTTGCTATTTCAAAAAAGGAGAATATTGACCGTCAAATTAAATTGCTCACTCCTACAAAAGTCTTATTAGATGGCCACACAATTTTCGTTGCTCACCAACTAATGTTCACAATGGTAGATGGAAAAATATGTAACTCACTTTCTGGCACTAATTCTTCATTAAAATGTTATTTGTGTAATGCCACTTCAAAAGACTTTAACGATCTGGCAAATGTTTTTTTTTTTTTTGTCATAAACCGAGTATGTGTCTTTAAGAATCTCAGTTTTACATGCGTGGATACGTTCATTCGAATTATTGCTGCACTTGAGCTATAAGCTACCAACCCTTTACTGGCGCTTATCGAATGAAAATAAAGTTTTGGTAGAACAAACGAATAAAACTATCCAAGTGCAATTCAAAACCGAGCTGGGACTTATTGTGGACAAGCCTAAATGATGGTAATGTGGCGCGAAAATTCTTCCACAATCATATAACTTCTGCAAACATTACCAAAATTGATACGGAGCGAATTAGAAGAATTAAATTTTTTTTGCAAGCAATATCCAGTGGAGTTCGAATAAATCCAGAAAAGTTTGAAAAATATTATTTGGAGACGGCTTGTATATTGGATTATATCCTTGGATGTCTATGACACCTATCCTCCATAAAATTTTAATTACGGCTCTATCATAGTACGTGAGGCCATATTACCAATCGGGATGTTAAGTGAAGAGGCTCAAGACTCAAGAAATAAATACTTCAAATCTTACAGAGAATTTTTTGATAGGAAAACTTCCGAGTAGACAATATCGCCGATATTATAAACAGATTATTTATTTTATCTGACCCTTTGCTTAGTCTTTTGCATAAACTACCTGTGTTCGAGAAAAAGATGTTTGACATTGATGTTATTAACATGTTAATAGAAGACATTTAAGTTAAAATATTAATAAAAAAACAATAAACGCATTTTCGACTTGATTTACAAACGAATATAAACGATAAGAACGAAAAGCGATAAACTGAAGGAGAAGACGTAGTTATAGTTAAGCGCGGACTTCCGTTATTCATGACAAGCTTCGAGAAATCCGAAAACTTAAATAAAATATATACAATTAAATCTATACTTAATATAGTCGTAAGAATTGAACCTACGCGCAAAAGTAGAAGGTTTGTCCCTCAGTGTAAACGCTGACAAGGCTATAACCATACGCAGGCATACTGCCAAAAGGAACCTCGTTGCGTTAAATGCGTGGGTAAACACTGGGGAGAGTGTGCTGTAAAAAAACAAGATTCGCCAAATTGCATTAATTAGAAGGGAAGACACCCGACAAACTGGCGGCTGTGAAGTAGCTAAAGAGCTGCATATAAGGTGCGACACAGTAAAGAAACAGACTTTACCGATCGAAAACCGATCCAAAGATAAATTTAAAAATGAAAAAACTAGGGAAATGTCCAAACCACCGCAGGCGACAGTACGAAAAATTGTGGTACAAAAGTCGACTAATCGGGCCAAATGCACGCTGAAGCCGTGATACAAGCAAACAATCGAGTTGTTAATACAGCGCCTGATCCAGTCCATCAAGTTTTTTCCGCAGTTCTTGCGATACTTGAAGAGCAAAGCCAAATTAACAAACGTATTTTCGCGAAACTGGACAAGCTTGAGAATAAATTTCGAGGCACCCCAACTTCCGTTTAAATTATGAAAAACTTTATAAAAATAGTAACATGGAACGCAAATGGCTTTCTGCAAAAAATCGACAAGTTAAAGGCATTGCTTTACAAAAACGATATTAATATATGCCTGGTATCAGAAACGCATTTGAGGAAAGAAACAGGTATACCAATTAGAGGTTACAGCGGTTATCAGGCATATAACCCATCAGAAAGAGCTAAAGGCGGAGCGTCCTTTTTTATAAAATACACCACTGATCACTCCCCGGGTGAAATAATTGAGCACGATGAAATGCAAATAAGCTCGGTTAGCATAAGCATTAAACGCATTATACATATATAACTTTGGGTCTATTTATTGTCCTCCACGAGCGACGTTAGGAAAAAATGATTTTAGATGCATTTGACTCACTTGGAAAGGTGGAGATTTCAAGGCAAAACACACCTTCTGGGTTTCCAGATGCATCTCACGAAAAGGTCGAATTCTATTCGAAGCCGGTATGGAGTCTTGGGTCGACTTTTACTCGTCCGGCAAACCCACGCGTTGTCGTTCGGATATGGCAAAAACACCAGAACTCATAGACTTTTTTATCGCAAAAGGAGTATCTGAAAACTCAGAAAGTTTTGATCTCTTTTGTGACCATTCGCCGGTTATTCTGATAAATACCAGCAGAGGTTTACGCGAAAAGGGCGGTCCACCAAAACTTACTAGCAAAAGAACCAACTAGGACTCCTTTAGAAAAGACTCCATAAATAAAATCGATCTTAAAGTATCCCTTCGAACACCATATGAATTCGAAGACGAAGTGAATGAATTCATCGATGCAAAGTTCAGCGCGGAACAATACTCCTCATAAAAAGAGAGTAACTAAAGTAACTGTACAAGTAACGAATTAAAATATCAACGCGAAACAATTTAAATAATTTTTCCAGATAATTTAAAAGAGACATTCGATACTTTAAATATCGTGAAATCGTGTATCTTGAAGGTCTAACGGCGGATTAAACTTCTAACTATTCGCTTTGGAAAGCTATGAAAGGCATGAAAAAGTCAAAGATGCAAGCGCCACCCATCCGGAAAAATAATGGGAAATGGGCGAAAGGAGACAAGGAAAAGCCCGAAATATTTTCCGAACAACTTGAATAATAAATTTAAAAATAATATAAATTTTAAATTATTTTTGAAAAAAAATAATGAAAATAATTGATTAATGTGAAATAAGTAAAATTAAAATTAAATTTTTTGATATAAAACTATAAAATATATCTTAAAGAGGACGTTTTAACCATTTGACGGTGACACGCATTTCTGTTTGATTTTTATTTTTTTTGTAATTGTTCAGCGGCCAGTGTAAAAAAAAAACACTTTTAACAGTAGATAACAAGAAATTTCATAAATCTAGAATTAAGAAGAAAAAGAAATTAGCAAAAACAACCAATGAGTAACAAAACTATTTGACACGAATATTTAACTCTATTTACTATTTTTATTATTAACTTATTTTACTAGGATTACCTGGTCCAATGCCCAAAAACTGGAAATTCATGATCTCACAAAACTGCAGGGCATACTTCCACTGCAACTAGATACTGCGAAAACCATCAAGACATATTACAACATTATCCACATAGTAGACCTAGAAGAATACATGACAAACGTCGACAAACTAGAAGAAACCCTAACGAACTTTAAGTACCTTGAAAACCTTAAACCCCCTTTAGAGACAACTACACGCAAACTAAAAGACCTCCGTACCAAAATTGAACTCCTTATGCCAAAAGTAAGACAAAGACGAGGACTTATTAATGGACTAGGAACGGCTATGAAATTTATTACAGGAAACATGGACGCAGAGGACGCCACAAATTTAAATAAAGAAATAGAAATATTAAATCGAAAACAGGACTATCTTCTTAGCGAGGTTTCCCAAAGTCAAGACTCAATGAACAAATGATAGAACCATTTAGGAACATAACTACACATATTAACCGTCAACAAAATCATATAAAAATGTATCTCGAACATTCTCAAAATAGATCAGCTAACTAAATCCGCACTAATTCCGACATGCTTTCACATATACAATACCTAAACCAATTTAATTACAATATTGATCTCCTAACAAATCACATTCGTGATATCTCCGAAGCTGTCGTTCTAGCCAAAGTCAATATTATACCAAAAATAATCCTTAACCCCGAAGAACTAACACTTATCCAAAAAACTTTGAACAATTCGATTGAAATTAAATCAAACGAACATCTTTATGAGATGTTAGAACTACAAGCATACTATAATGCCTCTAAAATCATCTTTAACATTCTCATCCCTATCTTATCACAAGAAAACCTTTCCCTCTTCCACCTGGTACCATTACCAATAAATAAGACAAAAGAAATAATTGTAAAACCATATATGTTATTTAATGAAAACAGTATCCAATATTTTGACTTAAAATGCCCCAGAATAGAGAATATTTTTATTTGTAAAGAATCTTCACATCAAGAATCAACTGAAAAATCCACATGCATCAGGAAAATAATGAATAATCATCCAGCAAACTGTGCTGTCAATGATGTCGGAGAAACATCATCAATCACCCAACCAGAAAACAATTACATCCTCCTCATCAACACTACCCCAACCATCATCAACTCAACTTGCAACAATTTCCACCAAACCTTAAGTGGCTCAGTTTTAATATATTACGAAAATTGCGAAGCACATATCAATGGAATCATCTATAAACATAAACCGAACACATACTGGGACAAAACTCACATATTTCCAGCTTCACACAATCAGATATCAGCAAACTATACAATTCAAACACTTAATATAAATAAACTAAACGAATTTGAATTTTCACAGAAAAAACAAATAGAAATTCTAAACTGGGAGACCAAACGTGGAGACGAATACATCATCCTAACCATATTATCTTTGGCATCCATCATTTTAATAATTCTCTATCACCGTAGAAAATTTCTTCCAAACGCTCGAGCACAGATACCATAAAGCTACCTGGCCCTTGCTTTACTCTGAGAGGGGAGGAGTTACGATACCAACACTCCAAGGCCAACCACCTTGACCACCAATAACCCCAACACCACAGAAGCACAACTTCCGTTCACATAAAAGTGCATAGCATTACATTTCATGATCTTCATTGCCATTATATTATATTCCAATAATTTCCACCTGAAATTTGTACTATTGCCAGACAAATTTCCAAGAAACATGTATTTAGATTAACTAAGCATTTTTGTCAAGTAGATTAAGTTTTCATTATTTGTAAAGAACCTTTTATGATCCAATACAGTTTATACCTTGAAAGCTAACAGTTGTGTACAATACAAAAAAAAGAAAAGAAAAAACAAAGTGCATTGTGTTAGGGCAATCCCTCTCGCCCCACTCCCATTCGTTTGCTGCTTCCTTGCTTGGCTATAGCAAGTGTCGTATGCTTTTGTGTGCCCTTGCTATGGTTGGGTAGGGTATCATTTGGCGAATAGCGGGTCGCGTTGTGTAGATTTTGTTGGCAGACCAAAGTAATTCATTGTATGGGCATAACACCTGCAGTGATTTGTTTTGGAAAGCTGACGTCAGGATCTACACGGTACGGCCCAGCTTAGTCAGCGTCGGAGTTGAGTTTTTTTGTGTTTGTTTTTTGTTATGCATGGGAATTATAGAGTGGACGTGAGTAATATTCGTGGGTTGAGATCCAATTTTTTTTCATTGTACGCCCATGCGATTCACAATAAACCAGCTGTTTTGGCACTAAGTGAAACACAGGTCAGCATTGATTCCGATTTAACGGAGTTTAGTCTGCCTGGATATAACTTGGTGCCATTATTCTTTTCTTATCGTGGTATCGCCGTTTATATACGTAGTGATGTAGCCTACCAACTTCTACCTCAATATGGCCAATGCTCCAATCCGGAATATAATTTTATTTGGCTAAAATTCCATGTCCGTAGGCAACAGTTTTATTTACAGAAGCCCTAACCAGGACAGGTATTCAACTATAATGAGTTTGATGCACTGTCTGATTCCATCATCAGATTTGTAACCCATTATCCTCGTACTGAAATCGTCATTGCGGGCGATTTCAATATACACAATTCAAGTTGGCTTCGACATTCTGGACAGACAACACCCGAAGGAAGGTATGTTGAGATCTTTGCTGAGGTTAATAATTTAACCCAGATTGTAAATGAGCCGACACGGATACCGGACATTAGCTGTCAAAACGCCAACACTCTGGACTTGTTTCTTACCTCTCACCCTGATAAATACACTTTAAATGTATTATCGCCCCTAGGTTCGTCAGACCATTGTGTCATATCGGCGAATTTCTCGTACTTCAGCCACACAGTTAAAGAACAAGCTCCTAAAAGAACCGTATGGCAATACAAGAGCGCCAATTGGGAAGCTTTAAACGGTTTCTTTAGGAGTTTTAACTGGTCGTTGTGCTTCCTCAACAACGACGTGGATGCCGCTGCCGATATGATTACAAATCTAATTCACCTGGGTATGAAACGCTTTATCCCTAACAGGATAAAGTGTATCAGACCTAAGGAAAACGCGTGGTGTGACTTGAGCTGTAAAGAAGCTATCAGGGCTAAAGAGGTAAGTTTTCGGTCATTTAAGGCCAACCCAACTGAGGAAAACCGGAAAAAGTTCAAACGAGCCAAAAATGACTGCAATGCCCACATTAATCGTGTCAAATTCTCCTACGACCAAAATTTGAGGCAGAAAATACTACAAAGTCCCACCGGCAGTAAAAACTTTTGGTCGTTTGTTAAGAATATTAAAAATTCGACCTCGTCATCTATCCCGACACTCATTTGCAATGGCACCCCAGCTGTCAGCTCTTCGGATAAAGCCAATCTGCTCGATGCTCATTTTGCAGCTAGCTCAACGCTGCCAGATTGTACTTTGTCTCCCCCTGTACTCGAGCGCGTAGAATCTTCTATGGGACCGATCCATTTTCGCACTCGTACATTGGCAAGAGTTCTTCGAGATCTCAACATACATAAATCCGCTGGACCAGATGGTATTTCCCCTATCGTTCTGAAGAGGTGTTCTTCCACGCTGGCAAAACCAATGCGTAAGCTTTTCTATCTGTCCTATTTTTCAGGGCTCTTTCCGAGAAGATGGAAAACAGCATTTGTCCAGCCCGTCCCAAAAAAAGGCGAATCTTCCCCTGTCTCCTCCTACCGAACAATTGCACTAACGTCCCTTCTTTCCAAGGTCACGGAAACGCTGATAAATCGTCAGCTTATGAAATATCTTGAATCCCGAAAACCTATTAATGACCGGCAGTACGGTTTTCGCAGCAACAGATCCACTGGTGATTTGATGACATATCTAACCGAAAAGTGGAACCAATCTATTCACCGTGGTGGTGAAAGTAAGGTCGTTGCGCTTGATATTTCAAAGGCATTTGACAGAGTTTGGCATAAAGCTCTCTTGTCGAAAATGCGTGCATTTGGTTGTTTTGGACGGTTTCAAGTCTGCAACTTACCAAATAAATGCTGGTGTTCCCCAAGGCTCCGTTTTGTCTCCGACTCTCTTTCTCATGACCTCCTGTCTGTCACATCTAATCCAATTAATTCCTTTGCTGATGACAGTACCCTCAGCTTTACATATTCGTTTTCTGGTCAACGCCCCTCATCTTCGGGCGTCGAACTGGAACGGCAACGTTTGTTAAGCTCATTGAATTCCGATCTTGACAGCATACTTAAATGGGGTAAAACCGAGAGAGTGGAATTTAATGCTTCCAAAACACAATGCTGTCTTCTGTCATTAAAGCGAAACCTCAATACTTTGCCATTTTCCATGGATGGCACTTGCATCGACGAAACCGAAAAACTTTCCATCCTAGGTATGTGCGTTAACGACAAACTTCGTTGGAATGACCAAATACTCGATGTCGCCAAGAACGCTGCGAAATGTCTAGGCTTCCTTAAGCGATGCAAGAAATATTGCACCCCAGATCAGAGGCTAGAATCTACAAGGCGTTCATTCACCCAAAACTTGAATACAACGCTCATATCTGGTCTGGTGCACCAATGACATATTTGGAGCTACTTGACAGAATTCAAAAACGTGCGGTAAAATTTATTGGCGATCGAGACATCACGAAATCATTTGACTCTCTTAGTCATCGTCGTGATGTCTACTGTCTGTCATTGTTTTATCGGTATTTCCACCACAAGTGCTCAAATGAAAAAGCCAGTTGCATTCCACCCCTACAGCAATTCAACAGCAATACTCGCAATGCTAGGAATGCAGATCAGTTTACCCTCAAGTCTGTATTCGGACGTACAGTGAAATACAAGGATTCGTTTCTTAACCGTACAATACGAATGTGGAATGCTATACCCCGCTCTGTTTTTCCTACGCATTATAGTTTACAGACATTTAAAACCAACGTGCATCGGTATCTTCTTTTTTCTAATCCTTCACTTCCCTAAAGCCCGCACTGTGTTACTTCATTATAAGGGTATCCAAAATCCCTTTAGTACGCGTACATTAAAAAAAAGCCGTTGGTTGAAGATACTGCTTCTACCAACTAAACAAGGCTCCTGGATATGACCTAATTCCTTAAGGAGCTGCCCAGAAAAGAACTACTTAAATTTGTTTATCTCATAAACGCTTCTATTAGACTATTATACGTTCCCCGGCAATGGAAGATAGCTGAGGTGATAGTGGTTCCCTAGCCAGGTAAACCTCCAAATGACAGAATGACGTTGGATGCAAAATTTAAATGTAAATCGCATGTTAAGAAAAGAAACGCGAGGAGCTCGTTATCAGATTTAATCAAATGTATTAGCTGGTTGAATGATTTTCTAATCTCAGCATGCAGAACAAGCTACTTTTATACAAGCAAGTTCTAAAACTGGTTTGGACGTACGGTATAAAATGTTGGGGTTGCACCAAAGCAACTAATGTAAACATTTTCCAGACTTTCCAAAATAAAGTCAAAAGACAAATCGTGCTCCGTGGTATATCAGAAACAGAGATCTACGTATAACTACCGATGAAGACGAAATACGAAATTTCGCGCGTAAGCAACAAACTCGGCTAATTGGTCATTGCAATGACACTGTAATACAGATTCTAGATCAGAGAAATCTTGTGCGCCGAGTACAAAGGAGCACGCGCGGTCGGTCCTTACAATGTCTCATGGAAGATTTTCCAACTACCCTTGGAAAAACAAACCAAACCAGTGGGAAAACCCACTCAAGAAGGACAAAAAAAATCTATGTCGGATTATACCGGGTATCCGGTTCGCTGGATAGAACAAATTTATTTTCTTATCAAATAGTGTTATGTACGGCTAAGGACCTGTTTGTTTGGTTGTTTTATTGTGTTTTTATTTAACATATGAAAGTTTAATTTATCTACATATTCGGAACGTTCATATGAGAGCGAGCGAGCGAGCGAATTGACAAACTTCTCAGAAATAAATTTTAATCCATTTTTAAACCCAAAATGTAAACCTCATTATTCCAATTCAAAGATAATTATGTTATTAAATTGATTCCAGTATGATGATGATGATGAATAACAATGAATAATTTCATCATGATGAGTATATTCAATAACGTTATTATCTTTGAATTGGAATGGTGAATAGCAGTCATCATAAATTAATGAAATAATATGTTAAACAATGGAAATGGTCAGTTAACTGATCACGCGTTACTCATAAATTTCATTTATTGAGCATTTATTTATTTTACCTACAATTTTATCAATTTTACAGAATTTTTCATTAATACGCACATTCCGTTTAATAATTGTTAAAATTTCGACATTCGATAAATCAACCAACAAAATTATTTTATTATTACTGATAATTTAAAATTGCTAAATTAGTTTCATTACCGGCAAACAAAATATGATACTCCTTATTTTATTTTCGCCTAACTGCCAAAATGTTTACGAAACTGCTTAAAACTGTTTACCCAAAAAATATGTTTGTCAGGTTAAACTAAAATAATACATAATAATTGAAGACATTCACGTAATTTTTTTTACTTTTGCAAATTCACCATAGATCGTCATATATTATTACGATGTTATTGGACACAGCCCAGTTTGACTTTTAAAATGTCTATATTTTTTTTTTTCAAAATAGATTCTTTGGCGCAGAACTGCTATTGTTTTCGGGAGCTGTCTCAATTTGATTTGCAGGTTAAAACTTATAAAGATACAGTACTACGTCTTTTTGAAACAAATAAAAAACGAATGGCGAGAAAGCCAAAAATCCTCTCGGTCCTCTCATCTGTGGATTGGAGTAGCCAGGGTCGACGATTTCGAACGGACCAACTATCGCAACATCATCAAGACCATGGTATGTGTCCGCGGTATGGTAATGAGTGCGTCTTCAGAAAAATCATTTATAAGAGCTGCAGCGAAAACAAGAGCAGCAAGGAAAGTGTATCGAACCAGGAGAAGAAAGGAAAAAAAAACTTGCGAAGAAAGAAGAGGGTATACCACATGCGCAGTAAGCGCATAATGCACAAAAGCAGCATTTCACGCAACTGCTTAGTAAGCACCATGTCAAGGACGGAAGATGTCGAAAAATCGAGTCAATGTAGAAGAAATTCCATATCCCAGCTTAGAATAGGTCGTTACGGCTATTAAATGCTGAAAAATGACAGGTCCGCTGAATCTGATGGCCTTCCAGTGCATATATATATATTTATTACTAATAGGTTATGTTAATTATTTACATACAATGGCTATGTATTTATCCTTTTTAAATAATTGTAGGGCTCTCAAGTTGATATTACCTTATTGCCCATTGCTAGACACATGTTAATCAATTCATCGCGTGTTGCATTTGTATCCATAGTCAAACACATTATGTAAACGGTTGGGGTATTCCAGATATTCAAGTACATATGAACATTAATTTACATTATTCAACCGGAACATCATACTTGCCTACTAAAAACAGTGACAAACTAATATATACATGTATGTAGATGCGCAAAAGGTGTCGGGTTTGAGTGTTGAGACAGTGGGGCAAACATGCCCACCAGCAATTACGCAAGGAAGCAGTCAACAACCATTGCGCTATATCACTTTTGTCAATTTATGTCGCTAAGTGGATTTGTTTTCCACATCCTTGAAGTCGCTTCGAGATAAGGCGATTGAGGGTAGTGGAAGATAGATGGCAGAGTGAAATATTGTCATAATTTGTTAAATTTCTCCATTTCCAGCACTGCTTCTTGACTTCAGATACTTTATAACGGCAATTACACTTTCAGTATGCATATACATATGTATGTATGGTCTTTACATGAAATTGAATAACCTAATGAAATAGGCGAAAGCGAATGTCGCTACAGTAAGTGTAAAAAAAACATAAATGCTTAGCCAAGTTCTCTTATACAAAAATCGCTTTTGCCTTACCAGTCAGCCACAAAAAGTACTGAGATCTAAAAATTAAAACTATGTTTGTATTATTAAAAAAGGAGGGGAAGGGGTTGCTTCGTGTAAATAAGGGTGTAGTACCAAAGTTGATGAAAAACTTGGCTTAATATCATTAGCTACTCGAAATCATAAAGTCACCAACTGTGTCATACGAACAATTCCCGTTTAATAAATTCACGAAAACCAAACGTATGAAGAAAATTAATTTTCGCATATATTTAGTATCGAACGGATTTACTAATTTCGAATAATTTTTTTTTGTTCGTTCGTCACCGCCTTTAAAAGTTTAGAAAATCACAAAAAATTTCAGTCCGTATACCTCGTATCTAATACAAGACAAACAAAAAAACTTAAGGAAAGTCTACAGTCCGCTTGGGGGGAACAGTATGGTACCCAATCCATATCCCCATATGCCGCTAAGAAAAAATTGTTAAGAATGTGATAGATAACATTTTATTTCATTCTATAAAATTTTTTATTAAAAAATTTAATTTTTAATTTTTTTTAAAAAAAAAACCCGCCAAAAAGTGGTCATGGCCAAAAACTTTTATGGGCGATATATTGGAAAAAACATTGGCTAAATATTTTATTAAACATTCTTTTGCGGTTTCTTTGAAAATTTTCGAGGAAAACAGCATTATAGTGAAACACGCCCACAAAAAGTAGGCGTGGCCAAAATCTTTATATCACTAACTTCTGGAGAAGGGTAGTGCCTACATATCTCGTAAAGGTTGTAACACTCTATCATTCGAAATTTAGCTCTTCAACAGTTTTTTCTTAATTGTGGGCATGCCAGTAGGCGTATCAAAAAGGATTTAAACTCTACCATTTTGGGACTCTAGGGAGGATATGTTTCAAATTTGAGCTTCCTAGCTTTAATTTAAGGGCCCAACAACTGGTGACGGAAGGACGGACATTTCTACATAGTCTTAGATACTGATCATAAATATTAAGTGTGTTTATTTTTACAGGTTGGTTTTTCGAATAGAGATAAAATTTACATTTTGTGGACAAATCTGGCAACCCTAATGCCATTATTGTTCAGTTTGGTTTGCCATTTATTCGTGAACAGGTTGACAAATGAACAACGCTTGCAAATCGTGCAAATTTATTTCGAAAATAACGGTTCAGTTCGCGAAGTTTACCGCGGAAATTTTGTTCAGTGATGAGGCTCATTTTTGATTGAATGGCTACGTCAACAAGCAAAATTGCCGCATTTGGAGTGAAGAGAATCCACATGAGACCCTTGTAATGCTATTACATCCACAAAAACTGACTGTTTGGTGTGCTCTATGGGCTGGTGGAGTCATTGGGCCGTACTTCTTTCGAAATGATGCTGGAGAGTCAGTTAGAGACCGGTATAGAGCCATGATAACCGACTATTTTGTTCCCGAATTGGATGGCATGAATGTGGATGGGCTGTGGTTCCAACAAGACGGCGCTACATGCTACACAGCGCACGTCACAAACAATTTATTGAAGGAAACATTCGATGAGCGCATAATTTCGCGGAATGGACCTGTCAATTGGCCACCAATATCGTGTGATTTGACACCATTGGATTATTTTCTTTGGGGATATGTGAAGTCGTTCGCCTACGCCAACAAGCCAGAAACGTTAGGGGACTTGAAAGCCAACATTCGTGGCGTTATTGCCGACATACAACCCCAAATGCTGGAAAAAGTGATTGAAAATTGGACCTCTAGACTTGTCTTTATTCGAACCAGCCGCGGCGGCCACATGCCCGAAATCATATTTAAATATTAATGGCATAAAATTATCCCTCCAATAAAGCCAAATTGATTAAAATTAAAACGAGATGTAACCCCAAGAACCCTATATACGAACTTTAAAGCAAATCCGTCGAACAGTTTCGCCATACCATTTCGCTGGACAGACCGACGGACGGCATTTGCGGACCCATTTTTTTGGACTTCTCTATAGTTCTTTTATCATCCCTCATACTCAGTTTAAGTTTTAAATTTCCTAGGACGATTTTAACGTTGTATTTAGGACATTGCTCATATGTTTTTCGAGGAGCTCGTAGAAACATTCTTTGGTAGCATCATCTTTCTCTTCTGTGGGGGCGTGAGCGCATAAAAGGCTGATGTTGGCGAATTTAGCCTTGACGCGGATGGTTGTAAGGCGTTCACTAACGTGTCGAAAGCTCAAGACTTCTTGCCTAAGTCTGCCGCTTACAACGAATCCACATCCAAATAGACGCGGCTTCTGTTCCCTATAGCAATCACCGTAGTAGATGTCACAGTTTTTCATCCTTCTTTTGCCCGGTCCATCCCATCGCACTTCCTGGATGGCGGTGATATCTGCATTATAGCAGGTTAGGGCCTCCGCTAATTGTTCGGCTGCACGTGGTCTATTCAGGGTTCGAACATTCCACGTGCAGATCCGAAAGTCATTGTCCTTTTTCTGTTTTGCAGGGCCGTCAACAGTGAATCCGTCCATATCCGAGGCTTTTGGTTGCTTCGTAACCATGTGGTTTTTCCGTGGTTGGGTAGTTAACCCCACGCACAACCCCCAACCTGGAGGACCAGGCCCTAAATTGACCCTAGGACAGCGGGTCGGGTAATCCGTTAAGTTTATAATACTACTAATAATAAGATAATCATCAACAAACAAGCACCGACTAGACAAAATGTCACTTTAATAGCAGCAACTTGAAAAGCAAATGAGTTCAAAACTCCTAACTCGAAGGACAAAATGCATGCTCTACAAAACCCTATATGCGAGGAGGGCGAATGGAGAAAAATAATTAACCGCGAACTCTATGAGATGTATCAATATGAATGGAGCTCTAGCCAAAAGGATCTTCAAATTCCAGCCCCCAGTTTCGAGACGACAAGAGGGACTAAAAGACTAAGCCATCGTGGATACCAGAGCGCTTAGTCGGGGAAATTGAAAGCAGTTTGTACATGATCGCCCGGGGTGATGTCCTAATAAGGATGTATTTCACTTTCTTTCATTTTGCCGAATTATACAGGTAATACGTAGACTGTTAACGTCTGGAAATTGCTTACGCGTTTTTTAGTGCACAATATGAATTTCCCAATCTCATTCGCAGCATTGTAAGGCAACCTCTTGTTACTTTCAATGCAATTTGTTTTAGCTATACTTAAAGCCCAAACTTTTTTGAATAATTTTTTTCTTCAATATATATTTTATTTTTATTAACACTCTCAGATCTGTGTCGAGAAGTGCTTAATGCAAGCAAATATCACAAGCAGAAATTTGCCGGCACAAAAAGTGCATCCACTGGTTTATCACTAAGTGCAAGTGTTAGTTCAACATATATTAAACAAATATAAAAGACATATAAGTATAAAGAGCTAACACATACATTACGGACGCAAAATTAACTAAGCCAAGCTTACTACCATGCAGATCAATCTCATGATCATTTAAATTATAAATTTTACTCATGCGACCAATAGATTCATTCCCGCCCTAATTCGTCCAATGGAAAACCTCTGAGAGAAAAGCGAACAAAGCTACGGTGAATGGCTTCAATTCGATTTGAGTGAATGTTGTAGTACGGAGTCCAAACTTGTGAAGCATACTCAAGATGCGGTCGGACGTAGCAATTGTACAATGCCTGAGTAACGTAGGGGTCATCAAATTCTTTGGCCTTCCTCTATATAGCCTAGCGTAGAATTTAACTTATTTACAATGTAATTAATATGTCCTATAAAGGTAAGTTTGGGGTCAAAATAAACTGCAAGATCCTTAAAACTATCAACATTGGAAGGCATGTGATGGACTAAAGAATAATGAAAGCTGGAAGCAATGCACTTTCTTGTCATATGTTGACATTTAGATGGGTTAAGGATTAAACCGTTCATAGCACACCAAGTAGCGGAACTAATTATGCCGTTCTGGCGAAGATTTCTGTCCTCCTAGTTGTTGACAGATTTAAAAATGATCATATCATCGGCATATATTAAAATATCGCTGTGTTTAACACATGATTTAACATCGTTAATAGCTAGCATAAACAATATGGGTCCCAAATGACGATAACGAACCTCTAAATTTGACTCGATAGTCTTTTAGCTTAAGATATAAGTTAATCCAATTAACAAACAGCTGTGGAAAACCGTAAGCACTGAGCTTAAATTCGATTATTTCATGGGATAACTGGTCAAAAGCCTTAGAGAAGTCTGTGTATATGCAATCAATTTCATTACTATTTTCTAAGGAGTTTGAACAAGTGTTTATTTGTGACAGTGGAACGGTTTTGTACAAACCCATGCTGTTCATTACAGATTACATTGCGACATAGAAATATTAATTTTTCGCAGACTATTTGCTCAAAAATCTTTGGAATATACTTGTTAAATACAGGTGTGACATACGCGCTTTTCCACAAATTGTATTGTATATAGTGTATTGTATTGTATAGTGAAAATGATAGTATTTTAAAATCATAAAAAAAGGATAAATACTTTTCAAAATCAGATTGAGAAAGACTTTTTATATATATCTTTCAAGCCTTGTTACGTTGATTACTTGTAGATTGTACCAGGGATGGGAAATTTTACCATTTTTGGTTAATTTTACAGAAATCACTTTATGCATACAGTCTTTCATGAAAGTATTTATAAAAGTATTCTACTGCATCGTCATATTTGAAAGAAGAGAAAAATGTAAGTCAAAATTTAATTTTTCAGAAAGCCTATGAAAATTAGCTTTCCGAAAGTCAAGAGAGTGCGAACGATCATTCATTGATAGTATGTACAAAGTCTGCCTATGTCAATTAAAACATCCAGGGGAGGATGGTATTTGTCTATGTTAGTAATACTGGACTGGAGATTCTACAACTACAGTACTAACAGCGTCGGAGGAAAAGACTAAAACGAAATTCGATTTTTACAGTTTTTTATACAGCTAGTTTGCTGGAAGTTAAAAGATAAAATGTTATCAAGCAGCAATAGCTCTTGTTGTGCGGAGTCGATAGAGGGTACAAAATTAAATTCGTCTATAGAAGGATGAAGAACATACTTTCCGCTTGGGAACTTACACCCTTGCATATCCCGATATGGCCCAAAGGAAAAAGCGTTAATGTTGGATGACATTTTATTTAATTGTCAATGAAAATGAATTTTGGATGGGCGTGGTTAAAACTTTGGGCGAATATATGAAAAAAATATTATCCAAATATGTTGTTTTAATTTTGATGGAAATTTTGAAAAAAAACATAATTTTGGTAACAAAAAAAAAATGAAAGGCTACATTCCGAAAGGCATTTTGAATAAAGCACTAAGCCCTTCACAAATTTGCTATATAAAATTGTTTGCCACGCCGGCTTTTGGTTTTCTTCCTTAGAAAACAAAAAAAAATTATACAAATCGAAACATTCTACCAATATAAAACTTTTAGCTACGCCTACTTTTTGGGGAGTTCTATTTTAAATGAAAAAATTTGTTTAACATAATAGGGCGTTTTTTCAAAAAATTTATTTATATGCTTGTATTATAAAACACGAAATAAAATGTAATCCAAAGTGTTTTCTATGCCTTTTTCATCGGAAGGGATATGGATAGACTATCATACCGTTCGCCCCAGCGGAATGTTAGTTTTTAATCATTTTAAACGTTTTTCCAATAATATATGATTCAATATTTGCGTTTTATGCCCAGCATCTCTCTGGTAAGCAGGTGCAGTGCAATTCTTAATAACTAACTTTACCTGTGGAGTATTAGCAGCTGTTACATATTGTGTTGAAATTGCCCGCAAGGGAGTTCCTTGATAATGATATTGATACAATGATTGGAAAGGTTCATCTCTTTGCTTAAACCCGTAAATAGCTGCTGTGAAATAAAAGAATACAGATAGAAACAATTAATTTGCATAATAAAACTGCTGGTTAATGAAGCTAGAATGGAAGATTTTATATATATTTTAAGTACTTGAATTAAGTTCATAATATCATTTTCCACAATTTTTCGAACAAAGAATGCATATTTTGTAAAATATTGTCTGGCGACAGTAGTACCACTTAAGTTAATTAACGTTTCTTGAGTTTAAATACAATATAATTAGAAAGTCGGACTGAAATTTGTTCCGCGAACAGTACCAGTGACCACCGCTTGTTCGTTTTCAGCAATCGATTCGCTGGGTTCGTTAATGAACAATAACGCATATATTTTGTTTCTTGTATAATGAAAAAATTATTAATCCGAAGATGAGCTCTTAATAAAAGAAAGTTCACTATAAACGCCCCACGAAAAAGATCGTTGAAAACAACTTCGTACGGATGACATTTTATATAGTTTTTTATTAATATCTCTGAAGAAACAATAGCATATTTTTTTAAAAAAATTATCCAATAAAAGGGCATTTATATGTTATTTATATCGTTTTTCTTTTTATACACTATCCTAAAGGTATATTAAATTTGACACATAGTTTGTAACACCCCATAATATTCGTCGCAGACAAAAGTATATAAACAGGGTGGGCCAACTACAAGATTTTTTTATATGCAATAAAATGAAGAAAATTAAATTTTTCCATGGATTATGGCTTTATTAGTTACAGTAAACATTCCCATTGATTATGGAACACAATGTCTTTCAAGTGGCTGCCTCGGCTTCGAAGTAGCACATTCGGTCACTCCAATTTTCCAAGACCTGGTTTACGGTTTCGGGCCTTAGTTCACGGATTGCTGCGATGATATTTGAATTAATTAAGTGCTTGAATCCTTTCCGGATTGTTGGTAAAACACCTGTCCGTCACTGTTCCCCAAAAAAAAAAAAAAAAAACGGCCAAAGGGGTTAAATCGCAACTCCGAGTCAATAATAATTTGGTGCGCCAAAGATCGATTGTGACATGGGCTGTGAGGCGTCCAAATCCATTTTAGTAAAAATCGGTTACCATGGCTCCATAATGCCCAACGTTTACCGAAACGTTGTCCAATTAAAGTTGCGCTAAGGCCCAAATTGCGAAGCGATCACAAAGAGGATGGTCGTGCGCCTTCAATTAATGAGTTAATTTGACCTTGTAAGCGAATAACCCGAGATCTTTGCGCAGAATTTTCACTTACTAATACGTGAAATTTTGAGATCAAAGACGAGTTGATGTTCGAGAATTGAGTCTTGCACTTTCGACAGCAGCCACATTCTCGTCTGTGCACCCTACGATGACGGAGAACATAAGTGTTGTCTACTGGAATACTAGTCTCACGAACTTTTTGCACTAACTTGCGTACCAGGCGCAGGCGCAGTATGTTCATCACTTCGGACAAAACTTCTTTTCAAACTTTCTGTCAAGTTTTCGAGCGGAAAACAGCTATCAGTGTCTTTATTTATACTATACATTTTTTTGTTACTTAACGGGCTACCGACCCTTGAAGAGTCTCTGCCTGAGACAGAGCAGCCTTCCATCCTCTACGGTCCCGGGCACTCTGCTTCCAGTTATCCAGACCTAGCGCTCTGTCATCCGCGATGGCTTGGTCTTTGAAACGGAGGCTCGGTCTTCCTTGTCGTATCGAACCTGGGGGCTCGGATTCGAAGATCCTCTTGCCTGGAGCGTTATTGTCCATTCGCTCGATGTGGCCGAGCCAATGTAGTTTGCGTGTTTTGGCTTTTTGGACTACATCCACATCTTGGTACAGCTCATAGGGTTCACGGTTGTATCCTCTCCTCCATTCGCCCTCCTCCATTCGTCCTCCTCTAGCCGATAGACAGATGTTTCCTTGTTTGTTGAAAGCATGTACTTGGTTTTGTCCTCGTTAACTTCAAGGCCAACTAGGCGCGCCTGTTCTTCAATTGCCATAAAAGCTTCTATCACGGCACGTTGGTGTCGATATCGTCCGCATACCCCAGCAGCTGTACAGATCTATTAAAGATAGTAGATAATTTATTTTCGATGAGGACCAAATCTTAAGTTGATTTAACAATGTCCGTCTGTCCGTCCGTATAAACTTTTCAGACATTTAAATATAAGCTAAGAAGCTAAAATTTGGAACATATGCCCCCCTAAGGTCACGAAATGTTATTTAATACCTCTCTTAACAGATAAAGCTAAAAAAATTAGATCCTCAAAATAATACACTGTACTGCTTCACATGTTTGCCACAAGTTTTTTTCCACGCCTACTTTTTGTGGGCTTTTTTTTAACAAAATGCTGTTTTCTTCGAAAATTTCTATAGATATCGAAAAAAAAAATCTAAAACAATTTAGGCAATATTTTTCTAGTATATAACACATACAAAGTTTTTGGACACGCCCACTTTTTGGAGGCATTAATTCAAAAAATATTTTTTATTTATAAATTTCATGAAATAAAATGCCATCTTTCATGTTCTTAAAGCTTTTTCTATGCAACCTTTGCTTATGTATTTTTGTTTATCTGCTTCATAAATACTCCAAGAAAAAAATATCTTGTTAAGAAAGACCAGCCAAATTAGGGGTACCAAAAATCTTTCTATGCTTAATTCTATACGATGTCAATGTCTGCAGGTTCTGTAAATACTTTAACCCTTAATTTCATAAAATGTTAGCCTTTAAACTATTTTCCCCAAATTGTAGGCATGGAAGAGGGCATATCAAACACAGTTTGTTTCTCTAGGGACTCTAGGATTCTAGGGAGTATATGTTCCAAATTTTGAGGAGAGTAGTACTGTATAATCCACTGTACTGTACTGTACTGTATATCCACATTGGAGACTTGAAATGATTTTTTTCATATGCCCAATTCAACACCCAGAATTTGCATTAAAACTGTTCATAAGTTGGAAAAACTAAGCAATTCATAAAATATGTAGACACTGACCACGTCTGCTATATCAAAACGTTTGTCAGGCCTAATTCTAGTTGTTTCATATTTACAAAAAAAAATGTTTACGAATTATAATAAAAATCGAAATAATTTGTCACACATACTTTTTCAACGCTACGAACATCACTTTTAAAGAGAACATGTTCTCTTTTTTGTCCACGATCTGTTTTACACTTTCTTTTTTCGCTTGGACCTTTTTTTGTTCTCTTTATTTGTTCTGTCCTATTAAACAATACTTCTTATCTAACGAAAACGGTCCTACAGTTTTGGAAAAAAATTTTAATTTAAATATAAGCAACGCCTTTAATATATATTTTTTAAAAAAAAAAATAACTCACTGTTAGAAGGAGGATTGTATCAAAGTTTTCTGTCACTTAATGTAAACTCAATTCTGTCGGATATAACTCGTCGTGGCTTTCAAAGTGAAGTGGGGTCCCTTTAAACAAGCTTGCTTCAAATTCTATGGGAAATATTATGGATACATTTAAAAATTTTAAGAATTTATTTCTTTCAATTTGATAAATTTAAGACAAGTACCGATGAGGTCTGAAGTTGAGTCTGAGGTGGAAGAAAGTATCAACTATATCACTTCAAAGGATGTTGAGTTAAACGATTCGAAACTGTTTCACCAATTTTGCATAATTTACAAAAAGTTTTGAACAACAAATTAACAGCTGATTCCTTTAAAGAAGATATTTCTGTTAACATGTGGGTTTTTCTCTTCTCATCTTCCAAATATGTTGAATATTATTCTAAACTTTTTAAATTTTGTCAATTCTTTTTTTGCATTCTGGGACAAAATGCAAATGTTGACCGTGTTTTTTACCCTATCCTAAGGGTTTATTAATTTTGACACATAAATAGTTTGTAACACCCCTTAATATTCGTCGCAGACCCCTATAAGTATATATATATTTATGATCAGGACCAAAATCTAAGACTATTTAGCAATGTCCGTCCGTCCGTCCGTATCAACTTTTGAGGCCTTTAGAGTTATGCTAGGAAGCTGAAATTTAAAATATATACACCCTAGGGCTCCTACAATTCAGAAAAAACCGTTTTAAGGCTTAAGTTAGAGAGATAAAGTTGTACAACCTTCACAAGATATGTAGGTACTGCCCACCTTTATCAATTTGTCACATAAAGTTTTTTGCCACGCATACTTTTTGTGGGCGTTCTTCACTAAAATGCTGTTTTCTTCAAAAATTTTCATAGAAATCGAAAAAAAATATTTAACAATACATTTAGCCAATTTTTTTTCCAATATATCGCCCATACAAAGTTTTTGGCAACGCCTACTTTTTGGGGGGCGTTTTTCCAAAAAAATATTTTTTTTTCTATAAATTTCATTGAATGAAATAAAATGCTATCTATCATCTTCGTTATGCATTTTTTCTTTGGGATACATAGGGATAAGGAGAGGGTATCATACTGTTCGCCCCAAGCGGACTGTAGCCTTTCCTTATGTTTTTTTTTGTACCATCACAAAGCAAAACACAAAACACCGCCTTCTCTAAGTGTAAGCTCTCAGTATCGCTTTACGCAACGGTTGTTTGTTGCTCTTATAGACTATTTCAAGTAATTACAATTATAATTAATTTAAAGTCAATGAATAAATAGGCCTTTTAAAATCTGCTCGCTACAAGCAAATATCAATTTCTTTGCAAAATTCATAAAATCTACATATGCGCCTCGTACATTATTACCATAATTGGTTATATGCCTACCTGTATAAAATAAGCTTCTTAACCGCAGTGACCTTTGGGGATATATATATTTAAAAGAAATATAAATTCTGGGGAATTAATATGATAATTAAGAACATCGCAAATAAACATGATGGAAGTTGCATCCCGTCTGAAACTTAAGGTTTGCACACCAACTAAATTGCGTCTTCTGCCATAATTTGGAAGCTCATCAAACATATTTAATTTACGAACCGCGTACATCGTGAAGTTTTTTTGGACTCTTTCGAATCTATGTTCGTGAACTGCATATAGCGAATCCCAAATTACGGAACAATATTCTAAATATGGTCTGACCAACGAGCAATAAATAATTTTAGGGCTATTTACATCTCGAAAGTCTTTACTATTACGTTAAAGGAAGCCTAACAATGAGTTTGACTTGACAATGACATAATCATAATGAAAAGAGAAACTTAACTTATTGTCAAATATGACACCAAGATCTTTCACTTCATCAAAACGCTGAAGTCTTAGATCATTTAAGAAATAATTATGCAAAATTGTAGTACTAATAGGATAAATAAAATAAATAAGATAAATGTATTAATATCTGATTGAAAACGAATGCAATCAGATATATTTTTTATCCGAGAAAATAATTTCAAATCATCGGCGAAAGTCAAAACCTTACAAAATTTAAATATTTCATGAACATCATTTATAAATAATATAAATAGCAACGGGCCCATATGACTGCCCTGTGGAACAACCGAAGTAACTTCTACAACACGAGAAGTCAAACCATCGACTTAACCATTTGCCTTCTATAAGTCAGGTAATTACTAAACCATTTTAGAATTGAAGAATGAAAACCCAAAGACCTTAGCTTAGCAAAAAGAAGTGTGTGATGCATGCTGTCAAAAGGTTTTGTAAAGTCAGTGTAAAGTACATCAACTATTATTACTATTAAATATACAATTAATCAACAAAGCTAAATTAGTAGCACATGATCTACCACGAACACGAACAAAGCCAAGCTGACTATTTGAAATAATTTCTTTTACCGCGAAAAAAAGTTTATCCTTAACGCTTTGATATAGGCCGATAGTTTATTACTTTTTGCCGCTTTTATAAATAAGTGTGATGAAAGAATATTTCCATTCATTTAAGAACTTCCCAGTTACAAGAGACTGGTTGAAAATAATTTTAAGTGGATGAAAACCGAAGGAACAAATTTTTTTAATATTGCCAGAGGAATCCCATCTGGACCAGGGTTGCTATTTAAATTTAGTTGTTCTAACGCGTTTATTAAATCGTCATCCGAGAATTGCAACACACTTCAGGATCAATATATTATGATTTCCCGTTAACTGCACATGCGACTTATTGTACACTGACTCAAAGAAATTAGCGAACAAATTACACGTACTTTTCAAATCTGTAGAACTTACATCTTCGAATTCCATTACCTTAGGAAAGCCTGTGGTATCTCTTTCCGAATTAATGTAATTCCAAAACGATTTGCTGTTACGCTTCACCGATGACTCTTCAGACAAGATACATTGCCTGTATAAAAACCGATTTAAAAATTCATATTCTTTCCTGAATCTCAAAAAAAACTTACGGTTAGAATTAGTTTTTTGATATATAACGGGAATAAGATTTCCTTTCTACGTTACGTAAATTAACTAATCTTTTATTTGACCAAGGAATTTTAAACGTTTTGTTAAGACGTGTTTTTGGTACAAATAATTCAAAACCAGATTAGATCTTATCCAAAAATATATCATAGTTACCTTTTAAATTGGAGAATTTAAGCAGTTCATCCCAATCAAAACCACTCAAATATTCCTGTAAAGCAACGAAATTGGTTTTCGAAAAGTTATAAGATAACGTGGAACTAATATTATTTAAATCACTGGAGTAATTGAGAAAATTAATCTGCTAAAGTGGGGCTTGGTGATGCATTTTATTGGAATCTATAAGATCCAGCGCTTCACTTATAGTAAAATTAATTTCGTTCTTAAGAAAAACTAAGTGCAATATTCTTTTTATAGAGTTCGGAAAATGGATTACTTAAAATAAATCCAATGTAAGAAGACCATCGATAACTATATGTTCAACCTCATGGTTGACCATCCATCCTTCAAGATAGAAATCACCCAATACACAAGGTATTTGAGTGGCTGCAAGATTAGTCACGACATTACTTATGTTTTGAATGTGATTTGTATACAAATTGGCAGCACTGTTTGATGGAACGTAGGCAAATGACCTACTATAAAATCGAGAAGAGACAGCAGTTAAAACTCCCCCACCTCGCTCGCTGCTTGTTCGGCAACGATCATTTCGGTAAATGACATTATGTTGAATCGAAGATCTCCGTAGAAAAAATGTGTGTTTTTGTTTTTCCGCGACACTTTGCTCCATTCCGTGCCTCCGGAGGCATTTTCAATCACGAACGGCGCGTTATCACATACGGTGGTATCAATAACTGACACTCCCGTTTCGGATATATTCGATTTTTTACCCGTCGGCAAATGAGTATGAGAAAGCGACTGACTGATAACTGTATATGTACCTTATTATTTATAAATCCTAAAATTATCTTTCTATTTAAACACTTTTTTTATATATTGTTATTGTAAACTTATCTCTGTCTTTAAAAAAATGTTTTTTTTGGGTTGTAGGGGGGAGTGCTTGATTACAAATGACATTTCCTTTTTTATTTTGAGCTATATGGACACCCTACCTTGAACTAACTTATAATTTTTTCACCCAATATAGCAAACATTTTTTTCCTATTTTTACCAATGCAGCTCAGAATCAATTGCTGCAAGACAGCGAAAGTGTACACTTTCATTAGAAGTTTAAATAATTCAGATTTTAAAAAATAAATAAAAGCACTACGTTATTTTCATTAGTAACTCTTTGAATTTGTTCCGGATCAGCGGACATCTTCCTAAAATCGACAAACGTACTAAATCCTCCTGAATTTTTCTTCGCAACATCACCACAAATATAGTAGTTGATGTATCAACTTAGAATATTTTCCGTAATACATATATATTTTTTTTTTTTTTTTTTAAAACACTTCATGTGGAAGTGCAACTGTCAAGTCAAAAAAGTTTTTTGGTTCATCATAGATATAATACATATATTACTATTCATTACTTTATTTATTAGAGAATTGTAGAAAGTGATAGCGATTTGATTCAAAACTCAACTGGAAAGTTATAAAATATAAGTTTAATTTATCTTATAACTAAAGTACTAAAGTAAATTCAATCGTAAAGTGACAGTTACGTACCGGGCAGATACCTTATTGTACCGGTTTAGTTTCGTACCGAGGTTTAATTCCAGAGATTCATATTTGTATCTTACCATCCGAAAAAAAAGTCAATCCTACCATTTCGATTCGGATCGCATCCCTGATTAATAGTTTAATATGACTCATATGTAATTAAAACCACCGCATATAAACATGTCTGCGATGAGTACAATTGAAAAATGTAAGGTAACTGTAATGATCCAAAAAAAAGCTGACATTATTCTTACAATATAAAATCCAGAACGACACAGGTAGATTAGTAGCAGATAGCCCCCAAATATTGAAAGGTGGAAGATGATGGAAAATCTTGGTGCAGATGTAAGACCCATGACTTTAACTCGTCGGCACTAAAATGAAACAGCTTAGATCTAAAGGGTGATTTTTTAAAAGGTTTAGAACTTTTTTAAAAAAAAAACACAAAAAATTCGAAAAAATGAATGAAATATTTATTTGAATCGATAGTTTGAACCTTGCAATTTAATGTTTAAAGATAATTTCATGCAAATGTTGACCGCGGCTGCGTCTCAGGTAGCCCATCCGCTGAGTCCAATTTTGGCATACTCTTTCACACATATCGGCCGGTATCTCACGAATGAATGCATGGATGTTGGCTTCCAGTGCGTCAATCGAAGCGGGCTTGTCCCTATACACATTAGCCTTGGCATACCCCCACAAAAAATAATCTAATGGTGTCAAATCGCACGATCTAGGCGGCCAATTGACCGGCCCGAAACGTGAAATTAACTGTTCACCAAACTCGCCTCGCAATTGCGCCATTGTTTCGCGTGCTGTGTGGCATGTGGCACCGTCTTGTTGAAACCACATATCATGCAAGTCAAGAACTTCCATTTCGGGCAAAAAAAAGTTTGTTATCATCGCTCGGTAGCGTTCACCATTGACAGTAACGCTGCGATTCGCATCATCTTTGAAGAAATATGGCCCAATAATGCCGCCGGCCCATAAACCGCACCAAACAGTGGCTTTTTCGGGATGCATTGGTAGCTGTTGCAATGCTTCTGGCTGATCTTCACTCCAAATGCGGCAATTTTGCTTATTTACGTACCCATTCAACCAAAAATGAGCCTCATCGCTGAACACAATTTTTCGATAAAACAGCAAATTTTCACATTTTTCCCAGAGCACGAATTTTGATGACAAATTTCAATAATTTGCAATCGTTGTTCATTTGTAAGACGATCCATGGTTAAATTGCAAACCAAACTGAAGCTGTTTGACAGTGACACAAGGTACTAAACACACGTCAGCTGTCAAAACCAGTGTTGCCAAAACCAAACCAGCTAAAAAATCACCCTTTAGTACTACTTAATCAAGGTAACCAGCCAACCTTCAACAATGGTAGAGCATGCTCCTACACATGCTTAACCTTTGCTAGCAGATTCATAGCAAAATAATAAAATGGGTAACCTCAGACCTCTATATAAAAAGCGACCGCTGTGCATTTACATTAAAAAGTCCGTGGTTCTCATTGGAAACCAGCCAGATGACACGAGACCAATAATCGATGCAAACTGGCAGCACAGGTGGAACCTTTACACTACACCTACAGATGTAAATCAGCATACAACTGAGCCGTAGGAACCATGGGGAAGTAAACTTTTACCTGACAAAGATTTTGTGGGACGTTGAGTCGCCTCACAGAGTACGTCAATGGTGCTGAATCCAAATTTCCAGCCCTTCGTGTTCCATAGATTAGGGGAACAAACAAAAGCTCTAGGGGAAATTTTGGGGTATAGTAAAAAGCAGCCAATTCACCATCCAATGCGGGATGCAATAGAGAGCAACAAAACGGCGATTGAGATGCATGAATACAAGGCATCCCGTGATGAAGAAAAGAACAGGCCAAGAGCGATGGTAGCGGCTGATCGAAAGTTCTGAGTTAGAAGAAGGATGAAAAGAAGCCAGGCAAGACTGTTAAAGAAAAAAACGGACTCGTGATGGCATAAAATGGTAAACGAAGAAAATACTTTGCTGAAAAGTGACCTCCTGCTTCAGCTGCGGTATATTCGTACACACAATGTTTGGAGAAGCGGGGCTTTATGTCCTCCATAAGCTGTTTATTTTTATTTTTTATCGATTACTTTTCCTGAATATTAGTAAGAACTTCCCGACATTAAAATTTAAGTTTTAACATTTCTTTTCTAAAACAAGTAGTACGTTTAAAATTACATAAAGGGCTTTAAAAAACACAAAAATTCCTATTCTTGATAATAATTTATATCAATGCCAGTATTTATTACAATTTGACTATACGTTACATTTATAATATCAGTAGGACTTACGTTTCTTTTTTATTAACATTTTATCCAACAACCTAACTTACCCGATAGTAACTATTAAAATGAAAGTACAACTTTTTACACTACATTTTTTTTCTAAGGAATGACAGAAAATAAAAACTTACCTGTTAACTCTGACGAATCTCTTTTTTCATTCTTTTTTTCCGTCTTCTTCAAGTGACCTGTTTTCTCTGCACCCTTTTTAGCCTCGTCTTGATAAACTTCGCAAAATACCCCGCTCAAGGCCAGCAGCAACACTACCAATACCTACTCCCCAAGTGTGTAGAATTTTTTAATTTACTTCGCTTCGTACAAGCAGTACGGTATCATTGAACTCTATATTTACCCGTATCCTAGGCATTTATGTGGTTGTTGGCACGAAGTGCAATTCTCAGCTTAAATTAAATAAAATTACGCGAAAATAGTTTTGTATTTATAGACCCCGGCTCACGCACAATAATGAATTTTATATATCGGAACACAAGAAGTAAATAAATAACAGTTTCAATCAAAATGAAAGCAAAATGTATCTAATTATTGTAATTAATTTAATTAGCCGAGTGAGTAAATCGCAAAATACTTTAAATTTTCTTTCGATGTACTTGTACACATAGGAGTAGTAATTCACCTTTTATATGCGCTCAATATAAACTAACTTCGTAGTAATCCGTAAGCAATGACGACGTCACTGGAGTTATGTTATAAGTTAGACGGCCGAAATAAAAGTGAAATTTTCAGTCGTATCAGTTTCGGTTTTATATCTTCAGTGGGAAGTGTATGTAATAGATCGTGATGGGGATGTGCACTTGAGTGCTTGGGTGCACTAATAGATGACATTGAATTTGCAATTTTGGAATATGAATTGTATGTAAGGCAATTTTATAAGTTGTGTGGCAGACAATGGTTTTGGCGAAAAGCTATATGCTTAAAAGTTCGCCTGTGTAGTATTTTACTTTAGCTTACTTTTTTTAGATCCCAGAAGCCATATTTTCAGCAGCGTTAGGAAGCAGCTCCTAAAAACATTTAACCCAGACATTATAACTTATAAGTTCCTTAAAATCCATATTTGTGACTTTCTTGAGGGCAGTTTGACCGCATAGTCTCCTATGGGCCAGTAACCGGCGATATGCATCCATTTTCAAAACAATTGAATTGATTTTGAAACAATTTGTCAAAAATATGAGTTTGGCTTTCGGTAGCAATTCTAGAGCCGAACCTTGCAAACCAGGGTTACCCTAATTAGATCAAATAAGGCTAGCTCCTCATTGATTCTCACACTCATTTTATACATTATACGGAAGTAGGCGACGGCTTTGACTATCTTTTTTGGTGTGTATGTGTTGTATTGGTCGCGGATAGTAAGTAGTTTTGGCTAGAACACACTTGAAGTGTGAATATTAAAATGTTAAGAGACTCAAAGGACACTCCCGCACCTACTTTACAGTCAATCTTTGAATCTCATTGATGGGCCAACGGCAGCTCTCACATCCCCGAAGTGGGTTTCAATAGTGCCGGAATTAACGACCTGCTATCAAAAGTCCACGTCAAAAATGTTATTTATGAGAGAGACAGAACAACGGCAACAAGAAAGAAACTCTTAACAGTGCATTCACATACCACAGACGCCAACTCACGACACCATCAAAGAGGTAGCCCAAACCACATAAAGTGGCTGGCAACCACCCTAGAGAATATTGTTTTTAGCTTCTGCCTCGCTTCTACCTCGAAGCGATAAATAAATATGCACGTCGACTTAAATGATCTTTGGTGCTATATGCAACCATGCAATCCGTAGGTGAGTAGCGCATCGACTTTCCTAATGTAGCTGATGATACTCTCAGAGAATAAGATCGTGCTATTTTTAGTTTTTACTAGGAACATCCGGCAGTCTTATGAGAAAGATAAGCTACTGACTGCTGCTGACTTTAAGAGCGAAATGCTGGCTAATCTAAACAGTCTTGGTTTTTGTAGCTATATCTTTCGAGTAGTTATACCTCGAAATCCGACATTAACACTTTAACTAGATAGATATAACGTCTAAAGATGCAAACCTCGTAAATCCACTTTCTCCAAAAATTAGACTTTTTAATGTATATCATATTGACATTGAAATTTACGTCCCCATTAAGCAAAAATGGGTATATGTTATTATTAAGGCCCAAAACCCGCCAAAAAGAACACCACTTAATTCCATGTTTAGTTGTTATATAGCAGATTTTATAACTCAAGAACGTAAACTAATACAGTACTCAATTTATAGAATAATTTAATTTAAATGTTATATTCCTTAAGCAAATTAAGTTTTTCTGGATATACGTGGTTTACTTCGTTATCTGCTCACATTGTTTTGTATATAAAAAGGATTTACAAGTATTTCTTTTATTTAATTTTCTCGTATACATTAGTATACTAAAGAGAAAGTTATTGCGATCGTGCGGAAATTTCGAACTGAGTATGAGGGGTGATATTACGACTATAGAGAAGTCCAATGCCAATGCTGTCCGTCGGTCTGTCTGTCTGTCTGTCCGGGCGCCGTATGCCGAGACGGTTTTACAGATTTGCTTCAAAGTTCGTATATCAGGTTCTTGGGGTTACATCTCGGGGCATCTTTTTATTTTTTGCGTTATCTTTTGAAATACTGTTATTGCCATACAAACTTTTTTGTGAAAATCACTTATCACTATTTTTCTCAAAAGTAATTCCAAGGATTTCAGTCTTTTTTGTACTAAGGATGTTTAGGATGGGGTCAAAAGTTCTGCATACTCAGTTTTTGGAAAAAAAATCGATTAGCGGTAATTTATAAAACGGGCAATATCTCGAAAACTTATAAAGGGAACTTGTACTATAAACTCAAACAAATCTGCATACTTAGATTTTTAAAATTTTTTTTTCATATAACGATTTTCTTAAATTCAAATTAAATTCGTTTTCTCAAACCCGGCTCTAACGATTTTGAAAATTTTTTGTATTTCGAACAACTATGTTAAAAGTATCCAATTTGCAAAATTACATCAAAATCATAGGTGCCGTTTATGAGAAAATCAAATTTTTTAAAACCTCAGAAGTGATTAAAATAAATTTCTCACCATTAATTTTCGATTCATTTTGCGACTCAAAAACGCATCTCATGTATCGAGAAAGTTTCGTATGACGCAGTCGTGCACTTTATTTGACATAGTACTCCGCACAGGCTCCGTAGGCTGCTAAAGTCGGCAAGGAAATCATCTTCGGCGGATTGGGTGGTAAGCTCAGCTTTCACGAAACGACAACAGATAACGGCTACCGACTTATTGACTTTGCAGCTGCTTGTAATACGGTGATAAGTTGCACTAGGTTTCCGCGACTAGGGATCCACACAGCAGCCTGTCGCTCTCCAGACGGTCGAACCGCCAACCAAATCGATCATGTGCTAATGCGAGGCACGCATACAACACTTGAACGTGCACACTTACCGAGGGGCAAACGTGGACTCTGCCCATTTCCTTGTTGTAAAGGGTGATTTTTTAGCTGGTTTGGTTTTGGCAAAACTGGTTTTGACAGCTGACGTGTGTTTAGTACCTTGTGTCACTGTCAAACAGCTTCAGTTTGGTTTGCAATTTAACCATGGATCGTCTTACAAATGAACAACGATTGCAAATTATTGAAATTTGTTATCAAAATTCGTGCTCTGGGAAAAATGTGAAAATTTGCTGTTTTATCGAAAAATTGTGTTCAGCGATGAGGCTCATTTTTGGTTGAATGGGTACGTAAATAAGCAAAATTGCCGCATTTGGAGTGAAGATCAGCCAGAAGCATTGCAACAGCTACCAATGCATCCCGAAAAAGCCACTGTTTGGTGCGGTTTATGGGCCGGCGGCATTATTGGGCCATATTTCTTCAAAGATGATGCGAATCGCAGCGTTACTGTCAATGGTGAACGCTACCGAGCGATGATAACAAACTTTTTTTTGCCCGAAATGGAAGTTCTTGACTTGCATGATATGTGGTTTCAACAAGACGGTGCCACATGCCACACAGCACGCGAAACAATGGCGCAATTGCGAGGCGAGTTTGGTGAACAGTTAATTTCACGTTTCGGGCCGGTCAATTGGCCGCCTAGATCGTGCGATTTGACACCATTAGATTATTTTTTGTGGGGGTATGCCAAGGCTAATGTGTATAGGGACAAGCCCGCTTCGATTGACGCACTGGAAGCCAACATCCATGCATTCATTCGTGAGATACCGGCCGATATGTGTGAAAGAGTATGCCAAAATTGGACTCAGCGGATGGGCTACCTGAGACGCAGCCGCGGTCAACATTTGCATGAAATTATCTTTAAACATTAAATTGCAAGGTTCAAACTATCGATTCAAATAAATATTTCATTCATTTTTTCGAATTTTTTGTGTTTTTTTTTTTAAAAAAGTTCTAAACCTCTTAAAAAATCACCCTTTAGCTAGATTCAGAGCTCGACTACCCAACGAGAAGAAGCTGCGAACTGCCCAGAAGAAGAAATTCGACTTGGGATGCGAGAAAGGAGGAGAAGAAGACCCTGCGTAGGAAGAAAAGAGAGAGTCTCCCAGCTCAAGAAGATCGAAGAGTCTCGCGACCGAAACAACGTCCGGAAGTTTTAAAAGAAAGCCAAGCAACTGGTTGCTGGCTTTAAGACCACAACGCTGGCACTTGCGACCTAGTCACCGAGGCGCAGGAAATAGTAGATATATTTAAGCAGCATTTCCAGCAGCTGCTCAATGGGCAAAATGTAGGGAGAGTTGTGCGGCAAGAAAATAACCCACGTCCAGTCAATGAAGAACCAGTCGCGCCGCCCAGAAAAGAAGTTGGCTCAGCTATAAAAAAGCTAAAGAACAAAAAAAACCCGAAGATAGTGCGCAGGGCGGGTCTACAACTATCTTCAACAGATCAGTTCAACTGCTAGGGTATGCGGACGACTTAGACATCATCGGTCGATCCCAGCGTGCCGTGGTAGAGGCTTTCATGGCTATTGAAGAAGAGGCAAAACTACTTGCCCTTGAAGTGAATGAGGATAAGACTAAATATATGCTATCAACAAACAAACAATGATCTGGCCACCGACTAAGACAAAATATCACTGTTGATAGCAGCAACTTTGAGGAAGTTGAGGAGTTCATCTACCTCGGGGTAAAAATTAACTCCACAAATGACATCTTAGCAGAGATCCGTCGAAGAACCACCCTAGGAAACCGCTGCAAAAAGGAAACCGTTTGGCAAACCAAATGGGTTCAAAACTCCTGACTCGAGACAAGACAAAGTGCATGCTCTACAGCACACTTATCTTGCCAGTTCTGCTATACGGTGCCGAGTGCTGGACAATAAGCAGGAAAGGAGAGTTAATACTGGGATCCTTTGAAAGAAAAATTCTTCGACGGATATTTGGTCCTGTGTGCGAGGTGGGCGATTGGAGGAGAAGATACAACCGCAAACTCTATGAGCTGTACCAAGATGTGGATGAAGACCACTCTGTAGGCAGAAGAGCCGCAGAAAACTAGCCTATCGTTCTTGATTCTTATCAACGAGGAGTGTCTGTGGGCTCTAGACGAAGCTGACTGCAAACTTAGGTCTGGCATACGGTTTTCCAAGCTTAAGATCTTTCGATCAACGGATCTCGGAGAAGATGAATCGTCTCCGCCAACAAGTTTTTGGAGGGCCTAGTGATCGGGGAAGACCATATACAAATTGTCTTAACTAACGTTGTCATCCAGTATCAATTTTACGTCATAGTGACGACAGGATGTCAAACGGATGACAAGTTTGGATGAACGTCTGATCGCACCTTTACAATCCTCATAGTCATCCAAGCAAATCTTCAGCATTCAAAGTGTGCATCGGAGAATTTTTGGTCTTTCTCAGGGAGGAAGATCTAGCTCTAGCGATCAAACAGTGGTTAAACTGGAAGACACCTACCAGCAAACAATCCACGTATCCTCTTGCTTATCTGACGCGCGGCAGAAGATCTAATTTTATTTTTCCAAGCACAGAAAACTTCCGCGACTGGGAAGAATGTTGGATATCACCCATATTTCTAACAACAACATCTTTAGGGTGAGCAAATGGAGGGTCTCCAACATTAACTCCTTTTCGAAATACAGGTATACTCGCAGTCGCTATAGAAATCCTAAAAAAACTGACTGGAACAAGTTCGACAATATCATACGATCCAAGTATAACCAATTTAAGAAACTGAGCTGAAGAACTAGACACGGCTATACAGGGCTTCGAAAAGGCTATATACTTAGCCTTTAAGGCCTCGTGCCCAGTTAGCTATAGCAAGAATACTCCATCGCAGTGGTGGAATGAAAACCTCACCATTCTTAAAAGGCTGACGAGTTATATTTTCAACATCTGCTACAAACACAAGTTCCGACAGGAAACTCAATTGGAGGTTGAATGTCAATGAAAGATTAAGGAAGGCAGCAAATGCATTTTATTCATGCAACCGCGTCTATGGCAGAAGATGGTGGCCGAAACCCAAATTAATTCTGTGGATGTACACGGCAATTGTACGACCGACACTCACATATGGCAGTGTAGTCAACCAATCTTAAGTTATTGACGAAAATATAGATTCTGAAACTAAATATCAAATATCAAATATGTAGGAAAGAACGTTAGCTCCGACTACATGATTCCCTACATGGATTTGGACAAACCATACAGCTGCTCCTTTCCGAGCAGGGAGGAATGAAAAACGAATGAACCCAAGAAAATGAAATCTATATCTTATCTCAGAGGAACTAAATATACACGACTTCATCAGACTCCCTGAAGTAGTAGTTTCCAGGCTAAGGTTCTGGAAATCGCGGAAGCGGCCCGTACTGTATCAATGTTGGCAATACCACGAAATGATTAAGGCAGTTAATGCTATCAAAATTAAATTAAAACCGCTGTCGTATGGCAGGAAAGAAACTATTCCTTCATGCCAACCCATCTAACCTAAAATAACCTAACACAAGTTCAGGCAACCACACAAGGATTGCCTTAAGTTCTATAAAAAAATCATTAGAGCAGCCAAGACGCAGGCTTAGTCAGAATATAACCAATCTATCGAAACTCTAAAAGACTCCGCTGGACTCAGTAACATTCTGTACAAAACACTCCAGCCCATCATTTCTTAAGAAAGTTGATGGAATATGAAGTAAGCTAATCACCTTTCTTAAGAAAGGTACATGGACAGAATCTTCCGCAGAATCGCTGGAGCTTCTCTTCAACACATATACTTATGCTTATAATAGTGTGAGATCCTTCCTCAATAAAAACAAATTCCTTCAAAATACCTTATGTTAAAACTAGCTTATTCATAACTTGCAGTTCTCATTCCGGTTTTAGATTTAAAATGTAGATTAAAACTAGATAAATAGATTTCCACTCTTTATACGAAAAAGCCGAAAAGTCCTCTAAATAAGAACTTAATATCTTATATATTTGGTTCAGAATGGCGAATTTTAGCTTATAATTCAATCCCTATGCCATTCAAAGACCTGGGAGACGTCGAGAAAAACGCCAGAGCAACTATTTTTCCCTCTAGGGCTTTTTCTACTTCATTGGTTATTCGACAAACTTGATCGATTGTGGAGTGCTTGATTCTGAACTCGAATTGTTGATCAGGGCCCTGTTTCACAGAACATACATCACACACTTTACACACGTTACATACATCATCAACTATCATACATTATATACAAATTTCTGTTTCACAGATTGTATGATTCCAGTGTATGTTGTAAGAAATGTATAATATGACATTTTAAAAATTTGTCAGAAAACGTGTCTCCTACAACACACGGAAATTTCTTATTGGTCAATGATTTTCAAATGTCAAAACTCCTTACTCCCTTGTACAAAATACGGTTGCTGGCGCATTCTTCCATTATTTTGATTTTGTAAGGTTTGTATACATTTCATTTTATCTCAAGCAAATCTTGCTGCACAAGCAATTGCAATTCTTTCTGTTCATTTCTTTATTATTATAGCATAAATACTGGCGCTTAAAATGGCTGACGCTCTCCTTATCCATCAGCTTTTAAAAGGGTATATAGAATGTCCAGACCTAATTCACCCTTCGCACTAATACCACAAAGTTAATTCATATGTCCCACAAGCCTGCATCCATATTCACTTTCACCGCGACAACTATGGCTTCAATAAACCAATTTCTAGAATGCCTCGCTAGTCATTAGTTTAAGTTCAGCTTGTATTAAGCTTAATAATAACAATATTACTTATAAACGGTGATTTTGCGTAGTTTTTTTAAAAATCGAAAAAAAACACTCAAATTTGCAAAATATTTTTATTGTAGTCGACAACTTCATGTAAATGTTGTTCGCGGCTCCGTTTCAAATGGTCCATTCGGAAGGTCCAATTTAGCGTCACTTTTTCGAGGATTTTGGCCTGTATTCCACGAATTACGCGTGGTACGTTATCCTGTAAGACTTCAATCGCGTTCGGCTTGTCCACATAGACTCACGATTTTACATAACCCCACAAGAAATAATCGGCGTTAAATCGCATAATCTTCAACATTTACTTCTTCAGCAGTTTCCCGAGCTGTGTGGCATGTGGCACCGTCTTGATTAAACTACATGTCAACCAAGTTCAACTCAGCCAACTGGGGCAAAAAAAAGGGCGTATTATGGCTTGATATCGTTCGCCGTTGACGGTAACGTTTCTCCCACACCAAACTGTTGTTTCTTCGGGATGCATCGATAATTCTTGTATGGCATGTGGCTGTTCATCACTCCAGATGCGAAAGTTTTGCTGAACACAATTTTGATAATATATTTCAATAATTTGCAATCGTTGCTCGTTTGTAAGTCTTTTCATGTTTAAATGGCAGAGTATACTGAAAACTTTTCACTTTAACAGATGACGTTTGGACGCCATAACTAACCAGTGCTGCCAAACTGAAAAGCTTAACTCTTAAAACATCACCCATTATTTTCCTTTGAATTGTCCATATCTTCCTTTTTAAACTAGCTTATTCTGCCGTATGTGATGTAAAAAAAATTGATCATACATTGTAATCATATGAGACAGAATCGTACTAAAAATATTCCAGTCAATTTCAAAACAGTAAAAATCATACTTAGTATGTGATGTATGATCTGTGAAATAGGCCCCAGAAATTAATCGGCGCTTTTCGATTATCGGATGTAATCGCTTCATTACTATTTGTTTAAAATCTTGTGACATTATTGCTAAAAGCGATCTCAGTCTATACGATTGTCTTGACCTCAGTTACATTCCATTGTCGTAGAACGTACAATAATCTAAACGAAGCATTTATGAGATAAACGAACATAATTAGTGCTTTCCTATGCAACTCTTTAAGAACCTGCCCCGTTATCAAATCGTATCCAAGAGCCTTGTTTAATATCAATTTCAGAATTTCATAACGGAGTTCAACCAGCGATACACTTTTTGTTCTAAAATTGTCAGATACACCGTCAATATTCAACTTTTGAAAAAGAAACGAGAACTGGATTAAAGTAAACATTTTCGAACGCACAGTGTGTTTTTTTTTTGCAAATCCAAGACAACCGCTGTACGCGCATCAATCTTCCATCCATTTCACATAGGATGTAAACTTATCATCGCAACCAACCGTCAGTGGTATAAAAGTCGCCATGGCGACTTGCGCACTCCTTTTTAATTGTTTGGCAATGCACAAGAAAACGTCGCCATTAACCAAGAAAGAATGGAAAAGAAAGCTTAAATCTAAAATCTTCAACAAATAAATCAAAGGAACAAAAGAAAATTTAACAACAATATTAAGTTATAACAATTTTTCATGAAAGTGCTGTAATAAGAAAAAACCAAGAAAAAAAAAATAAAAAAAAGAAAAGAAAAAAAGCAAGTACCAACCGTGCTTTACACAATATCCACACTGAATCAATCTAAAAATCTTTCATCGAGCTCGGTGTAGAAGATTGTGTAAATAATTGGAATGTATCCATAATAAGCACTAGTGCTGTCAGTGCGGGAATAGGTAACAGCCATATTACGAAATCCGTAAACAAGGGTACACCCCAAGGCGGGGTTATATCTACTCTTTTGTGGAGAATAGTAAAGAATAAAATCTTGTCGAGACTTGATAATGACGGAATCAAGGCGTTTGCGTATTTGCATGAAGTGGTTGTACTGGTATCGAGTATATTTCCCAAAATAACGCTACAGGTGTGGCCTCGGGGTTAACCCTAGGAGTACTAAACTAATGTCTTTCTCCACCAAAACCAAAATACCAATCTTCAGACTTCCTCATCCACATAATAAACAACATACCCTATCCTGGTTATCACTTGTTTATCACTTTTAGCGCATTTTACATCGCTTCGCTCTATGGGCTCTTGAAAAGTTCGAAGAAGATCCGACGTTATCGAGGAAAATGAGGCCCATTTCTGGCTCAATGGGTATGTAAACAAACAAAATTGCCGCATTTGGGACAAAGAGCAACCTGAAGAGATTGAAGAACTGCCACTTCATTCAGAAAAAACAACGGTTTGGTGTGGTTTGTGGGCCGGTGGAATCATTGGTCCATATTTTTTTAAAAATTATGCCGGTGCGAACGTAACCGTCAATGGCGACCGTTATCGTGCCATGATAACCGACTATTTGATGCCTGAAATTGAAGCTCGTGATCTCGGCGACATTTGGTTTCAGCAAGACGGCGCCACTTCCCACACATCGCATCAATCAATGGACTTATTGAGAAAACATTTCGGTGAGCACATAATTTCACGTTTTGGGCCGGTCGATTGGCCACCAAGATCGTGTGATATCACACCGTTAGACTTTTTCCTGTGGGGATATGTAAAGTCAAAAGCTTATGCCGACAAACCCGCTTCGATTCAGGCCTTGGAGGAAAACATCACGCGTGTCATTCGCCAGTTACCAGTCGAAATGCTCGAGCGAGTGATCAAAAATTGGACTCAACGGATGGACCATCTGCGACGTAGCAACGGCCAACATTTGATAGACATAATCTTCAAAAAATAAATGCCAAAGAATGTTCTTTCAAGTGATAATAAACATTCTCCATTAAATTTGAATTTTCTGTGTTTTTTTCTTTAAAAAAGTAGGGAACCTCGAAATGGATCACCCTTTACCTATAAACTAGAAAAAATATTGGCTACGTATATTGTTATCCTTTATTTTCGTTTTCTTTAAAAATGTTCGATGCAAACAACATATTGTTAAAAAAACGCTCACAAAAAGTAGGCCTGACATAAAACTTCATATGGCAAACTTGTGAAGGAGTTCTGCGGTACATATAAATATTAAGGGGTGCTACAAACAATGTTTCAAAATTAATATATCCTTAGGATAGGTTATAAACATAATTCGCTTGGGGCGAACCTACCCTAATTCATATATGCCTCCAATAAAAGTCATTAAGAACATGTTGAATGAAATTTTTATTAAATTTTATAGGAAATTTATAAAAAGTCTTTAATATTTGTAAAAACGGATTGGCCAAAAACTTTGTATGGGTGATATATTGGAAAAAATTTTGGCTAAATATCTTATATCTTGTATCAATGAATTTTATGTGAAAAACGCTTACAAAAAGTACATGTTGATAATAAATATATACACTTTTTAGGGTCTACGACGAATATTAAGGGGAGAACTTAAACTAAACAAGGCTCCTGGGTATGAATTAACTACGGGGCAGGTTCTTAAAGAGTTACCTAGAAAAGCACTAATTAAGTATATTTATCTAATAAACGATGAGGCTATTGTACGTTCCCCGATAGTGAAAGGTAGCTATGGTTCCTAAACCAGGAGAAACTCAAATGATAAAAAATCCTATAGAACAATATCACTTTCACAAATTATGTCGAAAATATTTGAAAAACTGTTATTAAAGTGATTGCATCTAAATATTGAAGAATACAAGATCACCAATTCTGATTCAGAAGAGGGCTCTCTACAATTGATAAGGTTTTAAGAATTACCAACGAAATTGAGAGCATCGCATATGGGATTAAAAATAAACTTAAAAAAGCTCTCTCAAATCTAATTTTTGAGATCTTAAGTTCTTATTTAGCGGACAGACTCTTTCGTGTTAAACAAGGGAACGAGTACTCCGAATTTAATGAAATCGTGACAGAATCGTGAGTTCCACAAGGAAGCGTTCTTTGCCCGATTTCATTTCTTTTATACACTTGCGATTAACCACAAAGGGATAATATCGTAGCTACGTTCGCAGATGATACGGCCATATTAGCTGTAGGCAACTCGATTCAGTCCGCGACAAATAAGCTTCAACTTAAGCTTCAACTTGCTATCGAAAACATATGCGTGTGGACAAAAACTTGGCTTATTGTTCTCAATGAGAAAAAATCCACGCACGTTAATGTTGCTTATAGATATAAAAGTAATCTCCCCAATTATATTGACTCCGTACAAATTCCGTTCGCAAATAAGGCTTAATACTTGGGAATGGCACTAGACGTAATATTAAAATGTAAATCGCATGTTCAGAAGAAACGCGAGGAGATCGTTCTCAGATATAATGAAATGCATTGGTTGATTGGAAGGTTTTCAAATACCAACAAGCAAAACATGCTGCTTTTTTACAAGAAAGGGCTTAAACCCGTTTGGACGTATGGTATAAAACTTTGGGATTGTACCAAAATAAGTAATGGTAACATTTTACAAACTTTCCAAAATAAAGTTCTTAGAAAAATCGAAATGCACCGTGGTATATCTGAAACACCTATATTCACAGAGATCTAGGTATAACTACCGTGTAAGCTGAAATACGAAATTTCGCGCGTAAACAACGCACTGCAATGACGCTGTATTAAAAATGTTAGACCAGAGAAATCTTGTGCGGATGTTTTCTGTCAAGCGTGATCAATCTTATGGAAGGTTTTCCAAATCTGATGTATGAGGATTAACCAGATAGTCAACTTTGCATACCCTATCACTTTCAACCCGCGAAAAATATTTAAGAATGGCCACAAAATCCTCCCTCAATTTTCCTATCTGTGAATACGTCTGAACGAGAAACATGGTGTTGATGTGCCAAAAATATGACATTGGAGCGGGGAGTTTTGCAACATTTCCAAATGGCAACAAAAACCAGCTGCTCACGGCGGATGTGTTGGGAAATGGGAAGTGCTGCGAAGTGTTGAGTTTATTTAATTCAGTGCGTTGGACCACTAAGCGAGAGGTCGCTGGTTCAAATCACGACCTGTACCACCTTCAAGTTTTTATTCGCTGCCCCACCTCTTGCGAACATCGGACAAACATCCAAGAGTAAGAACTGTCATGAGAAGCTTCTCAAAAATTTAATTGCCGTTCGGAATCGGCATTAAACTGTAGGTCGCGCCATTCATGCCAAAAATATAACTTCGCACACACAATGATTGGAGAAGCTAGGCTTTAGGTCCTGTATGGGCCGTTTGCGCCTAATATTTATTTATTTTTTTTATAGCTATTTTAATGTAAATGTTAATGATGAAGCACAAAATTATTTACACAATAATTAGAAAGTTTCTACAATTTAATTCGAATATTTTTTGCGGTTATAAGAAATAGTTCTCAATTTTTATCTATGTTAAAGTAAATATACTTGAGTTGTTTTATTATTTCCATTTTAATAAATAAATGAGATAAAATGAGCTAAAATGGCTTATCGTGATTCGCCATATGGCTCATGGACAGACAGACATAAACTGCCCAAAATATGACGGGTTATAAAATTTCTCGCTGGATAGAAAAAAAAAATTATTTTCTTTCCGTTTTGTTCCCTTAAAATTCACTGTGATTGACTCCTCTCTGTTCAATACACGCTTTGTTATGCAAAAAAAAACACGCTTTTCTTCGACTTATTTGGTGAATTATGTTTGTATTAAGGTTATTGCGCTTCTGTATTAAGGTTATTGAGCATGTCAGATAGAGTTAGGTAGCTCTGGACACCCTTCTGCATCTTTCACCGCTTGATCTACAGATCATAAACTTTCTGGTAACAGTGGTATACGACTCACTAATTTGGGACTCTTCAGGAGTAATGGTTTTGGACATGGTATGATCATAGCGGAGCTACTCTCAGGCAATCCAATTATAAATGATGAAATCCCTTCATTTGTCGACTTTGACATTTCATAGGACAGAACATATCCGGAGAGGAAGGATTAGCAAAGAAACGCAATAATCAGATTTAATGAAATTGCGATTTTTACTGATGGTTCGAAAACAGCGGAAATCTGCGGAAACATGCAAAGAGGCTCGGATTATCGGATACTGATATCTGCAGATACTGCGGAGCTCTGCATGCTGCTGAGGACATAACACATATACTGTGTGAATGTGAGGCAATATCACGCAGTCGGAGAAAATATTTGGGGAAATACTTCTTTAAAAACTAAGAGGAAATAGATGGCATGGTTGCTTTATCAGGGAAATTGTTAAGGATTTTCTGCCTTTTGAATTGTGAATACAGCTGGTTTCCCCAGGTTCTCCAGGTGCGAACAAGGAAATATTCATTAATTCTGACATTTTATTCACATGACAAATTTTATTGGACGCACTTACCCGCAAAGGCTAATATATTGGCAAGATGTGTCAATTTTAAGGTTATGTTCGGACGAAGTTTTCATTTGTGGATCGCGACTGAATAGTGAAATATCTATTAATTGATTTTATTGAGGTAGCACTCTAATATAATTTCGTTCATATACGTACATATTTCCAATAGCTTTTGTTTATTTAATCATTTAATCAGCATGGCTTTTTGTTACGCTATTATAAATATGTGTAGTGCTGCCATGTCGAAACTATATCGCTCGTTATCTATATACGAGGTAAACATTTAGGATACATTTCAAACTGAAATTGATTTGAGGTAAGATCCATTGCCGGTTTTAAAATTTTATGACACATTGTAAAGTTGGCTTGCATTGAAGAAGGCTGTGTATTCGCGAGACTTTCCTGAAGCGTATAAGCTTGTGTACGTAAGCATGGAACGTGACTGCGTAGGACTGCCCGAAACATGTGGCAGAGATTCATATATCCCGATTTATTGACTTGGAGCTTCCATAGTTGACATCGTGCGTCCAAAATTATAAAATTTCATGTCGATAACTTATAACGCATTGGTAGCACTTATTAAAAAATAATTATCATGGATGTTTATTATTACTTGGTGGTAAGAAAAAGTGCCAATCACTTAGAACAAACGTTTTAGGCCTTTGACGGCCAAGAGCTAATTGAAGATACAGTCTTAGCCGGGTTATCTGACAATTTTAATATAAATATATCGCTGACTGGTTAGCGGCGAATGTGATCAAACGGAAAGTATCGTCCTCAATGAAAAACATAAGGAAAGGCTACATTCCGCTTGGGGCGAACAGTACGATACCCTATCCATATCCCTATATGCCCCAAAGAAAAAAGCATTAAGAAGGTGATGGATATCATTTCATTCTATTAAATTTATAAAAAAAAATATTTTTTTTGAAAAAACGCCCGAAAAAGTGGGCGTGGGCAAAAACTTTGTATGGGCGATATATTGGAAAAAATATTTTCTAAATATCTTGTTAAACATTTTTTTTCAGTTTCTATGAAAATTTTCGCTGAAAACAGCATTTTAGTGAAAAAATCCCACAAAAAGTAGGCGTGGCAAAAAATCTTTTATGACAGACTTATAAAGGAGGGCAGTGCTTGAATATCTTGTAAAGGTTCCAATACTCTATCTCTCTAACTTTAGCCATTAAATGGTTTTTTCTAAATTGTAGGCGTGGCGGATTTAAAAACTTTTAACACTTTACCTCTTACTCTCACTTTATGCTCTAAATTTCAGCTTCCTAGCATAAATTAAAAGGCCTCAAAAGTTGATACGGACGGACGGACGGACGAACATTGCTAAATAGTCTTAGGATTTGGTCCTGATCATAAATATATATACTTTTATGGGTCTACGACGAATATTAAGGGGTGTTACAAACTATGTGTCAAAATTAATATACCCTTAGGATAGGGTATAAAAAATCTAAACACGTTAATTTTAATACCAGAACATACGTATATACGGTATACACACGCCCCGTCGTATATCCTAAAAGAGCAATATACACCACGATCTAGGAGGTGGCTACCGTCGTAGACGAAATAAAAACATTTGACTATAAAGAATGAACTCGCCGTTATGGTCATTGCCAGGGGTCGACGGAGGAAATGTCGGGTGGGTGGGTTCAATAATAAATGGTGATGGAACTATCCTCTGCTGACAATAACTACCCCTATCACCCCCACCACCCCTGGAGGATAAAGTTATTTCTTATATACTTACTATTGTTTATTATAGCTACACTTTATCTCGTAAACTACTGCGGCTTCCGTTCCCAAGATACATATATCAAAATTCTTAGAAAAATGCGCTTTCCAATACTTTATCAAAATCAGAGAGGACTTTTCTGTATATTTAGTAAATGGTAAATGGTCCATTGAAACAAAGTATAGCCATTGCATTGCTTAACAATTTTTTCAAATTAAGAAGGCTTTAAGCGTTGGGAGTATTTGTTTCAGCTTAATTTAAAATGTAACGCATTGTCAAGCCATTTAATTTTTGAAATTTTATATGAAAATACATTTACTTACCTACCTCGTATATAAGTCTAAAATTAATTCAAGTCTACATTACATCAAAGTCATACACACAAACATTGAAGTAATTTTACTTTTATTTAACTCTAGTTTGCGATTTAAGAGAGCTTGGAATCTCAGTAAATGTATCAATGTCTGAAGAAGTACAAGAAACTGGATCACTCTCGACCGGCATCTATGATAAAAATACATGATATCATTTCGTCCGGTCAATAACACCAACAAATTAACAACCATCCAACCATCTGAAGACCCGCGCGGCATCCTACATTGCATTAGGAAAAACGAGAAATGTGAAGAATGAACTGGTTTACATAGTGAATGGCAACAATTTAATTCCGATAAATAAAAAGTTTCATCATAGCAGACCAGATATAGTTAAACCTTTCTACCATAAAAACATATATATTTTTCAATCACAAAGTTGTTTTGTATTATTTCAAATTCCAGCTAACATAAAGGAGCTGTCCTAAGTAATTTGTTTTTATACCCTATCCTAAGGGTATATTAATTTTGACACTATGTTTGTAACACCCATTAACATTCATCGTAGACCCCTATAAGTATACATATTTATGATCAGCAGTAAAATCGACGTGCAATTTCAGTCCGTCCGGAACACCCACAAGTTGTGGTCTTGTGAAACAACTTTTTAAAGGCTAAAATTGACGAACCTTAATCTAATATGAAGACAACAATCTTCTTAACATATCTGCCATATAGAGTTTTTTTGGAGCACCTATTTTTTGAGGGCGTTTTTTTTTAATGATAAAACTTGTTTAGCATAACGTTCTCCTCAACATTTGACCTATATAACGTTTTTGCACATTTTCGTTTTCAAAAATGCTGTTTGTATCACGAATTTATTATAGAAAACGAAATAAAATTTCATGCATCCTATTTCCAATGCCTTTTTCACGGCGAGGGATATGAATAGGGTATCATACTGTTCGCCACCAGCGGACTGTAGCTTCCCATATGTTTTTTATATATGTGTTTCTGCTGTGTCAACTTCTTGTTTAGAGCACTTCCACATACACCTTGTTAATGCAGCATTTTCGCAGTAAATTGCGTGATGTTTCCGGTTTTCACATTTGTTATTAACGATTCAATGGAACTAGTTGGTACATATTAGTAACTTTTAACTTCCTTTCATGTAAGGAAAGTTTGTTAATACAGTTCACGTCCGGCAATCGCATTGTTTTGCGTTCTTTTTAATAATTAACAAATCGACATAGGAATATTTTAGAAAAATCCAGTCGAACAAGCCTATAATTCAATGTCTTATTGCCGCATAATTATTAAGTCCTTATGTCAGAAACATGCATGAATAACATTATGAAATGAAAATTTTGAGAAGTCATGTTCGAACTTCAATTGCTTTAGTAAAATTAGAAGTTTTTGTGTTTTAAACCTGAACTACATCGAAACAAAAATGATGAAAAAAGTTCATAAATTCGTTTGTACTACTTCATCATATAGTAAACTCTGCATCTGCATATTTTTCCTCAATTTAAAATTCCGCGTGTGGCTGAAAGCTTGAACATGTTCCAGCTTTCAATTTCCAAAAAGCTCTTTGAACCAATACACTTAAAAAAACATAAGGAAAGGCTACAGTCCGCTTGGGGCGAACAGTATGATACCCTATCCATATCCCTATATGCCCCAAAGAAAAAAGCACTAAGAAAATGATGGCAAGCATTTTATTTCATTCTATTATTAAAAAAAAAGGTTTTTTTTAAACGCCCCCAAAAAGTGGGCGTGGCCAAAACCTTTGTATGGGCGATATGTTGGAAAAAATATAGGGTAAATATATTGTTAAACATTTTTTTTTGCTTTCTATCAAAATTTTCGAAGAAAACAGCATTTTAGTAAAAAACGCCCACAAAAAGTAGGCGTGGCAAAAAACTTTATATGACAAACTTATAAAGCAGGGCAGTGCCTACATATCTTGTGAAGGTTGTAACACTCTATCTCTCTAACTTTAGCTTTAAAACGGTTTTTTCTAAATTGTGGGCGTGGCAGTGGGCGTATTCAAAAACTTTTAACACTTTACCATTTCGGGACCCTAAGGAGTATATGCTCTAAATTTTAGCTTCCTAGCATAAATTTAAAGGCCTCAAAAGTTGATACGGACGGACGGACGGACATTGCTAAATAGTCTTAGGATTTGGTGCTGATCATAAATATATATACTTTTATGGGTCTACGACGAATATTAAGGGGTGTTACAAACTATGTGTCAAAATTAATATACCCTTAGGATAGGGTATAAACACTTTACGGACTTACTGCCAGATCACGTTCGAATCACATAATTCCTGCCAGTTTCTCAAGTAAAAGCACTTTTGACAAGTAAATGACAAAAACAAAACAAAACAGAAGATACGGCTACAGTCCGCTTGGGGAGAACAGTATGATACCCTTTCCATATCCCTATATGCCCCAAAGAAAAAAGGACCTTCTTAATAATCTTAAGGATGGATATCATTTTATTTCATTCTATAAAAAATATAAAAGGAAATATTTTTTTGTAAAAACGCCCCCAAAGGTTGGGCGTGGCAAAAAACTTTATATGAAAAACTTATAAAGGAGGGCAGTGCCTACATATATTGTGAAGGTTGTAACACTATATCTCTCTTACTTTAGCTTAAAAACAGTTTTTTATAAAGGAGGGCAGTGCCTACATATATTGTGAAGGTTGTAACACTATATCTCTCTTACTTTAGCTTAGAAACAGTTTTTTCTAAATTATGGGCGTGGCAGCGGGCAAAAAAAATATCAAAAAATGTTTACACTTAACCATTTCGGAGTCCTACGGAATATGTTGGCCAAATTTCAGCTTCTTCGCTTGAATTTAAGGGCGTCAGACATTGCTGAATAGTCTTAGGTTTTGGTCCCGATCATAACTTCTACGCGTCTACAACGAATATTAAGGGGTGTTACAAATTATTTGTCAAAATTAATGTACCCCTAGGATAGGTTATAAACAAAACAACTGAAATTAAAATCAAACATCTTGTGTGTTTTTAAGGAATTTATTTCGTTTCACCTGAGTTGAATTTTTGACTCCTACCCACCTATCTAAATAATACAATCTTAAAATGTTTTCACTGACGTTAATTTTAAATATGGTCAATGTTAGAAAACAGCCTTTGCGCTTTATTAGTTCAGATCTTGCTCTTAGATGTCAATAAAAATATTCGTGCGTTTTGTGATGTTTTCACATTTTTACCTATCTAATAAATAAAATGTAAGTATTTTTTCACTGACATAAATTTTAAATATGTTCAATGTTGGAAAAAAGCTTTTGAGGATTTGCTTTAGTGTGGAAATTTGGTCTATGGTTGATCTGCCGGCCCGGAAGCCACACGTGCCGATTAATGTTGAATAGGATCTTATATGCAACATTTAGCAGGGATATGCCTCGATAGTTCATGCAAGACATAGACATAGGATCACCTTTTTTGCGTAAGCTGATAGTCCAGTCCTCGGGCATGCTTTCCTACACACAAAATTGATAGATGATTTGGTACATCTGCGGGCCTCGTTGTTCTTAAGCATTTTTATAGCAAAGCCAACTTCTTCTATACTGGGTGCCAGTACTAGTTCTACATTGACTGGATGTCGGTTCTCTTCTTGCCCCATGACGCGTATGGTCCAAGCACATTCCATTAACATCTAAGAGCCTGGCTACACGTTCCCATGAAAATCGTTGCTACACACACAAAAAAGCGTCATAAGAATGAAAGCAATTTGAACTACGGGGAATATTGAAATCTAAAATAAAACCAAATTTCTCTAGGGAAATCGACTATTTTTGTGCTCTCTGGTACCTGCTTTTTTGGTCTTCACTCTTCCAACGCAAATACTAACTGAAGATTTCTGACAAAAGTGATATGGTTTGGAACCGAAACGTTCATGACCACACCAAGAATTCAGCTTGAAAGAGTATTTTCGGCGGATTCTTGGTGCAAACTACCCTTTTCTTTCTAACTCACATAAAAAATACCTGTCTCGTGCGACATGAGGATCATCCCATGAACGTGTAGCCAGGCACTAAGATCTGATTCATTCGTGAAAGAAATCGCCCAGCGGTTGGCTGCCCTACAATACCAATCGTCACTTGAGGTTGGCTGCCCTATTCATCATTATTCCTTTCTTGGTTTTTAATGTAAGATGTAAGAATTTAAGTCAACAACATTATTAGCTTATAACAAAATTAATTTGCTTATTAAAGTCTCTAGTTTAAATCTTTTTCCCATCAATTTTGAAGCCCCCTGCGAAGTTTAACAGCCTTATTTATAAACATATTTTAAAGCCAGCGTAACTTTACGGAATATTTAAACTGCCCTTACGCAGCAAAACATTATTTATAAAACTTAAGCAACGCTGCTTAAGCGATGCGTAACCAAAACGCCAAGATTTGCGTTTAGAGGTTGCGTAAGGTGTGTGTAAAATTTGTTTTTGATTCCAAATGTCATTTTTATATTTTCATTAAAATAAAAAAGTTGTAAAAAGGTATAAAGAAATATAAAAATGCCATTTCAAATGCGGCTTTTGCGAAGGATATCGATGTAATTTGCTAATCTTTAGCCAACAAATTAACCCGAGACAATGGAAATCGTATAATTGATTATATATATGTGTGCCTTTGTAACATATTTCATAAGAAAATTGTAGTGGAATTGGCAGTGGAATGCCAATTTTCTGACCTTTTTCCTTTATTTTTTGGAGTCCATGATGCTACGCAAAATATTTCAATGTAAATAAACAAAAATCTGCCAAAAGCAGCTGTGTTTCTGCACCTTTAAAGCAAAATATAGTAGAATCTTATGTTTTTTGTACTAGTTTTTTAAGTTTTCTTACTATTTTGACACAAACCTCGTTTAGTTAAAACACAGAAGAAACTCGTTTATAAATCAGAATTTCAGCAAAGATGCGTAAAGTTTGCATTAATACTTACGCGTTGTTTAACTAACCAACCTCTGAGAGGTGTTTTAAAGAAATCTTATAAATACGGCTGTAACTGTTTAACTTAAAATACATTTTTGTAGCAAATAACAACAACGCTCCGCTAATTAACGTCATTGTTAAATTGTTCACACGAGCATCCAATCGGAACGAGATCTCACGTCATACCCGTGCTCAGCCGTCCATTAATTAAACTAACTACAGCGAATGAGGCAAGTGCACCCATTGCCAAAGCCATAGGATTTCCCGGTGCCAGTTACTCGGTTGGATTTTTCTTTTGCTTACCTGGTGTACAAAAACTACGTGACACTGAGGTGCGTATCAAGATTATTTCACGAATAAATATATTATTGTTTTAAATGCTAAGATTTCTCCAATCGTGCATTGGCACCACAAAGAAGCATTGAAGATAAACGTGCCTAATATTTATTCTACTACCCAATTTCCCTTTACTTCTGTCATCTGACGACAAATTTTATTTCGCATCTTGCCATTGCAATTGTATTTGTTCTGATGCAAAGAACGCCGACAAGGAGAAGTCCATGTTTCCAAGAGCAAGATATGCAGTCGAGCCGGGATCACGTGCATCAAAGTATGCCGACGAATTCTGCCACTGCCGCCGCAGAAGATGGAATTTCTTCAGCCATAACTGCTCCAGCCGCCGCAGCCCAAGGGAGAATTTCAACGTCCGCTGCCACTGCCGCCGCAGCTACCGAAATTACTCCAGCTATAGCTGCACCAGTCGCCGCAGCACAATCGAAAATTTAAACGCCTATCGCCGCTGCAATCGCAGCAAATGAATTTATTTCAGCAAAGGGTCTATCGACCAACACAAATGAGTGTTCCAACGAGTTCTAGGCTCGCAGCTTGCTATATGTAGGGAGACTTTGACGCAAACAAAGATGTTCGCTGGTAGAGGCTCTTTAATAACTGATGTCAAACTTAAAAAATAACAATGGAAATGAATCTATTTATATAGGCAATTAGTACATTGAATTCTTATGTAAGTAGACTGGAAGAGGTTCGGCTAGATCGTTCGATCAGTGTGACAGTTATGTATGTGCTTATATAATTTCGCACGCATTATATATATTATATGGTAATCGATACAGCGATGCTAAAAAGAATAACTTCAGATAATAAAATTTGGCTACAGTTCGGCCAGCCTGATCGAATAATCGCCCCGATTACATATTATGTATTTTCTTCAATTTAACAACGTCATAATCCTTCCCCAATTCAGACCATTGCGTCATAAACGGCCTCATATTAGCTGGCGAGGAAATTCCCTTATATGGAAGTCGCGTCATTTGTAGACCATCGATATCTTTTAAAAGGTACCTATCGTTCGGCAAAAGTTTTTCTACCTCATAAGGTCCTCAATATTTTGCGAGTAATTTTTTATTTATGCTAGGATTGTTTATAACATTTTTTATCATCACAACGTCTCCCTGGTTGTACACTTGGGGTTCCTTGTGACCGTCATAATAAATTTTATTCAAAGTTTGGCTCGTTTTGATGTTTTGACGACGTGGGTGGCAACCTTTATGTGCTGGATATTGTTTGCATTTAAAAAGTCTGAAAATTCTTTCAACGTGAAACAAGTTCCACGATCGGAAATGATTCTTTTAGGCCTTGAATAGTTATCGAAATATGACCTTAAACAATTTACGGCTTCTATACTTTTGGCTGTCTTAACCGGGTAGAGTTTTAAAAATTTTGTAAATCCATCAATGACGCAGAGGAGATGTTTTTTGTTTCCCGTTGACAATGGGTCAAGGTCAATGTGTAAGGTGTCAAAAGGCTCATCACCCTTTGGTATAGAATGCAATTTTCCTTCAGTTTTACCTGAATTTGGAAAAAAGTAAATACATTTAAGACATCTCTGAATATAGTTACGTATTTTATCCTTTATTTTTGACTCAAAAGATTCGTCGCAGACGTGAAGGATGTTAAACGATGGACTAAGAGCGTCGACATGGGTCATCGTATTTCCTTTGCGATGCTCCACGTTATATTCAAAATTTTGCAACTCTAATGCGCAACGTGAGATACGTGGATTGAGAGATTTTTTTTTTAAGTTTGCGTTACCGCTTGACAGTCTGTCACTATTATAAATGGTATACCTATTAGGTATATTTTAAATCTTCTTAGAGCATAGATTATGGATAGTATTTCCAGCTCGTAGCTGTGGTATCGGCTTTCAACTTCTGTCGCACGCTTTGAAAAGTAGAAAACTGGGTGAAATATATTGTCTCTTTTTTTTGAAGAAGAACTGCTCCACAACCTACACCACTGGCATCACAGTGTAACTATGTAATGTTGTGAGGACTATAAATGGACAAAACAGGATCCTCCATAAGTTTTCTTTTCAATAAATTAAAAGCTTCAACCTCTCTGACACCAAAGACGAATGGTATATCCTTTTTTAGAAGGTCATACAAAGGTTTTGCCAAATTTGCGAAATTCTTAATAAATTTTCGAAAATACGAACAAAGTCTTATAAAGCTATGAACATTCTTGGCACAGATGGGTAGCGGAAAATGTTCAATTGCATTAATACTAGTGTCATTTGGTCTAATGACTTCTTCATTTATTTTGTAACCGAGATATACGATTTTGGGTTTTAAAAATAGACATTTATCCAATCTAAGATGTAAACCATACCAATATGTCTACAACTTCTTTTAAGATATTCAAATTTTCTTCTACAGCCTCTGTGGCAATTAGAAAATCGTCCAAAAAGTTTAAAATTCTACCTTTCGAGATAAGGTCCTTAAAGACTTGTTTTATACATCGTTCAAAAACAGAAGGACCATTCTTAAGCCCGTATGGCATCTTTAAATATTCGAATTGTCCTAGCGGTGTTGTAAAGGACGTGTATTTTATTGATTCTTCTTCTATTTCGACGTGGTGGAAACCATCTTTGAGATCTAAAATTGTAAAAAATTTCTTATCTTTGAGACGATCGATATGATCCTCGATTAAGGGTAAGGGATAGTTATCCCTCAAAGTAGTTTGATTAAGCTCCCTAAAGTCGACGCATAGCCTCAGCTCCCCATTATTTTTGCGAACAAGAACAATGGGAGACGCAAATTCAGAATTTGACTCACGAATTACTCCCTTTTTTATAAGATCGTCTAATATATTTTGAAGTTCTAGTTTATGTGCGTAGGGAAGCCTTCTAGGCCGACAGCGAAAAGAATTATCCTTTGACAAAACTATTTTCATTTTAAAATCGCTATGTACTTTGTGATCGTATGGAATTGAAAAAGCAGGTGTGACTATTGAAACTAAATCTCTCTTAATAACTTCCGGTAAACTTTCATTAATATTCTAATAATATTACTCACTTTTTCCGCAGTTACATCAATATTTAAAATCTGTTGAATGACATCGTCTACGTTGCTGACCTCACTTTGCTGATCGTCTGAACTGCCTACATAATTAACATCCGATCTTGTATGGAGATGCTGATTTGTGCCAACTGAATTCTTTGGGTTTCTTTTATGTAGTACCAAACCAATTTTTTTCAAAAAGTCTCGTCCTAAAATTCGGGATAATTCATTGAATAATTTTTTACTACTAAAAAATGCAAATTTATTAAGGAATTTTCATAAAAAATTAAACTACTAATACTTCCTAATATATCTAGTGGGCTATTGTTGACTCCACAATATCGATGGCTCTCCTGTTCCAGTGTTGATATCATGAACGGTGGTAGGTATCGCATCTGAATAAAACTTATGGGACTCCCAGAGTCCAACAGCGACAATAATGTTGTTAAGGTTTCCATTCCATGGCTAATGTTCCTTTCAAATTCATTGGTGGATGAGTGTCTTTCCTTATTGCTGAATTTCTCAGGTAAGGAACCAAAAGCTTCTCGGTCTGTTCGGTTGCAACATCATCACTGAATTCTTTGCTGTGCAATTCGGTGATATATGCCCTTGCTGCCCGCACTTAAAGCATGTCGGTTGTTTTTTACTCTCGAATCGTTGGCGAGAACTGCTTTGCTTATGAAATCCGTTGTTCTCTGGTCTCTTGTTCGGCGTTAATCTTTGTCTACTGATTAAATAAGTATCACGGCAATTAGTTTTTCATTTTTCATATTTCCGCAAGGCTGATTTTAATTCCATTACATTGTTAGCGTTATACAGGATCGATTTATTTATTTCACTGTCCGCTATCCCCTTTATTATAAATTGAATGAGGTCTTCGTCCTCAATATGACGTTGAGATGCAATTTCTTGCATACAGAGAACATACTGTTGCATGGTCTCGTCATGGCGCTTTTTTCTATTTTGAAGTTCACGATAAATATCTGCCCGCGTCACAACCTTTTCAAATTCTTTCTTTAAAGCGTACTTTAATTCTAACCAGCTTTTTAATATAATAGTCCTAACATACAATTTTGCCGTACCTGTGAGCAGCCTCTTTCCATAAAGAAATTTTGTTCTGTCGTCTAACTGCTCAAACCATCGTTGCAAAGGTAAATTATCATCTCCGCTAAATGCCGGTATTGAGTCCTCAATGTCTTTGTAGTTGCATGCCACAGTCGTCTTGATGTTCATTGCTGACTCCTGCATTTGGAGATCGTAAATTTGCTTTTTCGGTTTTGCAATTTCTTCCTTTTTTTTACGAATATTACGAAGTTTGATTAGTTCCTCATCGAGAATTTCCTTCTCCAAAAGATGATCCTCATTGTTTTCTTCATCATCATTAGACATTTCATCGGATGGTGTTGATTGCTTAGAGTTTCCCTGATGCATGAGTTTTCTGAGATGAGCTTGGTCGTAGTTTTTGACTTCTTCCTGCAGACGAATCTTTAATTCTGCCTTTGTACCACTTGTTTGGAGTCCCAGTGTCCCAAGCAAATTTATTTTAAAACGAGCACTGTTGCTGATTCCAAAAACGAAATCCACTTCTCAAACATGATTTTTATAAAATAATCGTTTAAATAAAACACACGAAATGCAATCGCAGAGAAAATAAATTGGCAAGAAAACAATGAAAAAGAAACTATTGCAAGTACCGTATCCCACTTCTGATAAGTTGTAGGGAGACTTTGACGCAAACAGAGACTAAAACAACAAAGAAGTTCGCTGGTGGAGGCTCTTTAATAACTGATGTCAAACTCAAAAAATAACAATGGAAATGAATCTATTTATACAGGCATTTATTTATACAATCGCCATATAGGAACCAAGTAGTGACGCCGAGTAAGTACAGCCAGGAAATTTAAACAAACATATTCGCAAAATGCCATGGCGCTTCGGAAGACACAAGACCTTCCAGCATTTAGATTCTTTCGATTAGACTATTTGATGTCTCACCCGTATATTGGCGTATTCCACAATTCTTCTACTGGTAATTAAGACGGTTTCCGTTTTGTGGTCCGCCGGGTTAGAATTAACCACTCTTTGATGCGAATAATTGCTTCATTTGTAGCTGACTCTATCTCTTTTATTTCTTTTGCCACCGTAACGACGGCGATGTCGTCTGCAAATCCGCCTAACCACTCCGTCATACATAATGTTCCATAGGAGTGGGCCGAGTTCTGATCCTTGTGGAACCCCAGCTGAAACGCTGTAGTATTTCAACCCTTCATCAGTTTCATACCTCAGTTTTCTGCTGGTAAAGTAGTTTTCTACTATCCTCAGCAAGTAATAACCGATTTAAAGGCATTTTTGATGTCCAACGTCATTACTACACAGTATTTTTTTGTACCATACCGCCATCTTTCTCCTTGTATCGCTTCGGCCGCAATGTCGACCACAGTTTTTACGGCTTGAACAGTAGACCGCGATTTTCTAAACCAAAACAGATAGTCTGATAGAGCTCCTCTCTCTTCTGCTACCGCGAGCAATCTAGCATATACTATCCATTCCAGTACCTTTCCCATTGTGACTAGAAGACGTCCGCTTTTTCTTCTCTAGCCGTTTGTGTCAGGATATCCTGTGCAATTCTACAGTGATTTAAGTAATCTAAATTATCTTCATCTATTTTGCTGGTGATGGCCTTCTTAAAAACCAGACACTTGCTGCTTCCCGCTAAATTCTTCGAATCTTTTGGGTGTTCTTTTCTACAGAACATGCATGATGGCTTCTTATCGCAGTTCTTTGCTATGTGGCCTTCTGTTCCACACCTTCTACATAGCTTGGAGCGGTCCTCGCTACTTTTGCAATGCTTGTCTATATGCCCGAATTCAAGATATTTGAAGCATTTTTGGAGAAGCGTTCGCTCCCGAATGCGACAAAAGACACATCCAATTTTTACCTTTCCTGCATCCTATTGCCTCGCAAATGTCCTCCTTTCCGGTGACTTCGTCGATGTCTTTCAGCTCGATGGTAGTGCGATGTGTGAGTGTCCTTACACTCGCTCGTTCTCCTAAGACCTCGGCAATGACTGTTTTAAACTCTTCTGTCTTATTGCCAGTTTCCTTGAGCTGTTTTAGGAGGTCTCCTTTCTGGGTCCTTCTTATCCTGGATACCGCTTTTTCAATAGCTTCTAGTTTGGGCTCGGCTTTTACGCTGAGAAGAATCTCCGCGTCCAAAAGTCCTTCACTTGTTAGTCTCCTTCTTTGTTTTTCTCAACTGACCGCCATCATTTGACTTCTGCTTTGTCGGAATGACGGTGTTTTTCTCCTTGATCCTTGGAGTTATGCTTCAAGTATTATATTCTTTTAATTTCGAATCTACCGCGTGGGTATTTTTTTCCTGCCTTTTCTTAGGTTCTTGAGCGTTTCTCAGCCAGGGAAAGGTTTGTGACGAGTTGTTTTTCCTTATCACCTTTTGTGCTTTTTCATCCTGCAGTTGAATAGCAGAAAGCTCATATACGGATCTAATGCTTTCAATTGCATCTCTCTCTCATAGGTTGGTGTACTTAACGCCTTTTCCCGTCTTCTAACATTTCCACCAGTTGACGTATCTGCTCACCTAGTTTGTGGAAGGCAGATAGTTGCGAGGTTGGTTCAAATGCCATATCTCTTGTCGCAGAGAAATCACTGCTTTCAGTGCTTCTCCCTAAGTGCGGTGCTGGTGCGGTGTCTGGGAACCTTAGTATCCTTGAACTTATTTGAAACGGATTTTCCACATGACCTTTCTCATCCACTTATATTCCCTCCGTTGGCTTGATGTTTGTTGTATTCATTTCAATTGGGTGCCCACTCAAAGCCGTTATCGATGTCCGAGTATGTAGTAACCTAGGGATTCCATGGTTGTCTTTGCAAGCAGTGAGGCCATGCAAGGGTTGACATAGACCTTTATGAGGTGTTGTGCCAGAGCCAAATCGGTTTTTAACAAGGAATGTTAGATCTTGACCTACACCACCAACTTAATGGCGACGAGGCATCGAGCGTTCTTTGAGTCCTGCCAAGGTTTTAACGGGACAGGGGCGTTTGCAGCATTAGCCAGAAAGTCATTTCAAACAGATTTCACTCCTGCCTACTCAGGTAACAGAATACTACAAATGTCAGCGCACATAACTTTAATTCCAATCTATTTTCAGTATACCATAATCAAAACCTTTCTGGGCTCGGTTTTGATGCAATAGTATGTCGATGACAAAGTCATCAAATAAGACCGTTTGTATTTACTTGCATAAACAGTATATACGTAAGTATATGTATGTAGGCAGCTATAATTCCCAAAACAGGGAAGCTGCGTGGTTCACCATCGTACATGCAGGGGGCATGATGGGGTATACATTTTGCCTCCAATAAACGTTTTCGGAATCACGGATTATAGAAAAATTATGTAGTTTTCTGTAGAAAATTTTAAAATCCAAAATCAAAGTAACATCCATGAGTAATAATTCGTGAAAAATTAACGTTACAGATCCCGAAAGATACCGCGCAGTTTCTCAAAAGCTTCAAAAATACAATGGTACACGTATGAGCACAAGTTGGAAAGGCCACTTAAAACGAAAGGCTTGGAAATTTTAGAAAATGAAAAGCACAAGACCGAGCGAAATGAGGAAATTGTAGTAAAGCGTGGACTTCCGCTTTTTATAATTAGCTTTGAAAAGTCAGAAAATATAGGAAAAATTTACAATACTAAGAATATCCCCAATATTGTCGTTAAAATTGAACCGGTGCGTTAAAAATTCAAAGCACAAAACCGAGCGAAATGAGGAAATTGTAGTAAAGCGTGGACTTCCGCTTTTTATGATTAGCTTTGAAAAGTCAGAAAATATTGGAAAAATTTACAATATTAAGAATATCCCCAATATTGTCGTTAAAATGAACCGGTGCGACAAAGGACTCGACTCGTCCCTCAGGTTACAATCACACTAACACGTATTGCCATAATGAACCGCGTTGCGATAAGAGCCATAAAGAGTGCGGTCTGAATAGAAGCGATTTGCTAACTTGCATAAATTGCAAAGGAAATCACCCGGGGAACTATCGCGGCTGCGAAGTAGCTAAGGAGCTACAAAACAGGCGTGATGAATTTAAGAAAAGATCTTTACCCGTCGCTAAAATAACTGAACTACGGAAAAAGGTTAATGAACTGACCAAACAATGGAAAGAAATACCTCTTAAAACAAAGTTGTCGAATTCTGGACCAAAGGCTAAAGAATTGGAGCTGGGATTCGAAGATCCTCTTAGCTGGAGTATTATTGTCCATTCGCTCGATGTGGCCGAGCCAATGTAGTCGACGATTTTTGGCTTTTTGGAATACATCCACATCTTGGTACAACTCATAGAGTTCGCGGTTGTACCTTCTCCTCCATTCGCCCTCCTCGCAAGCAGGGCCATAAATTCTTCGAAGAATTTTTCTCTCAACAGAGTTAAGTATCTGCTCAGCAGTCAGCACTATAGAGCAGAACTGGCAGGATCAGAGTTAGGAGTTTTGAACCGATTTGTTTTGCCAAACCGTAGTAGCAGCTGTTTCCTAGGGTAATTCTTCATTTGCGGAGTTAATGTTAACCCCGAGGTAAGTAAACTACTTTATTTTTTATTTTAATTCTTACAAAATATGATTAACATTAATTTAAATAATCCATCAAATAGTCTTCTTAATAATTTAAGTGATAAACCAAGTTTCTTTTTCTGGTCTCTCTGTGATATATTCGTAGCATTCGAAAAAAATTTGATATGATTTTAACTCACCTTGCATCTTTAGACCACTTACCGGATCTCATCTTTCTTTCTGAAATAAGGATCTTTGATTATGAACTTTCTAATTATTCCATACCTAATTTTATTTTTAAAGCAGCATGTAATAACTCTTATTCTCCTGGTGGTGTCGCAGTATTTTATCGAAGCGATCTGTCGTCGAACATTGTAGTTGAGCACTGTAATCTAAATAGTGTTGATTTGATTAGTAAAAGTTGCGAGATTTCTAGCACCCGATACTGTTTTGATGGTGTTTATAGATTTAATTATTGTACAGTTAATGTCTTTCTGGATAATTTTTCTGGCATTCTTGATAATCTTGTGTGTAAAAATTTAATAATTTTGGGTGATCTTAACATCAACGTGTTCATCTAGTTCATCTGAAGCTGATAAGTTTTTATCGGTTATGTCTTCCCTTGGCCTGGATAGTTTGCTGACTCTTCCAACGCGTGTGGTTCAAGATACAAGCTCTTGTTTAGACGATATATTTATAATGTTACATAGAAATAATTCCACTAAATTTGGAACGGCTATACTTGACCTCTAAAAAAGTGACCACAGCCTAATCACCATTCAACTTGACCTTAGGATCCCTAGATTAAAAAGATATGACAATCAAAAATTTACAAAGATAGATTTTGCAGCCCTCAAGTCGGCCTTAACTTTTGAGTTTTGGGATGAAGCTTACAGAGCACAGGATCCATTTTCTGCCTTTGATCTCTTTCTTAATTAATTACAAGTGCACTTATATCTTGCAACAAATTAAGACCCCTTAAGCAGTGAATGACTTGTACTCTGATTAATAAAATCAGGCTTAAAAAACTTCTTTATAATCGTGTAAAAAACATCCCTTCAATTCTGGGATGAAAAGGTAATATGATAAAGTTCGCAGGAGCTGAAAACTGAAATGCCTCTTCAAAGATATACTTTTTATAGTAATAAGTTAGCTCAAAATATGGATAATTCCAAAAAGAAATGGCAGGTTATCAACGAAATTCTAAACAAAAGCAGACCTAACGCGAATGTAGTAGTCTCTTTAAATATCGTGACTATATCTGAACCCTTAGAAGTTACCACTGTGTTTAATGACTATTTTTCTAATATAACAAGGACTATTCGAGGAGATTTTCAATTTGAGTATACAAAAGGGTATTTTTCCGGGATCACTAAAAACTGCTGTTGTTATCCCAGGAAATCACTTCTAGGCAATTTAAACATCCAGGTGAGCCCAGCAACATATTCAACACCTTTAAACTGTCCCACAAATGTGCAGGCAAATCCGTGGGTTGACACGACTGGAGATCACCGGTGTCATAAAAGTAAGATCAATCAAGAACCTATATCATGAGCATGCACTTGTTGAGCAAACAAACTCGTTAACCTAGCATTAGCATTTCACGTTCAGAGAAACACTACCCCGCCAGGCACTTCTAATGCTACGCATGGTTGTGATCCTGGGACGAGCAGAGCTAGCACGGGTCAGAGCTATTCGGTTTCCGGGGGATAGCAAAATAATACAAAGACTTAGGCGAAACCTAAGGGTCATGGCTTGGAACGTTAGAAGTATGAGTGGTCGAAGCTACAACCCGGAAGAGTTGACGGTAAGAAGGCGATTGTACTTCCTGTGTTTTCCAAAAAACGAAATGGCGAAATACCGGAAATCGGGCGCGTTTATTGGAAGTTAAGACAAAAGCACACCACGGTAAAGAACAGGGTAAGAATGGTATAATTCGTATCATTTTTGCGGCAGAGTTACTTAGCAACGTATTGACGATTTCTAAGTCCGGTAACCGTTTAATGTCTCTCAAACTGGTGGTTCAAGACGAGGTATGGAGTATTGTCAGTGCATATGCTCCCCAAATCGGGTGCGAGTAGAGGGAAAAAGATGCATTCTTGCTTGATTTCCACAACCTCATCATCAAGAATATCCCAAAGGATGAGCTTTTTGTTTCTGCTAAAATCAATTGGTACAACCTGGACAAAGAAAAAGGCGAGTCATTTATTATCTCCATGAAAAATTTACTCCGTAATAAACGTAGCGAAGTTGAGGATGCTGCTTATAGCCTGCTTAGAGAAAGCTAAAGTACTGCTTAGAGCCTCAAAGGGGGTCAGTACCAGCACTGAAAGGAAACTTGGTGGTGGGCAGAGGAATTTTAAGCAGCAATAAAGGAAAAGAAAGTGGCTTTCAAAGCTTGATGAAAGTGTCCCTCTAATAATATAGTTGAAAAAGCTCTCCTTGAAGTGGAATACAGACGTTGCAAAAGTATCACGAAGAAAATCTGTGCCCAAATTATGGAAAGTATTGAGAGTCTGCTTCAGGAGCTGGAGGAGGTATCTTCTTCGCATGCTAATAGGAACCAGGTAACCCACGAGCTTTGACAAAACACGAACAAGGGAACAACATTTTTCAAGGTTGCCGCACACAGAAGAAGAAATGCTCAGGAATTTCGTTCGCCGAAGTTCATTAACAATGCTCAAGGACAACTACTTGTGGGCGACAAACAATTTTTACACAGGTGGCGAGAGTATTGCGAGCGACTTTTAAACGAACTATTTGCGGCTATATTTTCCAGGAGCCGCCCCCAACAATGAAGAAGTGACCGGCATAATAGTCGAAGAAGTTGGGAAAGTGGTCAAGAACTCCAAAAAGAGAAAAGCGGTTGGGCCGGTGGGGTACCCAGCGAGTTCTGGAAAAAGATGGGAGACATCGGGCTTAGATGGCTCATGATTCTTATCTCAAAACTTATGAGAGGTGATCCAATGCCCAATCAGTGGAGGGAAAGTTATCTTCTTCCTTTGCACAAAGGAGAGGGAAATACGCGAAACTGTGATAATTACCGTTCAATTAAGTTGATGTCACACACCATGAAGATTGTTGAGCGGATATTAGATGAGAAAAATAATGCGGCTGTCTGATGACCACTGCGGGTTTGTCGCGTGTAAATCAACCACAGATGCAATCCAAAGTATATGTATCATAATGCATATTATTCTGGTCGATTTTTAATAAGCATTCGATAGACAACCAAGAAACCAAGAGATCTGATATGGGTAGCGCTTAGACAACGTGGAGTTCCTGAAACCTACGTACAGATGGACATGTACGAGGGAGCGAAGCCAAAAGTCAGATGTCCCGCAGGAGTCACCGAAGAACTCTCAATAAAAGTCGGAAGGCTCTACACCGCAGTTGTGCATCCGGCGCTCAACCACGGTTCACAATGCAAGACAATGTACAAAAAGTATGAGGGCAAGTTTATAGCAGCTGAGATGAAGGTGCTTCACATGACAGCAAGAGTAACAAAGCTTGATCGAATTACAAGTTCCAGAATCCGAGTAAGCCTTCACGTCAAGGAACCCATTTCGAAAAAATTGGAGCACGACCGACTTAGTTGGTATTGTTATGTTCAAAGGAGGGATCCTACGAACCCCGTCAAAAAGGCAATGGCAATCAACGTTCCTTTACAATTGCGTAAGAGAGGCAGGCCTAAAAACTCCTGGTTCACACAAATGCAGAAACATCAGCATTTGATTGGCCTCAATGATGAAGTGATCTGAAATCGGAAGGCCTGCAGATATTTTTTGAGGTCCAACCATCGAACCTCATAGGCGGACCAGTAGGAATGCAGTGAAGTGGGAACCCTCCCTATATTCCTGACCATAATCTCGTCGTTAAATAGACAGAAGAAGACTTAAGCTTTCGACATGGTGGATCATAATATATTGCTTACAAAACTTTATAACGCTGGCTTCAGAGGTTTTATCCATGACTGGTTTACTTCTTATCTCGGAAATCGTAGTCAAAAAGGATTCGTAACTGTCTGAGTGCGAAAGCTCTCATCCACACAGGTGTTCCACAAGGCTCTGTTTTGGGTCCTATTTTGTTAATTTTTGTTAATTCGCTTTTCCTTCATCCATTCAAGGGTAACTTCACTGCTTTTGCCGATGACACTGCTTTGTCTTATTACGGTAAGTGCTATTTTAACACATCTTTGTATTAACTATGGTCTATACGCCTTTACCATACCATGCGCCCAATTGCAATAGATTCCGTTTAAGTAATCCTTGTACGCACGATAATAATATACTCACTTTTGTTCTACACGTCTATTGCACCGCCGACTGCTTTGAAATTGTACTATCTACACGTTATAAGTACTTAGGTATTACTTTGGATTATAAGCTCAGTTGGATAGTACATAATATGGCCTTAAAGCAATATCTAACCAGTGTTGTAAGGCAAATTTATCAATTCAGCCAATACCGCAATTTGCATATTTTAAAATTGGTCTATAACGATTTTTTTAAATCTAAACAGCAGTATGGTATTTGCTGTTGGGGTGGTACATGTTTCAATAAAATAGAGCCTTTGCTAATCAAACAAAAACATGGTTTTCGTATTATATGCAGGGTTAACCGTGGAGCTCCTAGTTTTGAGTTGTTTAAAGTCTTGAATTTCTGTATTATAAGGTTTAAAAAATATTTTTTGAAATTTCTGGGTATAACTCCTTCAAGGGTTTATGATAACCACAGTCTACGTGCTAACACCAGTAATCTCGTGCTTGTACCTACAGTAAAAAGATCGCATTCTTCTTGCTTTTATTTGTTTAACCAAAAGCCCTGCAATTCGAAGATGTGAGCGAGTTAGATCCGTATCCCTTAACAACGTTAAATTTTGGCTTTTTTCGTTAAACTATGCTGTATTGACAACTTCTTGAATCCTTTGGCATGATTTCTTTCGTTATTGTATTTCTTTTTTATTTTTTTTAAAAAAAATATTTGTATTTAACTCTCATTATTGATTTCAACTTTTATTATTGATTCCGAATTTAAATAAATCGCGGCAGGAGTTCCTCAGGGAAGCGTTCTGGGTCCGATTTTATTTTCAATCTACACTCGAGATATTCCGCAAGAACAAGGCACAACTGTAGCTACGTTTGCGGATGATATAGCTATATAAGCCGTGATTAATACGGAATCAGCAACAAACAAGCTAAAACGGGCTATTGACAACGTTCTTGAGTGGATAAAAACTTAAAGGCTTAATGAAACCAAATCCACGCAAGTTAATTTTACTTACAGAAATGTAAATACGCTACCTATATTTATAGACTTCGTACAAATTCCGTACGCAAATGAAGTTAAATATTTCGGAATGACATTAGATGCGAAACTTAAATGGAAATCGCACGTAAAGAAGAAACGGGAAGAGCTGGTTATATAATCAAATGCATTGGCTGCTTGGTCGATTTGCCAAACTCAGCATGCAAACAAGCTGCTTTTATAGGGTGCTTTTTTAGGGGTATAGAACTTCGAATTGAAATAAAACACAAGAAAATCGTTTTAATGGACATTAATTGATGGCTATAATGTTATGCCCCTAACGATTCTGGTTTGTTGGCATAGGCGAGCGACTTCACATATTCCCAAAGAAAAAAATCCAATGGTGTCAAATCGCAAGATCTTGGGGGCCAATTGACAGGTCCATTCCGCGAAATTATGCGCTTATCGAATGTTTCTTCAATAAATCGATTGTGACGTGCGCTGTGTGGCATGTCTTGTTGGAACCACATCTCGTCCACATTCATGCAAAATAGTCGGTTATCATGGCTCCGTATAGAGCTATACCGGTCTCTATTAGTGGTAACTGACTCTCCAGCATCATTTCGGAAGTAGTATCGTTTAATTTCACTAATATTTCTTTAAATTTAAATTTTACAAAAATAAAACAATTTATAGAAAAAATAAAAAAAATTTAACGTAAAATACAAAAAAAAGTTATTTAAATTTTGTTTTCCCCCGCTAAAACTTTTACTTTACTCATCAGGCACCTTTATACCTGTCACGTAACTAACTAAACAAAATAATTTTTATATAAAGGGTGATCCCTTTCGAGGTTCCCTACTTTTTTAAAGAAAAAAACACAGAAAATTCAAATTTAATGGAGAATGTTTATTATCATTTGAAAGAACATTCTTTGGCATTTATTTTTTGAAGATTATGTCTATCAAATGTTGGCCGTTTATACGTCGCAGATGGTCCATCCGTTGAGTCAAATTTTCGATCACCGGTTCGAGCATTTCGACTGGTAACTGGCGAATGACACGCGTGATGTTTTCCTCCAAGGCCTGAATCGAAGCGGGTTTGTCGGCATAAGCTTTTGACTTTACATATCCCCACAGGAAAAAGTCTAACGGCGTGATATCACACGATCTTGGTGGCCAATCGACCGGCCCAAAACGTGAAATTATGCGCTCACCGAAATGTTCTCTCAATAAGTCCATTGATTGATGCGATGTGTGGGAAGTGGCCCCGTCTCGCTGAAACCAAATGTCGCCGAGATCGCGAGCTTCAATTTCAGGCATCAAATAGTCGGTTATCATGGCACGATAACGGTCGCCATTGACGGTTACGTTCGCACCGGCATAATTTTTAAAGAAATATGGACCGATGATTCCACCGGCCCACAAACCACATCAAACCGTTGTTTTTTCTGGATGAAGTGGCAGTTCTTCAATCTCTTCAGGTTGCTCTTCGTCCCAAATGCGGCAATTTTGTTTGTTTACATACCCATTGAGCCAGAATTGGGCGTCATCGCTAAACAAAATTTGCCTCGAAAACGTCGGATCTTCTTGGAACTTTTCAAGAGCCCATAGAGCGAAGCGATGTCGCTTGGGAAGGTCGAGCGGCTTCAGTTGTTGCACAAGCTGTATTTTGTACGCTTTCAATTTAAGATCTTGACGTAAAATGCGCCAAGTCGTTCCATACGTCAGTCCGAGTTGCTGCGAACGGCGCCGAATAGACTCTCTACGGTCTTCGTGTACACTCTCAGCTACGGCCGCTATATTTTCTTCACAGCGTGCTGGACGTGGTCTATTCGGTCGAATATTATCCAATAATGAATGCTGGGTCTCAAAATGGGTGATGGTGTTGGAATTTCCATAATAAAGTTGAACAATTTGTAAACGTTGTTCACTTGTAAGTCTTTCCATTATGAAATGCCAAACAATACTAAACAAAAATAACATGACAGCATGACACGACTCACACGTGATCTGTCAAAAAAGGCTATTGAAAAAAGTATCTCTACTTGGATCACCCGTTATAACACGAAATCTTGCCTATAACGAGCTCTCTATAGGGTACATAGTACCCTAAACGCGATAGAAATAAAAAAAACGAAAAGGAAACTAAATTTATTGCATATAAATATTATATATAAGCACTCCACATAAAAAAAATTTAAATTCTCCACATAAAAAATATTTTTCTTATAAAAGAAAAAAAAAATGTATTTACTAAAATATACTTCAATCTAATAGTATTTCTAATAAATCTTTGGGTGTATCTATATGTATGGAGGCGACTAAAATCCACCCTTCGTATACCGAGCCGTATACAAAATAATGCAATTCAACTGGAAAATCCACACTCTTCGGAGGCAAGCTCTACTGATTCTGGGGAGAGCCATTTATTGCAATCTTTTGACCCTCTCAAAGGTAGCAAAAGGGTATCTAGATTGCCACCATCTGGATCTATACCACAATTAAAATAAAAAAAAAGTACCCCGGGACTCAACAAAAACTAAAATCTTGGAGGAGGAAAATAATGACCTCCGTACAAAGATTAATAAAATCGAACTGCTCTACAATGAGCTGAACACCGAGTTAGACCAGCTTAAAGTCGAGAATAAGGCAATAAAAGAATCTTTGACGCAAAAGCACTCTGAAGGAAAATCGCTAAGTCCAGATCGCCGCGACTACTTCACGGAGTTAGAGCGCGAAACTGATTCGACTAAGCGAAGACCAAACAAAAAACGTAAGGCCGGCTCCTCACCACAAATTGTAGTGGTTAAAGAAAGTCGTAAAAACCAATGAAAATGCAACGAACACGCAAGAAAAAAATCTTAAAGACAAGATTTACCTTCCGCCGCCAATTAATGTTATCGGAATAACGGACTACGTCAAGCTTTATAAATTTCTTAAGGAAATCTTTAAGTCCACATTCAAAGTAACATCTTTGAACAATAATGTGTGGAAAATAAATGTTAGCGACCCCGACAGTTGCCGCGCGGTTTCTCAAAAACTAAATACTGAGAAAATCCAATGGCACCCTTACCAAAATAAGTCAGAAAGGCCACACTAAGTGGCAAGTGAATTTCATTCTTCATGCTGCAAGGACGACGTTTCCAAAGGCTTCAAAATTATCGACGCAGTTAATCTAATAAAAAAAGGAAAGCGAAAAACTGATAAAGATGTGGAAACTATAGTTAAGCGCGGACTTCCGCTATTCATGCTAAGCTTTGAAAAGTCAGAAGACATTTAAAAAATGTACAATATAAAATGTGTCCTTAACATCGTAGTTAAAATTGAGCCTATACGTAAGATGACTAGACTCATCCCTCAATGCAAGCGCATATTGTCAAAAAGAAACGCGTTGCGTTAAATGCGCCGGGAAACATTTGTCTATAGATTGCGGTCTTAAAAGACAGGATTTACCAACCTGCATAAACTGTAAGGGAAATCATCCGGCAAACTGTCGCGGTTGCGAAGTAGCTAAAGAGCTTCAAAGCAGGCGCGATGTAGTAAACAAAAAATTGTTACCCGTTGGAGTTAAAAAAAACTGGCAAACCCAAAAGAGGTAAAATCAAATCAATTGGACGATGAAAAAATTTAAAGGAAACGTCTAAGCTACCGAGAGAAAAAAATTTAAAAGAAAACTTGTCGACTCCCGGGCCGAAGACTGAGGAAATGTCCAAACCGCAGCGAGAAAAGATCATTAATAGTAAAGTGTTGTCAAAACCTCGGCCACAGACATACGCTGAAGCGGCGTTCCAAGCTAATAAGCAAATCGATACAGCAGCCGAACAAGTCGAAAAAGTCTTTTCTGCAATTCTTGTTAGATTGGAAAAACAAAGTCATATTAATAAACGCATATTTGAAAAGTTTGACGAGCTTGACCATAAACTTCGGGGCTTACTTCATCGCATATAATTATATGAATTGTAATGAAAAAACTAAAAAAAATAATTACGTGGAAGTTTTTACTCGTACAAATATTATCGACATATGCTTGATTCTGAAACGCATCTTACGAAGGAATCAAGTGTAAAAATTAAAGGGTATAGTGCCTATCATGCATATCACCCTTCGGAAAGGGCTAGAGGCGGAGCGTCTTTGTTTATAAAAGACAGCATTGAGCATTCAATAAGCACAAAAATCGGACAAGTTAATATTCAAATGATTACGGTTCGTGTAAAAAATAATAGACAAACTTAACCTCCAAGGGAAAAGATAGCAAAATTTGATTTCACGAGTATTTTTCACTCACTCACACGGAACATTATTGTCGGCGGTGATTTTAATGCAAAACACACCTTCTGGGGTTCACGATGCATTTCACCGAAAGAAAAAATTCTCTATGAATCCGGTATGCAATTTGGAGTAGACTTTTACTCTTCAGGCAAACCGACGTATTGGCCTACGGATACGGCAAAAACTCCAGACCTTATAGATTTTTACATTTTAGAAGGGATTTCTGAAAGCTTTGTTAAAATTGAAGAAAGTTTCGATCTGTCTTCTGATCACTCGCCTATCATTCTGACAATTAGCGGCTGCTTATTGAAAAAGGAGGCCCACTCAGACTTACCAGCGTATCAACTAAGTGGGACTCCTTTAGAAAAGACTGCGAAAATAAAATCCATCTTAACGTGTCTCTTCAAACTCCATTTGAACTTGAACTCGAAGTCGATCAATTTATCGGAGTCATACAAAGCTTAGCCTGGTATAATACTCCTTATGAACAGATAATAAAATCAGAAAGCGAAATAAAATATCCTCAGGAAATAACCGAATTGGTTAAGGAGAAAAGAAAAGCGCGTAAAAAATGGCAACAATCTCGCGCTGCGCAGCATAAAAGGATACTAAATAATCTATGCAGCACTTAAAAAAAAAAGATTCAGGACTTTCAAAATCGCGTTACTTCATACCTTGAAGGTCTCACCGCGGACAAGAGTTCAAACTACTCGTTGTGGAAAGCTATAAAAAGCATCAAAAAGCCAAAATCGCAAGCGCCTCCTATCAGAAAAAATAATGGCGAATGGGCGAAACGAGACAAAGAAAAAGCCGGCATTTTTGCCAATCACTTAGAAGAAACGTTTAAGCCCTTTGACGGTCAAGAGCTAATCGAAGATATTGCCTTAGAGGGGATACCTGACAATTTTAAAATTAAAAGTGTATCACTGAATGAACTGTGCTATGCAATACAAAAATTGAAACTAAACAAAGCACCTGGAAACGATGTAATTACGGGACAGGTCCTAAAAGAGTTGCCTAGGAAAGCACTTACTATGTTTTTTATCTCATAAATGCTTCGTTTAAGTTTTTATACGTTCCACGATAATGGAAAGTAGCTGAGTTCATAATGGTCCCAAAGCCGGAAAATCCCCATATGACAAGAAATCTTATAGACCAATATCTCTTTTACCAATTATGTCAACAGTATTTGAAAAAAAATTTACTAAAACGGTTACACCCGATTATCGAAGAGCGCCGATTAATTCGTGATCACCAATTCGGGTTCAGAAATAAACACTCTACAATCGACCAGGTTTATCGAATAACCAATGAAATTGAAAAAGCCCTTGAGGAGAAAAAAATTTGCTCTAGCGTTTTTCTCGACGTCTCGCAGGCTTTTGATAAAGTATGCCATACGGGATTAAAACATAAGCTAAAATTAGCCTTTCCCAAACAAATATATGAGATGTTAAGTTTTTATTTAGCGGACAGACTTTTCCTTGTTAAGCACGGAAACGAATATTCCGAATTCAAAGAAATCGCGGCAGGAGTTCCACAAGGAAGCGTCCTGGGTCCGATTTTATTTCTAATCTTTACTCGAGATATTCCGCAGGAAGAAGGCGCAACTGTAGCGACGTTTGCGGATGATACCGCTATATTGGCCGTGAGAAATACGGTTGAATCGGCATCAATTAAGCTTCAACGTGCTATCAACAGCGTTTTTGAGTGGACAAAGACTTGGCGTATTGTCCTTAATGAGACAAAATCTACGCATGTTAATTTTATTTACAGAAATGTAACAACGCTATCCATTTTCATTGACTCCGTACAAATTCCGTACGCAAATGAAGCTAAATATTTGGGAATGACACTTGATGTGAAACTAAAATGGAAATCCCACGTAAAAAAGAAACGGGAAGAGCTCGTTATTAAATATAATCAAATGCATTGGTTGCTTGGTCGGTTTTCCAAACTCACCATGCAAAACAAAATGCTTTTATACAAGCAAGTTTTGAAACCGGCTTAGACGTATGGTATACAACTTTGGGGTTGTACCAAAGCAAATAACATCAAAATTTTACAAACTTTTCAAAACATGAAAAGCAAAACTGTCTTCCACTTTAAGATCCGGTAGCTCGTCTTTATGGTCAGTCACGGTGCTAATGAGATCCTGGTACCCGTCGGAATTAAATCCTTCCGATTCTTCTGGGTGAGTCAACTCCGGAGCAGTGTAAGTGCCTTCTTTAAATTATTAAATGCCTGTATTGCCTCACCTGTCATACAAAATTTTCCATTTTTTAGAGTATCCGTAACTGGTGCAGTTAAGCTGGAAAATTTCTGGACGAAACGCCGATACCACCCTGCTAGACCAAGTAACCGCCGCACCTGCCTCGGATTTTTGGGGATCGGGAAATCAACGATCGCCTCGATCTTTGATGGATCCGTCTTTAGCATCCCACCTCCAACTATGAAACCCAAATATTTCAATTCCTTGAAACAAAATTTGGATTGACTTAAGTTGATGGTAAGATTTGCTTTCCTGAGACACTGTGCCACTTCTTCCAACAGGGCAACATGGGTCGCGAAGTCTGGAGCTATGTTCAGCAGATCGTCAAGGTAAACGAAGGGCGGTCCTTTAGCATTGAGGGGATCACATTGTCCATTAGCCTGCACATTCTTTGGGCTGTATTACACAATCCAAGAGGCATGACTGTAAACTGGTAACTGATAACAGGTCTCTCCGGCACCGTAAAAGCATGTTTTCTCTCTACTCCGTATCTCCAGCGGTATTTGCCAAAATGCATCCTTGAGGTCGACACTGCTGATGAAGTATGTATCCTGTAGCCGGCTGAGTAACCCGTCGATATGAGGGAGAGTATATGCATCCTTTTTTATTAAAGCGTTAACCTTGCGGGAGTCGAGGCACAACCGGCCGTTTCGTGGTTTCCGTATAAGGACTACCGATGAACACCAGGGGCTCACATTCTCCTCAATAACGCCAAGGCCAATCATCCGGTCAATTTCCTCATACAAGAGGGCTTGTATCGCTGGGGACACGGGGTAGTGACGCTGCTTAACGGGGGCTGCATCTTCGGTATCAATTACATGCTCCTCAATTGGCGTTTTTTCAAGACCATGTGTGGTGAAGCACAAGAAACTCAGCTTAACTGCCTCCAATTCAGACTACTGCTGCATGGATATCTGGTGAGTATCGGGATCGGTGGGTTCAGTCAGCGATAAGGAGCTGATAATGTTTGGAACCAGCTGAAAAGCTCTCCAAAAATCTACTCCCAAGTATAATTCTTGGTCGAGATTCGGAACGAGATACAAAGTGATTTCCTTCTCTTCTTCTTTATAATATACAGGCACTCGTATTCTACCGACGATGGACTGACTTTTACCAGTTTTATTGACCTCGGATTCAAAACTATGCATTGGTACGACCAAAGACTTCACCAACTCCAAGCATTTTTTCCCAAGGATACTGACACTATCACCTCTATCCAAAAGGCCTATTACCTATTACCGGCGATGTTTATTTTGGCATATGGCCGAAAATCGACTGCAGTATCTATTATTGTAGCCGCAATACTCCTCCGAATCTCTTTTCGAATCTTATACCTTTTTCTGGCTTTTGAAATTGACTTTGAGGTATAAACATTATTATTTTTTAGAATTCTACTTCTAGCCTTATAGTACTCCTTAATTCTAACATGTAAAGGCTTGACAAAAGACGTCTTTCAATTTCAGAGCTATTCTTCTTACCAGTAACAAAACCTGGTCTCCCCCTCTTCTCAACTGACGGGAGATTCCTACCGTCTCCTATGTGCGCCTCAGATTCTCCGGTGGTGATAATTGGGGTGTTTGTGTTGAACGCGACTCCCCCGACGACATCACGTTCGATGTCCGGTTTTCCGGCTTAGAACGGCTACATCTAGGAGTAATAACTCCGACCTGCACACACCGATAACAGAAAATGTTCCGTACTGGGGATGGACAGTCCATGAAGGATTGACCTTCAACTCGACAATTCCAACAAATCCAGAATTTCGGAGCTATATCTCTCCGAACTGGTTTCGGATGCTGCATGGCCGCAATGTACTTATCCAGCTGTTAAAAATCAGATTTTGAGTTTCGAAACTGACGGAGTAATGCCTCTCGTAAAGTAGGCCAATCAGGACGATAGTTGCTCCGCTGGTACTGCCAATACCTTTCATAGGCGGTACCTGAAAGCAGTAGATAAAAATCTAGCCACGGACACCGGTAATTATTTTGGAGTGTCTCTGGTCTGAAGTCTTCAACGTCTAGAGACTCCAGCTTGTGTTCAAAATTAATGCCCCACTTGTCTATTTGTATAGGACCAGTGACTGCCAGGCGATTGTTAGTACCTAATGGATAGTCTGGTGGACTCATATACTGCATACCCGAGGCATGCTGGTGTAGAGCTTATACTGGTAATATTGATAGTTGTAAGACCTGTGATTAGTAGGCCCATTCCCATTGTATTGTTTTTGCTGATTATTTTCCCCCGGTTAAAAAACATTTGACCTTGTATCCAGCTGGGGTGCCTCTTGATTTGCTTAATGCGGCCGTAAATGTTGTTTACGAACCGCACCCGTGCTGAGAACCTGTTTTGGTTTGTGAGATAACTGAGTTGCTTTCCCTCCTACAATCTAGGAAGCTATTTCTCATATGACTTTTTAAACTAGCTGTTATTTCTTCCCTAAGAGAATTTTGATATAAAGAGAACGCGTTAACAACAGCTTTTGAAATAGTTTCAATGTTTGGATAGGGATGTTTACGACAACGTCAGTTTCAGATGAGTGAGAAAAAAAAGTTGGAGGGAAAACAAAACCTTGCAAGATTGTATGGCAGTATTCGATAAACTAAATTAAAGTTGAAATAGAGTGGTGTCAGTGCCGCGGATTGTCTAAGTAAATACATATAAGTTGTTAAAATTCCCGGGAAGAATTGCGGCGCAAATTCATTTTTTGTGTGTTTTGTTTAAATAATAATTTAATGTGCAAATTAAGAAAATGTGTAGTTACCAATATAAGGCAAATAGTTTATTAAATATATATGCAAACAAAAAGAAGCCAAAAGTGATATTCTGCATCCACAATTGTGAAATGTGTTTTCATATTGATGATTTTTTTATTTTTTGGTTGGGTGAAAGTAGTGTACATTGAACCGAGTACCCAACTTCTAAAACATTAATCCAAATAAAAATACCACCGCGTAGATGAAGAACTTAAGAGTAAAAGATTTTCTTTAATCGGATAAGAGGTTCAGAAGTTACATGAGTTTTAGTTCAAGGCTGAATATTGTACCTTGAATTAAAACTCATGTAACTTGTGAATATGTATTTACTTAGACAATCCGCGGCACTGATTGCTCGATTTTGTTACAGTGCAACTATAAAACATAATTAATATTATATTTTTCTTTCACAATAATTAATACCACTGTATTTCAATTTTTGGATATAATTAATTCTACGAATTCTACCCGCCGGAATAATCTTACCACTTTTATTTTCCCTCTGTCGTTTGAGCTGTCACTGTCTAAGGCTACTATACGGCGGAGCAGGGAGTGTTTCTGAAGAGGTGTTACTGTCTGAGCGCGCATGTAACTCAAACGACGGGTTGGACTGAACCTGCATTTGCTTATTAGGTGGAAGGGTACGTTTGGTAGATTATTGGACTGTTTTGTACTTTAACCTGAGAACGGGTATGTACTCTAGTCCCTACTTTACTTTCTTTAATTAATTGTTTTTCTCCCTTCTTTTCAGCTGAATTCATCCTTCGGAATCACAATAACTGAATGAAAAATAGAGGTAAGAAAACAAAACAAAATACCAAATTTAGAAAGAAATACAAGAACAATTGACGTAAATAGGTGAGTTAAAAATATGAACAATAAAAAAAATGTATGGTCTTTAAATTAGTGGTTTTCTTCTCTCTTCTTTTCAGTTAAACTGAATTTTTGAACAATTAACCAAGAGAAACAATAAAAAGGTATTCCGAAAACAAATTGTATGAAAACTGGTGTGCACAGAAAAATAAAAATTTAAAAATTGAAATTATTATAAATATCTAGTTTCTAGCCATCCCCGCAAATCTAATCAGCCTAGTGGGCTTCGCTGGAAGACTTGGGATGGGGACCTAACACAATAAAATACACAAAAAGGACGTTTAAGTGCAACATGTATATACAAATGACATCTAACGCGGGCACTTAAAACGTGAATCGGGACGATTGAATTAAAAGAAAAATTAAAATTAAGACAGAAAAGTAACATTAAAAAAAAAGGGGGAGGGAAGAAATATAAAGGGGAAATCGAACAGGACAGTAGTAGGACAAAATGTTTCTGATGGCGGTGTCTGTGTGCTCATAGCAAATCAATTTGATCTGTTACTGACTGAAGACTAGGACAAATATACGTTTGGCGCCATTTGTGATAGGGCAGGTTTGTAGGAATCAGGACTGTTGGATTTTTGCAATGAAAGGAAACCGGATGAGGAAAGGGCTGCTGAAGGGGAAAGATTAGTGGGAAGGGACGTGTTGTGTGCAAGGAGCGTGCCACGCCGAGCTCACCGGAATGGGCCGAGCACAACGGTACCTATTCACAAAAATATAAATCGTGCCTTAACTTACTTTTTTTTTCTTTTAAGACTGCAGACGGACGTTACCGCATTGAGAGTTAGCTGTAGGTGGAATTCAGCGCGGCCATTAACCACCCTGCCTGGAAGCTGCTTGGCCTTGGACTTCCCCATAGAGGCGGATGCCTCGGACTGCTCAAGCCATCCACCGAAAGTGCTTTTGCGCACCCTAAAATTACGCCTTCACAACGCCTTAAGGCCTCAACAAAAAAATTAACGCCGTTCCTTTTGTATCATGACAACTCTGTGGATCGTTTAATTGCACACATTTTTTTTTAAATTAAATATCACAAAAATAAAACAATTTACAGAAAAAATATTAACATAAAAAACAAAAAAAAAATTTAATTTTGTGTCTCCTCGTGAAAACTTTATATATAACCCGAAAATAATTCTTATAACGAGCCCTCTATAGGGGATATAGTACACTAAACGCGATAGAAAGAAAAAAAAAGGAAACTAAACTTATTACATATAATAAAACAACTTATTACTTATAATATTACATATAATAAAACAAAAATCCACATAAAAAAATTTAAATTCTCCGCATAAAAAACATTTTTTTATAAAAGAAAAAAAATTTAACTATTAAAATATACTTAAATCTAATAGTACATCGCATAAATCTTTGTGTGTATCTATATATATATATATATGGATCTATGTGAATGTATTATGCAATTTTTAGTCCTTTGTTTGAATTAAGAAAAAGAATATAATAAAAGTTAAAAAAAAAATACACAAACTGATTCTACGCATTTCATTAATTGTAGTAGACTAAAAAAATAATGCAAAGGTAAAGCAATTTAAATAAAAAAAAACTACACTATGAATTTTAAATAAATAAAGAAATCAAATAAATTTTACTTTTGTACTTGTTGTTGCTTTCTTAGGAGGATAAAAAAATGTAAGACTTGTCTTTCGTCTTCTACTGTAATAAGTGATAAAATTTATAATTGTTCAAGCTGCCCAATAATGCCCCTTAACTTCCCCTACCAATCACCCAGAAGGCTCGGTCATTCCGTACCCGTTTCTCTAAGCATCCGCTACCCAGATCGTTCTACGCTTTTAAAAACCCTAACGTCCTGCTCTTTTTTTAATTTGCCTTTTTTTCTAAGCCTATCAAACTGTTGAGGTACCTTATAGAATATTATTACAATTTTCTTACCACCAATTGAATGACATTTGAAAAAAAAAATTAATAAACAAAACAGCGAAACATAGCAAAATGTGTTCGAGGAAATTTGTTTTGGTGAGTTTTTACTTATTTTAGACAAATATTTCTACTTTTACTTTAGATAGCGCATATGAAAGGAAACGAGCAAGAGGACCCGGAGAAACAAAATAAATCTACCCTGGACAACAGTCATAGCAAGGTAAGAATTTTTTTCGTGCTTATTGCGGCCGATGAATTCTCCACTGCGGCAGGAATCCGATCGAAACACATGCACAAGCCATTAAGTGCAATGTGTAAACATCAAAAGTATCCGCAGCGGAAAAATCATCTACCACTCTCAATAGGATTACTTTTTCCTTATAGTAATCCATATTTCATTTGTTTTCAGGAAACGATGTACTACGACCACAACAGTTTTTATACTGTTGCAATGCACCTAAATTAACAATAATTTGTAAAAACAAAAATATTTTTTTCAGTCCAGCAAAATTATTTCTAAGTTATCAACTTGTTAAACAACATCAGTGAGTTTTTACGCAGAGGAGAAATCCTAAAAAATGATTATTAATAAAAAATTGAGTTTAACTTATGAGTTAACAGTGTGTCAGGATTTTTAACAGACACAACTACAGGTCCATTGTACTACCATTCAGACACCTTACGTAAAAGTACTTAGTTTTCCCATCTTTCGAAGAAAAACGAGAAGGAGCTTCAGTGATAAAGGGCTTAGATGTTTGTCACTCACCACGTCAGCCCCGAAAATCCGCCAGCTGATGCGAGCATAGGCCGGACAACTGCAGAGAAATTGTTCTGCTGTGTCATTCTCCTCACCGCAAGCAGGACAGGTAGTGGTGTCGCTTAAGCCCAGACAAGATTCACTGTGTTCAGTCTTCCGACCAAATTCAGAGAAAGCTTGAGTTCTAGCACTAGCAACACCAAAGTTTCATCTACACCATGCTGTCTGCCAAAGTTACACATACTGTCAAAGGTCGCATTATCAAAAGCACCCTCAATATCGACGAAAATGCCCAACGCATACTACTTCCGGTCAAGGGCACTATAAAGCGTTTTGTATCAAGTTTTGAATCCCAGTCTCGCAGGATCTTCCGCACTGACAGGCATGTTGCATCTTAGAGAGGGATGTGATCGAAGAGCAACTTTGCGCACATGCAGCTCAACCAGTCTTTCCAAACTTTTCAGTAAGAAGGAAGACAGACTTATGGGTCTGTCTAGCTTTTGGTTTGTCTGTCTAACTTTAACCATACGCCATGGGGAAGTTTTTAGGCCAAATCGGCATTATTAATAAGGCTGCCAATAAATTTTGTTTCAAAGGGGGTTTTTAGTATGAAAGCGCGGCAGGAGATATAAATATACAAACTCAATGATGTGTTCTTTATTATGCTATCCAATTGCTTAATATTGCAGACATGTTTTTGTTAGTTGAAGATAAAGTAATATACAACTGATGAGATATATTGGCTGCAGTATAGGCAAAAAAACACACTGATTGGCCCTTTGGAGACTTGTTCGATTAAAGTAGAATAGGTGCGGAATTACCGCGTCCCGTGCAAGGACGGGAAGCAAGAATATCCCTGCAGCGGCCGCCAGTGCTTGACTAAGGTAGAGAAAATCACTTCCTGGCCATTTAAACATCCAGGTGAGCCTAGCAACATATTCAACACCTTTAAACACCGTCCGACGCTCACGGGAGGCCTGGAGATATTTATTGGGTTCGAACCGGCGAACCCCACTGGCGGACCAGTAGGAGCAGTGAATTAGGAGGTTTATGATCCCTATAATCCTGATCATAATCTCGACGTTAAATGGAGATTAGAAGGTACCGAATTACCGCAACAGTTAACGAGCAATATGTTACTTTAACATTACTGCTTCAGTTATCGAGCAATGTGTCGAGTATCGAGTTTAATTGTTTGGTATCGTGTGTTTTTTCATTTGACATATCTGAAAGTGTCGTATGCCAATAAATTGGCAGTAAAAGTGTATGTTTCCTTAGCTTTTGTAAAGTGTTTCTCGAAAATACGTATTTTAATTAATTAGATAATAAATTTAAACATAATGAATATGAATCAGGAATGGCTGATTTTATGACTGTGCAAAAATATTCTGGGGAAAAATATTTTCCCAGACTCTTCTCCAGGAGAATCGGACGATGAAAGGAATAACAAAAAATATATTTTTAATAATGTTTAATAAATTGTAAAAACTTCAAAGATGGTTTAGCAAGCTTTTGATTTTATTCTGTTCCAAGAAAAAACACAGCTAATCGTCTATCCGGCATTACTTAAAGTGATGCCATCCAAGTACACAGCTCATCGACAGTACGGAGCCTTTGTTCAACACCGAACAATAACTTGTTCGGATAGAACCTGGTGCTTGTGTTATTAGTGTTATTAATAGCATATTCTACCTTAGTAAGTTTTTGCCGCCAGTCAGCCTGCTCGGGGGACTCTGTCAATTTTGCTAACATTGCCTTATATCGCGATTCACATGCTCAGCTTGGCCATTCGGCGGAGATGCCACAGCAATTCTGACGTGTCCAATATTACGATCCTTCATAAAATTAGCAAACTCATAAGAAGTAAAATTTGTACCTCGGTAACTTATTATTCTACATTATAACAGTCGAAATATCGATCCAGAGCGTTAATTGCCTTCCTTGTTTCGGAAGTATTTACAGAGTAGAGTTTGAAAAACTCTGTGAAGCCGTCGATAACAGCAAAAACATATTTATTTCGCTATTTTATCGAAATGGTCGATATGTATCGTTTCCAAAGGTTCTGTCCGCTTTGTTATATTATATAAACTGCGCTTGGTGTTCGTATGAGGTGTCGAATTGAATATACACTTTAGGCAATTTCTAATGACTTGGTTCAGTTTTTCTTTCACATTGGGAATCCAGTAATGCTTCAGAAGTTGATTGGCGCACTTATCGATAACTTAGTGACCACATTTTTCATGTACCGATCGCATAACATTTTCTTCGAGTTCTTTAGGAACATAAAGTTGGCGCTTATTGTGCTGCTTACACGAAGAACTAAACCATCCTCCAAAATATACCCAGACATCTCACTCTTCTCTAACCGGTCCGTGATTTTCTGTACATTCTCATGACGCGATTGAGTGATTTGAATATTCTTGTTCAATTCTTCATCTTCAGTTATCACTGAAGCGGCAATGGGAACACGGCTAAGCGCATCCACGTGTGCCATCCGTTCACCTTTCCGATGCTGTACTTGGTAGTTACAATCCTCAAATATCAGCGCCCACTTAACTACCTGGAGATTCACGTCCTTTTTTCTTAAGGTCTGATATAGGGCTTCAAAATCAGTGACAATTACAAAAAGCAAACGGTCGAGAAAAGTATTAAAGCGCTCAAGGGCATATACGGCTAACGTTTCTAACTCAAAACTAATTAGTTTGGATTTCGCGCTAGGCAACAGGGTGAAAATTATTATCATCTTGTTTTTGCATTAGAATTGCACCAAAACCATGCGAGCTTGCGTCGCAACGCAATTCAGTTTCTCGCTTAGGGTCGTATATTGCCAATAATGGCGAAGAAACCAACTTGTTTCTCAAGTGTTCAAAGGCAGACTTAACATCTTTCTTCAATAAGTTTGTTAACGGTCTGGCTTTACAAGAAAAACCGGGGAGAAAGCGGCGGAAATAAGAAAACAGCCCATTGCTCCTTTGGAATTCCTTAGCATTTCGGAGCATCGGATATGTTCGTATTACTTCCAAATGATTATCATTAGGACAAATTCCTTTACCATTTATATGGCAAAGGAGGTAATCAACCCTCATTGTACGCAAACCTACAATTCTTCATATTTAATTCTAAGCCAACTTCCCTCAACAATCCCAATACCTCCCTAAGAATCGCAAAATGCGTTTCCATGCCTTTGGTTGCAATGGATATATCATCGAGATAAACAATGACTTTGACTTTATCAATCAATGGTTTTATGGCTAAATAAATGTATCTCTAAAATACTGCTGGTGCATTTTTGAGATCGAAGGGCATATAGACGTATTTGAATTGTCCAAAAGGTGTGACAAACGAAGTATATATAACTGATTCTTCAGACAGTTTCATGTGAAGAAATCCATCTTTTAAGTCTAAAGTGGTAAAAATGTTTTTGTTGGCAAAATATTCTAACCAGTCTTCTATTAATGGAAAAGGAAAATTGTCTCTGATCGTATGCTTACTAAGGGCACGATAGTCCACACACATACGTACTTCGCCATTCTTTTTCCTCACTAGTAAGGCTGATGCGTAAGACGAATCACTTTGTCTAATTATGCTCTTTTCCAACAGTCTATCAATGGTATTTTGAACTTCCGTTCGTTCATAATAAGAAAATCGTTGGGGTGAGAAATTTATTTGTACGTCTTTTGTTAAACTTATCTTCATGGAATAATCCATTGGTCTTGATTCGATTTAAAACTTTAAATAGTGTTCTTCAACAGAAGCTTTGATTGTTCTTAAATGAGTTGGATCCAGACGCTCGCTTTTATTTATTTCAAAGAAACAAGAGTTCGGCGGATGCTTGGGTTTCGGAGACTGGCTCTGATAATGTCAAAATTGGGAGCAGTTGAAACATCGGACCTTTCCGACATGAGCATTTGGGGATTGAGTGGTGATGGAGGAAACATTTGACTTGTTTGGAATTCAAGCGGCGTATGCAGCGGGAAAAGCAGCTCTCATTGGGATACTAAGGCGGACACGTCTCTTCTCGTAGTGATCCAATGATAATTTCAATTTTTTAAGCTGCCCATCAATGTGGCAGCGTTACTGCTACGATCGTTTACACCCTCGATAATACACTCTATTATGTCAGCTTCTTGGATTTGGCTTGTGACGCAACTTTCCGCATTTCAATAACGTATCTCTTGACGATTTCTGTGGATTTCAGAGTGCGTAATTTCAATTGTTGAAATACCTCGTTTATAGTTTCCACACGGCCAAATGCCTCCATCCGGGCTTCCTTCAGTTCCTCATATGTATGTACGGGATTTTTTTTTAGGTAGGTGGTAAATCATCCATAAGACACTATGAGGACCGACCGCACGTGCTCATATCACTAAAAACACATCCCTTCAAATTACTTTATACTACAACTAGGTTATATCCTATCTAGTAGTTCAGATTTAATAATTTATATTCTCGTTTACTAGGCAGCTTCCCATCGGAGGCACCTGCTTGTACCGCCAAAAACACGCGATTAAATGTTATTCAAATGGTTTTATCCGTTGAAGCCGGCGCACTCAATTTGTATCGTTCAAAATATATATAATTTCGTTATTGCAATGACCGCGAAGACGAGTCTGTTGCTTACGAGCAAATGATTTTATTTCATCTTCGACGGTTGCCACATCCAAATCTCTGTGGATATCACTATTTCTGATATACCATGGGGCGTTTACAATTCTTCTTAGCACTTTGTTTTGAAAAGTTTGTAAAATTTTGATGTTATTTGCTTTGGTACAACCCCAAAGTTGTGTACCATACGTCTAAACCGGTTTCAGAACTTGCTTGTATAAAAGCATTTTGTTTAGCATGGTGAGTTTGGAAAACCGACCAAGCAACCAATGCATTTGATTATATTTAATAACGAGCTCTTCCCGTTTCTTTTTTACGTGCGATTTCCATTTTAGTTTCACATCAAGTGTCATTCCCAAATATTTAGCTTCATTTGCGCACGTAATTTGTACGGAGTCATTGAAAATGGATAGCGTTGTTACATTTCTGTAAATAAAATTAACATGCGTAGATTTTGTCTCATTAAGGACAATACGCCAAGTCTTTGTCCACTCAAAAACGCTGTTGATAGCACGTTGAAGCTTAATTGATGCCGATTCAACCGTATTTCTCACGGCCAATATAGCGGTATCATCCGCAAACGTCGCTACAGTTGCGCCTTCTTCCTGCGGAATATCTCGAGTAAAGATTAGAAATAAAATCGGACCCAGGACGCTTCCTTGTGGAACTCCTGCCGCGATTTCTTTGAATTCGGAATATTCGTTTCCGTGCCTAACAAGGAAAAGTCTGTCCGCTAAATAAAAACTTAACATCTCATATATTTGTTTGGGAAAGGCTAATTTTAGCTTATGTTTTAATCCCGTATGGCATACTTTATCAAAAGCCTGCGAGACGTCGAGAAAAACGCTAGAGCATATTTTTTACTCCTCAAGGGCTTTTTCAATTTCATTGGTTATCCGATAAACCTGGTCGATTGGAGAGTGTTTAATTCTGAACCCGAATTGGTGATCAGGAATTAATCGGCGCTCTTCGATAATCGGGTGTAACCGTTTTAGTAAATTTTTTGTAAATACTGTTGACATAATTGGTAAAAGAGATATTGGTCTATAAGATTTCTTGTCATATGGGGATTTTCCCGGCTTTGGGACCATTATGACCTCAGCTACTTTCCATTATCGTGGAACGTATAAAAACTTAAACGAAGCATTTATGAGATAAAAAACATAGTAAGTGCTTTCCTAGGCAACTCTTTTAGGACCTGTCCCGTAATTACATCGTTTCCAGGTGCTTTGTTTAGTTTCAATTTTTGTATTGCATAGCACAGTTCATCCAGTGATACACTTTTAATTTTAAAATTGTCAGGTATCCCCTCTAAGGCAATATCTTCGATTAGCTCTTGACCGTCAAAGGGCTTAAACGTTTCTTCTAAGTGATTGGCAAAAATGCCGGCTTTTTCTTTGTCTCGTTTCGCCCATTCGCCATTATTTTTTCTGATAGGAGGCGCTTGCGATTTTGGCTTTTTGATGCTTTTTATAGCTTTCCACAACGCGTAATTTGAACTCTTGTCCGCGGTGAGACCTTCAAGGTATGAAGTAACGCGATTTTGAAAGTATTATCCGTTCATAAGGAGTATTATACCAGGCTAAGCTTTGTATGACTCCGATAAATTGATCGACTTCGAGTTCAAGTTCAAATGGAGTTTGAAGAGACACGTTAAGATCGATTTTATTTTCGCAGTCTTTTCTAAAGGAGTCCCACTTAGTTGATACGCTAGTAAGCCTGGGTGGGCCTCCTTTTTCAATAAGCAGCCGCTAATTGTCAGAATGATAGGCGAGTGATCAGAAGACAGATCGAAACTTTCTTCAATTTTAATAAAGCTTTCGGAAATCCCTTTTAAAATGTAAAAATCTTAAGGTCTGGAGTTTTTTCCGTATCCGTAGGCCAATACGTCGGTTTGCTTGAAGAGTAAAAGTCTACTCCAAATTGCATACCGGAGGTTCGTAGAGAATTTTTCCTTTGGTGAAATGCATCGTGAACCCCAGCGGGCGTGTTTTGCATTAAAATCACCACAGACAACAAAGTTCCGTGTGAGTGAGTTAAAAATACTCGTGAAATCAAATTTTGTTATCTTTTCCCTTGGAGGTTAAGTTAGTCTATTATTTTTTACAAGAACCGTAATCATTTGAATATTAACTTGTCCGATTTTTGTGCTTATTGAATGCTCAATGCTGTCTCTTAGCCCTCTTCCCTCTTCCGCCTCTAGCCCTTTCCGAAGGGTGATATGCATGATAGGCACTATATCCTTTAATTTTCACACTTGATTCCTTCGTAAGAGCGTTTCAGAAATCATGCATATGTCGATAATATTTGTACGAGTAAAAACTTCAAGTTCGTCGATCTTTTGTAGAAGACCATTCGCATTTCACGTAATTATTTTTATTTTAGTTTTTTCGTTATACGGAATGAAGTGAGCCCCGAAGTTTATGGTCAAGCTCGTCAAATTTTTCAAATATGCGTTTCTTAATACGACTTTGTTCTTCCAGTCTAGCAAGAATTGCAGAAAAGACTTATTCGACTGGGTCGGCCGCTGTATCGATTTGCTTATTAGCTTGGAACGCCGCTTCAGCGTATGTCTGTGGCCGAGGTTTTGACAACACTTTACTCTTAATGATCATTTCTCGCTGCGGTTTGGACATTTTCTCAGCCTCCGGCCCGGGAGTTGACGAATTTTCTTTTAAATGCCTTTCTCTCGGCAGCTTAGACGTTTCCTTTCAATTTTTTCGTCGTTCAATTGATTTGTTTGTACCTCTTTTGGGTTTGTCATTCTTGTTCACTCCAACGGGTAACAATTTTTTTCTTTACTACATCGCGCCTGCTTTGAAGCTCTTTAGTTGCTTCGCAACCGCGATAGTTTCCCTTACAGGTTGGTAAATCCTGTCTTTTAAGACCGCAATCTATAGACAAATGTTTTCCGGCGCATTTAACGCAACGCGGTTCTTTTTGACAATATGCGTTTGTGTGGTTATACCCTTGACAACGCTTGCATTGAGGGATGAGTCTAGTCATCTTACGCATCGGCTCAATTTTAACTACGATGTTAAGGACACTTTATATTGTTAATTCTTTTAATGTCTTCTGACTTTTCGAAGCTTAGCATGAATAGCGGAAGTCCGCGCTTAACTATAGTTTCCACAGCTTTATCAGTTTTTCGCTTCTCTTTTTTAATTCGATTAACTGCGTCGATAATTTTGAACCCTTTGGATTTAAGGTCTTGCAAAACGTCGTCTTTGCAGCACGAAGAATGAAGTCCTCTGGCCACTACTCGGTGTGGCCTTTCTGACTTATTTTGGTAAGTGTGCCATTGGATTTTCTCAGTATTTAGTTTTTGAGAAACCGCGCGGTAACTGTCGGGGTCGCTAACAATTATTTTCCACACATTATTGTTCAAAGATGTTACTTTGAATGTGGACTTAAAGATTTTCTTAAGAAATTTATAAAGCTTGCCGTAGTCCGTTATTCCGATAACATTAATATGTACGGGAATGACTCGCAAAACATTTTGGCTGTACCACTGAGCAAACGTCGTACACTTACAAATTTGTCGCGATCACTACCGCTACACTAACACTTCGAAAGCATCTGCGATGTCGTCGAACCACTTCCGAATGACGTAAGTATCCTCTGTTAATTCTCTCTGCGGCTCATTTTCTGGACGTTGTCCATTATTTGCACTGCGGTTGTTCGCAACTCAGCCACGGTGGCGTCTTCCTCAAACTGCACGTTGCCAGCAATTAACGCTTGAATTATTATCTGCCTTTGAACGTTCTTTTTATTTAATTTTATTGAGTTGATATCCCACTTCTGAGATGCAAATGGAGTGCCGATCCGCCACCCGACGCGTGCTCACGCATTTTAAAATCGCTCCGCGGTCAGTTTGAAAACACAAAACAAAAAAAAACATCAAACAAGTGTGCATAAGCATAGAAACAAAACAAAAAAAAACGTTAATCGCACGCGCGCTGTGCAAAAAACAAACAGCGTGTACAGTGCAGTGATAAAAAAAAAAGTATTGTGTTTGGGCACTCCATCTGGTCCTACTTCCTATCGTTTGCTGCTGCTTTGCTTGGCTATAGCAAGTGCCTTATGTTTTTGCGTGCACTTGCTATGGCTGGGTAGGGTATCATTTGGCGAATAGCGGGTCGCGTTATGTAGATTTTGTTGGTAGACCAAAGCAATTTATTGTATGGGCATAACACCTGCAGTGATTTGTTTTGGAAAGCTGACGTCAGGATCTACACAGTACGGCCTAGCTAAGTCTGCGTCGGAGTTGAGTTTTTTGTGTTTGTTTTTTTTGTTATGCGTGGGAATTTTAGAGTGGACGTGAGTAATATTCGTGGGTTGAGATCCAATTTTTTTTCATTGTACGCCCATGCGATTCACAATAAACCAGCTGTTTTGGCACTACGCGAAACACAGGTCAGCATTGATTCCGATTTAACGGAGTTTAGTCTGCCTGGATATAACTTGGTGCCATTATTCTTTTGCCATCGTGGAATAGCCGTTTATATACGTAGTGATGTAGCCTACCAACTTCTACCTCAATATGGCCAATGTTCCAATCCGGAATTTAATTTTATTTGGCTAAAATTCCATGTCCGTAGGCAATTAATTCACTACTGTTTTATTTACAGAAGCCCTAACCAGGACAGGCATTCAACTTATAATGAGTTTGATGCACTGTCTGCTTCCATTACCAGAATTGTAACCCATTATCCTCGTACTGAAATCGTCATTGCGGGCTATTGCAATATACACAATTCAAGTTGGCTTCGACATTCTGGACAGACAACACCCGAGGGAAGGTATGTTGAGATCTTAGCTGAGGTTAGTAATTTAACCCAGATTGTAAATGAGCCGACACGGATACCGGAAATTAGCGGTCAAAACGCCAACACTCTGGACTTGTTTCTTACCTCTCACCCTGATAAATACACTTTAAACGTATTATCGCCTCTAGGTTCGTCAGATCATTGTATCATATCGACGAATTTCTCGTACTCCAGCCACACAGTTAAAGAACAAGCTCCTAAAAGAACCGCATGGCAATACGAGAAAGCCAATTGGGAAGCTTTAAAAAAAAAATACTACAAAGTCCCTCCGGTAGTAAAAACTTTTGGTCGTTTGTTAAGAATATTAAAAATTCGGCCTCATCATCTATCCCGACACTCATTTACAATGGCACTCCAGCTGTCAGCTCTTCGGATAAAGCCAATCTGCTTGCTGCTCATTTTGCAGCTAGCTCAACGCTCCCAGATTGTGCTTTATCTCCCCCAGTACTCGATCGCGTAGAACAATCCATGGGACAAATCCACTTCCGCACCCGTACTGTAGCAAGAGTACTTCAAGATCTCAACATTCACAAATCCGCTGGCCCAGATGGTATTTCCCCTATCGTTTTGAAGAGGTGTTCTTTCACGCTAGCAAAACCACTGCGTAAGCTTTTGTTGATAAAAAGTACTTCCGAGTAGGTTAAGAAGAAGAAGAAGTTTATTTGACATATTTTTAAGTTGACATTTAACAAAAGGAAGATTTACATAAAGTTTACATGAGATTATGAGTCTCTGTTCAGAGATAGTTTTCATTCTCAACACCTTCCCTGAGGAACTATTCTCGAACTCAAAAAATTCATTAAATGTTAATTCATATATAAAATTCATTAATTTCAATTTATATGGAGTGTAAAGAGGTTAATATTAAGAAAGAAAATAAGATGTTTTATCTAATAACGTTAAATAAGACATAGGAAAGTAACAAATTCATTTTAAACCAAGACCTTTCACAAAGAATTTGTGTTTAGTCGCAGTTACGCCTTTTGTCAGAAAATCTGCTAGCATCTCATCTGATGAAAGATAATTCAGCTTAACTTCGGAACTCTCTAATTTTTCGCGGATAAACTTAGCTTTGATGTCCACATGCTTTGTTCTCGGCGAAATGGAATTGTTAGAAGCGATGTGAATAGCGCTTTTATTGTCACAGTGAAGTACCAATGTTTTTTGCGAATCCGGAGATAGCTATAATTCCAAGCGCAAAGAGCAAACATCCTATTGCTTGCATATAAGGAACATCCTTCATTTGATGTTTTTCAGTGTCATCTTTGGGACAGATATTTGAAGACAGCCTTTGATTCAGGTCTACCGGAGTCGAGATAGAGTTGCACTGATCCATGTTGAAGCGTCTCAAAATATCTGAAATATATTGGGATTGATCAATTTTTATAGATGACTTGCTTCGTGTGATTCGTATGCCTAAGATCGAAGTCGCCTCCCCCATGTCCTTCATTTTAAAATGTTTCGACAACTCTTCCTTAAGATGAACCACAAGATCGATCGTATTTGAGAAGATCAGAACATCATCGACATAAATTGCAATAAATAACATTTCCGTTCCAGAAAGTCGATAGTAAATACACTGATCTACATCACTGCGCTTCAAGCCCATATTGATTAAAACTTGATTGAGTTTCTCATTCCAAACTCGACTGGATTGTTTGAGCCCATAAAGAGATTTTTTAAGCATACATACACGTTCAGAACCATCATCAAAACAGCTTGGCTGAGTCATGTAAATATCTTCCTTTAATTTACCATTCAAGAAGGTGGTAACAGCATCCATTTGATGCACGAGGAGATCATGCCTGGCCGCAAGTGCAAATAAAAAACGAATTGAGGTATACCTTACGACAGGTGCAAACGTTTCGTTGTAGTCGATTCCCTTTTCTTGAAGAAAGCCTTTGACCACCAGCCTTGCCTTCCGTCGAATGGGTTCCCCATCAGCATCGAATTTAGTTTTAAACACCCATTTAGAACTAACGGCCTTTTTGCCAGCTGGCAAAATCGAGGTTTTGTTCGAGAGCAGTGCATCAAACTCTTCTTCTACAAATTGGCATCGGAAACCGAGAGAGCTTCTTTGGGAGTTGAAGGATCACTCAGCAATTGACCTGTTGCACAGAGATTGTAATTTGGCCTTGGCATGGTCACAATTCGCTCAGAACGCCGAACGGTTTCTTCATTCTCTAGGCCAGAAATATCCTCATCTGGAACATAGGATACGTCGTCCACATCATTACCGCTGTCTGAATATTCGCTTATCGTAGTAGCTTCGTGATTGGGTGGAGATTCTATGTCTTCGTATTTCAAGCTAGCAGTTGGCAATTCTACTAATGTTTCTTCCCCTGAATTGACAATGGTGTTGTCTTCTTCGTCCCAGAAATCAACTGTGGGAGATACAAAAGCATTAATATGATTATTTTCAGTGCTAGTTACCTTCATTTCAGTTTGGTTCTTCTTTCTTTTGGAATATGCGCTATTGCCTTGCAGCCAAAAATACGTAGAGATCTCAAATCTGGTTTTCGGCCTGACCAAATTTCTTCTGGTGAACATTCATTGCCTCTGCATGATATGCGATTCAGCAAGAAAGCTGCGGTAACCGCCGCTTCTGCCCAGAATTTGTTGCCCAGCTCGGAATCTAGCAGCATACAACGTATTCGTTCAATAATAGTGCGGTTGATACGCTCCGCAACTCCGTTTTGTTCGGGCGTATACACAACCGTTTTTTGGTGCAAAATTCCATTTTTTTGTAAATATCTTTGGAAAATATTTCCAGTGTATTCAGTGCCATTATCAGAGCGAAGAACTTTAATCTTTTTCGAGCACTGATTTTCAACAAGACACTTGAACTTCACAAATTCTGTGAAAACATCAGATTTGTTCTTGATAGGCACTACAAAAACTTTACGGGTAAAGTCGTCCACAAATGTTACTAGATATCTTTAATGAGTTAAATTAATTTTATTGAGTTGATATCCCACTTCTGAGATGCAAATGGAGTGCCGATCCGCCACCCGACGCGTGCTCACGCATTTTAAAATCGCTCCGCGGTCAGTTTGAAAACACAAAACAAAAAAAAACATCAAACAAGTGTGCATAAGCATAGAAACAAAACAAAAAAAAACGTTAATCGCACGCGCGCTGTGCAAAAAACAAACAGCGTGTACAGTGCAGTGATAAAAAAAAAAGTATTGTGTTTGGGCACTCCATCTGGTCCTACTTCCTATCGTTTGCTGCTGCTTTGCTTGGCTATAGCAAGTGCCTTATGTTTTTGCGTGCACTTGCTATGGCTGGGTAGGGTATCATTTGGCGAATAGCGGGTCGCGTTATGTAGATTTTGTTGGTAGACCAAAGCAATTTATTGTATGGGCATAACACCTGCAGTGATTTGTTTTGGAAAGCTGACGTCAGGATCTACACAGTACGGCCTAGCTAAGTCTGCGTCGGAGTTGAGTTTTTTGTGTTTGTTTTTTTTGTTATGCGTGGGAATTTTAGAGTGGACGTGAGTAATATTCGTGGGTTGAGATCCAATTTTTTTTCATTGTACGCCCATGCGATTCACAATAAACCAGCTGTTTTAGCACTACGCGAAACACAGGTCAGCATTGATTCCGATTTAACGGAGTTTAGTCTGCCTGGATATAACTTGGTGCCATTATTCTTTTGCCATCGTGGAATAGCCGTTTATATACGTAGTGATGTAGCCTACCAACTTCTACCTCAATATGGCCAATGTTCCAATCCGGAATTTAATTTTATTTGGCTAAAATTCCATGTCCGTAGGCAATTAATTCACTACTGTTTTATTTACAGAAGCCCTAACCAGGACAGGCATTCAACTTATAATGAGTTTGATGCACTGTCTGCTTCCATTACCAGAATTGTAACCCATTATCCTCGTACTGAAATCGTCATTGCGGGCTATTGCAATATACACAATTCAAGTTGGCTTCGACATTCTGGACAGACAACACCCGAGGGAAGGTATGTTGAGATCTTAGCTGAGGTTAGTAATTTAACCCAGATTGTAAATGAGCCGACACGGATACCGGAAATTAGCGGTCAAAACGCCAACACTCTGGACTTGTTTCTTACCTCTCACCCTGATAAATACACTTTAAACGTATTATCGCCTCTAGGTTCGTCAGATCATTGTATCATATCGACGAATTTCTCGTACTTCAGCCACACAGTTAAAGAACAAGCTCCTAAAAGAACCGCATGGCAATACGAGAAAGCCAATTGGGAAGCTTTAAAAAAAAAATACTACAAAGTCCCTCCGGTAGTAAAAACTTTTGGTCGTTTGTTAAGAATATTAAAAATTCGGCCTCATCATCTATCCCGACACTCATTTACAATGGCACTCCAGCTGTCAGCTCTTCGGATAAAGCCAATCTGCTTGCTGCTCATTTTGCAGCTAGCTCAACGCTCCCAGATTGTGCTTTATCTCCCCCAGTACTCGATCGCGTAGAACAATCCATGGGACAAATCCACTTCCGCACCCGTACTGTAGCAAGAGTACTTCAAGATCTCAACATTCACAAATCCGCTGGCCCAGATGGTATTTCCCCTATCGTTTTGAAGAGGTGTTCTTTCACGCTAGCAAAACCACTGCGTAAGCTTTTGTTGATAAAAAGTACTTCCGAGTAGGTTAAGAAGAAGAAGAAGTTTATTTGACATATTTTTAAGTTGACATTTAACAAAAGGAAGGTTTACATAAAGTTTACATGAGATTATGAGTCTCTGTTCAGAGATAGTTTTCATTCTCAACACCTTCCCTGAGGAACTATTCTCGAACTCAAAAAATTCATTAAATGTTAATTCATATATAAAATTCATTAATTTCAATTTATATGGAGTGTAAAGAGGTTAATATTAAGAAAGAAAATAAGATGTTTTATCTAATAACGTTAAATAAGACATAGGAAAGTAACAAATTCATTTTAAACCAAGACCTTTCACAAAGAATTTGTGTTTAGTCGCAGTTACGCCTTTTGTCAGAAAATCTGCTAGCATCTCATCTGATGAAAGATAATTCAGCTTAACTTCGGAACTCTCTAATTTTTCGCGGATAAACTTAGCTTTGATGTCCACATGCTTTGTTCTCGGCGAAATGGAATTGTTAGAAGCGATGTGAATAGCGCTTTTATTGTCACAGTGAAGTACCAATGTTTTTTGCGAATCCGGAGATAGCTATAATTCCAAGCGCAAAGAGCAAACATCCTATTGCTTGCATATAAGGAACATCCTTCATTTGATGTTTTTCAGTGTCATCTTTGGGACAGATATTTGAAGACAGCCTTTGATTCAGGTCTACCGGAGTCGAGATAGAGTTGCACTGATCCATGTTGAAGCGTCTCAAAATATCTGAAATATATTGGGATTGATCAATTTTTATAGATGACTTGCTTCGTGTGATTCGTATGCCTAAGATCGAAGTCGCCTCCCCCATGTCCTTCATTTTAAAATGTTTCGACAACTCTTCCTTAAGATGAACCACAAGATCGATCGTATTTGAGAAGATCAGAACATCATCGACATAAATTGCAATAAATAACATTTCCGTTCCAGAAAGTCGATAGTAAATACACTGATCTACATCACTGCGCTTCAAGCCCATATTGATTAAAACTTGATTGAGTTTCTCATTCCAAACTCGACTGGATTGTTTGAGCCCATAAAGAGATTTTTTAAGCATACATACACGTTCAGAACCATCATCAAAACAGCTTGGCTGAGTCATGTAAATATCTTCCTTTAATTTACCATTCAAGAAGGTGGTAACAGCATCCATTTGATGCACGAGGAGATCATGCCTGGCCGCAAGTGCAAATAAAAAACGAATTGAGGTATACCTTACGACAGGTGCAAACGTTTCGTTGTAGTCGATTCCCTTTTCTTGAAGAAAGCCTTTGACCACCAGCCTTGCCTTCCGTCGAATGGGTTCCCCATCAGCATCGAATTTAGTTTTAAACACCCATTTAGAACTAACGGCCTTTTTGCCAGCTGGCAAAATCGAGGTTTTGTTCGAGAGCAGTGCATCAAACTCTTCTTCTACAAATTGGCATCGGAAACCGAGAGAGCTTCTTTGGGAGTTGAAGGATCACTCAGCAATTGACCTGTTGCACAGAGATTGTAATTTGGCCTTGGCATGGTCACAATTCGCTCAGAACGCCGAACGGTTTCTTCATTCTCTAGGCCAGAAATATCCTCATCTGGAACATAGGATACGTCGTCCACATCATTACCGCTGTCTGAATATTCGCTTATCGTAGTAGCTTCGTGATTGGGTGGAGATTCTATGTCTTCGTATTTCAAGCTAGCAGTTGGCAATTCTACTAATGTTTCTTCCCCTGAATTGACAATGGTGTTGTCTTCTTCGTCCCAGAAATCAACTGTGGGAGATACAAAAGCATTAATATGATTATTTTCAGTGCTAGTTACCTTCATTTCAGTTTGGTTCTTCTTTCTTTTGGAATATGCGCTATTGCCTTGCAGCCAAAAATACGTAGAGATCTCAAATCTGGTTTTCGGCCTGACCAAATTTCTTCTGGTGAACATTCATTGCCTCTGCATGATATGCGATTCAGCAAGAAAGCTGCGGTAACCGCCGCTTCTGCCCAGAATTTGTTGCCCAGCTCGGAATCTAGCAGCATACAACGTATTCGTTCAATAATAGTGCGGTTGATACGCTCCGCAACTCCGTTTTGTTCGGGCGTATACACAACCGTTTTTTGGTGCAAAATTCCATTTTTTTGTAAATATCTTTGGAAAATATTTCCAGTGTATTCAGTGCCATTATCAGAGCGAAGAACTTTAATCTTTTTCGAGCACTGATTTTCAACAAGACACTTGAACTTCACAAATTCTGTGAAAACATCAGATTTGTTCTTGATAGGCACTACAAAAACTTTACGGGTAAAGTCGTCCACAAATGTTACTAGATATCTTGCTCCAGAGAAGGATTTCAATTTTAAGGGTCCTAACACGTCAGAATGGACCAGATCTAGAATGCTCTCTGCACGCTTTCCGATATATTTAAAAGGTGCTCTGGACTGCTTACCTTTTATACACACAACGCATTTTTCATTATGACGTGCAGTAAATTTGACTCCCAATGAGGAATTCATTACCTTCTTTATATTTTGAGCACAAATATGACCTAATCTTCGATGCCACATATTGTATGAATTAGCCACTGACAGTGCTTGTTCTAATTTTGCTGGAACTTGCACGGAGTCACAATTCAGACGGTACAAATCATTCACTACACTAGCTGTTGCAATTAATTTATGCTCCTTGTCATAGATATTGCAAGTATCGTGCTCAAAGATCACTTTGTTGCCATTCTTTGTCATTTGGCGAACTGAAAGTAAGTTAGCGCACAGATCAGGCAAGTATTCGACATCTTTTAACACAGCATTTAATTTTACGTTTTTTTTGTTGAGAGCTAGTTTCACATCACCAGAACACTTTACTGGAATTGTGTGTTTATTTGCAACGACGACTTTTTTGCTTGCGACCGGTTTTCTTTTATTAAATAACAAATGCTCCTCCTTCGTCATATGAGAGGTAGCTCCCGAGTCGACAAACCAATTCGAAGAACTGTTGTTATTGACTAGCAGCGAAGCAAATAAAACTCTGTCTCTTGTAGTTTTATCGTGCCAATTGTTCGGTTTTTTGTTTTTGTTTGGACAAGATTTGCTAAAATGCCCAACTTGCTTGCAAGTGTGACAACGAAATTTGTGTGTACCTGTTTTTTTTTTTTTGTGTAAAGTACAGTATCAGTAGTTTTGTTATCAAATTTTACATCTTGGAGTAACAAATTCTTCACCACGTCTAGTGTCAGCTTCTTCTTGGAATTTTCCACTGCTAACACCAATGCGCGAAAGTCGTCAGGCAATCCCGCTAGCATAAGAGATGCTGTCAATTCGTCATCAATGTTTAATCCAGCGTTTTGAACTTTGAGTGATATGAGAACCATAGTGCTAATATATTCCTGCATAGATTCGCAGTTGCTTCAGCAATTCTACTTTTCGCGTCAAGCCACTGTCGTCATAGGCTGTAACCAGAGCATTCCAGGCCTCTTTTGCTGTTGTAGACGTTGCGATGTGTGCAAAGTTACTTGGGTTATTTCAGCTAACGCACGCTCGTTCGAATCCTTGTCTTTATCAGTCGCCGTCTCAGATAATCCTGTTTCGATTACTTTCCAACAATTCTTTATAACGAGGTATGATTTCGCATGTCGTTTCCATACGTCAAAATTTTCTCGACCACGCAGTTTTTCGAATGGAAATGACATTGTTTGCGAAGCCATTACTTTACCAAGTATAAATCGTCAAAAAACAAAGGAATCGCGTGCTTTATTTTAGCAAAACTTACTTTACTTTATAGGGAATATTTTAAAAATAACGACTCTACATTTATTTAATTAAAAGTTATTTTAAATTAAATGTTTTCGTGACTTAACGGCCCATAACCTGTTGATAAAAAGTACTTCCGAGTAGGTTAAGAAGAAGAAGAAGTTTATTTGACATATTTTTAAGTTGACATTTAACAAAAGGTTTACATAAAGTTTACATGAGATTATGAGTCTCTGTTGTTTTCTATCTGTCCTATTCTTCAGGGCTCTTTCCGAGAAGATGGAAAACAGCATTTGACCAGCCCGTCCCAAAAAAAGTCGAATCTTCCTCTCCCTCCTCCTACCGACCAATTGCACTTACGTCCCTTCTTTCCAAGGTCATGGAAACGCTGATAAACCGTCAGCTTATGAAATATCTCGAATCTCGAAAACTTCTTAATGACTGGCAGTACGGTTTTCGCAGCAACAGGTGCACTGGTGATTTGATAACATATCTAACCGAAAAGTGAAACCAATCTATTCACCATGGTGGTGAAAGCAAGGTCGTTGCGCTTGATATTTCAAAGGCATTTGACAGAGTTTGGCATCAAGCTCTCTTGTCGAAAATGCTTGCATTTGGGATCGATGTTACCTTTATTCAATGGATTACAAATTACCTTTCGGACCGTTCAATACAAGTTGTTTTGGACGGTTTAAAGTCTGCAACTCACCGAATAAATGCTGGTGTCGCTCAAGGCTCGGTTTTGTCTCCGACTCTCTTTCTCATTTTTATCAATGACCTCCTGTCTGTCACTTCTAATCCAATCCATTCCTTTGCTGATGACAGTACCCTCAGCTTTACATATTCGTTTCCTGGGCAACGCCCCTCATCTTCGGGCGTTGAACTGGAACAGCAACGTATGTTAAGCTCATTGAATTCCGATCCTGACAGCATACTTAAATAGGGTAAAACCAACAGAGTGGAATTTAATGCTTCCAAAACGCAATGCTGTCTGCTGTCATTGAAGCGAAGCCCTAATTCTCTGCCATTATCCATGAATGGCACTTGCATCGCTGAAATCGAACGACTGTCCATTCTCGGTTTGTGTGTTAATGACAACCTTCGTTGGAATGACCACATATTTGATGTCGCCAAGAACGCTGCGAAATGTCTAGGCTTCCTTAAGCGATGCAAGAAATATTTCAACTCTTCTGATCTGGCTAGAATCTACAAGGCGTTTATTCGCCCAAAACTTGAGTACAACGCTCATATCTGGTCTGGTGCACCAATAACATATTTGGAGCTACTTGACAGGATCCAAAAACGTGCGGTAAAACTTATTGGCGATCGAGACATCGCGAAATCACTTGACTCTCTTAGTCATCGTCGTAATGTCTCCTGCTTGTCTTTGTTTTATTGGTATTTCCACCACAAGTGCTCAAATGAAATAGCCAGTTGCATTCCACCCCTACAGCAAATCAACCGCAATACTCGCTATGCGAGGAATGCACATCAGTTTACCCTTAAGCCTGTTTTCGGACGTACTGTGAAATATAAAGATTCCTTTCTCAACCGTACAATACGAATGTGGAATGCTCTGCCACGCTCTGTTTTTCCTTTGCATTATAATTTACAAACATTTAAGACCAACGTGCATCGGTTTATCCCATTCTCTAATCCTTCACTTCCCTAATGCCGCACTGTGTCACTGCATTATAAGGGTATTCAAAATTCCTTTAGTGCGCGTACATTATAAAAAAAAAATACTTCAAAGATAGTTTAGCCAACTTTTGATTTTATTCTGTCCAAAGAACAAAAACAACTTATCGTTACCAGTTTTTAAAAAGGAGCGAGCCCTGACAGCTAGTGTTAGTAACACCTGGAGTCGCTTCCTCTCCGGCATTACTTAAAGTACTGCCAAAATACCATTTAAACTATTTGGTACAGATTTATTAAAAAATCGTTTTTATTTTTTAAATTTAAATTCACAATATCACATAAAAATACTTATGACAGAAAACAAAATTAAATTGGGCCTTACTAATAATCAGACACAATGTCGACTACTAGCTACTTGCAAGGATAAAGTATAACAATAAAAAATTTCACATTAAGTAACCTTCGTAATGTCTTTTAATCTACCACAATTTCAATCAAAGTTGTAATCAAACAAACAACACTTAAAGAGTTCTCAAAAAAAATTGCAAAATTAAATATTAAAATGAGTTCGACAAAAGTTTATTTGCCGATTTGGAAATAATTAATCAATCTGCATCATCATTTTGAAATCCTATTATTGTTTAGTTATTTTCACACGATAATGAATCTAGTCGAGATTGGTATACAGATATACAAAATTGGTTCTCTTTGGATATCAGTAGGTATTAACGTGTAGTAGTTGTAGGTGTTACAGCACTAAGTATTATTGCTCTTGATAGCCAGGTGTCATGTTAATGCGTTTTTTAATTATTTTTAGTTTCATAGTAGAAGGTTCTAATTAATTAATTAATTGATTAGTAATTAAATCTTGTTAAGCAATTATTTAGATTTCTATGTTATTAACATAACAGTTAGGTTATTTCGTCATAATGTCCCTAAAAAATGTTGTGCACTTTGGTATTATACTTGTCGAATTAATCTCCAAAATCATTTCATGAGTTCCGAGTAGGAACCATTAATAAATATATAGTATGTGAGGAATAATTTGTTAAACTAAATAAAATATGGCAGATTCAATATTGTAATTATGTTTAGTTCCAAATTATTTTAAAAGTAGAAAAGTAATATAAACACAAAGAGTTTTAATAGCTATGGGTGCGAGTGACAATGACATGAAATGATGAACTTACAACTATTTGAATTGAATTGAATTTTATTGAGGCCTTTTAAATAAATTACATTGGTTTTTTTTTAAGATTATGTTTAAATAAAACTGCGGCTGTAAGTATTGCCTGCTTGAACGAGTAATGTAAATTAATTATGCCCCATGGCTGTCATTTGGGTTAATAGTATAGCTTTTGCTCAGAAGCTTTATGTAGTTTTGCGAGTGACAGATGGTCACGGAGAATGTACAATATTTTTTTTTTTACTTAACCTAACTTAAAACTAAAGGTAAGGAAGAGAGACAAGCGTATACGTAGTGTATAGAATAGTGCGATTACAGCTTCAAGGTACAGAAGTCAGTTCTACGTGTCGATATAGTTGTCGATGGTCTTATTTCTTTGGATTTATTTCAAGTAAACCATTTTCCGAACTCTATTAATAGAATATTGGACTTAGTTTTTCTTAATAATGAAATTAATTTTACTATAAGTGAAGCTCTGGATCTTATAGATTCCAATAAAATGCATCACCAAGCCTTACTTTTGGAGATTAATTTTCTTAATTACTCCAGTGATTTAAATAATATTAGTTCCGCGTTATCTTATAACTTTTCGAAAACCAATTTCGTTGCTTTACAGGAATATTTGAGTGGTTTTGATTGGGATGAACTGCTTAAATCCCCCAATTTAAAAGGTAACTATGATATATTTTTGGATAAGATCAAATCTGGTTTTGAATTATTTGTACCAAAAACGCGTCTCAACAAAAGGTTTAAAATTCCTTGGTCAAATAAAAGATTAGTTAATTTACGTAACGTAAAAAGGAAAGCTTATTCTCGTTATATATCAAATAAAACTAATTCTAACCGTGAACTTTTTTTGAGATTCAGGAAAGAATATGAATTTTTAAATTGGTTTTTATACATGCAATATATCTTGTCTGTAGAACCGTCGGTGAAGCGTAACAGCAAATCATTTTGGAATTACATTAATTCGAAAAGAAATACCAGGCTTTCCTAAGGTAATGGTACGTGTACGTGTAATTTGTTCGCTGATTTCTTTGAGTCGGTGTACAATAAGTCGCATGTGCAGGTAACGGGAAATCATAACATTATGATTGCTGAAGTTCTGGACATCAGTGTGTTGCAATTCTCGGATGACGATTTAATAAACGCGTTAGAAAAACTAAATTTAAATAGCAACCCTGGCCCAGATGGGATTCCTGTGGTAATATTAAAAAAATGTTTATCATCCACTTAGAATTATTTTTAACCAGTCTCTGGTAACTGGGAACTTCTTAAATGAATGGAAATATTCGGCATATTAAGGCAAAAAGTAGTAAACTCTCGGCCTATATCAAAGCTTTCTGCAATACCAAAATTGTTTGAAAGTATTGTTAAGGACAAACTCTTTATCGCGGTAAAAGAAATTATTTTAAATAGTCAGCATGGCTTTGTTCGTGGTAGATCATGTGCTACTAATTTAGCTTTGTTGACTAATTATATATTTAATAGTTTTGATGAACGATTACAAGTTGATGTACTTTATACTGACTTTACGAAAGCGTTTGACAGGGTGCATCACACACTTCTTTTGGATAAGCTAAAGTCTTTGGGTTTTCATTCATCAATGCTAAAATGGTTTCGTAATTACCTGACTAATAGAAGGCAAATGGTTAAAGTCGATGGTTTGACTTCTCGCGTTACAGAAGTTACTTCCGGTATTCCACAGGGCGGTGTTCCACAGGCAGTTAAGTTAAGTTTCTTTTTTCATTATGATTATGTCATTGCCAAGTGTAACTCATTGTTAGGCTTCTTTAAACGTAATAGTAAAGACTTTAGAGATATAAATAGCCTTAACATTATTTACTGCTCGTTAGTTAGACCTTATTTAGAATATTGTTCCGTAATTTGTGATTCACCATATGCAATTCACGAACTTAGATTCGAAAGAGTTAAAAAAAACTTCACGAGGTACGCGGTTCTTTAATTAAATATGTTTGATGAGCTTCCTAATTATGGCAGAAGGTGCAATTTAATTGGTCTGCAAACCTTAAGTTTCAGACGCGATGCAACTTCCGTCATGTTTATTCGCGATATTCCTAATTATCATATTAATTCACCAGAATTGATCTTTCTTTTAAATATATATGCTCCCCAAAGGTCACTGCGGGTTAGAAGCTTATTTTATACAGATAGGCATAGAACCAATTATGGTAATAATAAGCCTATTACAAGATGCATAAGCACATTTGCTTGTCGCGAGCAGATTTTAAAAAGTCCATTAATGCATTAACTTTAAATTAATTATATTTGTAATTACTTGAAATAGTCTATAAGATGAAGATCGGTAGATGAAGCATTGTCGCGCAACAAACAACCGTTGCGTAAAGCGATACTGAGAGCTTACACTTAGAGAACGTTGTGTTTTGCTCAAAATATATTTTTGTCCGCTTGGGGCGAACAGTATGATACCCTATCCTCATCCCTTTTTTTCTAAATTGTGGGCGTGGCAGTGGGCGTATTCGGACAATTTTAACACTTTACCATTTCGGAACCCTAGGGAGTATATGTTCCAAATTTCAGCTTCCTTGCATAACTTTAAATGCCTCAAAAGTTGATACGGACGGACGGACCGACATTGCTAAATAGTCTTAGATTTTGGTCCTGATCATATGTGTCAAAATTAATATACCCTTAGGATAGGGTATAAAAATATAGTACAAATGCGTCTGTCAAGTGTTGCTTGCTATTTTCAATAAAGAGATTAAGTGAGCCAAATGGCTGTCAGTTGAGTGTTAAGATATGTAGTTTAACTGCTTTTGCTCAGGAGCCTTATATGAAGTTGAATTGTGACTGTAGTCCAGGGATGGATATAACCTATCTTAAGCCTAGAAACTAAAAATATGACAGGACGAGAGGAATGAATGTATACACAGTATACGTGAGTGCGAAAAGCCGATATTGGTGTGATTATATAACATATGTGTTTTGTTGTAGAGAAAAGATAATAAATATTTTGGATAGATGTACTTAGTTTTGTGTTTTGAACGAGTTATCACAGATATGAATAATATTTAGAGAATATGATTATATCACAGGGTGTTAAAAAGTTAAGTGGTTATAAAATATACAGGTTTATATGATAAAAAGAAAGCCATTTAATAAAAATGAGTAGAATTTATGCCGCGTTTATATTAGTAATGATTTTGGAGAATAATTTTGAAAGTTGTAAGTCGTGAAATCTTAAAAAGGAAAAAGTAAACAAATTGGTTAGAAATGATTAACCGCGATTATGACCAGGAGTGGACTTTAGGTAGAACGATGGTGGGGTAACATCGGCAGCTGGATCGAAATCCAACAGTGAAATTCCGACTGGAGAGGGATAAGCCTCATTTTCCCAGGAGGAACCTGCCTGTAGAGCGATAATTTCTCTAACCAGGTTGTTTTCGGAAATATCAAAATTAGAGATAGTTTTTCTACAATGGAATAAAATATACAGTAAATCAAAAAAGTATTGGCACACGGATTATTTTTGAAGAAAGTTTCTTTCGGTGGTAAACAAAAAGAAGAGATTGGAGTTCGTTAAACTCCACGTTAATAAGCCGGAGTAATTTTGGAGTAATGTCGTATTCAGCGAGAAGTCAAAATTCAACCTTTTTGGCTCAGTTGGTTCACAAAAAATATGGCGAAAGCCAGAAAATGAGCTGCAAGAAAAGGTGTTTCGCGGCTTCTGGAGTGGGCGATTTCCTTTATATTGATGACAAAATGAACAAGTTGGCCTACATGAACATTTTAAAAGAAAACCTATTCCCAAGTGTGGAGAAGTTGGGATTAAAGAATCAGCAATGGTTGTTTCAGCAGGATAATGACCCAAAAACACTTCATATCTGGTCCAATAATGGCTCTTTTACCATTGCTAACTACTAAAAATACCGCCACAGTCAACAGATTTGAATCCTATTAAGCATATTTGGCACTTGTTGCAAAAAAATAAGGTAATACAATATAACCTCTAAAGCATCATTAATTGAAGTCTTTCGCATAGAATGAACAAAATTACCACTCAGGAAGCCTCCAACCTAGTGGGAAGTATGCGTCGACGCTTGGAAGCAGTCAAAAAAGCCAAGGGAGGCCCGACTAACTATTAGGGGCTCTTAATTAATAATTTTTTTTAAAAAAAATTTATACTTCTTTTAAAAGTGTGTCAATACTTTTTTGATATGAATTCGTGCTTTCTTTCGGTTAAATTAATATTAAAACCTAACCAAAAATTAAATGATTTTGTTTTTTATTAAAATAGATTATAAAATGTTCCTTACCCCAAACGGTATAATTATTTTCCTGATGAAAAGTTATGTTGAAATTAACTTGAGCCAATCACTCACTTGAGAAGATAGCCAATACTGCTTTGACTCACTGTATCTCATCAGCGGAATGATGTTTGATTCGTGGTAAATGTAATGATTTGAGAAACGTTTTGTTTTTGTTTTAAAATTTTTACTCGTATGTAATGATTTGAGAAACATTTTGTTTTTGTTTTAAAATTTTTACTCGTATTGAAGGATTTTCCTTTCAAGGATATCCATTTCTGAGGCAACGGTCGGGGAGATAGTACACCAAATAGGAAATGCGTAGGTCATGATTAGGTCATGATTAGTGTTTTTAGTGTTTTGTAGAACAGAAGCTTTGGTTTTTTGTTTAAATCTCTGTGCCTTAGGAAGGGAGTCAGCATATTGGAAACCTTTCTGCATTTTGTTAACGTGAGTCACGCATGGTTATTGAACTTAAACAAATAATTGAAATTTACTCCAAGGTATTTCATATTATTTTTTACCTGTATAGATGAGTTATTGATTCTCAGGAATAATTCTTTGCTTTCACTGGCCACATCCAATGGACCCTTCCCACTAGCGTTACGAAAGTAAATTAACTCTGATTCTGATTATGCCCCACGTTTTGTAGTAATCTAATGATTTCGATGTGTTTTTCTAGAAGACGGAGAGCAATCATTGGTCGGTAATGACTTGAGTAGGCAATCGTGTCATCTGCGTAAAGCAGGGCGGTGTAGTCTATGTTGTTTTCAAAAAATGTGTTTGGAAAGTCGTGAAGGAAAATGTTATGTAAAAAGGGGCCCAAGATGGAGCCCTGGTGCACACCACTATCACAGGCCCGAACTTCAGATTTTGTACCTTTCATTTAAACGAAGAAGTGTCTATTTTTTAGGAAACTGTCCAGAATGTTTAAGATAAATGGAGAAATGTTTATAGACTCAAGTTTCGGAATTAGACCAACCCTCCATACGCTGTCAAATGCCTTTTCAATATCTAGAGAGCAAGCCACCTTATATCGCTTTTCCTAAGATTGAGAGTGACGTCGTTATGAACCTTTATTAGCGCATGAACAGTAGAGTGTTTTCTGCAGAAGCCAAATTGGTTCAATACACTTGCCCAGACTCCTGATCTTAATCCTTTGGAAAATTTGTGTGCACATGTGAAATAAAAAGTTGGTAAAAACAATCCTAAGACCCGAAATCAATTAACTCAATTTATCCAAGAGGAATAGGCAAATATACCTAGCGAATACGACCTTAAAAATTAATAAGATCGATGAAACGCAGACCACAAGTAGCTATGCTTGAAGCTGAAGGCGGCAAAACAAAATATTGAAAAAAAATTATGTGATAAAATGAACTCTTAAATGCTTACGGAAAATATGTAAAAATACTGTTTTGACACTGTTATTTTCTACATTTTTTTGTTTTTGTTGGTTTTTAATATTTTTTTTAATCAAAATGAATAGGTTTTTTTTGTATCTGGACTCTTGAATGCTAATTTAAGGTGTGTATGGAAAAAAAATGATAGATGAGGAATATTTTTGCTTGCAAGAACACTTTCTTGACAAACTTTATTTCTTATAACGGCAAAAAATATTCCAATTGAATTGTAACAACTTTATTGGGTAAACATTTACTTAAAATAGCTAAAAAAGTTGAATCACATAAACTCAACACTTCGCAGCCCCTTCCTATTTCCCAACACATCCTCCGTGACAAGCTGTTTTGTTGTTGCGATTTGGATATGTTGCAAAACTCCACACACTTATTTTTGGCGGATAATAAAGCAAATTAGATTTAACTTCATGTGTCTGGCTCACACGTATTCACAGATAGGAAAATTGAGAAAGGATTTTGCGGCCATTATTAAATATTTTTTGCGGGTTGAAAGTGATAGGGGATAACAGAGTTGACTCTCTGGTTAATCCCTCATCTGTGGCTCAAGCACACTTTTAAAATTGTTTTGTTTAGATGTCAATTTAGTAATGGGTTCCACCAAGAAAACCATTTTTTTTTAATTTCCAATAAAGAGATTCAGTAAGCCAAATGACTGTCAGTTGAGTGTTAAGATATGTAGTTTAACTGCTTTTGCTCAGGAGCCTTATATGCAGTTGAATAGTGACTGTAGTCCACCGATGGATATATACATATATTCAAGGAAATATAAAAAAAAAAATAACGAAGAAAATCTTAACTTAACTTAAGTTTAGGAACTAAAAATATGAGAGGAAGAGAGGAATGAATGTATTCACAGTATACGTGAGTGAATCTCTTTCCTATGTGCGAAAAGCCGATATTGGTGTGATTATATTACATATGTGTTTTGTTGTAGAGAAAAGATAATGAATATTATGGATAGATGTACTTAGTTTTGTGTTTTGAACGAGTTATCACAGATATGAATAATATTCAGAGAATAAGATTATATCACAAGGTGTTCAAAAGTTAAGTGTTTACAATATATACATGTTTATATGATAAAAAGAAAAAGCAATATTAAGGGTGGAAAAATTGAAAAAATTAAAGTAATGGGATTAGTACTGCCATTTAATAAAAATGAGTAGAAATTAAGAATTTAGAAAGAAAAAAAAAGTAAACAAATTGGTTAGAAGTTATTAACAGCGATTATGACCAGGAGTGGACTTTAGGTAGAAAGTGAAACTCCGACTGGAGAGGGATAAGCCTCATTGTCCCAAGAGGAACCTGCCTGTAGAGCTATAATTTCTCTAACCAGGTTGTTTTCGGAAATATCAAAATTAGAGATAGTTTTTTTTATATGGAATTAAATATACAGTGAATCAAAAAAGTATTGGCACACGGATTATTTTTGAAGGAAGTTTCTTTCGGTGGTACACAAAAAGAAGAGGCTGGAGTTCGCTAAAATCCACGTTAAAAAGCCGGAGAAATTTTCGAGTAATGTCATATTCAGCGACGAGTCAAAATTCAACCTTTTTGGCTCAGATGGTTCACAAAAAATATGGCGAAAGCCCAACAAAGAGCTACAAGAAAACAGCATCACTAAAACAATTAAACACGGCGGTGGTAATATTATATGGGGGGTGTTTCGCACCTTCTGGAGTGGGCAATTTAATTTTTATTGATGACAAAATGAACAGTTGTCCTACATGAACATTTTAAAAGAAAACCTATTCCCAAGCGTTGAGAAGTGGGGATTAAATGATCAGCAATGGTTGTTTCATCAGGATAATGACTCAAAACCTGCTTCATATCTTAAAAGACAGGATTTACCAACCTGCATAAACTGTAAGGGAACAAGACTTTTCTGCAATTCTTACTATACTGGAAGAACAAGTCGTATTAATAAACGCATAATTGAAAAGTTTGACGAGCTTGACCATAAACTTCGGGGCTCACTTAATTCACTTAAAAAAATAAATAATTACGTGGAATGCGAATGGCGTTCTACAAAAGATAGACACACTTGAAGTTTTTACTCGTACAAATATTATCGACATATGCTTGATTTCGGAAACGCATCTTACGAAGGAATCAAGTGTAAAAATTACGGAAAGGGCTAGAGGCGGAGCGTCTTTGTTTATAAAATACAGCATTAAGCATTCAATAAGCACAAAAATCGAGCAAGTTAATATTCAAATGATTACGGTTCGTGTAAAAAATAATAAACAAACTTATGATATTGCGTCTATATATATCCCTCCAAGGGAAAAGATAGAAAGATTTGAATTCACCAGTATTTTTAACTCACTCACACGGAACTTTGCTGTCTGATTTCAATGCAAAATCTGGGGTTCACGATGCATTTCACCAAAAGGGAAAATTCTCTATGAATCCGGTATGCAATTTGGAGTAGTCTTTTACTCTTCAGGCAAACCGACGTATTGGCCTACGGATACGGCAAAAACTCCAGACCTTATAGATTTTTACATTTTAAAAGGGATTTCTGAAAGCTTTGTTGAAATTGAAGATAGTTTCGATCTGTCTTCTGATCACTCGCCTATCATTCTGACAATTAGCGGCTGCTTATTGAAAAAGGACTTTTAAATGGGACTCCTTTAGAAAAGACTGCGAAAATAAAATCGATCTTAACGTGTCTCTTCAAACTCCATTTGAACTTGAACTCGAAGTCGATCAATTTATCGGAGTCATACAAAGTTTAGCCTGGTATAATACTCCTTATGAACGTATAACAAAATCAAAAAGCGAAATAAAATATCCTCAGGAAATAACCGAATTGGTTAAGGAGAAAAGAAAAGCGCGTACAAACTTGCAACAATCTCGCGCTCCGCAGCATAAAACGATATTAAATAATCTATGCAGCACTTAAAAAAAAAAATTTAGGACTTTAAAAATCGCGTTACTTCATACCTTGATGGTCTCACCGCGGACAAGAGTTCAAACTACTCGTTGTGGAAAGCTATAAAAAGCATCAAAAAGCCAAAATCGCAAGCGCCTCCTATCAGAAAAAATAATGGCGAATGGGCGAAACGAGACAAAGAAAAAGCCGGCATTTTTGCCAATCACTTAGAAGAAACGTTTAAGCCCTTTGACGGTCAAGAGCTAATCGAAGATATTGCCTTAGAGGGGATACCTGACAATTTTAAAATTAAAAGTGTATCACTGGATGAACTGTGCTATGAAATACAAAAATTGAAACTAAACAAAGCACCTGGATACGATTTAATTACGGGACAGGTCCTAAAAGAATTGCCTAGGAAAGCACTTACTATGTTTATTTATCTCATAAATGCTTCGTTTAAGTTATTATACGTTCCACGACAGTGGAAAGTAGCTGAGTTCATAATGGTCCCAAAGCCGGGAAAATCCCCATATGACAAGAAATCTTATAGACCAATATCTCTTTTCCCAATTATGTCAACAGTATTTGAAAAAAATTTACTAAAACGGTTACACCCGATTATCGAAGAGCGCCGATTAATTCCTGATCACCAATTTGGGTTCAGAATTAAACACTCTACAATCGACCAGGTTTATCCAATAATGAAACAAAATCTACGCATGTTAATTTTACTTACAGAAATGTAACTACGCTACCCATTTTCATAGACTCCGTATAAATTCCGTACGTAAATGAAGCTGGGAATGACACTTGATGCGAATGACACTTGATGACAAATGCATTGGCTGCTTGGTCGGTTTTCCAAACTCTGCATGCAAAACAATCTGCTTTTATACAAGCAGGTTCTGAAACCGGTTTGGACGCATGGGGTTGTACCACAGCAAATAACATAAACATTTTACAAACTTTTCAAAACAAAGTGCTAAGAAGAATTGTAAACGCCCTGTGGTATATCAGAGATGTCTGAAGCTGCCTGGTGAAAGAGAAAATAAATTATTAAATCTATACTACTAGATAGGAAATAACCTAGTTGTAGTATAAAGTAATTTGAAGGGAGGTGTTTTTAGTGAGTAAGAATCTCACACTATTATGAGCACGTGCTAGCACGAGCTAGCACGAGCTAGTAAAATACTTTTTATACCCTATCCTAAGGGTATATTAATTTTGACACATAATTTGTAACACCCCTTAATATTCGTCGCAGACCCCTAAAAGTGTATATATTTATGATCAGGACCAAAATCTAAGACTATTTAGCAATGTCCGTCCGTCCGTCCGTATCAACTTTTGAGGCCTTTAAAGTTTTGCTAGGAAGCTGAAATTTGGAATATATACTCCCTAGGGCTCCGAAATGGTAAAGTGTTAAAATTGTCAGAATACGCCCACTGCCACGCCCACAGTTTAGAAAAAACCGTTTTAAGGCTAAAGTTAGAGGGATAGAGTATTACAACCTGCACAAGATATGTAGGTACTGTCCCCCTTTATAAATTTGTCATATAAAGTTTTTTGCCACGCCTACTTTTGGTGGCCGTTTTTCACTTTCTATGAAAGTTTTCTTCGAAAATTTTCATAGAAATCGAAAAAAAATGTTTAACAATTTATTTAGCCAATATATTTTGCAATATATCGTCCATACAAAGTTTTTGGCCACGCCCACTTTTCGGGGGAGTTTTTTCAAAAAAATTATTTATTATACCCTATCCTAAGGGTATATTAATTTTGACACATAGTTTGTAACACCCCTTAATATTCGTCGCAGACCCCTAAAAGTATATATATTTATGATCAGGACCAAAATCTAAGACTATTTAGCAATGTCCGTCCGTTCGTCCGTATCAACTTTTGAGGCCTTTTAAATTATGCTAGGAAGCTGAAATTTGGAACATATACTCCCTAGGGTTCCGAAATGGTAAAGTGTTAAAAGTTCTTGAATCCGCCCACTGCCACGCCCAGAATTTAGAAAAAACCGTTTTAGGGCTAAAGTTAGAGAGATAGAGTGTTAGAACTTTCACAAGATATGTAGGCTCTGCCCTCCTTTATAAGTCTGTCATATAAAGTTTTTTCCCACGCCTACTTTTTGTGGGCGTTTTTCACTAAAATGCTGTTTTCTTCGAAAATTTTCATAGAAATCGAAAAAAAATATTTAACAATATATTATGCCAATATTTTTCTCAATATATCGCACACACATAGTTTTTGGCCAGGCCCACTTTTTGGGGGCGTTTTTTGAAAAAAAAAAAAAATTTTTTCTATAAATTTCATGGAATGAAATAAAATGCTATCCATCATCTTCCTAATGCTTTTTTTCTTTGGGGTACATAGGGATAAGGATAGGGTATCATACTGTTCGCCCCAAGCGGACTGTAGCCTTTCCTTATGTTTTTCTATAAATTTCATAGAATGAAATAAAATGCTATCCATCATCTTCCTAATGCTTTTTTTCTTTGGGGTACATAGGGATAAGGATAGGGTATCATACTGTTCGCCCCAAGCGGACTGTAGCCTTTCCTTATGTTTTTATACCCTATCCTAAGGGTATATTAATTTTGACACATAGTTTGTAACACCCCTTAATATTCGTCGCAGACCCCTAAAAGTATATATATTTACGATCAGGACCAAAATCTAAGACTAATTAGCAATGTCCGTCCGTCCGTCCGTCCGTATCAACTTTTGAGGCCTTTAAAGTTATGCTAGGAAGCTGAAATTTGAAATATATACTCCCTAGGGCTCCGAAATGGTAAAGTGTTAAAATTATCAAAATACGCCCACTGCCACGCCCACAGTTTAGAAAAAACCGTTTTAAGGCTTAAGTTAGAGAGAAATAGTTGTACAACCTTCACAAGCTATGTAGGTACTACCCCCTTTATAAATTTGTCATATAAAGTTTTTTGCCACGCCTACTTTTTGTGGGCGTTTTTCACTAAAATGGTGTTTTCTTCGAAAATTTTCATAGAAATCGAAAAAAAATGTTTAACAATTTTTTTAGCCAATATATTTTGCAATATATCGTCCATACAAAGTTTTTGGCCACGCCCACTTTTCGGGGGAGTTTTTTCAAAAAAATTATTTATTTTCTATAAATTTCATAGAATGAAATAAAATGCTATCCATCATCTTCTTAATGCTTTTTTTCTTTGGGGTACATAGGGATAAGGATAGGGTATCATACTGTTCGCCCTAAGCGGACTGTAGCTTTTCCTTATGTTTTTATATGAATTCGTGCTTTCTTTTGGTTAAATTAATATTAAAACCTAACCAAAAATTAAGTGAATTTGTTTTTGGTTTAAATATGTTATAAAATGTTCCTTACAATAAATGGTTTCATTATTTTGCCGATAACTTGATCTGATGAAAAGTTATGTTGAAATTAACTTTGAAAAAAGAATTGAGCCGATACTGATCTGACTCACTGTATCTCATCAAGGGATTGATGTTTGATTCGTGGTAAATGTAGTTATTTGAGAAACGTTTTGTTCTAGTTTTAAAATGCTTACTCGTACAAAGACGAAGGGTTTTCATTTCTGTGGCAACCGTCGGGGAGATTAGTGTTTTAGTGTTTTGTAGAACAGAAGCTTTGGTTTTTTGTTTAAATCTCTGTGCCTTAAGAAGGGAGTCAGCATATTGGAAACCTTTCTGCATTTTGTTAACGTGAGTCTCGCATGGTTATTGAACTTAAACAAATAATTGAAATTTACTCCAAGGTAATTCATATTATTTTTTACCTGTATAGAAGAGTTATTGATTTTCAGCGATAATTGTTTGCTTTCGGCCAGTGAAAACATCCGATAACCCTAGCGTTACGAAAGCAAATTAATTCTGATTTGAGTTCATTAATTTTTATGCCCCACGTTTTGTAGTAATCACTAATGATTTCGATGTGTTTTTCTAGAAGACGGAGAGCAATCATTGGTCGGTAATGACTTGAGTAGGCAATCGTGTCACCTGCGTAAAGCAGGGCGATGGAGTCTATGTTGTTTTCAGAGAATGTGTGTGGAAAGTCGTGAAGGAAAATGTTATATAAAAATGGGCCCAAGATGGAGCCCTGGGGCACCGCACTATTACAGGCCCGAACTTCAGATTTTGTACCTTGAATTTTAACGAAGAAGTGTCTGTTTTTTATGAAACTGTCCAGAATGTTTAAGATAAATGGGGAAATGTTAATAGACTCAAGTTTCGAAATTAGACCAACCCCTATACGCTGTCAAATGCCTTTTCAATATCTAGAGAGGATTGAGAGTGACGTCGTTATGAACCTTTATTAGCGCATGAACAGTACAGTGTTTTCTGCGGAAGCCGAATTGGTAGTCAGATATTGGATCAAGGGGATTTTCTTCAGGTAAGTTCATTTTTTCAAGAACCATCCTCTCAAGTAACTTGCCCACGTTAGAAAGTAAAGAGATCGGCCTAAAGTTATTGATGTCATATTTATTAGCTTTTTTAATGATTGGAATTTATTATTTTATTATTTTGGCAATTTTCTACGAGTCTGGGAAGTATCTGTTATTTATACACTTGTTGTATAAAACTGTCAGGAAATTTATTGCGGTGACAGAAATTTTTTTTAATACATAATTAGAAATCCCGTCAGGACCAGTTGATTTTTTGGGTTTTAGCTGGTTAATCGAGCAGGACACAGTTTCTAGATCAGTAAACAGTGATGCATGAACTGCGCGAAAAACAGTGATTTCTGAATTGAAATATTTTCGGGCTAGGATTGACTGGTAGTAATTGCTGAGATTTTGGCGTTATCAGTTACAAAGTTACTCCCACCTATCTTGGTATCCGTTCCGAAAGGAAAACTCTCCGATTTTATACGAATCGGACAATTTGCCTTCATGGTAATTGTTCCCATCACCTATTCGGAACATTACTCGGACAAAACGTATACATTTCAACGCGATGAGCTGCGTTTTTTACATCAGTTTTTGACAGCCACCTGTCAGTTTCTCGCCGATTGTCTCCGATATATATTCATCGCGGAAATAACAAGTACGTTCGGAAAACGGATACTGTGAATGTAAATGAAGTCTCCGATTATATTTGCGTTGCGGAGAAAATTCCTCTCCGAACGGATAGCATGATAGGGGGGACTAAGACAAAACCACGATTTGTTCGTTTGTAATAACAACATTGTTGACTGAAGCTTTTCAACAGAAGGATTGTTATTTTTCCTATCATTCTAAAGATATCCTTAGAAGCTCAGGGTGGAGTTTTGAAAGTCTGTTGCTGAGTTAGGTTTTGAGTCAAACCCTAACCTTGTCCTGTATGGGAAGTCTCCTGTATGGTTGATTAACTCTATTATAGGACGAGTGAAACATATTTTTGAGTTGTCTTTGGTAATGGTGTTTTATCTTAAAGAGTTGTTCAATATCGTTGGCTAGGTTTTTATATTTTTTGAAAGAAGGAAATAAAAATACCCGGGAATTGGGAAGGAGCCCAATCCACAATATCATAGGAAATGTTGTTCCCTAAGACAATAGGGCACCTGACATTTGTTTGGAAGGGGTAAACGCATTGCCAAGAGGGGGCCAACCTCTTTGCTTTAAGCAAACGACTTGTCAAAGTAACTAGCAAAGGATACGCCAGATGTAACTAAGTTACCATTGGAGATTATATTAGAAAAGGCTTTAGCATTTTCTCTTTTCTCCAGTGCATCTCTAAATTTCTTCTTCCTTTTCTGTTCATACTATTTATAAACCTTGCAGGCTTTAAAATTTGCTGTGTGGTTTTCCCCGCAGTTGACGCAAACCGTCAGACTTCCTTGCTCCCGTACGACAGGGAAATTCCCAGGATCATGGCGAGTGTTACATTTGACGCAATTGAAGTTGTTAGCCCAATTTTTTGCTAAATGGCTAAATTGTTGGCAACGCCTACATTGAAGCGCCCATTTACTGCCCCTCGGCTTTTCCCAATGAATTTTTGTATCAAACAGGTATCTAGTTTTCAAAATTTGCTCCGAACCAGTAGGTACCCGGGAGGAGTCTGAGAAGAAACAGATTGTAGAGGATTTTCTCTTTTTTGAAACGAATAGTTTCAAATCGAGTTACTTCGTCAACATTTTGAACAATGCTTCTCGAGGAAATCCAATGTTAGACCTCTTACGACAAAATTTGTGATTGTATTGATTGCTTCGCTGGAGTGACCCGCGCTTATATTCTCCTTATTCATATCCTGAGTGGTGGAATTGTTGTTTCAGTTAGTGGTGTTGATGGTGGGTCGTGCCGGGATTTTAATGAAGTTGCTGCTAACTTGTTTTTAAGATGGATGAATTATTAAGTTTTCCAGAATGGCGAACTAGTTCTGATCGGTAATTGACGTAGAGGATGATTCCATGTCAACCGATTGATGAACATCAAAGGCAGTGTGACGTTTATTTGGTTTTTTCCACCCATCGAACAGCTTGTCGGCTGTGGTTTGTTGAGGAACGCTACTGTCCGTGGTTGTGATGGTGGTAAAAGGTGAAGTTTCAGATACACTTGTACCACCCCTGACCTAACTGAAAGCCAAAAGATTGTGGGCTGCGGCCATTTTTTTTGGATTGTTGATGTTGTTGGGCGATGACTTCAATATATCTGCTCCTTTAATGTGCTTAAGGTTATTTTCAATTTAATTTTATTAAGTTCTAGAAATTTCTTGAGAATTTCAAAAAAGCTTCTAGAAATTTCTTGAAATTTTTTTGAAGAAAAGGTTTCCTTAACCTCACATTGTGAGTTGGCTTCGGCTGCTTCCAGCAGAGTTCAATTAAGTTCAATTATTATTAACAACTAATTGTTTTTATTATTATTCTTCTATATTTTCTTTAAGTGTACAAATATTATTGTTTTAAAATATTATTGAAATATTAATCTTGAAATATTCTTCTTCTTCTTCTAGAATTTTCTTGGACTTGCAAAAAAAAACTTCTTTAAATACAAAGACGTGTGTTCGCCTCGGCTGCCTGCAGAAGAATTTTTCAATTTAGATTTTTTACACTAAAGTGACAGCAAAACAATGCTTTATGGTTGCGTTCAAGGAAACTCAGCTATCAATTTTTGGTGTCTTTTGGTTTTCAATAAATATTCCCATCGATATTTGATTGTTCGGATTGTGTGCAGAAATTCGATTCCTAATCGTTTAATAAAAGCATTTACTTTATATATTGCCTCCGCCGAAAAATCAAATATCGATGGGAATATTTATTACAACCCGAATCACCTGATTTTTTTATTTATTATTTTTTATATAAAAAGAACCACGTGAATACTTTAACCAGAAACTTGCTGAATTTGCATATTCTACGGATGAATTAATATTTTATTACACTGTAATAATTATTTACAAAAAATTATATCACATCGCGGCTTCAAACACTTAAAATTATTTATTAACACTTTGATGGACTGGATTTCCGAAATACACGTTTTGAGACTGTTAACAAATTGTTTGTTTGAAAACCAAGCTGGTTTGATAGCTCAAAAAAAAATTAGCGCTGTATGGTTTTTTTTAAGTTAAAGAAATTTTATTTGATTTCTGCTTAAGGTTAGACGCCATGTGCAGTGCGGACATTTGAAAGTGAAAGTGTGTCTGGAAATTGGATTTGGCTTATTCACATTCAACTCGAGCAAGGTACTTTGGTTTGGTACTTTTAGAACTTTTGAAATGAGTAATATTTTTACTGTATTGATTTTTAAGGTAAAAAATCTATTTTTTAATGCAATCTCTATCAGAATAAGTCAATAGGGACTACTTTTTTCCAAAAGCATAAGGTCACTAGAGCTGTACTCCACACAGGAACCCATCAATCCATAGATGAGGAATTAACCAGATAGTCAACTCTGCAATCCCCTATCACTTTCAACCCGCAAAAACTATTTAATAATGGCCGAAAATCCTCTCTCAATTTTCCTATCGTGTGAATACGAAATGAAAAATTTGAAAATTTTAACACTACCATTTCGGAGCCCTAGGGAGTATATATTTCAAATTTCAGCTTCCTAGCATAACTTTAAAGGCCTCAAAAGTTGATACGGACGGACGGACGGACATTGCTAAATAGTCTTAGATTTTGGTCCTGATCATAAATATATATACTTTTAGGGGTCTGCGACGAATATTAAGGGGTGTTACAAACTATGTGTCAAAATTAATATACCCTTAGGATAGGGTATAAACAGCTGGTCTCGGTGGAAGTGTTGAGTTTATTTGATCCAACTTTTATAGCTATTTTAATGTAAATGCTTATGAAGAAACAAAAAGTTAGTTATACAATTAATACACAATTGTTACAATTTAATTTAATTAAAATTGGGCTTATAAGAAATAGTTCTCTATTTCATATCTGCCTTAAAATGAACATACTTGGGTTGTTTTATTTTTTCCATTTTGGTTAATAAAATGAAAAAAAAAATTATATTTTATTGTATTATTGCATGTATACATGTATATATTACTGCCTTGCTGGTGGTTGCAGTGGCTTAGTGTTAAGTGCGTTGGACCACTAAGCGAGAGGTCGCTGGTTCAAATCCCAACCTGTACAACCTGAAAGTTTTTATTCGCTGCTCCACCTCTTGCGAACGTCTGACAAACATCCAAGAGTAAGAAATGTCATGAGAAGAAGTTGATTGCTGAGTAAGTAAATTGCTGTCTGGAATCGGCATTAAACTCTAGGTCCCTCCATTCATATCAAAAATATAACTTTGCACACGCAATGTTTAGAGAAGCTAGGCTTTAGGCCCTGTATGGGCCGTTTACGCCTAATATTTATTTTTATTTTATTTTATTATTGCATAAATATTACTAAACAAGTAATTTTTGGGTGTAAAATATTTATAGCAAATAGTTTTAGAATGGTTTTTTATATATATTTTATAAATATTATATTCTTTGGTTTTTTTAATTATTTAATATTTATTGTAATTTTAAGAAATTTAATAGAAATTGCAATATTAGAGCAGTCTTCCTGATTTTTAATTATAGATCCTCTAAAATGCGATTATAAACATAATAATTAATACAATTTATTTAAATTAACTTTATTAAAGTCACCAACGTTTTGTAATAAAAGTAACAAACTGATATGACTAATATTTGTTCACGCATTTCACACTTTGTTTAATTGATTTGTATGTGTGGTCTATTAGTTCAATTCAATTTGTTCAAATTGCTCCGCTCGGAATATTTGCTTTTCGTCAGGCAGGCGCCTATGGCATCAGTACCTGGGTGGCATCACAGATGATTAATTATATAAGTATAATTATAATTACTCATCTGTGGGTGGCATGTTACGCGGCATGGGCTTCAGTATCTTTCGACGTTTTTTCCGTCCAGCCAACCGAACAAAAACAATATTAGTTTTTCTTTGTTGCAAAACTTCTCTTTTTACGAACCGATTTTAATGAAACTTTTTTATTAGTTAACTACACTTTTCACGAGTAAAATAAAATAAAATAAAATTAATTTTATAACATTTGGGGCAGTCTAGCCAAAATGATGTACTAACTTCTTTAATTATCAAACATAAGAAACAATTTGCCGCTGCACCTGATATTTCAATACAAAAATCAATTAACTGTCAAAATCTATAGCAACCTACCGGTGCGAAATTTGACCGCCAGGGGAAAGCCTTCATTCGTCAATAGGGTTGTTTGCGACAACGTCAGTGTCAACTGAGAGAAAAAAAAAACAATAAAAGAAGTGACAGCTAAAACGTCGGAGGGAAAATTTAAATTGGAAGAATATTCCGGCGGGAAGTATTCATTTATGTAAATCTATTATGTAAATCTATTTAAAATTTAGTATAAAGTGTTACGAATTGTTGTTACAAACCAAATTTAATACATATTAAGAAAGTGTTTTAGTGGTAATGTAACCAAATCGAACAATCAGTGCCGCGGATTGTTCTAAGGATATTTAAATAAATTGTAAAATCCACGGAAAAATTTTAGCCGCAAGTTGGCTATTGAATGTTTTGTTTGAGTAATTATAGTGAATATAAAGAAACCATTAAGTGGTATTTAATGTATTCAATGTATTTAATGCGGTTAAATAAAATGATTTTTTGAATCGGTGTTTTTTTTTTTTTTTTTTTTGGGTGAATGTAGTGCACATTGAACATAGCACCCAAATTGTAAAACATTGTTCTTATTAAAAATATAAATATACCACCGTCTAGATGAAGAAAATTAGAACTTAAGAGTGAAAGATTTTCCTTGATCGGATGAGTGGTTAAAAAGTTTCACGAGTTTTAGTTCAAGGTTCAATGTACGTACTTCGACGGAAATTACAAAAATTCTTCAAACTTGAACTAAAACTCGTGAAACTTTTGAACCACTCATCCGATCAAGGAAAATCTTTTTAATAAGAACAATGTTTTACAATTTGGGTGCTATGTTCAATGTGCACTACATTCACCCAAAAAAAAAAAAACACCGATTCAAAAAATCATTTTATTTAACCGCATTAAATACATTGAATACATTAAATACCACTTAATGGTTTCTTTATATTCACTATAATTACTCAAACAAAACATTCAATAGCCAACTTGCGGCTAAAATTTTTCCGTGGATTTTACAATTTATTTAAATATCCTTAGAAAAATCCGCGGCACTGATTGTTCGATTTGGTTACATTACCACTAAAACACTTTCTTAATATGTATTAAATTTGGTCTGTAACAACAATTCGTAACACTTTATACTAAATTTTAAATAGATTTACATAATAGATTTACATTAATGAATACTTCCCGCCGGAATATTCTTCCAACTTATATTTATTTTCCTTCCGACGTTTTAGCTGTCACTTTTTTTTTTTGCTATTTTTTCTCACTGACGTTTACATATTTCGCGAACAGCCCTATTGGGACCAGGTAACTTGCCACCTAGCTCACAGTGTATGAAACAATAAAGTGTCTACAGTCCTGTCAGTTGCTGTCAATTTGTATTGAATTTTGTAGATTTTTTAATATTTCTGAATTAAAATTCAAATTGTTAAAAAACTATTGTGCGTATTCAAAAATTAATTAGTAGACAACAAATAGCAAATACGTAAGTTTTATTGACGAAAAGAAATTTATAATAAATCAACCAGTACCGACTATAATTTGTTCAATTTGTAATATGTGAAAAAATTATAGTTTAACATTAATTTGTTTACGTTAATAAATGCAATACTTTTATACATTTATTGGTTTATATAGCTGGAATACAACGCCAGCCTTACATGAGCACACGCATTTCCATTCGCTCGGATCTAATGCCAGATGTATCAGTTCATGAAGTTCAACTTCATGTGGCCTCTCATTTTGTCGTTTTAACAAGGTAGCCAATAATTTTGTCTTTGTGGGACAAAGTAGTGTCAATGGAGTATACCCAACCAGCATCCACCAAATTTTCGCTTTCTCGCAATGGTCGAACAGTGTCCTTAAAATATGTTACAATTTTAAAACAAATAACATTGTTGCTCCATCGTCTTCAATGTCGATATTATTGTTGTTCGTGTTGTACTTATGTTTTAATTAAAATATTATATTAATATCGTCAAGAATTCAAACATAAAACATCGAAGTATACAAAAATTATGCTACACAAACGCGGTTTGTTTACATCTTTCAAATTTAGTTTTAGCCGAAACCCATTTGAAATTTTCACTTCTTTTTCTGTTTTTATATACTTACACATTTTTCCAGTTTCACGTTTTATTTCGAATTGTTTTAAAATGTGAATTTATTTTACTACCGATTATTTGGTTCCATATGCAAAATAAATTGGGCCGACCAGCAGATGTAGCGCAAAGCAGTTTACCGGGTGCCAATAGTAAATTAAGTGAAGTAGATTGACGAATGGAAAACTTTTCCTGCGATACCTTGTTGTCAAAAAATTAATATGTAGCGACTTATAAAGGGTCCGCCATTTAACGTTTTTTTTTTTCAACTTGTGATTATTTCGCGAATGGTAACACTTAGCTCATGTCTGATTTGACAGATAATTAGTTTTATCCTTCCGCTGAACGAATATGGTTGTGTATACGCTTGAACAACAACAACAACGACAACTTGAACAACAACAAGGAGTGGCCGTTACAGTCAATGGCGATCGTTATCGGGCCATGTTGAACGAATTTTTGTTCACAAAAATTGAAGAGGAGGATATTGGCAATATTTGGTTTCAACAGGACGGCGCTACGTGCCGCACAGCCGAAGCTACACTCGATGTTTTGCGTCCTGTTTAAAAAAAAAAGAAGTTATTTGGCGGACCCTATACAAGTTTGACAGTTGTTTAATTTGTATAGGATTTCCATAAAGAAACACCAGTTTTTCATGTAAGTAAATAAAGTATTTTATGTTTTGAAAAGTGAACCAACTTATTGAAAAATAGTTCAATTCACATTTCAAAATACATTTTGTCAAATATATGAGTAATTTGAATAAATTGAAGTGGTAGACCACTCATACAAATCAGTTTTACAAAGTGTGAAATGCGTAAACAAATATTTGTCATATCAGTTTGTTACTTTTATTACAAAACGTTGGTGACTTTAAAAAAGTGCATTAATTATTATGTTTATAATGGCATTTTAGAGGATGTATAATTCAGAAAACAGGAAGACTGCTCTAAGATTACAATTTCTATTAAAAATAAAAACTGAATATTACATTCGTAACTACACTTTCTGCATTAGCTTATTTAATACCGTTTTTTTTTATAAAAAATTATGTACTAACTTCTTTAATTATCAAATACCACCTGATATTTCAATACAAACATCAACGAACTGTCAATATCTATAGCAACCTACCGGTGCGAAATTTGACCGCCAGGGGTAAGCCTTCATTCGTCAATACTCAACCTCAATTCAAAATATAATGAAAGCGGTCTGTCAAACTTCGATGACGCTGTTCGTGGATTTGTGATATTTAATTTTATTTTCTACTCTTTCTCTTTTAAATACAGATTTCTGAAAAAAATATTTTATAATCCTGATTCATATAAAATATTAATTCGATTTAAGAATTTAATAAGCATGATAAACAGAAGACGACGAGCTAGTTCTGTTGCTAGTAGACAAGATGAAGATGTAATGGATGATTCGACACCGGAACAATCTCCGGTGCAAGTAGGAAGAAAGAGAAAACGGCTTGACCCGGTAAGTAAATAGATTTTCTAACATAAGATGTAAAACGTTAATTTTATTAAGAGAAACAGTATTAGACAATTGTAGCTGTAGTATTATTTTTGGCACATAGATAAATGCGAAATCCTTGTCTTATTTTGGCGTGATTTGTAAAATAAATGCTTTCTTCATTCCGCTATGGATATTCCTTACCGAGTAATTGCACTAAAGTTCCTCCCCTCAAATGCCATTGAAGCGATGATTTTTAATAAGTTTATGAAATAGAAAAGACCCTCTGTCGATTACTGCAATTCCGACATGTGATGACATATTTAACCGCAAAGTAGAGCCAATCTATTCACCAAGGTATAAAAAGTATATCTTAAACGGCTCTGTCTCAGACTCTTATATTTATAAATAACTTCCGTTATGGTACTTATGATCCTATCCATTTCTTCGCTTGGGTGGAATTTGATGCTTCCGGAACACAATGATATCTCCTGTTATTGAAGCAAAACTCCAATACTCTGCCATTAATCACGAATGGCGCTCGTTTTGTGGCAACCGAAGGTGTGGAGTGTCTTTTAATATTAATTTGTATCGACATAGAATACGAGGGTTTACGTCGATACGTCCCAAGCGGCGGACTAGTGTTTGTAATAAAATCTACTATATGAATTCTTTTTTGTCAATATTATACACATAATATATATAAACAATAAAATAAAAGAAAAATATATGCCTTCTGTTATTTTAAGTCTGAGCTATGTCAACAACTTTACGACTCTATTCGAAATATTAAAAAAGAAGATGGTTCCATGTTATGCGACACATTTATTCGTGCTCCTAAGAGACGACAAGAACCATCTTACTATGATGTAGTTGCAAATCCAATTGATCTGCTCAAAGTGCAACAAAAACTTAAAACTGATTCCTATGATGATGTTGATGAACTAGCTCATGATATTGGACTCCTAGTAAATAATGCAAAAGCTTTTTATAAAGTCGACTCTCCAGAGTACCAAGACGCTTGTTCTTTATGGCAATTTTTTAACACAAATAAGTCAAAAATATTAGAATCGGCTGGAATCGAAGAAGAACCTCGTTCCAAAAGAGTTGGTCGAAATCCACGAAGATCAACAGCTAATGAGAGCGAAACGTCAGAATGCTCAAACAAGTTAGACGAAGATTTCGATCCATATGAAGAGTTGTTTGCATCAATTATGGCTGCGACAGACCCGACTATGAACGATAGGCCTTTGCATAAAGAATTTCAATTGTTGCCATCGAAAAAGGTATATCCGGACTATTATGATGTCATTGAACATCCTATTGATTTAAGATTAATTGCCACGAAAATACAAACAAATGCATATTCAAATATAATTGAAATGGAAAAGGATCTATTACAAATGACAAAAAATGCATGCCAGTTCAATGAGCCTGGATCACAAATTTATAAGGACGCTAAAACTCTCAAAAAGGTTAGTTATGGCTTGCAATTCTAGAACAATAACTAAATTTATTTTATATTTTGTTAGATATTTACTCAAAAAAGGATTGACATTGAAACTGGTCGTGCAAAATCAACAATAATGAAGAAAATTAAAACAAGTGCTAGTGCTGTAATAGCTTCCTTAAAAGTAGAAATTGATACATCGGATGATGAAGATGGAGATAAGAAAGGTGAAGGACCTATGTGGTCATTGTTTGATCACTTATTTAATACTGCAAGCTCTTCTGGTAAGTTGTATACATATGGCTATTATATTGACTGTTAAGTATTTATTATCTTGAATTAAATATTTATTTTGGTTTTCGCCATACTTTAAATTTATAATTTAAATAATTATTAATGAATACAAAACAAAAATTGAATTTTTTTTTTTAGCCAATATATTACATGCTTATAGCCTATCCTAAGGGTATATTAATTTTGACGCATAGTTTGTAACACCCCTTAATATTCATCGTCGACCCGTAAAAGTATACACAGTGGACGTCCAGTATAACGAATGATATAATGTTCGAGGTCATTCTCTATATCGAGAGCGTTGGTTATATCGATTTTAAATAAATAGCCTACAAATTTATTAATTCAAACTTGCCATAATATTTATTATGAAGAGAAGAAATCACTAATAATCGAAATTTTATTGAAATTTCCTTAAGTGAAATGCAATGAAAGCCGAGTACGTTGAGATCTATTATACATTTTAAATGTTTTTACTCAAAACTAAAATCACAAAATTAATGCGGAGTTTTAAGCCAGATGACACTTACACGCACTTTTTATCGATAAACAACAAAAATTTTCTTTCTGCCAAACGTATCTTCCACTCGAGCTTCGTGTATATGAAAGCATGTGTGTGTGCAAGAGCAACCTTAAAATTCGCAGCTGCATAGTGACAGACAAATCAAAATAAAAGAATGCAAATAAAATTGTAGGAGACGCTTAAGAGAAACAAAAGCAAAACAAAGCTGAACTCTTTGCCACAAAGCCAACAAACAGAGGGTCATTTTATGTCAATTTATTAATGCGTTCGTTATGTCGGATAGCAAATTGTGAGCATCGTTCGCTATTTAGAAATATAAATGTAATGTTCGTTATACTGGACGTCAACTGTACATGTATTTATGATCAGGACTACAACGCTAGACTACTTGGCAATTTCCGTCTGTACGCAATTTTTAGGCTTTTAAATTTAAACTTTTAAATTAAATTAAATTTGGACCACATATTCCTTAGGGTTCCGAAATGGTTAAGTGCAAAAAAAATTGTTGATGCGCCCACTATTAATTTTTTTTAGAGGCATATAGGGATATGGATAGTGTATCATACTGTTTGGCCTTTGCTTATGTTTTTGATCAACTTTCTGCCTTAGAATTTGATATTTATTTTCCGACAGATGAATGGACCAAATTAAATATACGAGAAAGGGAAAAATAAATTCATATAAATCAATATGGCGGTTTGGTGCATATCTAACTCGTTGTTGAATTGTTTTCATGCTGAACTGTAAAGAACTGAAATACATTTGTACTGCAAAGTACGAAGTGCATTGTACACTTAAAAGAAAACAAACTTATTTCATTTTCAAGTATATGTATAAGTACATTAAATGGGTACTGCAATGCTGACCAGGACATTGATGATTTTATGTTCACTGTACATGTCATTGCTGTTATTCTCATAATTTTTTTTGCAATAATTTGCCTTATACAATCACTTTATTATTTAATTAATTTAATATAATTTTTTTATGTTTGTAATATGTTTCTGTATACTATCCTCGTTGTGTTCCCTCGAAAACAAAAACAAAATATTTATAGATCACCCTAATGCAACAGGCGCACCACTTGGACATTCTTTATGGAAGCTTCCATATAGACGATTTCATCCGGAGTATTTCGAGTTGATAAAACGACCGATTTCAATGTGTCAAATCCAAACAAAACTTAAAAAGGGTGATTATGCAAACATAACGGACCTTACTGCGGATTTGTATTTGATGCTTGATAATGCTAAGAAAGCGTTTCCACTACCGCATCGAACCCATAAAGTAATAAACTTCGAAATTGACTATAATTTTAATAATAATTCTTGTCTTCTAGGATGCAGTAAAAATGTTAAAAATAATGAATGCCAAGCTTGTGGAAGAAGGATTAGATACGGTAAGAAATATTTAATTAAATAACTTATTAGAATTTATATTATTACGTATTTTTATTATGTATGTGGTATATAAATATAATGTCTGGCAAAAGATAATGTTAAGTAAGAGGCAATTTTTCCTATACAGAATTTTATTTTATCTAACAAGTAAGCCATAGTAATCACTAAGATCGAAAGAGGATCGGCATGTTTTTAGTTTTCTTTGAATTATTAAACATTTTATTTGTAAAGAAATTATGAAATAACTTATGTTAATATTAAAAATTTCACAAATTGTACTTTTAATTTGTTTACTATAAATGTTTTCCATTCCAAAATCTGTTTCCAATTTGGTTCTATCCTAGACACAGGCGTTCTTCTGTGCTCTAATCGAAATCGAGCCAAAAATGTCGTCACCGATAAAATTTTTGTTGAAATCCAGCATAATTTTAAGTATTCCAGATAAATACTTTCCAAACACACATCGTCGCAGCCAACTTGGACCTTTAAGACTGATTCCACTATATCAAACACCAAAAGCACACTACTACGTATATATCACAAAACTTACCTATGTATGTCCTCGGACTGATGGTTCCAATAAAATACACAATACTGCATTCGCTGTCACTCTAGAAAATGGTACACTCCTCAGACAAGGTACTTTGGATTGGAAACTATATCTTAGCAATTAGTCGTCAAGGACACCTCCAGGTAACCACGCTATGCCTTTAAGTCAACCACTACTAATTTTCGTGGAATTCCTTCGAATTTGCCTTGGAAACTCTGTACCAACGCACCACCACCTACTAAGAAAGGCGTTGCCCCCCATATGCTTCTAATGTATTTATTCACGTCCTAAACATGGAACACATCATTGATTACTGCTTTTTCTCTTCAAACACGGCTATAGTCCCCTTCAGGACAACATAATAAATAAATAGGCTTGTAACATAATGAAAATACAATATATAAATGTACATTAAATTGAGCAGAAAGGCTTTGCAGCTAGTGCTCAACATTCTTATATAAATATGTTAATATTAATTATTAATTTCATTTCAATAAATATTATTAATAATAATTAACTATAAACATAAACAATTCCAATTCTTTCCGTAGGAAGTTAGCGATTCTGATGAACCAAATCTCGACTTTACGAATGTGAACATTGCCCAGGTTCAACAAAAGAAAAAGGGACGTCCACGTATTAATTCAAATATACTCTCCCCCTCATCTGTTTCATCATCAAATATTACTTCTGTCCAATTAAATATGTCACCAAAAAGTCGCACACCGATGAACGCCGCAATAAGAAAGAAAATGCTTAACATTCAAAAGTATTTAATTGACTATACAGTAGCTAACCGACACCCAGTACAGTTGTTTATGGAAAAACCTCCTAAAAAATTATACCCCGATTATTATGATGTAATTCAGAACCCAATTGATATGTCAACGATCGAAAATAATATTCGCCAGGAGAAATATAGTAGCTTAGAAGAGCTTATCTCTGATTATAGACTAATGTTTTCAAACTGTCGCCAATACAATGAAGAAGGGTCACCTATTTATGAGGATGCAACTATTCTTGAAAAGGCGTTGAATGAAAAATTAAAAGAGTTTCCAGGTTTAATTGAAGTTAAAAAATCATTTCCCAAACTGTAAGAATTCGGGAATTATTGTATGTTGAAACTCCAATTAATTTGTTTATATGCTTAGTTTGAAGTCCGCTCGCAAAAAAACCCCACTAATAAATAAGCTCTGGATGCTTTACGAAACAATCAAGGAATTTCAAGAACCCAAGGGAAAGAGACAATTATCTCTTATATTTACAAAGCTGCCTTCAAAAAATGTGAGTAATTTATTTTAAAATTCAATATGTAACGAAATTTCCTACATATTTTTTTTTATTTATCCATCTACAATGGAAATGAATAGAAAAAGGTAAATTTTGAACCTCGTCTGTGTTTAGTCTTTTTATTGTAATACATTTTAATAAGACTTTCACAAAAAAAAAAAAAAATAAGAAAAACTCTGCCTCCTAGGAATATCCGGATTACTATGACATAATTAAGGATCCTATAGACATGGAAAAAATTTTTCAAAAACTAAAACAGAATTCCTATGAGAGTGTTGATGAATTGGCTGCAGATTTCCTATTAATGCTTGAGAATGCTTGTAAATATAATGAACCTGACTCTCAAATTTATAAGGATGCGTTAGTTTTGCAACAGTTAACGATTCAGACAAAACAGATGTTAAGGTAAGTAAATAGATTCAACGTTTTTTTTTTATCTGTTATTATGATTCAAAAATATTTGATTTTGGTCCCGTTCCTGTAAAAACCGCGAGTTGCCAGAAAATATCTTTACTTATATCGTAAACAAACTTCCAATGCATTAGATGTATAAGTGTTCGACGGTTCGCTATGAATTGAATGAAATTACGTGTGTTACGTGTGTTTTCAATGAAATGACTTGATTTGATCATATACGAGATTTATTAACTCTTTACCACTTATTTTAGTTTTATACATATTTATTTTATTGTAGGTAGAACATGAAGACTAAAAATACGCGTGCAAATAGTTTTACACAAAAAACATTATCGCCGGAGTCTGACAGACTCCAGTAGTTAAGGGTTAAAATAATTTTTTTATTTTTTTAAAAAATCGCCTTAACAATTTTTATATTTAAGATTTTTCCATTGAAAATAAATAAAACACATCATAATGCTAGGGACCGTTGAGAAATGATTTTATTTAATGTTTTTATACGAAAAAAAAAAAAAATTGAAAAATAATAATTCAAAAATCCAAATACGTATATATTTTTTTTATTTAATTTTTCAATAAGTTAGTATACAGCTTTTTTGTCTCATCTACTTGAGAAAAAATAGCTTTTAGTCTGGATACACTTCTCTCTAGTCGTAATATCGTAGTTCATACTCCAAAAAATTTAACGCGTAACTTAGTTCAAATTGTGAGAGTTGACAAATGTTTAATTTTTACACGTCAAGTTTTTTTTTCATTTAAATTAAAAATTATTCTATATTTCTCAACATTGGAGTAAAGCAAATTTATTTATTGTATAAGCGCTTTTAATCAAATAACCAAACTTAAAAATAATACAATTGTCATGTTTTATTGTAAAAATTCATTTATACATTTTTGTGTAGAGAGGGCGATGAAATACTTCCTGATGTTTCACTTACGGTTCAAGAGCTTCTGTTAACACTCTTTACGTCAATGTATAACCACCAAGATGAAGAAGGTCGTTGTTACTCCGATTCGTTGGCTGAGCTACCCGAATATGATGAAGTTTTAGGAGAGCCGAACAGGTAAAACCTTTAAAAAATATGCGTCAAGTAATTACCATCAACGATTATAATGATATAAAAGTTCATACATACTTATGTACCTAATTTTATAAAGTTGTGACTTGTGAATAGTATTTGAAAAATCAAATAGTACAAAAATAAAATCAAATCGAAAAGTAGAAACTCAAAGCTTTATTTTATTTGACTTGAATACATGGCACCATGTTATTTTAATATATTTTAATATATTATGCTTTTAGCAAATTACGAGGTATTTCGCTGGATCTAATTAAACGCCGATTAGATAAAGGTGTTTACAAACGTTTGGATACTTTCCAAGAAGATGTGTTCATGTGTCTAGAACGCGCACGTAAACTGTCGAGAACGGATTCCGAAATTTTTGAAGATGCTATTGAATTGCAATTATTTTACATAAGAAAAAGAGATCAGGTACTTCTCAATCAAAATTATTTATTATTTTTAAAACACTAACATAAATATTTAGCTTTGTAAGGACACTCTAAGCTCTCCTGCTATGATTTATACATCTGCGAATTTGGCAGCTGATGTTGACGTTATGCGACAAACAAAACTTTTGCAGGAAGAGCAAGATCAAGAAGACGACGACAAAGCTGTAAGCGAACTATTTCATATTATTACTAAAACAATACAAATTGTGTCATCATTAAAAGGCTACACAAGGAGAAAGCTTGACAATTGATCAAAAAGTCTATTCACCAGGAGATTTTGTGTACTTTGAATCAGTAGAAAACAAAATTTCCAGCATTGCATACATTGAACGCTTGTGGACTACGAGTGAAAATGTCAAGATGATGCATGGCTGTCTGTTTATGAGACCTCATGAAACGTATCATCTAACAACCAGAAAGTTTTTGGAACAGGTATAATGCAAGGCTTATTGCACTCAAAAAAATACTTAAAAATGTTTATTTTGCAGGAAGTTTTTAAAACTAGTCAACGTCAAACTATACCACTTAACAAGGTTTTAAATAAATGCTACATTATGAATGTAAAAGATTACATTAAATTTAAACCTGAAGGATTTTCTTGCAAAGATGTTTTCGTATGTGAATCTCGGTACAATGTAAAAGCCAGATGTTTTAAGAAAATCAAGAACTGGCCTTTCGTACGTGAGAATGATCCGGTCAAATTTATCGCACGAGATACTCCGACAGAGTTAAAACGTGTAATGTCAGTGTTTAAAGAACGCATTGAAAAACATAAAGGAGAATTAGCCGAATTGAAGCTGCAAGAGGCATTAGTAGAGAAGGAAAAGCCAGTAAGATTTATTTTTGAGTAATTATGAAATGTAATGATGCTTCTAAAGCATTGTTATGTTGTTATTTCTAAAAATTCTGTTCAATTACAATTTCCTGGAAATATGGAAAGGAATATTAAAAGTACCGGCCCAGGGTTTTGTTTTAAATTAATAATTCATTCGAAAGTGTTTGAACTTATGGTATTTTTAACTTTGTTAGTTAAACTCCCATGCAGGGTCGGGATGGATAATATTTTCAACACTGCCGAACCATATTCATATTTCTGAAACTTTAGATAATTTAATTTAAATACCAATTAACTGTTTCAAGTGAAAATTAATTTTCAGAACGTAGAATGTCCCCCGCCTTCTAATATAGAAGCTAATAGCACCTACTACCAACAGTATAATACTATTTGTAGTGGTGTCATTAAGACTGGTGACTTTGTTTACGTCGCGACTCAAAGCGGCAAGCAATCAATTGCCCAAATCCATTCAATTTGGGAATCGTCCGGGTACGTATGTTAACAAAAATCAAAAGCTCTTAAGTTATGTTTTTCGATCTTTATTAGAAAATCATACTTTCAAGGTCCATGGTTACTGGCACCGAATGAAATTTCATCACCACCTAATAAAGTATTCTATAAACAAGAGGTTCTGTTATCTACAGTACAAGAAGTAAGCCCAATAATAGCGATTGTTGGGCGTTGTACTGTTTTAGAGTACGGAGAATATTCTTTATGTCGCCCAACGGAAATTTCCGAGAGTGATGTGTACATTTGCGAATCCATCTACGATGAAATGAAAAAGTCAATCCGTAAACTTAATCACAACTGTGGGTTAAAGAAATTTGTACATGGACCTCTTGTGACGCAAGATGAAATTTTGTACTTTAAAACACCTATCAAGCCGGTAAAACTAAATGATTCTAAGGACAATAGTACACAGGATGTAAAATTCTCTGCTAACGTAAGTATAAAAACTAACAAATTATTTTTTACATTTTGTTATAAACTGCTTCTACAGGATGTGAAGATGGAGGTGGCTGATAGTCTAGGTGTTTTGGAAGACTCTCTCGATGGCGGACCTCCTTCAGTAAACTCCGATATTGCTACGTCGTCCCCAGCTCCGTCAGTTTCATCAACTCCACTGTCCTCGAAAACGAAACCAATTAAAGCTAATAAATCTAAAGTAGTGACGGGGTATATCTTGTATTCGTGTGAAGTTCGAAAGGGCATTAGTCAAAGTAATCCAGATTCTACATTTGGAGATATATCTCGAATGGTAGGAAATGAATGGAAGAATCTTCCAGCGAGTGTTAGGCAGAGCTGGGAAGACAAAGCTATTAAAATGAACGAAGATGCGGCAAAACACTTTGAAGATCAATTAAATTGCCTGAGCCCAACTCCAGCTGACAACCATGTAATAAAAACCTTTGTTTGGTTTAAGTTTAATTAAAATATATTTTTTATATTTAAGGTTTATGAATGTTTATGGGATAAATGTGAATACCAGTTTGAGGACTCTGGTGATTGCATGGAACATTGTATTTTGGATAACAATGGACATGTTCAAAAATCATATCAAAGTCAGGGAACTGATGCGGAGTATCATTGTTTATGGAGAGGATGTGTACGAATTAAAAAAAACATGCCAGCATTTCCACAATTGCAACGACTAATTAAACATGTTCGTGAAGTTCATTTAAGTAAAGGCGGAAAAGCTATACCAATCGGAGAAAGGAGCAAGTAAATGTCTTCTTCCATCTTCAATATAACTCAGATAATTTTAAAATTCGTTCTCTAGACACTTTGTTGCAAGGAAAAATCCAGTTCCATCGTCACAGCAGAGTTCTTTAACACAAAATGCTCAAAATGTCTCAGCAAATGCAATTTCACCTCGTCCAGGCCAATATCAGCAGTCTCAACAGCAAGGTAAATACAAACTATTATGGAAGTTTATTTGTATATATTTTTCACTTGAATTTCAGTAATTGTAGCTACTCCACCTCCTGAGCCAATGTTTGTAACAGTGCCCCCAAGACCACAACGAGTTTTGCATAGTGAAGCATATATAAGGTAAATCTTATATTTTCACACAATTATTTTAGTTTTTTTCGCATTTTGAACGCTCAAACGGTGATTTTATCTCTTCTTGTAGGTATATTGAAGGCCTTCAGACTAACAGCTCTCATATTGGACCCTGGCAGAAAACTTTAAAAGCTACACAGCAGACAACAGCTGTTCCTGCTTCGTCGCGTCTGCCCGCACATTGGCTAGGAAAGCACGCTAAGGAAAATACGGAGGAGATAACAAATTGTCTCTGGCATTTGCGTAATTTTATGGTCAAGGATGTTCTCGAAATTAAACGCAACTATTTTTAGATTTTATTTGCTTATGTTGTTTTCTACAATTTTGATTTTAGTTTATTTGAAAGTAATTGTAACACTTCTGAAGCACATCCCCAAGCTAAAGTAACACCACATCCTCCATGTCCATAGTTGTGAACTACAATTTTATTATTATCTAAAAAAAAATTAAATCGGTTAATTTCTTTATTTTACTTTATCTATTATGTTTTATTATAAATCTACCCGTAGTTTCAATCTCTAGACGAACAATCTTTCTTCCAGGGCGTAGACCCACCCAGTCGCAAAGATGTTCGGCATTTTCTAAGCTAGGTAAAATTTGCTTGCAGCCGGATGTAATAAATTTCTTATCTTGTGGACAAACGTTCAAGTTGTAATCATTTGCTTGATGTGTTCCACCCAAAACAACGGTGTCGACGCTGTAAACATGGAAATATATATTCATTTATAACGTAAATTTAAATGAAAGCATAAAAGAAAAACATGCTGATTGCGGTAGGTGAATGGGTAAAATTTTATAAGACTGCACCATCTCCGAAATCGCTCAAATTTAGTATTCCAGTTCTTTTTTATGTCCTAAACTCAAATCTGCAAAAAAAATGTTTGCGCTCTCTTACAGTTTGGGCGTGGCACTCCCCCAAATGTTCGAAAATGGCCTATGAAATGGTACCAACATTTCTGGAACGGATTGTTTAAATGTTATGAAATTAATTAACCTCTTTCCGCAGGCGGCATGTATCGCTCGTTGCTCCGCTCGTGGTATGCTCTTTTCGTCATGCAGCCGCCTATAGCAAGGGTACCCGAGTGGCATGCTACGCGGCATAGGATTTAACGTCTTTCGACGATTTATCCTTCCAGCGAACCGAACAAAGAAAATAATATTTATTCATCGTTGGATAACTTCTGTTTTTATGAACCGATTTTCATGAAACTTTTTTATTAATTATTCCACGAGTAAAATATAATTAATTTTATAACATTTGGAAACTCCATCCCAGAAATGTTGGTACCATTTCATATGCCATTTTCAAAACTTCAAATCAATTTATTATAATGCTTATGTGGTAGAAGCAATAGAAATTTTTTATTCATAAATACATTAAAATTAATTCGTTCTCATGTGAATAGTCCTTTAATCTTTCTTCACTTATCACTAATAGTGAAGCATACCACTTTTATTAAATTACTTACTTTTTAGGCCAATTTCATTATCACGCGTTAAAGAGAATATTAGCAAACACAGATGTAAAATCCTCTCTTTTAATTCAACGCTACCACTTGCAAAATAAAGCTATAAACATGATATATGCATTCGAATCGAAACCTCAACTTTCAATTTCTAGTAGACTACAACATTTCAGCCAATATCGCTAATATGTCCCACACCTTCTTTAAGGAAATTAAAGCAAAATCTCAATTACCTGCATATTAATAATCATCTAATTTATCAATTATATCATGAGATGAGGTGTTGCTTTGTTCCTTTCAGAACTGGTTAGTAATGGCGTCCAAACGCCATCTGTCAAAGTGAAAAGTTTTCAGTATACTCTGCCATTTAATCATGGAAAGCCTTACAAACGATCAACGATTGCAAATTATTGAAATTTATTATCAAAATTCGTGCTCTGTGAAAAATGTGAAAATCCGCTGTCTAATCGAAAAATTGTGTTCAGCGATGGCTCATTTCTGGTTCAACGGATACGTAAATAAGCAAAACTTTTGCATCTGGAGTGATGAACAGCAACATGCCATACAAGAATTACAGATGCATCCCGAAAAACGACAGTTTGGGATGGTTTTTTGGGTTGGTGGCCGTGGAAGAAACGTTACCGTCAACGGCAAACGATATAGAGCCATGATAGACGACTTTTTTTTGCCCCAGTTGGCTGAGTTAAACCTGGTTGACATGTGGTTTCATCAAGACGATGCCACATGCCACACAGCTTGTGAAACAATGGAAATGTTGAAGGATGAATTTAGTGAGTAGCTTGTCTCTTGAAATGGCCATGTGAGTTGGCCGCCAAGATCATGGGATTTAACGCCTCTTGATTATATTTATGTCTATGTGGACAAGCCGAACACGATTGAAGCCTTACAGGATAACCTAACATGCGTAACACTTAGAAATATTCATATTCCAGCTCAGTACAATACTGAGTTACATACGTTGTGTGTGACAAAGTTTGAGGTGGTATACATTTCTTTTTTTGTATTGTATGAGCAACCTAATGTCGTTTTCGTTTGGTAATCCGGAAAACTTCCGGAAAACTTCCGGACTCTTCTGAGCTGTTCGTTTGGTACTAAAATGACGGTTCCTCTCCTGGAAAGAAGAGAAATTCGCTTCTGACTCTAAATTCAGAATCAAAACCAGAAGCACTAATCCAACTAAACACCAGAAACGTCAAAACCGATAAATGTAATTGTTGTTGCTGATGCATTTAATAATTCGTAGATTAGGTGAAAATTATAACCAAATTTAATTAAACAAGTAAAGAAATATAATAAGGAATAATGGGAACATATTTCAATAGCTAATTTTGTTTTTCTTCCATCCTCTTCATCATCATCACATTGGCAGTGAGGCGGTTGGAAATACATATACACAAATTCAACGACAAATAGGTGCACTTCAAATTCACATTGAATGTGGTTACTTGTTCGTTTGGCATCCCCGATCGGAGAACTCTCCCGGATTACCAAACGAAAACGACATAACACTACTCCGACCACTTGATATAGCATATTAATATCGTAAAAAAATCTGCAACATCCTAAAATGTTATCAAAATCGGAGAGGACATTCTTTTTCTTAATATATTCCCAAAATGTGTATCATTTCAGATTATAAAACAATAAGTAATTTACTCACTTTGGAATTATGTAATTGCCATCATCGCTTTCGTCTAAAATTACATGGTAGATCCAATTAGCCTTTACCCTTATAACTTGGCCGCGAATTGGATGTACCATATTATCATTAACTAAGCTCTTAGCACCGAGTCCCGCACAATTAATTATAACATCGTAATCCGAGTTTTGTACAAAATCGTCAAAGTTGATTATTTTTTTTGTTATAATTTTCCCTCCAGAGGATTCAAATCTCTTCGTCAAATATGGCAACAGTTTAATAGGTTCTGATGTATATGTTACAAAATGAATGCCAGACCTATGTTTATAAATGTTAATAGAATATCTGTTTAAGCTATAAAATATTTGTATCTATATACGTAAATTGTTTGTCCCGTGTGCTATTGTAAGCATTCAACTCAGCAGGAAGTAATTTTCTACAACCGTACACAATGTCTTTCCAAAAATTATTAACGTCACCATCCATTGACGTTAAACGTGTAACCGGAACAAGGCAAACGCCTGCTTCACCACTATCGTCAGACAACCATATTTCTTTTAGGAAATTGTGCATCCCCATTGACCATTCACTAAAAAAAAATACAAATTTTGATCAAAATATAGACATTAACAATTCAATCGTATTACAAGACTTTTTTCTCAGGGGTATCTCCCATTAGATATGGTCCCCACAAACCAGCAGAACCATCTCCAGTTGTATTCGGAGTTAATTTTTCTGATATTATGTTAACCGCAGCATTCGGATATGCTTTTTTAATTTGCACCCCGCAACAAAATCCATTAATTCCTCCGCCAACTATTCCAACTTTCATGTTTAAATAGTTTTAACAATATGCAATAGAAAATTGGTGCTAACAATTTCAGTTGGAATTTGATCAGGTTATCGCGAAAGACTGATAACTAAAACAATTAATTTGTTGTGCAATACACAATGTAGATAGGTGTTTAATCGCTTTGTAATTATATTGTTAAGCTGAGATTAGAATTCTTTGTGTTTGTCGTACGTGTGAGCAAATATATGTATGTATATGACAATTTACTATTAAATTGACCATTTATTATAAGATATCGTTTTTATTCTGCTGTTCCTAATAATTATACATAAAACGGTCAGAATTGTTTCGCTTATTAAAATATTAAACGTTAAACAATTCAACTGTACTGCTTTTTTCCGTTTCCCTTAAGCCGTTAATTTTTTGTGCGCGTGACTGGTTTCTTATCTTTTGAGCAAAGAAGTGGTAATACTGATACCAAATATTTTCAGTTCGTCAGTTGATGCTCGGTTAGGTGAAATTATGTTGCGTTGGATAAAACACACTCTAATGTTCTACTTTCTCGCCTCCTTTATTGTACTAAAGAAAAAGTTATTGCATTCGTGTTTGAAATTTTCATCAATTGGGGTTATTTCTAACACAGAGAAGTGTCAACAAGTTGGTCTCTCTACTCCGTTGATATATCTGTTATCCCGTTTATATAAAAACTAAATTCGCACTGGTTCAATTCGCTAATATAAACACCACTTCAAACCGTATTGAAATGCTCAATGCGCATTCGTTTATTCCTTTTTATAAACCGCATTGGAAATTTAAACCCGAATTCACTTATTATAGCCGTATATAATGGTGTCGGGGTCACAGCTCGCAGCGGTTTAGCCTATCATTTTACCCTGACCGTACTAGCTAAAAGTTTTCACCCGCTGCCACACCTCTTGTGACATTTTAACAAACATCTAATAGTAAAAATTCAAATTTTCTATTCGGAAGCTTAATGGCGTTTCGCACACACAATGGTTGGATAATCTAATATTATTATAATACCTTAATCTATGGATGCAATGCAATCCAATTAGCTTATTTTCTGACTTAACTGGTTGGGATTATCTTTATTATGTGTTAGAATATGATAAAATAATACAAAAGATATGGTATATTTTTTATCTGATTATGTGGAACTTTATCTACATACATACATATGATATAATATTACGTTTTATATAGGTATAATAGTATGGTCGTACCTTTAGAAGAACAGTGCGAGTTTTCTAAATTTAAATGCTCTAACCTGAATGCTTATCAAAAATTTGTATATTTTTAATTTGTATAGAAGAGACTAGTTATAAAAAGGAATTTTTCAAATTAAAATTGTGTAGATTCAACCGTATTAATAAACTTGAGTTAACGGTGAGTTACCCTCATCCTCGATGTTGCCTACAGACAACTTTGAATGTTTTCGCTTGTAATTCTCGTAATTTTAAGTTTTTCGCTAATGGCTTTTTTCTCAGAGAAGCTTGGTATATTGTACAGCTTGTTGGCAAATTTTTGAATATAATTATTGCTAGTTATAGTTTGATCTCCGTTGATTGCACATGCAACATTTTTTAAGGGAAAATGTGAGTTTAAACACAATTTAAAAAAATATATAAAGAAATTTAATTGCATAAAACCAAGAATATGAAGCAATTAAACTTGAACAAAATAATGAACAAAATAAAAAAATATAAAACAACGTTTCGTTTGTGGTCAGTAAGTTTTCTTACAGAATGTTGTGTAAAAGAATGATCGAACTTGATATAAATAGAAAAATAGTTTTATTTCATTGAACAAAAAGGTTAAGCAAGATTTAACATAAATTAACTTAAGAATTAATATGACTTCTTCAGAATTTATTTAAAGTTAGCAAAAGTAAAGCAACCTATCCGTTCTCTTCGAGTTCTCAACTCACAATATCTTCCTCTTAGCATTTCTTTAAAGTTAGCAAAAGTAAAGCAACCGATCCGTTCTCTTCGAGTTCTCAACTCACAATATCTTCCTCTTAGCATTCCGTCAGTGTTGCCGTTGACAGTTGCCAATAGGCAACATTGGTCCATAATGTTTATAAATCATATATTGATTTTTTATACATCAGCGATACGTTCGAAAGGCTTGACCCAGCAAGAAATTCCAAAGAATTGCGTATTTGAATGGGATGATTCCAGGTATTGTTGAATGCTATAACAAGCATATGAGAGGGGTTGATCTTGCCGACATGCTGTTCGAGATATACAGAATCCACCACCGTTCAAAGAAGTGGTATATGCGAATCGTTTACTACATCAACTCAGTAGTGGTCAATAGTTGGATGTTGCACCGCAGTGGCCTTAGAATCACATTCTTCGTCAAGCTCTTTCAAAGTTCATATGTTGCGGAACCTGCAAGTGCCATACGATTTCACCAAATCGGTCACTGGATTGAATGGGGCTCAAATGGCAGATGTAGGCTAAGTCAGCTGGGTATCTTTGCTCAAAGTATTCTAATTGTAAAGTTTATTCAAACCCACAACAAAATTGTTTAGTTTCATATCATACTTAAATTGCTTTAAATATGAATAAAAATATAAATAAAAGGCAGAAATTTAAATTGTGTGTATTTTAAAATGTATCCCCTATTGCCCAATATTGCCTATAGGCAACATTTCACATCGGCTAAACCAGGATACATAGGGCTTTGGAATTGATATGACGCCCCAAATAATTCGGGTATTAAAGGGTTAACGGTAAATGGTTTTATTATTAATAAAACAAATCTGACACTACCACCTATGATGGTGAGATAAGTTAACTCACAATTGGAAAACGTCAATTAACCTAAAATTTTTTTTATTAATACATTTAACTCATGACTTAAGGGTTACTTAACGTTAACTCGCATTTAATAAAACGGGTTTTAGAGAAAAGAGTCTTATGTCAAAGTAAGCGTTTTTTTCGTATTCAAATGTAATGTCAAGAAATTTATATCGACATTACCCATTTTTACAAAACAAAAAATAAAAATGTTGAAAAGACAATATAAATAAATTAAAAACTAAAACTAGTTCATCCGGGATGCCAATCGAACACGCAAACATATTTCATTTGAATTTGAAGTGTACACGGCGTTGTATTTGTGTACATGTATTTCCAACCGTCTCACTGTCAATCTGATGACGATAAAGAGGTTGGAAGACAAAAAGTATTAGTCATTGTAATATGTTTATATTACACCCAATATTATTTTTTTATATTTTTAGTTAGATTTGGGAATAATTTTCAGCTAATCTCTTCAAAATTTAAGAATTATTAAATGCATCAGCAAAAAGAATGACATTTTTCGATTATGACGTTTATGGTGTTTGAATGTGTTAATGCTTCTGGTTTTAATTCTGAATTTAGAGTCAGAAGCGAGTTTCTTTTCTTTCCAGGAGAGGAACTGTCAGTTTAGTAAAACGAACAGTTTCAGAAGAGGCCGGAAGTCTTCCGGATTACCAAAGGAAAACGACGTAAGTCATAAAAACTAAGGTTGATGAAGGAGATCGAGGTTATGGCAGGAATTACTGCAGTTCAAATTGAACATTGTGCCGTTCGAGATTGAACGAGGGATATACAGCTATATTCCACATTTCACTTGCACTCGAAATGAAATGGATCGAAAATGAATTTGTGTGTTCTACATTTCACTTTAATCGATTTCGATTTCTAATTTTTCGAAATAGAACCAAAGTAAAATTGTTGTGTTCCATAATCCGATTTTGTCGATGGTGAAAACAGAGTAAGAAATTAAATTTTAAAGAAGTCTGAGGAATCGAAAGATCTAATAAGAGGTTTTAGGAAAAAATATCAGGTGTCACAGAAGTTTTGTGAGAACATTTGAAATTTGATGTGAACAGTCATGGCCCACCACAGAAAGACGCGAGTGGATGGAAAAAACAAATTCGATTCTCCAAAATCGTTAGCACTTTCGTCAAAGTGTGATACAGGGCTTCGCCCCAAAGCAACGTTAGCATCTTTTCTGATCGACGATTTGCAAGGTTAGGTTCCACCATTTGGAGAACCAGTATGAATGGCCATTTATTTAGACGGTAGTATATAAATATTTAATTTTACAATTAATAACAATTGAACTTTCGTTTTCAGCTTTTATAGCATACGCGGCCTCTCAAATTTCAAAGGGATTAGATATATCTCTCAGCCTTCTTCTTTTTATTTTTTACTGTGTCTGCAATCTCCCAGCAATTAACGCAGCACTCATTAATTATACTTTAAAACGCGTGAACAATTTACCAGCAAAATTTCCCAAAATAAAAACACTTAAAAATGTGTCAAATGACAGATACCAGCTGTTTTCAATTTCACACAAAGTGATTTCGAAAAAAAATCGTTACCAAACCGGTCGAAATATAGAACACCAAAAATGATTTCACTCGATTTGAAATATGGATTTCATTTCACTCGATTTCTAGCACCTAGCTGATAGGTTGACCCTGTAGAGGATACACTCGAAGCAAACACTTTAATAACGTTTATCCAGATTTAAAAAGATATCCATTTCAATAAAATTGGTTCGAACCAAATGTTAGACAATTTATAAATGATTATTTCATGCCATATTTTATTAATAGCTTTGCTAAAATCAAATTACAATCACACCGATTTCATTAACATTCTCGAGGACGAAGGGCACGAAATCAACAAGAATAAAGACCTGCAGGATTTATTGGGACGCACAGCAGCAGGCCCCATACCAAATTTCAAATATTTATCATGAGTGGTTTCTCTCTTATACGGCCCCAACATTAACCAGTGACTCACTGATAATGGAGCATTTCTAATTTTTTGCATGAGGGATTTTAAGAACAAACTTAATTGTTATTAACAGCAATTAATGAAAAAGAAAAAAAAAACAAATAAAAGAACTCAACTTTCAAAACGTTATAAATTGTATTTTTTTCTTATCGCTAATGATCAATACAAAAGGAATTTATTTGTTGCGGACTATTCCGAATGATGTTTCGCGTTTGGTGGTTGCTTGTGAAGAGAGCTCAAGAAAGCAATATACCGTGCTGTGTCTGAAACTAAGAATTAAATATATATTCCCGTTGTCCATGTACTTCCAAGTGCATTGGGGATAAGGGTAAGCAGTTAGATTAGAACATAAAAAAATACTATAAATAATATATTATAGGAAATGTTTGGCAAATTGAAATTATAACTCAAGCTTTTCAAAATATAAATATAAAATTTAACGTTAAGTTCATTTCCGAACACGCCGGCCCCCTGAAGGAATTTCAGGAACAAGGAAACACAGCAAGCTTTGTTAATGTGCGTTTAAAATGTCATTGCTTGTGCGAACAGAAACCACACGTTCGAGATCATCTTGTCCAGGATAAACCGCGTCAACTCATCCTAGTGCCCATTTCGATGGTGCCGTATTGAGCTCCTTGACAACAACCAGGTCACCAATTCGCAAATTCTGGGTCTCGTTTTTCCATTTGGAACGTTGTTGTATAGATGTACAGTAGTTGGAGTGCCATCGTCTCCAAAAGCCCTGCAACATCTCAACGTCCAAGTCGATTAAGCGGAACCTCTAGGCAGCACGGCTCAGTTATCGCTGTGTACGGCCTGTCTATAAGAAAATGAGATGGTGTGAGAGGGTTATAATCTGAATCACACAAAGCACCAAGAGGCCTAGAATTTAAAAATGCTTCAATGTGAGAAAGCAAACCTGACATTTACTCAAAAGTCAAAACATTATTCCCTATAACTCGATGGAGGTGCTGTTTTACTCATTTAACCCCCGCTTCCCAAAGCCCTCTTAAATGTGGGCTATGTGGTGGAATGAACTCCCAGTTAATATGTTCAGCTGCCCATGTCAATGAAATCTGCTCATTGTGTTCCTGGATGGTATCAACTTATACCATTCAGACAGAGTTCCCACAGCTCCTTGGAAATTTGTGCCATTGTCCGAGTAGATAACATTGCAATTTCCCCTCCTAGCATTTTAATCTTAAATGTGCTCCACCATCTTTTAGAACTAATGTACCCACTTTCACATTACGCTCAGTTTCACAGTATTTCTCTATCTGAAAGTAAAACCATAAAATCATATCATTTGCTTACGGGAATGTACGCTCGAGTACATAAAGAGATTTTGGCAAACGGAAAGATCGCTTGACATGTGCCGCTATCAATGCATATCGTGAGGTTTCGTGTGATAAATTGATTGTTCATTGACCGACTACAGATCGGTAAAATAAAATTGTGTAAACGCCAACAGTGAAAAATTGTGCAAATTTACTAAGTATTAATTGAAATTTTATTGAAAGTGTTCCCAGAGTGGGAATTTCTCGCGGATTCAGTCGGGACAATTGTCCACGATGGGAGTTAAACGATATCAGCAGGCCTGCCGAAGGAAATGGAAACAGGTATGTACAGTTTAATTTGTTTTTTTTATATGCCATATGCATGAATCGATTTGATTATGTCGAACCATATGTAATGCTCAAAGAACCTAAATTTTTTTTATATTTCAATTCCTATTTAATTGCTAAATTGTAACATTTTTATATGAAATCTTAAATAAATATATCATACTTTAATTACATAATACCAAATGAAAAGGGAAAAGAGCAAAAAAAATCCCGCAGATGCTTGTATACTAAATAATACTTAAAACTAAAATGAATTTTATACATAAGAAAACAACTTATTCTATCCTAAAATTCATTTATATCAGTACAGGAACATGAAATTTTCTCTACTTTATGGAAGTTGACTAATATTTAATTTTACTTTTTTTTATTAAAATATGTATAAATTAGTATAACATGAAACAGTGACTGTTTTAAATATGATTTTATTGCGTATTAATGTGGGCTTTCAGTAAAAAAAAAACAACACTAAGTTCCGAAATGTATTTGGTAGGGAGAGATAAGTGACAGATATTCCATCGGTTCTCTTGAAGGGTTGGTAAGGGTAAGTTTTTTTTGTAGGAACATAATGGAGGTACAGTGATGAGGTGAACACCTTCCACTTTAAACCAGCACGGAATTATTTCATTATTTTTACACGACAGCGAGATCTTGGTCTATGCAAAGGACTCCTCCATTTCGGCGAGCTGAGCTTGAACATAGCTACCTGCATTCGGTCTAAAATCCGGTACAAGCTCCGCAAAATGTCGTTACATCCTTTGGCTAAGCGAAGAGTTATTGTTCCAGCAGAGTCACAGTAAGCGAAGGCGAAGGATGGCGAAAGTCGTGAGGAAGGCAAATTTCCCACGAGTTATGACGAAGTAACTTGACGTTCTCGAAAACAATCCATGTAGTCGTTTTCAACTTTCCGTATAAGGTTTCTGCTTCCAAGAATCCAACACTGCTCGGATGACCTTTTGGTAGGATGATGGGATGTTTTACACTGAATGGAATATGTACAGCATTCGAAATTCTTCTCCCAACTCTTAATAGCCCAACGTTATCCTGAAATGGCGATAAAGTCAAAAGTTGCGATTGGTTGGAAACGCACTTATCTGTCCTTAGTGACTGAATCTCTTCGGTAAACTGTTCTTGAGCCCATAAAAGACAAGTCTGCTTAGTGGAATATAATTCCGAAGATCGGAGGTAATAAGGAAGGAGCTCATTACATTGGCAACAACAACTTTATCTTCTCTTTTCAGGCACCTCCTTTAATTCAGAATCTTCAGCAGCGGTTGGCCAGAAACGTTTGTCCATCGATAGCCAATTAGGACGACTTAATAAAAGAGCTTCACAAAGTTTAAGAACAACATTAACATCTTGTCCAACTTCTACGTGCAACGAAGAGATTTCATTGTCTGACACAGTCCCGGTTACCTCCCACCCAAAAAATTATGTTGTGGGCATCTGCGCGACGACCATCACATAAAATACTTCAAGCTTTGTCAGCTCCCAGCAAGGCATCAATGGGTCCTGGAGTGTTAAAAGCAGGATCGGCCAATTTCAAATCGGGCAGCATCAAAGACTTGTCTAACCCCAAAAGGGGTGTTTTTGTAGTTATTTTACTCAAAATGAAGGCTTCAAATTCCATTTCATTAGAGTCAGAACAAGATTTAAAATTTAGGTGTATAGCACCTAAGGTGACCCCAGCCTCAAAAGAGAGGTAATACCAGAAATAGGAAGACGAGCGTGACGACTACGAAGACCTAATTTTTTTTACTAAACAGTCCTTTATAACCGAAGCCGGTGTCGAGCAGCATACATAGTTGCGGTTCACCAAAAACATCTATAATTTGAACCACTGCTGGAATATTACTGCTGCTAGAATATCGGCAAGTTGATGAGTTCCCTCTAAACTGTGGCGGTCGTTTTTTATTTTAAGTATGGCAAATAAAGACAATTTAAAGAGCGCAAAATGCCTAAATCCCATGTTTGATGATGGTATTAAGTGCGAATTTTTTTGTGGAAATTAATTTCCTGTTATTGATGTTGTTATTAAAGAAATCGGAAAAACGAATTCTAATTTGTCTTTTCATTGTTCAGAGTGCTCTAAATTTCCAATCCGAGAGGTATTTACTAAAGTAATTGACTTAGTCTCAGTGGTGGATGTTCTAACCAAGAAAATGTGTGATTTAGACTCTCTTCAATTGAACTTGAGTGAACTCTTAAATTATGCTCGTGCAAGATCAAACAATAATATAGATTGCATTGTCAGTGACCCATGTGTTGACATTTTCAAAAATTCTAGGAGCCCCCCTGAACTTGTCTCACAGCCAAGTGCTTCAAATTGTGTTTTTTCTCTGAGTTACCTGAAGTTTGTATTGCTGCAACCGACAATATTAGTGTACCTGTACATGTGAGTGCAAACAATGAGTGGCAAAATGATGCTGATGCATCAAAACTTTATTTATAAATTTTAAAGTTTGTGTTCCTGCACACAAATTAGCTGGTGCAATTGATGTAAATAATTGGCCTCTAAATGTATATGTGAGAACTTTTTTTCTCCCAAAAAACGCCAACCCTCCAACAACAATTTGACCACAAGTACATACTAATTCATCATCTTCAGCGAATGCAGTAACAAATTGTCATTAACGTATTGTTCAAAATTAGATATATATTTCCCTAGAAATATTTTTAAAAATATGTTAAATTCTATTATTAATCACTGAATTTATTGTAACTATTAAATTTTATAAATATCTATAAAATATCTTTTTGTATATAAATTTAAAAATCTGTTGATTGTAAGATCGTAGGTTGAATAAAGAAAATACTACTAGAATACCGGAGGAACGTATTTCATGTTGAGTGTGATTACTAAAAATTGATACTGTGACAGTTACAGCTGTAGAAGTTCTTTCTGTATTCGGCCTAAACGCTTCACTAATTGGCGGATCCAAATGAACTAGGCTATGATGACGAATGCGGCAGTGAGCGTGTTTTTGAACGACACCTCGAAGATGAATGATTGCTACCTAAACAATTGTAGCATAATCTATAGCCCCTAGCAAAACTGCGACGAGACGTCATGGGCAACGCTAGAAATTGGGGGCATTGCAAAAGAAAGTGGTTCTTTTTGCACATGGGATACAAAAGGTTTGCGACAGTGAAACTTTTGATGTTATTCGAAGCACTACCCGAACGCGATAACTATTTATTCCCGCGGTTTTTCGATTCACTCGATTTTGTTTCGCAGGCTTCTTTACAAAAAATCGATTAGCCCCTGAAGGGTTGCCTTTTCCGAATTATTTATATGAAGTGCCCAAGCCCTACGCGTTTCTAAATCGATTTTATTGAGCAGAACATAGCCAGGGATCTCTACTTTCAGATTCTAACGCCTTTAAACTGCGAATAACCTCATCAGATTTATCCGCCAGTTTACGCAAATGTCCACTATTCGTAAATTTGGTATTTTCAAAAAACTTTCGATATGCGCGTTAATAATAAATATATATCTGCTTGTTATAGCGAGGCTTCAATTTCTCCCAGGCATGTTCGTAATTGGAATCAGCAATTTCAATACCATTGAATAATTTTACGGCATCATCACGCAAGAACGATTTCAAATAACGATATTTTGAGCACCTGGAAGTTTTTGCTTACTATCTAAGCTACATAGGTACATGTCCCTAAACTCGGGCCATTCGCATTAATCGCCACCAAAAGGAGTAATTTTAAACTGTGGCAATTCAATTTCGCCGGGTTGCTTCAACAGGTCATCAGAGGAATTAACGTTAGTTAATTGGTGGAGGTGGTGGCGGAAGCACACATTTAAATTTACGAATCGATTTTAAAGGGTGATTTTTTAAGAGTTAAGTTTTTCAGGTTAGTAATGGCGTCCAAACGTCATCTGCCAAGTGAAAAGTTTTCAGTATACTCTGCCATACAATCATGGAAAGACTTACAAACGAGCAACGATTGCAAATTATTGAAATTTAACGCCAAACACTCTGGACGTGTTTCTTACCTCTCACCCTGATAAATACACCTTAAATGTATAGGTTCGTAAGACCATTGTATCATATCGGCGAATTTCTCGTACTCCAGCCACTCAGTTAAAGAACAAGCTCCTTCAAGAACCGTATGGAAATACAAGATTAGTTGCGTGCTAAGAATGTATTCATATATCCATATTCACCTCAAATTTTAGTTGTTTATTTTACACAGAAAAATTGTGAGGTGTGATCAAACTCATATATACATAAGTGCAAATTATATGGGTAAGAACGGTTGTAATTACCTTTCGGACCAAATTGAGAGGATCTTGCGTTTAAGTTATATGTGCGATACAAAATGTTATATGTGTATTACAAAATTAGTAATATTTGTGTAAAATATTTATACTGAAAAAAATAATGGTATTAAAATTATTCAAAATTAAATGTGCTGGCAATTAAGAAATGGACAGGCACGGGAAATTTCTATGTTCCCATATTATAGAACAAACGTCTCGCTTCCCGCGCTTAAGTAGCTAGAAGAATAAGTAGCTATCGTCGGAATACCGATTACCGAGGTTAACAATTTAAAGAGAAAGTTATTAAACTCATTAGTGTTGGTTTTGGAACGGATTGAAGTGTCGATTCTGATGAAGTTAATAATTGCTACTTTCAGTATGTGAAGATAAAAAAAGTTTTGCATCAAACAATGTGTGCGTTACATTTTTTTTTGTTAGCGCTAATGGAAAAAATTTTGAACAAAATTCGTAGCAAGAAAATACGTTTTTATTTATTATCTTTGAGCACCATGATATCTTTATCTTGTGGATGTAGCAAGACCATCACTAGCAGCGGCAAAAACGATTCCCTTACTGGATACATAAAGCCTTTATTGGAGAAGGCAAAACAACGATAAACATTTGAATAAATTCGGCTATTGATACTCTTATTAATGATACTCCAAGTGATAATAATTTGCACATGCTTTATTTAAATGGCCTAAAATGCACATAACATTCAAATATGTAATATATTAACATAATGCAACATGCTTTTTTGAACCATTTCAAGATTTGATTTTCCTTTCTGAGATATGGATCTAAAATTTTGAAGTTTCATACTTTTTTACAGGCTTTTTTAAGAGCGGGGCCTAGACTGCAGTACGGGCACTATTTTCTGCTACCTCTAAACAGAGATTGCTTATATAGCGTCTAGCTTAAAGTTATTGCACCAAGTCGTTAGACTAATCAGCAATTTTGTTTTAGTTTTTGGAAATATATATATTGAAAATTAAGTTTGAAATAATTTCTTAATATCTTAGATACTACAGCTAACTATTATGGGTCAAGGAATTTTATCCGCCCGTATTGGCTGTATTTAATAACTGCATTATTTCGACATTGAAGATGCTGGCCAAAATGTAATCGAATATAGCTTTAAAAAAATTATTGTAGTTTTTGAAGTGACATCGTTTAGATGTCGATATTATCACTTCAAAAAACCTTCCACGTGGACGTCAACTAATTCAACGCAAACCAAGCACATTTGATTCATCGTTGGGGGTCAACGCATAATCTTTGACAGCACAAGCAAGATCCCTAAATCTTTCTCTACCTACCGCTTTAAAAATATCACAGTTCACTATAGCAAATGGTCCAGATCACATTCTGGATCGAAAATTCATCCAGAATTAGCATTCAAACTACCGACACACAAGAGTCCAGCTAACCACCGCAAATCAACAACAATTTGCGCTCTCAACACGGACGGTATTGAATGCACGGACGTCCTACCTCCCTTCGGGTAGGGGTCAGAGGTAGGCATGCCTGTCGTAAGAGCTGACTAAAATCCACTCCGTATACCGAGTGAAAGCCGTATACAAAAAAATACAATGACCACAACAAATAGATATAATACCCCATGTGGCAGTCCAGTTCTACTGGAAAATTCACACTCTTCGGAGGCATGCTCTACTGATTCTGGGGGAGAGACACTTATTGCAATCTATCGACTCTTTTAGAAATAGCAAAAAGGTCACCACCATCCGGATCTGTAATGAAAGAAAACTCTAAAAGAAGCCCAACGACGCCGAATAGCGCGCTTTACTCGGGATTCAGGGCAACTTAAAAGCTCTGAGGACGAAAATATTGCACTCCGTGCAAAGCTTAATAAAATAGAGCAGCTCTATGAAGAATTCCAGATGTATCTCAAGAAAAGGTCAAATTCTATTCGAAACCCGTATGTAGTCTGGGGTCGACTTTTACTTGTCCGGCAAAACCACGCGTTGGCCTTCCGATATGGCAAAAACACCAGAACTCATCGACTTTTTTATCGCAAAAGGAGCATCTGAAAACTCAGTCAAAATTAAAGAAGGTTTTGATCGCTTTGGTGACCATTCGCCGGTCATTCTGATAAATACCAGCGGAAGTTTACGCGAAATGGGCGGTCAACCAAAACGTACTAGCAAAAGAACTAATTAGGACTCCTTTAGAAAAGACTGCATAAATAAAATCGATCTTAAAGTATCCCTTCGAACACCATATGAACTCGAAGACGAAGGGAATAAATTCATGGATGCCTTGCAAAATTCAGCTTGGAACAATACTCCTCATAAAAAGATAGTAACTACAAGTAACGAATTAAAAAATCCCCGCGAAGTTACTGATTTAGTAAAGGATAAACGAAGAGCGCTTAAAAGATGGCAGCAATCTCGTGCTGCGCAGGATAAAACAATGTTAAATTATCTTTCCAGCAAAATCAAAAGAAGTCTAACGGCAGATATAACTTCTTTCTATTCGCTTTGAAAAGCTATGAAAGGCATGAAAAAGCTAAAGATGCAAGCGCCACTCGTCCGGAAAATTAATGGGGAATGGACGAAAGGAGAAAAGAAAAAGGCCGATATGTTTGCCGAACACCTTTTAAGAGACGTTTAAACCGTTTGGCTTTGAAGCGTTGGTTGAAGATACTGTCCCTACCACGGTATCTGATCATTTTCAAATTAGACGAGTATCGCTGGTCAAACTCTGTTTTGAAATACCAAAACTTAAATTAAAAAATGCTCCTGGATATGGCCTAATTACGGGACAGGTCTTTAAAGAGCTCCCCAGAAAAGCACTACTTAAATATGTTTATCTCATAAATTAGACTATCTGTCCGATTAATACCGGATCACCAATTGGGATTCAGAATAAAGCACCTTACAATTGACCAGGTTTACAGAATTACCAACGAAATTGAAAGAGCACTAGAGGAAAAAATTGTTCTTTCGTTTTCCCTGACGTCTCTCAGGCCTTCGACAAAGTATGTCATACGAGATTAAAACATAAACTAAACAAAGCTCTCCCAAAGCAATTATATGAGATCCTAAGCTCTTATTTAGATGACAGATTCTTTCGTGTTAAACACGGGAATAAATATTCCGAATTGAAAGAAATCGCGGCGGGAGTTCCAACAGTAAGTGTCCTGGGCCCGATTTTATTCTTATTATACACTCACGATATCCCGCAAAAAGAGGCTACTATCCTAGCAACTTTTGCAATTCTAGCTGTAGACAATTCTATTCAGGCCGTGACAAATAATATTCAACGATCTATCGACAGAATATGCTTGTGGACAAAAAACTTGGCGTATTGTCCTCAACGAGACAAATTTTACCTACAGAAACGAATATATTGACTCGGTACAAGTCCGTAAATTCGTTACGCAAACGAGGCGTATTGGGAATGACGTTGGATGCAAAATTTAAATTGAAATCGCATGTTAAGAAGAAACGTGAGGAGCGAGGAGATTAAATCAAATGCATTGGCTGATTGGAAGATTTTCTAAACTCAGCATGCAAAACAAGCTACTTTTAGATAAGCAACTTCTTAAACTGGTTTGGACGTACGGTATATAACTTTGGGGTTGAACCAAACCAAGTAATGTTAACATTTTGCAGACCCTTCCAGAATAAAGTCGTAAGACAAATTGTAAATGCTCCGTGGTATATCAGAAACCCCGATTTCCACAGAGATCTAAGTTTAACTACCGTTAAAGACGAAATACAAAATTTCGTGCGTAAACAACACACTCGCCTAATTGGCCATTGCAATGACGCTGTACTACAGATTCTAGATCAGAGAAATCTTATAGAATCGAAAAATCGCCGATTACAAAGTACATAAGTAGATTTTCCACCTACCCACGGAACAAAAAAACATTGCAAAAATCCCACCGGTCAAAAGAAAGGTGCGTGCATATATTTCTTAGAGAAGTTAGTAGTTCAGCTTTATTTAATGCGAATTTTCGCAATTTCTTTGTTAATTATAATTATATATTCATTTCCGCGTTTCCTTGGGTGTAATTCTTCTTCTGAATATATAATGACCGCGTTAGAATCACCATGTGATCACCTGATACAATTTCAATCCGCTTTTCAAGGATTCCTATTGTCGATAAGCCTTTAACTTATTTAGAAACATGCAGTTAAGAGGGCGGAGTTATGAGGGCTGTGGTGTAAAGTTACTAAGTATTATTCACTTTGCGTACGTGCTAATGAAAACGATAGTGAAGATTTAGATGCAATTTAAACTAAATATTGGTTGTGTTCAAGTACGTATATTAGCTTTTTGAGTGAGGTAATTGATTCAGCAAACAAGTTAATTATTATTAAAGAAGATGGTGTCAAGATGCAGGTACCATTACAAGTCCCGAACAGTGCACTAAGATTCCACCTTGTGACACTGTAACCTTTTACGGTAATTATCTGACTTGGCCCCCATTTCGAGACATTTTCTCCGCGATTTATATAAACCATCCGAAATTGTGCTCTGTATAAAAATTGTTCCACCTGCGCTCGAAAACTAAGGGTGAAGCTAACAACTTCACTTCTAAATTTCCTCTCACAGCGGACAATTTGGAGCTAACATCGAAAGCACTTTCGGATCAATACGAAAACAAACGAATTTTAACCAGTTGAAAATTATTTTTATTCTGCCTATTATTTCGACCGAATCTGGTAAGAGCATTAAAGATCTCCAATGGGAGATCATCGACTGCATATCGATTCTAAGGCTCATAAAGTGTCCGTAGATTGTTGTTATCCTATTCTAGTGTTCCTTTCTCTCTTTAACAAGTTACCTGATATAACTTTATCGTTATGGGAGCAATCCATTAAAAGTCCAAGTGTGCTTCCTACAAGGAATGAAATGGATATTCTTTTAACTGGCCGATATAGAGTGCCCAAAAGGTCAAAAAATCAAGATTCAAGGGGCGAAAAAACTCCAAGCTTTTCATTCAAAGGTCACAAATTTAAGCTGCAAACTATGCAAAGGTTCACATTCCAATCGACAGTGCCCAACCTTCATCCAAATGAGTATTGCCAATCGGATTTCGAAGGTGAATTCGCTTAAGATTTATCTAAATTGCTTACCTTCTAATCATGTAGGAAAAGACTGCCGAAGTATCCATACTTGCGGTCAGTCCAAACAGAAGTACCATCAACTTCCGAAGAACCTATTCGCCAGTATACTCCAACTTCAGACAGTCAAGTTGACAATTTACAGTCCACTGCAAGCCCCAATCCTCTCCAATTTCAAACCTTTTTTTCTAGTAACAACAAACGAATTCTTTACACCTCTTATTGATATACATAACCTAGGGAGTTAAATTGAGAGGAATTATCGATGGTGGTTTAGAAGTAACCTTTATATCAGAAGATGCTCGGATGTTTCAGTGAAACCGATACATGCCCAGATATCAGGAAGTGCTGTTGTTACATCAAATTCTTCAAATTTGTGTTCCTTATGCATAGGTTCTAAATACGTTCCATCGTTCACGATCATGTCTAACGCAATCGTTTTGAAATAGCTTACCGGCGATTTGGCCTCGTGTTTAATACGGCGTTAAGAAGTTTCAGAGCCAATCGATTTTGACCTTGCAGATCCGTTTTTCTATGACAGTTCGAAAATAGATATTGTCATTTGTGCGGATTTTTATTCATCGATTGTTAAGGAAGGCATTTAATCAAATATATTCTTGATACTTTCCCAAGATAATGTAAATTCTTTTTCGACAATATTGTCACACTTTAGCGAGATTTCAATGGAAGAACAATTAGCGGACTTTTGGGAAGTTGAAACATTTTCCGAAAAGCCCATGTCTCCGGAGGATTATGTGAGCAGCTATAAACTGAAATAACTACCAGAGATTACAGTGGCCGATACATTGTCAGACTCCCATTTAAAAACCCAATTCCAACTCTTGACCTTTAAGCAATTCCATCGGTTGGACAAAACCTTCAATCGAAGTATAATCAAGTTTAAGAAGAAAATGGAACCTTTGGGCATATGAAGTTAGTTTCGTCAGATAAAATAATTCGGAATCAAAGCTTATGTTCCTATTATCTACCACAGCACTCAGTGATAAAGCCTGATAGCATCGCAATTAAGATTAGGGTGGTTTTTAATTTCGTCGAATCCTTCTAGCAACGCAGTCAGTCTTAATGACCTGTTGTGTTTTAGAAACCGACTTAACCACCCTAATCTTAAAATGGCGATTTTATCGGTTTGTTTTTTTTTTTTTCAATGCTGACATTGAAAAGATGTACATACCGGCAAATAATGATTCATTCAGAACCTTCATATTAAAGAATTTTGTTTCGTAACCCAACTGATGGCAGTCTTCAAGACTACGAAATGGAAATGGACATCCGACTGCGTCGATCTTATTAAAGAATTTCCATCTTTGCATCTCTATAATCAGAATTTTTTGCGTTTAGAAGATAAAAATCTTGTGTCCCTGACGTGTCACCGTTGGAAATCGTTCCTTCCTACTCTTACGGATATCCAAAATATCCAAGTTCCTCGATGGATCAACTACTGTCCATGTGATTTAATTCAAATCGATGGGTTTTGTGATGCCTCAGAGGGAGCTTATGCGATTACATTTTATATACGATTTGAGCAAAATAACAATGAATGGTCGGCTCACCTTTTATGCGACAAAACTACGGTAGCCCCAGTAAAACAGCTTGTTTAACCTAGACTGAAGCTTTGTAATGGTGTTTGCTATCAAAACTTTTTAATAAAGTTATAACCGAGCTTAAATGTCCCACCCCCGAACTGTTCCTTTAGACGGATAGTTCTATCGTTCTTGAATAAGCCCCCGAGTACGTGGAAAACATTTTTGGGCAACGGCGTCTCGCTGATACAATCCAGTGTATCTAGCGACAAATGAAACCATGTACGATCGGGGGACAACCCTGTCGCCAGTGGATCTCAAATCGATTAGTTTATGGTGGCATGATTGATTGATTGATTGATACTTGCCTTTGCCAGGCTCAGCCATCATGGTCCCACACCAATGTACACCATTCTTGAGCAAAAACTAATTAAAGCAAATTTTGCGGCATTATTTCCTAATATTGAGACCATTGTAGAGAGATACTCTTCGTGGTCTAAAACTTTACTTGTTACATGTTACATGTTACGCTTCCTTTACAGAACTTTTTAAGCTTAGTTTTCTTAAAAATTCGAATAAAACACTCAAAATTGCATCAAATATTCAAAAATTTTATTGTAATCGATAAGTAGGCCTTTACCATTTACCTTTTAAAGACAGCTTCCTGTAAAAGTTGTCTGTCGCGCGGTATCAAATGGTCCATTCGGAAGTTCAAATTTTGCGTCACTTTTTCGAGCATTTCGGGTAGTATTACGCGTGTTATGTTATCCTGTTAGGCTTCAGTCGTGTTCACAGATGAGGAATTAACCAAATAGTCAACTCGAGAGCGAATCTCTCACCTTGCCTACAAGCTAAGTCGAACTAATAAGCCCCACATAATTTGCACTTATATGGGCTTTTACGTGCAAATCAAATGGGAATCACGCACACATAAATCAAATTATATGTGGCCAATGGCCGCGCCCATTAAATGTCATTTTTTATAGCAAGAAGTTGGGAACAGTTGATGAATTTCAGCAGATTACAACTCACAATTTGGGTGTGTAAAATAAACATGGTCAATATGCGTGAATATGGATTGATAAAAACATACTTACCACACAACTAATAACATATTATAATAATATTATACAATATTATATAATATTATATAAATTATTATATAAAATACTATAATATTAAGAATAAAGCTGTGTTTTACCTAATTTATTCTAATTTTTAATGAAAAATAATCAAAATAATATTGATTAACGTGACAAATATATAATAAGTAAGTTCGTCATACATTTTCGGTTGACAATAAATTTAAGTATAACTATACTAGCAAGGATTTCGTAGATTATGGATGGTTATATTGAAGCAGTTAAGTAACTCTACACAATTGAACACTGGTTTAAAATGCTTTTTAATAAAACGTAATCCAAATTCTTACAAATATTATTTTTGGTACATCAAAACACTTTTTTAACAAAATTTGCAATTATTCCTAGTAGTAGTAAATTGTTTTATTTATTTTCATATAAAATAAAATTACAAAACATTATAACTTGACAAATAAAGTCGGCTGTTAAAAAAAAGTGGCTAATTAATTCAATATATATGTAACATAATGCGCATGCTTATTTATGATATGTTCTCAAATACCAAGCATTTTCGTGATGTACTCAACTACCAAGCATTTTCGATAAAAAAAATGCACCCCCAATATATTTATGCAGTGCATTCCAGCTACCTTTTTTTCTCCTTCTTCCGTCTATCGCTTACTTTAAATTTTAAAATAAAGCATATTAACTTATATAAAAAAAATTTCCAAAACCGCCTAAGAAAAGAATCAGCTAAGTAAATTGATTGACTAAACGTACAAGTCTTGTAACACAACATAATTTAAAAAGGATTACAAATACTTCTTTTGCACTTTTTTTTATCCATGCACGGAACCCGGATATGTACATATATTCATTAAACTTTCATATGTTGAATAAAAACAATCAAGTAATAAATAAATAATAAAACAATCAAAGAATTTAATATATATATAAAAAACCATTGCAAACTATTTACTACAAATATTTTACACCCAAACATTACTAATTTAGTAATATTTATGCAATAACACAATAAAATATGCATTTTATCTCATTTTATTAACCAAAATGGAAAAGTACAACAACCCAAGAATGTTTATTTTAGGCAGATAAAAAATAGAGAACTATTTCTTATAACCGCAAAAAATATTCCAACTAAATTGTAACAACTTTATTGGGTAACTAATTTTCTGTTTCTCTATAAACATTTATATTAAAATAAAATAAAAAGTTGAATCACATAAACTCAACACTTCGCAGAATTTCCTATTTCCCAACACATCCGCCGTGACCAGCTGTTTTGTTGTTGCGATTTGGATATATTGCAAAACTCCCCACAATTATTTTTGGCGGGTAAACTAGTAAATTAGATCTAACTTCATGTGTCTGGCTCACACTTATTCACAGATGGGAAAATTGAGAGAGGATTTTGCGGCCGTTATTAAATATTTTTTGCGGGTTGAAAGTGATAGGGGATTGCAGAGTTGACTATCTGGTTAATTCCTCATCTGCGGTCGTGTTCGGCTTGGCTTGTCCACATAGACTAACAACTTAACATAACCCCACAAGAAATAATCAAGAGGCGTTAAATCGCATAATCTTGACGACCACCTCACAGGGCCATTTCGAGAGATAAGCTGTTCACCAAATTCATGCTTCAACATTTCCATTGTTTCACGAGATGAGTGCCATGTGGCACCGTCTTGATGAATCCACATGTCATACAAAATGTCGCGTATCATGGCTCGATATCGTTCGCCGTTGACTGTAACGTTTCTTCCAAGGTCATCTTTGAAGAAAAACGATGATGCCACTAGTCCATAAACCACACCAAACTGTCGTTTTTTCGGGATGCATCGATAATTCTTGTAAGGCATGTGGCTGTTCATCACTCCAGATGCGAAAGTTTTGCTTATTAAAGTATGTGTTGAGCACAGATGAGGAATTAACCAGATAGTCAACTCGAGAGCGAATCTCTCACGTTGCCTACAAGCTAAGTCGAACTGATAAGCCCCACATAATTTGCACTTATATGGACTTTTACATGCAAATCAAATGGGAATCACACACACATAAATCGAATTATATGGGGGCTAATGGCCGCGCCCATGAAATGTCATTTTTAATAGCAAGAAGTTGGGAACAGTTGATGACTTTCAGCAGATTACAACTCACAATTTGGGTGTGTAAAATAAACATGCCCAATATGCGGTGAATATGGATTAATAAAAACATACTTACCACACAACTAATAACATAATAAAATATTATAATATTAAGAATAAAGCTGTGTTTTAACTAATTTATTCTAATTTTTAATGAAAACTAATAAAAATAATATTGATTAACGTGACTAATAAATAATAAGTAAGTTCATCATACATTTTCGGTTGACAATAAATTTAAGTATAACTATACTAGCAAGGATTTCGTAGATTATGGATGGTTATATTGAAGCAGTTAAGTAACTCTACACAATTGAACACTGGTTTAAAACGCTTTTTAATAAAACGTAATCAAAATACTTACAAATATTATTTTTGGTACATCAAAACACTTTTTTAACAAAATTTGCAATTACTTCCTAGTAGTAGTAGTAGTAGTAAATTGTTTTGTTTATTTTCATATAAAATAAAGTTACAAAACATTATAACTTGACAAATAAAGTCGGCTGTTAAAAAAAGTGGCCAAATAATTCAATATATATGTAACATAAGGTGCATGTTTATTTATGATATGTACTCAAATACCAAACATTTTCGTGATGTACTCAACTACCAAGCATTTTCGGTAAAAAAATGCACCCCAATATATTTATGCAGTGCATTCCAGCTACCTTTTTTTCTCGTTCTTCCGTCTATCGCTTACTTTAAATTTTAAAATAAAGCATATTAACTTATATAAAAAAATTTCAAAACCGCCTTAGAAAATATGTTTTAAATATGCTTCAACACTTGCAGAAGGCAACGCAGACAAGAATATTCGAGATCGATATGAAAAAACAGTTGAAAGTTCTTGAATTAAAAAAATTACAGATCATGAAAGAGACAAATAATGATTTACAAAGAAAACAAAAGTATGAGCAATGGAGAGTGCCGATCTGCCACCCGACGCGTGCACACGCATTTTAAAATCGCTCCGCGGTCAGTTTGCACAAAAAAAAAAAAAAAACAAAAACAAACAAGTGTGCAGAAGCATAAAAACAAAAAAATAAAACGCTAATCGCTCGCGCGCTGTGCAAAAAAACATCAGAGTACAGTGCAGTGATAAAAAAAAAAAGAAAGAAAGTATTGTGTTTGGGCACTCCATCTGGTCCTACTCCCTATCGTTTGCTGCTGCTTTGCTTGGCTATAGCAAGTGCCGTATGTTTTTGCGTGCACTTGCTATGGCTGGGTAGGGTATCATTTGGCGAATAGCGGGTCGCGTTGTGTAGATTTTGTTGGTACACCAAAGCAATTCATTGTATGGGCATAACATCTGCAGTGATTTGTTTTGGAAAGCTGACGTCAGGATCTACACGGTACGGCCTAGCTTAGTCTGCGTCGGAGTTGAGTTTTTTGTGTTTGTTTTTTTGTTATGCGTGGGAATTTTAGAGTGGACGTGAGTAACATTCGTGGGTTGAGATCCAATTTTTTTTCATTGTACGCCCATGCGATTCACAATAAACCAGCTGTTTTGGCACTAAGTGGAACAGGTCTGCATAGATTCCGATTTAACGGAGTTTAGTCTGCCTGGAAAAAACTTGGTGCCATTATTCTTTTCCCATCGTGGTATCGCCGTTTATATACGTAGTGAAGTAGCCTACCAGCTTCTACCTCACTATGACCAATGTTCCAATCCGGAATTTAATTTTATTTGGCTAAAATTTCATGTCCATAGGCAATTAATCCACTACTGTTTTATTTACAGAAGCCCTAAACAAGACAGGCATTCAACTTATAATGAGTTTGATGCACTGTCTGATTCCATCAAAAGAATTGTAACCCATTATCCTCGAACGATACGCGTGGTGTGACTTGAACTGTGGGGAAGCTATCAGGGCTAAAGAGGTAACTTTTCGGTCACTTAGGGCCAACCCAACTGAGGAAAACCGAAAAAGTTCAAACGAGCCAGAAATGACTGCAATGCCCATATTAATTGTGTCAAATTCTCCTACGACCAAAAGTTGAGGCAAAAAATAATACAAAGTCCCTCCGGTAGTAACAACTTTTGGTCGTTTGTTAAGAATATTAAAAATTCGGCCTCGTCATCTATCCCGACACTCATTTACAATGGCACTCCGACTGTCAGCTCTTCGGATAAAACCAATCTGCTTGCTGCTCATTTTGCAGCTACCTCAACGCTCCTATGCTTTATCTCCCCCAGTACTTGAGCGCATAGAACACTCCATGGGACAAATCTACTTCCGCACCCGTACTGTGGCAAGAGTACTTCAAGATCTCAATTTTCATAAAAACATTTAATTTTTCAGCTGCTTCATATTTAGTTTTCAAGAAATATACTGTCCGATAATGTGAAAAGTCATCCTTCAACAAAAGAAAATATTTAGCTCCTCCCAATGACGTCATATTAATTTCACACAAGTTAATATGAATCATTTCCAAAACATTTTCAGCAGTCTTTGGATGTATTGGATGTGATATACGATGTTGCTTTCCATAAACACACCCGGTACAAACATTGTCATTCCAATTATCGATATATTTCATTTTGCGCTTGTTTAGAATATCTCTGACGTACTTTATGTTTTGATGGGCAAGTCTTTCATGCCAAGTTTTAATTGCGGCGGTCAGCATGTCATATGATGAAAGATCATCCTGAATAAATTTCCATCACGCTGTGAAACAGCAACAGTCGTTTTCTGATCTGATGTCTTGAATATAGATCCACTTGAATCTGCAGCTTGCACATAACCTTTGTCCAGCAGTTGAGTGACCGAAATTAGATTAAAGGTCATCCTTGGTACAAAAGAGTCCGTCACGAGAATTTTGTACCACTTACTGCCATCAAAAGCTTCCAACTTGACGTCACCACTCCCAACACCTTCGATTGCAGTTGTTGCCAGAGTAATTCTTTCTACAATAATCCAAATATTTTGCACATGGCCTGTTTTTGAAATATTTCTTGCCCCCTTTATACCACACTTAAAGCATTCAACGGATGAGCTTCCTGCCGATTGTGTTTTTGATGAATTGAAACTTTGCTTCGACATGAGAGCATTATGGGCAAGCGACTAATCGGATTCCTTCGACTCAGTTAATCTATCGCCAGACTTTTATCCACACCACTGACATTGTCCCAAGCTGTGCGAAAATGATGAAGTGTGGGTGGCCAAATACTCAATATTCTTATCATAATCCAACTCTCTTTAATCTCTTCACCTTCAGCAGCTAGGTCCTCGGCATTTTGTTGAATTTGAATGCAGTTTTTAATAGGTGATTTGTTACTATCATATTCAAAATTAAAAAAATTGTCTTTGCAATCCTTCAATAGTAAGATCTGACTTCTTACCATACAGTAATTCGAATTTATTTAACATTTTATATGCTGTTTGACAGTTCGAAATTTTTATAGCAATTTTGCTCCAATGAGGGTCTGTGTCTAATCCTTCAGGTTTAACTTTGACTCCTGTTCGACGAAAAACAGATCTTTCGATTTCAATGTAAAATGTAACTTGAACCTCCATTAAACGTAATTGACATTGCCTTGTGAGTTTTCATAAAGGGTTTCCAAGTGTGACTTGACGGTGTCCATGACAATTTTGGGACTGGTGGCAGACGGGTTGACTAACGAAGTACTAATTGTTGGCAGACTCAGTTCGGACTTCTTTTATAACAACTTGAAAAACACAAATGACTGACAAAACACTCACTGCGCTTCTGGGCCCATAACCTGTTGGAAATGATTACTTTTGTGGAGGCTCCTAAAATAAAACACAGAACACAATTCTTCTAAAGAATATGAATTGTCTTTATTAAATTGTTTTGTTAATGACAATGATAAATGTAATTTTATATAAATATTTATTGCAGTAGGTCTTAAATATGCTTCAACACTTGCAGAAGGCAACGCAGACAAGAATATTCGAGACCGATATGAAAAAGCAGTTGAAAATTCTTGAATTAAAAAAATTACAGATCATGAAAGAGATAAATAATGATTTACAAAGAAAACAAAAGTATGAACAATGTTACCTAATACAAATAATTAACTTCAACAGTTATTCATCTAACCCAGTCGTTTTACTTCCGAGAAGAATATCTTGCTCTTTCAAAGGGCGAGTTTATCTCAAAGAAAAGTTCATTGATTAATCTCAATCCGGTAATGCATGCAATGCAAATTATTCGTTCTGATGGAAGACTCACCTCGTCGACTCTTTCTTATAACGAAAGATATCCAATTTTTCTTTCCTACCAAGCGAATATATCAACTCTACTAATGAAATTCATTCATAACAGTTCAATTCCTGGTGGAAACCAATTGGTTATTCGTTTGATAAGGTGTGCATTTTGGATACCAAAAGTTATAAACTTGATGAAAAAATGCATTCATTTCTGTAAAACTTGTATTATCCAAAAAAAGAAAATCCAAACTCAGATTATTAAAGCTCTATCCATTGAAAGAACTCTAATTTTATCCCCGTTTTCAACTACTGGGCCAGATGTTGCTGGTCCCTTTGTAATAAAAAGCTTTTCAGGCAGAAATTGTCGGATTACTTAGGGCTATGTCTCTCTTTTCGTGTTCTTCGCTAGACCACGATACATACGGACACAACACAGCCATACGGTTCTTTTGGCTCAAGACGAGCCAGAAATGACTGCAATGCCCATATTAATCGTGTCAAATTCTCCTAGTACTTCAAGATCTCAACATTCACAAATCCGCTGGCCCAGATGGTATTTCCGCTATCGTTCTGAAGAGGTATTCTTCCACGCTGGAAAAACTATTGCGTAAGCTTTTCTATCTGTCCTATTCTTCAGCGCTCTTTCCGAGAAGATGGAAAACAGCATTTGTCCAATTCGTCCCAAAAAGCGAATCTTCCTCTCCCTTCTCCTACCGACCAATTGCACTTACGTCCCTTCTTTCCAAGGGCATGGAAACGCTGATAAACCGTCAGCTTATGAAATATCTCGAATCCCGAAAACTTCTTAATGACCGGCAGAACGGTTTTCGCAGCAAAAGGTCCTCTGATGATTTGATGATATATCTAACCGAAAAGTGGAACCAATCTATTCACCATGGTGGTGAAAGCAAGGTCGTTGCGCTTGATATTTCAAAGGCATTAGACAGAGTTTAGCATCAAGCTCTCTTGTCGAAAATGCGTACATTTGCGATCGATGTTACCTTTATTCAATGGATTAAAAATTACCTTTCGGACAGTTCAATACAAGTTGTTTTGGGCGGTTTCAAGTCTGCAACTCACCAAATAAATGCTGTGTCCCTCAAGGCTCTGTTTTGTCTCCGACTCTCTTTCTCATTTTTAATAATGATCCATGTCTGTCACTTGTAATCCAATCCATTACTTTTCTAAAGACAGTACCCTCAGCTTTACATATTCGTTTCCTGGGCAACGCCCCTCAGCTCATTGAATTCCGATCTTGACAGCATACTTAAATGGGGTAAAACCAACAGAGTGGAATTTAATGCTGTCAAAACGCAATGCAGTCTGCTGTCATTGAAGCGAACCCCTAATTCTCTGCCATTATCCATGAATGGCACTTGCATCGCTGAAACCGAACGACTTTCCATTCTCGGTTTGTGTGTTAATGACAACCTTCATCATGTTCAAATCAACAATGGGACCAGACATAGAGGTGTCACGCACAAGCGTCTCATGTATCAGATAAACTGACCCAATGTTTGCTCCCATGCTTGTTTAATAACATGTTATTATTTCCAGCGTGAGAACAGACATATAATTCGCGCTTGATGCATAGATACTAAGGTAGCTAGCTGAAAAGTAAAGGAAATGCTGTAAGCTTAAATTGTCTTAAATTTACCTCCGGCTAATAAATTCAGTAAAACTTAGAAATAGTGTGCAAATCTATTGTAGTTTTTTTTGTATTTGCGTTAACATTTGGCGACCGCGACAAGACTTTTAAAGTAAAAATTAAAGTTTCAGTGCAGTGTATTTTTGTTTATTTTCTCTTAAAACAATTTTAAAATCAAAACTATATCAGATAGTAAAAATTCTGATTTGGTGCACTGCACCGGGCAGTCGGAGATTGTGAGCGAAAAAATAATAAGAAAGGCTCACAATTTTAAAAAGGATAGTGACGCGAGAAAAACGCTTGCACAAATTGAGAATCGGCTGGAAGAATTGGAAGGAAATTGGGACCAATTTGATAAGACGCAATTGAAGCATCCTTACTTCAAGAAGTATTATTTTGAAAGTGTACAAAAGGTCGCTGAGTAGCTACGCAATGATATCGTTCCTCGTTTAAATGCGTACAATTCGGAAGACTCGGAAGAATTGGCATGAGATGTCAGCAATTTACATGAGAATGGACTATGTAACACGTAACTACTGATGATGTAGTAACCTATTTCGACATGCGGGAACGTGTGGAAATGGCACTATTGGAGCTTTTTGAAGATATAAAAGTCAAGCGCCGAAGTGCAGTTACCAAAATCCAACAATGATAATACCAAAAAAATATCAGATCCCAAATTCGATGGCTAATATTTAAATTTGCAACAGTTCCATGATCTATTCAAGCAGCTTATTCAGAATCAACCAATAGCACCTGCTTGAAAGCTGTACTTTTTGCGAGCAAATGTCACAGCAGATGCACATAGGTTGATCCAGCACTTGCAGGCCACTGATGATAACTACGAAGTAGCCTGGGAGAACGCTAGTTAAACGGTACGATAACAGGAGACTGCTCCTCACTGCACAGCAAGGCAGATTATTGAGACAGAGTTCATCCACGGGGACAGCGGTAAGTCTTAGGAAGTTGCATGATACGACAAAGGCGGCATTGCAGGCAGTTACAAATATTGGATTTTAAGTCGATGAGTGGGATCTTTTGATCGTCCACCGTTTGCTACAGAAGATGGACAAGGAAAGCAGAACTTTATTCGAGCAGGCGCTGGATGATCCGAGAAGCAGTCCAAACATTAAGAGCTTCTACAAATTTGTGTAGCCACGATTTCAGACTCTGGAGGCCATCAGCAGCCGAGACGAAAGGAAGAGGCAGTCGATAGTAGTTGTATCGAACCAAATTGATAAGTTTATTTGCGCTGTTTGCAATTCCAGTAAGCATAAGATCTAATAACTGCTTTAAATTTCTTTATTTTTCAGAATAAGAACGAGGTAAGCTGGAACGCAGATTGTAGAAACTGTGTGAAGGCGGGTCCCTTCCAATCATGCCAGGTTCGAGGTTGCCAGAAATGTGGTGAAAATCACAACACAACATTACATCTACCAAAAGTTCAACACCAAGCTGGTCATCAGCCAAAGGGGCGCCAGTAACAAGGTCATAGCCAGTGAAGCAATTTAAGCGAGCAGAAGTAACAGCAAATGACCAACAACAACCAAATTCAACAGTTCGCCATCAACCAGTGCAACGGTAGCTGGACATACGACAAAAAGACGTCATGTGTATCATGCTACGGCTGTTGTCAATGTCATTTTCTCGTATGGTACACGAGTGCCTTGTCGAGTACTTTTGGATTCTGGTTCGCAACTGCATTTCATAACAGCAGCATTTGCGCAAGAATTGGTGGTAAGGAATCCAATTAGCAGAATAGGTGCACAAGAATGCAATTACATTTGAATTACATTCAAACGAATCACATTACGAATTACATTCGTCATAATTGAGGCCGGTGTCATGCCCCGAATCAGCGATTACCAGCCAAGCCACGAGGTGGACATACCTCTTTGGAATATACCATCTGGCATTAAACTGGCTGATCCTGGCTTTATAAAGACTCCTCGTATAGATATGCTGTTAGCAGCTGACTTATTTTTTGAGTTGCTTATTCCTGGGGAATTTAAAGTGTCTAATGATCTGCCGATATTGCGCAAGACTACTTTGGGTTGGATTGTAGCTGCCAGCGCTCCGGTATCCGAGTCGAACAGTGGAACATCACTTTTGCATACTCATATAATGGATAAAGATCAAAAGCTGAAAGAGTTGTACACTGAATTTATGGAGGAGAACTTATCATTGCGCCATATGTATCCAATAAAATAACACAGTTTGACGTTTAAATTGCGCGAAAGTGTAGTGAAAGTCGATGCGTTTTGTAATTGAAAGTGCAATGTAATTAGTGGCTTTTGAGAACTTAAGGGGTGTTATTTTCGCTATTAAGGCAAGTCGGCTTATTTTAATAATAACTTGAATTAAAGGAACTGGTTGAGTACCATAAATAGTGATTATAAAAGTAAATATATATATATAAACTGTCACTTGACAGCAGCTGGTCGGCTTAGCAGATGGTTGCATGGGCGTTGTCTTAAGCGAGTGCTATATGGTATATTTTTCATGTGCAATCTCGGTCATACAAAATGCCAGAACAGTGTAATCATTGCAAATCGGCGATTAGGGGTGAGTCTGGCTTTAAATGCCAGGGAGTATGTGGAAAGCAATATCATGGTGCAGCGAAGTGTTGTGGTTTGGATCAGTATACGGTGGGTATACTGGATTTAAATAATATGATTAGATTTATGTGTGATGACTGCATGCAGTATATCCAGAATGTGGACGATGCGCTTTAGGATGTACAACAAATGAAAAGAAATAGTGATAATTTAAAAGAGTACAAAGTGGGTTTCGAAGAGTCATTAAAGGAAAATGAGGATGAAATAAAAAAGCTATTGGAAGCAGTGGAATCAAGATACATGGAAAGATTAAACAATATGAAAGTAGCACAGGAAACTCAGATTAGGAAGATGTGTAAACATATGGAAAAATATAAAGTTGAAAGTGTCAAAATTTGTGCGGATTTTAAAGAAATAGTCGGTAAAATGGAGAAGAAATGGGAAAAAGTTCAATTTAAAAAAAATTCGCGTGTAAACGATAATACAGTGAAAAATGAGATGGAGAAACAGAATAAAAATATTGATAAAAATTTTAGTTAATGTTTAAGTCAATGTGAATAAAAATAAGGCGTCATATGCGGAATCGCTAAATAACGAGCCCCATTCATAATAACAATAAAAAAACTAATGATGCTATATATAATAAAAATAAAATATATCCAGCATCATTAGTAGTGAAAGTGAATGCAGTAGTGAATAAAAAAGATGGTATGGTAGTTATTTACGGTGATTATAATCAGTCAAGGCAAGTTTGAGAGAGAGAAGCGATTCAAAAACTTGGAAATGAATATGAGGTAACGGCTCCTGAATTAAAAAAGCCATGCCTTGCTGTGAATGGAATGAGGGATGAATGGGAAAAAGGAGACTTGGAGGCAGGGATTAAAAGACAAAATAATACCGTGAATGACGTTAATTGTGTAAAAGTGTTTAGTGTAAAAAAGAATAATACTATGAAATATAGAGAAATAATTGAGGTGGACAAAGAGGACTATAAGCAAATTCTGGGGAGAGGAAGACTGAATATTGGATGGGATAGATGTTTTGTTTGTGATCATGTGTTGATTAGAAGATATTTCAAGTTTAATCATAAGGCTGTGAACTGCAAGAATAATGTAGTATGTGCAAAATGCGGCGATAACCATGAAACCAGAGGCTGTGATATTACAAACTTTAAGTTTGTGTGATGGCGAACAAGAATTTAGGCTTAAATCTTGATGTATGTCATAACTGTCGAAGCTACCAATGTGAAGTGTTTGTCAAAAAACTAGAAGTCCAAAGAAACCGTGTAGAATATTAGCAACCAACAAGTATTGGTATTATTTATTTAAATGTAGAGGGATTAATAAACAACTTTGATGACGTGCAAGAACTTATATTTGATGAAAAGTGTGACACAATGATTCTGTCAGAAACGCATGTTACAGAAGACGTCGCTGATGAAGAAATAATAGTTACAAATTATGACGTCCACAGGTGTAACATTATATCCAGACGTACAGGTGGTGTTGTAATTTATACACAGAAGGAAATACAAACGGTACATTTAATTAACTATTCAAAAAATATAGCCTAGTTATCACAATTTATGTTGGTTCTTTTTCGATGATTATTGGAAGTATGTATAGATCACCGAGCTCATAAAAAAACATTTTGGGAAGAATTCGCCATTCTAATGGAGGAACTTTTTAGGCCAAGAAGGATTTTGTGATATTGGGAGATTTAAACATCGATTGGCTTAAAGTTGGTGAGTCATATAGGAAAAATCTTAACAACATTATCAAGGAAAACGAGTGTAGGCAAATAGTTAAGTCAACCAGAATAACAGAAGAGTCCCGAACTTTGATCCTAATCACAGCTTTGAAACAAATAAAAAATAAAATTGATTTCGAACAATGTGTCCAAAAACTTACTGTTATAATTTTAATTGCATCGGTCCTGATATGTATGACATAACATATTACCGGGAACGCAGTTCAATCTCATCAGTTGTCAACTCTCTAATTATCATTACTGTCAAAAGTAAACCTTCCATCACTTCCACGCATCGTGTCGCTGCTGGGTTCACATTTTGTATCATATTCCCTTTTCTAATAATTAAAGTATTCAGTACATATCTCGCATTTATAGTATAGGGTCCGCCATCTAACTTTTTTTTTCAACTAGTGCTTATTTCGCGAATGGTAACACTTAGCTCATGTCTGATTAGACAGATAATTATTTTTAACCTTCCGCTGAACGAATATGGTTGTGTATACGCTTGAACAACGAACAACTACAAGGAGTGGCCGTTACAGTCAATGGCGATCGTTATCGGGCCATCTTGAACGAATTTTTGTTCACAAAAATTGAAGAGGAGGTTTCAACAGGACGGCGCTACGTGCCACACAGCCGAAGCTACACTCGATGTTTTCCGCCCTGTTTAAAAAAAAAACAAGTTATTTGACAAATGACCCAAAAAAACGTGTGTATAGTGTGTTTCTCGATCTTAAACGAGCTTTTAAAACTAGATAAAGAATTGTTGTTAGAAAAACTAAAAAAATATGGTGTAAAAAACGATGAATTAACGTGGTTCAGATCGTACTTAGAAAATCGAACGCAGGTAGTTAAGGTGAATTGACCATTGGGTTGCTAAAGAGAATACGAAACATACGAATCTAAACATTAAGTGCAATAAATATATATAACGTAATTGTCAAACCACATTTTGAGTATTGTTGAAATATTTTGTTTCTAAATGACCAAATGTCTTCTTCTCTCCATTTAACGAAGAGATTATGATCAGGATTACAGGGATCATAACCCATCGCCGGTTCGACCTCAAAAAATATCTGCAAGTCCTTCGCTTTTGGATCACTTCATCATTAAGGTCAATCAAATGCTGATGTTTCTGCATTTGTGTGATCCAGGAGTTTTTAGGCCTGCCTCTCTTACGCGATTGTAAAAGAATGTTGATTGCCATTGCCTTTTTGACATGGTTCGTAGGATCCCTCCTTTGAACATGACAATTCCAACTGAGTCGGTCGTGCTCCAATTTTTTCGAGATGTGTTCTTTGACGTAAAGGCTGCCTAGGATTCTGGAACTCCTAATTCGATCAAGCTTTGTTACTCCTGTTGTCATGCGAAACACCTTCATCTCAGCTGCTGTCAACTCATACTTTTTGTCGTATATTGTCCAGCATTGTGAACCGTATGTGAGCGCCCGATGCACAGCTGCGATTCAGCTTAGGGCACATTTTTCGGTCACAGAAGATGGCAGAGTTTTCCTGCCACTTTATCCACCCTACGCATACACGATGATTGATGTCGTCATCAACGGTTGCTTCGTTGTTAATCATTGATCCCAGATATTTAAACTTTTCACACTTGGGAACCACCACCCCCTTCAAATAAATGTCTGGAATGGGTTAGCTCCTGTCGGAGAATGGGCAGTTAAGACTCTGTCTTTTTTTGGCTAATACGATACCCATAAAAAACATCTACCCAAACATCAAGTGCTCGTTGCAGGGAAGTCGGATCATCACTTACGATGGCTCCATCGTCAGCAAAGAATAACTGATGCACTTAAGGGTCCGTCACTTTTCCCTTAAGCAGATAATCTAGGACCGTAATAAAGAGCAAAGAACTTAAGACACTTCCCTGGTGAATACCGACTTTTACTGAAAATTAATCTGTGACGCCTGCGAGACATCTGACTCTTGGCTTCGCTCCCTCGAACAACATGTCCGTGATCATCTGTACGTAGGTTTCAGGAACTTTTCGTTGTCTCAGCGCTTCCCGAATAATGATGCTTTTCCGTTATGACCCTTATACTTTGGATCGCATTTGTGGTTGATTTACCCGCGACAAACCCGCACTCTTCATCAGACAGCCGCATTATTTGTCTTAGGCGGCCATCCAATACCCGCTTAACAATCTTCATGGTGTGTGAAATCAACTTAATTAAACGGTAATTATCATAGTTTCGCGTATCTCCCTTTTCTTTGTGCAAAGGAAGAAGATAACTTTCCCTCCACTGATTGGGCATTGGATCACCTCACATTAGTTTGGAGATAAGAATCGTGAGCCATCTGAGCCCGATGTTTCCCATATTTTTCCAGCACTCACATCCGGGCCAGCCGCTTTTCTCTTTTTGGAGTTCGTGACCACTTTCCCAACTTCTTCGACTGTTATGTCGATCACTTCTTCATTATTTGGGGCGGCTCCTGGAAAATATAACTGTGTAAAATTTGTTCGTCGTCAACAAGTAGTTGGCCTTGAGCATAGTTAATGAACTTCTATGAACGAATTTCCTAAGCATTTCTCCTACTCTATGCGGCAATCTTGGAAATTGTTGTTCCCTTGTTCGTGTTTTGTCGAAACTCGTTAGTTAGCTCTCCATACACCTAGCTTGAATTTGGGCACACTTTTTCTTCGCGATATTTTCGCAACGTCTGTATTCAACTTCAAGGCGAGCTTTTTCAACTATATAATTATTAGAGGGGTACTTTGACCAAGCTTTGAGAGCCTCAAATTCCGTTATTGCTGCTCGAATTTTCACTGTCCACTACCAAGTTTCCTTTCCGTGCTGGTAGTGACTCTTCGAGGCTCCAAGCAGTACTTTAACTTCCTCTAAGTAGGCTCTTTGTAGGGAATCCGACATATCTTGTGCGCTGCACTCTTTATTCTCAACTTCGTTATTATCATTCTCTTCGTGATTTTCGCAGAAACCTTTGTTTGTTTATTTTTGTTCTTCTTCTCCATGAATATTTCTGTCAGGAGGAGACGGTATTGCCGGGTGATTGCCTCTCCCAAGATCACCTTACAATCATTAACTCTAGGCTTCATAAAACTTGCCCCCAAATGGTAGTCAATCTTGGTTTAATTTCCGCCACTGCTATAAAGGAACCAAGTGCCGGCTCTGTTTGATAAACATTGTTTTTAAAACGATAAGACCGTATGACTTGCACATGCTTATGATGTATTCACCAGAAGAATTCCTGGTGCCATATGCTAGTCCTCCATGGTAGTCTTCATAGCCTTCGTTAGACTTCCCAACATGTCCATTCAAATCTCCGCCAACAAACAAACGTTCATCCCTTAGGATATTCTTGATGACGTTGTTAAAATCAAGAATGCATATTTTTCCCTCTGCTCGCACCCGATTTGGGGAGCATATGCATTGACAATATTCCACACCTCGCCTTGAATCACCAGTTTGAGAAACATCAGACGGTCACTGGACGTTGAAATGGTCAATACATTGCTAAGTAGAGTCCTGCCGCAAGGATGATACCGATACCATTCTTACCCTGTTCTTTACCGTAGTAGAACATCTTCTATGCTTTTGTCTTAACGTCTAAGAACACAAGATGTCCAATCGCCATGATTATCTTTTTGAGCTCGTAGCTGCGACCACTCATACTTCCAAACTCGCGACCCTTAGGTTCCGCCTAAGTCTTTGCATAACCGAATAGTTTTGACCCGTTCATTTCTCCTCGACCCAGGATCACAACCATACGTAGCATGACTAATTGACTTGATGACCACAAATGACCATGCTTATTTTGACAAATAAATTTGATCAAAAGCAAGAAGTGTAATCTGACACTTATCACCAATGCCAGCACAATGCCGTCATGCAGTTTATTAAAATTTGGTGATGGCATTTTTTGGCATTAGGTTTAATTAAATTGGTTCGCACATCCGGGTAACAATCTTTTTTTGCGTAAATTGTTTAATATCTCAGTGTAATTTAGTGGTTTTATCATGTTGTTTATTTATAAATAGTTTTTTTCTGTTTTTTTGGCTGTGTAAATAATTAACTGTTTGTCGTCGATTTGTGTTTGCTTTTGTTGTTATAAGTTTTGTATGCCTTTTTTTTGTCCATTTTATTTTTGATTTGATGTGTTTTTGTTTGTTATTAATTCATATTTTATGTTTACAACGCTTCAAGGAATTGAAAACAAACGAAATCAAAAAATACCTCTTGTTTTCTTATTTGCGAGTATTTATATTTGGGATCACCATCCCGCTGATATCATATCCAGGGGTTTAACGCTTGCAGCACTTATTTAGTTAACGGTTTAGTTTAATGGACCGGCGGGCCTCATTTAGGATGAGGAATCGTCAACGAAAAAATCATATATTACCCATGAGGAAGTTCCAGGAGTTCGCAAGCCAAGAACACCCAAATCCTTTCCAAATTCCAGGGCGTCTATCTGTAGATGAGCTACGACAAGGGAGTCGAATAATATTTACTTGCACCCAGTTATTGGAATGTAAGACGTTAAAAAAATTCGAGAATAGCTACTTTGAGTCACATAGATCTTTGGTTGCAATATCAAGTACAAAGGTACTGGATTTTAGGCGTCAGCAGAATCTCTTGACAAATAATTGTTAATTTCGTTTAATGCTTCAGATTAAGGCCAAAGACTATACAATAGTTAATGGGCAATTTGCCTAGCGAAAGAGTAAATCCATTTCGACCGTTTTATCATTCAGGTGTTGATTTTTGTGGGCTCGTAAAAACACACCATCAAATCAGTGGAAAAACTTCAACTAAATCCTATTTATCAGTTTTTGTGTATTTCTCCACTAAAGCGGTCCGTACTGAAGTTGTGGGCGATTTGACTACGGAAGCGTTTATAAATGCATTAACGCGATTAATAAGCCAATTTCATTGGCACAAAAAATTAGCTAATAGAGTAAAAAATGAGTTCTGAATCAGGGCAAATGCAGTCAGCAATCGAATCCGCATGTTTGCAGGACGGTATAAGTTGGAGATACCACCTCGATCGCCGCATTTTGGAGGACTTTGGGAAGCGGCCGTTAAATCTGCCAAGGGCCTGGTAATTAGACAACGGCATTGAATCCATTTTGAAGATATTGGAAAAGTTCAAATGGTAAACACTTTTTGGAGTATATATATTTACTATAATCTAACAACATACTGGTACGAGTTTAGAGAAAGCAAATCGTACTTTGAACTATTAGACGGAATATGTGGAAAGGAAATGGCTCAGCAGATATATTGCAGACGAATAGCGGACTCATTGCAATACAGAATTACTGCGATTAAACACAATAACGAACTTCTTCATAGTTGGCATGGGCCAAAATACGAAAGGATAAAAATAGCAAGATATCCATTTGATATTGTTGGTACATTGGCAAAAAGATTTATTATATATTATTATAGAATTATGCGACGGCAGCACAAGAAGTATAGCTACAAGTAACCAGCACCTTCGACAATAAACACATGACTATCAACATTACAGACCGACACATTTGCTATTGGCTAGCATGATTTGGAATGCCGGTGTCTTGTCTTATCGTCGAAGGAAGCCTTAGCCTAGGCAAAGAACATCGCGGTTTGAGGTTGATGTATAGAAATATACATTGAGCGTGTAAGAAACCCTCAAAAGGGGGGAATATGTAAGCTAAGTCATCATGTTCAAATCAAGCATGGGACCAGACATAGAGGCGTCTTATATATCAAATAAACTGACACTGCTCACATGCTCGTTTAATAATATGTTATCAATAATTGAATAATATGATTTCCAGCGTGAGAACAGACATAAAATTCGCGCTTCACGCGTATTGTATTTTAGTATATGCCTGTTCTCATGCTTACCTGAAATTAGCCAAGTTGCAACAACAAAAACAGAGTTAGAAAACCCTTCAAGAAGAGAAAGGTGCAAGTTATGTTGGCAGACGGTGTATCGATAGCTAAAAACATTCTGTTGGCTTCTACTGAATCGGATATTAGCATTCTCTTCTTATCAGTTTCGACTATTTGGAAAGATATGGGATAGAGTTATCCACCCTGCCCAGAGTATGTAGTTCTGTTCAGACCAGCCTGCAGTATTTTTTCCATACTACAGATACACAGCAAAAGTTGAGTCTCTGGTACCCACAACTCAGTTCCTTTGCGAATATTTTGTACCAATTTCAGCAATTCATGACCTACCGATATGCGATGGTTTTAATATGTCAATTGATGAGGAGAAAGCATGACTACCAAAATGAGGTAACGCAACTATTCGGAATATTTTCCTAAACAAAGATGAATATGATAACTTCGACGACAAAGTGTTCGGTCTAACATTTAGAGCGATGACGGATATAAAGGATTTTGAAGAAAAAGAAGAAGATAAGAAATATTCAAAGGCGATTGAATCGGAAGGCGATATAGCTGTTCGCGGTATTGTTCACAACATTCAAACTGGATCTCATTAACCAATTGCTTCGCCTCCATCCTGCTTATCATATTCAAGAAAGGATCAATTAAAAGAAGAGATCGGAAAGTTGTTGCGGCTTAAGGTTATAGAGCTATGCAAATAACCATGGGCCTCGCCATTTGTGATGGTACCCAAGAAAGATGGTGGCATCCGAGTTTGCGTCGACTTTAGGCAGCTCAATGCTATTACCACACCGGACAGGTATCCATTACCAAGAATAGGCAATCTCCTACATACTGTTAAGTCTATTACACACATGTCTACTATTGATTTGCAGGCAGGTTATTGGCAGATTAAATTAAATCCAGCTGATGAGGACAAAATAGAGTTCATCACACCGTTCGGTACGTTTCGATTTAACAGAATACCATTTGTTCTACAGACATATGCAACATTCCAGGCTCTGATGGATCCATTTCATTCCGGTTTAGGCGATGTCGCAGCTCAAGCTTATCTGGACGATAAAATTGTCTGTTCATCGACATTTAAGGTGAACGTACACGATCTGGGCAGTGGAGTTTGGGCTGCGGGTCAAAAAATCAAAATGCCACTTCTGCTGCGCTGAAGTAAAGGGCCTGGGACACATACTTACTGATAGATACTACAAAATAAATTCAATAGAATATGTAACAGTCTTTATTCTTTATTGATCAAGACAAATAACTAAATTTAATTAGTTGGTGGTTGCTAAAGAAGAGAGCGAGCAAACTTAAACGTCTTCGCAAGTAACTTGCCATTTACGCACACAGTTAGCATGTGCTAATTTCAACTGTTTTTTTGTAAACAAAATATGCGTATACACAAAATGGATTTGATAATAGTTTGATAGCAAACAAACGCAGGAAATATGTCAAATCATAGGGTAAATTATGCTATTTTTACATATATTATAAATTAAGTTAAGTTACAATAATAATTAAATCGCTTAGTAATGTATTTAAGTAAGGTTAATTATTAAACGGTTAAATTACGTATTTTAAATAGATGTAAGCAGGATGCGAATTAAGGTCCAAATAAACAATTCAGCAAATAACATTTCCAAACACTCCGCCCCCCTAAAAGAATTTCAGAAGCATGGCAAAAGGGCTAGCTTGGTTGCCCTTGATTGGATGCTTGAACACTCCTCCATTGGTGCGTATCGAGACCACGCGTACGTGTCTATCTTGTCCTGGGTGGAGTTGCTCAACCCGTCCGAAAGACCACTGGGATGGAGGATTGGGTTCCTTTACGACAACTAAATTACCTTCTTGGAAGTCTCTTTAGGCTGTCTCCATTTGGGGCGTTGCTGAAGCGATCTAAGGTAGTTAGTACACCAGCGATGCCAAAAATGCATCATATTCTGCACCAGTTCCAAACGGCTTATACGATTTCTTGGAAAGCCCAGAAGGTACACCTCTAGATGTAGAGCCTTGGTAGCCATGCACACAAACAGCGCGAAGTATTCTTTTGTCAGCTTTGGGTTTCTGCCCTTGGATAATCGAAGGGTTATGGGTCCAGCGTAATCGCAACCTGTGGGGGCGAAATGAAAAGAAGGGGAAATTCGGTTGACGCAAATGAAGGCAGCCGCCGCACTCGAAAACAAGATTCCGGATCAGGTTCCTGCTGCCAAGAATACAGTACTCTTGTCGGAAAATTTTGAACGTTCTGAAACCTGTTTACTGGTTCTGAGAGCAAGAATTTCGTCCTGGATCCATAAGAGAATAAAGAGCTTAGCGTTTTGGCGTTCGCAAAATTAAATAAAGCTACTAAGAATATCTTTTAAGGTTTTCTTGACTCTACAATTGTGAATAAACCGAAGAACTAAAGCTACGATTCGAATAACCCACTTCCACGAAGACACTCTGCTGCAAAGGAAAGCAAGAAAATGTATGTTGGAAGACGCAATGTGTATCGCCGTTGGTCGCCCTAAGACTACTCTCATTTTATGGGTGACAACTGCGTGATGAGGCAAATAAAACCCCTTTCCAGAAGTAGGTTCAATTTCGTTCTGGAGAATGCGCTCCTTATGCCCTAAGTCTTCATATTTCTTCATGAACTGACAATATTCTTTCCAAAGGCCTTCGCAGCGAGAAAAACGACGTTCCAGACCATACAACTTTGACAATGCCCCTGATAGTGTGTTCGCAAACCTCATCACGACGAAATGGCAGTTTGACAATATATTTATTATCAGGTGCACGAGAGTAAGTTTTTGAAAAATTAGTTTCTGCATCTTCATCATTTTCTGAGGGGAGTGAAGTTCCTCAATCTCCCAAAAAGATTTCAAAAGGACGTCAATATCAATTCAAACAAATTCTAAATTCTAAAGAAAGATGAGGGGTTTGCGACGTTATAGGGTCCAAAATGTAAGCCTGTTCATATGAACTCAAACGAGAGTGTAAGGCAAGTGTTACGGCACTATGAGTAACACCAGCGTTTAGCGACGAAATTCTGGAAATGGGTATACGAGCATGTCGACGATTAAGGCCCAACCTCTTCACTAAACCTTCTGTTACAAATGAGACCTGCGATCCAATATCGAGGAGCACACGAAATGAGTAGAAATTACCAATTGCATCCAACACAATTACCACGATCGTTGGTATGATTCCTGTCGTTCGAACATCATTTTTAATGTGATGACTCGGAACTGAAGACGAGGAACCGGGAATGTTCGGCAATTCAGAAGCATCTCCGTTTGTCCTCCGAGAAGATCGATCGGGGTTGTCCTGATGTACTAACGTATGAAGAAGAGAATTACAATGCGAGCATCGAGCTCGTACCCGACATCTGGACGACGAAGGCTTTGTCCCAGGCAATTATAGCACAGCTTCTGATACCTAGCAAATTTTCGACGTAAGGAATAGACATATCGAGAAATTGGGGAAGGGAACGGCTATCCTTACTCTTGTGACATAATGCATTAGAAACTGTTAAAGTTTTAATGTTATAAGAATTGTTCGTACAACGCGATTGACTGAAAAATATACGAGTTTTGGGTTCACTAGCATCTTAAGCATTGCACCGGATCTCTAGAAACTCGATTAACTCTTAAATGGTTGAGTCTTCTGAATTTATATTTTCTAATGCCCTGGATTACGGGTTTCGTTATCTGTTTTATTTAATAGCATATAAATTAACCACTGATCTCTTTTCTTGGCCTTGAGCGCTGCTAAACCGCGCAGAACCTCGTCAGCTTTATCAACAAGCTTTCGTAAATGCACGCCGTTAGCGATCGCCACCGACGGCAACTTCGAAAAACTTTCGATGTATTCGTTGATCATAAACAATGGCTTGCTATATTTGCGATCGAGTTTTCCCAAGCCTGCTCATAATTTGAGTAAGATATATAAATTGTTTGACTCAACAATTCCGCTGCACTACCTCTTAGAAATGATTTTGAGTACAAATTGCAAGTGCAATTTTTGAGCACCCGATAGGTTTTTACGACAGTCTATGCTTCCAATAAATATATCACGAAAACTTGGCCATGCGCGATAATCAGTTCTACATCGGAAGACGAATTTTCCACGTGCTTTGATGAAAATGATTTTTCGAATTGTTCAAGAAACGCGGATTGTTGCCTAGCTAGAATGCTGACTGATTCATTTAAACTCGTAGAATCATTATTTCAGGGAATCTTGTTGCGAATGGCTTTTACGAACGCACTCTTTGTTTCTATATATTTCGATTCAACGATCTCAAAATCATCATACCGTATCCTAATTCGTTATAAAATTCAAAAAGCTCGTTTCAATAATCTAGACGAGTTTCAATAATTTCAACTGCATTATCAGCGGGAATGTTTTACGCGAAAACAAAAGCGCGCGTAATAGCGCCTTTTAAATGACTGCGTCATTGCTTTAGCACTATCATATCACTCGAATTACTCTCTTAATTAAAGTAGCACCCAAACGTATTCCCAATTCTTGCAGACCCAGCAACAAGATTCAGCAAACCAATATAAACTCCTAAAGAACCAGGTAAACTCCTCTCACAATTTATCCTCAAACCCAAGCTCCAAAATATCGACAGCAAAAACAGACGCAACCTTTTTCTTTGATACATATGTTACCATCTCCGGCAATCAAAGCCACATGTGCGATGCACGTTTTCTTACTAACAGCAACCGGCAACCACCAATAAAAACGAAATCAACAATATATATTATAATCAATTTAATCAATCCGATTGAGTGAAGGACCAACTTTGACCGATAATAAAAAATAAATTCAATAGAACACGTAACAATCTTTATTCTTTATTTATCAAGACAAATAACTAAATATAATTAACCCACTGGTTCGATACTATGATGTTTCGCGGTTGGTGGCTGCTAAAGAAGAGAGCGAGCAAACTTAAACGTCTTCGCAAGTAACTTGCCATTTACGCAACAATCACCATAGAAAAATTCCGTGCGCTAATTTCAACTGTTGAAATCGCCTATGAACGTTAAGCAGATTTTAACCTTTCTTCAGACATGCTCATGGTACAGACGGCTTATACCTGAGTTTGCAAAAGTTGGGAACCATTAACTAGCCTTACGAAGAAGGCAGCCATATTCCAATGGAAGACAACAGAAGAAACTTCTTTCCAGCGACAGGCGTATCCAGAGAAGAAATTTTTCTTAAAAACGGACGCCAGAAGCTACACATTAGGAGCGTTCCTAGTCCAGGGAGAGGGCTTTGCTGAACATCCAATCGAATACGCCAGCCGACTTCTGACATCAGCAGAGCAAAATTATTGGACTACTGAGCGAGAGGCTTTAGCAACCGTTTTGGCGCCAACAAGTTTCTACTAACAGGCTCTAAGCTTTAAGATGGCTCATGACACTGACATCCCCAACCGGACGTTTGGCTCTACAACTGTAGCCCTATCTGAACTATATCACACAGACGTAAAGTTACCAACTCTTCGTAATAACGGGATTCGGGAAGAACAATTAAAGGACGAGAAGCTTAAGGTTATCATTGAAGCGCTCGAAAGTACAGAAGGTACTGAAGGTTAATCATATGAGAGCAAAGGATACATAATAACTCATGTGGTCCTTTTTAAATATGATACCGAGTCAGAAGATGCTGCCCTGGTAGTTCCTGAGCACGAGATCGAATTAATACTGAAAGCAATTCACGATTCACCTACTGGTGGACACTACAGAACCGACAAGACTCTTATGAGAATAACTCTTCGTTTCAACAGGGATAAGGTGAACTCTCGAGTGGAAAAATATGCTAAGGATTGTGATACATGCCAGCGGTATAAACATAGTAACTTACGACCCATGGGACTCTTCAGGACCAGTGCCAGCCTGTTAGCAATGATAACAAATTGATATTTGTTGTAGAGGACACCACTAGCCGTTGGGTAGAACTATTCGCCTCTCACAGAGGCCACAGCTGAAAGATGTTCGAGTTTATTACTGCATGAAGTTTTCCTACGATACGGTATACCAAGGCGGGTGATTAGTGACAATGGTCCCCAGTTCATATTTTCAAGTATGCGGTACCTGACATCGCGAATTCGTATAGACCAAATGCTTACACCCGTATACCACCCACAACCAAATATGGTTGAAAGAAGGAATCGGGATCTGTAGTCGCAACAACCGGACAAACCGCTGCCTTCCTAACATTTCGAAGAGAGCTACGAGCACCAACTCACATCACTCATGACCTAAGGCATAACCTGGATTATACTAACTTCATCTCGGAGATAACGCCCACCCGAATTGTTTGGAAGAGATGGAAAATTTTGAGAAGAACGTCACAAGCAAACCACTGGACTACGCTAAAAAATCTACGTAACAAGGCCCCCCTCTACGATGTAGGCAATGCAGTTCTCGTTACTACCCATGTGCTTAGTAACACGGGTAAGGGTGTAACTTCCAAATTCATTCCCAGGCTAGATGGTCCTTACATCATCACCCAGCATCTTGGTAAGATGGTTTACCAAATTGCTAGTACGGACTCCCCAGATGTGCCATTGGGAACGTACCATGTCTCCGCACTCACGCCGTTTCGAACCAAGCACACGGCAACTGCATAGAAGCCAATATGACCATTGAGACGGAGAGGAAGACCTGCAACCCAACGATAAACTGGACAATCATCGAGACTACTTCATGTCCAGAGGGGGAGACTGTAGCGGCAATATATATGTTTATACAAATATACATACATATATATAAATTAACCACTGATCTCTTTTCTTGGCCTTGAGCGCTGCTAAACCGCGCAGAACCTCGTCCGCTTTATCAACAAGCTTTCGTAAATGCACGCCGTTAGCGATCGCCACCGATGGCAACTTCGAAAAACTTTCGATGTATTCGTTGATCATAAACAATGGCTTGCTATATTTGCGATCGAGTTTTCCCAAGCCTGCTCATAATTTGAGTAAAATATATAAATTGTTTGACTCAACAATTCCGCTGCACTACCTCTTAGAAATGATTTTGAGTACAAATTGCAAGTGCAATTTTTGAGCACCCGATAGGTTTTTACGACAGTCTATGCTTCCAATAAATATGTCACGAAAAATTTTCCATGCGCGACAATCACCCGAAAACGGTTCTATGTGGTATTTTGGCAGTTCTACATCGGAAGAAGAATTTTCCACGTGCTTTGATGAAAATGATTTTTCGAATTGTTCAAGAAACGCGGATTGTTGCCTAGATAGAATGCTGACTGATTCATTTAAACTCGTAGAATCATTATTTCAGGGAATCTTGTTGCGCATGGCTTTTACGAACGCACTCTTTGTTTCTATATATTTCGATTCAACGATCTCAAAATCATCATCATCATCATCATCATCATCATCCGTATCCTAATTCGTTATAAAATTCAAAAAGCTCGTTTCAATAATCTAGACAAGTTTCAATAATTTCAACTGCAATATCAGCGGGAATGTTTTACGCGAAAATAAAAGCGCGCGTAATATCGCCTTTTAAATGACTGCGCCACTGCTTTAGCACTTCCATATCATTCGAATTACTCTCTTAATTAAAGTACCACCTAAACGCATTCCCAATTCTTGCAGACCCAGCAACAAGACTCAGCAAACCAATATAAACTCCTAAAGAACCAGGTAAACTCCTCTCACAATTTATCCTCAAACCCAAGCCCCAAAATATCGACAGCAAAAACAGACGCAACCTTTTTCTTTGATCCATTCTCTCTACTTTTTGTCCGTTTAGCAGCTGCTGGAAATGCTGCTTCAATACATCTTATATTCCCTGCGCGTCGGTGACTAGGTTTCCATCGCTGTTACGAAGAGCCTGCGTTCCAGTCTTAAAGCCAGTAGCCAATTGCTTGGCTTTTTTATAGAACTTCCGGATGTTGTTTCGGTCGCGGGACTCTTCGATCTCCTTGAGCTGGGAGACTGCGTGCTCTCTTTTCTTTCTACGCAGGATCTTCTTCTCCTTCCTTTTCCTGACTCGGTACTCATCCCTTGCTGGCCCTGTTTTCCTCTGCAGCGTTCTAATGTGTGCATATTCTGTCACCTTTTCCCGGTATACGCATACTTCATCATACCACGGGCTTTTTCTCTGGGGTGGCTGGTATCCTAGGGTGGTTTCGGCTACCTCTTTGATGATGTCGCGATACTGAGACCACTGGTTGGTGGCGTTTGTGGTAAGTGAATGCACGGTGGGGAGTTTCTCACTCTGGCGCTCTTTGTAGGCTCTGGCGACATCAGATGTGCTAAGGTGTCCAACGTCGAATTTCTGCTTTTGGGCAGTTCACAGCTTCTTCTCGTTGCACAGTCGAGCTCTGAATCTAGCTGCAACACGAAAAAGGTCAGAGTCGACGTTTGGCCCTCGTGTGCTCGTTCAAGATGTTGGATGCGTGCCTCGCATCGATTACCACATGATCGATTTGGTTGGCGGTTCGACCGTCTGGAGGGCGCCAGGTTGCTGTGTGGATCCTTAGTCGCGGAAACCTAGTGCTACTTATCACCGTATTACAAGCTGCTGCAAAGTCAATTAGTCGGTAGCCGATATCTGTTGTCGTTTCGTAGAGGTTGTGCTTACCAACTAATCCGCCGAAGATGTTTTGCTTGCCGACTTTAGCATTGAAGTCCCCGAGTACAATTTTGACATCTTACTCCGGACAGGCTCCGTAGGCTCCGTCCAAGAGGTCATAAAATTCCTCCTTGATAGGGTCCTCAGCCTCGTCGTCTAAATAAGTAAGAACACTTAAAAAACTAGCACCAAAAACATAAGATTCTACTACATTTTGCTTGAAGAGTGCATAAACTTAGCTGCATTTGACAGATTTTGGTTTATTTATATTGAAGTATTTTGCGTAGCATGATGAACTCCCAAAATAAAAGAAAAGGCTCGGAAAATTTTCCACTTACAGCTCTTCAATGATGCCGCAGTTAGTTATAAAGGCGATTATCTTTTTGAGTGAGCTTGCAGCTATATCCGCTGTTTCAATGTAGAACTTACTTTAATAACGTTGACGGATGTGTATTAGGCAGTTGCAATCACATAATATGTGTTCTGCTCTTTCCTCGTCCTTTGCACAATCTACAGGTATGTTTTGTTCTACTCCCATAGTCATCAGGTGTTTCTTGACACGGCAGTGTCCCGTAAGGAAGCCGGTGGCTAGCCGAATCTGACTTCTACTGAGTTGTAGTAGTTGTTTCGTTTTTTTGTGGGAACTGTTTGGCATAAAGTTTTTTGCTTGTCTGTTTCCTTTGCTTTCCCTCCAGAAATGTAGCCTGTTCTTTTTTAGCCAGGTTTTGATATAGCTTTTTATAGTATTCATAGGTCGACCGCAGAAAGGTCTTGGCATCGTGAATTGGGATGTAGATCTTGTTCTTGCTAATTTGTCTGCTTTTTCATTGCCTTAATTTTTTTTTTTTTGTAGTGTACGCGCACTAAAAGGATTTTTGATACCCTTATAATGAAGTAACACAGTGCGGGCATTAGGGAAGTGAAGTATTAGAAAAAAGGAGATACCGATGCACGTTGGTTTTAAATGTCTGTAAACTATAATGCGTAGGAAAAACAGACCGGGGTAGAGCATTCCACATTCGTATTGTACGGTTAAGAAACGAATCCTTGTATTTCACTATACGTCCAAATACAGTCTTGTGGGTAAACTGATTTGCACTCCCAGCATGGCGAGTATTGCGGTTGAATTGCTGTGGGGGTGGAATGCAACTGGCTATTTCATTTGAGCACTTGTGGTGGAAGTACCGATAAAACAATGACAGACAGGAGACATCACGACGATGACTAAGAGAGTCAAATGATTACGTGATGTCTCGATCGCCAATATGGTAAGGTGAGAGTTCGATGTTAGGTTTTTATCCAGTGTGACTCCTAGGTATTTAACTTCCGATGAGAACTCTATCGATTTACCGAATAGTGTTGCGCTTCTGAGTCTGTCCAACTTTCTTCTGTTGGTGAATGCAACTATGGTGCTTTTCTTTGGATTGACCCTGAGGCCAACCTTTGTGCACCAATTGACAACTAGGTTTAGAGCCCTCTGGAGGTGCTTCAAGATTGTGTCTTCGAATTTGCCTCTGATTAAGATAGCTATGTCATCTGCATATCTTTGGAAAATCCACCCTCTACAGAGGTCTGTCCCTCGGATTCTGGGGAGGACCAACTATTGCTTCTAAGAGACCCTTTCAGAGCGAGAAATAGTATGCTAAGATCACCACCGATAGCGTCAAGGACAACTTCCACAATATTGCCTATCGATCCCTCTGAAACAAGAAAGAAGATATATCGATCTCCAACTGGATCGCATGTCTCTGGAAAAAGAAGTCCTTCGGTTAATCAGGACTCAGTGAAAACACAATGCTTCGTAAAAGAGAACACCGAATTACGAGCTATGCTTAATAAAATGGAGCGACTCTTCTATGAGCTTAAGAAGGAAGTAGATTCTCTGCGAAAAGAAAACGAGGATCTTAAAAACCTTCGTATACCGAAAGATCTCGAGACAACGTCGAACTGTGCAGCAGCGGAATATTTCACGGACGAAGAAGAACTTGCCCGCGAAACCAATCCGGCCGTTAAAAAACGACCTAGCACAAAGCGTAAGGCTGTAACCTCACGCGAAGTCTTACAGGAAAGATAAAAGGCCGCTGTAACAAACAAGACGAAAACTCAAGCGAAACCTAGCCCTCCACCCGCAATAAATGTCGTCGGGATAGAGGACTACGGAAAACTTCGCAACCTTCTCAAAAATACGCTGAGGACGAAGTACAATATAATCTCACGTCGAAACAACGTGTGGAAAATCAACGTAGAGGATTCTGATTCTTACCGAGCACTGTCTCTTAAATTAAACACAATAATAATAATATCCAATGGTTTACTTATGAAAATAAGTACGAAAAACCGATGCGAGTCATCGTTAGGGGACTCCACCCGACCTGCATAAAAGAAGATATTATGGAAGACGTGCAAACACAAGGCCTTAAAATATTGACGCCGTGAATATTATCAAGAAGGAAAAGCAATGCACGGAAGGAGACTAAGATATCGTTATCAAATGCGGCCCTCCACTATTTATGTTGACCTTTGATAGGAGTGAGAATGTGGAGGATATTTTCAAAATCAAGAAAATCCTAAATATAAAGGTCAAAATCAAGGTTTTAACTACACGAAGGCATACTGCCAGAAAGAACCACGGTGCGTTAAATGTGCCGGTAAAAATCTCTCGGAAGAGTGCGAAAAACCCAAGCAGGTCCCAGCGGTCTGCGCAAATTGTACGAAAAACCACCCAGCGAATTATAGAGGTGGCGAAATCGCGAAAGAACTACAAAATAGACGCGACCAAGAAACCGGTACACCCAGACCCAAGCTCAAATTATCATAAAACCGATAATCCGAAAACCGCTAGGGCAGTCAAAAGGACGAAACCGATACAGGAAAATAAAGAAATTGTACAACAGAATATCGCTGGACCAAGTACAAAGCTAAATCCGGCGTTGGCAGATGCGAGATCATACGCGCAAGTCGCGATACGTGGAGGCCAGTCAAGATCAGATACAACAGATCCGATCCGCCAATTATTAACTGTGATATTAGAAAAACTTAAGCAGCAAAGCAAGATTAATCAAGTTATATTTGACAAATTGAGCAAGCCCAAGTTCAAACCTCGCAAGACTAATAACAAAACATGAATATGATAAAGTTTCTTAAAATACTGACATGAAACGCAAACGGTCCCCTAAACAAAATTAACGAACTAGAAATATTTCTACGGAAAAACAATATTGATATATGCTTGATATCGGAAACCCACTTAAAAAAGGGATATGGACCCACAATAAAAGGTTACAGAGATTATCACGCGCATCATCCTTCTCTTTACATCAAAGATTGTATCAAGCAGTCAACAGACATAAAAATAGAACTCGATTCTATGCAAATAAGTTCAGTCTCCGTAAAAGTAAACCATTTAACTATATTATCAGATCTTGCTACTTCCCACCAGGATATAGACTGGCAGACGACGACCTCGACCACCTGTTTGACTCATCTGGGTCTAATTTTATTATCAGTGGGGACTTTAATGCCAAACACACTTTTTCGGGTTCAAGATGCAACTCAACGAAAGGCAGACTACTGTACAAAGCCAGTATGAAGCGTAGTGCGGACTTTTATTCGACGGGAATGCCAACATATTGGCCAACTGACAAAAATAAAATCCCTGACCTCGTCGACTTCTTCATTGCAAAAGGGCTAAACAAAACTCTGACGGAAGTCAAAAAATGCTACGATCTATGCTCAGACCACTCAGCAGTCACCCTGAAAATGGGTGGAAGTGTAGCAGCAAATGTAGGACCGCCCAGGTTAAGTAGTAACAAAACTAACTGGGACGTTTTCCGAAAAGAGTGCAAGAAAGTGTCGCTTTAAATGTGCCACTAAAGACAACGCTCGAAATAGAAGATGAAGTTGACAGTCTTGTGGAGGGCATTCAGAACGCAGCGTGGATAAACACTCCCTTCTGGAAGACAGCAGACCTCATACGAGAAAAGAGGAGAGCGCGTAAGAGATGGCAACAATCCCGCGCACCCCCTGATAAAACTTATCTGAACCATCTTTGCAACAAACTTCAAAATGAACTACATGATGTAAGAAATCTCGAAACTTCAACTTACCTAGAAGGCTTGACTGCTGAAAAGAGCTCAAACTACTCACATTGAAAAGCCTTGAAGTCCATAAGGAAACCAAAAATGCACTCGCCAACAATAAGAAAAGATAACGGCGAATGGGCAGAAGGAGACAAAGAGAAAGCGGATTTATCGATGGACGACCTTTAAACGAAGAACCGAATCTGGGTCTAATTTTATTATCGGTGGGGACTTTAATGCCAAACACACTTTTTCGGGTTCAAGATGCAACTCAACGAAAGGCAGACTACTGTACAAGGCCAGTATGAAGCGTGGTGCGGACTTTTATTCGACGGAAATGCCAACATATTGGCCAACTGACAAAAATAAAATTCCTGACCTCGTCGACTTCTTCATTGCAAAAGGGCTAAACAACACTCTGACGGAAGTCGAAGAATGCTATGATCTATGCTCAGACCTCAGAAGTGTAGCAACAAATGTAGGACCGCCCAGGTTAAGTAGTAACAAAACCAACTGGAACGTTTTCCGAAAAGAGTGCAAAGAAAGTGTCGCTTTAAATGTGCCACTAAAGACACCGCTCGAAATAGAAGATGAAGTTGACAGTCTTGTGGAGGCGATTCAGAACACAGCGTGGACAAACACTCCCTTCTGGAAGACAGCAGACCTCATACGAGAAAAGAGGAGAGCGCGTAAGAGATGGCAACAATCCCGTGCACCCCCTGATAAAACTTATCTAAACCATCTTTGCAACAAACTTAAAAATGAACTACATGATGTAAGAAATCTCGAAACTTCAACTTACCTAGAAGGCTTGACTGCTGAAAAGAGCTCAAACTACTCACTTTGAAAAGCCTTGACGTCCATAAGGAAACCAAATATGCACTCGCCACCAATAAGAAAAGATAACGGCGGATTGGCAAAAGGAGACAAAGAGAAAGCGGATTTATCGATGGACGACCTTTAAACGAAGAACCAAATGCTCATACGCGATCCGACAACTATAAAGTAAAAGCCGTTTCTCTGTCCGAGCTTCGAATGACAATAAGAAAGTTGAAAAATAACAAAGCTCCAGGATACGATCTAATCACTGGCGAAGTTCTGAGGGAGCTACGGAAAAGAGCACTAGTTAAGCTGCTGTACATTATAAATGCTTCTCTGAGACTTTCATATGTTCCAAGACAATGGAAAGTAGACGAAGTCATTATGGTTCCGAAGCCAGGGAAGAATACAAATAATAAAAAATCATATAGAGCTATTTCGCTACTGCCGATAATATCTAAGGTTTATGAGAAACTTCTGCTAAAACGATTTCAACCAGTAATTGAAGAAGACGCTTGATACCGGATCATCAATTTGGCTTCCGGGTCAAACATTCCACAATCGATCAGGTGTATCGAATAACAAATGAAATTGAAAGCTCTAGAATGCAAAAAGATTAGCTCTAGTGCTTTTCTCGACGTATCGCAAGCCTTCGACAAGGTATGGCATGAAGGCCTAATGTATAAGCTAAGGTCAATCCTACCGGAAAAATTATACAAAATATTGAAGTCCTACCTTGAAAACAAACTCTTTCGTGTTAGACATGAGACTGAATTCTCGGAATTCAAGGAAATCCACGCTGGTGTTCTGCAAGGAAGCGTTCTCGGCCCAATATTATTCCTGCTATACACAAGAGATATACGACAAGATGAAGGGACCATCGTAGCAACGTTCGCAGACGATACGGCTATCCTCGCAATTGATGAGTCAGTCGAATCATCAACTGGAAAACTCCAACGGGCTCTTAATAAAGTATGCGAGTGGTAAAAGACCTGGCGAATTGCTCTTAACGAGACCAAGTCGACGCATGTCAATTTTACGTACAAAAGGATAAACAACTTACCTGTCTTTATTAACTCGGTACAAATACCATACGCAAACGAGGCGAAGTATCTAGGAATGACCCTAGACGCAAAACTTAAGTGGAAGCCACACGTTAAGAAAAATTGCGACGAGCTCGCAATCAGACTTAGAGAAATGTATTGGCTACTCGGAAGATATTCGAAGACAAGCGTATACAACAAATTTCTCCTGTATAAGCAAGTGCTAAAACCTTCTTGCACATACGGTATACAACTTTGGGGTTGTACCAAACCAAGCAATATGGCTATAATACAAACATTCCAAAACAAAACGTTAAGAGCAATCGTGAATGCTCCATGGTATATAAGGAATAGTGATATTCCCAGAGATCTAGGAATTGCTACCGTGAGTAACGAAGTAACAGATTTTGCTTGCAAACTTCGTACTCGCATTTATGGTGACTGCACTAATGAAATAATTCGTACTCTTGACGTGACATACCTTAAGCGCCGACTACAAAGAACAAGACCGTTCGACCTAGCGCCATGAGGAAAAACCGCATGTAATGACTGTATTAGTAGGTGCGTTCGCTGGAAAGCTACCTACCAAACGCGATTAACACTACAGAAGCGTAAACTACTTGTTAAGGTAACTTAGTCGTTGTCATCACTGTAATAAAAGAATGAGAGGAATAAATTTCTTACTACTATAAGCGCGCGCGACCGGATCTCATAGTGCCTCTCTGAGGGGTGAGGATTAGCCCGTAGGCAGACTAGATGTATCTGAATCGGGCATAACCAATGGTACGGGCCATTGCTATCTTCTGAAGATTACTCACCTCCAGGCGCAACCAAATCTTTGGACTCAAAACCCGTCGCTGCTGAGGATAATCAGTAATTCATTAACTACGATGGACCATAATAGGGGAGAGAGAACTTTTCCCTGAGGGTAACCTTTTGTAGCTAGAACACTGAGTTTATTGCTGCCTAGTGAGGTATTTATTGTTTTTTCCTCAAGCATGCATTTTATTTTATCCATCTGCAGGTAGTGTTGTCAATACCGATGTTATGGATACCCCTATATATCTAGGAGACTTCGGTGTTGTTGAATGCTCCTTCTATATCAAGGAAGCAGCCTTTGTTGTTGATTTTCCGGGTTGATATGCATATTGATACTTATGAAGAGGATTCGTTTGAAGTGCCTCGTCTCTGATATGTCTATCAAGCATTTTTTACATGGTTTTAAGGAAAAAGGAGGTAAGGCTGATTGGTCTATGTGACTTGGGTAGCTCAGATGGTCTACGTCCTACCTTAGGTATATATGTAACAGTGACCTCCTTCCATTTTTTTTGGTATATATCCCCATGCATAACTAGGTCTGAACAAGTTAATCAGTACAGGCAGCAAATGCGGGATGCCCTTTTGTAGTAAGGCTGAAAATATTCCATCTTCTCCGGGGGCTTTGAAGGGTTGAAATGATTTGATTGCCCAAATTATTTTGCCTTCATGAAAGAGTTCCTTTGATCTCGTCCAGGTCTATCTGAGCGGTCTGATCATTCTTCTCTGTAGAGGGATTTCAAGACATACTGGAGAAATTATCGAGTCTGGAAAATGTGTTTCGTCTAAGAGCTGCAGCGTCTGTAGCCCGTTTTCGGTGTACGTGCCATCTAGTTTTTTCATTAAACCAATAGGATTAGTGTGCTGCTTGGAGAGTACTTTATGTAAGCGGGCGCCACTTCTGGAGACGTTGATAGTTTGGCAGAAGTGTTTCCACGACCCTCTTTTTCTTTGTTATAGGTGGTGTGTGAATATCTATATGTATCCCAATCACCATTGCGTTTTGCTTTATTGAAGGGTTTTCTTGTTTCCTTCCTCAGTTTGGCAAGTTTTTAGTTCCACCAGGGAGTGAGTCGGTTTCCTGATTTCTCTTTTTCCGGGAAGGCATTCGAGATTAGCATATTGAGGTTTTCACAGGTTAGCTCTATGCTGTCAATATCTCTGTTATTTGTTTTGCAGCAACCCAAGTTATCCAAGAGCTCTTGACAGTAAATGTGCCAGTCTGTGGATTTGGGTTGTCTGAATTTTTCAGAGAGAATGGCACCTAATTCAAGGTCAAAAAGGATATGGCATGGAATATGTTACAAAGGCACATATATATATAATCAATTATAAGATTTGCATTGTCTCGGGTAACTTTGTTGGCTGAAGAAGTTAATTAAATCGATATTCTTCACATAAGCAACGAAATCAAATGTCATTTTTATATCTGTAAATGTATTATCGCCTCTAGAGTCGTCAGACCATTGTATCATATCGGCGAATTTCTCGTACTCCAACCACACAGTTAAAGAACAAGCTCGTAAAAGAACCGTATGGGAAGACAAGAAAGCCAATTGGGAAGCTTTAAACGGTTTCTTAAGGAGTTTTAACTGGTCGTTATGCTTCCTCGAAAACGACATGGGGGCTGCTGCCGATATAATTACAAATATAATACACATGGGTATGAAACTTTATTCCAAACAGGGGGCCGAATTACCGCATCAATTAACGTATACGTTACTGAACTATCGAATAAGCACACTAGGATTATGTCATACGAACCATCACGTACCGAGCGCAGTTTGTACTAGTAAAACTCTAGTACATTAAATTTTGTACCACTACACTGTCAATTTGTGTTCTGTCATTCGATTTTTAAGTGAAATTGTGAGTTGTGCTTTGAATAAAAATGGTTAAAAACTTTATTAAATGGATATGTTATTATTATTTTCATTGTCTGATTCCCCTAGGGAATTCTTCCCATAATCTGTTACATGTTGCTTTTCCTTGAGCAGAGTTTGGGAATATGCTTTTCGCTTAATCGGGGTAAAACGCCATAAAATCGGCCATAATATTGTTATGGCTAGCATTTATTTTGTTTAAATTTATTCTGTAATAATTTAAATTTGTATTTTGAGAACACTTTTACAAAAATTAATGAAACTTACACTTTTTCTGGCATTTTACCACCATACGAAGCCTCCAGAGCTGACGTATAAAAATACACACGATAACGATAAAAAAATGTCAAACAATAAAACTCGATACTCGATACCATGCTCGCTTACTGAAGCCAAACCGTGTTAATTTAGTGACGTATTGCTCGTTAACTGATGCGGTAATTCGGCCCCAGGATAAAGAGTATCAAACCTAAGGAAAACGCGTGGTGTGACTTGAGCTTTAAAAAAGCTATCAGTACTAAAGAGGTAAGTTTTCGGTCATTTAAGGCCAACCCAACCGAGGAAAACCGAAAAAAGTTTAAACGAGCCAGAAATGACTGCAAAGGCCACATTAATCGTGTCAAATTCTCCTATGACCAAAATTTAAGGCACAAAATACCACAAAATCCCACCTTTAGTAAAAATTTTTGATCGTATGTGAAAAACAACAAAAACTCGGCCTCTTCATCTGTTCCAGCACTCATTTACAATGACATTCCAGCTGTCAGCTCTTCAGACAAAGCCAATCTGCTTGCTGCTAATTTTGCGGCTAGCAGATTGCGTTTTGTCTCCCCTGTACTCGTAGAATATTCAATGGGACAAATCCACTTCCGCACTCGTACAGTGGAGATAGTACTTCCCCTATCGTTCTGAAGAGGTGTTCTTTCACGCTGGCAAAACTACTGCGCAATCTTTTCTAACTATCCCAAAACAGCATTTGTCCAACCTGTCCCAAAGAAAATGCGATTTTCCTTCCCCTCCCCCTACCGACCAATTGCACTTATGTCCGTTCTTTCCAAGGTCATGGAAACGCTGATAAATCGTCAGCTTATGAAATATCTAAATCACGAAGATTTCTTAATGACCGCTAGTACGGTTTTCATAGCAACAGATCCACTGGTGTTTTGAAGACATAACTAACCGAAAAGTGGAACCAATCTATTCACCATGGTGGTGAAACTAAGGTTGTTGCGCTAGATATTTGGAAGGCATTTGACAGAGTTTGGCATCAAGCTCTTTTGTCGCAAATGCGTGCATTTGGAATCGATGATACCTTTCTTCAATGGATTAGAAATTACTGTCACTTCTAATCTAATCCATTCCTTTCGAAAAGTGGAACCAATCTATTCACCATGGTGGTGAAACTAAGGTTGTTGCGCTAGATATTTGAAAGGCATTTGACAGAGTTTGGCATCAAGCACTTTTGTCGCAAATGCGTGCATTTGGAATCGATGATACCTTTCTTCAATGCATTAGAAATTACCGTCACTTCTAATCTAATCCATTCCATTCGAAAAGTGGAACCAATCTATTCACCGTGGTGGTGAAACTAAGGTTGTTGCGCTAGATATTTGAAAGGCATTTGACAGAGTTTGGCATCAAGCACTTTTGTCGCAAATGCGTGCATTTGGAATCGATGATACCTTTCTTCAATGCATTAGAAATTACTGTCACTTCTAATCTAATCCATTTCCTTTGCTGATGACAGTACCCTTAGCTTCGCATATTAGTTTTATGATTCACGTCCCTCATGTTCCTGCGTGGACTAGAACGGCAACGTTTGCCAAGCTTATTAAATTCTCACCTTGACAGCCTTCTTAAGTGGGGTAAAACCAATAGAGTAGAATTGAATGCTGCTCCAAAAACACAATGCTGTCTTCTGTCATTAAAGCGAAGCCTCAATACCCTGCCATTATCTATGGATGGCACTTGCATCGCCGAAACCGAAAGACTTTCCATTCTCGGTATGTGCGTTAACAACAAACTTCGTTGGAATGACCACATATTCGACGTCGCCAAGAACGCGGCGAATTTCCTAGGCTTCCTCAAGCCATGCAAGAAATATTTTACTCCTTCTAATCTGGCTAGAATTTTCAAGGCGTTTCTTCGCCTCAAACTTAAGTATAATGCTCATATCTGGTCTATTGCACCAATTACATCCTTGGCGCTACTAGATAGTATTCAAAAACGTGTCATTAAGCTTATTTGCGATCGAGACATTGCGAGATCGCTTGACTCTCTTAGTCGTCGTCGCAATGTCCCCTGCCTGTCTTTATTTGATCGCTAGTTCCACCATAAGTACTCCAACAATATAGCCGGTTAGATGCCACCTCTACAAAAGTACAACCGCAATACTCGCCATGCTAGGAATGCACATCAGTTCACCCTTAAGCCTATATTCGGACGGACAGTGAAATACAAGGAGTCGCTTCTTACCCGTACAATACGAATGTGGAATGCTCTACCACTCTCTGTTTTTCCTGCGCATTATAGTTAACACACATTTAAAACCAACGTGCATCGGTATCTTCCTTTTCCTAATCCTTCACTTCCCTAATGATCGCACTGTGAGACTTCATTATAAGGTTATCTAAAATCCCTTTTGCGCGCGTACATTATAAAAGAAAAGTATACTTGAATAATACCGTGGTGAAGGTGCCTGATTGTTGCAAAATGCTGCAGTTAATACAGGTTAACCTCAAACACTCCAAAAAGACACCTTTCTTCTTCTCCGTCTCTTCAAGGACATCTTTATCCATCTTCATCCAAGAACCATGGATACTTATAAATCAGGTTCGAGAACTAAAGCCTCAGGATTACTACACGCTGTATGTATCTGATGAAGGGAAACCCTGGTGTCTTGCATACTAGTGAAACGCAGTCTTAATGCAATTTTACTCTCTAATTTAACCTAGAGAGGTTGGTCGTAGAAGCTGAAAAGAAAAAAGCTGGACTCATCACCGGATGTGATGATAACACTCTCACACAGTATGGGGCAGCTCTGACATAAATGACACGGGTGAGTTCGAAGGTGAGTTACTTTTTGCAGACCTTTATGTATGTAATATAGGTGACGATGCTACTTTTTTTACGAGAAATCGAAAAGAAATACTAGACATTCGGCCCTAGAGAGGTTGTTACGGCGCAGTGGATTACCTGAGAAAAAAAAATGCATTAAGCACAGCTGATCATATATTCCATTGACCTATATTTACCCACCGCATATGAATGCTCAACTCCTTCCTCCAAAACCATCTTAGTACCGATAAAGAAAAGTGAAAAGAAAGAAATAAAGAAGAAAAAAAAACAAATGTAAATGGATCTGTATGTAATACATGATCCCGACGTGCAAAATCCGACCAAACAAACGAATACACTCACATTGTCCAATTCCTAAATCCTCGTCCTAAAGATAACAAACAATTAATATTTTTAATTTCACTTTATTAACACAAAAATACTAACCTGCCACTCCATCCATTTTCCTGTATCTGTAGCACAGATGAGGAATTAACCAGATAGTCAACTCTGCAATCCCCTATCACTTTCAACCCGCAAAAAATATTTAATGGCAGCCGCAAAATCCTCTCTCAATTTTCCCATCTGTGAATACGTGTGAGCCACACACATGAAGTTAGATCTAATTTACTAGATTACCCGCCAAAAATAATTGTGGGGAGTTTTGCAATATATCCAAATCGCAACAACAAAACAGCTGCTCACGGCGGATGTGTTGGGAAGTAGGAAATTCTGCGAAGTGTTGAGTTTATGTTATTCAACTTTTTATTTTATTTTAATATAAATGTTTATAAAGAAACAAAAAATTAGTTACCCAATAAAGTTGTTACAATTTAGTTGGAATATTTTTTGCGGTTATAAGAAATAGTTCTCTATTTTTTATCTGCCTAAAAATAAACATTCTTGGGTTTTTGTACTTTTCCATTTTGGTTAATAAAATGAGATAAAATGCATATTTTATTGTATTATTGCATAAATATTACTAAATTAGTAATGTTTGGGTGTAAAATATTTGTAGTAAATAGTTTGCAATGGTTTTTTATATATATACATATTAAATTCTTAAATTCTTTAATTCCTCATCTGTGATCTGTAGTCGCTGAATGTAAAGGGGATTAGGATTAGGAATTAGAAAAGAATGAGAGAGAAAGCGAAAAGAATAAGAATAGGAATAGTTGAAAATAAGTAGAAAAAAATAAAAAAACGTACTTTCGTCGACAGCTGACGCAAATAAAGGTCACAGTGGTGCATTTTTTTCTGAAAAATTAATTCTGCGAAAAAGGAGACAACTCACCCAACAAAAATCTTGAGTGAGTTAGGAATATTTGCATATTATACAAAATATTAAAACTGTAAATTAAAATGTAGGTACACATACCTACACATATATATATATATATTGTTGTGAGTTGTAAAACCTTTTTTTTTAAATCTTTTTTTTTTTTAATTTTTGAATTTTTATTTTATTAATTTAATTTTAAGCGCTTCTTTTAGTAGTTTAAATTTCGATTAATTTAATTTTAGTCTAATTTAGTTATTTAATTTAGTTAGATTAATTTTTTTTATTTATGTGAAGAGTTCTGCTCACGTATTTTTTTTTTTTTTTGCGCGTCAAGGCCGAATTGGCCCAATAGAATTTTGGACCTCTTCAGTGGATCTCTACCAGGACTCGTTTCGGGGTCGTTTAAAAACCGTGAGTAGTTTTAGTTTTTTTTGTAGTAGATTTTTAAGTGCAGAATTAAATTTTTCATTTTTCCCTTTATTTTGTATATTTTTGAATCCTTTTTTTTTATAGTTTTTAAGTTTTTTAAATAAAATTTGGGATGCCCTTATGGCTAACTAATTCTTTTGAGTTTGTTTTGTCAACATAATGATGTGCGGCTAAATTCCTTTTTTCGCGACTGGTGTGTGAACGGCTATGAAGGCCGCCTTCCTGTAGAGAGTCTTGGCTGTGCAGACTGACGCAAGGCAAGGTTTCCGCGGTCAATGACTTTTCGGTCCCCAGTAGTCCCAAGCAACTCCGTCGTTTCCTCGGAATGACGGGTTGGTACAGGAGGTTTATTCCGTAAGTCTCGGCATTGGCTGCTCCTATGACTGACTGCCTTAAGAAAGGGCTGACTTTCAAAATGACTGACGAAGCGCTTAACTCGTTCGGACAACTCAAGGCATCTTTTGTGTCCGTACCGATACTGACAAATTCAGACTTTACAAAACGATTCTACATACAATGTGACGCATCGACGACAGGAGTAGGAAGCGTGATCTTCCAGATGGATGAAGAGGACAATGAACGGCCTATAGCATTCATGTCCCAGGAACTTAATTCCGCTCAGCGAAATTATAGTGTAACGGAACTTCAGTGCTATGCTGCCGTTCTGTCTGTAAGGAAGTTTAGGGCCTACGTTCCCCTTCATACTCCAAGTGGATCTGACCTCATCATCCTTTTCGTCAGAAGAGTATGAGGAGTTAAGACATTAAGTGACAGACAAACTTCCAGACATTTGCGTTTCGGACGGATTTTTTTACAAACGAACTGACTTTAGTGCAGGAGATGCCATACAAGAAGATATGGCCTGGAAACTTTGGATTCCGAGGGAGTTGCGTAAAAGCCACGTCGAATCGGCCCACAATTCTCCGTGGGCAGGTCACGGAGGCATACATAAGACCTTAGCTAGGTTAAGAAGATTTTACTTTTGGCCAGGAATGGCTACTGGCGTGCAGCATTGGGTAAGTGCAGTAAGTGCAATAAGCCCATCAATGTGATATCTCGCCTGGCCGTTGGACAACAGACGATCACTGAGCGACCTTTCCATAGGTTATATATAGATTTTCTGGGACCTTATCCTCGTACGAGAGATGGAAATACGCACATATTCATAGGCTGGACCACTTCAGTAAATATGTATTTCTAAAGCCGATTAGAAAAGCAACGGCAGCGGAAGTTAAAGTATTTAGAAGAAACTGTGTTCCATAAATTGAGTGTACCAGAATATGTCCATTCTGACAACGGAAAACAGTTTGTTTCCGAACTGTTTGCCAGCTTTTTACAGCGCTATGGGGTCAAACATGTTCGCACCGCGTTCTACTCTCCTCAGGCGACGAATGCGTCCGAAAGAGTTAACAGGTCGATCCTAGCCAAATTCAGGTCCTACCTGAAAGACGACCAAAAGAACTGGGATCGGCATGTCAGTGAAGCGGCGTTTTCCATGAGAAGTATGGTGCACGATGCGACTAAGTTTGAACCCCACTATGCTGTATTCGGTACGCAGATGATCCAACATGCACGTGACTACGAAGTCCTTAGACGGTTGGATAACATTAAAAACATGGACACAGAAGTGCAAAAGACAATTACAATGCAAAACTGGGTCCAAAATTCATAAAAGGAGTCATCCTGAAGAAAGTTGGGAACTCCCTATATGAAGTAGGAAATGTAAGTGGCGAAAAGGCCGGCGTATACAACGCTAAGGACCTCCATGCCTAAACAAAATTGATTTGGGTGTTTCTTATAAAATCGTCTGTGATAGCACCCCTTATATTAGCTTATACCTCGACGTTACCAATTAGATACACCTACACCTAGCAATTTTTTATTATTATTTATTTATTTATTTATTTATTTCTTCATTTATTTATTTATTGCTTTAAAAAAAAAAAAAAAAAAAAAAAGAATATGAAATAAATATAAAGGTAAGTATATTTATTTCATATTCTATCCTCTTATTTATTTATTTGAATTATTATTATTTCTAAGCTTACCTGTGATATTTACCTTGTTATGTCCTTTATATTATTTATTTTATCTATTACAATCTTATTTACTTATACGCATATATCATTTATTTATTTATTTATTTTAGTTACGCATAACTTTGTAGATATAATGACAAAAACAACAAGACATCTGTGATAATCTCTCTATCTTAGGATAGAATTTATTATCTATTACATACTTAACACCCGCATGAAAGCGTACATCAAAATTATCCCGGCTAATTCAGGGTACCAGTGGGAGTTAGAGCTGTGTCAATTTAATGATCGAATTTTTCAAGTATTGGTTGAAAAAAAGAATCGGTCATTTCAATCAATCATTCAATGATAGATTCAATGATTACTCCAATCAACTACGAGGATGACTAAGAGAGTCAAGTGATTTCGCGATGTCTCGATCGCCGTTTTACCGCACATTTTACCGCACGTTTTTGAATACTGTCAAGTAGCTCCAAATATGTAATTGGAGCACCGGACCAGATATGAGCGTTATACTCAAGTTTGGGGCGAATAAACGCCTTATAAATTTTTGCCAGATCAGAAGGGGTGAAATATGTCTTACATCGCTTAAGGAAGCCTAGACATTTGGCAGCGTTCTTGGCAACATCGAATCGATGGTTCCAACGAAGGTTGTCATTAACACACAAACCGAGAATGGAAAGTCGTTCGGTTTCAGCGATGCAAGTGCCATTCGTCAAGATCGGAATTCAATGAGCTGAGGGTTGCCCAGGAAACGAATATGTAAAGCTGAGGGTACTGTCTTCAGAAAAGGAATCGATTGGATTAGAAGTGACAGACAGCAGGTCATTGATAAAAATGAGAAAAGAAGTCGGAGACAAAACAGAGCCTTGAGGGACACAGCATTTATTTGGTGAGTTGCAGACTTGAAACCGCCCAAAACAACTTGTATTGAACTGTCCGAAAGGTAATTTCTAATCCATTGAAGAAGGGTAACGTCGATCCCAAATGTACGCATTTTCGACAAGAGAGCTTGATGCCAAAGTCTGTATAATGCCTTTGAAATATCAAGCGCAACGACCTTGCTTTCACCACCATGGTGAATAGATTGGTTCCACTTTTCGGTTAGATATGTCTACAAATCATCAGAGGACCTGTTGCTGCGAAAACCGTACTGCCGGTCATTAAGAAGTTTTCGGGATTCGAGATATTTTATAAGCTGACGGTTTATCAGCGTTTCCATGCCCTTGGGAAGAAGGGACGTAAGTGCAATTGGTCGGTAGGAGGAGGGAGAGGAAGATTCGCCTTTTTTGGGACGAGCTGGACAAATGCTGTTTTCCATCTTCTCGGAAAGAGCGCTGAAGAATAGGACAGATAGAAAAGCTTACGCAATGGTTTTTCCAGCGTGGAAGAACACCTCTTCAGAACGATAGGGAAATACCGTCTGGGCCAGCGGATTTGTGAATGTTGAGATCTTGAAGTACTCTTGCCACAGTACGAGTGTGAAAGTAGATTTGTCCCATGGAGTGTTCTACGCGCTCGAGTACTGGGGGAGATAAATCACAATCAGGGAGTGTTGAGCTAGCTGCAAAATGAGCAGCAAGTAGATTGGCTTTATCCGAAGAGCTGACAGCTCTGTCATTGCAAATGAGTGTCGGGATAGATGACGAGGCCGAATTTTTAATATTCTTAACAAACGACCAAAAGTTTTTACTACCGGAGGGACTTTGTAGTATTTTTTGCTTCAACTTTGGGTCCTAGGAGAATTTGATACAATTAATGTGGGCAGTGCAGTCTTTTTCGCTCGTCTGAACTTCTTTCGGTTTTCCTCAGTTGCGTTGGCTTTAAATGACCGAAAATTTACCTCTTTAGCCCTGATAGCTTTTTTACAGTTCAAGTCACACCACGCGTTTTCCTTAGGTTTTATACCCCTTATCCTGAATGGGAGAAGGCGTTTCATACTCAGGTGAATTATGTTTGTAATCATGTCGGCAGAGGCAATCACGTCGTTGTCGAGGAAAAGATCCCGATATACCTTTCTTCCTGCCCGTACAATGAATCAAATCTACACAGCGGGACCCGCTACTGGCTTTTTTTTGTACACTAGCCGCGGACTGATTGCAAAGAAAAAAATGCGTGTGCAGGCGTCGGGAAATTCAGAAGAGGACTTGAGGGGTCCTCGCTCAGAAGGACTCTGTTCAGACAGTCATCTGTTTTCATTTCTGACATATTGAAGACAGATGACGAAATCGGATCGAAATCAGGACGATTAGCACTTTTTCCGCTTCCGACACCGAATCTTATCATACTTTGGGGCACCGCATCTACAGGATACCTTTTGCTCCTTCAGTTTCGCAACCTTACAGTTATGAGATGGAAGGGTAGGGTTGGTATGGCGTCTTCTGCGTCAATAGGGCATGAGGGTTCGGATGGAACCCAGGCGCGTGATCTTGGTCTGCAAGGGATATCCTCCTTGCGATGTGACTTTAAACGGCTGGGTTACATTGGGAACCGGTTTCACGTAGAGTCTTTGCTTTTTTGCTTGCTCATAACCTCCTTGGCGCATTCAGCTCTGACGTCCTGTCCAACTCTAGATTATCTCCGAAGTTCTCCAGTATGCCCATAGCACTCCTGCGTTCCTTATAAATGGTAATTTTTTAAACGTAGTTTTTTTTAAAAAATCGAATAAAACACTAAAATTTGCATTAAATATTTAAAATTGGTATTGTAATCGATAAATAGGCCTTTGCCATTTACGTTTTAAAGACAGCTTCATGTAAATGTTGTCCACGGCTCCAATTCAAATGGTCCATTCCGAAGGTCCAATTTTGCGCCACTTTTTCAAGCATTTCCGCCTGTATTCCACAAATTACGCCTGTTATGTTATCCTGTAAGGCTTTAAGCATGTCCACATAGATTAACGACTTTACATAGCCCCATAAGAAATATCCAGTTAAATCGCATGATCTTGGCGGCCAACTCACAGGGCTATTTCGAGAGATAAGCTGCTCACCGAATTCATCCTTCAACATTTCCATTGTTTCACGAGCTGTGTGGCATGTGGCTTGATGAAACCACATGTCAACCAAACCAAGCTCTCCCGCCTATCGTTTTTTATTTGCTTCAAAAAGGCGCAATACTGTGTTCGTATATGTTTTTACATGCAAATCAAATTGAGCCACGCACACAATAGCAGTTCTGCGCCTAAGAATCCATTTTGGAAAACCTCATGTTGATATATTAAAAGTCAAAACTGGGCTGTGTCCAATAACATCGTAATAACATGCGACGATTTATCATGAATTTGCAACAGAATAAAATTTTGTTGAATGTTTTTAATTATTATATATTATTTTAGTTTTACCTAATAAACGTATTTTGCATTTACCTAACAAACATATTTTTTGGGTAAACATTTTTCATCAGTTTCGTAAGCATTTTGGCAGTTGCGCAAGTTCAACATAAAATAACAATTTTCATAATTTGTTTGCCGGTAGTTAAACTTATTTAGTAGTTTTAAATTGTCAGTAACAATTAAATTATTTTGTTGGTTGATTTGTCGAATGTCGAGTAAAATAATTAAAATCAAATAATTTTTAAACGGAAGGTATACTAAAATTTTAGGTAAAATAAATAAAAGCTCAATGAATAAAATTAATGAGTAATGCGTGATTAGTTAACTGACCACTTCAATAATTTAACATAGTATTTGCTAAATTCACTGCTATTCACTATTCCAATTCAAAGATAATAACATAATTAAATTTATTCAGCTTGATGAAATTATTCATTATTATTATTATTCATCATTATGATGAAATAAATTTAATAAAGTTATTATCTTGGAATTGGAATAGTAAAGTTTACTTTTTGTGTTTAAAAATGCATTACAATTTATTTCTTCGCAGTATGTCCATTTTCTCGCTCGCTCTCATATGAACGTTCCAAATATGTAGGTACATTCAACTTTCATATGCTTAAAAAGACATAATAAAACAACCAAGGAATTTAATATATATAAAAAACTAATCCAAAACTATTTCCTATAAATATTTTACACACAAACATTACTATTTTAGTAATATTCATGCAATAATAAAATGGTATATATATATTTTATCTCATTTTATTAACCAAAATGGAAAAAAAACTTAAGGAAAGGCTACAGTTCGCTTGGGTCGAACAGTATGATACCCTATCCTTATCCCAAAGCAAAAAAGCATTAGGAAGATGATGGATAGCATTTTAGTTCATTCTTTGAAATTTATAGAAAAACCCTTTTTTTAAAAAGCCCCAAAACGTGGGCGTGGCCAAAAACTCTGTATGAGCGATATATTGGGAAAAATATTGGCTAAATATATTGTTAAACATTTTTTCCATATCTATGCAAATTTTTAAAGAAAACAGCATTTTAGCGAAAAACGCCCACAAAAAGTAGGCGTGGCAAAAAACGTTATACGACAAATTTATAAAGGTAGCCAGTACCTACATATCTTGTGAAGGTTGTCCAACTTTACCTCTCTAACTTAAGCTTTAAAACCGTTTTTTCTAAATAGTGGGCGTGGCAGTAAGCGTATTTTGAAAATTTTAACACTTTACCATTTCGGAACCCTAGAGAGTATATGTTCCAAATTTCAGGTTCCTAGCATAACTTTAAAAGCCTCAAAAAATAATGCGGACGGACATTGCTAAATAGTCTTAGATTTTGGTCCTGATCATAAATATATATACTTTTAGGGGTCTGCGACGAATATTAAGGGATGTAACAAACTATGTGTCAAATTTTTATACCCTTAGGATAGGGTATAAATAGCAACCCAAGTATGTTTATTGTATTTCAGGTAAATAATTGAGAACTATTTCTTATAAACATAAAAAATATTCGCATTTAATTGCAACAACTTCATATTTTTATATAACTTTTTTTTTAAACATTTCAATTAAAATATCTATTAACCTTGAATTACGTTAACTCAATCCTTCGCAGCACTAACCCAACGCATCCGCTATAATCAGCTGTTTTTTGTTGTCATTTAGAATTCTTGCAAAACTTACATCGCTTTGACACATCAACGCATCCGTACTTTATTTAGTTGGCTCACACGTATTCACAGATAGAACATTTGAGAGAGGATTTTTTCGCCGTTTTTAAAATTTTTTGGCGGGTTCAAAGGGATACCCCTGATGCTGACTCGACTATCTGTATAATATCTCATCTGTGGTAATGAATTGCATTGACCTGGTGGTCGGCAATGTTATTGCTAATTAAACATTCTGCCCGCGTTGAACAGAAGGTTCAATAGTAAAATCTTATCTTTATTATCAATTCATATATTCGAAAGTTAGGTTAAACATCAATAGGTGTAAAATAAATCTATCCTTATGTATTTCTTGTTGTTCGAAATTTCTTCTTGGCTTCGGTGTTGGGTAAATGCACTGCTTGTTCTTTCTGGCTCCTGTGACCTCGTGACTCGGCAATTCTAATGGCCCTGATTTGATGAAATCTTCGATAATATGTTGCAACATCTTGAGTTCCAAAATATATCGTGAATAGAGATCTTGTGGAGTGGTCAGAGCCACCCCGGCACTTGAGATTACGACATCCGTGAGATTATTTAGAGGGTTGTCCTCGAATTGTTAGGAAGTGCTGCTTCTTAGACATTTGCTTTGTAATTTGGCGATACCCGATCCTCTAATGGTTAAAGATGTTGTCTTTTGACCACATACCACGTTTACTATCGTTTCTTGTCGTAAGGCATTCGTTTGGGTTGCGGAGCTGAATCCAGTGAGGCTCATCCCCAGTATTTTGAATTTGACATTTATCTTATGCAGGCAGATGAAGTCTCACAGGCACTGGTCAATGAACCCTTATGCTGGAGAGGTCCACCTTGCTTACATAGGGTACATTGCGTGATTAATTGATAAACAGCTCCTCATATTGGACACTGCATAGTACAGATCTTAATGAAGGTTTATTATGATGTATGGTAAAGATGGCTGTATGGCGGTAACTGTTCCATTTACCAGTACAGGTACTGGTATTACGTGAAATATCTCAAAGTCTTCCGATGATATTAAAGGTATTGCGATCTCAAAAATCGCATGTTTTGGTAATATTTTCCCTTCGATGGTCATCAGGTTGAGAAGAGTGGTAAACTCCATATAAGATTCAGGCTGTTTTAACGATGAGGGTAAATGTTCCTTTATAGAGCGTAGCTCCTGTTGCAGCTGTGCGGGAGGCATTAACAGTGGGCTTATTTTTCCATGCTGACTCTTCGTTACCACATCTAATCGAGAGCCTTGGTTACGTTGGAAATTCGAGATAGTGATGAGTATTTGAATTGCCAATGATATAAAGGTTTGTTCCAAATCTTCTTGATAAAGCTCAATGGAAATGTTATTGGTCTTGTAGGTTATCTCAGCAATGTGGGATGACAAGGTCTCAAATTGTTTTGCTATGGTTTCTTGATCGCGGTTCATTATATGGATGGTGGCTGCAAGAAATGATGTTTGATTTTTAATGTGGTTTCTTAGAAATTCTGCATTGGTCTTGATGCCCTAGTCCTTGAAATTTGGTCCGCGTAGTCTGAATCCAGGACGCCGAACAATGTGTTGGCCACTTTCCCTACAACGTTGAAAGCGCCTCGTTTCATTCGGTTACCGCTTGACGGTGTTATCAATAGCCCATTGGTTCTTACGAGTTCTCCTTCGAGTATCTGTATGATTATTTTTTCGAATAGGGTGCCAGATTGAATCAGATGACATAGGTGTTTCAATGCGGAGGTTGTATTCGTTAATAATCGTAGTTAATACTCGATAATATGTTGGCTGCTCCCATATTTTCTAAGTAGATCCCTGATTGCGAGTCGAATGGTTTTAGCTCAATCCATTATCGACGTTGGTTCTACAATTAATGCCCTGGTGTCAGAGCAGTAAGATCGTTGGGGTCGGACAACACTGGAACCAGACGTTTGGAGTTAAGTATGGCTTCTATTTCGATTGATAACGTTTCTAGTTCCTCATATGATAAGTTGGCAGAAGGTTGCGTTTCAAGAAATGTTTGGCTGATTTCACATGCGCTTCCCATTGCCCGCCAAAATGAGGTGCTCGCGGCGGGATAAAATGGAATTCCATAATTCTAGTTGTGCAGAATGAGGTTATTTTTTCTTTCGACAATTTCAGGCAATTTCCTCTCCATCCTATAAAACTCCTACGACTTCCAAGTATACTGCCTTTATTGCGAAACAACAAAAGACAGCTACATATGCCTTTCAAGTTTGCTTTCCCCGTACCTTGAAGTGGATCCATACAGGTCCGAGGGAGTCTACTTCGGCAATGACAAATGGTCGGGCAGGTTGGACCCGCATTGCTGGCAAGCTCCCCATTATCTGCGTCATCAGTTTAGGTTTTGCCCTGGGGCACCGAATGCACTTTTGTACCACGGAATGTGCCATCGTTTTTCTCTTGATGGGCCAGTATTCTCTGCTGCTTCTAAGCGTCCCCCTACGTGAAGAATTCCATCCCCGTCCAAAAATGGAGACAAGTTATTCATTGGGCTGTGAGCGTTGACATAGTTGCCATTTGCTAGTTGGTTCAGCTCTTCCTTAAATGCCTGACCTTGGACTTCTCTTATTATAATATGGTTGGCCTTCTCTAGCAGGGAAAATGGTCGTGTAACCGTTGGACCACATAGATATAAGGGTCCGTAAAACCACATGGTACAGTCCTTTAATTTTGAAGCCGCAATCCCTTGGGAGACTATGTCGGCAGTATTTTGTTTTGTAGGCACATGTCACCAGTGCTGAGGGGTGGTGGTGCTTCTGATGGTCCTTACTCGGTTGGTAATAAAGCTATGATAGTTAGCAGCTTCTGTATTTATCTAAGCGGGTACGATTTCTAAATTGCTCCAAAAAAAACTCCTTCACTTCAACTTCAAGGCAGCATCCCAATGAAATTTAAGTTGCAATTGGATTTACGATACCTATTGCATCGAATATATGTGCAACTTCTGATAAAGTTGTTCTTTTTGTTATTCGTTTGTTTATTTGTAATGCCAAGTCGACTAGAAATTCATCGGATCGTGGATTCCAACTAAGTCCTAAGGTTTTCAGTGTTTGTGATTCCTTATCCTTGATATCAGAGTGTATGGCTTGATCATTCGGCGATATATGTCTAAGCAACTGTGGTATATTGCTGCACCACTTTCGAAGATTAAATTGTGCTGATTCGAAAATTTGAATTAGTTGCTTTTGCATGACGATGGCTTCTAATAGGTTGTTAGATCCATGTAGAGGTCGTTAGCCAAGACCTGGGCTCCTAATGAAAACATAAGTGAGTTGTACTTGGCAAGCTGTTGAAGACATCGTGTTGCGAGATAGGGAGCTGATGTGGTACCATACGTTTGTGTGTTTAGTTGATAGCATTTTATTTCTTTACCCGATCCGCTACGCCAAAATATGAGCTGGTAGCCCCGATCCTCCTTTCTCACCAGGATTTGCCTGTACATTTTCTCGATATCTGCCGTAAACACTAAGCGTGGCATTCTGAAGCGTAAAAGCATTTAACATTTTTGCTCTGCTATAGTTTTGCTGCTGGCCTCCTCCGCAATATCTTCTAGTCGCCAAAATTTGTCTATGATCGTAGTGAGGGATCTCTCTTCGGTCCCCGTTGCACATGTTGACGCCGTGGCAATTACTCTGCTTAGCATGCCTGCTATCACCCAAAACAGTACTGTATTTTGGATTTTTGGTAGATCCAGTTGATGGTAATAGAGTTGATGGTAAAATTCTTTTCCTAACAGGATATCGATTTTGTCTGTTCGGTTAAATTTTGGATCGGCATGTAGACAGTACATCTAGAAGTATCCAATGGTTGAGCTGGCCGATAGGATATTATTTTGGGTAAGACGAAGGCTTCGATTCCGCACGAGTACGAATTTACTCGAGATTGTAGTTCTATATTTATCCTTTGGTTGGATCTTTGCTTGTCTTGGCCAATTCCATCAATGGACAATTCATGGACATGTTTCGAGAGCTTGAAAACGATTTTCTAATAATTCGAGAAACTTCTGGAATGAAGGAAGTTGTCTTGGTTGTACCAACGACTGTTCATACAGCGGGTGCGTATCTTTGTCCAATTTTTTAAGAAATAGATGAAGCAGGATCGGGTTCCATGCCTTGGTATCTGATCCTTCAAGTCCAAACTTTGGGCATTTTCATAGTTGTTGAAGGCTTTTCCAACTCTTGAGCTAATGATGATTCCAATGTCCCATAGAGTTCTTGCAATAGTTCCGCGAGTCGCTCATGCAACTCAAAGTAGTCTTCCTGAGTAAGCTGGTTTTCCATTTTCCGATAGTAGTTAACTCTTCCCAATTTTGCTCCAATGTGCGAATTTTGATTTGATAGAATGTCTTGTTGTTATTCTGCTGTAGTATTATCTTATCCATGGATCCCCTAATGATCCCGATGACAAGATTGAACAGCTGTCTGATTGGCGTGTCGTCCACAGCTGGAGTGCGCTCTGGTTTCGGTCTTGGAACTGCTGGTTGTTCTTGGGTGAGTTTTGGTATTGCTCCCTTAGCTGCCATCTCAAATCCATCCCTCATTGATGGAATGGAAGGTGCATGGCCCAGTTAACGCCCAACCGCGAAAGAGTGTTATGAACTTGAACGGTATTATAACCAATGTACGCCCTTTGGCTTGTTGGACTGTGCTTAACGCCCAATTCTTTAATTCTTCGAAGATTTCGCTTTTTCTTGGGGAGCAGTGTCCCGTCACGGTCGCCAAATGTTAAAGGATGAATTCTTTTATCCAACCTGAGGTTGTCGTAATTACATACACCTAGACTATGGTGATTGTATAAGTCGATTCTTGTATCGATTATACGTTGTCAACAGCCCTTAAGCAGACTCACTTGAGGTAATAAATTAAGTCTTTGATTATTGGTTGAACATTGTTTTAATTTTTTTCCATTCTACCTTAATTATACTTATTATGTAATGCAATAAGTTTTTGGATTTCGCAGTGTACAGACGTGTGTAATTTCTCCAGAGCAAAACGTTTAATTAAAACCTAATATATTGGGTAATCTTAAATATAATTTATATACAGCGCGCGCGTTATTTTGCTTTAAATGCAAAAAATCTATCACCGGCGAGTCGGGAATAAGCTGCATGGGGGTGTGTGCGAAGAGGTACCACCTTACCCTCCAATGTAGCGGACTAGACCGTTACGGGAGTAATATATTTAATACGTGTGCAATGATTAGATTCATGTGTGAGGACTGCATGTTGTACATATCTAATGTTGACATGGTTCTAAAAGATGTGCAAGAAGTGGTCAGTAAAAATGGGAAATACTTGGTTGAATATAAACGCGAGCTTTCGGATGCATTAAAAAACAATGAATTGGAGATAAAAAATTTGCTTGAAGCCATCGAGTCGAGGTACATGGCTAGACTGAAAGAGATGCAGAAGGCTCAGCAAACGTGCGAAAAGAGTGTGAAGGATATGGAAAAAATGAGTGCTGTTAGTGAGCGATTTAAAGAACAGAGTGAAAAGCTATGCAATGACGTTGGTAAAATAACAAAGGACAACGAAAATGTTTTAGAGAGGGTGAGGGAGATGAAGAATGAGATGATGAGAGAATTTAAGAATGGTGAGAAAAGTACAGTGTCATATGCAGCAGTAATAAAAAAAACACCGGGTATGAGTGTACCAGTGATACTAAAACCGAAAGAGAAACAAACGAGTGAAACAACAAAGTCGCAAATTAAGGCAAAAATAGTGCCGTCATCGTTGAATGTTGGTGTAAGTGGTATAAATAGTAGGCAAAATGGAGCTGTTGTTATTCGGTGTAAAAGTGAAGCCTCGTGTCTAACTTACGAATGAAATTAAAGAGAAAATGAGTGATAATTATGACGTTGAGACTCCCAGAATGCGTAAGCCCAAAGTGTTAATAACAGGTCTGAGTGAGCAATTGAGTGAAGAAAGAATGTTAAAGGCAATCAAAAATCAAAATCATATAGAATTCAAGGAAATTAAATGTGTTAAAGTGTTTAGATCCATAAAAAGCCCTCAATTTTTTAATGCCATCATTGAGATTGATGCGGTGGCATTTGATGAATTGATGAAAGTAAAAAAAATAAATATCGAATGGGAAAGATGTCCAGTGTATGAAAGTCTTAGTGTTCAACGATGCTTTAAATGTTGGGGCTTTCATCATACTGCGAGTGTTTGCAAGGGAACGGTAGCTTGTGTAAAATATGCAGGGCAACATGATGCAAACGACTGCCAAAGTGATAGTGTAAAGTGCATAAATTGTATAAGAGCCAAAGATACACTTAATTTACATGATGTAGATGTTAATCACAGTACGAAAAGTCAGAACTGTCCGGTGTTAAAACGTAAACTTCAAATTGAACAGCAAAAAGTTGCTTATTAGCAACTACTTTCGTGCAAATGTTTCTACATAAAGTACAGGGACTTTTGAATAATTTGAACGAATTAGAATGCATAGCCGCAACAGAAAAATTTGATTTTATTTGTGCAACTGAAACTCATGTGACTCTAAATGTGGATGAATGTGAAATAAAATTAGACGGTTACACGTCTTTGAGATGTAACTCTACATCAACTCACACGGGAGGTGTAGTGATTTATATTAACGACTTGTGGGAAGTAAACATTTTGGAGCAAGTGGCAGTGAATTTGGACTGGTGATGTCTTAAAATAAAAGTGTCTCTTTGTGCGCAATCCTTTATAATAGTAGGACTATACAGGTCACCAAGTTCGTCGACTGCAAACTTTGTCGAGTTCTTTAAGGAATACATGGAAAGCCTGTGCCTTCATGGAAAGGATTTTATTCTCATGGGGGACTTTAATATTGACTGGTTGGTAAGCGATACTTATAAGTTAAGAGTTCAAGAGGTAATCGACGACAATTGTTGCAAACAAATTGTCGACCAGCCGACTAGAATCACGGCAACTTAGCGAAAAGTTATTGATTTTGTTAACATGAATACTAATAAAGCAAAAGTAAAAGTAATTAATAGACTGAAAATAAGTGATCATGAAAGTTTACAAGTTACTATTGACATTGAAAAGAGAGAGAAAGAACAGAAAAAGAAAGTGCAATTAATAAAGTATAATAAACATAGATTTTGTGAGTATTTACAACGCGGTCGTAGCCCTATACTTGAAGATCTAGTGTGGATTCATTGGCATTAATGTTTACTGAAAAAGTAAGATCTGCAGTGAATGATCTTAAATATTTTAAATATGTTGGTAACAGACCCACACAGGAGTGGTTTAATAACGAACTGAAATTAATGCGGCAAGATAAAATAAATAAGTACAACATGGCGGTATGGACTAATATGGAAAGCTATATGTAGCGTATTGCGCGTAATACTTTTAAATCCGCGATCGATAGAGCAAAACATAAAAATATCGAGCGTAAAATCCGTAATGCAAAGGACCAAAATCAATGTGGCAATTTATAAAATCCCTAGTGCTAAGAGAAGCTAAAAGTGCAATAAAAGGTGTTATTTTCCAAAATGTTTTGATTAAAGACAACGTCTCGTTAGCACAAAAATTTAATATGTATTTTGTTGAGAGTGTTATTGAATTGAATAGAAGCATCCCAATTTCCCCCTTCGTGAATTATATTGAAGAAGTGTGTAGTACTTTTGCGGTTGGTGTTATTACTATGAACGAGTTAAAAAGTGTAATGAAATGTATGAAAAATAAAAGAGATACTAATATGTTGAGTGTTAGTATGTTAATCGACAGTTTCCATATTGTCGGCCCTGTGTTGTGTGATCTGGTAAACAATTCATTAAATGAAGGTGTATCAATAGAAAAAGTTAAAAATTCTGTCAAACCCGTTGATTTCCGTCCTGTCAACATGTTACCCAATGATGCCAAAACCCTGGAGAAAATTGTGCAAATGAAGCTACAAAAGTATATGGAGATCAACAAACTTTTTACTGATTGCCAGTCGGGATTTAGAGGAAGACACAGCTGTGAATCATTATTAAACCTCGTTATAGCTGATTGGAAGGAAGAAGTAAACAGTAAAAAAATCCATCGCTGCAGTCTTCATCGATCTAAGAAGAGCATTTGAGACCATGGATAGAGAGATCCTGCTGCTGAAGTTGGAGAAATACGGAGTAAGGGGGTTGAAAAGAGATGATTTGAATCCTACCTACATTCACGTACGCAGAGGACCCGGATTGGAGAAGCACTGTCGGAAGCAATAAACGTCGTGCTGGGGGTCCCACAAGGATCAGTGCTTGGTGCTCTGTTATTTATAATTTATGTCAACGAGATTCCGAGAGTAGTTAAATTTACACAGTTGAGATTGTTTGCTGACGACGGGTTACTCTATACTTCCGGTAAAAATATTGATGAATAAATTTAACATCGATTTGAACAACCTTAGTGCGTGGTTTAAAAGTAATAAGCTAAGCTTAAACATTGGAAATACGAAATGCATGTTTATTAACGGTGAATCAGCACTGAGAATATCAATTAATAATGAAATTGTAGATTAAGTTAATGAATTTAAATACTTGGGAATCGTCATAGATAATAAATTAAAGTTTAAAGAAAATATAAATTACATTTCTAAAAAAATAAGCAAAAAAGTAGGTGTTCTCGCTAGAATAAGAAAGAGAATGTCAACGATTTGTGCAATTAATGTTTACAATGCCATAATAAAGTCGCACTTTGAGTATTGTTCGACGGTTCTTTATTTGGGAAATATTTCAATGATAGATAGAAAAGAGTGTGAAGGATATGGAAAAAATGAGTGCTGTTAGTGAGCGATTTAAAGAACAGAGTGAAAAGCTATGCAATGACGTTGGTAAAATAACAAAGGACAACGAAAATGTTTTAGAGAGGGTGAGGGAGATGAAGAATGAGATGATGAGAGAATTTAAGAATGGTGAGAAAAGTACAGTGTCATATGCAGCAGTAATAAAAAAAACACCGGGTATGAGTGTACCAGTGATACTAAAACCGAAAGAGAAACAAACGAGTGAAACAACAAAGTCGCAAATTAAGGCAAAAATAGTGCCGTCATCGTTGAATGTTGGTGTAAGTGGTATAAATAGTAGGCAAAATGGAGCTGTTGTTATTCGGTGTGAAAGTGAAGCCTCGTGTCTAACTTACGAATGAAATTAAAGAGAAAATGAGTGATAATTATGACGTTGAGACTCCCAGAATGCGTAAGCCCAAAGTGTTAATAACAGGTCTGAGTGAGCAATTGAGTGAAGAAAGAATGTTAAAGGCAATCAAAAATCAAAATCATATAGAATTCAAGGAAATTAAATGTGTTAAAGTGTTTAGATCCATAAAAAGCCCTCAATTTTTTAATGCCATCATTGAGATTGATGCGGTGGCATTTGATGAATTGATGAAAGTAAAAAAAATAAATATCGAATGGGAAAGATGTCCAGTGTATGAAAGTCTTAGTGTTCAACGATGCTTTAAATGTTGGGGCTTTCATCATACTGCGAGTGTTTGCAAGGGAACGGTAGCTTGTGTAAAATATGCAGGGCAGCATGATGCAAACGACTGCCAAAGTGATAGTGTAAAGTGCATAAATTGTATAAGAGCCAAAGATACACTTAATTTACATGATGTAGATGTTAATCACAGTACGAAAAGTCAGAACTGTCCGGTGTTAAAACGTAAACTTCAAATTGAACAGCAAAAAGTTGCTTATTAGCAACTACTTTCGTGCAAATGTTTCTACATAAAGTACAGGGACTTTTGAATAATTTGAACGAATTAGAATGCATAGCCGCAACAGAAAAATTTGATTTTATTTGTGCAACTGAAACTCATGTGACTCTAAATGTGGATGAATGTGAAATAAAATTAGACGGTTACACGTCTTTGAGATGTAACTCTACATCAACTCACACGGGAGGTGTAGTGATTTATATTAACGACTTGTGGGAAGTAAACATTTTGGAGCAAGTGGCAGTGAATTTGGACTGGTGATGTCTTAAAATAAAAGTGTCTCTTTGTGCGCAATCCTTTATAATAGTAGGACTATACAGGTCACCAAGTTCGTCGACTGCAAACTTTGTCGAGTTCTTTAAGGAATACATGGAAAGCCTGTGCCTTCATGGAAAGGATTTTATTCTCATGGGGGAATTTAATATTGACTGGTTGGTAAGCGATACTTATAAGTTAAGAGTTCAAGAGGTAATCGACGACAATTGTTGCAAACAAATTGTCGACCAGCCGACTAGAATCACGGCAACTTAGCGAAAAGTTATTGATTTTGTTAACATGAATACTAATAAAGCAAAAGTAAAAGTAATTAATAGACTGAAAATAAGTGATCATGAAAGTTTACAAGTTACTATTGACATTGAAAAGAGAGAGAAAGAACAGAAAAAGAAAGTGCAATTAATAAAGTATAATAAACGTAGATTTTGTGAGTATTTACAACGCGGTCGTAGCCCTATACTTGAAGATCTAGTGTGGATTCATTGGCATTAATGTTTACTGAAAAAGTAAGATCTGCAGTGAATGATCTTAAATATTTTAAATATGTTGGTAACAGACCCACACAGGAGTGGTTTAATAACGAACTGAAATTAATGCGGCAAGATAAAATAAATAAGTACAACATGGCGGTATGGACTAATATGGAGGCTATATGTAGCGTATTGCGCGTAATACTTTTAAATCCGCGATCGATAGAGCAAAACATAAAAATATCGAGCGTAAAATCCGTAATGCAAAGGACCAAAATCAATGTGGCAATTTATAAAATCCCTAGTGCTAAGAGAAGCTAAAAGTGCAATAAAAGGCGTTATTTTCCAAAATGTTTTGATTAAAGACAACGTCTCGTTAGCACAAAAATTTAATATGTATTTTGTTGAGAGTGTTATTGAATTGAATAGAAGCATCCCAATTTCCCCCTTCGTGAATTATATTGAAGAAGTGTGTAGTACTTTTGCGGTTGGTGTTATTACTATGAACGAGTTAAAAAGTGTAATGAAATGTATGAAAAATAAAAGAGATACTAATATGTTGAGTGTTAGTATGTTAATCGACAGTTTCCATATTGTCGGCCCTGTGTTGTGTGATCTGGTAAACAATTCATTAAATGAAGGTGTATCAATAGAAAAAGTTAAAAATTCTGTCAAACCCGTTGATTTCCGTCCTGTCAACATGTTACCCAATGATGCCAAAACCCTGGAGAAAATTGTGCAAATGAAGCTACAAAAGTATATGGAGATCAACAAACTTTTTACTGATTGCCAGTCGGGATTTAGAGGAAGACACAGCTGTGAATCATTATTAAACCTCGTTATAGCTGATTGGAAGGAAGAAGTAAACAGTAAAAAAATCCATCGCTGCAGTCTTCATCGATCTAAGAAGAGCATTTGAGACCATGGATAGAGAGATCCTGCTGCTGAAGTTGGAGAAATACGGAGTAAGGGGGTTGAAAAGAGATGATTTGAATCCTACCTACATTCACGTACGCAGAGGACCCGGATTGGAGAAGCACTGTCGGAAGCAATAAACGTCGTGCTGGGGGTCCCACAAGGATCAGTGCTTGGTGCTCTGTTATTTATAATTTATGTCAACGAGATTCCGAGAGTAGTTAAATTAACACAGTTGAGATTGTTTGCTGACGACGGGTTACTCTATACTTCCGGTAAAAATATTGATGAATAAATTTAACATCGATTTGAACAACCTTAGTGCGTGGTTTAAAAGTAATAAGCTAAGCTTAAACATTGGAAATACGAAATGCATGTTTATTAACGGTGAATCAGCACTGAGAATATCAATTAATAATGAAATTGTAGATTAAGTTAATGAATTTAAATACTTGGGAATCGTCATAGATAATAAATTAAAGTTTAAAGAAAATATAAATTACATTTCTAAAAAAATAAGCAAAAAAGTAGGTGTTCTCGCTAGAATAAGAAAGAGAATGTCAACGATTTGTGCAATTAATGTTTACAATGCCATAATAAAGTCGCACTTTGAGTATTGTTCGACGGTTCTTTATTTGGGAAATATTTCAATGATAGATAGATTGCAGAAGTTGCAAAATAAAGCAATGAGAATAATTTTGAAATGTAACTGGCGAACAACGATTGTATCTATGTTAAATATTTTGAGATGGTTAAGCGTAAATCAAAGAACAGTAATGAATGTATTAATTTTAGTGTTTAAATTGAAAAATGGTTTGCTGCTGAGTTGTTTGTGTAATAAATTGTTGTATGTTGGAGATGTGCATAGATATAATATGAGAAATAGGCTTGACTTGAGGCTTCCACTTTTGAGAACTCAATCTGCACAAAATAGTTTAATGTTTAATGGTTTAAAAATGTTTAATGAACTTCCCTATGAATTAAAGCTTGAAGTAAACATATTGCGATTTAAACAGAATGTTGTTAATTATATAAAAATTAAATATTCATAATTGATCCGGAAGAAAATTTAAACTGTAATTTATTATATTATCCTTAAAATTAATATTTTAATTTATATTTTGTTAAATATTTATTTAATGGCTGAGTTGCAAATAAACAAAATAAACAAATAAAAAACAATAAATTTTCAAAATTATTTGACAAAAACCAATTTCAATATTGCTTAGTTAACATAAAGTAACAAAAATCCAATATTGCTTAATTAACAATCATAAAATAATCCAAAATTAAATTTATTGCTGACATATCAATATTACGTCATGAATTGCATTGACCTGGTGGTCTGCAATGTTATTGTGGATTAAACAATTATTAATAATGGTAAGCTTAGTGCAACCATTACTAGTGATATGCAAAATGCTTTGCTACGAGTCTTAGAATTGTGCAAACAGGAAGTACTTTCCATAAAACCTAACAAAGCCATTATAGTGCCTTTTACTAGGAAAATATCGGTCAATCTCCAACCCATCACTATAAAAGGCACCGCGATGACTTACTCCAATGAAGTGAAATATCTTGCAACTACCCTTGATAAAAATCTTAACTGGAATTCTCATATAAAGTCCGCTACTATACGCGCAACTGGAGCCATGTGGGCCAGTAGACGCTTGTATGGCATGACTTGGGGTCTTGCATACAATGATGGTCAGCACCTACCCAACAACCGCACTTGAGGCCATTGTTGGGCTCTCACCCATACGATCTTCATCAAGCCGGAAGCGCTATTAAGCTGCAACTTGAATATAAGTTTAATCCGGTAGACTCACCTAAAACTAATTAAATAAATCCCAAACATGGACATGCTTTATTGCATCCCTGATATCCCTAACCATAAAGGGAGTACATTTTTGGAAATATATTCGAGGTTGAAATATTAGACCGTTCGAAATGGGAAAATGGTGTTCCGACACTAGATCCGAGAAGTCTGACCTGGTACACCGACGGATCAAAAATGGAAACTGGAGTTGGAGCCGGTGTCTTTGGACCCAACACATTGAGATCTGTGCAAATTTGATTTTCCGAAAATTAAGGTGCCAGAATTCACATATTTTCAAATAGTCAAGCAAGACTACAGGCACTAAAATCTAACACTGTGAATTCTGTGATAGTGAAGTTCTGCTACGATGCCTTTGCGAAACCTAGCCAAACATGACAAAGTTAAACTTGGATTGGTTCCTGCTCACCAAGGCATTGCAGGCAACGAATATGCAGACAAGCTGGCTAAGAATCTGCGGATTGGGCTGCTGCTTTTTTTATGATGAGTTTATTCGATTTTCGGAATTTTGAAGTTTGACTTTTTCGCTGGGAGGAAATTAAGTAACTACCTATATGCAATAGAAAACTTAGATACAAATAACGGCAGTAACCATAGCACCAAGAGCCATCTAAAAATTATTGTAGCAAATGAACCCCAGCACTTGATATTAAAATACATCTAATTGCCAAAAGTTGGCTGGTATCTTTCAAAAAATGACATATGTACGTGTACCTACGGTCTTAAGAGGTTAAGGCTAATTAACGATAGTGAACAACAACTTCTTCTGAACCACTGTTAAGTAAGAGAATATAAAAGAAAGCCGGTGGGCTTCCTCACAGGCTATTACCGCCTAAGATTTCATCTTAACAAAATGAACTTGCGCCCAGAGACTGAATGTCGATTCTGTCTAGAGAACGATGAGACTTCCGAACATATCCTCTGTGAGGGTCCGGCCCTTCATTGGTTAAGACGACGGACCTTCCATAAAGACGTGCGTACATCAGCGGAATTCAGAAACTGCAACTAAGGATGTTGTGGCATTCACTAGTGAAGTCACTCGTCTCGAAGGCTATCCCTTGTACACCTTGCGATACAATATACCTTTTAGGTCCCATTGTCAGCCATGTGGGCAGCGGTTTATTAAATAAAAATGGCCGCCATGCGTTGTGTCCTTTCCAGAGTATTGTCGTGTCCGGTGTATTTATTCATTGACTACTACTGGTTGTTGATTGCGTGTTTGTTAACAACTCGATTACCTTCAACACAGAAGAGAATCATGAACTTCTAAAAACACATCTCACTTTTCATGGTTAAAAATGTTAGCGATTGAACTCTTTAGTATATGTATGCAATGGCAAAAACGTGAGCCTTCTCAGATAATTATTATTAAAAACAGATATTTAACCAATATCCCTTAAACTTAAACACGCAGTTTGACGCTGTCGATTTTTTAACAAGGCTCGACATAATTTAAAGGGCACTAAATTAATTTATGTCAACAATTTATTTCTTTATTGGATTCCCAGTTTTTGTTTGATTATAAATTGTGGTAAACGTTTTCCCTTCCAAAATCTCGGAATTGGGGATTCATTCGCTTGTTGCAATTTTTGCATAACGTATTGCTCTGCGGAGAATTTTTCAGCCTCTTTAATTTGTGAAATTAGTCCAGCTTGAAAAGCCTTTTCTTTGCGCATTTCTCTTCTTTGTCGCACCTAATACAAAAACAGTTAATGCAATCAAGAACTAATGTTATTTATTACTAGATTAAACCTACCTTTGCCCATTCAAATTTCATTTTCCTGCGGAGCTTCTTCAGTTTATGTTTTTTCATTTTGCGTCGTCTTATTACGATTAGCCTTGCCGCCTGAATTTCATCTTCAACTTTCTGAGAATGTGGTGCTTGAATTATTTGCTCATTTTTTATTATATCTCGAATTTCGTTAAGAATTGAATTCTTTGGATTTTCAATTGAGATATTATTTAATGGTATATCTCGAATAATTTTATTAATTGTAGGGTACAATGGGAACTGCACATTAGATGTAATCAAAGGAAGTTGATTTAATTGCTTTATTATTAAATTTTGGCTTGTATTAACGTAATGCAGAGTTCGACACCAATTTTGAAAACCTAAAAGGAACACATTTTAATAAAATATTAATTCAAAATAGCTTGCTACATAACCATTTTACAAACATAAATATGAGTTACATAACCTCTACACAAAATTTAAAAACAAATTATTCCATTTAGATTAGCGATTCACAATCAAATCTTATTAAGAATCAAAGGAATACTTCATTCACATTTTAAAACACTTTAAATACTTACAAAAGGAAATTCTGCTTCGCAGGTTTAACATCTTTACTTTGACAGCGCAATTTTACATTTGTTTCCAATAATGGCCGTGTTCAACGCTTTGTTAACCTATCCCTAGCGGCTGAAGTTATGGGCATGGACAATTCAATATGTGCGTCCACATGAAGTGCCACTTCAGTTTGAATAGAGATTTTTCCGTATTGATAGCTGACAGTTAATTAAGAATGAGTATATAATTGAATGTTTATAAATGTAACGAATTGTTGTATTTATTTCCGAAATTGCTCAAATTTTGTATTCCAGTTGCTTTTTATGCCCTAAACTCTAATCTGGGGGGGAGTAAGATAACTTTGGCGCCAAAAATTTAAAATTTTTTTTGGTACAGGAGTTAAATACAAGCATTTTTTTGTAATGACGGGCGGGGGGGTCTATCTTGCCCCGCTTAGGCGGGAAGGGCAATGTTTTCAAAATTTTGAGTTTGATGGTCATTTTTTCAAAAACTTTTCAAGGAAATAACTGAATTTAAAACAAATATAAAAGAACGAATTATTGGCTTTCAAAACTGCTTTTACACTTTTTTGTAAGTGCTGCCATTGTGTTTTAATACACTGTTTACCATTTTAAGTCTTTTTTTTTACATTTATCTTCCCGCCTAACGGGGCAAGATAGGCCCATCCCTCCAATACAAAAAATGCTTGTATTTAACCCCTCTACCAAAAACAGTTTTCAATTTTCGACGCCATAGTTATCGTACTCGTGCCCAAATCTGCAAAATGGTACCAACATTTCGGTAACGGAGTGTCCAAATGTTGTAAAATTAATTTTATTTTACTCGTGAAAAGTGAGTTTATTTTAATCGGTTGATAAAAGCAGAAGTTATCCAACAAAGAATAAATATTTTTTTTTTGTTCGCTGTAAGGATAATTCGTTGGTACGTGCTTTTCCCATATGGCAACAGTACCTGGATGGCGCGCTTCGCGGGATTAAGGGATTTCAACCCTCTTTCCGCAGGCGACAGGTACCGCTCACGCAACTTCGTTGCTCCGCTCGGGGTATGTATTTTTCGTCCGGCAGGCGCCTATGGCATCAGTACCTGGGTGGCATGTTACACGTCATGGGCTTCAGTGTCTTTCGACGATTTTTCCGTCCAGCGAACCGAACAAAAACAATATTAGTTTTTCTTTGTTGCATAACTTCTCTTCTTACGCCGATTTTGATGAAACTTTTTTTATTAATTAACTACACTTTTCACGAATAAAAAAAAATTATTTTATATTAGATTTGGACACTCCATTCCAGAAATGTTGGTACCATTTCATAGGCCATTTTCGAAACTTTGGGGTCGTGCCACGACCAAACGGTAAGAGAGCGCCAAAATGATTTTGCAGATTTGAGCTTAGGTCACGAAAAGCAACTTGAATACAAAATTTGAGCGATATTGAAGGCGGGGCAGTAAAGTAAAATATAGGCGTATTTTATTCTGCATTAGCCAGTATAAAATAAAAGAATCCATCAGCGGTATGCGCTAATCCAGACATGGTATGCGCCTCCTTTAAACATACAGAGCCACGGGAATTATTAAACACTATATAATGTTTTAAGCGAGATACTTCCCAAAAATTTAGCTTATCATTTGGCTGGAACTTCTCTGAATCGTTGCTGACGGAACCATTCGTAAGTTGCAGTGTCGATACCTTAGGATTTTTGACTTGCTTAAGTTTTCACTTTTTCCAAAACTTTAACTGTGTAATTTTTCGTGAAGAATTTAAAACGTTTATTTTACTTTTTTTTAAATATTATGGGCTGTTTGTTCTTCGCTAGGGGTAAGCAATTGTCGTGCATGCATTTCTAAAGGCCCATGGTGCGTCGGCTTTATATCGCAATGACTCAACGGGCTATGGTGTCGACGACCTAGTCGTCAGAAGGGCCACCCATGGCAGACAGGCTGTTGAGGAGCGATCAACTAAGAACTACCCCCCCACAAACATGAAAGGACAACAAACTACTCCAGGTGGAACGCACGACTATGTAAATCCACTCGCGAAAGCGGCAGGGTTACGGAGTCTGGAGGCCAAAACTTTCATGGAGGACCACATTGATAGTCAAGGGTGTGGAGGCAGATTGCTACTTGACGGCAACAAGTTGAATAGGCAGGAAGCGTGCGACTCATTGGAAGTTAAAGCTGCGTCGGAGAGTTCGCGGCCGGACATGACCGTGCTAGGGGAGGTACTCTCTCCACAGGTCGGTAACAGTTCGACCATTGACACCGAGACAGACTTCTGGAGGAAACTCTCGTCGCCCGTAAAAAAGATAGAGGTACAAGAAGAGACTGCAGACTTTATTGTACCTGCAGCCCATTGAGCTATTCACTAAGAACGTGGCAGCCAAAGCCGCTCTCAGATTAAGAGAGAACAAACTTTGGAGGCCTGACTATTGCGGACACTCGAGCATACTTGAAACCTTTGATAGGAAGGGTCTCATGTAATGTACTGATTACGAGAAACCCAGATATTTCTTCGAGGAAGATTTCAGAATCACTATACCCAATAGACAGGACTGGGACTCACCCGGTACCATTATTAAAGGTAAACCCATCTAGACGGATGGTTCTAAAATAGATAAAGGTACAGGAGCCGGCGTCTTTTCGGAGGCACTTGCTATCAACGAGTCGCTTCGACAGAACGATCACTGCAGTGTTTTTCCAGCTGAGATCTTTGCGGTTAAGAAAGCAGCACAGACTATCCTATCGATGGGACTACCAGCAATGGAAATATCCATATGCGTGGACAGCCAAGCAGCACTTAAAGCAATCGGCTCTAACCTTGTAAACGCGAGTGCATAACAGATTGCCTCCTAGCACTAAGGGCTATACGTCATCACTCGGTTCTACTCTGCTGGGTCACAGGACACGTTGGTGTTGAACGGAATGAAAAAGCTGATGAACTGGCAAGATACGGCTCTGGTCTGAACCCACTACCAGCGGACGGAGAGGTGCTTTCACCCACCTCTTAACACCGCTAAGACTAGGGATCAAAATCTAGGACTAGGCTAGGGTAGGCTTATCCTGCATGGGAGCACGATTCTTCGAAAGCTTGGACAACGTGGCTAGGGTACCTCTATCAGACCTAAAAGTTTTCCTCAACAGATCTAAGTGGTTTTGTTAGTTGCATTTGCTTGCATGTACATACAGGGTACTCACAATGGGCCTTTACGGCCTCCGAGTGAAATTTGCTTCGGGTGCAAAACACCCCTCATAACCTAACCTTTGGGCTGTTTGTAGCCCGACTTTATATTTTTGCGGTAACATTTTTTCTGTAATCGATAATAACTTTCGTAACCTCTGAGACCATTATCTCCACCTATTGCATTTCTTAAAATTTACCATATGTTAACATAATAAAATTCAAGCCGACAGACATTGTTGTTAATTTTTCATATATCTTAAAACAAGTCAACCTCATATCTTAACTATCGTATTAGTAAAATTAGATTTGGTAACTATCTTTTAGCATCAATAATTACAAATGTGTGTTAGTGAAAGGCCACTGGTAGAGGTTTTAAGGTTAGAGTAGATCATTGAAAGCAAAACTGACAGCTGAAAATAGAAAGAGAATCGAACACATCTGAGGAACGATTGTATTCCAAATTGTAGAAACGATTATCAGCTGTTCATTGAAATCGATTTCTATCTGCGAAAGAATAAACATAGATTTCAAGAAAAGTTGCAATCAGAATTAAATAATTTTGTTGTTTGGAAAAATTCTGTAAGTGATTAGCTTTAATTTGATCCCATTAAAACACAATATTATTAACCAAGTCGTCTTTAAATCGAAAAACAAAATTTTCAATGATGTATTTCAATGTTAGCTATAACTAGCCCCTTAGTCGATATATGACTTTACTACCCCTTGGGTAAACATGAAACATAAAAACTTTCAGGTGGTAAAGGTCGGGATTCTAGGACAGGACATTTCTCAAGAACGTCAATATTTGCTTGTTCTACTCTTCAAAACCTTTCATTTAATGTCCATATTATGTGTGTGGGGAAAAAAAGCGATCCACCATTTGCAATTGATGATGACGTCACATAACAACACAACCACAACAATAGGAAAACAGTTTACTAATTATTATTTCCTTTCGCCACGAGACAAAAATTCAAATTAAAGCACAGATATCGTATTAAATGATGCGTCATATGTCATTTGCGTAGAAAAATGGCATGGCTGAAATTTCGTGCCTTGTAAGTTTTCAGAGGCTGCCATTTAAATAACGCAACGGCCAAAAAGTTTAGTCATTTGTCCTAGGCATCATTAAAGAGCGATCACACAGCCATTTGTTTCCGTCATTTTAATGGCACAAAATTAATGTCATTTGGTCCGCTATTTTTCTAGTCATTTAAATGACGCCGCAAATGTCATCCCAAAAATGGCGATCACACGTGCCACATTGAAATGATGTGATTTTTACGTCACAGCGTCATTTTGATGACTCGCAAAAATGGCCGTGTAAGCGTACCTTTATTAACAATAAAACCCTACTCGCTCGTTAACTCATGTGTTAGATAGCACACAGATAAAAAAACTTATCCGTTTGTTAACTTTTCTTATTAATAATGAAAGGAAACTTAATGAAAAAACAGTTAATACAAAAACAATTATATATGTTCATTTATCTATCCAAATAATAAACTGTTTTTTCATTTCATATATCCGAATGTAGCGTAGCATATTATACATTGTTCATTTATCCATTTACAGACGTATTTATTAGAATTCACTAAAATGAATCTACACAGTTTGCATAGTCATACAGGGTCGAAATATTTAAGCGGCCTCTTTAAAACGTTGCATAATCCTTATTTATAAAACGTTTGCTACTCATATTAGTTTTCCAAAGAACAACAGGTGGAGAGCTAGAGGCATTTGCAATTGCAGTGATAGCCAAGCTGCATTAAATGCGCTGCTAAACCATCTTACCTCGTCCAAGTTAGTGCTAGAACTCAAGCTTTCTCCGAATTTGGTCGGAAGACTGAATACAGTGAATCTTGTCTGGGTACCAGGTCACACTGTCATCCAGGGAAATGAGATCCCGGATGAGCTTGCTAGGCAAGGTTCAGAAGAAGTTTTCTCAGGACCCGAACCTGTGTTGAGTCTGCCTACATCTTTAGTCATGTCTTCCATTGATTTTTGGGTTTCTAGTGAACACACGATTCGGGGGCGCGATTGCGGTGCAAACTACTGCGCCCGGACAGTTGCAAAAGTTCAGCATCTTTTCTTCTACCTTTGAAGTGAATCGACTCTAGACTGCTTGCAGGCGTCCTTTCGGCCACCAAGCTTTTGCTAAACACTTAAATGTGTTGGGCTTAAGCGACACCACTACCTGTCCTGCTTGCGGTGAGGAGGATGACAAAGCATAATACTTTCTCTGCAGTTGTCTGGCCTATGCTCGCATGGTGGCGGATTTTCGGGGCTGACGTGGTAAGTGCCGAACATCTAAGCTCATCATCACTGAAGTTCTTCTCGTTTTGTTTCGAAAGACGGGAAAACTTAGTACATTAATGTAAGATGTCTGAATGGTATTACAATGGACCTGTAGTTGTGTCTGAGCCTCCTCCGACAAAAAAAGCCCATTAGTCGTGGTTACTTTACTCAAATAAAAGAAGTTCACGCCTAACTGTGGTTCGTTTGTTTTTATGTGGTTGCAGTGGGTTGTAGCTTCAAATTTTAATTTAATTTAGTGATCTAACAAAAACAATTCCACAATATCAAAATTAGAAGTTAGTACTAATTTCAAGTTGTCATTGGCCCCTTATGTTTTGAGTTAAATGAGTTAAAATCATGGCAACTTTTTCAATTTTGTCATGTTTAACACTAACAGCCTAAATGTGCGATTGCGCGGCCATTTTTGGGAGTAAATGGCACTGTGACGCACTAGGGTGACATCGAAGCTACGATTCGTCACTGGTCATTGGCAACTAAATGTCGATCACACGCAATGACTATCATTGTCATTTTTGTCACACAATTAAATGACGGACACAACGAGTGATTACAAATTTTCCGTTGAGGTGCCATTAAATGACAAGCGAAAAAACGACAATGACATGGGAATGACATGCATTATCAAAATGACAAAATAAGTAAATAATAAAAAAAAAAATAAGTAATAATATTAGGCGTAAACGGCCCATACAAGACCTAATGCTTAGCTTCTCCAACCATTGTGTGTGCGAAGTTATATTTTTGACACGAATGGAGGGACCTACAGTTTAATGCCGATTTCGAACGGCAGTTTATTTTAGAGAAGCTTCTCATAACATTTCTTACTCTTGAATGTTTGTCAGACGTTCGCAAGAGGTGGCACAGCGAATAAAAACTTTCAGGTGGTACAGGTCGGGATTCTAGGACAGGACATTTCTCAAGAACGTCAATATTTGCTTGTTCTACTCTTCAAAACCTTTCATTTAATGTCCATGTTATGTGTGTGGGGGAAAAAAGCGATCCACCATTTACAATTGATGATGACGTCACATAACAACACAACCACAGCAATAGGAAAACAATTTATTAATTATTATGTCCTTTCGCCACGAGACAAAAATTCAAATTAAAGCACAGATATCGTATTAAATGATGCGTCATATGTCATTTGCGTAGAAAAATGGCATGGCTGAAATTTCGTGCCTTGTAAGTTTTCAGAGGCTACCATTTAAATAACGCAACGGCCAAAAAGTTTAGTCATTTGTCCTAGGCATCATTAAAGAGCGATCACACAGCCATTTGTTTCCGTCATTTTAATGGCACAAAATTAATGTCATTTGGTCCGCTATTTTTCTAGTCATTTAAATGACGCCGCAAATGTCATCCCAAAAATGGCGATCACACGTGCCACATTGAAATGATGTGATTTTTACGTCACAGCGTCATTTTGATGACTCGCAAAAATGGCCGTGTAAGCGTACCTTTATTAACAATAAAACCCTACTCGCTCGTTAACTCATGTGTTAGATAGCACACAGATAAAAAAACTTATCCGTTTGTTAACTTTTCTTATTAATAATGAAAGGAAACTTAATGAAAAAACAGTTTATTATTTGGATAGATAAATGAACAATGTATAATAGATAAATGAACAATGTATAATAATAATAATTGTTCATTTATCCATTCAAATAATAAACTGTTTTTTCATTAAGTTTCCTTTCAATTATACATTGTTCATTTATCTATCCAAATAATAAACTGTTTTTTCATTTCATTTATCCGAATGGTGCGTAGCATATTATATATACATTGTTCATATATCCATTTACAGACGTATTTATTAGAATTCACTAAAATGCCTCTACACAATTGCATAGTCATACAGGGTCGAAATATTTAAGCGGCCTTTTTAAAACGTTGCATAATCCTTATTTATAAAACGTTTGCTACTCATATTAGTTATACAGTGCTTGTGTCAGATAAAGTTCCAAAAAGCCTAGATCTATTACAATTAGTTGTTTTAATTGGTAAACACAACTCAGATGCTTGTAGGAAAACAAATTGAATGTATTTAGTTTAGACTCGGAAATTTCGTATTAAGAAGAACGTGCAAACGAAGTAAAAGTTTTTTAATATAATGTAAGTGGTTGTGCATTTTTCGTAACAACACATAAATCAATCCGCCACCAAATCCTTACCGCAACTTTAACTTCGAACTGCACGTCGTATCGCTTTTATTATGTTCCTTACTATTCATTATCTGTTGCATATTATTGTTGCATGTGTTGCATATTATAAACTTTAAAATCCGTATTGATAATTGTATAGAACATTTGAAATAATACTTACATTGGAAAATTTTCGTCGAACACAAATTCGATCAAGTGGTTAGGAAGCCAAGGAAAACTATAAAATGCCATTTGCACACAAAACCACACCTAAGATGTCACTAAACAAACCCCAAACGTGATTAATTTAGGCAACCTCTATACAACGTTGCATAAGTTTTATAAATAACGTTTTTGCGTTTAGAGACATTTTAAAGCGTGCATAATTTTGTACTCTATTTAAAATATGTTTATAAATAAGGCTGCAAGATTTTAACATTATTTGAAAAAAGATAAAAATAAGTTAATTTCATTAAAATGGAAACTTTTCATTTTCTTTTTCAAATTAAATGCTTACTTGATTGTCCGATGCATACCACATTTCGTCATCCACGGCGGATGTACTTAGTCTCCAAGGATATCTTGTGCAAATAGTGTTTCAAAACACATTTATTTGTTGTAAAGACCCGTAAGGTTCCAAGAACTTTTTTAAATTAGTTTTGTGTTGCAGTTTTATTGTCCAAGGATAGTAGACTTACAACTTGATCACAATAATGCCGTTTCCATTTGGTAATCCGGTAAACTTTCGGACTTTTCTAAAAGTGTTCGTTTGGCCCCAAAATGAGAGTTCCTCTACTGGAAAGAAGAGAAATTCCCTTCTGACTTTGAATTCGAAATCAAAACCAAAAGCACTAATACAACCAAACACTGCAAACGTCAAAATCGATATATGTAATTTTTGTTGTTGATGCATTTAATAATTCTTCGGTTTTGGCTAGATTAGCTGAAAATGATAATCAAATTTAATTAAACATATAAGGAAATAATATTATGTATAATGAAAACATATTTCAATAGCCAATATTGTTTTTTTTCCATCCTCTTCATCATCATCAGATTGGAAGTGAGGCGGTTGGAAAACATATAAACATATACACTTCAAACCCAAATGTAATGTGTTGCTTGTTCACAGTGAAAAGGGCATATAATACCCTTTTCATACCGCATCGAAATCTGAGGTTTCGCAAAAACTCATGAAACCTCAAACAAAATCAGGAAGTCTCCCATACATTTTCGAGATATCCAAACCTCGATATTGTATGAGGTTTCGATGAAACCTCCTCAGAATCTGGTTTCAATGGTAAGGTTATCAAAGCAAACGCACCTTTAACACATTCAACAAGTTACACAAATTACAAGTTGACAGATTTTCAACTGAGTTAAGGATCATTCCCATGAGAGCGAACAGGCGAATATTCGTAAATTTTGACATTTCTTTCACATGAGAACTTTTTTTGGTCGCAGGTACCCGCGAATCTGATTTGTAAATGTTAGCAGCAAGATGTGTCAATTTTAAGGTTATGTTCGAATGAATTTTTCATTCGCCGATTTGTGGATCGCGTCTGTATTATGTGGAATGTGAATAAATAGTGACAGTTCGCGGCAAGAATTTTTCAATTCGCGGGAAAATTTTTGTAATTGTAGATATTGCTATTTAGATAAATTAAGACTCAGTTTTAGATAGGATGATAGATTAATTAAATATAATGCCTTTGTGGTAGAAGCAATAGAAATTTTCTATTTATTCGGGATTCGCCTATTCGCAATTCGCTCTCATGTGAAAGGATCATTCGCGATTCGCTGCGAATATCAATTTTAATGTAGTGCACTTGCAATTTGAACGCAATAATTGTTTATTCGGTTTTAATTTTCGATGGCTGACTGAAATGTCAAATAAAACCCGGGTAGTGTTCGGTGTAAATGCTTTGACGCGAATTCGAAATCTGTTTGTGGAAACCTCGAGTTTTACTGCGGTGTGAATAGGGTATAACAGTGCATTGGAACAAATGTTTTCACTGTTGGTCAGAGTATGGGGAAAGTTGTGTAAGAACAAATTATATTCGAAGAATAGAACCTTGAGGAACTCCACTATCACAGGTACATTCATTAGATTTGGTGCCCTATATCTCTATAAAAGTAAATCTACTGCTAAGAAAGCTATCCAGCAAATTAACGATTTATTGTGGAAGATTAAGCTGAATGCATTTAAACGGAAGTACGTCTCTGCACATACTATCAAAAGCTTTTTCGATGTCAAGAGCACAAGCCATTGTACACGTTTTGGTGGTAATGGTAATGTCATTGTGCAATATCATAAGTACATGCACTGTAGAGTGTTCTATGCGGAAACTAAACTGATGATCAGGTATGGTAGGTAGGTAGGTGAAGTGGCTGATTTCACGGCAACCATGAAAAACGCAAGTGGCGCTATAGCGCCGTTTTGATGCCACCACTCATGATGACCTAATGGGTGGAGATATTTTTGTGTATACTCAAATCCACCCGGTGGAGTTGGGGAAGGTTATGATATCATTTAGACCCATGTTTGAGATATCTGAAAGGTCGTCGAAGAATGGTTTTCTAAACGCCCTGCGTTTGGTCTTAGCCAACGCCGGGCATTCGCAAAGAAGGTAAAAGACCGTTTCTTTCTCATTGGCGTCGTTGCAGCTTCGGCAGTGGGTATTATGGGGTATGCCTAGCCTGGCAGCGTGAGTGCCTAGTGGCCTGTACTCACGGCTACCAGTCTAGCGACATCCCCTCTCGTCCTGGTAATGACGTTTTGGGTTCTAGGTTTGTCATATCTGGGTCAGGTCTTCCTAGACCTGACGCAGTTCGTCAGATTCCTCCACCTGGACTCAGCCCTCGCCCTGAAGTATGCGGTGATTACTCCCTTTACGAAGCCCAACGGGGGGAGAACTCTCACCGCGCAAGATTCCGCAAGATTCCGGATTCCGGTCTGCTCTCTCGTTACCCTCTATGTTTCTACGCCCTGGAACCCAGATAAGAGAGATCTTAAACATACGAACCGCCCTGCAAAGTATGTCCGAAAATGGATATGGCTGATCTGGACTGAAAGGCAGTAGTGAAAGTTTTCTGGAAGTTGAGATTGCGTATGATGCAGTCAGTAGATAGTGCTACTGCGTTCGTCGGTATTGAGTCAAGGATATTGCAGTGCCCGTAGGGTCTAGCGAACCAGCAGCCTGCTACTTGCAGTCTAACTGCGCTACATGACGCGATTATTTTAATATACAGGTCCAGGGGAAGGATGTCTAGAATAACGTTGAGCGCCTCCGTCGGACTCGACCGTAGTGCTCCCGTGGTTCCGATTGCAGCCATAATCTACAGCAAAGGCGATATAACCCCGCCTTGAGGTGTGCCCCTGATGACCGATTTGGTTATGATGCTGTTACCTAGTTTGGCCTGAATAGTCCTTGTTCTGAGCATGGAGATTATCCTTTTGCAAATGAACTCCTCTACACCTTTCTCGATGAGAGATGTTTGGATAACTTCAGTGTGGACGTTATTGAAAGCACCTTCTATGTCTAGAAAGGTGGCTAGCGTGTATTGGTTGTATTTTATGGATCTCTCAATAGTGCGCACTACTTCGTGCAGTGCCTTCTCGGTGGACCTAGTCATGCCCGCCCTGATGTGAAGGTCTAGGATCCGTTCGAGTACGAAAGATGACAAGCTAATCGGTCTAAATTCCTTCGCAGACTCGTGCTCATGCCTCCTTGGGTGAAAAAAACACTCTTACATGTCTCCACGACTGGGGGACATGGTTAAGCACGATGCAGTTACTGTACATGGCTAGAAGCCAGGGTATCACTATGCCTTGATGTTTTTGCAACATAATGGGCAGGATACCGTCCGGGCCAGGAGACTTGCACGGGGAAAGGCTCTGAACAGCCCAGGAAATCGTATCCTCGGTAATTACTGCTTTAACCTAATCCTGTACATTTTGCGACTCGTGCAGAACAGTTTGACTGCCAAAGTAATTTTTGCAACCCGGGAAGTGCGTGTTGAGAAGGAGGTCTTCAGCATTCTTCAGCAGATTTCGTGCAAGTACCATCCACTTTCTTAATGAAACAGAGGAAAGTGTAAATGTATTTTTTACTAAAATGCATGACCTTGACTTACCTGGATATAGGAAAGGTTAAAATTGTTTTCTAGGAGTCCGGCTATGGCTGTTCTACTGACCCACGGCTCATGTATGATACCGATGTCAATGTCCACCTCCCTCTGGAAGACCAGATTCTCCGAAGCACACTTTGAGTGCTGGAGATTCGTCTGAATGACCTTCAGCATCTTAATTTGACGTATTTCCGATTGTGATAATAATGATTGTTTTGTTTTTTGATGATTGGAACTATTCTGGCAAGTTTCTAAATTGCCGGAAAATTTATTTAATTAATAAATAATTTAATTTGTTTATGCAATTGTTAAACACAATTGGAAGAAAGTTAACTTCCAGGGTTATGATTATTTTGAGAATGATTTTACTGATACCATCAGGACCAAACGAGTTTTTTGATTTAAGTTGATTAATTATGTTAGAACCTTCCGAGCTGTTAGTAAAGTAATGTGTGGTAGTAGGAGCTAAGGCAGAGTTACCGTTTTCAAAGTTAAATATGTATGATGGTTTGGAAAGCCTATTTTAAGAATAGAAAATTTCTATTGCTTCAACCACAAAAGTCTTATTTTTTATTGATCTAACATCCTATCTGAAAAAACTGAGTCTAAATTGATTTAAATAGCAATATTTAAAATTACAAACATTTTCCCGCGAATTGAAAAATTCTACCTGCGATCAAAAAAAGTTGTCATGTGAAATAAATGTCAGAACTTACGAATATTCCCTTGTCCGCAGTTCGTGAATCGCTCTCATGTGAATGATCCTTTAAAGTGATTTTCGAAAGCGGTTACTATACTCAGTTCATAAGTAAGGGTTTCATTATTCACAACAACTTTTTCAAAACGGGCATTTTTCTTTCTCCCATCTATCCTGAATATTTTTTTAAAAGCACATCGTCCTGGCATAATTTAGGGCAGCTTATCTTTGAATTGTTTGCTAAGCCAGATCTTTACTTTGTCCTGTATAATTTTCTTAAGTAGGGGGTATGGACCGAAAGCTCTCTATAAGAGTGATTAACCCGGCTGAAGGTACTATGATATATTCTTTTTCCATCTCTTTGCCAACGGTGCTATATATGAAAGAGCTGTTTAATTTCATTTGGGAGTGTCATTTAAATGAGGCAGAGATCATAGTGGTGTGTTGGTAGATTGTATTTTTAAGAGCTTCATTGAATTTATGAACATATCTGTCTATATCTGTATTGAGGACAAAATTAACTATGGGGGGAATCACTGTATTAACAACATATCAAGGCATTCATGAAAGTTCACCCAGTTCGTACCCTGAAAATGTTTTGTTTGTTAACTAGTGTTTGTTCTTGCAGAAAAATCTCTGCATTTTCAATTCTTAAATTGAGAGAAATACGGTAGTTCTCAGTGAATGTAGAAAGGGTCGGAGAAATTCTGGTCAAAGTGGTTCAGCAGATGGTTGGAGATCAAAAAGTGGTCTAGAAAGAAGCGCACCTGGGGAATGTGGGTGAAGATGCGGTTGTATTCGTCAGAGATGGTTTATAGTTACTTATCCAGTTTTTAAGACTTTTGCCATTAATGTTGTTTCGGGAGTCTCCCCAGTTAGGGCTTCTGGCATTAGGGTCTCCCCCTATAATTCTACTATAAAAATTGCTGCTCAGTTTATCAAGTGTCTTAAGTTCCTCCTTCAGGATTAAAACAGGTAAGTTTGTTGGAATGTATACGAATCCCAGTAGGATATTTTTTGTGACATTACCTATTTTAATCTTGATAGAGATAAAGATGCTCGGGAGAGATTGAGATTGCCAGTTAACAATACTGTATTGAATGTTCTTTCTAATTGCAAGACCTTGTTGTATGTCATTTCGAATGATATTGAAAGAGTCGATAAAAACCTTAAGTCTGCTGATGATTTGGTTGACGAGATCAAGTTACGCCAATCTTTTCTGAATTACAGAGTCAAAACTACTAATATTTGACATGAATATACGAGTTCCTTAGACGAGCCAAGAAACTGATTTATGATATTGCCCTTAGCAGTTTACTGGTACTCGCAAGGGGAGTATCATTTTTTTGCTTAAAGGGACTAGCGTAAGAATATTTTGGAGTAGTCTGATTCATAATTGGAGTCGAGTTTAGAAACTCCTTCCTATTTTCTTTTTTCAACTTAGCCTCCCTGAAGATCTGCTTCCTCTTATTTCCGTATTTTTTGAAGAAATCGCAACCTCTGTAGTTGGTAGGATGGTTTTTGTCTTTGATGCCTTTGTCCTTAAGAATTGGACACTGCGCAGGTCATGCAAGACGGACTTCACACAATTTTTGGCTAGGTGGCCGACGCTGCAGCGCACCATTGTTCCCTTTGGGTTTTTTCCAAGTTATTTGAGTATTAAAAAAACCTTGTTTTAATGATTTCCTCTACTGAGGTTCTCGGAAGGATTCGTAGCAAGAATAAATAGTAATTAATCTTATTTGCCCTAAAGCAAATAGTGGAAAACCTTGAAACTTTATCGACATTCGGTGAAATAAACTCAAATAAAGTTTACCGTACCCGCCACGATTTACAATTTTAAAGTTAATTTGTTTTTCTTTTAAATCTAATATCTACAATCTACAATCTTCTAATATCAACATTCGTCATAATTATGGGGCGGGGGGCAGAACTTACCCTTAATAAATTTTCGCTGGTGCTCCTCGTTGGTAATGGGGACGTTGTTTCTGTTTGCCGGGATACTGCCATCATCTACAGTGTTGATGTTCTGCGTCGAATCGGTGTCTCGTTTTGTTTCAATGCAATGGTTTCCTTTGTTTTCGAGCTCCGAATAGTTATTACTTACTTACTTACTTACTTAACGGGCTCCCGACCCGTGAAGAGTCCCTGCGATCCCGAGCACGCAGCTTCCAGTTGTCCAGATCAAGCGCTCTGGCATCCGCGATGGCTTGGTCTTTAAAACGGAGGTTCGGTCTTCCTTGTCGTCTCGAACCTTGGGGCTGGGATTCGAAGATCCTCTTGGCTGGAGCGTTGTTGTCCATTCGCTCGATGTGGTCGAGCCAATGTAGTCGACGAGTTTTAGCTTTTCGGACTACATCCACATCTTGGTACAGCTCATAGAGTTCGCGGTTGTATCTCCTCCTCCATTCGCCCTCCTCGCACACAGGACCAAATATCCGTCTAGGGATTTTCCTTTCAAAGGACCCCAGTATTAACTCTCCTTTCCTGCTTATCGTCCAGCACTCGGCGCCGTATAGCAGAACTGGCAGGATAAGCGTTCTGTAGGGCATGCACTTTGTCCTTCGAGTTAGGAGTTTTGAACCCATTTGTTTTGCCAAACCGAAGTAGCAGCGGTTTCCTAGGGTAATTCTTCGACCGATCTCCACTAAGATGTCATTTGTGGAGTTGATGTTTACCCCGAGGTAGATGAACTCCTTAACTACCTCGAAGTTGCTGCTATCAACAGTGACATTTTGTCCTAGTCGGTGGACAGATGATTGGTTGTTTGTTGATAGCATATATTTAGTTTTGCCCTCATTCACTTCAAGGCCAACTAGTTTCGCCTGTTCTTCAATAGCCGTGAAAGCCTCTATCACGGCACGCTGGGATCGACCGATGATATCTATATCGTCCGCATACCCCAGCATTTGGACTGATCTGTTGAAGATAGTGCCTTCCGTGTTAACATCTGCCCTGCGCACTATCTGCTCAAGAACAAGAAATCACACGACAGCGCATCTCCTTGCCGAAATCCGGTGCATGTTTGAAAGAGTTCAGATGAGCTGAACGTGTTATGTTAGTGTCATGCGACACATCTGGATCAGTTTTGATGGGATCCCGAATTCGGCCAACGCCACAAAAAGCTCCTGACGATGAATGCTGTCATATGCGGCTTTAAAGTCGATGAAGAGATGGTGTGACTCGACTTGAAACTCGTTGGTCTTTTCCAGGATTTGATTTAGTGTGAAGATTGGGTCTACAGTTGATCTGCCGGGCCGGAATCCACACTGGTACGTGCCGATTAGTGTGTTGCAGAAAGGTTTGAGACGTTCACACAGTACGTTGGATAGGATCTTATATGCGACATTAAGCAGGGATATGCCTCGATAGTTCTTGCAAGACATAGGATCGCCTTTCTTGTAGATGGGACATATGGAGCTGATGGTCCAGTCATCGGGCATGCTTTCCTCCACCCAAAATTGGTTGATGTTTTGGTGCATGCGCCCTACCATAACATCACCTCCGTATTAGAAAAGCTCTGCAGGTAGACCATCAGAGCCGGCGGCCTTGTTGTTCTTTAGCTTTTTTATAGCTAAGCCAACCTCTTCTATACTGGGCGGAGGGACTGGTCCTTCATTGACTGGACGCGGGTTCTCTTCTTGCCCCATCACTCTCTCTACATTTTGTCCTTTAAGCAGCTGCTGGAAATGCTGCTTAAATACATCTAATATTCCCTGCGCGTCGGTGACTAGGTTTCCATCGCTGTTACGAAGAGCCTATGTTCCGGTCTTAAAGCCAGCAGCCAGTTGCTTGGCTTTCTTATAGAACTTTCGGATGTTGTTTCGGTCGCGGAACTCTTCGATCTCCTTGAGCTGGGAGACTGCGTGCTGTCTTTTCTTTCTATGCAGGATCTTCTTCTCCTTTCTTCTCCTGGCTCGGTACTCATCCCTTGCTGCCCTTGTTTTCCTCTGCAGCGTTCTAATGTGTGCATCTTCTGTCACCTTTTTCCGGTATACGCATACATCATCATACCAGGGGCTTTTTCTCTGGGGTGGCTGGTATCCTAGGGTGGTTTCGGCAACCTCCTTGATGATGTCGCGATACTGGGACCACTGGTTGGAGAGCGCCAGTTTGCTGTGTCGTGCAAACGTAGTACTACTTATCACCGTATTACAAGCTGCTGCAAAGTCAATTAGTCGGAAGCCGTTATCTGTTGTCGTTTCGTGGAGGCTGTGCTTACCAACTAATCCGCCGAAGATGTTTTTCTTGCCGACTTTAGCATTGAAGTCCCCGTCGGTAGGGGCGTGTGCACATATTAGGCTAATGTTTTGGAATGTAGCTCTGATGCGGATCACAGCCAGGCGATCACTTATCGGCTTGAAGTCCATTACTTTGGATTTAAGCCGATTTCCCACGATGAATCCGCATCCTAACATGTGCAATCTTTTGTTATAACTGCAATATATGTCGCAATTTTGTCTTTTCATAGTACCTGATCCTATCCATCGTATCTCCTGGATCGCGGTAATGTCGGCATTGTACCGCGAGAGGACAGACTCAAGTTTTTGAGTAGCACCTGGAGTGTAGAGTGTCCGCACATTCCAGGTACACACTCGCATGTCCGTTAACGTTCCGGGTCTATTTTGCCTTTGAGGTTCGTTTATATCCGAGGCTGCCATAGTCTCTCCTATAACTAAATGTTTTTGATAGGTCGGGAAGTTACATCGACGGCACAACCCCCAACGTGAAGGGCCAGGCCCTGTTCTTGACCCTAGGACAGTAGGCCGGTAATTCCGGTGCCAGTAACCCACTTCGGGGATGTGAGTGCTGCCGTTGACCCATCAAGTGCTCGACCCCCACAACTCTTTTCCAACACCCTGGCTTAGTGTTGGATATCCCTATAGACCTGTTCTTTAAATAAGTCGAAGCAGCTCATATAGGGTGATCACTTGTTCCACCTAACTGGAACTGTATACGCCGCCGTTGATCCATCCGTAGAATTCGTCCGCCGCCGTCCGGAAACAGGAGAAGTGCCTTAGTGAGCTGGCACTCCTCCCCACCTCTCTCGTCAGCTGCTGCCAACGATTGCCACAGGGGTTGGTTACCCCATCTCCAGTCGAGGTACTAGGCACCCAGCAGTCACCACGGGGAGGTGAGAAGTAGGAGTTGATGGTGTTATGCTAAAGTGAGAACGCTTGTGTTCTCATATAATCGCAATCACCATCCTTTTGATCAGATTTTTTTTAAGATCTTGAAGTAGTGCAAATTGCGGAAGGTTTAGGACATTCATCATTGTTTGTGAAAGACTCAGTAAAAACGCGTCTTTTGTGGCGGGAGGGACGAAGCAATTGCTTCCTCTCCATTAATGCACGATGAGAGTTCTTCGGCCATTTAATTATTGGACTGATGCAAGTTGATTAATAGTTGCGCAGTTTTAAGCCTTTTTTTATTGCTTCGGGGTGATAATGCTGCTGATAATTTAAATCTCGATATTTCGTTTCTCTTCATCAAGTGACATGTTGCGATGTGCGAACAAAATGGCGAGAAATCAGTGTCTGAAGGACAAAGCTGGTTTGTTTTCCTGTTTAATCCTCGCAGGTGTGACGTTATTTTGAAAAAAAAAACCTTTATATTTGAATAAAGCAATATTTCTTATGATTAGAATGTTCTAGAAGAACGCGATTTGCGTTGGAAATTAAATCCTTGAATATCTTAGGTAAAACACCCCTGAAGCGAAGAAAAATGTATATCCTCACTTGATTTCAGCGACTTTTTCGTTATTGAGTGAATTAAATTCAATTGAAAAATTATTATTTATTTCATCTTTATTTATCTTCATATTTCTCTACTTTTTTTCTCCAATTAAATTTTTCACGACCTACTTGGTCAAAGCTCATTGAAAGAGTCGCATTTCAGTACGGTGTTAAAACGGTATTATTCTTAAATTAAATTGAATGTGGATCACATCAGAGGATATAATAAATTACGCCTAATGTTTTACAAAGCTGTTAAAGAAACAAGTTTAACTTTGGACTACCTATACCTAATCCAGAGACAAATTTAAAAAAGAAAACCTCAAATGAAACGAAAGATTGAGGTAGAAAATTCGCTAAATAATGGGCTGCTAATGTGAGCTGAAGCCACGTTACAAGCAAACATTCGAGTAGTTAATACGATACCTGATCCAGTCTCTTAAGTTATGTCTGCAATTCTTACGAGACTAGAAGAGAAAAGCCAAATAAATAAACGTTTTTGTGAGAAACTAGACAAGCTCGAAAATAAACTTCGAGGTGCATCAAAATACACCAATTTGCCTAAAAAAACCAGAAAAGCCCTTGAAGTTTGTGTCGTCTATTTCCTCCAAAGCTTCTAAGAATTTACTACGACTACTTGCGATTACATTGCATTCACACAATTTGTCCGGTATATCCTCAACAGCCTTAAGATCGCCACAGAATCTGCAGAGATCTGTATCTGGGAGCCCGAGTCTTATTGCATGTTTTCGCAAGAGGCAATGCCGTCAGGACTCCTAATAGTATTCTTAGCTTATCCCTACTAATTTTCTTAAACTTTCTGGACCTCTTACAGTCGAGAAGTGGCCATAGAGCTTTTGACACCTTGTTTCCCTCAAGACTTGACCACCTTAGGTTGGTAGTCCTTAGGGATATTCCCTCAATCGAACCCTTTATTATGCAGAGGAGAGTGTTTATGTCAGCACCCTCACCACTGTTGAGAAGCCCTCCTATACTTGCAAGCTCATCTGCCTGCTCAATTCCTTCACCCAACACAGTCTCACTCGGTTCTGATTACATAATGCCTTAAGCATTCTGCGACAGTTCCTGACTATATCAGAATTGATGTTAGTTGATTCCATTGATTAGATAGCAATATCTCTTCCGGATACCGATCTCATCTGCATTTGCTCAGTCGCCTTGAGGACAGCTAGAACCTCTGATTGAAAGACGCTGCTTGTTCCCGGTAGTCTTATAGATTCCTTCAGTTCTGGATCTTTTGAGAAGATCCCAGACCTTGTTCCCTCTGTCGTTTTCGAACCATCTGTAAAGATTGCAATTTCATTTGTTTTGATAACTGTATCTCTTTGTCAATCCCTTTCCCGATATATTTCATCGTACGGAATGTCGAAGTAGACTAAGGGAGGGATTTCATCCGTTATGATTGGATTTACTGGCAGTATCTTCGAAAGGACCGTATAATGTACGAAGCTATTCCTCTTAAAGTGACCCAAAAAAGTCAGTCGTACTGCACTGTTGCCAGCCAGTTTTCTGATATGTAGGTCAAATGGTGTTACGTTCAGAAACGTGTTTTAATGCCGCTGAAGGGGTGTACGGAGCGCACCCGTAATTGCTAAGCATGCTGTTTTTTGAACCGCCGCTAGTTTGGCGCATATTGTTTTCTTTTCTGTTGCTTTCTACCATACTAGTTCGCCATATGTCAGTATGGGCCTAACCACCACCGTATACAAAGAGTGCACCATTGTAGGTCTTAAGCTCCAGGTTCTTCCCATTGTTCTTTTCCAGATAAAAAGAGCATTTTAAGGCCTTTTTTATTCTTTCCGCAACATTAAGATTCCAGTTCAATTTTCTATCTAGAATTACCCCCAGATACTTCGCACCATCCGAAAGGGATTATTCTACTGCATTGAGTTTTGGAAGCTTGAATTGCGGTATCTTATATTTTTTGGTAAAAAGAACCAGTTCCGTTTTGGAAGGGTTTGTATTGAGACCACAGCTTTTTGCCCACTTGCTGATCGTCTTCAAAGCGACCTCCATAACCTCACTTAAGGTGTTTAAAAATGTTCCCTGCACTATTATATCCACGTTATCTGCATATGCCGCGGCACTAATACCCATTGTCGTAAACTTTTTAAGAACGTTATTTGTAACCAGCACCCACAGGAGTGGTGATATGACTGCCCCATGCGGTGTGCCTCTGGTTACCGATGCTCTGACTGAGCCTTGACCAATGGAACAGTTTATTTTCCTAATTGCAAGCATATTGCAAACCCAACTTATAATGCCCTGTTCAATATTTGCGTACGCTAGAGCGCTTCTAATGGCGCTGCACTCCACATTATTAAAGGCTCCTTCTATGTCAAGAAAGGCCGCCATAGCAAACTCACCGAGGTGTAAACTGTTTTCTATTTTTCCCACCACCTTGTGTAGGGCGGTTTCAACAGATTTTCGCTATATGTGTGCATGTTGTGACTCGGTCAAAAAACCCTTGTTGCTTTTTGCCCAAATATGAATGTCCAATAAAAGCCCTAGGGTTTTCAGCATGAAAGATGACAGACTTATTGGTCTGAAGTCTTTGGCTGTAATGTGTCCCATTCCCCGCTTTTGGAATAAAAACCACTTTAACTTCTCTCCATGATAAAAGGTATATACGCAATTTTTAGACTATGTTTAAAAATTTCCATTGTATGTCGTATTGCTGCTTCCGGTGGCTTTTGAAGCATGATCTAAATACCATCCGCACCGAGAAATTTATACCGCGCAAGGGACTGGTTTGCCCACCGTATTTTTCCCCTAATTATAAGAACACCTATCTCATCTTCGGAGAGAGAGAAGTTGATGTTCCCGTTGTGCTTTAGCGTTTCAGAGTAATCTGATAAAGTGAATCCAGTAAAGTGGGTTTCCACTAAAGTCTCTAGAACCTCTTGCTCTTAGCCCAGATTCCGTCGTTTTTTTGAGGTAGCTAGGAATGCTCGCTTCCTTTGAAAGCATTTTGCGTAACCTCGAAGCCTCGTCTGTTGCTGCGATGAATTCGCAGTATATTTGCCATGAAGCCCTTTTTGACTTTCTGACTAAGTATTTGAATTGCTTTTTGCATTCGTAGTACTAATTTCACGTACTGTCACTTTGGAAAAGTTTCGCCCTATTGTAGAGTTTTTTGACCTCTTTCCTCTTTGAACCTATTTCCCTATTCCACCACTTTGGTTGAGCCCTTTTAGGAGCTTTGTTAGCCGGACAGGCTTTATCAAACGCCATAGTTAGCGCCTTGCTAACTTTGTCTACCGTCCTTTATAAACTAGCAAACTTGTCACAGGTGACTGATTGGCGATTCAGGTGTTTGTTTACTTACCCCTTAAACTTTTCCCAATCAGTCTTCCTAGGATTTCTTTGGAAGCTGCATACCCTGTTTTGGAAGTTAACCTTGAAGCGTATCCATCGGTGATCCGACATAGGCGCCTCATCGACTACTCTCCAATTCTTTACTTCATGCGGTTACATTCGCAAAAAGCATTAGCTGCTTTCTTTACTCTTTCATTGACACTTAGTTTCCAATTGAGTTTCCTATCCAGGATCATTCCCAGATAATTCGCACTTTTAGCCACTCGTAAAGGAGTTTTCTCAAGAGTTGGTGGCTTGAATGGCGGAAAAGTCCTTTTATTCGTAATAAGAACTAGCTCACTTTTTTTGCGATTTACCCCCAGGCCGCAGTGCTTTGTCCATATATTAAGCGAGTTCTCCAGGTCGCTTAAGGTTGGTGGAAACTTCCCTTTTGCAAGTATTACTACATCATCAGCGTATGCAGTTACCTGAGCTCCCATATTGTTGAATTTTATTAAAATTTCGTTAATGACCAGTACACAGAGAAGAGGAGAGATGGCACCTCCTTGTGGGGTGCCTCTCGAGGCAGTTACACTTAGGACGGTGTCGCCTAGTCCTGCGTTGATGTTCCTTCCACTAAGCAAGTTAATAATTACATAAGTGAGGCTCCTTCAATGTCCAGAAACGCAGCTAGAGTAAATTCTTTGACTTCCAAAGACCTCTCTATAGTACTAACGACATCATGCAATGCGGTTTCCATGCCTTTCCCCTTAATATAGGCATGTTGTGCCGCGGAAATTGCATTGTCATCCTGCTGACTGCGTATAAAGACGTTCATTAGTTTCTCAAAGGTTTTCAAGATGAAAGATGTCAGACTTATGGGCCTGAAGACTTTGCCTTCGGAATAAAAATAACCTTGACCTCGCGCCAGGCGTTAGGAATGTAGCCACATTACAGGCTGCGAATAAAGAGCCTTTTTAGGACCGGCGTGATAATGGTCTTAGCCTTCTGCAGGATAATTGGAAAAATTCCGTCGCTACCAGGGGATTTGAACGGGTCGAAATAGTCAATTGCCCAGAATAATTTGTCTATGGTGACCAGATCTTCTAGGACCGTTGCTATTTCGGTGCTTAGTCTAGACTAGTCCGTCTGATTCGTTGTACTTCCCGGGAAGTGGGTCTTTAGTATCAAAACAAGCGTTCTTCACAGGATTTTGTCCAAGTTGTAGTATTGTCTTTGAAGTAGCCATTACTTGCACGTTCTTTTTACAGAATTTTCCTGAGCCTGGCTAATTTTGCGGTGCTTTGAAAATCATTGCAGAACATATGCAAGGTGTGCGTTTAGCGTTAGATATGGCTTTTTTGAAGTTCCGTTGGGTGCTTTTATATGAGTCCCAGTTTGTCTGAGAGTTTGTGCCCTTGGCCAAATTAAATACAGCTCTGGTTCTTCTTCTGATTGCAAGGAGATCTTTTGTCCACCATGATTGGGATTTTCTATTCTTTATTGTCCGTAAAGGAGACGTCTTATCGTATGCCTCGCTTAGAACAGTGCCTAATATATCCGTCGTTGCATCGATTTCATCTGGCGTTTCTATTCTTTGTAGTTCCTATATTTCGTGTATTAAATTCATCATTTATAAGGAATTAAATAAATGATTCTGTGGTCTGAAAAGGATGGTTCTGTAGAAACTTTTCATTCTCTCACAAAAAGGGTTTGTGAGTTGCTATAGAGAGTTCTGTCTAACACCTCACGCCTATTCCTTGTAATAAAGGTTGGTTTGCTGCCTATATTGGCTATTAGTAATTGTTTCTTAAGATAAATTCTAATATAGACTCACCTCGTGTAAAAATATCAGTGCTTCCCCAGAGCATATGATGGGAATTAGCATCACATCCTATTATTATTTCCCATTTCTCACGCTCTGTCGTTTTAGCCAGTGAGTTGGTCAGCTCGGAGGTTGGACTTTCCGCATCGTGTGTCATGTATATTGCCGCCAGTACCAAGGGGCTCTTTCTTGCCCTGTCCCATTTTACAGCTGTTTGGTCGGTATCGCTGAGGCTAGGTAAAAAAAAAGAGTTTAATTTGTTTTCTGGCGACAATACATGAACGGGACTTACCATTGTACTGCTATAGATATGCAGGCTTTTTGAATTCAACCCGTGTATTTTCCCCCGGAAGATCGTTAGCTTGCTTTGCGCAGCATATCAACGGAATAGCAAATAAAAAAAATTCAATTCTTGGCTGGGAAAAGGGCGAATCGAAACAATACTCAGACCCATTAATAATTAGAAACAACATTTTTTTTTTGTTAAGAATGTCAGTTTTTCATTTAGCGACTACTGGATTCAAAAGAGATTCACAGTTATTATTTTTGGGATGGCAGATAATACCAAGATATAAGTTTATAAGTTTCTAAATAACTTTGCAGCTGTAAGTTAACAGCAGATAATGTTATATTCCCATATGCCATCCAGCGCGGACCGGGTACCGACATATGAAACCTGCACGCGCAACATTTAACATCATTCAACATCCAACCAGAACATCATTCAACATCCAGCCAGACCGACACCGGACACCTGCCCAGTCAGTGCATTCCAACACGTATGGAAGGTAATGAATGAGAACCGGTGGGAACATTTGTCGCCGCCGTTAGCATTAGGAATAGTATTTAAGCTCTAGTTTTTAAGCAAAAGTTGTTCAGTTCTTACGAAGGCAGAATCGCTGCCAGTTTAAATAAAGTTTTTTTTTTATGATCAAATAATTTAAATTTCTTTAATTGGCGCCCGAGCAGGGACAGGTGTAATCTAAGTGCGTATTAGTTGCGGGATTAAAAATTGCCAGTGCCCTCAAGTAGTGACCGTGTAAAATCTAAATAGCCAGTGCCCTAAAAGTTCCAGTGCTACCGCGTAAAACCATTGCCAGTGCCCTCAAGTAGTGACCGCGCAATGTCTAAGTACAGCCAGTGCCCTTAAGTAGTGCCAGTGCTGACGCACAAAAGAGATACCTGTCCAGGACATAGAACCCCTAAACAAAATTCAGTGACCGCAAAATATCTAAACAGCCAGTGCCCTCAAGCAGCGCCAGTGCTATCGCGATCAGTGACATTGAACTCTAGACAAAATTCAGTGACCGCAAAATATCTAAACAGCCAGTGCCCTCAAGCAGCGCCAGTGCTATCGCGATCAGTGACATTGAACTCTAGACGAAAGTCAGCCATCGAATTTTGGACAATCACATCACGCATTGGTTATTCTGAGGAAACGAGGCCCCCTAGTAGCCTCCGACGTGGGACAAACGGGAGACAATGAAATGGTCAGCCGCCCAGATGCCAGTAATAATATTAATGTAAGATATATTTTATGCATAAATATGTTTAATTAAGTCCTAAACATAAAGTGAAAATCACATAACCACAAAACTATACTAATAAGAAGTGAATCATATTAAGTAACAAGAAAAATTATACTGAATAAGAATACATATTTAGGAACTACTGGTGTAAGAAATTTGATTTATTAATTTTAGAATTAATTACATAAATACCATCTAACCATTAAGTATAACTCGTTTTCAACAAACATCCAAATCTTTCTAAATCTAAAATTTTAAATAACCAAAATGCCGGAGCTTCGATCAGGTGCTTCTACGGCAAATAGCGCTGCGAGTGCAAACGTTTCTGAAGCTAATCCAACTAACCCTCCAAATCCTGTAACCAGAAACCCTCAAATGTTAGCTACCGACCCACCAAGAAACTCACAAAACGCGAATAGTTCATTTTTGTCAAGTGCTTCTCAGGCAGAAGTGCAACCAGAAGTAGCCACGACGCCAGCTCTAGACTCCCTTATCTCCACGATAGTCTGCCGAATCCTCGACCAGCAAGGTCGACACCTAGTTCAAAGCGTTTTGAACCCCAATGCACAACGTTTTCCTGGCATTGACCAGATAATAGAACCCGAACATAGGCATAGGTTAGAAGACTTGGACAAAGTACCGGACGTTGTCAGATGTCTTAGAAATTTCTCGGGAGAAGAAAATGATTTTTCTTCATGGAAAAAAAGTGTAGATCGTGTCCTACACATTTACGAGCATATAAAGGGAACACCCAAATACTATGGGATTCTCAATGTAATTAGGAATAAAATAATTGGACAAGCGGATGCCGCTTTAGAGTCCTATAATACCCCCTTAAATTGGGAAAGTATCTGCCAGTGTCTATCAATGCACTACGCAGACAAACGCGATATAACGACATTGGAATACCAGATGACATCGCTCGTCCAAGGTAACAAAACCATACAAGAATACTATCAATCGGTTTATTCACACCTATCGGCAATCCTTAATAAGTTATCATACACAGATATAGGCGCTGAGTCATTGAACCTACTGACTCAAACCTATAGAGACAAGGCCCTAGATACCTTTATCAGAGGTCTAAAAGGTGATCTGCCAAGACTTCTCGGTATACGAGAGCCAGTAGATCTTCCGCAGGCACTTCATCTTTGCCTGAAACTAGAAAATCAAAATTTCCGAGCGAATTATGCGTCTAACAATCAAAGAAAACCACACTATCCATCTTTTCCACCTGCACAACTAAGACAGGGTGCACCTCCTATGCAGAACCAGATGAATAGACCAGTGTACTATTCTCAGGCAGGTCCTGTATCCTTTGCACAACCAAGACCAATCTACAACAATTTTATGCATCAAGCGCAACCGAGACCGGTACAACAACAGTATCCCTCCTATTCAGGTCATATCAATCGCTCACAAAACCCCAATCAATACAGACCGCAGTTGCAGATAAAACCAGAACCGACAGGTAACGAGTATAGTGGTCAATTTAGAGCCGCCAGTTACCCGAATAATTCCCAAGTCACCCGTCCTGTTCCAAATAGGTTCGTACAAAGACCACAACAGATTCCTCAAAACAGAATGCAGAGAAACTTCCACATACACACTGACGAATGCGATCAATCCGAGTATCAACAAGCAGAGTATCAACAAACCGAATACCAACAATTCATAAATTCCATGGACACAGGATACGACCAACCACTCGCCGAGTACATACAACCACAAGAACAACGGGAAGACCGCATGAGTACCGATACACAACAAATTACCAATTTTACAGATATCCATTTTTTAGGCTAACGACTTCTTCGTTACCTTATTTTGAGGTTAAAACGAAGAATGGAGAACTTTTGAAAATTCTTATAGACACGGGTTCCAATAGAAACTATATCCAGCCATCCATAGCTGACAACCCAAAACCCATTGATGAATATTTTTATGCCAACTCAATTGGTGGTAGCATTAAAATCACACACTACGTAGAAACAAACCTCTTCAATGTTAAAAATTTGAAAGTCAAGTTTTTCCTTCTCCCCACACTGAAATCCTTCCACGCTATTTTAGGAAACGATAGTATTAGCGAGCTATCGGCTGTCATTTACTCCGCAGAAAATTATATGACAATACTAGGTGACACAAAAGTCCGAATCAAACAACTAAAGTCTCAAGCAATAAATTTATTAGAAAATGAGACATCTCACTTGACAATGGTACAGAAAAACTCATTGGAACTATTAGTTAACAATTTTCCCAATCTATTTTCCGAGCCAGACGAAAGGCTTACGTTCACAACCAGAGTGATAGGCGAAATAAGAACTAACACTGACGAGGCAGTTTATAAAACTCGTCCCTTAAAGACGAGGTCGAAAGCCAAGTTTCCAAATTACTCGAGGATGGAATCATCCGACCGTCCAGATCACCGTATAATTCCCCGGTGTGGATTGTTTCGAAGAAACCTGATTCCGCAGGTAATAAACAATACAGGCTAGTCATTGATTACAGAAAGTTAAACTCGGTAACCATTGCGGACCGTTATCCAATTCCTGCTATCAATGAAGTCCTGTCCCAATTAGGAAAAAACACATTTTTTCAGTTCTCGACCTTAAAAGCGGGTTCCACCAAATCCCTCTTAAGGACGCCGATATTGAAAAAACGGCATTTTCGATTAATAACGGAAAATATGAGTTCACCCGCCTACCTTTCGGACTCAAAAACGCGCCATCCATTTTCCAGCGCGCGCTCGATGACATCTTGCATGAACATATCGGAAAGATATGCTTTGTGTATATTGATGACATCGTTATTTTCAGCAAAACTGAGCTAGAACATACCGAACACATAAAAACAATCTTCCAAACACTTCACGAAGCCAATATGAAAGTTCAATTGGACAAGTGTCATTTTTTTAAACAGGAGGTAGAATTTCTTGGTTTCATTATTTCTAGTAATGGAATAAAAACAAATCCCTCCAAAGTAGAGGCGATTCAAAATTTTCCTCACCCCAGAACTTTGAAGGACCTTCGGTCATTTCTTGGTCTGTCAGGGTATTACCGTCGCTTTGTCAAGGATTATGCAAAGCTCGCTAAACCTCTGACATCCCTTTTAAGAGGGGAGGACGGACGAATATCAAAAAATAAATCTAGTAGAAAAGAAATTTTTTTAAACTCAGAAGCTTTAGAATCATTCAATAAATTGAAAAATTCACTCATCTCCCCAGACCTAATGCTTTCATACCCAAATTTTAATAAGGATTTCGAGTTAACTACCGACGCTTCGAACTTCGCTATTGGCGCCGTCTTGTCACAAGATGGGAAACCAATAACGTTTATCTCAAGAACGTTGAGCACTACAGAAGAGCATTACGCGGCAAATGAAAAAGAAATGCTAGCGATAATATGGGCTCTTAATTCTTTACGAAACTATCTGTACGGGTCAGCTCACGTAAAAATCTTCACAGACCATCAACCTCTTACATTTGCTCTTAGCAATAAGAACAATAATAGTAAGATGAAGCGATGGAAAGCCATACTTGAAGAATACAATTACCAACTACATTACAAGCCCGGTAAAAGCAATGTGGTAGCAGACGCTCTATCACGTCCGCCTCGAGATTCACAACTCAATGCCCTCACCTCCACTCAGCACAGCAGTGAGAGTTCATCTCATGACCTCATCCCCAGTGTTGAAGTCCCGATAAACGTATTTAAGAACCAAATTTTCCTTCAGACTGGTGCCAACTCCACTCACAATTTCAAAATCATCTTCCCAACCTACCACCGTCATCTGATAATCGAACCAGTATTTTCCTTCGACAAATTAAAAGAACTTTTAAAGAAATATTTAAATCCATCAGTTATAAATTGCATAAAAACTGAAGAATCTATAATGGGCATGATTCAACATATTTACCCCTCAACCTTTAGTAACTATCGCGTCCGATTCACTCAAATGCAAGTTGAGGATATTACAGACTTAGGTAGACAGGATAACATAATAATCGAAACACACAGACGCGCACATAGAAATGAAAAAGAAAATAAAGCCCAAATTCTAGAAAAATTTTACTTTCCAGGAATGTCAAACAAAATAAAGAAAATTATACGAAACTGTAACATTTGTAAGGAAAACAAGTACGACAGACACCCGAATAAGCCTGAACTCCAACCAACAGAAATCCCTGAACACCCAGGACAGTTAGTCCACATAGACATCTTTTCCACAGCTGGGAAACTAGTTCTCACCGCAGTTGATAAATTCTCAAAATATGCCCGCGCCCAGATCCTAAAATCTAAGGCGATAGAGGACGTGAAACTCCCTCTTAGAGAAACACTATATTCTTTTGGACTTCCCAAATCAATAGTCATAGACAACGAAAAGTCTTTTAACTCCGTTGCAATCAACTTCATGATAGAAGACGAAATGGGAGTAAAGGTTTTTACGACGCCTCCCTATACTAGCAGGTAAACGGCCAAGTGGAACGCTTCCACTCCACTCTTATCGAAATAATGAGATGCATTAAGGCCGAAAATACTCAAATACCGTTCGCAGAGCTCTTAATTAAATCTGTACATGAGTATAACTCATCCATTCATTCTGTCACAGGACAAAAACCCATAGACGCTTTCTTCGGGAACAGGGTTAGTAGTAATCCAGCAGAACTCGAGCAAAATAGGATCAAAAACATAGAACGAATAAAACGCAAACAAGATATAGACCTAGCAAATCATAATAAAGACCGTCAACCCATAAAAAATTACTCCCCAGGAGATATTATCCACGTTAGGAAAAACAAAAGAGTGGGTACGAAACTCTCAAGCAAATATAAAAAAGAAAAAGTCAAGGAAAACAGACACACTACCATTTTGACAGAAAGTGGTCGAATAGTACATAAAAGCCATATACGAAATTAGAACAGGAAACCGTTCCAAACTGAATTTCCATTTTTTTTTCTCTCTCCTCATTTAGGCTGCACGCCATAGGCTGCCTAGCCGATGTCCAAATATTGGATTATACAAACTCCCAATCCGTATCCATCAAAACTGGAATGGCCAAAGTGCAAACCGGCAATATTAAATTAATCCACCATATCGATCTTGGAGCATATCGGAAATTGGTCGATGACATCGCAGAAACGGTGCACAACAACATAAGTAATACCCATTCAATTTATCCCTTCCTGTCTCACGAGGTATCCCAACTCCAAAACCTACTCCTAAAACTCACGCCGATACGAAGCAAAAGGTCTCTTAATTTTATTGGAAGCACGTGGAAATGGATAGCAGGAAATCCAGACCACGATGACTTCGAAGTAATTAAGAAAAAAATTAATAAAGTCTTAAAAAACAATAACCAACAAGTAGTAATTAACAGGAAAACTATAGAGAGAATAAGTAAAATTAGTAACATAACAAATGAAATATTTAAGAGACTTAAAAGCAGTAATTCCGTTAAAGATAATTTAGCATTAAGCACCCAATATAACATAAGATTAATAAAAGAAGAATTGACAAATATTGAATACGCCGTACATTGGGCAAAAAAGGGTATAATAAATTCCTACATTTTATCTATAACCGAAATAAATGAAATTAAAAATATATTAGAAAAAGAAAATATCAAATATAATAACTTGGAAGAAGCATTAGACTTCGCAGAATTAAAGATTGCGATAAACGCAGACACAAGTATACACATCAGTATACACATCAGTATACCTAACACTACAAAGGAAATATGTAATAGTATTTTGATTAAGCCAGTAAAAATGAGAAATGTAACATCTAAAATAGAATATAAGGAAATAGTAGAATGTTTAGACAATATATATGGTATTAAGTCAGAATGTAAGAACTATAATAACTTAAGGATTTGTAGTAATAATAATTTAGTAGATATTAGCGGCAGCACATGTATCCCAAACTTATTAAGGAGTATTTCATCAAATTGCACCATAGTCAACAGCCAGCACCTACCCACAGTTGAAGAAATCTCACTGGGAATCATATTCCTTAATCAATACAATGGATCAGTGATCATCAACAACGAAACAACCCATCTAACAGGCACATTTCTATTAAAATTTGAAAACGCTACAGTCAACATCGGAAACAGAGCTTATGTATCCAACACGGTCTCCAGATATAAGCCGTTACCCGCAGTAGCACAGCCAGCAGCCGCCATCAGAAATGTTGAAGAGTTTCTTTCATTAGAAATGCTTAAGGACCTAAACATTAAAAATATCGAAACCATCGAGCTACTAAAGCAGGAGAACCAGCCATACCTAGTTACTTGTTTTGGACTAACAGGAATCATAACAGTTTTCCTCATAGCTGTGGTCATTCGGTATTGTCGTACCAGATCAACATCAAATAACACTGTCATAGTACTTGACGAAAGGACAGAAGACATGCCATCGGCAACACCGCCAATAGAATCACCGGAAGCAACTTTAACAGCCGCTATGCCACAATCTCCACATATTGCGAAACAAATAGCACCACCCAAAGTATCGCGAATTAGCCAAATTCCATTCTTTTGAATTAAAGGTCAAACGAGGACGTTTGATTTAAGAAGGGAGGAGTTAACAGCAGATAATGTTATATTCCCATATGCCATCCAGCGCGGACCGGGTACCGACATATGAAACCTGCACGCGCAACATTTAACATCATTCAACATCCAACCAGAACATCATTCAACATCCAGCCAGACCGACACCGGACACCTGCCCAGTCAGTGCATTCCAACACGTACGGAAGGTAATGAATGAGAACCGGTGGGAACATTTGTCGCCGCCGTTAGCATTAGGAATAGTATTTAAGCTCTAGTTTTTAAGCAAAAGTTGTTCAGTTCTTACGAAGGCAGAATCGCTGCCAGTTTAAATAAAGTTTTTTTTTTATGATCAAATAATTTAAATTTCTTTAATTTGTATAAGTCCGAACTATATCGAAACGAAAGTCATAACATCTATAAAAAAAAATCGGAACTAATAAAGCTCAGAAGCTTTTTATGTGAGTAAAAAAAAATTAATTTTATTATTCAGGTAGGTAGGTTGGTATTTATTTAAAATCTGCGATACCAGTCATATGCAACTTTTACTTACTTAACCGGCTTCCGACCCTGCCTGAGATACAGCAGCCTTCCATCCTCTACAATCCCGGGCACGCTACTTCCAGTTATCAAGACCAAGCGCTCCGGCATCCTCGATGGCTTGATCTTTAAAACGGAGATTTGATATTCCTTGTTGTCTCGAAAAATGCAACTCAGGTAAAAAAAATAAAATCCTTAAAAACACACAAAATGATTGATTTGATTTTCAATTGTTTTTGCCATGTAAAACAGCTTTTAGTTGAGAAACTGACAGGAATTATGTGATTTCAACATGATGTGGCGGTGAGTCTGTAAAGTTTTATTTTTGAATGTGAAGAGATTTGTGCAAATTAAAATTAAATTTTAGCCACACACAAAATTTTAAACTAAGAGAAAATATACAGAGTTTGCTATATGATGAATAAGGGACATTTTATAGCAATTTTTAGCAAAATATCACCACAAATATCAGAAACGTCCATGTATTTGTAACATTGATTCCGTTAGCATCTTTTTATACCCTATCCTAAGGGTATATTAATTTTGACACATAGTTTATAACACCCCTTAATATTCGCCGTAGACCCATAAAAGTATATATATTTATGATCAGGACCAAATCCTAAGACTATTTAGCAATGTCCGTCCGTCCGTCCGTATCAACTTTTGAGGCCTTTAAAGTTATGCTAGGAGAAATTTGGAGCATATACTCCCTAGGGTCCCGAAATGGTAAAGTGTTAAAAGTTTTTAAATCCGCCCACTGCCACGCCCACAATTTAGAAAAAACCGTTTTAAGGCTTAAGTTAGAGAGATAAAGTTGTAAAACCTTCACAAGATATGTAGGTACTGCCTACCTTTATAAATTTGTCATATAAAGTTTTTTGCCACGCCTACTTTTTGTGGGCGTTTTCCACTAAAATGCTGTTTTCTTTGAAAATTTTCATAGAAATCGAAAAAAAATGTTTAACAATATATTTAGCCAATATTTTTTCCAATATGTTGCCCATACAAAGATTTTGGCACGGCGTTTTTTCAAAAAAAAAATTTTTTTTCTTTAAATTTCATAGAATAAAATAAAATTCTATCCATCATCTTTCTAATGCTTTCTTTCTTTCGGGTACATAGGGATAAGGATAGGGTATCATACTGTTCGCCCCAAGCGGACTGTAGCCTTTCCTTATGTTTTATTATTCATTGATTTTAAAACAGGTTTTTAGTCACTTACTTAAATTCAAATGGTAATAATCAAACACTGACACTGGTTTTTGGTAATATTTTATCTAATTACAATACATACAATACAATTTAATATATATATATATATAAAAAATTCGGCAATTCGAAACAATTGTATAATTTTCCGTTATTGTATACTTGTACACTTGTTAATTTTTTTTTCATTCTTTCAGGACAAACATTTTTAATGTTCTCTACATAAATTTTTGTTTACTACTAATTTAAATTTTATTACTAATAAATAAGTTTTTTGTAACGTTAAGTACTGTTTTGAATATGTTTTTGCATATTTTATAATTTTTCCAATCAATCGCAGCACAGAAAACTTTCACTTTTCGTTTTTAAGAACTCTAAGATTTTCATTAACCCTCACATGGGCGACAATTCTTGCACCTTAATCAGTACCTTATTAACCCAGATTAATATTATTCCCCAATAGTGTGATCGTTTTTTTTTTAATTTTTCAAAATGCTTCCCCGCTCTCAATTCTCAGCAACCAACGTCACTTTTGACATATTCAGGTATGGTAAATTGGTATTGAGTGTGTTCACAAACCGATTCTTACATGCAAACCTAGTTTCTTTCAGGATTATTTTTTAGTAGATTAAAATTCGTATGGTAAATCTTAAGACATAAAGTATATTAAGGGCAGTTTAATCCTAATCTCGGTTTAGTGCTCGGTGAAAACGTAGCATTAAACTAGGGACTTTGTCCTTATGTGTTATGAAAGTATTAACCGACTGTATAATATTATTCGAAAAGTCATAAGGCAATACATCAACAAATATTAGTTCATTAGGTATAGAAAAATAACAATTTTAAAAATTTTGTTTTGTTTGGTTCCCCAATTTACGTGCTGGAAAAACCTGTCGCATATATACATCCGTCATTGAATTATTGTAATTAAATGTAATAGGTCAACGAAGTATTATGCCTGAAACAGATGTGCAGCGAAAGCCATGCAGCGAACTGATTTTATATGGAATATGACACACTGCTGGCTTTATGTCAATTCGTGCTGCAAGTTGTCTCTAAATTGGCTGCGCAGCATCAATGCAGCCACCACGCAGAAGAAAAATTACTGAATTAATTATAGTTTCCTTACTTATTCTGACAGCATCCGTCTTTATTTTTGAATTGATGTAAACAAACACCATTTGCGAAAATGAAAGAAGAATTAATTGAGTTTGTAAAGACAAATAGGTTTTTATATGATAAAGCCTGCTCATCGTATAACATTTTATACATGAGGTAAAAAAAAATTGAATGAAAAATTAAATAGAAAAATAAAATAAACCTAAAAAAAATTGAGTTTTGACAGAACGAGGCATCATATTTTTCGAAAAATATGCACGTGTGTCTCGGGTGGAGCGAAGCAAGGGATGCATGCATCCCTTCTGCACATTTGTTTCAGGCATAAGTTAACGTCTTCAAGCAGCGTTATCAATAAAACTGGGTATCGCTGAATGCTATTTTTTCTTGAGCAATCAATGTAGGTGTACCTTAAAAGCGCGTCTTTTAAATACCTTCTGACTTTTTACCTGAACCGTTTCAGGATTGGTAGCCCTGATTTCATAAATACAAATGGCGTATGGTGTAATTGTTAATTCGGCTTTTCATATATCATTATTTTGAAGAAAAAGCGGCTAGTTATATCTGAAATTAATATTAAAAAGCAAAAGTATAACACTTCAGACTTAAAACTAATATAAATTATTTTTGTTTTGGTTGTTAGAAGGCTCAAAATATGGAATTTGAAGGCAACACAGCGGCAAGCGTAAAGGACGCGTCGTTCCTTAAAAAAGGTGATTTTTTTAACACAAAAAATTCTATCATATCTGTATAACTGGAAAAAAGGAACCATATTTTGATCGTAATTGTTTACCAATGTGAATTTATTATTTACTTATAAAATTCCCTATATAAATAAAAATTTTTTTTTTTACTTCTAATGAGCGCGAACTTGATTGTATGTACTTTAGATGCCGTCGTAGGCGAAAAATTGAACAACATCGGAACAACAGCACCAACTACCGCTGATAAAGCAGAGACTATAAAGAAATCCGAAGCAGATTGTAGCTCAACTATCGACAGTAGCAATATAATAGACAAAATTACTGAGGAGAAGGACGATTTACTGGAACAAATTGAAGAAGTGTGTAAAGATAAAGTGCAGGATTTAAAAAACTGCGAAGAAATTTGTAATACATCAGAAAATGACTTCTTAAAGAAAATCGAGGAAATAGAAAACGAAAACGATTTAAAAAACAAATCTATAGTAGATGATAAGGCAAACCGTATTGCGAAAGAACTTAAGTCGAAAAATATACTTCAGTGTGAAGCTAAGGCAGTTGACGATGTTGTGGTTGGGGATAGAGTTATAGACCTAAAAGAGAATCCTAGTAATACAATTGAATCATCTGCAACATCTAGTGCCGATAATAAAGCATCTCTGGAAGAAATTCAGAAGTCTGAAACGAAGAGTGAAAGCACAAGTAGGGCTGAACTTTTGAGCAAGGATGCTACAGTTTCCAGTTCCACAACTAAAATTAAAAAGGACATAAAAAACGACCAATTTCTCTGTAAGAAAGATGTAACCGAACCAACTATACAGTTCGTAGAATCAACAGGGATAGTTGATACGGTCCATGAGGAAGAGAAAGTTGTTGAACCAATGGAATCTTTAACCGCTGGTACGGAAGCCAATGTTGATGAGGTAATGGATTTAGACAATGATGTCAAAATTACCTGCGAACAAATGGAAGTAGATGGTATGGAATCAAAAGATATCACTTCCGAAAACACGAATACGAATACAAATAATGAAGCAAAATCTAAAGCGTTCAAAGTAGAGGAATTTAAGGATATTAAAGAGCAAAATAATTTAAGCACAAACGATTCTATCACTACGGAAACGGAGAATAAGGATACATCGGTTCATAACTCGTACATTGATTCAAAAGCCCTCAAAAGCGAAGTGGTTAAGATAAACGATGAATGTCATTCATTAATTCTAAATCATAGCGATGAAAAAAAAGTTGACGATACGCTTAATTTAGAAACAAAGAAACATGATAACAGATCATTGCTAGAAGTAAAGCTCAAGGATAATGTAGTATCAAGCAGCTTGGCAAATACACCAGTTTCATCGTCAAACGTTTTCAATAGCACGCCCATTCAGAAACAATTTGAAATATCATCAGAAAATGTTAGTAAAATATCAAATGCTGCCGAGCTTAGCCATACTGAAAAGGAAGAGGACGCGACATCGACAAAACCTCTAGCAAAGAGTTTCGAGGATTCTACAACCGAAAGTGGTACATGTGCAAGTAAGTTCCTATCTAGTTCACATAACAATAATATTAAGTTAGTAAGCAATTTTATTATTCAATCTATTTCCTCGTCATCAGAAGAAAAAGTTTTGTATGCAGTTATTTATAACAGCTTTTTCTTATTATATATTTGCTGTCAATATTTAGGAGCAGTTTGAACGTATAGCCCTATCATCTTAACTTCTGTTGAATTCAGCCACCAAAACAAAAAATGCTGGGAAAATATTGATTTATTTATTTTAATTTTTGTGTTTTATTTAAGACAGTTTTGTGTGTTTGTCTGGCTCTGGGCAAACAATTTTCAAAATAAACTCATTTACTGGTTTATCATTGGTATCGCTAAATTTGTAAATATACTGTGGGTGCAGTGGCTTAGTGGTTAAGTGCTTCGCACCACTAAGCTAAAGGTCGCTGGTTCAAATCCCGATCTGTACCATCTGAAAGTTTATATTCGCTGCCCCACCTCTTGCGAACGTCTGACAAACATCCAAGAATAAGAACTGTCATGAGAAGCTTCTCAAAAATTATTTGCCGTTCAGAATCGGCATTAAACTGTAGTTCCCATCCATTCGTGTCGAAAAATATATCTTCGCACACACAGTGGTTGGAGAAGCTAGGCTTTGGGTCGTGTATGTGCCGTTTACGCCTAATATTTATTTATTTTTACTGTTACTGAACTATATTAATACTATACTGTATCTGTGCTGTAGGATTTTACCGTTTCAATCTTTTCAGTAAGCCTTAAGATTTCTAATAAATAATTAGTGAAGACTATCACTATACATGAGTTTTTATGTATGTATGTATTCGTTTATTTAGTATAATGTTTACTATTTACTAAAAAATTGATTGCACTTTGCGCTTAGTACTAGGATATTAAATAAATAAATAAAATAATGATTTAACTTAAATTAAATCACACATTCGATTTAATAAACTTTAAAAGTAGCCTTTTAAATGAATACAAATTTGATTAATTTTTAATCAGAATTGGCAATTCATTAAAAAATTGTTTGACATAGTACATGATCATGTTTTGAGTTCTATTATATCAAGGTGGTTATTAAAAGTAAGTTCATTGTCTATAACTACGCGAAGAAATTTAATTGAATTTATTTGTTTAATGTGATTATTATTGGTTTCCGTAGTAATGATTTTAAATCAGCAAAAACCTTAAAGAATATTATTGTTGTTACCATGTTTATTTAAGATTTTCATTTAAATTGTTTTATTTATAAAAAATAAAACATATTTATCTTTTTCAACAGCACTAAGAGGCCGTGTTTTTGAAGGGTATCCCCAGTAGGCCTGATCCCTTTTAAATATAAAGCAAACAATAATAAGAAATGTATTCATTAAGAATAATTTAATTAAATTTAGAATAAAATAAAACGTATAACCAAAATAAATATAAATTCATCTATTAAACAATAATATTAACAATATTTTTTTAACTTTTTTTTTGTCGGTACTTAAGTCTTTCGATGATTTTGAAGCCATTTTTAACTACTATCTAAGCACAAAATACACGACTTAAAATTCAAATTGCACAAAACTAATGTAAAATAAAAAAACTGACCGCGCGTTACGACAACCTATGTAAATAATGTTTTTCCTAATGCTACAATTTTGCAACTCCATTTTAACAAATTTTCCACACATTCAAAGAAATGCAAAAGATCAAAACAAGATTCCCACGATAACAATTACTATTAAGAAAGCTCTAAAACCAAAGAACGAAGTTACCAAACGAAGTTACCAAACGGACGCGTACAAATAAATGGGAGTTGAATAGCAGCAGCTACAGGCCACAGCCAATCAGATGTTGGATCTACGTCAGATGGAATTGGAAATTCACTGGCGGGTAAATACTTTTTATGTGGGGTTTCTTTCAATTTAGTGTTGCGCAAAAATATGGCACGCTACTGATTAAAAAAAGCTTCCCCATAAGACGTGTAATGTAAATTCTTAAAAAAAAAGTTGTAAAACTTTAATTTAAATCCCTCGAGCGGTTTTTGAATGACAATAGTCACCGTCCTTATAAACAGAGTTTTGAGAAAAACGCGTTTAAAAATTTACACTCGACGCTCTGGAGCGTCAGAGAGTCCACCGATATTTGTTTATTGAGTGGAAACGTGAGAGATCATTAAAGTGGGATCTTGACAACAAAATGTTAAGGCAATCCACTATTACCTCATTTAAGCATTTTCCTATCTTCAAAATGATTCTGCATGTGTACAATTAATTACACATCGCGGATACTGCATCGTGCAAAAGTGAATCGAATAAATCATTATCACATTAGTTTTCACACATTGCTTCCATTCTTTCGGTTCACTCGGTGCTAAAAAGCGATTCTCGTTCAAAACAGGTCCACTGGTGATTTGAGGACATATCTAATTATCTAACCGAAAAGTTGAACCAATCTATTCACCACGGTGGTAAAAGTAAAATTATGGCGAAATGTGTGCATTTCGAATCTATAATACCTTTGTTTAATAAATTAGAAATTACCTTTCGAACGGCAACGTTCTATGCTCATAAAATGCTCATAAAGTTCATACGGGAACTTTCATTATTCCCAGGCATTAGACTTCCGATAGGTAGATGAATTTAACGCTGGTCCTTAAAGTTCCATTCTATTATCCGTTTACCACTAAATGATTTCATTTGAAAAGCTGAAATATATATTTTTGGATTCTCAAGAAAACGTTGCCTAGCGGATGAACGCTTCTGAGTTTTCAGTAAATTCAAATGTAACGTTAATCGAATTCTTTAAGATTATGTTTCATGATTATAACCCATATGTTCGTGATATTAAGACGGCTATTGAAAATAATGTGTGGTACTATTTAAAGACGTAATTCATGCTGATCCTAGAACAAAGATTTCACTTTTGATCGTAGGTCTAAAATTTTGAGGGCGCGACATAGTTCTAAAATCAAGTTCTGATATCAACCGCCGAATTAGTGAAATGAAGATGGGTATATCATTACTATTCCACAAGTCAGTAGAATTTTGGATAGCAAAAACATTTTATCTGCAATAAATTCTTGATGCAAGGGTATAAATGTACGGGATTTACCCCACACATAGTGGGAGTAACCTAAACCAAGGGGGGGGGGGGGGCATCATGTATTTTTCGAAATCTAATGCGGGAAACAACTCGAACAAATTTCGTGTTAAATCAATTCTCACTTCGAGTGGGCAATAAGTTGACATAAAAAAGTGGAGTTATTTCCCACTATGTGTTGAGTAACTTAACGTGGATATATTTCCCCGCACTTGAATTTCTCTTGATACCGAATGATGACCCTTTGAACACTCCTTTACCTACTGTCTCATTTTGTCTAGAGCTTTTAGTGCCCACACTAACTTGACTATTCCAATTCCGTAAAAACTATAACAATTCCATATACAAGTACATATACATATGTGTGAAAGAGCTGCCCAAAATTACACTAATCGCATTCTGTGAATTATGTAGTCGTGATTATTTTGCAAAGACTATTATAAAGGGTGATCCATTTCGAGGTTCCATACTTTTTTAAAGAAAAAAACACAGAAAATTCAAATTTAATGGAGAATATTTATTATCATTTGAAAAAACATTCTTTGGCATTTATTTTTTGAAGATTATGTCTATCAAATGTTGGCCGTTGCTACGTCGCAGATGGTCCATCCGTTGAGTCCAATTTTCGATCACTCGTTCGAGCATTTCGACTGGTAACTGGCGAATGACACGCGTGATGTTTTCCTCCAAGGCCTGAATCGAAGCGGGTTTGTCGGCATTAGTTTTTGACTTTACATATCCCCACAGGAAAAAGTCTAACGGTGTGATATCACACGATCTTGGTGGCCAATCGAATATTTAATAGAATATTTATTATCATTTAAAAGAACATTCTTTTTTTTTAATTTTATTATATCACACGATCTTGGTGGCCGATCGAATATTTAATAGAATATTTATTATCATTTGAAAAAACATTCTTTGGCATTTATTTTTTGAAGATTATGTCTATCAAATGTTGGCCGTTGCTACGTCGCAGATGGTCCATCCGTTGAGTCCAATTTTCGATCACTCGTTCGAGCATTTCGACTGGTAACTGGCGAATGACACGCGTGATGTTTTCCTCCAAGGCCTGAATCGAAGCGGGTTTGTCGGCATTAGTTTTTGACTTTACATATCCCCACAGGAAAAAGTCTAACGGTGTGATATCACACGATCTTGGTGGCCAATCGACCGGCCCAAAACGTGAAATTATGTGCTCACCGAAATGTTCTCTCAATAAGTCCATTGATTGATGCGATGTGTGGGAAGTGCCGCCGTCTTGCTGAAACCAAATGTCGCCGAGATCACGAGCTTCAATTTCAGGCATCGGATAGTCGGTTATCATGGCACGATAAAGGTCGCCATTGATGGTTACGTTCGCACCGGCATAATTTTTAAAGAAATATGGACCGATGATTCCACCGGCCCACAAACCACACCAAACCGTTGTTTTTTCTGGATGAAGTGGCAGTTCTTCAATCTCTTCAGGTTGCTCTTCGTCCCAAATGCGGCAATTTTGTTTGTTTACATACCCATTGAGCCAGAAATGGGCCTCATCGCTAAACAAAATTTGCCTCGAAAACGTCGGATCTTCTTGGAACTTTTCAAGAGCCCATACAGCGAAGCGATGTCGCTTGGGAAGGTCGAGCGGCTTCAGTTGTTGCACAAGCTGTATTTTGTACGCTTTCAATTTAAGATCTTGACGTAAAATGCGCCAAGTCGTTCCATACGTCAGTCCGAGTTGCTGCGAACGGCGCCGAATCGACTCTCTACGGTCTTCGTGTACACTCTCAGCTACGGCCGCTATATTTTCTTCACAGCGTGCTGGACGTGGTCTATTCGATCGAATATTATCCAGTAATGAAGGCTGGGTCTCAAAATGGGTGATGGTGTTGCGAATAGTACGCTCAGTAGGCCGATTATGTTGACCATAAGTTGAGCGAAGTGCACGAAACACATTCCTCACAGAACGTGAGTTTTCATAATAAAGTTGAACAATTTGTAAACGTTGTTCACGCGTAAGTCTTTCATTATGAAATGCCAAACAATACTAAACAAAAATATCATGACAGCATGACACGACTCACACGTGATCTGTCAAAAAAGGCTATTGAAAAAAGTATCTCTACTTGGATCACCCGTTACCATTATTTGAGCTACCATACTTCGAGCAATCATCGATTTGACCCTAAATAAAATTTTCATTAGTTTTTCAATGTTTTTGTAGTAAACCAACATTCATACACTCATTGGTTTGTGTATAAATCGATCCTCAATCATCCGTGGTCCCCTAAATATATTAAAATATAAAAATATTTTGGGTCTCTGATATGCACATTGTATGTATCTTGTGTCACACAACATAAACTGAACCCTTTTGGCTGTTACCTATTAGCAAATACGAATGAGACGAAAAAGAAGAGCAAAATGTAAACACACCATAGTATTGTTCCTTGCGCACAAACAATGATTAAATTAAATTAATTTTAGACTCAGATAAATTATTTCGCAGATCTCAGAAATCGTAAAAATAGGATTTTTGGTGATCAATAATCAAAAAAAAGAATACTAAAATCCATTCAGCCGTTCGCTGTGTATGTCCTACCAATGGAATTTCAACTTTGTTTTGTTTGCGGAATTCCAAAATTAGTCTATTAATATATTATTTTTAATAGATTCTAGAAATGTAATTGTAATCAGCAAACTAGTAAATATTTTATTTTAATTTTTTAGCTAGCGAAACCGATCAACCGTCATCCGATGGTACAATGAAAAAATACATTGATGCAATAAAAAAATACAATGGAATGCCAGATACAACAACTGATGAAGACACAGCCACACCGGCGAAAGCTAAAAATATTAATGAGAAATTCGAAATAAAAGTTTGCCATCTCTCAGGAATTGATTTAAAAAAAGACAGTGCATACGAAGTGAATATTTGCTGCGAGCAAAATGATGTTACGTACCTTTCAATTGAACGCGTAAACCATTCTGGTAACGCAAACACTAGCCAAGTGGATAAGGTGCCATCTTCAGACAGTTCTGTTCAAAGTTCTTCCAATGGCAGTGTATCTAGTTTACCAGCATATACTTTGCCGCAAAAAGTAGAAACTCCCACATCTGCGTCAACATCGTCTTCAACAAATTGCCATAACTTGACATTATCGACAAATAAACATACCATAATTGGCATTGAAGAGTTATGTAACTTTATGATTAACCAATTTACAAAAATCAAACATGCAATCAATCCCGAAAGTGCCAAAGGTACAGGAACTGATTTAAATTTAACACCCACAATTCAACAAAATAAAAAAAAACAAAAGAATAGTCCCTCTTTAGAAACGCCCTCTACATCAGTGAATAAGACCAAAAGTGCGCGTAAACGATCACTTCATGATGACGATCTTGAGGGAACGCCAAAGGCGAAACACGCCAAACGCGATATAAGTAAAGAAACCCAAAAAGGGGATGAAGCTGCTGACACTGATGATACAAAAATCGGTCCATGTGTGCTTGCGAAATGGGTAGATAAAAAATTTTATGCTGGAAAAATTACAGCTGAGAAGCCCGGTAACAAATACGTCGTTCTCTTCGAAGATGGGGCTTCTAAGACTCTGCCGAAGGAGTCAATAGTTTTTGGCGAAGGTGATACTTTGCCATTGCAAGATCAGCATGTGTACGCACTAGTGGAGGAAGATTATGAATGTGGCATAGTGTTATCTATAGAAAAGTCTAACAACAAAGTTGTGTATACCGTCAAAACAGAAAATGTGACAGTAAATGTTACCGCTTCTGATATATACCTGGAAGTGGAGCAGGCTAAAGAGATACAAAAGCTTCAGAACGTAAAAGCTGGCGATAATGCAGATGAGGAGGAATCATTTGGTACCAGACCGTCTCGTAATAAAAGGCCACCAGCGTCCCCCAGCACCCCAGAAGCAGGATTTTCAGGTGCCGCTGGCAAAAGGGGTGGAAAGAGACAAAAAAGGTATTCTTAAAAAACATCATACCCCAAACTCACACGATACTACTTCTATAAGTACATATTACATAGGATAAATATATGTATACATAGAAATATATTATATATACAGTAACACATAAAACTACAATTAAGTTTGAAAAACAAAACTTAACATTTTAACATTCTTAGTATATATATAGAATAGCCAATATGTACTTGGACCATTCTACCCATATTCTTATGTTATGCATTAAAGAGATCATAAAGATAACATTCCTCTTTTTAAATAACAAAAAAAAAATTGTTAGTTTTTAATTGTATGTCCCATTTTATTACGTTCAATGATTATTCTTTTATTTTATTTGTTTTATTACTTTCCGCTCAAATTTTATTTTAATTTTTGAGTTATTTTATTACAAATAAAATAAATGATCTTGCACTTCCCAGTTATTTATTTTTTGTATTCAACAACCTCTCGTTTGTTAACTTGTTCAAACCTTGTCTAATAGAAACCTTTTCGAAAGCGCTGTGGAATTACACATTGAAGTGGGTTCTAAGATTTTGCAGATATTTTCGTTTGTGACGTGTATTATTTGTACCCTCTGTTAAAGTTATATTTAATTTGATACATAATTTCAACATTAATTAAGATATTTGTAAAAACACAAAGTAAGTGTAACCATTTACCAAATATATTTTATAGGTATATTTTCACTCATGTTGATGAAGGTAAAGATTGTGTTATTTACAGAGTGAGTAAAAATGTTTCTTGTCCAAGACGATTTATATATAATTCATAATTTTTATTTAGGGTAATACCTACTTATATATTATGCGATATCATGCGAAATAATTTTTGGGTATATTTGAAGGAAAAATCTTTCTATAGTAAAGGTATATCTTCACCATTTACCGTGAATTTTAGGAAAACCATGCTTTGGTTTACTCTGACGAAAAAAGAAAAAAATAAAATGATGCTACTTAGCTTTTCATTAAATGCATTCTGCACAAAACTTTCACTTTGGAAGCATACTTTTCTTTTTTAAAGCTTATTAAATAAATAAATGAAAAAGAAAAAAAAAATATTTTATGTAGTTATACATAAATAGAGGAATGATGTTCACTGAAAGCCTAAGATTTTTTTTAAAGCATTGCTACCTACATCTTTTTTTGCAATATGGTTTAAATGATTATTATAATCTTAAATTGTTAACTGTTCAACAACCACGTATTGATCTAAGTGGAAATCCTAATAGATATATACATAGTAGAGTTAATAAGGATGATTATGGTTATAATTTCATCAAAACTTCGCCGGCAAAAGAAAGAAACCAATTGCTATTCCCTAAAATATTGTCTCGATTTTATTTATAAATTAAATTATGCCTTGATTAAGAAATATTTTTGCGTATTCAAACAGGTTTTGTATGTCTCATTCTATTAATATAGAACATGTGAATTTATAAGAGGACAACAAATAATACATAGCTCCGGAAAAAGCTGCACAAATAAAGGATAAAATAGCAGGATTCATCTGTATGAATATGTATTTGCTGTAATGATTTGGTTTATTCGTAATAGTGCTCGATCTGGAGATATGAGAAGTTCCAGTGAAGATCGCCCATTTTCTCCAAACGGTTTGTCGGTCGTAGCAGCAGGCCAGCGATTTGTCAGATACTTTAATTATTGCCCTAAAAAACGATATGTACATATGTTTGCACTTCGGTTAGCAAAGCTAAAGGCGCAAGCCAAATAAACAAAGATTTCAATCGGGAAGGATTTTGTGTTACTGTTGAGGAATTATTTGTTTGTATGTGATGTTCAAAGATAAAAAAAACCCTAATGGTTATTATTTACTTTATTTTATAATAAAACTGACACTTTAATGAGGTGTCACTTTGGCCATTATAAACCTGCCTTTCTTTTTGCTCATTATCACGTAGCTCTACAGATACGTCCCTCGGCTCATATTATATTAAAATTAAAATGCATATTATTGCGTCCGCTGACACTAGTATCAAAACTCAGCATGCCCTTTAAGATGCCCGATTTGATTTGTTCCTGACCTCCATATGGAGAATTGATTTGTTCACAGTTATTCAAAGGTTTTTAATTCCCTGCCTTGGTCCTCAAATTATTGGCATTAGACTTAATAGTGCCACCAGGCAAGTTGTCCGTGAAGTTAAGTATTCTCCGGTAGGAATTCCAATTACCTAAATTTTTAATGTCTGACGATATCGTTCTGGTGATAGCTGTCTCTAACCAACAACTCCAAAGATGTGATAAAGACAGCTATAGTCGAAATGATATAGTCGCCTTACGTTATCTGGCTGCTCGAACTTGTAATTGTTCCGACTAAACTTCTTTTAATTGTTTCCTTAACTTACAAATCTTAACAAAAAACTCTTTATACGTGTTACAGGTAAATAAATCGAGGATATTTATGTTATTTAAGAAGTAAAGGTAGAATTAAGCTGAAAGGAGTTTGGAAAAATATATAATTATAATTTAATTCAATATAAAATCAAAAAAAAAATTAATTCAAAAACCGGCTTATTAAAATATTAGGAATATAAACAAACGCTTCTGATTACAGCTTATTTTATTTAGTAAACATTAAGTTTTTTTTGTTTGTTTGTAGTTTTGTTTCTAATATTCAACACAAATATAACATAGTTCATATAATTACGATCATGGCATACAATTTAGTTTGTTTAATATTTTATAATATTAGAGCTGTTTAATTTAACAATCAATGTTGTAACTTTAAAAAAATGGTATCAATAACAGCATAAGTTTCGAAATAAAAATATTTAAGGTAACAAGAATATTAACTTCCAATTGTTTTATGAACGAAAAATAAATTATGATAAATAATATGATAAAATAAAAATAAAGTTACACGACCTCACTAAAATGATAACTCTTATGCATCCTAATAGTTCATTTTACCATTTTTTAAACATAGAAACAAGAAAATATGAATTAATTTTTAGATATTAAAATGGTGTCTCACAAACAAAATTTATATATTTAGTTCTATATATATATAAAAATTTTATATGTATATATAAAAAAATTATATATATATATATGTAATAATTTAATTTAATTTTAATAATAAAACTTGTACTCTGGATGGTAATTCTTTTCATTTTATTATAGAAAGATAACATTTTTTTTATTGAATAACTTCCGCTTTCACATAAAAAAAGTTGTCTTATACTGTCTGTCCGCGCCTAACAATTACGCGTTCTTATTATATAATTTGTTTCCTTTTTATTTAACGAAGTAGTAATAGACAGCGGAATACGTTCGGTACGTAATTTAAGTACATTTCGTCAGCATTTATTTAACTGTATAGTGTCTGAGTTTAATTGTGATCAAACTTCATTATGTGCATTTAGAATTTTATTAAATTGATAAGTTTGTGTTTCGTTTGCTCATGCAAGAAAAAAAAAGTGAAATATAATGATGGAAAACTCGATTACTATTTCGTTGGATGAAAAGGACTATAACACGTAATTATTTCTTCAAACACAATTAATTACAATTAAGTTGATTTAGCAATGGTTGATGAATATGAATATCTCAAAACTTGCAGGTTGCCCTTTTACTCAGCTCGAACAAATTGTTTATCGGAGAACGGTGACAGCTCAGACAGTTTGGACTCCACGCCACCAGCATCACCCAAAGAAATTAAGGGCTTGGAATTAGTCGAGGGTGTACAGCCAGAATTACAGAACACATCAAATGACTCTGAGCTCTCCCGTATGTTTTTCCTTAAATACGTTTTTATATTAATATGTTTTCTTATTTAAAGGTATGATATTTACTTCCGAATATATGAAGAGTCAACCGAACTGCGATGTAGATGAGTTGTTGGGACCTTTACCGAAATCAAATGGGCTATTTCGAAATAAGCATTTTCTTCTAACTTGCACAGTAGGGTTAAGACCGCATCGATATCTTCAGGTAAGTTTTAAAAGACTGCGATATTTACTTAATATTTAAGATAACTGCACTAGGTTGTATTATCTTGCCAAAGTGGAAATAAACTAAAAATGTATGCGTACAATTACTCTACGGAATACCTTACAGAAAAGATTAGTAAAATAAAGTAATTAGCATAGTAGAACTACCAATAGATTCTTCAAGTTTTAAGATTATAACCTTCAACGATTGTCTGTAAGAAACGCCTTGAATGTGCTAAAGGACTTCTCTACTTCGGCCGAAACGAATGAAGCCCACCTAAATAAGAAATCATAACTCTTCAACTTCAATGCATTCCTACTGGTCTGCTTCTTAGGTTTTACCCCAAAAAGGAACGAAAGGCCTGCCTTTTAGAATCACACAAGATGTTGCATTTATGTGATTCTACCAAAATAAAAAAGGAATTCCAAATTTTACAGGCCATTATTTTTTTTATATTGTGGCCATTGTTCATTTTGAAATATAAATCGAATTTTTGGGGCCATACTTCATGTAGCATGGTTGAGCTGTTGTTTTTATTTTGAAAATTTATTTTTTGTTATCCTTGAACAATTACAATTAAGGAGCTGGCAAACAAACGCGTATAAATCACATTTACACCTTTTTGCAGAAGAGCCAAACAAAAATATTGAAGTAGTCAAGGCCTTAGTTGCAGATGCATTTTTATACCCTATCCTAAGGGTATATTAATTTTATTTTGACACATAGTTTGTAACACCCCTTAATATTCGTCGCAGACCCCTAAAAGTATATATATTTATTATCAGGACCAAAATCTAAGACTATTTATCAATGTCCGTCCGTCCGTATCAACTTGTGAGGCCTTTAATTATGTTAGGAAGCTGAAATATGGAACATATACTCCCTAGGGTTTAGAAATGGTAAAGTGTTGAAGTGTTAACGCCCACTGCCACGCCCACAATTTAGAAAAAACCGTTTGAAGGCTTAAGTTAGAGAGATAAAGTTGTACAACCTTCACAAGATATGTAGATACTGCCCACCTTTATTAATTTGTCACATAAAGCTTTTTGCCACGCCTACTTTTTGTGGGCGTTTTTCACTAAAATGCTGTTTTCTTCGAAAATTTTCATAGAAATCGAAAAAATATGTTTAACAATATATTAAGCCAATATTTTTCTCAATATATCGCCCATACAAAGTTTTTGGCCACGCCCACTTTTTGGGGGCGTTTTTTTTTTAAATAATTTTTTTCCTGTAAATTTCATAGAATGAAATAAAATGCTATCCATCATCTTCATAATGCTTTTTTTCTTTGGGGTACATAGGGATAAGGATAGGGTATCTATACTGGTATACTGTTCGCCCCAAGCGGACTGTAGCCTTTCCTTATGTTTGATGTTGATTTTGTATAAGTAAGAACACGTTTTGATTCACAACATTTAAGGACACTAAATATGAGTTCTGAGAGCCCGAAAAAGCAAAAAGCTCCTGAATTATACTAACAGTATAACGTCTTTTGGGGAAACTGTTTCAGCATCAGTAAGATGTCATATTTTTATACCATACCAATTGAAAGAAACCCTTCATAAAAAGTGTTTACCCGCCAGTGAATTTCCAATTGCATCTGACGTAGATCCAACACGTCTTATTAAGCGCACATCTGAGTGTACACTGATCAGCGCTGCCGGAATGACACCTTTGATGGGCACTGGGCTCCCAAAATTCTTAAAAATGATAGATTTATATAGTAACAAGTAAAGTTCATTTTAATGCATAATGCCTTCCTTATTACCCTTACCTTCGGCTAGATTTTACTTTACTTTATTTCTTCGGTTCGTATGAATCGATTTTAATAAAACTTTTTTCATCGATTAACTACACTTTTCAAAAGTAAAACTGAATTAATTTTTATTTTGAATTTGTACTTACCACTTAAGAAATTTTGGTACCACTTCATATGCCATTTATCAAACTTTGGAGGCGGTCCCCGTCCAAGCTATAAAAGAGCGCCAAAAAATGATTCCGGATTTAAATTCAGTGCATAAAAACGAACAGGGTTGCAAAACATTTTTGATTTTGGAGAGTGTTCGGGTAAAGTAAAATTTTGCCTTACCTTCTAATTTAAACTTGATACCAGATATTCCTTGCTACATAATTTGTAAAAATTAAAGTGTAAAATGCATTTCCCAAATCCATTGTCAATGTCAAACACTGTTTATGATAAACATGCAAGTGTAGCCATGCTGCACTTACCACGCAGGATGAGTGGTTCAATATTCTTCTGGAAGGAAGCAACAGCACTACCAAACATGCAAAATGCGAGACACGTATTTTGGTCGGTAATGTTAATTTGCTTGGTAGCAGCCAAATGCAGACTGTTTAATCTGTGATCTCAAAACATCACATGCTATTTATTTTGGAACATCCGGAAATAGGTTTGACAGCTAGAATTTAGATTGCCTTAGGTAAGTACGACCAAAAATGATATTTTTCAACATCCAACGTCTTTAAAAACGGCATAGAAAACGATTTTTTTTAATCTCCCGCAATAATTGCATGCGTGGCCATGTAAACAAACCATTATTCCGTTTAATGCAGTTTTTCGAAGAACAATTTGTTCGCGTCTGCCTAAAATGGATAAGTAAGTTGCTTAATGATTTTTATTTCTTCGTAGGGCGTTAGTTATGCTGCAACCAATTTGATTTTTTTTAAATAGATCCAAAACCAACATCTTCATGGGAAAATCTGTGGCTCTCCAAAATCTTCAAATGGGCTCATAAGAATGAAAGCAATTTGAATTGCGGGGAAACAAAATGAAAATGAAAACATGCTGAAATCTGAAACAAAACGAAATTTCTCTTGGAAAATCGAATACTTTTGTGCTCTCTAGTACCTGTATTCGGTCTTCACTCTTCCAACACAAATCTCAAATGAGAATTTCTGTCAAAAATGATATGGTTTGGAACCGAAACGTTCATGCCCACGCCGAGAATTCAAATCGAAAGAGGATTTTCCGTGGATTCTTGGTGCAATCTACCCTTTTCTTTCTGACTCACATAAAATCTACCTGTCTCGTGCGACATGATGATCATTCCCATGAACGTGCAGCCAGGCACTTAGATATTTGAAAAAAGTTCTATATCTAGGTTCCAGAAATCGAGTGAAATTAAATCGGTATTGCAAATCGAGTGAAATCAGTTTCAGTGTTCTATATTTCGACCGGTTTGGTAACTTCGAATTTTTTTTAAATCACTTTGCATGAAATTGAAATCAGCTGATATCTGTCATTTGACACATCTTAAAGTGTTTTTATTTTGGGAAATAATTTGCTGGTAAATTATTTTGTTGTTCACGCATTTTAAAGCATAATTAATGAGTGCTGTGTTAATTGCTGTTTATACTAATACACACAAACAAAAGAAAAAAAGACGAAGGCCGAGAGATATATCTAATCCTTTCAAAATTGGAGAGGTTGCATATGTTATACAAGCTGAAAACGAAAGTTCAATTGTTGTTAATATAAATATTAAGTATATTTATAAATATACTTAATATATATTTATAATATATTAAGTATATTTATATACTGCCGTCTAAATAAATGGCCGTTTATAATTGTTCTACAAATCGAAGAATCTCACCTTGAGCAATCTTCAATTCCTGTCACGTTGCAGCTAGCCGCAGTTTTGCGTTCTCTTAGCGAAGAAAATTTCCAAAGGTCAAGATGCGGCTTTGGAGCGAATCACTGTATCAAAAATTTTGACAAAAGTGCTAACGATTTTGGAAAATCGAATTTGGTTTTTCCATCCACTCGCGTCCTTCTCGCTTGGTGGACCATGACTGTTCACATCTTTTCTCAAAGTTTCCCACAAAACTTCTGTGACATTCAATCTCTTTTCCTAAAACCTTTTAAAAGATCTTCAGATTTCTAAGACTTCGTTGAAATGTAATTTCTTACTCTGTGAAATAGTTTCACATCGAATGACAGATCGATTTGAAATCACTTTGAAATCGACAAAATCGAATTGTGAAACACAGCAATTTCACTTTGGTTCAATTTCAAAAATTTTAAATCGAAATCGATTAAAGTGAAATGTAGAACACACAAATTCATTTTCGATCGATTTCGAGTGAAAGTAAAATGCTGCAAATGATAATACGATTTTTGCAATTTGAAATGCTTACTATGGAAAAAATGTAATAGCTTTGTTAGAATGGCACCTTACGGAAAACTAAAGAGTGCGAATGAGAGACAAACATCCCTACCTTCCCTGCACTGCCAATTTTTATTGGACAGAGTGTAGGAAAATGTTAAGAGATTTTGTTGTGTTCGCGTCATTAAATGTTTTGGTATTTCGTTGATTTGGATTTCACAATACAGACTATGTAGTGAAAGATTATCATGCTTATTTTGAGATTCGAATGAATAGACTATTCGATCGAATGTCTCTATTCATTCGAATAAACTTTGTGTATTTTGACATTCGAGCGAATAATATTCATTATCGAGAGATGGCATCAAATTAACTCAAATGAATTCAAAATGAATTCCTATTAATTTGTGTGTAGATGTATTAAAATGTATTATTTTTTACATTTTCACGCGTTAAAAACCGAAATTTAAATAGATCGAATGTCTCTATTCATTCGAATAAACTTTGTGTATTTTGACATTCGAACGAATAATATTCATTATCGAGAGATGGCATCAAATTAACTCAAATGAATTCAAAATGAATTCCTATTAATTTGTGTGTAGATGTATTAAAATGTATTATTTGTTACATTTTCACGCGTTAAAAACCGAAATTTAAATAGAAGCTTATATAAAATATATTTGGTAATTTTCTTATTTTATTGCATAACCATTTTGTTTAAATAAAACATGAAGACAAGAAACTTATTATATATTTAAGTTTCACGTTTCCCCCACCAATAAATCAAGAGAAGTTTGGTCACACCAGCTTGCGATATGTTTATTTACTGTCAAAATCAAAACAGAGTTTGGTTGCTTAAAATTCTAAGTGAATAAAAACCGATTCCGGTGCTGCCTTAAAGCTAGACTGCTACATTACTCCCCAGAAAAGGCTGCTCAAATAATGAATGTATGTGCGGCTTTGCATAACATATGCATTAATTTTAAAGTCTCTGACAATGCTGACGATTTACCAACAGAAGATCGCTCGGAAAATGAGTTTGTTGATGTGGACAACGAGAAAACTTTCTTCAGTGAAGCTCGAAGTATTCGTGATAGAATCGTTGTATTATTTTAATAGTAGAATAGTAATTTAGTCTAGCAGTCAAGTTTATTATATTATTTCATATTGACATTAAAAATAAAGAAACATTTTTCGTTTGTATACTCAGGCACTCGTTTTTATCAGTCTTTGAAATTGATCTGAAACTTAGTTCTCTGCTAGTAAAATAATTTGAACTTCCATGAAATTCTTTTTTAGGTCTAACTTTTCGCGCATCATAGTTTCTTAGACGGACTGACTTAGGGATGTAATTCTTGAGACTGCCTGCTTGAGCTGAGAAAGCACAACGAGGTTGTTATCGTAGTAGCCTGACTGCTTTCGTTTCTTCTCGTTTCTTTCCACCAGTTTCTTCTTAGTATTCGATTTGTAATCCACCCAAACCTGAAATGCAAAACCGACTACATTGTAATGAAATCCATGCCAATCTTAAACCTTTTTCCAAGTCGAGTCTTTACACAGCGGTCCGTAGAAGCTGTTTAATTTCTCCGCAGCAAAGGGTTGAGAAACCTTCAACATTCGAATGAACTTTTTATTTATTCGAAAGTGAAAATACACATTCTATAAATTCGAAAAAGTTTCGAACGAAAGTGAAAATAAGCATGGATAAGTTATTGTGTTATATATTTATATTACTGCATTATCTTCTTTATATGTTCACTTGACGAAGTATTGAACTTTTAATATTGAAATTGAAATGTCTAACAAGAAAGTGCTTCACATTTTGCAATATTTAAATGTAGCTTATTTCACACCATACACTCAGTTTGTTCAAATCAGCTTGAAGAACAACGCAATCCGACTCAAATGCAATCTTTTATATAGTTTTAAATTGTACATGTACAGACGTGGAATGGTTCAAAAGTATACATACATATGTCATTATTAAGCAAGAAGAAAGTTTGGAGTTAACATCTAGACCAGCAAGTTTATGTAATAAGATGGAGTGCTTAACCATGTCGAAAGTCCCGATTTTCATCATTTAAGAATTTATTAGACCCGATAGATTCGTTACCATTGCTTTAACGGAAACATACCCTTTTAACATGGGTATCACCGATATGTGTTACTTAGTCAGAAAAACCAACTTGTTGCTAAGTATATACTCGACCAATAATTTAGATATGGCAGGATAGTTGATATTCCATTGCAAGGACCTACACAGTGAACGGCTGAACGAATTTGAAATTCTATCGGCCCTAGCGAGGTATTGGAACGAGGAAACGATGTTGGCACGGAGTATTCTTCTATTTCCTACGATTCGGAAGATTTTTGCTTTGAGGTATTCTTCGGAACATTGTACCGACAGAAAAAAAACACCTACGATCTACGTTGCAGTGCTATGAAGTGCATTTTCAATGAAATTTGTGACAGTTTCACACCATTTTTTGTCCGATAACTTCCGACTTAGAATATAGAAAAGTAATTTGTAATTTTTTGCATTTATTGCTTAACTTTGTTTTCAGGGCAAGAGCAAATAAAAAAAAGCTCCAGGCAATATGAACTTCTGGTGAGTTTTATGTAGGAGACACCAGAATCCTTAGCTGTGTTTTGGGATGAAGTTTCTGACCAAAAGTATTTTTTTTTTAGCAACTAAGTGCTTTGAATTGGGTTTTTTAGTTATTTATTTATTGAAAGTTACTCCAAGCAGGCTAGTCTTTTTTTTCATTTACTTATGCAGACTTGTTAAGGGGAAAGTTATTTTTAAATCTGTAAGTTAACTCTTAAGTTTTCCAAATATAAGATCTGTAATAGGATAAATTACGCTTCGTAGTTTTTGTAGGTTTGACCATTTAAGCATCCTTAAATAATTATTTACAATATAAATAACTTTTTTCCGCGTTTGGGTTAAGTTCTATATGTAAGTGTTGGTAATCTCTCCAGCGGACTTTTCTTCTGCATTTTCAGATTGAGGTGATGTATTTTTGTTGATCTTTTTTATTGAAGATACAGAAGGTGATAAGGAAATTTAATCCAAGATGCTGAATAGCTAATTAGAGAAATTGTGATTTATATATCTGGTCGTTAGTTTTTTTTTTTCGTTTTGGGAAAGTAGGTCAGGTCAACTAGATAAAAGTTTCTTCCGGCAGAATCCAGGGTTTGGGGTGATGTGTTGTTGTTTTTGATAGCGGTAAGGATATCAATATGTTGCGGTTTATATAGGCTCAGCTATTGATGAACGATTCTCGTATTATAGTTTCTGTTTTTTTTCGCCGTCTTAAATTAGAGGTAACTATAGGTAGTTGATTTTATGTTTTATTTGAGCAGATACGAAATCATCTCTTTGAGTAATTTGTGGAAGTCCGCATCCTTTAGTAAATTTGGTATAGGTGTTGTACGAGAAACTCTCATCCCTGATATTGCTGCACCGTGAAATGGTGTTAAAACTTTTTGGATGAATATTATATGATCATATATATAGAATTTCTGAGAGCTAAGAAATAATTGAAAAAGTTAAGCTGTTTAAAGTTCGAGCTATTCGGGTATATATAGTTTTATTCCCACAAAGTACAGTGGATCAAAGTCAAAATGGATTGGACAGTCAGCAAAAAGATTTCCGCATCGAATAATTAAACACGAGAGTATTTTGCTTATGGTTTCAGAGGAGGCAGGATCTTCAATTATAAGCTTGGGGTCATTATCTCGCTAGAAGTTAAACTTATTCTTTAACCCCGATTCGCGTTCAAATTTATATCGTCAAATCTACAAGTACATATATTGAACCATTATACTTTTAATAATATGAAGATCACCTGACCCCAAAACCATTACTAAGCCACCACAGTGCTTCAATAAAACAAAAAAAAATCAAGCAGTTGGCGGAAACCCATGGTAACAAAGAATTTTAGTTCTGAGAAAAGATAATTTTTTATAACTGAAAGTAAGTTTAATGTGTTTCAATCCGACGGTCGAAGTTATGTTTAAAGAAAGGCCAACGAAGAAGTTCGAAAAAAAAATTTGCGTTCCACTGTTTGTGAATACAGCGAACTCATTGAATACTGCCCATCATAATTGTGAAAGTAAAATATATGAACGCCGAACAATTCTTTCTATGAAATTTATAGAAAATAAATTATTTTTTTGAAAAAACGACCCCAAAAAGTGGACGTGGCAAAAACTTTGTATGGGCGATATATTGGAAAATATATTGGCTAAATATATTGTTAAACATTTTTTTCCGATTTCTATGAAAAAGTAGGCGTGGCAAAATATATATACTTAAAGGGGTCTGCGACGAATATTAAGGGGTGTTACAAACTATGTGTCAAAATTAATATACCCTTAGGATATGGTATAATTAATAGATGTTATTTATAATAAATAATTATATATAATATGTACCCATATTTCAAAGAGTTACTGTGTTTTTTAATTTAATTTGATTTTGTCAGCCAAAACTTTCAAATTACTAAGGGAAATTGATTTCGAAATATCTCACTGTTTTAAAAATATACATGTTTAATCCTGTTTATTATATATTTCTTATACAGGAAAAAGCGGATCACAATACAAATAACCAATTTAAGCAATTTTCCGCTGTTCCTTATGTTAAACATCATCTACAAAGGCAGTTAGAGGCGGGTGGAGCTAAAATATATAACTACTTTGAGAATGTGCCTAAAAATAAATATAAGCAGTGCAAATTAATAGCACCAAGACCATGTCTTACAGCTAAATATGTTCAATGCTTATCATCCGACATCCAGGTATGGCTTTCTGCTCCTAAACTAATTGTATTTCTATATGTAATCTTCTTTCTTGGGTTTTAGGCGATTTCTCATGATTGGGTCGTAGATTGTTGTCGACAAAATAAATTGTCTGATTTTAATAAATATCAGCTGCCAGCTGGATGGTCATTACTTACTGAAACATTCGTACAATGGAAAAATGAAAAGAAGAATTCCATCAGAATCAGTGGCCAACCTTTTGCGAAAACCTATGTTCTAATTGCTGGTCAGCATAGCGATTTCGTTGAACTCTGGGGACGAGTTTGTAAAGCAGGTGGAGCCAAAATACGATTGATTAAATCATTGGATGATATTACACCAACGACAACTGGCTATATGGTTGTAGAGTCTGATTGTTCGCATGCAATAAAAGCTAAGGCGCAACATTATGGTATTCCGGTTGTGTCGACAGTATGGGTAGTTCAATCGTTAATTATGGGAGCGATTTGTCTGCCTAATAGTCATCCAAGGCTATCTCAATTGTTTGAAGACGATGAAATTTAGAGTAAACTGGACTTCATTAATCATTACTGAATAATTCATTTATTTTGAAAATAAAGCGAAGTAAAATAAAATCCTGTTAAAAATGTGGAACGAGAAAAAATATCAAGTTTTACGTTAACGCTTAAATTTAATTAGGATATAATAAAAAAAACTTTTTAAATCATCTTTTGTCAGAAAATACCTACATACAATTTTACAAAAAAAAGTTCCGTCAGTGTATGTCTTCTAAAAGCATTATTATCGAACATAATCGCGTCTCAGAATTTGTTACTAATGCTGTAGTGTGCAAAACGTTCAGTAGGTATCGGAGAATGCTATAATTTATTTGGGATTTAAAGTATACTCATAAAAAAGCAGTGAAAGTGTCACCTCAAACTAAGCGGACGTTGTGTTTACCATACTTTCTACAATGCGGTCAACTGAGTATATTCTCTAACAAACTCGAGTGCAACTGGAAGAGCCGTCACTAGACAAAGAAACAGACAGCACAAGCTGCAAAATCAACCCTCATTGCTGCAATACGAACCGAGTCAAACGATAGCAAACGAAGTGCAATTCAATAACTATCAGGCTGCCGACCGATCAACATGCCACATGTTTTGTACCAGGCTATCCCATGTTTTCACTCGATTTTTGAGTCTTTGAATCTAAAACTGGTGGGATTGACTGCCTTCCAAGAAATTTTTAGGAAAAATGAAACGAACTGACGGCAATTCCAGTTGCCATCCAATAGTTTGAGTGTTTAAAAATTGACAAAGCCAGTTGAAACGAGCTGTGGTTAAGTCTGTAGGCCGATAAACATGCCAGATGTTTTCTACCAGGCTATCCCATGTTTTCACTCGATCCTAAAAAAATGGAAAGGAAGGATGAAACGAACTATATGTGTGACTGCAAATGAATAACAAAAACACTGCATAAACCGCATACACAGCAACAACGCAAAGAGCGATGCACGTGTGTAGTATCACCAAGATAAATTGATTTTCTGGGAGAGGATTTTGAATATCATCTCTTAAAAAATGGCAGCGCAGCCGCAGAACGAGCATTTTCATTAGCAGGTTACACAATTACAAAGAGATTTTCGATAGCATATTATCAAAATTTAGACAATTAATTTTTCTTTCAAATTAACTGAACAAAAAAAAATCTTCAAAAACAGATTGTCTTTGAGTCATATGAACGAATGTGCATATTGTTCGTTTCAACTGGCTTTGCAAATTATTAACACTCAAGCTATCTGGAAGTGCTAAACTTAACATTAAATGGTCAATATTTCGGTATGTTTTCTCTTTTGGGAAACGAAAATATAAATTTAAAAAGCACAAAATTGTATTATTGTTTTGCTTCAAATGAATAATCCCCAGGAAATTGGTGTGGGAATTCTTAGAAATATCATAAACGGTATAATAAATTTAAATGAATGAAAGCAATATAATTTATTGCTCTATTGCAATAAAATTTATTTACCTGTTTACAAACAGATTATGCCCAGTAGCTTTTAAAATGGTTGAATTATACCCGTAATAAAATAATACATTTTATGGTATTGGTTTTTATGAAAAGATATCGGCTTGTTATAAAAAATTGAAGAATTTGTAATTTTACAGGTTTATGCGTTTAATATAAATAATGGTATGCAAGAAAGTCATATAAATAAGTCATAATTGATTGATTATTGTTAAGGTTTACATTTTTGTTTGAACGAATATACATACCTCTTGGTTAAAAAATTTACCTGTAAATTTGAAGATAAATATGTAGTGCTTATTTGAAATTTCATTCATTCTTAATTTACAAACCATACGGATAACGAAAATAAAATTAACAATATCGATTGCTTAAAACAGGAAAAACTTTGACAAGCAAGTGTTAATTTAAAAAAAAATGCAAAATTGTGAAAAGCAACTGCGGGCTAACTATGCACTTCGCCACGAAGCGCATTTTTTCCGATTTCGCATTTTGGTACTATTCAGTTCGCTCTATAACATTCGCGCAACTATAAATACGATAATATTTATATATAGATTTATATAAATAAATACGATAGATGTTTTGATGGCGAATTAATTTGTATATTTGCTATGGGTAGTCAAAAGGATGGTGATTGCGATTATATGAGAACACAAGCGTTCTCACTGTATCATAACACCATCAACTCCTACTTCTCACCTCCCCGTGGTGACTGCTGGGTGCCTAGTACCTCGACTGGAGATGGGGTGACCAACCCCTGTAGAAGGTCGTTGGTGGCAGCTGTCGAGAGAGGGGGAGGAGTGCCAGCTCACTAAGGCACTTCTCCTGTTTCCGGGCGGCGGCGGACGAATTTTACGGATGGATCAACGGCGGCGTCCACAGTTCCAGTGAGGTGGAACAAGTGATCTCCCTATATGAGCTGCTTAGACTTATTTGAAGCCCAGGTCTATAGGGATATCCATCACTAAGCCAGGGTGTTGGAAAAGAGTTGGTGGCGGATGAGCCCTTGATTGGTCAACGGCAGCACTCACATCCCCGAAGTGGCACCGGAATTACCGGCCTACTGTCCTAGGGTCAAGAACAGGGCCTGGCCCTCCAGGTTGGGGGTTGTGCTGTCGGGGTAACTTCCCGACCACGTCAAAAACATTTAGTTATGGGAGAGCCTATGGCAGCCTCGGATATAAATGAACTTCAAAGGCAAAATAGACCCGGAACGTTAACGGACATGCGAGTGTGTACCTGGAATGTGCGGACACTCTACACTCCAGGTGCTACTCAAAAACTTAAGTCTGTCCTCTCGCGATACAAGGCCGACGCATATGACAGCATTCATCGTCAGGAGCTTTTTGTGGCGATGGCCGAATTCGGTATCTTGTCAAAACTGATCCTAATGTGTCACATGACACTAGATAATACGCGATGCAATGTGGAGTTTGGCAGCAGCTCATCTGAACTCTTTCAAACATGCACCGGATTTCGGCAAGGAGATGCGCTGTCGTGTGATTTATTCTTGGCCTTGAAGTGAATGAGGACAAGACTAAATATATGCTATCAACAAACAAACAATCATCTGTCCACCGACTAGGACAAAATGTCACTGTTGATAGCAGCAACTTCGAGGTAGTTAAGGAGTTCATCTACCTCAGGGTAAAAATCAACTCCAAAAATGACATCTTAGTGGAGATCCGTCGAAGAATTACCCTAGGAAACCGCTGCTACTTCGGTTTGGCAAAACAAATGGATTCAAAACTCCTAACTCGAAGGACAAAGTGCATGCTCTACAGAACCCTTATCCTGCCAGTTCTGCTATACGGCGCCGAATGCTGGACGCTAAGCAGGAAAGGAGAGTTAATACTGGGATCCTTTGAAAGAAAAATCCTTCGACGGATATTTGGTCCTGTGTGCGAGGAGGGCGAATGGAGGAGAAGATAAAACCGCGAACTCTAAGAGCTGTATCAAGACGTGGATGTAGTCCAGAAAGCCAAACACGCCGACTACAATGGCTTGGCCACATCGAGCGAATGGACAATAATGCTCCAGCCAAGCGGATCTTAGAAACCCAGCCCCCAGGTTCGAGACGACAAGGAAGACCGAACCTCCGTTTCAAAGACCAAGCCATCGTGGATGCCAGAGCGTTTGACCTGGGTAACTGGAAGCAGCGTGCCCGAGAGGATGGAAGGCTGCTCTATCTCAGGCAGAGACTCTTCACGGGTCGTTAGCCCGTTAAGTAAAGACACCAAATTATGGACCAAAGCTTGTAAATTTGTTTTATAATTCTCAAATTCATTTCACATTTTGTTGAAGCTATTTTCCATTTAATTTTACTAGCGGAAACTATTCTAAACTCTTAAACATGTGACGATATGTGTTTGTATTTGCAAATTAAAATATATTTCAATAGGTGGATTAACTTATTTATTTTCATCTACAACTGGTAGTTCTTATTGAAGTCATGTGCAAATCAAATAGCTCTCAAGCTTGTAAAAGTCTCCACATATTAATTTTTCGTCTGTTACATAAAATAACGCAAAACGAAGCCTCTTCATACCGCATAGCGGGCCACTCAGGTACTGTTGCCGTAGACGCCTGTCTGACGAAAAGCACGTACCCCCAGCGGAGCAACGAAGTTGCGTGAGGTGTACTTGCCGCCTGCAGAAAGAGGGTAGAAATCCCTTAATCCCGCGTAACGGTTCACCAAGTTACTGTTGCCAAAGGCGCCTCATTTAAAATTTGGCATTATTTCACGTCACCTTTTTTGTCTAGCAGGTGTCACAGGAAAACTTCCATTCGTCAATAACTTTTCGAAAACCAATTTTGTTGCTCTGCAGGAATAGTTGAGTGGTTTTGATTGGGATGAACTGCTTAAATACCCCAAATTTAAAAGGTAACTATAATATATTTTTGGATAAGATCAAATCTGAGTATACATTATTTGCACCAAAAACGCGTCTTAATAAAAGGTTTAAAATTCCTTGGTCAAATAAAAGATTGGTTAATTGACGTTAAGTAAAAAGACCTTATTCGCGTTATTTATCTAATAAAACTAATTCTAACCGTGAACTCTTTATAAGATTCGGGAAAGAATATCGGTTTTTATACCGGCAATAAATTTTGTCTGTAGAGTCGTCGGTGAAGCGTAACAGAAAATCGTATTGGAATTACATTAATTCGGAAAGAAATACCACAGGCTTGGCTAAGTAATGGAATTCGAAGATGTAAGTTCAACAGATTTGAAAAGCACGTGTAATTTGTTCGTTGATTTCTTCGAGTCAGTGTACAATAAGTCGCATGTGCAGCTAAAAATTATTACGTTATGATTTCTGAAGTTTTAGACATCGGTTTGATCGAATTAATAAACGCACTAAAAAATTAAATTTTAATAGCAACCCTTGCGCAGGTGAGGTTCCCGTGGTAATATTAAAAAAATGTTTATCCTGCGTTTTTCATCCTCTTAAAATTATTTTTAACCAGCCTCTTGTAACTGGAAATTTCTTTAATGAATGGAAATATTCTTTCATAACACCTATTTATAAAAGCGGTTTAAGGCAAAACGTAGAAAACAATCGGCCTATATCAAAGCTTTCTGCAATACCAAAATTGTTTGAAAGTATTGTTAAGATCATGTGCACAGATTAGGAATAGAGATGTTTACTACAACGTCTGTTTCAGATGAGTGAGAAAAAAAAACGTTGGAGTGAAAACAAAACCTTGCAAGAGTGTGTGGCAGTATTCGATAAACTAAATAAAAGTTGAAATAGAGTGGTATTAATTATTGTCAAAGAAATAATATAATATTAATTAAGTGTTTTAGTTGCACTGTAACAAAATCGAGCAATCAGTGCCGCGTCTAAGTAAATACATATATATTGGTAAAATTCCCGGGAAGAATTGCGGCAGCAAATTAGTTTTTGTGTGTTTTGTTTAAATAATAATTTAATGTGCAAATTAAGAAAATGTGTAGTTAACAATATAAGGTTAACAGTTTATCAAATATATATGCAAAACAAAAAGAAGCCAAAAGTGATATTCTGCATCCACAATTGTGAAATTAATTTTTATATTGATGTTTTTTTTTTTATTTTTTGGTTGGTTGAAAGTAGTGTACATTGAACCGAGTACCCAACTTCTAAAATATTATTCCAAAGATTTTCTTTAATTGAACAAGTAGTTCACAAGTTACATGAGTTTTAATTCAAGGTACGATATTCAGCCCTAAACTAAAACTCATGTAACTTCTGAACCACTTATCCAATTTTCTTCATCTACACGGTGGTATATTTACATTTTTATTTGGAATAATGTTTTAGAAGTTTGGTACTCGGTTCAATGTACACTAACGTGTGATCCAAGTAGAAATACTTTTTTCAATAGCCTTTTTTGACAGATCACGTGTGAGTCGTGTCATGCTGTCATGTTATTTTTGTTTAGTATTGTTTGGCATTTCATAATGGAAAGACTTACGCGTGAACAACGTTTACAAGTTGTTCAACTTCATTATGAAAATTCACGTTCTGTGAGGAATGTGTTTCGTGCACTTCGCTCAACTTATGGTCAACATAATCGGCCTACTGAGCGTACTATTCGCAACACCATCACCCATTTTGAGACCCAGCATTCATTATTGGATAATATTCGACCGAAAAGACCACGTCCAGCACGCTGTGAAGAAAATATAGCGGCCGTAGCTGAGAGTGTACACGAAGACCGTAGAGAGTCGTTTCGGCGCCGTTCGCAGCAACTCGGACTGGCGTATGGAACGACTTGGCGCATTTTACGTCAAGATCTTAAATTGAAAGCGTACAAAATACAGCTTGTGCAACAACTGAAGCCGCTCGACCTTCCCAAGCGACATCGCTTCGCTCTATGGGCTCTTGAAAAGTTCCAAGAAGATCCGACGTTTTCGAGGCAAATTTTGTTTAGCGATGAGGCCCATTTCTGGCTCAAAGGGTATGTAAACAAACAAAATTGCCGCATTTGGGACGAAGAGCAACCTGAAGAGATTGAAGAACTGCCACTTCATCCAGAAAAAAACAACGGTTTGGTGTGGTTTATGGGCCGGTGGAATCATCGGTCCATATTTCTTTAAAAATTATGCCGGTGCGAACGTAACCGTCAATGGCGACCGTTATCGTGCCATGATAACCGACTATTTGATGCCTGAAATTGAAGCTCGTGATCTCGGCGACATTTGGTTTCAGCAAGACGGCGCCACTTCCCACACATCGCATCAATCAATGGACTTATTGGGAGAACATTTCGGTGAGCACATAATTTCACGTTTTGGGCCGGTCGATTGGCCACCAAGATCGTGTGATATCACACCGTTAGACTTTTTCTTGTGGGGATATGTAAAGTCAAAAGCTTATGCCGACAAACCCGCTTCGATTCAGGCCTTGGAGGAAAACATCACGCGTGTCATTCCCCAGTTACCAGTCGAAATGCTCGAACGAGTGATCGAAAATTGGACTCAACGTTTGGACCATCTGCGACGTAGCAACGGCCAACATTTGATAGACATAATCTTCAAAAAAAAAAAATGCCAAAGAATGTTCTTTCAAATGATAATAAACATTCTCCATTAAATTTGAATTATCTGTGTTTTTTTCTTTAAAAAAGTAGGGAACCTCGAAATGGATCACCCTTTACATAAGTGCAAATTATGTGCGGCATATCAGTTCGACTTAGTTTGTAGGCAAGGTTAGAGATTCTCTCTCGAGTTGACTATATGGTTAATTCCTCATCTGTAATCATGTGCTACTAATTTAGCTTTGTTAACTAATTAACATTTCTAAACGTAAAGTTTTTTCAGCATATCGCATTGGTACTTTAATTTTGCATGATTATTATATAAATGATCTTAGACTTCAACGTTTTGACGAAGCGATCCTGGTTTCATATTTGACAATAAGTTAAGTTTCTTTTTGCATTATGATTATGTCATAGCCAAGTCTAACTCATTGTTTAGCTTCCTTAAACGTAATAGTAGAGACTTTCGAGACATATATAGACTTCAAATTTGTTATTGCTCCTTGGTCAGACCTTATTTAGAATATTGTTCTGTAATTTGGGATTCGCCATATGCAGTTCAGGAACTTAAATTCGAAAGAGTAAAAAAAAAACTTCACGAAGTTCGCGGTTCGTAAATTAAGTATGATTGATGAGTTTCCTTATTATGGCAGAAGGTGCAATTCAGTTGGTCCGCAAACCCTAAGTTTCAGACGCGATGCAACTTCAGTCATGTTTATTCGCGATATTCTTAATTATTATATTAATTCACCAGAATTGATCTTTCTTTTAAATTTTTGTATATGCTCCACAAAGTTCACTGCAGGTTAAAAGCTTATTTTATACAGATAGGCACAAAACCAATTACGGTTATATTAAGCCAATTACGAAGGTCGGTAGATGAAGCTTAGTCATCAGCAAACAACCGTTGCGTAAAGCGATACTGAGAGCTTAAACTTAGGGAACGTAGTGTTTTGTGTTTTGCTCTGTGATGGTATTAAAAAAAAACTTTTCGATTGGACGACTTAAACAAAATTTGTTGAAGAAGAATTCGAAAATATCACAATGAAAGAGTGGCGGGCAACTTGCGAGAAAGCAATTAGAACAGAAGAATATTACATAAGTGTTCAGCAGAGCTTGGAATCTTTCTACAAAAGAATATTAATAAGACCAGGAGAATATTCATCGACTAATGAAATGAGCATAGAGTAACCACAGAAAAATTGTTAAACTTATTATTCTATTGTTATTATATGTTATTGTTACAAATTGTATAAGCCATTAAATTAAAGCATTGGTATCTTTTTATGCGTTGTTATTCAAAATTGAATAATAATTCCAATTTTCACAAAAACTCTTTTATTAAATTGTGAAGCATTTATTCCGCCCACAAAAACTGAGAGGTTAAATTGTTTTCTGATCAATCGAAGAAACAGGCTGCTCAAGCAGTGTTACCTCTGAAAAATTTCAGAAATAGTCCAGGATGAAAAAAGGAGTCGGATAACAATTTAAAGAAAGAAAAACACCATTATTTATTAACGCTAAACTTGTATTAAAAATTCAAGTAGGAAAAGAAATGTAACGTTTTTTTAAGACAAAATAAAAACATAAGTAAATTATTTTATACACACTTAACAAAAATCAGTTAATTTAATTTAAAACTAACTGTTGCGTTATAAAACGCCACGAAAATTTGATTCTCCTCCAACCCTTCCAATTCCATACCCAATTGACTTTTTGCACACTATTTTCTGTCGTCCTGCTGGGAGATTCGTTAACTGGCCGCCTCTAATTGACCTGTAGTCCCAATCAAGGTAGCACGTTTTCATGACAAAAGCAGGTATCGAGCCCAACTGTATTTTGGCGTCTCGAAAACGATGGGCGGGGGAGGACGATCCCTTGGCACACCCCAACGTGATTCCAAACGGGTCGAGATGACGACCCCGTAAGAGCCAAACGGACACTTGGCCTTTTACAAGGGCGGTGGCGAATGGCCTTAAAAAATAAACCCCCTCACGTTAACTTAAAAGACCATATTGGCACGCGATCCAGGTCTACGAACACAAAAACAACAACACCAGTTCATCATATCAACAACGATGATCACAACTCCAAAAAACAATAGCATCAATAACAACTTCAACAGCATTAACCAACCATTCACATAACAAAACTTAACGGAGACTTCAATGGCCATGAATCCAACAATTATGAAATAGCACGCTACTCAGATTCCCCTTCCCCTAAATCTGCGCTAAAGTCCACCGGGTTAGAATAGTTTTTCGGTCAGTAAGTTTAACCCTTCCTTCTCCTCAAAGACTCCTAGGTTTGTACTAAGTTGGGGCATCAGCAAATATTGTCCCAAATCTAAAATCCATATTCGTTAAATTCTTCTTTCTTTTTTATTTTTAGTCTAATTTTGTATAGTTTTGCTATTAGCTTTTATTCGTTGGGGACATTTTCGCGTTTCAACCATTTCTCGATTCTTAATCTTGTCTTTGCCTTTATCTTGTCTAATTTTTTAAGTGTTTGTGAACAGGTCCTGTTGGGGAACTTGTGTCAATGTGTCCATCGATTCGCTCAGCCTCGGAGTTGCAGCGAATTCGAATGAGACAGTGGCGGTGGCACCCTCCAGTAAAGTTATAGAGTGCTTGCTAGAAAAAGCCGCAGTGGATTCCGAATTGGCTGAAGGTGGGGATATGAAAGAGAGAGTGAGAGTCCCTCACCGACAAAGAGACCTTGAAGTGTACAAACCAACACTTCTTGGTTGGCCATTAAAGCATAGGAAGCTTTTGTTAAAAAAGAAAGAGAAAGTCGAGAAATTTTTTTTTAAGTTTAAAAATATTTTTTTTGCGGATTGGGCTTTTTTGATATACATTTTTTGGTGTGAAATTTTTGTCGGCATAGATCAGAATCCATAGAAAAAAAAGGAAAACAAGAAAGAAGACGACAGACAAGGGATTTAGCGGCAGGAGAGGCAGCTGAACCCCAGTATATACGTAATAGGAATCTTGGAGGAGGAGGAATAATTTGTTTGAGAGCTAAGTATAATGTTTATACCCTTTCCTAAGGGTATATTAATTTTGACACATAGTTTGTAACACCCCTTAATATTCGTCGTAGACCCATAAAAGTAAATATATATATTTATGATCAGGACCAAATCCTAAGACTATCTAGCAATGTCCGTCCGTTAAGTTTGTCATATAAATATTTTTGCCACGCCTACTTTTTTGTGGGCGTTTTTTAATAAAATGCTGTTTTCTTCGAAAATTTTCATAGAAAGCAAAAAAAATGTTTAACAAGATATTTAGCCAATATTTTTTAAAAATTATCGCCCATACAAAGTTTTTGGCCACGCCCACTTTTTGGGGGCGTTTTTTAAAAAAAAAATATTTGGCTAGGAGCTGTACTCTGAAACGGCTTTTGTTTAAAATCTGGGTTTTTTTTATTTCATTTCCTTTTTTTTGCAATCAACCGTCGAATTCTTCTCCAAAAGATTTCACAATTCCTTTATTTAAAGATTGTGTGTGTGTCCACTTTACCCACCATAACTTTACCTTTTTCCTTCTTACAATTTTCATTTCAGAATTTTCTCTTCCTTCATTTCCATCTCCGAACCCACCCCAGCTGAGCCACCGGGACGGTAGCATCCAACTGGCTACCTGCTGCACTTCGCTCTCTCTATGTCGTCGGCGAATTTCTGTTGACATTTCTCTATCCCGCCATTATTCGACTTTTAACTAGAGCTGTGTCAATCATTCAAATTTAATGATCGAATCATTCAAGTATTGGTTGAAAAAATGAATCGGTCATTTCAATCATTCAATGATAGATACGAGGTTTGTATTGCTCCAATCAATTTCAACACATTCACAATTCCCAATCATCCCTCATTGAGTTTAGTTCCGATAGAGGATTCAAATGGATTGTAAGAGTGAATACAGCCAAATAAATGTATAACATTAGAACAAATTTTTTGCAGAAATATACTTGTTTCGCTCCTTCTTAAAGTCGCGAGTCGAGATACACAAACCAGGCAGTCGCTCGAGAAAAGTATCAATTTGGATACATTTTTGATACGTTTTATAAATTTTCATCAAAAATCTGCAAATTCTATCTTTTGTCATATATTTTACATTTTTTTCAAATAAGTTTTTAAAACTGGTAGAATCAATTATTCGTTTTCATAACATTCAGAATTATCACGTTTATACGACCTGACAAAAGTTTGTGTTTAGCTATTCCAAAATTATTTTACAATTTTAAGAATAAATACCAACTTATTTTTAAAATTCTAATATGGACTATAAGATAAAAGTCATTTGGTGGATTTGCCATATCCATAACTTGACCCGGATAATATCCGGATCTTCCACCCACCAAGGAAACTACAGTTTCGAAAGTGATGATTGTTACGATGCTTATGACAAATCAAAAGAAATTGCCATTTTTACAGATGGCTCGAAAACAACAGAGGAAACAGGTGCTGGGATCTTCTCAAAAGATTCAGAACTAAGAGTGTCTATAAGACTACCGGGCACAAGCAGCGTCTTTCAATCAGAGCTTCTGGCTGTCCTCAAAGCGGTTGAGCAAATCGATATCCGGAAGAGATATTGCCATCTTCATCGACTGGCTGTCGCACTTATCATGGTATCAACAAATATAAATTCTGATATAGTCAGGAAATGCAATCAGAACCGAGTGAGACTATGCTGGGTGCCAGGACACTTCGGTATTGAAGGCAATGCGCGGGCGGATGAGCTTGCAACAATAGGAGGGCTACTCAATAATCTTGAGGTTGTTGGCATACAACATCCTCTCTGCATAATCAGGGGAAATAACTGTTAGTACTGCCAACCTAAGGTGGTCAAGTCTTGGGGGATACACGGGTCAAAAGCTCTATGGCTATTTCTCGGCTGTTAGAGCTCCCAGAAGTTTATAAAACTTAGCTGGTATAAGCTCAAAATATTAGTAGGAATCCTGATATTGCCTTTTACGAAAACATGCAAAAAGACTCGGACTGTCTTCTGCAGATTCTGCGGTGATCTGCAGGCTGTTATGGATAAACCGCACATATTGTGTGAGTGCGAGGCAATTTCACGTAGTCGTAGGAAATTCTTAGGGAGACACTTTTTCGAATCTTTGGAGGAAATAGGCGGTAAAAGCTTCAAAGGCCTTAAAAGGGAAAGTGTTAAGGTTTTTTGTCTACAGGTTGAGTACAAATTTAACTGGTTCCCCAGGGATCGGAATAGGTCCGCGTCCGCTTCGGTGCCTAGTTTTGTGTGTGATGATTCTTACATCACACCCCTGTGAAGCGTAAGTGCGTTATTATATTTAAAAACATAATTGGATTGAAATGGTGGTTTTCCTTTTGGAATTGATATCCATCTTAAGTGCCGTGAGACGTCAGACTTCATACAAAAAACTACAAAATTAAATTAAAAAAAGTTGATAAGTTTTGATGCAGTTGATACATTTAACAATCTGAAATAAAGATACATTTGATACATTTTTCAAAAGAAAAAGATACATTTTTCAAAAAGTCAGCGGCAACGCTGTCTGTGAATTATTGTGTGAGGTTGTGTTGTTCAGTTCTTTCCTAACCGGTTAATCGAGATAAATGTACAAGCCAGATGCGTAACAAAAGTATTGACTCTGAGAGATTGATATGTGGTTATGTGATTGCAATAACCAATACATTATTGTGATCGGGCCAAAAAGATCGATTCACACAGCTCTACTTTTAGCCATCGGCGCAGCTGCTGTTCTAGCTTTTTTGCAAGTGCTGTTCCTGTTCTCAATACTACCAACTCGTTTCACTTAGCTCAACATAGGCCGTTGTTCCATATTTAAATGTTGTGTCATGTAATTTTATGTCGACATTAGCTATTATTACAAAACATAATATTAAAATACCTAAACGCATATTAAAGTATGTGGAGTGGCTTAGTGGTTAAGTGCGTTGGATCACTAAGGTCGCTGGTTCAAATCCCGACCGGTACCACCTGAAAGTTTTTATTCGCTGCCCCACCTCTTGCGAACATTTGACAAACATCCAAGAGTAAGAACTTTCATGAGAAGCTTCTCAAAAATTGATTGCCGTTCGGAATCTGTAGGTCCCTTCCATTCGTGTCAAAAATATATCTTCGCACACACAGTGGTTGGAGAAGCTAGGCTTTGGGTCCTGTATGGGCCGTTTACGCCTAATATTTGTTTTTTAAACGTATATTGAAATAATTCAATTTTATTTTAAGAACATATTTAAAACTTTTCAACATCTTTAATTTGAAAATTGCTTTTAACCAATAATTATCATTTCTCTTTAAGCAAAAATTAAAAATAAATGAAATGCCAATTAGTTGAATGATGCCAAATGCGTTATCATAGTTGAGAGTAGGTCTACATTGGAACTAACTCCAGAGATTACCACATACGAACTCGTTGTTTCTATACAATCTGTCAAAGCGCGACCACCCGAACGTTGGCTTGCAGATGAGTAATTAACCAGTTAGAGTAATTAACCAGTTAGTCAACCAGTTAGTAATTAACTCAACACGCTCCTGCCCCTTGAACACGCTAAAAATTGTAAAAAAATTTCCGCAAAATCCTCTCTTATATATCCTATCCGTTAATAAGTGTAAATTAGTGATTTGAAGCTTGTTTGGTGGTATTTACGAAAATGGATGAGATTATTATAGAAAATATATATAATTCCTCATATGTTTGCAAGCTTCCCATTGGATTTGCACGTAAACTCATATATAATTGCAAATTATATGGGTAAAAACAGCTGAGTTTACTTTTGAGTATGAATTGCGCATTACTGCAGGGAATCATTTTCAAAAGTTAAGAGTTCCTTTAGTCAAATGTTTTCCTTGAATATCAAAAGTACCGTACCACAAAACGTTGTACCTACAGCCGGTGAAAATTAAGGTATTTGAAAACTTTACGAACGAAATTATTGGTTTGTTTAAACCTTACAAAATATCTTTGTATTGCACGTAAAAAGGGTAATGTGCTATAGAGTTATATTCTGCGATACCAGAGTTGGTCTTTCCAATCCGTTAGTGAACATTGAACAAAAAGATTTTTTGTGAATTATTTTTTAATTAAGTCATTTTGAATTGTTTGCAGAAATAGAAAAAATAATAATTACACGATATTGTTGATAAATCAAAAAAATTATTGACATTTTGTGGGAAAATGAAAATCAGGACGTTTCCGCCCGCATCGAAATAATATGAACGCCGTTTTAAATATTCTGAACGCCGCGTTAAAACGCGCCATGTTTGACAACTCCTTTACTAAATGCATAACTACCACCTAAAAATACCTAGATATAATATATGTACGTAGGTAAATGGAGTTTGATTCAATACCCTCTCACATTGCAAGGCAAGAAGACTAAGAAACTAAAGTATTTATCTCCGAAGTATCATTTACCAGTGAAAAAAGTACATATTTGTTAGCCAAATATTACATAATTTTAATAAAAAAAAATACAACTCTAATCGTTACAGTTTTATTAATAATAATAGTCTAGGTACTTCACAAACTGATATTTATTTTACGTAGTTCGATATACATATTTATAACTGATTTTTTAGTTTTGTTTAGTTCATTTTAAAATGTTATTGGGCGCTCATGTTACTACTTTTTTTCTTATATTGTTGTAGTACCTGTACCTGTTTATTAAATCGTGTATGAAACTTGCTTAAAGTAATTTTTAGAAATTTCATGGTGAAAAACATTGTTGTTTCAACACCAGAACATACTTATGGAATGGTTTTTGTTTTTTAAGCAAAAATATTGGCAAACAAGTGACGTCTTCTCATAGAAATTTCATACTAAAAATTCGATTTTCAAACCTCGATATCTTCTAAACTAGGCGAAAACGAAACTGTTTTTATATAATAACTTGTGAATATTTCATTGAGATCTTTAAAATTGCATTTTCAGATCTTGTCGCCTCGGAAACTTTAGTACTTCCCTGTTTTTATTTAGGCATATATGGATATGGATAGGGTACCATACTGTTCGCCCCAAGTGGACTGTAGCCTTTCCATCTGTTTTTTAATTCCATTTGGAATTGTTGCAAAGGTGCCCACGCTAATGACATATTTTTGACACACGAACCCCACCATACTTTAAGTGGCTGGTTCACACGTATTCACAGATAGATAATTTGAGAGGATTTTTTCGCAATTTTTAAAATTCAATTCTGAGCAACCAACGACACTTTTAACATATCCAAGTATGGTAAATTGGTACTGAGTGTGTTCACACACAGATAAACCCAGTTTCTTCCTAGATTACTTTTCAATCTTATGTTTAATGGCATTTGTGGGAAATTTTTCTAATCTCGTGCAGAAATGTGTGCGTGGCCATGTTAACCAGCCATTACAGATTACAATTTGTATGGCAAATCTCGGGGTTTAAGGAAGATTTATGGCAGTTTTAATCTCGCTTCAGTACTTGGTGGAAATGTAGCATAAGACGGTGACGTGAAATAATGCCAAATTTCAAAATTGAAAAAATACAAAATTGGCTTTATATCTAAATACAAAGCGAAATAATGCCAAAAAATTAATGGAATTGGCTTTGTTTCGGTTTTTGAAACGAAATAAAGCCAAACTAGGAATTTGGTCTTATTTCAATTTTATAATGGAAATAATACCAAATTTTTGAATTTGTTTTTATTCGTTTTTAACGTGTCGTTATTTCACGTTACCGCATAAGACTATTTAGGAATATCCGTTCATCCGTACGTATAATTTTTAGTACTTTAAATTTAAGCTAGGAAGCTAAAATTTTGACGACATGGTTCCCAAATGTTTAAGTGTAAATATTTTTAATACACCCACTGCCACGCCTACAATTAAAAAAAACCGTTTTAAAGCTTAAGCTAGACAGATAGAGTGATCGAACATTCACACGTTATGTAGGCTACTTTTTACGGGCCTTTTTTATTAAAATGCTGTTAAACAATAAGAAAAGTATAATGCGATATTTAGTCAATACTTATTTTAATATGTCACCCATAAAAATGTCATACGTATATTTAATTTTTATACCCTATCCTAAGGGTATATTAATTTTGACACATAGTTTGTAACACCCCTTAATATTCGTCGCAGACCCCTAAAAGTATATATATTTATGATCAGGACCAAAATCTAAGACTATTTAGCAATGTCCGTCCGTCCGTCCGTATCAACTTTTGAGGCCTTTAAAATTATGCTAGAAAGCTAAAATTTGGAACATATACTCCCTAGGGTTCCGAAATGGTAAAGTGTTAAAAGTTCTTGAATCCGCCCACTGCCACGCCCACAATTTAGAAAAAACCGTTTTAGGGCTAAAGTTAGAGAGATAGAGTGTTAGAACCTTCACAAGATATGTAGGCTCTGCCCCCCTTTATAAGTCTGTCATATAAAGTTTTTTGCCACGCCTACTTTTTGTGGGCGTTTTTCACTAAAATGCTGTTTTCTTCGAAAATTTTCATAGAAATCGAAAAAAAATGTTTAACAATATATTATGCCAATATTTTTCTCAATATATCGCCCATACAAAGTTTTTGGCCACGCCCACTTTTTGGGGGCGTTTTTTTGAAAAAAAAAATGTTTTTCTATAAATTTCATAGAATGAAATAAAGTGTTATCCATCATCTTCCTAATGCTTTTTTTCTTTGGGGTACATAGGGATAAGGATACAAGCGGACTGTAGCCTTTCCTTATGTTTGTGTAGTTATTTTTTGTTTCATCATAAACATTTACATTAAAATCGCTATAAAAGTTGAATTACGTAAACTCAACACTTCGCAGCACTTCCTGTTTCTCAACACATCCACCGTTACCAGCTGTTTTTTGTTGCAATTTGGAAATGTTGCAAAACTCCCCACGCTTCTTTTTGGCCGGCACTTAAGCAAATTTAATCTAACTTTATGTGTCTGGCTCACATGTTTTCACAGATAGCAGAATTAAGAGAGCATTTTGCGGCCATTATTAAATATTTTTTTCGGATTGAAAGTGATAGGAGATTGCAGAATTGACCGTCGGGTTGATTTCTCAACTGAGGGAATAACATTTAATGTATGGAAAGCCATGTTTTTTCTATAGAATTCATACGAAATAAAATAAAATGCCATCCACCATATTCTTAACGCCTGTATATTAGAGGCATAAGTGCCTGGCTACACGTTCATGGGAATGATCGTCATGTCGCACGAGACAGGTAGATTTTAAGTGAGTCAGAAAGAAAAAGGTAGATTGCACCAAGAATCCACCGAAAATCCTCTTTCGATTTGAATTCTCGGCGTGGCCATGAACGTTTCGATTCCAAACCATATCAATTTTGACAGAAATTCTCATTTGAGATTGGCGTTGGAAGAGTGAAGACCGAATACAGTTACTAGAGAGCACAAAAGTATTCGATTTTCCAAGTGAAATATCGTTTTGTTTCAGATTTCAGCGTTCCCCGCCATTCAAATTGCTTTCATTCTTAAGAGCCTTTTTTGTGTGTGTAGCCACGACCACAGATGAAGATTATACAGATAGTCGACTCAGCATACCTCTGTCCCTTTGAACCCGCAAAAAATTTTTAAAAATGGAGAAAAAATCCTCTCTCAAATGTTCTATCTGTGAATACGTGTGAGCCAGCCAAATAAAGTATGGAGGGGTTGATGTGTCAAAAATATGTCATTAGCGCGGGCAGTTTTGCAATAATTCCAAATGGCAACAAAAAACAGCTGATTATAGCGGATGTGTTGGGGAAGTGCTGCGAAGTATTGAGTTAACGTAGTTCAAGTTTAATAGATATTTTAATTGAGATGTTTATAAAAAAAATAGTCAGGTATATAATAAATAATGAAGTTGTTGCAATTAAATGCGAATATTTTTTGTGTTTATAAGAAATAGTTCTCAATTTTCTATCTGCCTTAAAATAAACATACTTGGGTTGTTATATTTTTTCCATTTTGGTTATTAGAGTGAGATAAAATGTATATATTATTTTATAATTGCATGAATATTACTAAATTAGTAATGTTTGGGTGCAAAATATTTATAGTTAATAGTTTTGGATTAGTTTTTCATGTATATTAAATTCTTTGGTTGTTTATTATGTTTTTATTTAACATATGAAAGTTCAATATATTTACATACCTACATATTCGGAACGTTCATATGAGAGCGAGCGAGCGAATTGACAAACTGCGACAAAATAACTTTAAATGCATTTTTAAACACAAACTGTAGACTTGACTATTTCAATTCCAAGTTAACAACGTTATTAAATTTATTTCATCATGTTTAACAAATTAAATAACGTTAATATCTTTGAATTGGAATAGTGAATAGCGGTGAATGAAATAGCAGTAAATGTATGAAATACTATGTTAAATTATTGAAATGGTCAGTTAACTAATCACGCGTTGCTCATTAATTTCATTAATTGAACTTTTTATTTATTTTACCTACAATTTTATTAAACCTTCCGTTTAAAAATTATTTGATTTTAATTATTTTACTCGACATTCGATAAGTCAACCACCAAAATTATTTTATTATTACTGATAATTTAAAACTGCTAAATTAGTTTAACTACTGGCAAACAAATTATGATAACCCTTATTTTATGTTTAACATGCGCAACTGCCAAAATGTTTACGAAACTGCTTAAAAATGTTTACCCAAAAAATATGCTTGTTTGGTAAAGCTATTATTTTAGTTTACATAATAATTAATAACATTCACCAAAATTTTATTCTGTTGCAAATTCATTATAAATCATCGCATGTTATTCGATGTTATTGGACACAGCCCAGTTTTGACTTTTAATATGTCAACATGAGATCTTTTCCAAAATGGATTCTTAGGCGCAGAACCGCTATTGTGTGCGTGAGCTGGCTCAATTTGATTTGCATGTAAAAACATATACAAACACAGTACTGTGCCTTTTTGAAGCAAATAAAAAACGATAGGCGGGAGAGCCAAAAATCCTCTCAGTCGACTATCTGTATAATTACTCATCTGTGGCCACGACGGTCATGGGAATTACTTTCATTCCCATGAACGTGTAGCCAGGCACTAAAGGGATATGGTTGGTGTAACATACTGTTCGCCTTAATTAGACTGTAGCCTCTCATTTTGTTTTGTATTGTTTTGTTTTAGGTATTGGATTTTGGGAATGAATGCATTAAACTCATTCCTGAACTCATGTACGAATGTAACAATTAATGAAATTTTACCTATACTTTGGGATGGAATTTGGGTGCATTCTTGGCGTTTATATTCTAGCCAATCAAATCATCTTCCTACGAGAATAATAAAATGGGGCGATGTTGTGCACTCAGAGTTGGCTTTGTGTATGAAGACATTTTGAGATCATTTTAAGTGTTTTTTTCCATAATCCCGACTATACAATAGATACCACAGTTAAGTAACTCTCCATACAATTACTCCTTAAAACCGGAATTTTTTTTAAAAAAAATAGGAATGCATGTGAACCCTAGACTATGCTAAAGACTGTCAAAAATATAGTGTTTGAAGCACAGTTTGACATTTATAGTACCTACAAAAATGGTTGCAGGGCGTTGGAATGCCATTGCGTGCGTGAGCTGGCCCAATTTGATTTACATGTAAAAACATATAAACATGCAACGTAATTTTTGGGAGAAATGGGAGGGCGTGAGTGCAATATATTCCTCTCAGTCGACAGTACTACAGTACAGTAATAGCTGTTACAGCAGTAATAAAAGCAATTGGAGAAAAAAAAAATAAGAAAAGAGGCTGTGACTACCACTTTAATACGATCGTAGCAAAACTGCTACGCGATTTCCAATAAAGTAAAATTTGCTACGCTGCACGCACTCTCCCTAAATACCCAAAATTTGCTACGCTTTTTCGAAGAGCTCGTACTTCAACCAAAATCTATGAATTCTAGAACTCCCACAATCACATTTAAAAATTAAAACGATAGTATATTCAAACAGTCTTCCTTTACTTTCACGTTTACGAAGTTATTGTAGTCTTTTACCGTTCCCTGTATATAAGCAGTATATATTTATACGGATGAATTTGAATTTGTATGGAATTGCAATGGAAAGTGGTTCACAATAAAGAATAAGTGTAGTAAGTCTCTATGCACGAACATCTTTGTATATTTTATTGATCTGCTTGTATGCAATGCGCATTTAAATTAAGTTTCTAATGCTATTTTTATGTTACTAAGATTTATTTATTATAAATGTAGTAAAACAAATTCGAAATTTTTGGCTTCTGTTCAAGTGTATTATTTACTCTTCATGGAATATACTAACAAAGTTATGATTGGCCAAAGTTATCGATCCATCTGCTGTTGGTTGTTACTGAGCACCATTTTCAAGTTATTATATAGTTATTATATAGGTATGTACGCTAAATTTCAACGAGTAAGTCAATTCAGAGTTTTTGAAACCATTTGTCAATAGTCCTATTTCTATTTAAAGTTTCTCTCCTAAATATGTATTATTTTACTAACTATTCTAGTAGCTCTTCCAAAGTTGTTCATTTTTAATAATAAATTAAGCGTTTTTTGGTTTGTTGTAGATTAAAAACTGCATTATTCACTTATAGAATTTTGTTACGTAAATATTATTTTGCTAAGCGAAGTTTTTCATATCGGTAGCACTGGTTGTGATGTTGTTTTGTTGTAGATTAAAAACTGCATTATTCACTTATAGAATTTTGTTACGTAAATATTATTTTGCTAAGCGAAGTTTTTCATATCGGTAGCACTGGTTGTGATGATAAAGATTTAAAAACATCAGATCTCTGATTTACATGTTAGAAAGGATATATGGGAAAGGAATTGGTGGCCATTATTAAAATTTTTTTGCGGGTTAAAGGGTACTCGTATGGGATTCTACCTTTGTATTAGCCATTCAGCTGGTCTCGACACAAAAGCCTGGATTGTCCGTTCACACAAGAAGAGTAAAAACCGCCACAATGAAGGTGGTAGTTCTCTTGTTGTGAGTATAGGCATGGCTGCTGCCGAGACCAATCAAATCTAGGTACAACATGCGTCCCTATCTGCATCTTGGCAGGATCCATTTCCATTTCAATGTCAAACAGTGCTAATAGTGGACGTTACCCAAAGTATTCATCCATCTTGTTTACTCAAATTAACCTACAGCACTGCAAGGCTGCTTCCGCCCTTTTAAGTAGCAGGCTTGTGGCTTGTGGAACAAAATCACACTTAATATCCATCCAGGAACCATGGGTGTGGAAAAGTCGCATCTGTGGTCTTGGTTGCTTGAGTGATTTATACCACATTCTTTATGATGAGCAATCGAAAGACCTAAAACTTGTCTTATTGTATCGAAATCTTTTACAGCTACTATGATCAAAGCTTTTGTAGCCAATATTTGGTAGCTGTTTCTATAACTTACCATGCAAAATGATAACTGGGAAACCTTTGTCGCTGCATCGGCTTATTTCCCCTATGACTCTCTAACCTCTCCTCCACCAAAGGCTGTTGTAGAGCTCGTAGAGTTTTGTGAATCCAAAAGGTTAGGTCTTGTCTTGTGCTGTGATGCTAATCCTCAGAACACTGTTTGGGGCAGCAGCAAATGCAACATAAGGGGAGATCGACTCTTGGACTTCATTTTATCGTCTGATATTACCATCAACAATGTAGGTCATCAACCTACCTTTGTTACAGCCAGAAGACAGCAAGTAATTGATGTTACCCTGTCAAACAGGCATTTGAAGTCTATCATAAATTGGAAGGTATCGCCAGATAGCACCTTATCAGATCACAGATACATCGAATTTCAAATCTACTGCGAACTTTAACCTTCGCAAGAGAGGAGAAATCCGAGAAAAACGAACTAGCCACGGTTTAGAGAGGAGCTTGCCAACTCTGTCAAAGTTCCACTCAAACTTAGATCAAGACAGGGAGTGGAGAGGTCTGCTCAGGATCTGAACAACGTCCTCACCCGCTGCTTTGAACTTACGTGCCCTGTTTCTAAACCCCCCCGCAGAAAATCGGTACCCTGGTGGAACTCTGAACTGCAGTGTCTTCGTAAAGAAACTAGGAAGCTGCTAAATCGGTCTTTAAAAATCAACTTAGTGGAAGACTATCGATCGAAGCAAAAAGTTTTTAAGAGACTTATTCGCAAGACGAAAAATGACTCATATAAAAAGTTTTGTGAAGAGGTCGAATCTCTAAGTGCAACTAGTAGGCTTGTTAAAGTCCTCCAAAGGAACAGACCAAGTAAATTGGATGCAATCCTTAAACCTGATGGCACGTACACTGAGACAAAGGCGGAGACTTTCAGTCTTCTAATTGAGATTCACTTTCCGGGAAATCAGGTTACTACGTGTTCTTCAGCCCTTCAAACGACTGTGGCTACATTTGAACCGACTAATACCACGCGTCACAGCTGGTATTTTGCATCGGGAGTGGTGACTGCTGATGCTATCAAATATGCCATTGCATTTTGTGAGAGTTTCAAGTCACCTGGTCCGGGTGGAATTTATCCAGTTTTGCTGAAACAAGGTTTAAGTCAGGTATTGCCAATGTTGAAAAGAATTCACCGCGAGCTGGCGAATGGTTAAAGTGGTTTTCATACCAAAAATTGGTAAGTCTGACTATACTCTAGCCAAAAGCTTTAGACCCATAAGTCTGTCTTCCTTCTTACTGAAAAGTTTGGAAAGACTGGTTGACCTGCATGTGCGCAAAGTTGCTCTTCGATCACACCCTCTTTCTGAGATGCAACATGCCTATCAGCGCGGAAAATCCTGCGAGACTGCGCTTCAAAACCATGTTGGTAGGATTGATAGTGCCTTTGACCGGAAGGAGTACGCGTTGGGCATTTTCGTCGATATTGAGGGTGCTTTTGATAATGCGACCGGATGCAGATTGTGGCAAGTGCGTCATAACAGGGGTAAATAGGGGCTGCCCTCAAGGTGGTGTTCTCTCTCCCCTCCTATGGTGTATGGTGGTAGACTCTCTGCTTACGGCTCTCAACTTTCCTGGAAATTACACTCAAGCTTATGCGGATGATTTCGCCGTTCTTTCTGTCGGTTCAAATCTAGGGGCTGTCTGCTCTCAAGCGCAGAGATCCCTAGATTTGATCGATGTCTGATGCACTAGTAATGGGCTTTCAGTGAATCCTCTTAAAACCACGGTTGTTCTCTTTACGAGAAGGAGAATCATCACTGGCCCGTCCGATCTCGTGCTTAAAGGTGTCACCATCCCGATATCCGATGAAGTCAAATATCTGGGTGTAATCCTTGATAAAAAACTTCTATGGTCCAAACATGTCAAATCGAAAACCGATAAAGCGTCGACCTTCTGGGAGTGCAAAGGCGCTTTTGGTAAGACATGGGGCTTGTCTCCAAAACGGGTCCTTTGGATCTATAGACCGCTACTCTCATACGCATCAGTTGTTTGGTGGAACAGGCTTTCGCGGAAAAGTGTTACTGCTTCTTTTGCCAAACTCCAAAGAACGGTTTGTCTCGGCTGCACAGGGGCCTTCCCTAGCACCCCGGGCTCTGCTCTAGATGCTTTGATGAATCTTCCTCCTCATGACTTATATATCATGGGATGGGTTAAAGAGAGGTGGTTTTTGGTACCATGCGCACTGGAATTTTGAAGAACTTGCTCGAGAATTATCCTTCGACACCCGTCTTATGGATATGCCGTCTGATGCAATGACACCAGAAATCCTTCTGCGAAAAAACTACCACGTCAACTTTCCACAGGTAACGGAATGGCTTCGGTCAGACTCTGAACCATGGATTGAATGCCATCGTATTTTCACGGATGGCTCCAAAACCGGGCAGGGGTCTGGTGCTGGTGTCTTTGTGGAATGCGATGATATACGACTTTACTACCCCTTGGGTAAACATGCATCTGTTTTCCAAGCGGAGATTTTTGCCATCCTAATGGCAATGCGCTATATTGTGAACAACAGGTGGAGGGCTAGAGGCATTTGCATCTGCAGTGATAGCCAAGCTGCATTAAAAGCGCTTCTAAACCCTCTTACCTCGTCCAAGTTAGTGCTAGAACTCAAGCTTTCTCTGAATTTGGTCGGAAGACTGAACACAGTGAATCTTGTCTGGGTACCAGGTCACACCGGCATCCAGGGAAATGAGATCTCGGATGAGCTTGTTAGGCAAGGTTCAGAAGAAGTTTTCTCAGGGCCCGAACCTGTGTTGGGTCTGCCTGCATCTTTAGTCATGTCGTCTATCGATTCTTGGATTTCTCGTGAACACAAGATTCGGTGGCGCGATTGCGGTGGATGTAGACAGACCAAACTACTGCGCCCGGACATTTGCAATAGGTCAGCATCTTTTCTTCTATCTCTGAGGAGAATCGACTGTAGGCTGGTTGTAGGCGTTCTTTCGGGCCACCAAGCTTTTGTTGAACACTTAAATGTGTTGGGCTTAAGCGACTCCACTACCTGTCCTGCTTGCGGTGAGGAGGATGACACAGCAGAACACTTTCTCTGCAGTTGTCCGGCCTATGCTCGCATCAGGTGGCGGATCTTCGGGGCTGACGTGGTGAGTGCCGAACATCTAAGCTCTCTATCACTGAAGCTCCTTCTTGTTTTTCTTCGAAAGACGGGAAAACTAAGTACATTAATGTAAGGTGTCTGAATGGTAGTAAAGGGTGATCCATTTCGTGGTTCCCTACTTTTTTAAAGAAAAAACACAGAAAATTCAAATTTAATGGAGAATGTTTATTATCATTTGAAAGAACATTCTTTGGCATTTATTTTTTGAAGATTATGTCTATCAAACGTTGGCCGTTGCTACGTCGCAGATGGTCCATCCGTTGAGTCCAATTTTCGATCACTCGTTCGAGCATTTCGACTGGTAACTGGCGAATGACACGCGTAATGTTTTCCTCCAAGGCCTCCAACTTTACATATCCCCACAGGAAAAAGTCTAACGGTGTGATATCACACGATCTTGGTGGCCAATCGACCGGCCCAAAACGTGAAATTATGTGCTCACCGAAATTTTCTCTCAATAAGTCCATTGATTGATGCGATGTGTGGGAAGTGGCGCCGTCTTGCTGAAACCAAATGTCGCCGAGATCACGAGCTTCAATTTCTGGTATCAAATAGTCGGTTATCATGGCACGATAACGGTCGCCATTGACGGTTACGTTCGCACCGGCATAATTTTTAAAGAAATATGGACCGATGATTCCACCGGCCCACAAACCACACCAAACCGTTGTTTTTTCTGGATGAAGTAGCAGTTCTTCAATCTCTTCAGGTTGCTCTTCGTCCCAAATGCGGCAATTTTGTTTGTTTACATACCCATTGAGCCAGAAATGGGCCTCATCGCTAAACAAAATTTGCCTCGAAAACGTCGGATCTTCTTGGAATTTTTCAAGAGCCCAAGAGCGAAGCGATGTCGCTTGGGAAGGTCGAGCGGCTTCAGTTGTTGCACAAGCTGTATTTTGTACGCTTTCAATTAAAGATCTTGACGTAAAATGCGCCAAGTCGTTCCATACGTCAGTCCGAGTTGCTGCGAACGGCGCCGAATCGACTCTCTATTTTCTTCACAGCGTGCTGGACGTCGTCTATTCGATCGAATATTATCCAGTAATGAATGCTGGGTCTCAAAATCGGTGATGGTGTTGCGAATAGTACGCTCAGTAGGCCGATTATGTTGACCATAAGTTGAGCGAAGTGCACGAAACACATTCCTCACAGAACGTGAATTTTCATAATAAAGTTGAACAATTTGTAAACGTTGTTCACGCGTAAGTCTTGCCATTATGAAATGCCAAACAATACTAAACAAAAATAACCTGACAGCATGACACGACTCACTCGTGATCTGTCAAAAAAGGCTATTGAAAAAAGTATCTTTACTTATCACCCGTTACAATGGACCTGTAGTTGTGTCTGAGCGCTCCATCGGATAGCAGCAACCTCCGACAAAAAAAAAAAAACAGCCATTCAGCTTTGGCCAGGTCGCACCGCTCGCGAGTCATATGGCCAGCGCTATAGTTTCATATAAAAAGACGAGACCTATCAAAAATATGAACGAGGAGAACAAATAAGATTCCTTCACAATTAACAGGCTGACCTGATAGATTCGATGATATTTCGATACAAATCTTGAAGTGACAGTCATAGGGAGAATCATAATTTTAATTCATAATGTTTTCTTTATATATCAGATTTCAGGTAACCATAACAATTTTTGACAGACAACAGCACTCTCTGTGGTTTACATTTTGAGGATGAGTGAAAATTGACATGAAATACCCGTTGGGAAAAGTGGTCTAGGATTTCTCTTTTTAAAGTATTACATATTTGCTTATTTGAAATTTGTGCAAATTTTAGAAATTAACCGCGTAAGCTCACATATTTCAATATTTTTATAAAACTTTTTCTTGTGAAATGAATCTATGTAAGTGAGAAATCAAGTTAATAGTAATTAATTGCTTAAATGTCAATTATGTTGCAAAGTTTGAGAGCAGCTGAGTTTGACAATAGACTTGACAGTCTATAAACTCGACTTTCGCGATGATATCAATATATAAATTTATCAGATTAATTAAATCACATATGATATTTTGTTTCGGATCAGCAGCAACGCCAAATTTGTCAAACTATAATGATGTAGATATATCCCTTAAAGAGAAAAATCTCGTGAATGTAGTCACATTTCTTTTTTTTTCTGTGGTTGGCAGCGTCTAATTTCTTTAAATTTTCGATTCTTGACGTTCAAGTTCCACGTAGCAAAGAAAATGGGAAAAATCTCTTTTATTATGATTGAAGAAATACTTGGTGCTAAAAATAAATAATATAAACAAACCTGTGAAAACTAAAATAAGGATTTTCATCTTAAGTGAATTTCTACAAAAAGTTTGCTTTTAATTCAGAATTGACACGTAGCATACTATTACAAGTGCATACATATCTACGTGTCAAGTAAAGGCAAAAAGCAATGGATTTCTCATTTATCAGGCATAGCGATGAAGACTTGGGTATAAAAGATTTGTTTGGAAGCCGACTACATAAATGTCCACCTGAAGTTCTGGTATGTACTATGGAGAAATTTAAAGAATGTATGTACATACAGTCTAGATTTAACGTTTTTTAAAACGATGACGCACCCATTATTTAAGTCACGAAGAATATAATATGTAATAAGTATAAATATTTTTATGTCATGTTATGTACATGGCACAGTTTTCATTTTCATTGTAACCCTTCAATTTCGTAAATAAAAATTTATACAACGCAAATAATCTTGACATAATAAACAGATTAATCGCAGTTTTTTTTTTGCAAAGTATTGACTTTTTATTGAAATACATTTGTGTATGTAGTACATAGGTATGTTTATTTTGCATAGTCAAAAACGGTCTTATAATAAAAGTCGATGAAAAGATGTTTTGTCTCTTGGGCCGAATCCACGCTGGTACGTGCCAATTAGTGCGCTACAGTAGAGTTTGCTACGTTTAAACATGCTTCGATAAGATCTTAAATGCGACATTTAGCAGGAATATGACTCGATACTTCATAGGTGCAAGACATAGGTTCGCTTTGTAGAGTCCTTGTCTCATCACTTTCTCTACTTGATGCCCATTTGGAAAATTTTGCTGGAAATTTTGCTTAATTACATCAATTATTCCCTGCCATATCTTTGCCCTGGTGATTATACTCTGTACAATATAAATATGGGGAAGCTTTTTTAATATCAGTAGCGTGCCATAATTTTACATCATACGAATTGAAAGAAACATAAAAAGTGCTTACCCGCCAGTGAATTTTCTCATTTTGACACAGCTTGTAACACCCCTTAATATTCGTCGTAGACCCCTAAAGGTATATATATTTATGATCAGGACCAAAACCTAAGCCTTTAGCCATGTCTGTCCGTCCGTATGCAATTTTTAGGCCTTTAAATTCAAGCTGGGAAGCTAAAATTTGGACCACATATTCCCTAGAGTGCGAATGAGAGATAAACATCCCTATCTTTCCTGTACTGCCAATTTATGTGGGATAGAGTATAGTTTTCTTTGGTTGTTTCGACAGGAATGTGTTGCTGTCTAAAGCCAGTAGTTAGGTGCTTGAAGTCCGGTGACTCTCGTATTTTGTTTCGATCGCGTGAATCCTTCGATATATTTAAACTGGGTTACTCTTTAACTGGTAAATACACTTTATTTTATTTTTATTAATAAATACATAAATAAGTTTCTGCTCTATACAAAAGCTTCTGACACTTGAAAGATAAATACAAATGATTTTTTTTGGGAACATTTAAATTCACAACGCAAATATTTTTTTATGTTAAAACAAATTTTTGGGATAAGTACATACACAAAGGAAATTTAAGTTTATTTTTAAAATTTTACTGGTGCATAAACAAATACAGATGAAAAAGAGCTGATTTTTAGAAATATCGCTAACGTCAAATAAGATCGTTAGAAAAGCCAGCAAAAAAATAAATTTTGCTTATTACAATTAAAAGCGCCTGCAGTAACTGAAATCAGAAAAAAATTCTTCATCGTGCAAGTCGGGCAGCACAAGATCGGCTGTATTCTATTTGAATCTCTACTTCATGGTCCTTTACGGAGCTATTTGTTTCGGTGTTTGTTCTTCTAATCCTACCTCCTCGTATAATTTCTAACTCTAAGTCAGTGGTGAGTTTTCCGTTTATGTTTATGTGTGTGTGTGAGTTGATAACTGGCGGGTCTTCAACTCGTTCTGGCATGCAATCTCATCGCACTGACGAACGAAGAATTAAAAAAGTTGAGCAACGCGTTGAACAGATAACATGTTGCACATTGTTTGGAATTCGTTGCTCAACCCGATGCGCATCTGTCTCCAACGACAACAAAAGCTTTGTCCACTACCGGTACACTTGTTAAACAACGCAATATTTAACAACCTTCAACGCGTAGTTTAATCAAAGTATATTAGATAGCGTTTAAAATGATGAGTTGGGCACGTAGTGGACGATCGCCATTAGTCTGTCTTCCTTTTTCCTGAAAAGTTTGAGGAGACCGATCGAGCTACATGAGCTGAAAATAGAAAAAACTTCTATTGTTCTACAGTTTGTTGAAACTGCGGTGCATATACCACTGATCCTTATAATAGTATTTGGTTGACTGGCCCACAATTTTTGTACCTGACTATCGAAAACTGGCAAAAAAATAAGCTAGAGTTCGCTCGTTGCTGAGGGTAAAAATCATACTTTTACCCTTCTGGCGAAAGCAGATGAAATTGTTGAATTTGCGGTTCTACCATAATTTGAAATCTAAAATATCCCAAGTACCTTACTCTTAGCCTCAGGAGAATTGAAAAAGCTCTTTTTCGTGTCGTCTGGACTAGTGAAACGAGTGAAACAAAAAATTTAAGCCCAAAACGTGTTATAAGCAATATTTACTTTTCCTGACACTGAGCACGAAATCAAACTCCTGAGACGTTCCATATAGGACCAAATGTCCCATCCTCATTCAAAGTTTTGTTCTTACATGCATAAAATGTTAAAGTAATAAAACGGTTGTATTAGTTATATTTTTACGGTCATAGTAGTTAAAAAGTTATGCAACATAATTGATAAAATTAGCAACAGAACACCGCAGATAATACACTGAGTTCGTGCAGCGAAGCTAGTTTATAATGATTTAGCTTTAATGTTGGCTGACCTTTTATCATTGACAGATCATAAAAAAGAAGTTAAAATGGGGCATTTGATTAAAATATTGGAAAACCCTATACACCCTATTTGAACATTTTCAAGTAAAAATGACTATATATATTTTCTTTTAAGTTTATTAAATAAAAACTCCAAACTTCGCTATTTTTTTTCAAAAAACGAATGCATTCAATCTATTTAGAGCCGGTTTTACAAGTGCCTATTTAACCGAAATTTATAAATATATTATATTTATTTATAATTTGGATTTATTATACACCGACTCGAAATGTTGGCGAAAATCTTGTCTTTGTATATTAGTTGAACTCTTATGTAAATGTTAAAAATGTGTTTTACGCATTACGCATTACATCGATATCCGTAGTTATCGACTACAAATATAATCCACATCATCATATTTTGTAAAAAAAATAATTAGTCTATTTTCCAATCAATTAATTACTTGCTATTTCTTTATGATAATGAGAAAAACTACTTTAATTAGATTCAGTCATCCCCACATAATTTTATATTTTAAAATTGTTCATTGTATGTTCTTTAACTTTTTCAGGAAGAAAACTGGTCATCAAGCACAGATGACATTCTAGACTCCATATTTCCGATGGATTTTCTTAACAATTTAAGTGACCATGGTAGTGGGTTTGGTAATTTAGAAGACTTTCCAGGACACATGAAAATGGAAGCCGAAGACTATGAAATCCACGCGCCTTCACTACCAGATCAATTTCTTTTGCAAGAAAACAATATTATCTCAAGCAATTCATCTGACAGTGGCCTTTCATCGGATAACCTAGAAGTGTAAGCTTTTTTCGTTTCCTGTTGAAGTTTACTGATCAATCATATGATTATTTTTTTTCTACGCCAGAGAAACAAGTCCACCATATGAACCCTTAAGTCCAATGATTAGTGAAAGGGGGATTAAAAGAACACCAGTTGAGATATGCCCAGAATTGATCCAACCGGAAAAGAAACTGATGTGCAGTAATGACCAAAAACCAAAAGTAATAGTTCAGAAAGTACCACAAGTTATGACTTTAGCTAACACATACCAAACAAGTGCGACCAGTATACAACCGCAAACAAAACAGTTCCAACATCATCGCCAATCTTCTCAACAGCAAACAACTGTAAACGATGTTCATGGAAATGAAATAAAAATTGTAAAATTGTCACCTCAAATGTTTACTGCTTCAAATAACAAATCTGTAACAATACAAGTGAAAAATTCAAACAGTGGCGCTAAAATTCAAGCGAAACCGGGGACTTTGTTTTTGAATAAAGCTAAAAGTATGTTTACATTGATTTACTATTAATATAATTACTACAATAACATTCTATTTTAGTGAATAAAATTGTTCGCGTGCAAAATTCCAATCCTAGATCCATTCTTATACCTGTTTCGCTTCAAGATGTCAAAGACTTGCGAACATTTAAAATTGTTAACACCACAGCTGTTCGGTCTCCGGCTGCAAAAAGCATTGAATCAGCTAAAGGAAATATTCAGTTTCAGTTAAAAAACATTGTTAAACCAAAAATATTCCAAGCAGTTGACATAAAAAAGGAAGGTATGTAATTGTTTTATACTGTATAAATAAAACAGGAATGCATTCGCCTAAGTTGATAATTGATAGCTAAAAGCAATATTATTCATTCTTTCTATGTGTAAGGCGTTTGTCACTATATTTTCCCATTTTTCGGGTGATACCTAGCTATTGTGTAATCACTTTCAAACACAAAAAAAAGTCTTAAGGTGCAGACTGGAGTAACTTTTTCAAGTAATTTATTTTAAATAAGTCATGCTTTCTGGCAAAAACTACTGAGTGCATATGAACATATTTAATAGGAAATGATAGAAAATGTCTACTGTATTAAAAATGTTATCATCACATATAAATAAAATTAATGTAGATATGTTCGACATTTCTTAAATTCGACTTACTTCATCTGTCGAAAAATTAATACACTGCACATTTTAAACAAAATTTTCTCAAGAAGGCATGAAGGTCTTCTCTTATGACTTCATTTATTTTCATTTGGATATCATATATCATACAAAACAGCTTCTATAGAACTTTGCATCATTCTCGTGAGATCTTAAATTTCTACATTTAGACATTTCTGTCGGCCGTTATTTCGGCGTTTTGATTTTGTTGCTTAAGGAGTTGCATATCTAAGGGGTGACTTAAATTTTGTTACAACTTGATGTTACAAATTAAACAACTGTCAAACTTGTATAGGTTATGACAACCAGGTATCGCAGGAAAACCTTTCCATTCGTTAATAGTATGTACTTTAAACAAGTCGTTTTTATTAAATTCTGACATCCCGCCACTGACATCCATGACATTCTGACATTCTTTTGACGCTGGTGAACCTATTATTAAGGAGTGCAACTTTTTTTTGGTGTTGGTGGGGACACGCTGAATTGCTATTTGCTCCATCGGGTTGCCGTTTTTGATCCTCGAAAAGCATTTATTTGCCTCTACATAAAAGTATGTACATATTATTAACTAACGTTTCTTTATTAAGTATAAGTGTTTTATAGCTTTTGGCGTAAATTACTATACATGTTGCATTACCGATTACATTACTACATTGGCCTCAAACCCGTTGTAAAAATCTGTCCTTAAGTGAAACAATTCTTGCTTATATCAACTTCATCTTTTTTCAAAGTTTGACTTTGTCAAGATTAGATATATTAACTATCAATATTAAAACAGAAATTAACCTTGTTTTCATGAGGACTATGTAATTAAAAGTAAAATTTGTTGTGCCTTGTAAATAAACGAAGAAAATGCGTCTTATGATAGGCATGTTGCATTAAAGATGTTTTTCTTACTTTCAGAATTCGAGGATGCCTTCGTTGAAAATTCTTCAGATTCAGAGAGTATTATCATTGAGGATGGTTACGACAATGAGGAGGAATATGTACATGATCCGGAAGTTCCATACCCCAAACTTATTCTGACATCAGAGGAAAAGCGTCTACTGAGCAAAGAAGGAATAACGTTACCAACCCATTATCCGCTTACAAAGCACGAGGAACGAGAACTAAAAAGAATACGTCGCAAGATTCGTAATAAAATATCAGCTCAAGATTCTCGAAAGCGTAAAAAAGAATACGTAGATGGTTTAGAAGAGCGCGTAAAACAGTGTACTGAAGAAAATCAAACTCTTATGAAAAGAATAAAACAATTGCAAAATCAAAATCAAAACCTTATGTCGCAAATGAAAAAGTTGCAAGCACTTCTGACAAAAGGAACAAATAAAACAACGCAGCCTACAACTTGTTTAATGGTTTTGCTTCTTAGTTTAGCACTAGTTGCAGCACCTAATTTGAAATTAGGTCAAAATTCAAAGGAAGGTGACCTTGAAGAAGCTGTTCAAGAAACAATTTTACAAAATCGTAGAAATCTTTTGTTTAACAGCAAAGATCAAAACTCTGATGTTTTTGATGAGGAAGTCAACATGAGCGATATCATTTCAGCTATTGAATTTAACAACGAACGAGAGGGCAGTACGTACCACCCAACATCATTAGGAGAGCCTAAATGTAAACAAATGAAATTATCTGACTCGGAATTCATAGATGAAGTGGATGATGACAACTGGTACTTGTCAAAAGTAAACAGTTTTAAAACAAAGACAGAAAACGCATTGGAATTTCTTCAAACTGATAGGAATCATATTCAGACCAGTGGGTTTAATATAAAAAGCGGAGATGTAGCCAATTCCGCAAAGGTAAACAATGATCAAACCTGGCTAGATAATGATATCTTTAAAGTTGTTCCACCAACCATCAATGGCCTATATGAATTAAATATGGACAAAATCACGGCAAACTCACCAGAAACAACTATAATAGATATGTTGCCTAAACGGGTGTATACAAATCAAATTAACCTCAAGCGGAATTCATCGGAAATGAGGAAAATTGAAGAGTACTAATGGTATTGCTTATATTGACTAAATAAATAAATTAATATTTAAAACTATTTCCTTTCCATTAACATTAAATGTAATGATCAAATATGATTTGTCTTGTTCTCATTTATCAATTTTTAGAAGTCGATTATTATGTTTTCCAAATTAAAAACAGCTTTCTAGGTTTCTGTAGTTTTGTTTAGAAAAATATAGTTTTATATAAGGATTTATATACTTATATTCAAGTATAGTGTTAAGTATATATTCACATACACTTTTTATATTATATACAGACATACTTAAATATAAACATTTATTTCTGCAAAAAATGTAAAAAAAAGTGGTAAATACAATAAAAACCATTTGGTAAGAGAAAATACAAACTATTTAATTGTATAACTAAAATCTTATACATATAGATACATTTTTGTTTACTTAGTATGTATTGTAAATAAAAATATATGCACACACGTAAAACGAACTATTCGATTAATTTCTAAAATACATATTTGGTAGGTGCAATAAATTAAAATGTAGTTTTCTTTAAATCGGTTATTTGAAGTTAATTAATATGAATGATTCCATACAACTAACTGACTGTTTTCCTGAAAAATTTGCTTAAAATTGGCATCACTAAAATAAATTGTATTAAAATCTATTACATTCCGGCTGACATCTGACATATCCAAACAACGAATTTAAAAATTTCTACAAATTGTGGAAAAATGGAATCAAACAAAATAAGAGGAAGCGCACTGAAAACTGGTGCTCATTACTAACCCAGTATCCACAGGAATGCGTCCGCCTTGTTTATTTCCATCAATGTCTTCCCTTACAAGGGCAATTTGTTTCAACATATTTGGTTTTGGGGACCTATTTTTTGTTTTTAATGCAGCATTTTCCAAATTTGTAAAAGGATTTATTATTGCTTTATACACTGTTCTTTGGGCTGATGTAGGTATAATCTCATCTTTAAACATGTTAATATTAAGAAAGTTTACAAAGTCATAAGCCATTTTTTTGATTACTTAAGGAACTCTTTTTTTTTTTGAACACATTAACAATAATTTGCACAAAAACCTTTAAGTTTTCAGCCGAACAAAATTATTTCAAAGTTTTCAACTTGTTCAACAGCCTGCATCAGTGAGTTAGTTTTTGACAGTTTTTTTTTGCAGCGGATAAATCCTAAAAAATGATTATTACTAAGAAATTAGTTTAACTAATGAGTTAATAGTGTGTTAGAGTTATTAATCAGTTAAATTGACATTGGTTTGACATTGGGCGATTTTTTAGTTTCGGCCTTTTAAGGCGAGTCTGTGTCATATCACCCAATACCAAATCGCCCAAATTAAGAAGATGTCACGTCGACCAAAAATTTTTGGTCTATTTGACATATGACCAAACAAAAATAGATCTTGCATTTCGAGAGTCCCAAATAAAAATATTACTTTTCGACTTATAATTTTTTTAATTTTTGTTTTTGAATAGAGCTCTATACCCTTTGACAGCTGCAAAAAAAAATTCAGCATGGTGGCCAAACAAACAATTTGTTAGTTATCTCAATACATGTTTTTCGGAAATTCAGTCCATTAAAATGTTTTAAGCCGCGATGTGGTATATATATTAAATTATTCACGTGAATCTTTATAATGCTAGGTGATTCGGGTTGCAATAAATATTCCAATCGATATTTGATTGTTCGCCGAAGGCAACATATTCAGTAAATGTTTTCTTGAACGCGTATGAATCGAATATCTGAATCGAATGGGAATGGGAATCGAAGGCAACATATTCAGTAAATGTTTTTCTTGAACGCGTATGAATCGATGGGAATATTTATTGCAACCCAAATCACCTAGCATTATAAAGATCCACGTGAATACTTTAACCAGAAACTTGCTGAATTTGCACATTCGGCGGATGAATTAATATTTTATTACACTGCAATATTTTTTTTACAAATATATATATCACATCGCGTCTAAAAACACTTTAATGGACTGAATTTTCGAAATACACGTATTGACCCCTCGACTTGCGCTGCTTTCCTTACATCGTATCGTCCGTTTCGTTTGATCTTAGTGACTTCATATGGACCAAGGTGTTCGCTGGCCAACTTGCTGCCCGTAACAAGCTAGGTACGTTTAATTGCGACTAAGGCCGGTATTCACCGACGAATCTTAAACTATGAGCTTCGTAAACCTATCCACCAACGAGCGCTCATAAAACTTAAAAAAGGTCATAGCCACTCTTAAGTTGAGAGCAATTATATACTTCATTAACTGCGAAAATACTAAATTAGCTGTGACAGTTGATATATCATATTCAAATTATATTTTAATATAAATATGCTGTACCTACATGTTTTGCAAAAGGATATGAAAAAAAAACTCGTGTTGAGATACATATTCTGGAGCTGAAAAACCTCTGCCATACAGTAATATCTGCTGATGGTACTCCTAATTGTGCAATTGCGTTTTTTTTACACGCACAAGCCCCGTCACCAAATAAGATATTATAGAATTATAGAATTTCACTGAAAATCTATTAGCAATCATGCGTACAGCCGAGATATATCTGTATTATCTGGCCAGCTACCCTAAACAGCAATAGAAATGCGTAAATACCGCATCATATTTTCATTTATAACACAAGACAACTTATATGGATAAATCATGGCCATTGGAGGTTCTATTGTAGATGAGATGGTAATACGGCATATGAAAGGTAATATTGTTTTCTTTAAAACATTGCGCTTTTAATCTCCCGAGGCTAAACGCAGAGCCCTAGCAAAACCAATAACCTTTCACATGTATTAAAATCTCCAATCGAGCCACAAATGGTTGTAATTCTTCTGATCTATCTTCTGGCGCACAAAAAAACTTAAAAACCGCACATTCATTTTAAATAATTTTGTTTATTCACATAGACGTTGCATGTTCGAGGGGAAGTTCGAAAAAGAGCGAACAAGTAATTTTTCGCATATTCGAATTAGCATATACACAGCCATATTATTGGTTGGTCAATACGTAGCAAAAATGTAAAACTATGAGCTACTTAAATTTAAAATCGATTTAAGAGTGGTCGATGAATACCGGCCTAAGTCTCCAACTTTTTAACCGTATTCACTCTACTAACTTAAAGGGCTCTCGATTCGTGGAAAGTCTCTGCCTGAGACACAGTAGCTAACATTTTTCCATCCTCTAAAGTTCCGCTGCTTCCAGACTAAGGGCTCTGGCATTTGCGATGGCTTGATCTTGCTCCCTTGTCGTCTCGAACCTGGGTCCAGGGATTCGAAAATTTTCTTGGCTGAAACACTATTGTCCATTCACACTATGTGGCCGAGCCAGTGTAACCGCGGTACAGCTCATAGATTTCGCAGTTGTATCTTCTCCTCCCTCGTACGCAGGGCAGTATATTTTTCGCCAAATTTTTTTCTCAAAAGCAAACTCTGTGAGCTGCTCACATTTCCGTTTATCTTAATTAAGTCCAGAACTCAGCTCAAATGTAAAATATAAATCGCCGAAACAAAATTAATTATAAACATTTTCCACTCCAAATTTAAAAACCATAAAAATCAAGCAACTCTTACGAACTCCTACCAACTTATTACGTTAAAAAGTTTTTCCAGTGCGTTGGAAATTAGGACTCCAAAACATTGGGCAACAGTATCTTAAGTCATAGTGGGCAGTCTTTCGTAAGTACATATATAATATAATTCACTAGAATTACATAGAAAATTGCAATAAAAATAAAATATTTTTCCTAAATAAATGGATCGATTCGTGGCAGTTTTTCGACTCGGTTTTAGCATTTATTGAAAGAAATATCTGGGGTTTTTGTCGCTTTTTTGATTGTCCTTTTTGATTATCAACTATCCTTTGCTCTGCGTAAAGCGATTACAAATGATTGATTATTGGCAGCACTCAGAGTTTTAAACGCTACTTCCTTGCCGACGTTGTCAATCCGAGCAGCTAAAACAATTAAAATCGAAATACAATAATGAATGCTTCAGAAAAAAAAACAATATTTATATATATGAATTCTTTTATCGGGTTTGGAAGTTCGAAGATATTTACTTCTTCTTAGTAGTTGGAAATTTTTGAAATTATTTTCTTCATTTTCCACTCTGTTTGAGCCCTAGAAAAGTTCCAATGAAGTAAATTTTTTACGAATTTTAAAATTTGACTTCAAGTTTTTGTTTTAATTTATATAATATATTCTATTTTCACTAAAGAATTTATATTATTTAGAGTTGAAGCCGAGGTGCATACCTATGAAATCGACACAAATGTATGAAAGCGACACCTTAATATCTATCACACGAAATCGATATCAAAAAAGCGATTGTCAATTTGATAATCACCTTGCTTAGGAGCAAAAGTGATGATTTTGATTGTAAAAAAATTGTCCGTGGTAAATAATTCATTTATTTATAACAATTAAATAGAAATAATTAAAACCAAAAAAAAAAACTATTAACAATTTTAATTATTTTTGAAAATCACATTGGTCGTTCAAAACAAACAAAATTATTGCTTCGTATGCCACAGTTGTCGATTTCATAGGTCAAATATATATATATAACTAAAGGTGCGATTAGACGGTCATCCAAACTTGTCATCCGACGTAGACTATGACGTAGATTTTCTCCTTTCTGTAAGAAACAAGTTTTCTGACGTCAGCATGTCATCCGGATGACAAGTTTGGATGACCGTCTCATTACACTTTACGCGATTTTTACGCAATAATATGTTGTCCTATTGTCTTCCCAGTGACCTGTTGAGTGTGTATTTTTCTTTATATATATATATATATGTATATAAATTTTTTATAATATACGCCTACTAAAGGGATTTTGGATACCCTTAGAATTGTAATGAAGTTATACAGTGCGGGCATTAGGGAAATAAAATATTAGGAAAAAGGAGAAACCGATGCATGTGGTTTTAAATGTCTGTAAACTATAATGTGCAGGAAAAACAGAGGGTGCTAGAGCATTCCACATTGGCGTTGTATGGTTAGGAAACGAATATTTGTATTTCACTGTACGTCTGAATACAGACTTGAGGGTAAACTGATGTGCATTCCTAGCATAGCGAGTATTGCGGTTGAATTGCTGTAGGAGTGGAATACTAAATTGTAAATGTTAGCAGCAAGATGTGTCAATTTTAAAATTATGTTCGAACGAATTTTTCATTTGAGGTGTTGCGGATCGCGTCTGTATTATGTGGATTGTGAATTAAACGTGACAGTTCGCGTCAAAAATTTTTCAATTCGCGGGAAAATTTTTGTAATTGTAAATATTGCTATTTAAATCAATTTAGACTCAGTTTTTTTAGATAGGATGTTAGATCAATTGTGATTCGCGATATCTGGATCGCCAATAAGATTTACCACAAGTTTTTGAATCCTGTCAAGTAGCTCCAAATATGTTATTGGTGCACCAGGCCAGATATGAGCGTTGTACTCAAGTTTTGGTCGAATAAACGTCTTGTAGATTCTAGCCAGATCAGAAGGAATGAAATATTTCTTGCATCGCTTACGGAAGCCTAGACATTTCGCAGCGTTCTTGGCGACACCGAATATGCGGGCATTCCAATGAAGTTTGTCATAAACGCACATACCGAGGATGGAAAGTCTTTCGGTTTCGGCGATGCAAGTGCCATCCAAGGAGAATGGCAGAGTATTGGGATTTCGCCTTTATGACAGAAGACAGCATTGTGTTTTGGAAGCATTAAATACTACTTTATAGCTTTACCCCACTTATGAATGCTGTCAAGGTAAGAAATTAATGAGCTTAACATACTTTGCCGTTCTAGCTCCGCGCCCGATGGTGAGGGACGTCAATCGTAAACCGAATATGCGAAGCTAAGGGTACTGCCATCAGCAAAGGAATGGATTGGATTTTAAATGACAGACAGGAGGTCATTGATAAAAATGAGAAAGAGAGTCGGAGACAAAACGCAGCCTTGAGGGACACCAGCATTTATTTGGTGAGTAGCAGACTTGAAACCATCCAAAACAACTTGTATTGAATGGTCCGAAAGGTAATTTCTAATCCACTGAAGAAGGCTATTATCGATTCCAAAGCACGCATTTTGGACAAAAGAGCTTGATGCCAAACTCTGCCAAATGCCTTTGAAATATCAAGCGCAACGACCTTACTTTCAAAACCATGGTGAATAGATTGGTTACACTTTCCGGTTAGTTATGTCATCAAATCACCAGTGGATCTGTTGCTACGAAAACCGTACTACCGGTCATTAAGATGTTTTCGTTATTCAAGATATTTCATAAGCTGATGATTTATTAATGGCACCAAGTTATACCCAGGCAGACTAAACTCCGTTAAATCGGAACAAATGCTAACCTGTATTTCACTAAGTGCCAAAACAGCTAGTTTGTTGAGATTCACGTGGGCGTACAATGAGAAAGGATTGGCCCTTATCCCACGAATATTGCTCAAGTCAACTCTAAAATTCCTACACATAACAAGAAACAAACACACAAAACTCAACCCTGACGCTGACTAAGCTAGACCGTACCGTGTAGATCCTGATGTCAGTGTTCCAAAACAAATCACTGCAGGTGTTATGCCCGTACAATGTTTTTAATTTCAGCTGCCACCTTTTGCCCCTCTCTGTATTATTCGTGTTATTGTACAAAGCATGCGGTTTTTTGTGTTGCCTTCTTTTTCATCATATTTTGTATGCACACGTAAATACATGTACATTTTGTTTTTGTGTTTTCATTGTTTGTTAATAATGCATCCTTGATTCTACTTGGCGTTTACATCAAACGATAGCTGGTATTTTTTGAGTCGATTCAATTAAGTGTCGTTTTAGTGTCAGTATTCTTTTCTCTAAACGCCTTCGCTCTCATTTATTTTACGTTCCACATTAGTTATTGATGTGAAGTTCCACATGAGTTCCACATCAATAACTAATAAATGAAATCAGTTCTTCAGTTTGGAATTTCAAATCTACCTAAATTTATTTTGAATTGTTCTAGTTCTTAAAAACAAAAAAATGCATTGTGTCAGGGGCGATGAAAACGACAATAAAATTGCAAATTGAGAGCTGGAGTGTATAAGAAAAATCAAGTTCAAAATGGGCAGTTGCTTTTAAGTGCCAGTCATTGAGATATTTTACTTTTCAGAGTTGTAAAAGAACTCAATCTTTTGTCATTGCATTCTTAAAGGTCTCACTCATTGAATTCACATGAATGAATTTATTCATTGAATTCACTTAAATAATTTATATTACAAAATCAAATAACCATTCATCTTGAAGTTAATGTATTCGCATTCTCTTAGGAGCTATAAAGGAATGCAATCATATGAGTGCATTTACGATGAAATTTTTTACGATGTCCCTTTTCAAGGATTCAAATAACTTTTTAAATGTTCTAAGGACCTTCCGGTGAAAGTTTTTTGCAACAGCAAATTGTCAAGTGATTTAATGGATATTTTTGAAATATGTCCTCTTTCCGGGATTCAAGGACCTTTTCCAGTGTTCCAAGGACCTCCCGGTGAAAATTTTTAACAGCAGCAATTTGCCAGGATATTCAATGGATATTTTTGAAATTTACGGGATTCAAGGACCTTTTTCAGTGTTCCAAGGACCTCCCAATGAAAATTTATAACAACAGCAATTTGCCAGGTGTCCGTTTGCCTAATAGGCGTTTACAAATTTCTAAACAACAAATATTGGCGTTTTGCTAGTCGTGTTTTGAAACTAAAACGACGCCTAGAATACGAATACGTATATAGAACTTACCTTCCGCACAAGGAAAACGCTACGAGGCGTTCAACGATATAAAAGGACTTATAAACGCCAGATATAATACCGATTTAAAAAAAACGACTGCTGTCGTTTAATATAAACGCCAAGTAGAATAAGGGTGAATATAAATTTACAATCCTTAACATCGTAGTTAAAATTGAGCCGATGCGTAAGACGACTAGACTCATCCCTCAATGCAAGCGTTGTCAAGGGTATAACCACACAAACGCATATTGTCAAAAATAACCGCGTTGCGTTAAATGCGCCGGGAAACATTTGTCTATAGATTGCGGTCTTAAGGTAGCGAATTTCCTCCCGACGCGTGCACACGCATTTTTTTCAAAAACAAACGAAAAAAAAACGCTAATCGTTCGCGCGCTAATAGCAAAAAAAACTATCAACAGTGTATTCGTTTCCTGGGCAACGCCCCTCATCTTCGGGCGTTGTACTGGAACGGCAACGTATGTTAAGCTCATTGAATTCCGATCTTGACAGCATACTTAAATGGGGTAAAACCAACAGAGTGGAATTTAATGCTTCCAAAACGCAATGCTGCCTGCTGTCATCGAAGCGAACCCCTAATTCTCCGCCATTATCCATGAATGGCACTTGCATCGCTGAAACGAACGCTGCGAAATGTCTAGGCTGCCTTAAGCGAAGCAAGAAATATTTAACCCCTTCTGATCTGGCAAAATTTATAAGGCGTTTATTCACCCTAAACTTGAGTATAACGCTCATATCTCGTCCGGTGCTCCAATTAAATATTTGGAGCTACTTGACAGGATTCAAAAACGTGCGGTAAAACTTATTGGCGATCGAGACATCGCGAAATCACATGACTCTCTTAGTCATCGTCGTAATGTCTCCTGCTTGTCATTGTTTTATCGGTATTTCCATCACAAGTGTTCAAATAAAATTGCGAGTTGCATTCCACCCCTACAGCAATTCAACCGCAATACTCGCCATGCTAGGAATGTACATCAGTTTACCCTTAAGCCTGTTTTCGGACGTACTGTGAAATATAAACATTCCTTTCTCAACCGTACAATACGAATGTGGAATGCTCTACCACGCTCTGTTTTTCCTGCACATTATAATTTACAAACATTTAAAACCAACGTGCAGCGGTATCTCCTTTTTTCTAATCCTTCCATTTGAAAGAAAAGTCGAAGGAATCAAGTGTAAAAATTGAAGGATATAGTGCCTATCATGCATATCACCCTTTGGAAAGGGCTAGAGGCGGAGCGTCTTTGTTTATAAAAGACAGCATTGAGCTGTATCATGCATATCACCCTTCGGAAAGGGCTAGAGGCGGTGCGTCTTTGTTTATAAAAGACAGCATTGAGCAATCAGTAAGCACAAAAATCGAGCAAGTTAATATTCAAATGATTACGGTTAGTGTAAAAAATAATAGACAAACTTATGATATTGCATCTACAAGGTGGCGCAAAAGTAATCCTCCTATCAGAAAATGCTATAAATTTTGCGATTGGCCCCTAATGTCAGTTCTGTTTTGACATTTGTGTAGTAAACACATGCGAAATACACGTTAATAAACAATGTTACGCTACACTGCTCCAGAACGCGGAATATTGGTGACTATTTATTTAATTTTTTTTAAATTACAGCCAAAAAACATTGGAAGGTTATTTTTGCGCCACCTTGTATATATATCCCTTCAAGTTTAAAGATAGAAAAATTTAATTTCACGAGTATTTTGAACTCACTCACACGGAACTTTGTTGTCGGTGGTGATTTTAATGCAATACACACCTTCTGGGGTTCACAATGCATTTCAGCAAAAGGAAACATTCTCTATGAATCCGGTATGCAATTTGGAGTAGACTTTTACTCGTCAGGCAAACCGACGTATTGGCCTACGGATACTGCAAAAACTCCAGACCTTATATATTTTTACATTTTAAAGACATTTTCGGTTGAGGTAAAAATAAAAGCGCGTAAAAAATGGCAACAATCTCGCGCTCCGCAGTATAAAACGATATTAAATAATCTATGCAGCACTTTAAAAAAAAAAGATTCAGGACTTTAAAAGTCGAGAAGTTTCTTCATACCTTAAAGTTCTCACCGCGGGCAAGAGTTCGAACTACTCGTTGTGGAAAGCTATAAAATACATCAAGAAGCTAAAGTCGCAAGGGCCTCCTATCTGAAAAAATAATGGCGAATGGGCGAAACGAGACAAAGAAAAAGCCGACATTTTTGCCGATCACTTAGAAGAAAGCCCTTTGACAGTCAAGAGCTTATCGGAGATATGGCCTTAGAGGGAATACCTGACAATTTTAAAATTAAAAGTATATCACTGGCTGAACTGTGCTATGATATACAAGAATTAAAACTTAACAAAGCTCCTGGATACGATTTAACTGCGGGACAGGTCCTAAAAGAGTTGCCTATCTAAAATTAGTCTTTCCCAAACAAATATATGAGATATTAAGTTCTTATTTAGCGGACTGACTTTTCCTGTTAAGCACGGAAACGAATATTCCGAATTCAAAGAAATCGCGGCAGGAGTTCCACAAGGAAGCGTCCTGGGTCCGATTTTATTTCTAATCTTTACTCGAGATGTTCCGCAGGAAGAAGGCACAACTGTAGCGACGTTCGCCGATGATACCGCTATATTGGCCGTGAGTAATACGGTTAAATCAGCAACAATTAAGCTTCAACGGGCTATCAACAGGGTTTTTGAGAAATGTAACTACGCTACCCATTTTCATAGACTCCGTACAAGTTCCGTACGCAAATGAAGCTAAATCTTTGGGAATGACACTTTATGTGAAACTAAAATGAAAATCGTACGTAAAAAAGAAACGGGAATAGCTCGTTATTAAATATAATCAAATGCATTGGCTGCTTGGTCGGTTTTCCAAACTCAGCATGCAATACAAGCTGCTTTTATACAAGCAAGTTCTGAAACCGGTTTGGACGTATTGTATACGACTTTGGGGTTGTACCAAAGCAAATAACATCAAAATTTTACAAACTTTTCAAAACAAAGTGCTAAGAAGAATTGTAAACGCGCCTTGTTATATCAGAAATAGTGATATCCACAGAGATTTGGATGTCATTGGTCATTGCAATAACGAAGTGATATATATTTTGAACGATACAAATTTAGTGCGTCGGCTTCAACGGATAAAACCATTTGAATTAGCGCAATAACAATTAACCGCGTGTTTTTTTCGGTACAAGCATGTGCCTCCGATGGGAAGCTGCCTGGTAAACGAGAATATAAATTATTAAATTAAACTCCTTGATAGGAAATAACCTAGTTATAGTATAAAGAAATTTGAAGGGAGGTGTTTTTAGTGAGTAAGAGTCTCACACTATTATGAGCACATGCGGTCGGGCCTCATAGTGTCTTGTGGAAGATTTTCCACCTACCCTCGGAAAAAAAAAGTTGTTTGGTGGAACAGGCTTTCGCGGAAACGTGTTTGTGCTTCTTTTGCAAAACACCAAAGATCGGCATGTCTCGGCTGCACAGGGACCTCCCTAGCACCCCAGGCTCTGCTCTAGATTCTTTGATGAATCTTCCTCCACTCGGTTTATATATCATGGGGTGTACGCTAAAAAACCATATTTTGCTTAAAGAGAGGTGGATTTTGGTATCATGCGCACCGGAATTTTGAAGAACTTGCTCGAAACTTATCCTTTGACCCCTGTCTTATGGATATGTCTGATGCAATGACACCAGAAATCCTTCTGCGAAAAAACTACCACGTCAACTTTCCACAGGTCACGGAATGACTTCGGTGCTGGAGTCGGAGTCTTTGTGGAACGCGATTGCATACGACTTTACTACCCCTTGGGTAAACATGCATCTGTTTTCCTAGCAGAGATTTTTGCCATCCTAATGGCTATGCGCTATATTATGAACAAAAGGTGGAGGGCTAGAGGAATTTGCATTTGCAGTGATAGGCAAGCTGCATTAAAAGCGCTGCTAAACCCTCTTACTTCGTCCAAGTTAGTGCTAGAACTCAAGTTTTCTCTGAATTTGGTGGGAAGACTGAACACAGTGAATCTTGTCTGGGTACCAGGTCACACTGCCATCCAAGGAAATCTGATCTCGGATGAGCTTGCTAGGCAAGGTTCAGAAGAAGTTTTCTCAGGCCCCGAACCTGTGTTGCGTCTGCCTACATCTTTAGCCATGTCTTCCATTGGTTCTTGAGTTTCTCGTGAACACAAGATTCGGTGGCGCTACTGCGGTGGATGTAGACAGACCAAACTACTTTGCCCGGATATTTGCAAAATGTCAGCATCTTTTGTGAGGAGAATCGACTGTAGGCTGCTTGTAGGCGTCCTTTCGGGCCACCAAGCTCTTGCTAAACACTTAAATCTGGTGGGCTTAAGGCATACCACTACCTGTCCTGTTTGCGGTGAGAAGCATGATACAGCAGAACACTTTCTCTGCAGTTGTCCGGCCTATGCTCGCATCAGGTGGCGAATTTTGACGTGGGGCTGACGTGGTGAGTGCCGAACATCTAAGCTCTTTATCACTGAGGCTCCTTCTCGTTTTTCTTCGAAAGATGGGAAAACTAAGTACATAAATGTAAGGTGTGTAGTACAAAGGAACTGTAGTGGTGTCTGAGCGCTCCATCGGATAGTAGCAACTTCCGACAAAAAAAAATCATTATCCCATCATTACAATTTATTTATCCTATATTTTAATACCTTAAGTTTTTCATCTAAAAAGCAAAATCTTTCTTCTATTTGGATGCACAATTCAACATAATAGCTACACAAAACTTTACGTAATTCCATTTGTTTACTTTGTTTCTAAATAATGTGCTTCAAAATATAAACCAAAATGCATTTGAGACCATGGCAAATAGGTTTCAGAATTACTTACATCTGTATTCATGGAAATATTTTCCTGCTTGATAAAATGTTTCATTATATTGAGCCTAAACAGTTGCTATAATGCAATATCAAAAATTGTATCAATATCATTAAACAAGGGATTCCACTGCTCGATGATTCCTTTTACGACCATTTCTAAATAAAGCCAACGAGTTTGAAAAACTTTTAGATTTTGATGTTCAACTTCTTTCTGAAAGTTTATGAAATGTTTTTGTTTCTTAGACCTATGGCAGAAGTAGAATATCCCTTAAAGTTTTTTAATATGTTCTGGTAAACAATTTGCAACATAGGTGGAGCACAGACTCAGATTATGATAGATACACCCAATTGTAAAAATATTGGGATTTAAATTTTCCAACCGTGTACTTACGCCAGTCACTGCATCCGTCATGACTGCAGCATTATCTGGTGAGAAGTCAAGATTAATTGCTGTTGCAATTCTCAGAGAAAAATACTGATAGATGAATGTGTATGGGTAAGGCGAGTAGCAGTTAGGTATATAGGTACAATTTTCAAATTAATAGAATGATGGAAAAGAAATATTATTAGATAATACAATGAGTAAAAACAATGAGTACCCCTTAAATAGTAGAAGTCCCATCACAGCTGTGAATACGTGTGAGCCAGCCACATAAAGTAGGTAGACGTTGGGGTGTCAAAAATATGTCATTAGCGCGGGCAGTTTTGCACCAATTCCAAATTGCAACAAAAAACAACTGATTTTAGCGGATGTGTTGGATATCGAAGTATGGAGTTAACATAGTTCAAGTGTAATATATGTATATTTTAATGTAAATGTTAATGTAAAAAAATAGTTATATAATTTGGACGAAAACGTAAATAAAATGATATGACTTAATATATTTTATTGTATTATTGCATAAATATTACTTAATTAGTAGTGTTTGGGTATACAATATTTATAGTAATATTTTTTTTTATATATTAAATTCCTTGGTTGTTGCTTTTATTGAACGTATGAAAATGTAATGTATCTACATATTCAGAACGTTCTCTCATATGCGAGCGAGCGCATTGGCAAACTGAGAAGAAATAACTTTTCATGCACGAAATATAAACTTTATTATTCCAATTCAAAGATAACGTTATTATCTAAGAATTGGAATAGTGAGTAGCAGTAAATTAATGAAATAACATTTTAAATTATTGAAATGGACAGTTTACTGATCACGCGTTACTAATAAATGCAAATCACTGAGCATTGATTTATTTTACCTACAATTTTACAGAATATTTTAATAATTCACTGCTTAAATATTTATCGCACCTTCCGTTTAAAAATTACTTAATTTTAATTATTTTACTTGATATTCGATAAATCAACCAACAAAATTATTTTATTATTACTGACAATTTTAAACTGCTAAATTAGTTCACCTTAATTATGAATTAAATTATGATACTCCTTATTTTATTTTTAACTTGCCAAAATGTTTAGGAAACCGCTTAAAAATGTTTTCACAAAAAATATGTTGTTAGGTAAAAACTAATATAATACACAATAATTGAAAATTATGTTGTTGGACACAGCCCAGTTTGGCTTTTAATATGTCAACATGAGTTTTTTTTTCCAAAATGGATTCTTTGGCGCAGAACTGCTATAATTTGATTTGAATGAAAAAACTTATATAGACACAGTACTGCGCTTTTTTGAAGCATATAAAAAACGATGAACGAGAGAGCCAAAAAATCCTCTCTGTTGACTCATATACTTGGTTCCCTCGTATACTATGGAGCCGAAATTGACGTAAAAGGGCTTCGAAAAGCAATTAAAAAAGTCTTTTAAAATGAATAAAATTTAACATGATATCTGTTCGTCTACTTTTTCAAGTAAGTAACTTAAAGCTAATTAATGTTACATAAACCGTTTAAAGCTATTCCACAACTCATTAATTTAGTAAAAGAGAGAAAGGCAAGGAGAGCTTAAATAGCTTCCTCTCCAATGAAAAAGCATTACTTCGTTGGCGAAAAGCAAACTTTATTTTAAATAATGAAAATGTAATATTTTATGAATTATTTAATTCATCAAGTTGCAATTCGTTTTTAACTTTGCAAAGTGATTCTAGTGATGAAGCATATTTTAAAATAATATTTTTGTTTAAATATTAATATATACTTTCGTTTGGTTCCCATAATTATTGATCAACCTTAAATCACAAAACAAAATTGACAGCTTTGTATACCGATTTTAGCAACATTTATGAAAAAAAAAAAAAAAAAAAATCTACTTCGAATTGAAATAAAACACAAGAAAATCGTTTTAATTTCGGGCATGTGGCCGCCACGGCTGGTTCGAATAAAGACAAGTCTAAAGGTCCAATCTTCAACCACTTTTAGAAGCATTTGGGGCTGTATGTCAGCAATAACGCTACGAATGTTGGCTCTCAAGTCCCCTAACGTTTCTGGTTTGTTGGCGTAGGCGAGCGACTTCACATATTCCCTAAGAAAATGAACCAATGGTGTCAAATCACACGATCTTGGTGGCCAATTGACAGGTCCATTCCGCGAAATTATGCGCTCATCGAATGTTTCCTTCAATAAATTGATTGTGACGTGCGCTGTGTGGCATGTAGCGCCGTCTTGTTGTAACCACATCTCATTCACATTCATGCCAGCCAATTCGGGAACAAAATAGTCGGTTATCATGGCTACCGGTCTCCACGGTAACTGACTCTCCAGCATCATTTCGGAAGAAGTATGGCCCAATGACTCCACCAGCCCATAGAGCACACCATTTGTGGATGTAATGGCGTTTCAAGGGTCTCATTTGGATTCTCTTCACTCCAAATGCGACAATTTTGCTTTTTGACGTAGCCATTCAACCCAAAATGAGCCTCATTACTAAACAAAATTTTGCGTAGAAAATCAGCATCGACGTCAATCTCATTTTCGGCCCATACACCAAAATCACGATGCATTGCATGGTCTAGCGGCTTTAAATCTTGCACAAGCTGGATCTTGTAAGGTCGTAAGGAAAGATCTTTGCGCAAAATCTTCCATAAAGTTGATGGACGAAGCTCCAATTGCTGTGCACGGTGGCGAATGGATTCATTCGGGTCCTCTTCAACACTTTGCTCTACAGCGGCAATTGTGTCTTCGGTGCGCAATGTTCGACGTCTCTGCTGATGCGTATTATCACATAGAGTAAACGTAGTGCAAAAACGATCCATGGTTAACCGAATTAATTGCTCTGATGGACGATTATGTCGACCATAAAATGAACGGAGCTTGCGGTAAACTTCGCGAACTGAACGAATACTTTCGAATTAAATTTGCACGATTTGCAAGCGTTCTTCATTTCTCAACCTTTTCATGATGAAATGGCAAACCAAACTGAATATAAATGACATTAGAGTTGACCGATATGACCACAAAATATCAGTTTTATCTCCATTCGAAAAACCAACCACCAAAAAAAAACACAGTACTAGTAGTAAGTGATTAGAAATGTTGTTAAAAAGTGTTTTCATGTACCAAAAATAATATTTGGAAGAATTTGGATCACGTTACATTAAAAAGCGTTTTAAACCAGTGCCCGATTGTGTAAAAGTACTTAACTGCTTCAATTACCATCCGCAACCTACACATTACACACCCAAATTATGAGGTGAAATCGGCTCAAATTCATCAACTGTTCCCAACTTCTTCCTATAAAAAATGACACTTACGGAACTCCTTTTGGGTTCTACAAAAATTGCTCCGCTTTCCAACAATCGCTCTAGGGTTTTAAGCATAAAAGATGACACACTTATCGGTCTCAAATCCTTTGCTGTTATATGGCCCTGTTTGCCTGCTTTGGATATAAAGACCACATTAACTTCTCCCCAAGCTACTGGTATATTTCCCCATTTTTAGACTGTGTCGAAAAATTTCCATAAACCTCTGGCGCTTATGGTAGCATAATCGGCTGAATGTCATCCGGACCTGGAGATTTGTACGGCTTAGAGAACTGAATTGCCCACCTATTTATGAGATCACATGTTTCCTCTTCAGAAAGGGAGATTCATGTTCTCTATATGCCTTAGTGAGCAAGAGTCATCTGATAATTTGGATACAGGAAAGTGGGTCCCCACCAATGTCATCAGAACCTCTTGGATACTTTCAGCCCAGGTTCCGTCATTTTTCCTGATGTAACTGGGAACGCTAACCTCTTTGAAGAGCATTTTGCGTAACCTCTAAGCCTCATCTGTTACCTTAATTGACTCGCAGAACTTCTGTCATGAAACCCTTTTTGACTTCCTTCAACACTTTAAGTGTTTCTTACTTTCATAGTACTCAGTCCATGTGCTATCACCTCTAAGAAGTTTCGCCATATTGTAGAGTTTTCTAACCTCTTTCCTCTTTGCACTGATTTCACCGTTCCATCACTTTGGCTGAGCCTGTTTGAGAATATGTAATCAAAAAGGACCAGTACTTGGAAGCGGAGAGCAAGAAATCCCAAAAAGAAAAGCGACGAATTCTAATTGCAAAAAATATAATTTTATTTCGGATGTTACTTATCTCGTGGGCTGTTGAAATCCAAGCGGACGAGAATACAATTTTACATAGCGATCTTTAACAAACTGTTATACATTTTGTGTACAGAGTGCAAAGCACAGATGAATAATTATACAGATAGTCGACTGAGAGAATTTTTGGCTGTCCCGCTTATCGTTTTTTATTTGCTCGGATGTGTTTTTACATGCATATCAAATTGAGCCAGCTCACCCACACAATAGCACTTCTGCGCCTAAGAATCAATTTTGGAAAAGATCTCATGTTGACATATTACAAGTCAAAACTGGGCTGTGTCCAATAACATCGTAATAACATGCGACGATTTATAATGAATTTGCAACAGAATAAAATTATGTTGAATGGTTTTAATTATTAGGTAAACTAAAATAATAGTTTTAATTAACAAGCATATTTTTTGGGTAAACATTTTTGGGCAGTTTCGTAAACATTTTGGCAGTTGAGCAAGTTAAACATAAAATAAGGATTATCATAATTTATTTGCCAGTAGTTAAACTAATTTAGCAGTTTTAAATTGTCAGTAATAATAAAATAATTTTGGTGGTTGACTTATCGAATATCGAGTAAAATAATTAAAATCAAATAATTTTTAAACGAAAATTTTTATAAATATTCTGTAAAATTACTAAAATTGTAGGTAAAATAAATAAAAGCTCAATGAATAAAATTAATGAGTAACGCGTGGTTAGTTAACTGACCATTTCAATAATTTAACATAGTATTTCATAAATTCCTACTTTATTCACCGCTATTCACTATTCCAATTCAAAGATAATAACGTAATTAAATTATTTAAGCATGATGAAATAAATTTAATAACGTTGTTATCTTGGAATTGGAATATTCAAGTCTACATTTTGCATTTAAAAATGCATTTAAAGTTATTTTGTCGCAGTTTGTCAATTCGCTCGCTAGCTCTCATATGAATGTTCGGTATATGTAGGTATGTAAATATATTAAACTGTCATATGTTCAATAAAAACATAATAAAACAACCAAAGAATTTAATATACATGAAAAATTAATCCAAAACTATTAACTAACTATTAACTGTAAACATTTTGCACCCAAACATTACTAATTTAGTAATATTCATGCAATAATAAAATAATATATACATTTTATCTCACTTTATTAACCAAAATGGAAAAAATATAACAACCCAAGTATGTTTATTTTAAGTCAGATAAAAAATTAAGAACTATTTCTTATAAACACAAAAAATATTCGCATTTAATTGCAACAACTTCATTATTTATTATATGCCTAACTATTTTTTTTTATAAACATTTCAATTAAAATATCTATTAAACTTGAACTACGTTAAATCAATACTTCGCAGCACTTCCCCAACACATCCGCTATAATCAGCTTTTTTTTGCCATTTGGAATTATTGCAAAACTGCCCGCGCTAATGACATATTTTTGACACATCAACCCCCCATACTTTATTTGGCTGGCTCACACGTATTCACAGATAGAACATTGGAGAGGATTTTTTCTCCATTTTTAAAAAATGTTTGCAGTTTCAAAAGATTACTCATCTTTGGTCAGAGATGATAGAAGCAAAGAGATGCCAAACTCTTCCCTCCTTTGCCCCTCGAAAACCATTTGGTTACATTGTTTTTGTTGTAATCGATTTCCAGTGACGGCCGTGTCGGTGAATATATGTGAACCTGAAGGAATGAATTCAGCACTCTAAATTTTTTGGTCTGGACGAACCTTTTTATCAGTGGTAAGTATTTTGACATTTCTCTTAGTCAAAGTAAACAGTTGTTTCAGATTTCTTGTATTCTCGTGGTTTCGTAAGTAAAATATGGAATTTCTGTATTAAATTTAACTTATTTAGAAATATTGTTTGTTCTAGTTTTTATTTTCTTTAATTTCAGAAAAAAAGAGGTCAATCGCCTGCGGATTTAAGGTTTATAGGAAGATGCGTCATTTGATAGTCATAAAATAAAATTGAAGACTAGATATTTTATAACAAATGTGTATTTATTTTTGATAACTATTGCATCATAAATTAACATAGCATAAAATGCAAGAAATTAGTTTTTCTATAAAATAAATAAAATTCCACGACAGTAACATTTTATATCTAATTACACAAAGTCACTGTATAGCTTCGCAAGAGTAGCATAGATGGAGTTAAGAACAATTTTCAGTTTCCCGCTAAGTCATGCACAATCAAAATTAAAATATTCGTGCAAAAATAAATGACCTTGACCCTTCCTTTGGCCGGTATGTGTGCTCATATTTAAGGCACCCCAGTACATATTTGGATTATTTTTCTTATTTACAAGACTTATTTTAAACACTTTAATTAAAAACAAATCTCACATTACTTTGAAATTTTTTAAAAACATATGGCTGAATATTCACCTCATATATGACAATGGATGTATTCAGTAAAGCTCAGTAAAATTGTATTTGATATGTCAAATAAAATAAATTGAATGTATTCAGCTTTACACTTGTAGTAATTAAAGTTCCCCATGGAAACACATGTAATATTTACTTATCAAAATGTAATAGAAATTTAAATTACAGTGTATAAGTGATTGCAGTAAATTAATACACAATTTTCACTAGTCATATTTTGTTTAGCATTATTATTCGGTTAAAAAATATAATAAAAAAATAACCATATCTGATTGCCTTTTCGCATAGGCTTGAATTTGTTACGCGAGTACAGAAATTTAAATCATTCATTACGGTAACTAAATATAAGGTGACATATTTACAGATGACAATTCACTAAAACAAAAAAATCTGGAGATCATATTAATAATTCATTGGCAGTATGGGATGTGCATTTTCGGAAATGTAGTAATTTAAATGTATTTATAACCAAATTAAGGAAGTGTTTTAATATGCGAATTGGAGTAAACTTATGACTAATTATTACAGTGTAGTAAGATTTCATAATTCTTAGTGGTTTTTTAAATTTTGACATGATTAATCATTAGTTTATTCCAATTCGCATATTAAAACACTTCCGTAATTTGGTTACAAATACATTTAAATGCACTAAATTTCCGAAAATTGATATCCCATTATGCCAAAAAAGTAGTAATATGACCTGCAGACAAATATTTTCTTTTACTGATTTTTAATTTTTGTAAATAGTAAAAGTTCTATTGATCTAAAATACATTTAGTCTTCGAAAATACACAGCACAGCTGTACAAAAATACTGTTTGCATCGCTTTCACTTCAGAATTGTTATATTAATATAATATTCAATATTTTGTATATTTATTTCATAACATTGTATTTGAATATTTCTATTATAGTTTTGTAAACGTTGTTGCCTAAATTGTTAACTTTTCTATTTCGCTCTTTTTTCTCTTTTATCATTTTAATGTAAGCATTTGTATCCAATTTAAATATAAATTTATATCTCATGCTAACCTAAATCAAATTTTAAAATTTTGTATTGAATTGTAATAAATAAATAAATCATTCATGATAACATTTACGTCATTATAGATACTTCATTGTAATCTTTGTAAATGTTTTAAATTTAGTTTAAAAATCTTTGACATAATACGTACTATTTTAAGTTTCCTTTTTAAATTTTATTATTTATTTTTCGATCCATATTTAAAAAAATACCCTGGCAAATAAATTCTGGCTTTTTGTTCTCCTTAGGCGAAAAAAGAATGCGGAATTTATAGAAAAAAGAATGCTTTGCAACCTGCCCAATTTCATATCATAAAAAAATGTTCAATTATAGAATTCACATCAGTGAATTGCATGAAACATGGCTTTTTTACATTTTCGGTGAAGATTTATATTATTTTAGGATGAACAAAAGTATTCTCTTATTTATTTGTTTGAATATCGCCTAAATATGAATGTATTATTTTTTAATACAGCAATTATTATATTCAATTATTATTTTCAATTAACTATTATAATTTTTTTTATTGTTGGTACCTCAACAAGTTTTGAAATTGTATGAGTTTATTTGTGTAACTTAAATCTAATTCTCGTTTTCTTAAGTTTTGTTTTATTATTTAATAAATCAAAGCAATCCAAAATATTTCAATATTGTTTTACAATTTAAGTTCTTTATTTTATACCTAGTTTCTGCTGAACGAGTTTCTACTTTCCAGTGCATTTGCTAGATGCATTCTATCCGTGGTGTATGTTTCATTTTGGCCATTTCCGTGTTGGATTAGATTCTATTTCCGGCATCTTCGTTTTTGGTTTGTGGGCGATGTCGGTGCGGCGGCGGGGGAAAAAGTGGTGGATTGACGAAGAAATCGTGGTGATTTGACGAATTTACCCATGCTTGTTTAAAAATATGATAGTATGGGTAAATTCGTCAATTTTCTGGAATTTTTCTGGAATTTAGCTTGTCGGGAGTGTTTTCCACTGGAAAGTTTGGTATATCTTTGCTTCTATCATCTCTGTCTATGGTGCTAGGCAAGTGAAGCATAATAGGCTTATGAGAGTACAATACAATAGATCAAAATACATATATATATACAAAATATTTCGTATTAAATTGTAGAAATAGGGTAAGTTTAGAATAATAGGCAAAACAAGTGCGATAAAACAAATTCAATGAAATAGTATTAAGCATTCCCCTGCCTCTGGGACATATGTAGTTTCAGCATTAAGGGAGTAGTGTCTATTTATGTATAGGACGTACAAACTTCCTACTAGCTCTCCGTAGAGTAACAACTCGAATATGTCCGTCTTTTCCTGGACGAATTGCGATGATTCTTCCCATAGCCCATTTCCCGGCATATTCGTCATATTCAAGTCTTTGATTACCACCAGATCGTTTAACTGCAAGTCTTGTTGGGGCTGCGACCATCGGGGACGTTGTCGTAGTGACGTCAGGTATTCCATACTCCAACGTTTCCAGAATCCTTGAACTTTCGTTTATTGAGCTTGCCAAGAGGACAGTCGATTTTGGGGTATCTCGAGCGATGGTTCGGGAACTGCTGAGTATGATTCGCCTATAATGAAATGAGCAGGTGTTAGTGGATCTAAATCATTATCTGATGTTCGACATAAAGGACGACTATTTAAGATGGCTTCAATTTGGGTAAGAAGAGTATAATATTCTTCAAAGCTAAGAATGTCTGAACCAATAACACGACGAAGGTGCTGTTTAATGGACTTCACCCCCGCCTCCCACAATCCACAAATGTTAGGCCGAAGGAGGAATGAAGTGCCAGGTGATTGCATCGCGCTTGCTCGCGCTAGAGAGTTGTGCACTAGAGAGTTGTGGCATTTAGACATGGTAATCTGATGCAATTCTGACAATCGTTTCGAAGATCCGCGGAAGTTAGTGCCATTGTCTGAATACATATGAGCTGGTTTACCACGACGCGCAATGAAACAACGAAGAGCTGCTTCCCGAAGAAGTTGTCGCTTGATTACCAATTCACTGGGCGGTAAATTTAATCGAAAGGAGAAATAATCGAGTTCAGAGTGCCAGTACAGACCGAGTACCTTTACCCAAGAGTCTACGTCACTATCGAACGAAATGTCTTTACCTTGTCTCAGTTCTTCCTCTTGAATGAGCTCTTTGCAATTGCTTTGTCACTTACTTAGTTTTAAGTCACCTTTCGCAAGGAGCTCTATTAACTGCTTCTTTGTTGAAACTGCATCAGCGAGAGTGTCTCCACCTGACACTACTTCGTCGACATAGAAGTCGTTTAGAATTACCTCTGACGCTTTAGGATACTCTTCGCGATAATCAAGGGCTAATTGTTCTAGAACGCGTACCGAAATATATGGAGCACACGAGGTTCCATATGTTACCGTGCACAACCGAAAGTGTTCCATAGGATCTGTTTGCGATTTGCGCAAACGATCCTTTGTCAATCAGTGTCTTCATCTGCTACCCACACTTAGCGAAACATTTTCGCTATGTCAGCGGTGAAAACATACTTGTGGCGACGAAATCTGAAACAGACCGAGAAAAGGTTTCTTTGTATTGGAGGGCCTATCAAAAGGGAATCGCTTAGAGAATTTCCGAACGTGTCCCTAAACGAGCCATCGAATACGCACCAGCCGCGAAACTGCACCACCTAGTGTAATTGCAAATGCTGGTGTACTTTTAAAAGGTAATTTGACAATGTGTTTGCCATCGGCACTTCGTCGATGGGTTTTAACGAAATGGTGTTCAATTGCCTAGTCTTCCGTTGAAAAGATTAATTTTGAATCGACTTCCTCAATCGTCCAAAATGCCTGTAGTGTCGAGTCAATGTCGACAATGGTGTGATGTTACCGAATATATTGTTCAACATCCCAAAACAGTCGCCCAGCTAGTACCCAACCGAATATAGTAATGTGCGCAATGGGCTGACCATTTGAGCTGCGAACGATATCACCCTGTATAATGTCTCAGGCCTTATCTGCGCCAAGTAACATATCTGCACAACTGCGACGGATGGCAATGGTGCTGTCAAGTTTGATAAAATGTAAGTATAAACCGCGATACTGACGCTATCAAATCGAGAAGCGATTACCATCGTGACTTAGCCTCTAGATCACAGATACGGAATTAACCAGATAGTCAACTCGAGAGCGAATCTCTCACTTTGCCGAGAGATGATAGAAGCAAAGAGATGCCCCTCGAAACCCATTTGTTTACATTGTTTTTGTTGTAATCGATTTCCAGTGACGGCCGTGTCGGTAATTATATCTGAACCTGAAGGAATGAATTCAGCACTCTAAATTTTTTGGTCTGGACGCACCTTTTTATCAGTGGTAAGTATTTTGACATTTCTCTTAGTCAAAGTAAACAGTTGTTTCAGATTTCTTGTATTCTCGTGGTTTCGTAAGTAAAATATGGAATTTCTGTATTAAATTTAACTTATTTAGAAATATTGTTTGTTCTAGTTTTTATTTTCTTTAATTTCAGAAAAAAAGAGGTCAATCGCCTGCGGATTTAAGGTTTATAGGAAGATGCGTCATTTGATAGTCATAAAATAAAATTGAAGACTAGATATTTTATAACAAATGTGTATTTATTTTTGATAACTATTGCATCATAAATTAACATAGCATAAAATGCAAGAAATTAGTTTTTCTATAAAATAAATAAAATTCCACGACAGTAACATTTTATATCTAATTACACAAAGTCACTGTATAGCTTCGCAAAAGTAGCATAGATGGAGTTAAGAACAATTTTCAGTTTCCCGCTAAGTCATGCACAATCAAAATTAAAATATTCGTGCAAAAATAAATGACCTTGACCCTTCCTTTGGCCGGTATGTGTGCTCATATTTAAGGCACCCCAGTACATATTTGGATTATTTTTCTTATTTACAAGACTTATTTTAAACACTTTAATTAAAAACAAATCTCACATTACTTTGAAATTTTTTAAAAACATATGGCTGAATATTCACCTCATATATGACAATGGATGTATTCAGTAAAGCTCAGTAAAATTGTATTTGATATGTCAAATAAAATAAATTGAATGTATTCAGCTTTACACTTGTAGTAATTAAAGTTCCCCATGGAAACACATGTAATATTTACTTATTAAAATGTAATAGAAATTTAAATTACAGTGTATAAGTGATTGCAGTAAATTAATACACAATTTTCACTATTCATGTTTTGTTTAGCATTATTATTCGGTTAAAAAAAATAACAAAAAAAAATAACCATATCTGATAGCCTTTTCGCATAGGCTTGAATTTGTTACGCAAGTACAGAAATTTAAATCATTCATTATGGTAACTGTTGTGAAATGTGTTGCAACTGAAAAACATCACATGCAACACCCTACATTTTTTTGTGTTTTTCTCTTAAAATTGAATTGTCATAATCTTGAACTAACTATAACGGCCTATGCGCCACTCATTGTTACAAATTCTTGTTTTTTGACGTTGTCTTCAGGCACAGCAAGTACATTGGGAAAAGTGAATGGGGCTTTTGCTGTTGACCGCGATCGAGTACACATCTTCCCATCGTACAAGCTGCTTGCCAAAATTAAATTACCGAGAACAATTGTATATGCAATAAATCAAATTTATAACGTGGTTTGATATCGCTCGTTTTTTATTCCATACACCTCGCGTCGTGTCATTTCATACTGGTCCTTCGAGCCGGATTAATATCGTTGATTCGACAACTATTTGGACAGTGCGCGAAGAGTGCGTGGTAAGACTTTGTGAGCACATTGATAGATATCAATTTGATATTAAACATACCAGATCATTGCATATGGCAAAACCGATTGTGATGAATGCTTGAATGGTGCGATTATCATTTTTTTTTATAATCATAATTTATCATCGAATTAACTTATACAATTAGACTAGATCTTGTGAACAATAAACTGATTATTGATTTGCCGCGCAATTCAGAACATTTTGTTACCCCGAGCAAAACATTCTGTGGCTCATACACCTTTTGATTCAAAAGGTTGATCAGGACACAAAGCAAGCATGGGTGGAAGAAGTAGGGACGCGTGAAGATGCAACAATTTACGAACTTCTCGACTTTTTAGAAATTCGTTGCAATTACTTGGAGTCGTGCAGTTCAATCTCTCGAAATCCACAATCGCGTAGCAAACCGCAGGTATCCATTCGTGCTAACCTTGCAGAATCGAAGCGAGGATGCCCAAAGTGTAGTCAAAATCATAATTTACCTCATTGTCCAGAGTTCGCCGGTTTAGACATTGATTCTCGTCGTCAGTTCGTGAAACAACATTCGTTATGTTTTAATTGCCTACATCAAGGACACAACTCGAATAAATGTCGGTCAAACTTTCGATGTAGATTGTGCAACGCACGACATCATTCTATGGTACATCTCAGCCAACCCTTAGCAAATGAACCTTCCACTTCGAATGCTATTCCCCTAAATGACAACGTCTCGTCGGATCCCGCAATCGTTTCAAATCACTCGCTTGAATCTTCTAGTCACATTCAGACATTGCTGCCAACAGCAACTGTCCAGGTTCAAGATAAGCAGGGGTCCTTTCAAAATCTGCGATTATTATTTGACACAGGATCCCAGGTGTCTTTTATAACTGAACGCGCTGTTCAACGTCTGGGTCTTAAACGTAAACCATCACGGATTCCTATCACAGGAATAGCTTCAACTCCTGCAGGTGTAACTAATGGATTGGTTACACTGAAACTTCACTACTCGTTTCAATGTTGATTTTATTGACATTGAGTGTCATGTTATTTCGAAACTCACTTCATTGTTACCTTCGTCGCCAATCACAAGTCTTAATAACAACAAAATTCTGTCAATACAACTTGCTGATCAGCACTTTAATGGTGATCCGCCTGGTCATATCGATATTTTGATGGGTTCAGACAAAGTGTTTAACGCCATAACCGGTCCGTTGCATCCAGCACAAAATGGCATTCCAGAAACGATTCCAACCATTTTTGGACTAGTCATCGCTGGCCGTTTCTCGCCAGAGGCTCAGGACTGTAACCAAAGGCTCCAATCCTATTGCACTCAATTAAACAACACGCAAGACTTCGACCTCGAGCGATTTTGGTGATTAGAAGAAGTATCAAATCAACCTATATTGTCTGTTGAAGAGCAACAAGCTGAAGACCATTTTGTCAGCACTCACACTCGTCATTCTGATGGCCGGTTTATAGTGGAACTGCCTTTTAAACAGAATGATACACCTTACTTCGGAAACTCTTTCAGTATCGCGCTTAATCGCTTGAAGTCTATCGAAAGACGATTCGCTCTAAACTCTGAGTTTCAAAACCAATACTCGCAATTTATAAAGGAGTATATATCGTTAGGACACATGGAGAAAATACCAACATATGAAGTTTTGAATTCGAAATGCTATTATTTACCTCACCATGCTGTTTTGAAATCTGATAGTAGCACAACAAAAATAAGAGTGGTCTTCGATGTTTCCGCCAAATGCAACACTACAAAATCGTTAAATGATTGTCTTCTCGTCGGCCCCACAATTCAACGTGACATCTTTTCGATATGTCTGCGATTTCGTCGTCATGTTTATACAATCTCGGGGGACATCGAGAAGATGTACCGACAAATTTGGGTTTCTCCAATTCATACTGATTATCAAAGGATAGTCTGGCGTGAAAATCCGAATGAACCTCTCCATCATTATAGGCTTTTGACAGTCACTTACGGCACCGCATCAGCACCCTTTTTGCAGTTCGTGCATTGAAGTAAGTAGCTCTCGACTCCATCGAAACTCATCCCGTTGCCTCTTCAGTTGTTCTTAATGATTTTTACGTCGACGACGTTATAACGGGAGCAGACACAATCGACGAGGTTAGTAAACTTCGAACTGAATTGGTGGATTTGCTGAAGTCAGCTGGGTTCCATTTAAGAAAATGGACCACCAACTGCTGGCCCTTGCTACTGTCTTTGCCAGAGGAACAACGAGAAATTTCCCCAATTGAGTTCGAAGAATCCAATGCAGTCAAGGTACTAGGAATATTATGGTGCCCGTCTAAGGATTGCTTCTCATACAGAGTACGTTTTGATCCAATCGGGTTTTTAGCACCTGTGGTGGTATCTGTCAAGATAATTCTACAAGATCTTTGGAAGGAAAAGCTGAATTGGGACGAACAAATCAGAGAGGTCCTCGCTCATCGTTGGAGACTAATTTATAGAGAACTTCACTGCCTCGAATCCCTACGCATTCCTCAATTGATGTGGTCGAATAAACGAAGCTGGGAGCTTCATGCATTTTGTGATGCATCATTGGACGCATATGCAGCAGCGGTTTACTGTAGGAGCATCAATTTGGATAACTCAATATCGGTAACATTGGTAGCAGCCAAAAGTAAGGTTGCTCCAATTAAAATTTTATCTCTTCCTCGTTTGGAACTCTGTGGAGCTCTTCTACTAACCAGGCTAGTAAACAAAATCAAAGTTTCTTTGCAGGAAAACGATTCAAAAATCTTTGCTTGGACGGACTCATCCATCGTGCTCCATTGGCTGTCAGCACCTCCGAAGAAATGGTCAGTTTTTGTTGGCAATAGGACGTCCGAAATACTTTCGTCGATACCTCGTAAACTGTGGAATCATGTCCGATCATCTAGTAACCCAGCCGATGTAGCTTCTCGCGGCATTGCTCCATCACAGTTACCATCACATGAAATATGGTGGAAGGGACCACAGTGGCTTTGGTGCCAAAGGGATAAATGGCCAGTGCCGAATCCTGTTGCTGAAAACATATCGGCGGAACAATTGGAAGAGAGAAGTACAGCTAAACCAAAGGTATTTTTATCTAACATTCCACATATTAGCATTTTGGACATGCTTTTATATAATGTATCCAGCTGGTCCAGATGTATACGAATCACTGCTTATATCTTTCGTTTTATATCGAAATGTCGTCGGTCGGTATCTAATATGTTAAATTCGCAAACATTGACTACTCAAGAACTTTTAAATGCCAAGATGGTGCTAATACAAAATGCACAGCGCTCCTTGTTTTCCGTTTAAATCGATTGTCTCAAGAAAGAAAAGTGTTTGCCGAAAAGAAACAAACTTAGATCTTTGAACCCCTTTCTTGATGCTTTCGGTGTGCTTCGCGTCGGTGGTCAGTTACAAGAATCGGAATTGACCTACAATGAAAAACGCCCCATTATTTTGTGCAAATCACATCCGATATCTAATCTCATAGCCCAATTTACCCACAAATATCATCTCCATGCTGGAGTGACTCTAACGTTTTCGCTATTAAAACGAAACTTCTACGTTCTCGGTTGTCGGAATCTTGTCCGCAAGATAGTACACGATTGTGTTGTGTGTTTTCGGCAACGTGTTACTACCTCTACGCAAATTATGGGCAACCTGCCGATTGAATGAATTCGATTTTCGAGACCCTTTAGCAAGGTCGGTTGCGATTATGCAGGCCCTATTACATTGAGGTTAAATCGGTAGAAACCCCAGATTCGTCAAGGCTTACATAGCTCTCTTTGTCTGATTTGTGACAAAGGGAATCCACCTGGAGTTGGTCGGAGACTTATCGTCGGACTCCTTTTTGTTAGCGCTAGACCGGTTTGTTTCGCGTCGAGGAAAACCGCAAGAAATTTGGAGCGACAACGGCACTAATTTTCATGGTGCCAAACGTATGCTCGGCGAAATGTTTAACCTTCTGCGTAGTCAACAACACAACAACATTGTCTCCGATCACCTTTCAAAGGACAAAATCATTTGAAAGTTTATACCACCCTCAGCACCTCACTTCGGAGGCTTGTGGGAGGCGGGTGTAAAGTCTGTTAAGATGCATCTGAAACGTGTAATTGGGGACAATAAGCTGACGTACGAGGAGATGTACACCCTCCTTACGAAAATTGAAGGACTTTTGAATTCGCGCCCCATGTGGCAAACATCAGATGGAGAGCCATGTGCCTTAACTCCATCACACTTCATGATCGGGGAAGCATACACTTCAGTTCCTCAACCCGATTTACCTGATCCACATTTTTCAATTAAAACTAATTGGTCTGCTTTACAGATACTTCTTCAAGGCTTCTGGAAGCGATGGCATCAAGAGTACCTGACGTCCCTCCAACATCGACCTAAGTGGCAGAACTCTCAACCCAATCTGATGGTGAACGACATCGTGCTTATCAAGGAGCCAAACTTACCACCAGCCAAATGGATTCTTGGACGAATAGTCGAAACACATCCCGGAAGAGACAGCAACGTCAGGGTCGTCACCGTTCGCACCAAATTTGACAATTTCATACGACCCATTGCTAAAATTTCACCACTTCCAGTTGCATTAGTTTATTCCAATTCGCATATTAAAACACTTCCTATATTTAAATGTACTAAATTTCCGAAAATCCCATTATGCCGAAAAAGTAGTAATATGACCTGCAGACCAATATTTTCTTTAACTGATTTTTAATTTTTGAAAATAGTAAAAGTTCTATTGATCTTAAATGCACTTAATCTTCGAAAATACACAGCACAGCTCTACAAAAATACTGTTTGCCTCGCTTTCACTTCAGAATTAATATATTAATATAATATTCAATATTTTATATATTTATTTCATAACATTGTATTTGTATTTGTTGTATTGTTGTTGCCTAAATTGTTAACTTTTCTATTTCGCTCTTTTTTCTCTTTTATGATTTTATTGTAAGGATTTGTATCCAATTTAAATATAAATTTATATCTCATGCTAACCTAAATCAACTGCTAAAATTTTGTATTGAATTGTAATAAATAAATAATTATTCATGATAACATTTACGTCATTATAGATACTTCATTGTAATCTTTGTAAATGTTTTAAACTAAATAAATAAATATCAAAAAATTGTGCAGAAAAAAAAGAAACCCAAAAAACATTTTGAGAAAATTATAGTTGTTGTTTTATTTAATTAGAGCTCATAAACTAATGCTTTCACTTTGCCCAGACGTTCAGAAACTCTTTGAAATAATACGTTCTATATTAAGTTTCCTTTTTAAATTTTATTATTTATTTTTCGATCCATATTTAAAAAAATACCCTGACAAATAAATGCTCTCTTTTTAATAAAAATAAGAATGCTTTGCGACCTGCCCAATTTCATATCATAAAAAAATCTTCAATTATAGAATTCAAATCAGTGAATTGCATGAAACATGGCTTCTTTACATTTTCGGTGAAGATTCATATTATTTTAAGATGAACAAAAGTATTCCCTTATTTATTTGTTTGAATATCGCCTAAATATGAATGTATTATTTTTTAATACAGCAATTATTATATCTAATTATTTGTTGGCAACAACCTTTTTCTTATTGTTGGTACCTCAACAATTTTTGAAATTGTATGAGTTTATTTGTGGAACTTAAATCTAGTTCTCGTTTTCCTAAGTTTTGTTTTATTATTTAATAAATCAAAGCAATCCAAAATATTTCAATATTGTTTTACAATTTAAGTTCTTTATTTTATACCTAGCTTCTGCTGAACGAGTTTCTACTTTCCAGTGCATTTGCTAGATGCATTCTATCTGTGGTGTATGTTTCATTTTGGCCATTTCCGTGTTGGATAAGATTCTATTTCCGGCATCTTCGTTTTTGGTTTGTGGGCGAGGTCGGTGAGGCGGCGGGGGAAAAAGTGGTGGATTGACGATGAAATCGTGGTGAATTGACGAATTTACCCATACTTGTTTAAAAATGTGATAGTATGGGTAAATTCGTCAATTTTCTGTAATTTTTCTGGAATTTAGCTTGTCGGCAGAGTGTTTGCCACTGGAAAGTTTAGTATCTCTTTGCTTCTATCATCTCTGACCTTGCCTATAAGCTAAGTAGAACTGATAAGCCCCAAATATGGGCTTTTACGTGCAAATCAAATGGGAATCATGCACACATGAATCGAATTATATGGGGCTAATGGCCGCAGCCATGAAATGTTATTTTTTATAGCAAGAAGTTGGGAGCAGTTGATGAATTTCAGCAGCTTACACCGCACAATTTGGGTTTGTAAAATAAACATGGACAATATGCAGTGAATATTGATTTATAAAAACATAGTTACCACACAACTAATAATATAACAAAATATTATAATATTGAGAATAAAGCTATGTTTTAACCAATTTATTCTAATTTTTAATGAAAAATAATCAGAATAATATTGATTAAAGTGACTAATATATGATAAGTAAGTTCATCATACATTTTCGTCTGATAATAAATTTAAGTATAACTTTAGAAAGACGGATTTTGTTATGGATATTTATATTGAAGCATTTAAGTACTTTCATTCTACGTTTTCAACATAAAATAAACCTATATTAAGCACAAAAAATTGATTACTGCGATTTATTTTCAATCTTGTGTTTAGCAGATTAAAATTTGTATGGTTAATCTTGAGATTTAAAGTGGATTAAAGGCAGATTAACCTTAATCTCGGTTTATGCTTAGTGGAAACTTTGCGTTACACAATTGGGCACTGGTTTTTAATATATCGTGATCCAAATCCTTACAAATATTATTTTTGGTACGTGAAAACACTTTTTTAATATTTGTTATCACTTACTAGTAATAGTACTAGTAAATTGTTTTGTTTATTTTCATAAAAAAAATTTTTTTAAAAATTACAGAACATTATAACTTGACAGATAAAGTCGTCTTTTAAAAGAGTGGCTAATTAATTCAATATATATATGTAACATAATGTGCATGATTATTTATGAGTTGTATTCAACTACCAAGCATTTTCGATAGAAAAATACATCAACAATATATTTATGCAGTGCATTCCAGCTACCTAAGTAAAGCATATTGACTTATATAACAAATTTCCAAAACCGCCTAAGAAAAGAAACAGCTAAGAAAATTGATTGACTAAACACAAATTTTGCAACACAAATTAATTAAAAAAGGAATAAAAATACTTCTTTTCCACTTTATTTTATCGTTGCACGGAACCCGAATATGTAAATATATTCATTAAAATTTCATATGTTGAATTAAAGCAATCAAATAATTAATAAATAATAAAACAATCAATGAATTTAACATATATATATAAAAAACCATTGCAAACTATTTACTACAAATATTTTACACCCAAACGTTACTAATTTAGTAATATTTATGCAATAATACAATAAAATATACATTTGATTTCATTTTATTAACCAAAATGGAAAAAGTATAACAACCCAAGAATGTTTATTTAAAGGCAGATAAAAGAATAGAGAACTATTTCTTATAACCGCAAGAAATATTCCAATTAAATTGTAACAACTTTTGAGTAACTTATTTTAATGTTTCTTTATAAACATTTACATTAAAATAGCTATAAAAGTTGAATCACATAAACTCAACACTTCGCAGCATTTCCTATTCCCCAACACATCCGCCGTGACCAGCTGTTTTGTTGTTGCGATTTGGATATGTTGCAAAACTCCCCACAATTATTTTTGGCGGGTAATCTAGTAAATTAGATCTAACTTCATGTCTCTGGCTCACACGTATTCACAGATGGGAAAATTGAGAGAGGATTTTGCGGCCGTTATTAAATATTTTTTGCGGGTTGAAAGTGATAGGGGATTGCAGAGTGGACTATATGGTTAATTCCTCATCTGTGATCTAGATGTCCCAGCACAAGTTTCACTAATGCCGCTTACTGGTATACGAGCATTTGCTCGTCTGAGTCCAAGTACTTGCACGCAAGACTCGGTGACAAAGGAAACCTGGGATCCAGAATCGATTAGAAGTCGAATAAACTGATAGTTTCCACTACTATCAAGGACTTTACATACAGCTGTGGGAAGTAAAGTTTGTGGTCCAAACTGAGCGAAGTTGATGGAGTGATGGGTGATGAGTTGGTTTTGATGATGGGGTGTTGAAGATGGACGGTTTGAATCAAATGACGATGATGGAAGGTTTGAGTTTGAAGGCTCACCATGTAAAGAACTGGTTATTTCCGAAGACGAGTGGGTATTATTTGTGTTTGCCCCGAGTTACAAGACCTACATTTAAACTTTGACTGACAACGAGCAGCACTATGGCCACTGCGAAAACAATTAAAGCAAATCTTTTTCGATTTTACGAAGTCCCGCTTTGACTCTTAATCTATTGCAAACAAATCTGAGCATTGAGTTAGCGCGTGCGAAGAATTGCATTTTAAGCACGAAAGTAAGTTCAAGATGAAGCGTGCATACTTTTCAAGTTCGCAGTTTTCTTATTTGGTTCACGAACGAGTGATTTACATGATTCCAGAGCCTCACACCGACGCTCCAGAAAGGTAAAAAATTGATCAATAGTTGGGTATTATGAGTCTACACTATCAGATGTCCAAGCCTGTCGAGTATCTGAATCCACCTTGCTTAATAAAGCATATATCATCCAAGGTTCTCTTTCGTAGGAATTTAAAGAATTCAGTCCGCGTACAACTTCGTCAGCACAATCTGATAATTTACGAAGACATCGAAAGTTTGAAATATTGATTGCTGGTAGTTGCATAAATGTTTCCAAAAGACTATTTACAATATAACGTGGTCGGTCATATCGTTTTTCTAGCCTTTCCCACGCCTGCTCGTAAGAAGCATCAGACAGTGGGATATGAGAAAGTAGATTTAATGCCTCGCCACGAAGAGAAGAACGGAGGAACTGGAACTTTTGAGTTGGCGAAAGGTTTGCTTTGTTATGTACTCTAGTACATATCACAAAAAGCCGGCCAGTCACGATAACTACCAGAGAAAGATTCTATATGAAACTTGGGAAGATGATCGCTTATGTTAGAAAATGCGCTTGCCGTGCTCAATTGCTGTACGACTGGCGAATTACTTTGGGGATTAGCCTGGGCTTGATTTGTTTCCGGCTTCTTTCTTTCCCGAATCGAAGAAACGAAAACCAATTTAACGACCAAATACTTCGATTCAAAATCTTCGAAATCTGGTTCAGGGTAAACGTACCCGTCTTTCTCAACAAATGTGTATATTTACTTTGTCACCGAAAATAATTCCTTATAAAAATAGTCTATCATACACAAAAATCCGAACACGGTGGAAACTGTATTGTTCTATCAACCACGTGTAAAATGCCTATATATGTAAAGCACCCGAATGTCCACGCTTTGCAAATTAATCAAGCGATTACGAGCGAACACAATGTGGTGAGATGAAATATTGATTGATGAATCCAAATCCGGCTCGATTTGGACCAGAAAGATGTTTGAGAATATGTAATCAAAAAGGCCCAGCACTTGGAAGCGAAGAGCAAGAAATCCCAAAAAGAAAAGCGACGAATTCTAATTCAAAAAAATATGACTTTATTTCGGAAGGTACTTATCTCGTGGGCCGTTGAAATCCAAATGGATAAGAATACAATTTTACACAGCGATCTTTAACAAACTGTTGTACATTTTGTGTACAGATAGTACACTATTTCTTGAAATAGTTACTCCGGAATTGTAGACCATTTACAGCTCCATATGGCGATGGCCGAATTTGGGATCCCTTTAAAACAGATCTAACTGTTATATGTAATGCTGGAGAATACATGGTGCAGTTTGGCAGAATGTCATCTAAACTTTTCCAAACATGTACCAGATTCAGGCAAGTAGATGCGCTACAATGTGAATTCTTAAATCTTATTCTGGAACATGTAGTGCGAAGGGCAGGTGTAAGTACCAAAGGCACTATCTTCAACTGATTCGTACAGCTACTGGATTATGTCGACAATATCGACATCATTCACCGATGATAGAGGCTGTTACGGCAAGTGAAGGCGAGTTTAGTTAGTCTTGTAGTTAAAGTGAATAAAAAACATGTATGTACGTGGTTTTAATAAACTAGCAAAAATCTGTCCAACGGCTAGGACAAATTATAGCTATTGAAAGCCATTGCGGATGCCAGAGCGCTTGGTCTGGATAACTGGAAAGAGCATGCTCGAGATCGCAGAGGATGGAAGGCTGCTATGTCTCAGGCAAAGGATTCACGGGTCGTGAGCCCAAACGCGAGCATGTAAACGCGAAGTTCGATCCAAGTTATCGACTCAGACCTTAACGTCATAACTCAGTTCTGGGCTCCCGGACACGTTGGAGTGGAAGAAAAAAGCAGGTAGAGTTTAAGCATCTGAACCCACTTATTTCAACTTCCATCGAAAGTGCTCGAATGAATTCCAAGTTGAACTCCACCACTTCAACATTTTTATTATTTCAATATATTTTTTTCTTACAAGAAAATTTATTTTAAAAGCTTGACACCTTTATTAATTTTATTTTTATTTAAAACTAAAAATAAAACTACTTAAGACTATACATTAAAAACTTTAGATCTAACTAATGCTACTTAAAATTACCAAACTAATACTAAGTGTAATCGGGGGTGATGTGTACTCGGCGCCTCATCTATAGAGGCAACGAGTGCCCACCCTCCAACACCATTAGCAGCACCCAGCAGCCGCCAACATAGCGCACATGCGCCAACGAGAGTCCACTGACACCGAAATGTGTCAGTCGGCTCTCAGAAACACCACACCTTGCAGCCGACATGCAGAGCACAAACTAACCAACTTGACAACTTAAAACTACTTAAGACTAGGAGGAGTTACCTAAGGTAACACACCGACCTAGAAAGGCATACCCACCTCTTCCACTCTTTCCGCAAGCCACCAATAGTCGGTGAATTGTTTATCCGTATCATTATTACATGAATCGAATTATTTGGGTTTAAATGGCCGCCGCCATGAAATGTCATTTTGAGCGGATTACACATCACAATTTGGGTGTGTTTTTTTAGTAAATGAGTTTTACCTTTGAACAGACAATATAATAATCAATCATTTTGATCATATATTACTGGTTTAAAATGCTTGTTGACATAAAATGGCCCAAATTCTAACAAATATTTTTTTTGGTACATTTGTAATCACATACTAGTAGTAGCATTATGTCGATTTTCATTTACCCACTCGCCATGTTGGAACTGTTCCAACTGCTGTTAATATGTTTTGTTTATTTTCATAAAAAAAAATGCAAAACATTACAACTTGACAAATAAAGTTTTCCGTTGGAAAGAGTGCATAATTAATTCATTATATATATGCAATGTAAATAAATGTGCAGCCTTATTTATGAGTTGTACTCAACTATTAAGCATTTTCGATAGAAAAATTGTATCCACAATATATTTATGCAGTCAATTGAAAAATAAGCATATTAACTTAGATACAAAATTTGCAGAGCCGCCTAAGATCAAGCGTGACTCCTATCAAACTGCTTTGTCATTTTTGTTCAGTATAGGCATGCTCATTAAAAAATACACCGATGTTTTATTTGATGTAATGCATCGAAATTTTACATCGAGATTTTCGATGCATCGACTAGGAACATGTATTGTTTAATATGAGCTTAAAATAGGAATTAAAAAATGAAACATTGTACATTTGTTCGCCTTCCAGTTTCGGTGAACTAGTTTGTGATGGTTGCTCCAAAGGCTGAAATCTTCCGATATTTAGTCAGAAATAACCGAATCAGAATCAACTGGATTTTCATTAAGGAGGTCCTTTGTCAGTAATGGATCTTCAAAGTGAAGGTTTTTGAACTGTGGGTCCAAAGGGGTAGCGATAGCTATGGAAGAAATTTGTTCATATCATTTTCAAAAAAGTAAATGCCATGGATTGTTCTTTTAACAGATATTAAAAAATGTAAGCACTTTAAAATGATTGTGTTTTATTTTACATTATAAATCAAACCTCACGGTGAATCACTCTTTACATTAAACTTTTATACGTTGAATACAAACAAAACAATCCACGATTTAAATATATGCATATAGTTATTCCGTAGTTGACAAATAAAAGTTACTACCAGAAAATTTCAACTAAAATTCGCTGAGACTCTCTGGATTCGTTATTAAATTAAAAAAGTGGTATGGCAGTAAATATTTTCAGACTTTTTCAACAAATTCCCTTACTTATCGAGTTGTAAGGGCTGAATAAGGTCAAAGATTCTTTAGGATCCTCCCCTCTCTAGATGAGTCCTGAAACCAAAGAACACTCTTCCCACCCTTCCCTCTCCACTCCAAGATCCGCCTTTTGAATTTCCATCTCCTGGGCAAGGTTAAGGTGTCACAGTTTAAAAATAGCTCAGCCGTGAGCGGAGTATTCGGATACCTGGCGACCTCCGGATTAACTAGCCTTATCTGTATACTGTGGGTCTCTGTACAGATGGACCTTTCTTTCTCCGCTACTGATGGGAGCTTTATCTAAATTCAATATGGAGAAAAAACTTTTAAAAAACAGGCAGTCCCCATCCAGGAAGAGCTAGAGATGAGTGAAGGCGAACTCTCGACTTCATCCATCTCCCACCTGGTAGAGGAATTGGAAGAGAAGGAGCTATTGGTTAGAAACGAAAGCGTTTTCTACTGATTTAGCTACAGAAAGAACCAGAGGTAGCCATCCAAAACATTCTTAGACACAGTCTAAAAATAGGGTACATTCCAGTAGCTTGGGGAGAAGTTAAAGTGGTTTTTATACCCAAAGCTAGCAATTTCAGACTAATAAGTCTGTCATCTTTTATGTTTAAGACCATATCGCGATTGTAGGAAATCCATATTAGGAATGGATGCAGGAATTGCTTTTTGACTTAGTCACAGCATGTATACATAAAAGGCAAATCTGTGAAAACTGCCATGCACGGTGGGAAAAATAGAAAAAAGTCTACAATTCGGTGAGTTTACGCTGGCGGCATTCATAGAAGAAGCCTTTCAACAACGTGGAGTGTAACGCCATAAAAACCTTAGAATAGGCGAATAGGGCATTACAAATTGGGTTTGGAACATGCTTGTAAGTAGGAAAATAAACTGTTATTGGACAAAGCTCCGTTAGAATATCTGTAACCAGAAGATCCACCCAGGGGGGAGTCATATCACCACTCCTGTGGGGCCTGGTTATTAATCACAAGCTGACAACAAATGGTATAAGTACCACGGCATATGCAAGGAAAATATTTAAACACATTAAGTGAGGTTATGGACGTCGCTTTAAAGACGATCAGCAACTGCGCAAAAAGGTGTGGAATCAATGCAAACCCTTCCCAAACGGAACTGATTATTTTTACCAGAAAATAAAAGATACCGCAATTTAAGCTCTTAACACTCAATGGAGTGGAATCGTTTTTTTGGACAGTGCGAAATATTCAGGTGGAATTCTGGGTAAGAAACTGAATTGGAAAGAATAAAAAAAGCGTATAATGCTCTTTTTATCTACAAAAGAACGATGGGAAATACTCGGGGCTTAAAACCTGCTATGGTGCACTGGCCATATACGGAGGTCGTAAGGCCTGTACTTACATACGGCTCGATAGTAGGAAGGAAAGCAACCAAAAAGAAAACGATATACGGAAAATTAGCGGCCAGTATAGGGTGTGCCAAACCACCCCAACGGCTGCTCTGGATACCCTTCTCCATCCTACACCGCTTGATCTACAGATCAAAAAACTTCCTGGTAAAAGTGATATACGACTGACTAATTTGGGAATCTCCAGGAATAATAGTTTTGGACATGGTAAGATCCTAGCGGAGCTACTCCCAATGATAGCGGATAAAATCCCTTCCTTGGTCGACTTTTACAATCCATATGACATAACATATCCGGAGAGGGAGGAACAGGTTCTGGTATCTTCTCAGAAGATCTAGGGATGAGGGCTGACTACCGGACACAAGCAGTGTCTTCAAATCAGGGGTTCTGGCTGCCTTCAGGACGGTGGAGCTAATGCAGATGGGATCGATATCTGGAAGGGAATCGCCATCTATATCGATAGCCAGGCCGCACCTAAGGCAATAGAATCAACCAGCATCTATGCTGATACAGTTAGGTGCTGTCGCACAAAAAAAAATCGTGAGACTGGTATGCCAGTTGTCCACCAGCGGTCCCCGCTCATAATCCCCGCGTGTAGTGGTGGCATCATTGGACCATTTTTCATCGAAAATGAGGCTAGAAACAAGGTTTCGAAAAAAGGTGGGCTTTACAGAGCCATGTTAACCGACTTTTTTTTACTTGTATTGTATTTCTATTTGGAAGACATCACGCAGTAATTTAGGTAAGTCTTGATGATGTCAATTGGCCGCCATTTATTTTGATTTGAGGAGCTTTGATTTGACCCCTTTGAACTATTTTGTGGGCAACCGTGATGATATGCCAACAAGCACTTAAGGTCAATATCATCCAAGCAATCCGTGAGCTACAGCCCGAAACCATCAATAAGGTTTCGGAAAATTAGACTGACGTAATGCTCTACTGCGAAGCCAGAAGAGGCAGCCACTTGAATGTCGTTGTCTTCCATAATTAATAAGAGTGTTCAATTTTACTAATAAAACCATAATACATTCATTTTATGTTCATTTTATTGAATTTATAAAAAGAAACTTGTATTTGGCTCACACTTTATATGCTAACTGAGTTTTTCTTAAGTTTCTGCTGGGGCAGAAAAAACAAGTATTATTAATAATTCTTACAGTATTATGTCATGTTTCAACTTGTCTTTGAAAAGAAAATGTTAATTATATAAAAAGTTATAGCTATATGTATCGGCCCCTGATACACAAGTAGTCCTTTGCGGTGACCATCATCAATTCAACTTTCAACAGTTCACCCGAATTTATTCAAACAAACAAAAAAATAGTATTTTAATAGTTAATCTAGTGCCTGATCGAAGCTTTTTCTTTTTTAAAACTAAACAGACGATTTACTTTCGAATTTTCAGAAAAAAAAAACAGTAAATTGTTTATAAAAATCTAAATTTTTAATATAAAAAATCGTTCAATCAGGCACTATATGTTTTGAAAAAGTTGTATAAATTTCATTCAAATCCACCGGACGATTTTAGAATGGGTTCAGTGGTTACCGACCTTAAAAACATAGTTTGGAAAAACAAGCGTTTAAAGTTCATTCAATAGTTAGGAACAAAAATAATGAAGTCATCTTTCGGAGTAATTATTTATTGCGTCCAATACGAAATTCATAGGGTTACGAACTTCCTGTAAGGGCTAGGCCTGAAGATTTTAAAAATATATTTTGTACTTGGCCCAAAAAAAACCAACAATACAAAGCAACTAGTCTTTTTTTTTTATTTTAAAATGGTAACTTCATCTTCTGACTACATTATTTTAAAATGACATTGGTTCCTTTTACAAACTTATTCACACCAATGTAAATAAACGTTAAAAAAGCTTTCAAACCATGAACTTTATTTTTTTTGTTTAACAAGAAATAAGTTCTTAAATAATAATATGTTAAAACGTAAGGAAAGTCTACAGCCCGCTGGGGGCGAACAGTATGATACCCTATTCTTATCCCTATATGCTCCAAAAAAAAAGAGTTAAGACGATGATGGATAGCATTTCATTTCATCTTATGAATAGTAAGGGGTGTTACAAACTTTGTGTCAAAAATAGTATACACTTAGGATAGGGTATAAAAACGCCCTCAAAAATGATGCATAACAAACATGTCAGGAGGTCAGATTTTGTAAATATTTTATCACTGCAGATTGCTTTAAGACGTACAAAATCGTGACCCGTTGTGGAAAAAGGCTTCTTGATAATTATTTTTTGCTTGTTCTTATATTTTCGTATATTTATACATCCTCAATGGCTTTTTTCGAATTGTTGCTAAACTTGTTTAAATCTGCAGCTGAAATTAGTCGAACTAAAACTTATTATTTGCTATTATGACTGACATGATCGTAATCGATTTCTGATTTCGTTTTGATATTGCTTTATGGTGTCTTCGCCTTATTCCAAATCATACATTCTTATGGCATTCTATAAAAATAACATTATTTAAAGTATCCGAAACAAGTCCTTGCTTCCTGGTTTTTTGTTTTGACTAGTGTTTCTATGTTGCAGCAAACACTGGCATTACATGTCATTTAATTCTAAAATAATTAATGTATGTGTGTGATTTCCTAAGTAAATATTTTTGATAGCTATCTGTACCAAATCCCAAAGAATTAAATTGTTAAACTTTTGCCCGGAGAAATTTCGGTAAGGCCCGGAGCCCGGAGATCGAACAATATTCCCGGAGTCTACGTGCCAAAATACCCTTAGATAACTCTAGAAATTCATAACTCGTGTTTTTTTCTTTTTAAACAATAAATTATTCATGCCCGCCAAGAATCACTTTGCAAATGCGAAAACGAAAATGCAACTGCATAAATTAAATAATTCATAACAGTATTCTTTTTAAATCTACAAACAAAACTTTCCTTTTCGCTAACGAATAAGAACGAACATACAGGCAGTAGCATATGTATACAGTGACAGATGCCACTTGGATTGGTGTTATTTGCAAAATTGATCATGAATACAAAAAAAAAACAGCTCTCTATCTATCCATACACAATTTATTACTCTTTTAAAAAATGTTTGTTTACAATATTTTTACAATTGTTTTTCTTAAGTCTAGGATAAATGATTACGGTTTGTGTATATGGCCGTTAAAAACACTATGTGGTTTCTGTAGAGGTTGCCATCTTGTTATTGTTATTATCAAAACTGAACAACGATGAGTTAACAATAACAATTGTATATGAAAACTATACTATCGGTCTTTTTTTTAACGTGGGGAAGTGTAGGAAGGTGGCGCTAGTTTAACTTAAGACTTGCTATCATACTTAGATCATGCAAATGTTTATGTTTGAAGAGGATGGCTTTAATACTAAAAAGAGTTAAAATAATATTGCTTTGTTTTGAAACAGATAAGATAATGTTCCCCGCTTGTCTTTCAAAATAAGGGTTGAAAACGATTTGCAAGTACCTATATAGAACAGGATGCGTTTTTTTAATGAAGTGTTTTTCCGTAATTTTTTGTTTTTAGATTTATTGTTGGGACGATTTATGCCTTTGTAAAATATTTCGATATGTTTTACGAAAACAAATTTGTTAATCTTGACAGAATTTGGAATCATTTCAGAGTAACGAAATCTGTTACATAGTTCACTAGCTAACTGTATGAAGTTGTAGGCTTCAGATACCTATTCAACTGAAAATTTATATTATTTCACTACATATTCATAATTCTACAGCTCAAATAATAACTGGTCTAGCCATTTGCTTAATAAATCGATCAAGTGTTTTTTTATCTAACATAAAATGATTAAACAACCAGCCAAAATGGTATATAACTAACTGACCATTCTTTAAACAGGTAAATTAGTTTAATTCCCGGCGCAAATCTGTCAGATGTAACTACCAAAATATTACAAGAAGAACTCATTAATCCCATTAAAAATACACTTAATTTAAAACTTACTAATTAACTTAAGTTCGTTCCTTTTAGTACTGAAAATAAAAGAAAGGTACATACCTAGGCACAAAAAAAACACCTACATTCACTTGAGCCACACAAAAATGTCAACGTTCTCAGAACTCAAAGCTAAAGGATTCATGAATTGAAATGTATGTAGGTGTAGGTGAGGACCTTATAAAGATCTAAATAATTCAAAAGATTGTAAACAAGCGCTTTTCCTTACGTTGAAAAAACCACGGCAAAATATACGAGTCCACATCTTAACAAATATGACATTGGTTAGGTTATGTTGAAGTAAAATGGCAGTGAAAGCGGACCACAGGCGGACCGGTAGGAATGCAGTGATCAACGCCTCACGGATAAGAACCGTACAGTAAGAATGTTCAGATAGTTCTTATGCGCGATATTTTTAACCTTATTTGTCCACTCTGGGTAACCGTCTTATTCCAGTTACTGTATAAAACACGTTTCACGCCACAAAAAAAAAGCAAAAAAGAGTTCTGCAAAAAGAGGCATTCCTCGTTGAAGCATTCACACCAAACCACAGATGAGTAATTATACAGATAGTAGACTTCCATACATCTGTCCCCTTAAATCCGCAAAAAAATTAATAATGGCGGCAGAATTCACAGAAGTGTTTTTGACTGTGACATAAATAGCCAAATTCATAGTTGAATAAAGTACACTGTCAAATTATTTAAGTCGAAATTTGTGTTTTCAGATTTATAGTCTACAATAAACACGACTTTTTCGTTATAACCATACTTTAAACAACAATAACCATGTTTTATCTTTTAGCCCGGAACTTTAACTTTTCCTCTGGCGTACATTTGGAGAAATATGTTTTTCCACAACTTCTAGTAATTCTTTAAAACACTTCTCTATAAATTCAATAATTTTTTAAACAAAATATCTCTCAAACTGTGATTTTTGGTTGTTGTACATAATAGTTAAAGAAAAGTGATAAAATGTCTACCAACCGATACAAAATCACACTACACTACTCATAATTAAATTAGGTCTACAAAATATGTTAAGCGGTTTTTGTAGCTATATCCAGTTCTGCAGTTTTATCGTTTAGAGTATTTGACCTCGAAATCGGCATTTTCACTTTAAATGGATATTACTTGTGTTAGGGTAATAGATTCCCATTAATTTCATCCTAAAAAGTTTTTTCAATGTTGAGATATTCTGATGTGACTTGTACGTAAATATAAGAGGAGATACTTTAATTTAAAGTATAATGGTTGAAGCCGAGTTTGACATTAATGTATGAATAATATTTTAATTTTGATAGGGATTTTAGGATTTTTCTACTACTCTATCCTAGCATTTTGTTACTACCTTTTTTTTAATCCACACACACTATTAATCATTTTCCAACCCTAAGTTCCATTCCTATCTTATGCCAATCATTAGCACACCCGTCAACAGCAACACAGAACAGAGCCAGCAGAGCGCTTCAACACCACACCAATACAGGATTTTCTCGTTTGTGGCTTTCACCGTTCTTTGGTATTGAGCATGCAATGAGCATGAGCTGAGATGAGACAGTGGATTCCATCTAATTCCAGTTCAGTTTCAGTGCGATGTTTGATTCCGCGGCTGTAGATCGCATCAATGTTTTCTGTATTTTCTTAAGCGGAAAGATAAATTGAAATGAATGCATGTATTTGATATAGACGAAGGCCATTATAAGTTAATTTACAAGTTGATACTATCTGTATAAAGTACTATTTCTATTTCAACATATTATGTTAAATACGAGTGCGGACACAGTAAATCGATATAAATCAATGGCTAAAAGTATCACTTTACAGCACAACGCCTTGGAGCTCTTGCAAGTACGACATACCTTACATTTTTTTAGACTTGAATAATAATTCGAAGAGCAATATTTCTGTATAACATTTAAAACGAAAAGTGCGCGGTTTCGTTGTGTATCGAATGTTAAGTGACTAAATAAACAAAGTGTCCTGGGGTGTATCTGTAAATAAATTTCATGATTATTTATAGCAAATTTAAAATGAAAGGAAGTAAAACTATATTTTCAATGGAATTAATGAACGGTAAGTTAAACGCAGTGATTGGTGTTAGTATCTGATACTGAAAATCGTAAGAATTCATCACATTAGAGCTTTCGACTTTTAAGCATAACCAGTTTTCAAAGAATTCTTCGAAGTTATGTTGATGAAGTTAAGGGTCAGCAGCAGATAAGTAAATTAAATTTTGTTTAAATCAGAATTATTCAACCTGCAACTGCAACTAGCACCGGTCAATCGCAATTTACCTGTTGCTAGTAATAGTTAGATTTTGTTTAAATGTAGGGAATCAAATTTATGCCCGTGTGTTCTTAGTAGTGCCGCTTCTGTAACAGGTGCTATGCGGAACAGATCGTACACAAAACAAATGGCAGGTGCTGCGCGTACGGGTGTACCTAATTACAATAAGGTGAGCTCCGCGCTCTCGCACATGTTACGGAAATTGAGGGAATGAGAGTGAAATGAATTTCAAGCAACCATTACAATTATTAAGTTTCCACTGGGAAGATATCATTCTATTTGCACTCAAAATAATAAATCATAGAAAATAATACGTAAATAAAAGATTAACATTGCAATCAAATATAGATATGTTTCTACAACAAAATGTAGCACAAAAAAGTGAACTTAAAAAAAAACCTAAGGGCAGTACTATAGTTTCCTAGTCGACAAGATCTGAAAATACGATTTTTTAGATCTCAATGAAATAATCACAAGTTATTATTTAAAAACAGTTTCGTTTTCGCCTAGTTTAGAAGATATCGAGGTTTGAAAATCGAATTTTTAGTATGAAATCTCTATGAGATGACGTCACTTTGTTGCCAATATTTTTACTTAAAAAACCATTATATAGGTATGTTGAGAAGTTCAAACAACAATATTTTTCACCATAAAATTTTTACAAATGACTTTAAACAAGTTTCATACACGACTTAATAAACAAGTACCTACAACAATATACGAAAAAAGTACTAACATGGGCGCCCAATAAAATTTTAATATGAACTAAACAAAACTAAAAAATCAGTTATAAATATGTATATCGAACTACGTAAAATAAATATCAGTTTGTGAAGTACCTAGACTATTATTATTAATAAAACTATAACGATTAGAGTTGTATTATTTTTTATTAAAATTATGTAATATTTGGCTAACAAATATGTACTTTTTTCACTGGTAAATGATACTTTGAAGATAAATATTTTGGTGCCTTAGTCTTCTTGCCTTGCAATGTTAGGGTGTATTGAATCACACTCCATTTACCTATGTACATATATTATATCTAGGTATTTTTAGGTGACAGTTATGTATTTAGTAAAGGCCTTGCCAAATGGCGCGTTTTCGGCGTTCAGATTATTTAAATAATTTTTTTTTGATTTATCAACAATATCGTATGTACATAGGTAATTATTAGTTTTTCTATTCCTACAAACAATTCAAAATGACTTAATGATAATAAAAAAATAATTCACAAAAAATCTATAAAAAATCTGCTATAACTTTATAGCACATTGCCCTTTTTACGTGCAATACAAAGATATTTTGTAAGGTTTAAACAAACCATTCATTTCGTTCGTAACGTTTTCAAATAACTTAATTTTCACCGGCTGTAGGTATAACGTTTTGTGGTAAGGTACTTTTGATATTCAAGGAAAAAAATTGACTAAAGGATATCTTAACTTTTGAAAATGATTGCCTACAGTAATGCGAAATAATTTTCGGCAAGATATGCAAAAGGTTGACTCAGATAATTGCCTTTTGCTAGTGTTCTGAAGCAAAGCAGGTATGATTCCATACTGTACGTTTGTATAGACTCTGATGGTAATCACTTTTCCATACGGAAGTGAAGAGGGGCTACCACAAAGTTTGTTCAACAGACTTGCTATTGATGAGGAATTGACCAGATAGTCAACTCCGAAAGAGTCTCAACTTTATACCCTATTCTGAGGGTATATTAATTTTGACACATAGTCTGTAACACCCCTTTATATTCGTCGTAGACCCATAAAAGTATATATATTTATGATCGGGACCAAATCCTAAGACTATTTAGCAATGTCCGTCCGTCCGTCCGTACGCAATTTTTTGGCCTTTAAAATTAAGCTAGGAAGCTGAAATTTGGACCACATTTTCCCGAGGGCTCCGAAATGATTAAGGGTAAAATTGTTTTTAATACGCCCACTGCCACGCCCAAAATTTAGAAAAAAACGTTTTTTAAGCAAAAGTTAGAGGGATAGAGTGGTTGTAACACAAGGTATGTAGACACTCCTCTTTTTTATAAAGTTACTACTTTTTGTGGGCGTTTTTCACTAAAATGCTGTTATCTTCGAAAATTTTCATAGAAAGCGAAAAAAAATGTTTAACAAGATAATTAGCCAATTCTTTTTCCAACATATCGCCCATACAAAGTTTTTGGCCACGCCCACTTTTTGGGGCGTTTTTTCAAAAAACATTTCTTTTTAATTTAATAGAATGAAATAAAATGCTATCCATCATCTTCTTAATGCTTTTTTTTTTGGGGCATATAGGGATGTGGATAGGGTATCATACTGTTCGCCCCAAGCGGACTGTAGCCTTTTCTTATGGTTACAAATATAATTTGCAACTATATATGAGTTTACGTGCAAATCAAATGGGAGGCTTGCACACATATGAGAAGTTATAAGTGTTTTAATGGTCGCCCCGATAAAATGTTGTTTTCTATAATAATCTCATCCATTTTCGTAAATACCACCAAACGAGCTTCAAATCACTGACTTACACTTATTCACAGATAGGAAATATGAGAGAGGATTTTGCGGCAATTTTTTACAATTTTTTAGCGTGTTCAAGGGGCAGGAGTGTGTTGAGTAAATTACTCATCTTTGGCAAGGTTTATAAAGAGTTGCCTAACTGGTTAATTACTCATCTGTGCTTGCTACTTTATTATTATGCGCAATTCATAAGCAGCGTTGCCGCTGACTTTTTGAAAAATGTATCTTTTTCTTTTGGAAAATGTATCAAATGTATCTTTATTTCAGATTGTTAAATGTATCAACTGTATTAAAACAAATAAATCAATTTTTTTAATTTTTTAGTTAATATTTTAGGTTTGTAGTTTTTTGTATAAAGGCCGACGTCTCACGGCGTTTAAGATGGATAATAATTTCTAAAGGGAAACCACCATTTCAATCCAATTATTTGTTTTGAAATATAACAAAGCTAGAAGGTTTTAAAATATAAATCCATTCTACGCTTCACTGGGGTGTGATATAGGGGTTATCACACACAACATTAGGCGGACCTATTGCGATCCCTAGGGAACCGGTTAAATTTGTACTCAAACGTAGACAAAAATTCTTAACACTTTCACTTTTAAGGCCTTTGACGTTTTTACCGTCTATTTCCTCCAAACAGTCGAAGAAGTGTCTCCCTAAGAATTTCGCACTCACAAAATATGTGCGGTATATCCATAACAGCCTGCAGATCACCACAAAATCTGCAGAAAACAGTCCAAGTCTCTTTGCATGTTTTCGAAAGAGGCAATGCCCTATCAGGATTCCTACAAATATTATAAGCTTATACTTGCTAAGTTTTATAAACTTCACTGGATCTCTCACAGTCGAGAAATAGACATAGAGCTTTTGACCCCGTGTGTCCCCCAAGACTTGACCACCTTAGGTTGGCAGTCCTTAAAGTTATTTCCCCTGACTATGCAGAGGGGAGGTTCTATGTCAACAACCTCACGACTATTGAGTAGCCCTCCTATTATTTCAAGCTCATCCTGGCACCCAGCATAGTCTCACTCGGTTCTGATTGCATTTCCTGACTACATCAGAATTTATGTTTGTTGATTCCATTGCCTTTAGTGTGGCCTGGCTGTCGATGTAGTTAGCAATATCTCTTCCGGATATCGATTTCATCTGCATTTGCTCAGCCGCCTCGAGGACAGCCCGAACCTCCGTTTGAAAGACGCTGCTTGTGCCCGGTAGTCTTATAGACACTCTTAGTTCTGGGTCTTTTGAGAAGATCCCAGCCCCTGTTTCCTCTGTTGTTTTTGAGCCATCTTTAAAAATTGCGGGTCAAGTTATGGATATGACAAATCCACCAAATGACTTTTCCATATTAGAATTTTAAAAATAAGTTATTATTTATTCTTAAAATTGTAAATGAATTTTAAAATAGCAAAACACAAACTACCACCAATCTATGACAGCTTGTTAATAGTAACATACAGAGCAACTTCAGTCAGGTCGTACATGCACAATACATGAAATATTCTGACTGTGATAAAAACGAACAATTGATACTGGCAGATTTAAAAATTTATTTGAAAAAATTAAAAATATATTACAAAAGATAGAATTTGCAGATTTTTGATGAAAATTTAAAAACGTATCAAATCGAAGAAAAATAGACAAAAAAGTATATATGTATCAAATGTGTGCACAAAAGCAAAAATGTTTCCAAATTGATACACTTGTATCTTTGTGGCAACGCTGTTCACAAGGCAACGTTCGGGCGGTCGCGCTTTGACAGATCGTATAGAAACAACGAGTTCGTATGTGGTAATTTCTGGAGTTAGTTCAAATGAAAACCTACTCTCTACTATGGTCACGCGTGTGACATCATTCAACTAAAGGGTGATTTTTTAGCTGGTTTGGTTTTGGCAACACTGGTTTTGACAGCTGACGTGTGTTTAGTACCTTGTGTCACTGTCAAACAGCTTCAGTTTGGTTTGCAATTTAACCATGGATCGTCTTACAAATGAACAACGCTTGCAAATTATTGAATTTTACTATCAAAATTCGTGCTCGGTTCGAAATGTTCATCGCGCGCTGCTTCCATTTTATGATCGGCATTCTCGACCTTCTGAGCAGTCTATTCGGAAGATTGTGACCAAATTTCGCACCAAATTTACTTTGTTGGACATTAAACCACCAACACGTTAACGTACTGTGCGTATTGAAGAAAATATTGCGGCCGTATCAGCTAGTGTGACAGATGACCGCGAAATGTCGATTCGGCGCCGTTCCCAGCAGTTAGGCCTTTGTTACAGCACTACGTGGAAAATTTTGCGGAAGGATTTGGGCGTAAAGCCTTTTAAGATACAGCTGGTACAAGAACTAAAGCCAGCCGACCTACCACAACGCCGAATTTTTGGTGAATGGGCTCTTGGAAAGCTGGCCGAGTATCCGCTTTTTTCGAAAAATTTTGTTCAGCGATGAGGCTCATTTTTGGTTGAATGGGTACGTAAATAAGCAAAATTGCCGCATTTGGAGTGAAGATCAGCCAGAAGCATTGCAACAGCTACCAATGCATCCCGAAAAAGCCACTGTTTGGTGCGGTTTATGGGCCGGCGGCATTATTGGGCCATATTTCTTCAAAGATGATGCGAATCGCAGCGTTACTGTCAATGGTGAACGCTACCGAGCGATGATAACAAACTTGTTTTTGCCCGAAATGGAAGTTCTTGACTTGCATGATATGTGGTTTCAACAAGACGGTGCCACATGCCACATAGCACGCGAAACAATGGCGCAATTGCGAGGCGAGTTTGGTGAACAGTTAATTTCACGTTTCGGGCCGGTCAATTGGCCGCCTAGATCGTGCGATTTGAAACCATTAGATTATTTTTTGTGGGGGTATGCCAAGGCTAATGTGTATAGGGACAAGCCCGCTTCGATTGACGCACTGGAAGCCAACATCCATGCATTCATTCGTGAGATACCGGCCGATATGTGTGAAAGAGTATGCCAAAATTCGACTCAGCGGATGGGCTACCTGAGACGCAGCCGCGGTCAACATTTGCATGAAATTATCTTTAAACATTAAATTGCAAGGTTCAAACTATCGATTCAAATAAATATTTCATTCATTTTTTCGAATTTTTGTTTAAAGAGAAATGATAATTATTGGTGCGTGCCATTTTGAACTTAAACGATTTGAGGAAAATATAGTTCACTATTTGTAGTGATATTACAAATGACTTATTTTCCATTTAAAAAATAAAATAAAATGATTTTATTTCTATTGATTGCATATAGATGTTGTTATATATGTATTTCTTGTCTATGGATAAATTTTAAATTGGGTTGTGCATAAAAATAACAAAATACTAGAAACATGTCAGACTGACGTAAACAAAAATTAAAAAAATTAATATTAGGTATAATACAAACGGAAATACATATACACAAATGCAACCACAAATACACTTGAAATTCAAATGTAATTTTCGACTGGTATCCCGATTTGGAGAGCTCTTCTTTTTCCAAACGAAAACGACATTAACGTATTTTGAAAATTTAAACACTTTACCATTTCGGAATTCTAGGGAGTATATGTTCCAAATTTCAACTTCCTAGCATAAATTTAAAGGCCTTAGAAGTTAATACGGACGGACGGACATTGCTAAACAGTTTAGGTTTTGGTCCTGATCATAAATGACCTGATGCCGCGCGTGCTTATATAGTGTGAGATTCTTTCTCACTAAAAACACCTCCTATCAAAATACTTTTATCCTACAACTAGGCTAATGCATGCCAAGCAATTTTAATTTAATTATTTAATCACTTTTGACAGGAAACATCCCAGCGGAAGCAACTGCTTTACCAACAGCAACGTGCGGTTGCTGGTAATTCAAAGGGTTTTATCCTTTGTAGTCGGCGCAAAATATTTCTTTGGTCTAGAAGAAAGGCGAGTGCGTCGTTTACGCGCGAAATTTCGTATATCATCTTCCACGGTAGTTATACATACCTAGACTTCTGTGCATCTACATCTGATATACCACCGCGCATTTACGATTTTTCGGAAAGTCTGTAAAATGTTAACATTACTTGCTTTTGTACAACCCGAAATTTGTCCATACGTCCATACAGGTTTCGGCACTTGCTTATATAAAAGCAGCTTGTTTTGCATGCTGAGTTTGAAAATTCTTACAATCAGCCAATGCATTTGATTATATCTGAGAACGAGCTCATCGCGTTTCTTCTTAACATGCGATTTCCATTTTAGTTTTGCGTTTAGTGTCATTCCTAAGTATTTTTCTTGCATTAGTATTTGTGTGCAGTATATATTGGTAATTTGCTTACATTTCTGTAAGTAAAATGAACGTACGTGGATTTTGTCTGGTTGAGAACAATACGCCAAGATTCTATCCACACGCATATTTTATCGATAGCTCGTTGAAGCTTATCTGTCGCGGACTGAATCGATTCGGCTACAGCTAATATGGCCGTATCATCAGCGAACTTCGCTACGATAGTATCCGTTTCTTGCTGTATATGTCGAGTGTATAAATGAAACAAAATAGGGCCAAGAACGCTTCCTTGTGGAACTCCTGCAGCGATATCTTTGAATTCGGAGTACTCGTTTCCTTCCTTAACACGAAAGGGTCTGTCCGCTATATAAGAGTTTAGGATCTCAAAAAATTGATTTGGGGGAGGCTCATGTCTGATTTGATAGATAATTAGTTTTATCCTTCCGCTGAACGAATATGGTTGTGTATACGCGTGAACAACGCTGGAAAATATTGCGACATAATTGGGCCATTTTTCTTCGGCAAACTAAAGGGTCCGCCATCTAACGTTTTTTGTTCAACTAGCGCTTATTTCGCGAATGGTAACACTTAGCTCATGTCTGATTTGACAGATAATATACCGCTATACCGCTGAACGAATATGGTTGTGTATACGCTTGAACAATGCTGGGAAATATTGCGGCATAATTGGGCCATTTTTCATTTTTTTTTAAATGAGCAAGGAGTGGCCGTTACAGTCAATGGCGATCGTTATCGGGCCATGTTGAACGAATTTTTGTTCACAAAACTTGAAGAGGAGGATATTGGCAAAATTTGGTTTCAACAGGACGGCGCTACGTGCCACATAGCCGAAGCTACACTCGATGTTTTGCGTCCTGTTTAAAAAAAAAAGAAGTTATTTGGCGGACCCTATATTTTAATCCCGTATGCCATACCTAATCAAAGGCCTATGAGAGATCAAGAGAAACGCTTGAACACATTTATTTCTCCTCTAGTTGCCACTGGACTGGAAAGTCAGGGAACGAAAAATTGGTCAGGGAATGTCAGGGGAAGTCAGGAAATTCCGAAAACGGTCAGGGAAATTTTTATTTTTGATTTTGAAATATTGATTTTTTTACTAATGCGTATTTCGTTGTACTCTGCCCAAACTTTTGCCCCAAAATAGCCGTTTTTTATTATCAGAAATGAACTTGAATGAATGGAACTTGAATTTATATGCGATACAACTAATACACATGATATAACTATTTGTCGAGATCACAATTTCAATAGGAAAAAATGTTCATTTAAGATCCATGTTGCTATACATAAAGTGTAAAATAATTGGTAATCTCAAAAGAAATAAAGCATTTTTATATACTGAAAGCTGGTAAAAGTTGTTTTTTTGTTCATATAGTAAAAGTTAGGGGCAAAGAGTGAGTAAATAACTTCCCTTTAACTGAGAAACTTACTAAATTCTGCCCGAGAAATTTCCTTTTACAACTTTGCCTTAGGCAGGAAAAAAATCATATATTATGTATATAATTATTTATACAATACGTGTAGGTATAACCGCTTTTTCTATGACTTTAATGTCCTAATCCTTCACAAAATATTTATCCCCATCCCCATCGATTTTATTTATGCAGTCTTTTCTAAAGAAGTCCCAATTATTTTTTTTGGTAGTCAATCTTGGTGAAAAGTCCTTTTTTATATCATGTAATCTGTAAATATGTACTTACGACTTAAATTATTTTAGTAATATTTAGCTACAGTTTGTCATTTTTATTTTTAATTTTGGACACACTTTTATCTTTTCAAATGGTAACCGTGCCCCATAAATCAAACCGTATGTCCAAAATCGAAATGTTCAGGTGATGGCATTTGAAAATGTAGTAAAGTGTTTGTTCTCAATATAGTTTTACATACTAATATAATAGTACAATTTACAATGTGTACTACAAACTAATAATATAACTTAAAAAATCGTAGCAATATTCTGAATGTTTCTGTATACACCCACCCAGTTCAATTTTACAAAAAGTTAACTTATGTCGTTTTGATCAAACACCATAGATATATCATCTAAATTAGCGCGGTAACCTATGTACTCCATATTGCTTAGGCCAAAGTTGCACTTATTTAACTTAAGTTTGTTATAAAACGTTCCCTAACAACTGCAAGAGTGATTCCGAAATCAACTGATACTACTATGATATCTTCCACGCAGGTGATGAAAAGACTCTAGTTGACTGTTGCTTTTTTGATTGTCGTTTTTGTAAATCAACTTTTCTTTGCTCTGTGTAAAGCGATCGCAAAAAGGTGGTTGACGATTGGCAACTCTTGTTATTTTGAAGTGTCATTTCAATAAAAAAAAACAGATGTTAGAATAAATTCTCAATTTATACTTTGGACTCTTAAATTTGAGAAACATTTCGGTAATGATTTGATTTCATTTCTGCTTCAACAGCAAAATAAAGAAGTAATTATTACACTTTGCGGCTAGCACAAGTAATTGGAATAACACACCATAAAACTTTTTGTTGTAAATATTCACTGTCAACTTATTGACTATATTTACAACTGCAGTTTGTTGCTCATTATTGACATTTAAATTTTAACAAAGTTCAGTACCAGGACAAACAAAATGATACCAAATGTATGAAAGCGACACACGAAATCGATATTCAATTTGATAATCAACTTACGTGAATCAAAAGTGATAACTTTGATTGTCAACTATCAACTATCAACTATCTCCTTAGCCGATTCCACCCCTGACGTATTCTTTAAGCCGAACGATACACGCACATACTCGAATTGACCATACGGTGTGACAAAGTGTGTGACATAAAAAAAGGAAAATAGGATAAAGTCGTAATATAATCCATTTATTTATACAGAAATCAATAGGCCATGGGTCATTGTCGTAGGCTATTCATTTTCGAATTTGATCGGAGAGTCGCTCAGACCAGTACTGCCAGAAATCATGATTTAGCATGATTTTCATGCTATTTGCACCCAAAATATGTTTTAATGTTTTCGGGTCCGAAATCATGTTTATTTCATTTAAAAGATAATAAGTTGATTTCCATTCGAATCTCTTTGGAAAGCAACAATAACACCAAGTTCAATATGTTAAGCTTCATCCCCAAAAGCAGAGAAGAGCATTAACTTTTATTTAGATTGTTGATTCTGTAATTGGTACTCATTCTTTCTCATTTCAAAGAACTCTCTACGGATTCCCTAAACGTGTTGCGTTAATATGGTATAGTATGGTAGGGTATGGTTAAAAACAAAACATGCTTTAAATTTAGAGTTTCTATCGACCTTTTAAACAGATTTTATATACAGAAAAGAGATAACATAAATTAAGTATTTGTTTCAAAAATAGTTTCATCATGAGCTAAAAAGTTACAAAAAACATATGCTATTTATTTTTATTTTTAAGTTTTATTTATTGAATAATAATATATTTCATATTTTAAGTTTGCTTAGTTTTTTCTTTTTGATTTTTTTCAAATAATATTACTATATATATTTGACTACACGAGTTAACTCGTGACTCGCACTTGCATTAGCGATCATCAAGTTCTATCATCAGTTCCACATTGATTAACGAAAAAATAGCCAAAATGACCTGAGATAGCTTCAGCGTAAAATTGCCGGTCAACAATGTGAAGTAATTTATTTTTTTCTTTTTCCATTATACATCTATGAAATCATGCCTTAAAAATATTTTTATTATATGTTAATTTTTAGTGGCAGCACTGGTTGGGACTATAATTTTTGCTAAAAGATCATCAGTAATTTGCCGTTATTAGTTTTTCTCGTGTAAAGACGAAGCAGAGTGGAATCGGCGTTCCCTCCCTTGCCGCAAGGCAGAGTTTTCATTGTTGTACATAAGAAGTATTTAAATGGCACCGTTGGTAGTACATCTCATAGTATACCTAAAACGGCTTTATGGTATTTTTGAAAAAAATATAATATAGTTTTTTTTAAACAATAACAATATTAAAATAAATTTTGTGAGAAAAAACCGGCAAATAAAAAAAACTGAATGAAATCATAATTTAATTTTCAGTTTAGGGCACGAACATTTTTTTTTGTGTTTGAAATCATATCTGCCATGATTTTGAGTTATTACATTTTTTTTTAAAATATAAACATACTTTTTTCTGTATCTATAATAGTAAAGTACCTAGTTCTATCTCCAAATCGTAAATATTCACGTTTACGGATTATAACTTAACTGGAAATGCTAATAAATCCACCTACTATACTTGTTTAATAGAATTGCAAGAAACAATGTAGAGAAACGAAACCCAAGATAAGAAAAAAATATAAAAAAAACATAAGGAAAGGCTACAGTCCGCTTGGGGCGAACAGTATGATACCCTATCCATATCCCTATATGCCCCAAAGAAAAAAGCATTGATGATGGCTAGCATTTTATTTCATTCTATTAATTAAAAAAAAAGGTTTTTGAAAAAACGGCCTTAAAAAGTGGGCGTTGCCAAAACCTTTATATGGGTGATATGTTGGAAAAAATATTGGGTAAATATCTTGTTAAACATTTTTTTTTCGCTTTCTATGAAAATTTTCGAAGAAAACAGCATTTTAGTAAAAAACGGCCACAAAAAGTAGGCGCGGCAAAAAACTTTATATGACAACCTTAAAAAGCATGGCAGTGCCTACATATCTTGTGAAGGTTGTAACACTCTGTCTCTCTAACTTTAGCTTTAAAACGGTTTCTAAATTGTGGGCGTAGCAGTGGGCGTATTAAACAATTTTTTACACTTAATCATTTCGGAGCCCTAGGGAATATGTGGTCCTAATTTCAGCTTCCTAGCTTAATTTTAAAGGCCTAAAAATTGCGTACGGACGGACGGACGGACATTGCTAGACAGTCTTAGAATTTGGTCCTGATCATAAATATATATACTTTTATGGGTCTACGACGAATATTAAGGGGTGTTGCAAACTATGTGTCAAAATTAATATACCCTTAGGATAGGGTATAAAAACAACTGTTCCAAATTTAGGTTTTTATTGATTATGAACGAGACTGGTGAATTCGCTTCTACGGTATGTGGTCAACTGAACGGCTTAAGTCCCGGTGTCGATCATCGGAGTGAAGATTAGAGAAAATCTAGTATGTATGTATGTGGTGTGTGACGGGTGTTAGATGTACAGACTTGATTAGATCCGCCTGCGCACATTTCAATTATAAACATTCTCCCCCTCGCTGGAAGAACATCTTCCAGAATCTGGCAACGGCGATACCTTAACGATAGGTCTTTTGTAAGTACCCTTTGCTGTCTTTATTGTTACAACTCGAACCTTGTTGTCAAAAGTTGGATTACCTTACCTTAAGGTTACGCTGGCGTTGAACAACAATTTCTCTTTGTTGAAGGCTGGTCAAGTATTCGGAATGCCAACGCTTCCAAAACCCTTGACACATATGTTTGACCTTTTGATTAAGTAATGTGACTGTGTTGAGGCATCAAGTTCAAGATCACCACTTGCGCAAAGCGGGCGGGAGTTGAGAAGAGCTTCAATGCGTGTGAGAAGTGTATAAAACTCCTCGTAGGTAAGGGAATAATCGCCGATAACTCGTCGAAGATGAGTTTTAATGGATTTCATACCAGCTTCCCATAACCCTCCAAAATGAGGGGAAGCAGGTGGAATAAACCGCCATGATATGCCTTCAATTATTAGGTGATTACTTACGCATTCGTTGAATTTCTGTGAACGAAGAACAAGAAGAACACGTCCCATTGTCAGACCATATCTCGATTGGTTTCCCACGTCGCGCAATAAATCTATCCAAAGCTCCGATAAGCGATTGAGTGGTTAAATCTCCAACTAACTCTATACGTATTGCTTTTGTTGTAAAGCAAGCAAAGAGTAAAACATACGCTCGTACTCGCTTAGGACTTCTGCCCTTGGATACCTTTAAGTTGAAGAGTCCAGCGTAGTCACATCCAACTCGACTGAGTGGTTTAGTAAAGATTACTCGTTCGGTTGGCAGGTTGCCCATTAGTTGTGATGGAGTCGATTTCCTCAACTTGACACAGGTTACACACTGATGGACGATTCGCTTTGCTAAATTTCGAATGCCTAGTATCCAAAATTTCTTGCGAACCAAATAAATAAGCTCTGTAACGCCAATATGTAGGTGATGAAGATGAAAATACTGGACTATCAATTCGGTTACGATGTGCTTATGCGACAAAATAATAGGATGCTTAATCGAAAATGCTGCTGATGAATTTGAATTTTGTCGATGAATGGGCTTAGTGATGAAATTTTGTTTTTGACTGCGAGCTCCAAATTTGATTTGAGTGCAGCTGTCTCCTTGAAAAACATTTCATTTTGAATATTCCGTAGAATAAAGGTACGGGATTAAGATAATTCATGTGATGTCAAAAATATATGATTTAGAAATGATAATTGTTGTGACTTTGAAAAAATGCGAAAACAATACGCAAACACACGAACTAATTTAACTCATGATGAGATCCTATGGAGAACGTTCGAAGCAATATTGTCTTGACTGCCAATGTGGAAAGATTTTGTGTTATTAGTCCGGATTTTCTTCCCTCGGTATTTGCTTCATCAAATCTAGATTAAGCGCCATCCTGTGCCAGCTTGGACCATTTCACCATAAAGAGCGAAGAAGCCAGAATCCCACGAGAGGCACAATCAGCTGGATTGTCATCTGAAGCAACATGATTCCAATGACAGCGCTCAAAAGATTGTTGAATTTCCGCAGTCCGATTTGAAATGAAAGTAGCCCATTGTTGGGAGGTGATGACAGCCAGTGCAATACAATAAGTGAATCTGTCCACAAAAGCACTTGAGGTACGTCAACGCTCAGAATATCATCTATGCTTTTCATCAACCTAGTAGCTGCACACAATTCGAGACTCTTGAATGATGCAATTTGTGGTTATCATATTGTTAGTATCAGTTCGGCAATTAATGACTGCAGCATGGGCACTTTTTGAAGTACGGAGTAAACACGAATAGGTCATGAAATTTCCAGTTTGTCGATATTTGGAAAATCTGAACGCATTTTCAGCCAACGCTTTGCAACATCTGCTGGTACCTTATCATCCCAGTGTAACTTCGTAGGCCACAGTTCCTGAGACAGCATCTTTATCATCACAATAGACGGAGTCAGAAAACCTAGTGGGTCAAAAATCCTAGATCCTTCCGATGGTTCGCCTAGTGATTTTCGATGGTGGAGGAAAGGACACAGAGAAAACAAAACTTTCATGTAGAGGTTTCCATCTTAATCCTAAGACCTTTAATGTTTAAATGACTGAAAATCTAACGGTGACATTTCTCGCATTTCCTCTGGTAACGACTGTAAGAATGGAAAACAATTACTGGTCCACTTACGCAAGTTGAAACCAGCCGAGTGCAAAGTAGAGACAAGATCTTTGTGCAGAACATTTAACTCATCAATACTGTTTGCCCCAGTCATCACATCATCGAAATAAAAATCGTTGAGAATAACCTTTGATGCCAATGGATGTTCTTTGCTGCTGCGTTTCCTCAATTCTTCCAATGTCCTAACGGATAGATATGGGGCGCATGATGTTCCATATTTCACTGGGCCTTACTAATAATCACATTTAGTGAATACTTAAATAAAAATCTTCACAGTTTATAAAAATCATGTACCAATAAAGAATTTAGTACCAGGTAAATATCATACATTTGACGATTAAAAGCCAAAACAACACCACATGAGCAAATAAAGAGACGAGTTCCCACGAACAGGCAATTGTCGACGATGCAAAATTAAAGAGTAGTAGTTAAAAGTCCGTCTTTTCATGTCATGTCACTCGCACCCATAGCTATGCAAATTCTTTGCGTTTATACAATTATTTTTCTACTTTTAAACTCATTTTGAACTTAACTTAATTGCAATATTGAATTTACGGTGTTTTATTAAGTTAAAAAAATAATTCCTCCTACATATATTAATAGTTCCTACTCGGAACTCATGATATAATTATGGAGATTGATAAATTGGAAATCAAAATGCACAAACATTTTCTAGGGACGTTATGACAAAATAAATTTTATTTGATGGCCATACCATGGGGTCACGTAGAAATCTTAATAATTGCCTAACAAGATTTAATTGGTAATCAATTAATTAATTAATAAGAACCTTCTACTCTGAAACTAAAAATGCTTTAAAAACGCACTAACATGTCACCCGGGCATCAAGAGCAATAATACTTAGTGCAGAAATACATGCTACTACTACCACACGGTAATACCTACTGATATCCGAAGGAACCGATTTTGACAGATGTATATCTGTATCCCAACTCGATTAAATTCATTATTTCGTCTAACTAAACAGTAATGGAATTTCAAAATGATGATGCAGATTGATTAATTATTTCCAAATCGGCAAATAAACTTTCGTCACTTGAATTTGCAATTTTTATTGTGAACTACAAAAGTGATTTTGACATTTAGGGTTGTTTGATAACAACTTGAATGAAAATTGTAGTAGATTGAAAGAAAGTACGATAGTAACCTAATGAATAGGTGAAATCTTTTATTAGTAGGATTTTATTAAAGCTCACTACTATACTTTAACCTTGCAATTAGCTAGTAGTTGACATTAGTGTCTGATTATTAATAAGGCCCACTGTCTTTAGCCTTAAGTGCTTTATCTCATTGGTGGCCGAATCCCTCCATATCTGCCTAAACATCTTTTCTATATCGCCTAAAATAGCGTAACGATGACAGCGAAATCGGAGTAGAACGGAAACAGCTGTCTTTGAATTGGGGGTCTTATAAGTAGAGTATCATTCAGAGATGGAAGGCTTCCTATTTTAGATGAAGCATCAAACTCGACTCTTAAACTGGTAGTGCTGCTGTCCTCTTTAAATACAGGATGGTGCGGTAAATGATAACACTCTGAGGTAGGCTTGAAGATCTCAGTTGTGGGTACTTTCTCCATATGAGCGAGGTCAAAATATTGTTTCATAAGGGCGCAGTACCTTTCCTTTAATGCAGCATTTGAATTTAAGCGATTTTCAGTTTGTAGATAACGTCGCCAGTTTGTAGATACGTCGCATAGCAGCGTCGACCGATTTTCCAAATTCAATCGGTGGAGGAACTTTAAAGGGAAGCGCAACGCAAAATTTACCATCAGACCCGCGGACGCAGTTGGCAGCAAAATCCTTTTCTGCTTGATGTTCTTCATCTAAAGAAAATCTGGTTGTGGGATCATCCTCCTTAGGCGAGCTAATGTCCTATCGATTTCTACATTTGTGTGATAGACGTGAAGTGAAGACCACTAAGTCCAAGGGATCAATTAAAGAAAAGATTGTGTAAATTGCATCAGAATGTCCAGGTTTGCCTGCTAGTTTAAAACCCTCAAATTCATGGAAGACCTTATTCATACCAAGAAGTAGATCGATCTGCGAAGACAAGAATAACTGAAGATCTGCCAATTCCAAATTTAGATATGAAGAAGCGTCAAAGTTTTTTATTTGAGTTGGCAAATGGCAAGTTACTGTAGGATGAATACATGCATTGAGATCGATCGATTTAGGGTTAATTGCGTGTAACATAAGGGTATACACATCCTCTGGTATTACCAATCTCTGCTTCCGAGACTGAGTTGACTTGAATACGGGCGTGCTTACGTTTTAAGACCAACTGTCTAATACATGCTTCCGAGGCAAATGAAACTTGTGAACCACAATCCAATAGGATTGAAACAGTTGCAATTTGAAAGTTGCCAAAACAATCATGAACCTTTCCGAGAGCCATAGAGAGTAAAGTCGAAGCGGGTGTTGACGATGTAGATGAATTTCGATGACTGTAGTGTTATATATGTAGCTTGCGAAGATGTGGAGGGTTTGGGAGCGTGGAAGTCATCCGGAAATTTTTTGGAGGAAGAGTTGGGTCTGAAGCTGATTGAGTGATGACATGCAACAGCGAATGGTGTTTCTTATGACTGGAACGGCAGCTAAACTTAGGTCTGCAAGTAGATACATGATGACCAAACTAAAGACAATTAAAGCATAACATGTTCTTGTTGACCAAATCACTTCGAGCTGCACTATTCATTGCCAAGAACTTTTCACAACGACTAAGAAATCAAGATGATCATCTCTGCAATTATTACAAGAATTTTCTAACGAAATCTGGTGAACCCTTGTTGAATTTTGACATGAGTTTTGTGAACGGGATTTTGTCAGAATGGTGACTTATTTCAAGTATGGTACATGAGCGATCTAAGAAGGTTAGGAACTCGGTGATGGTAGGAAAATCATTATTACTTTTTTCATGCTTTTGACAAGTTTCTGTATATAGTTTGCTTAAAAGAAGTGAAATTTACCAAATGTCACGTTGATCAGCTTCTTTCCCTAAAGCCCTTAAGCCCCTTAACACATCATCAGCAGAGTCCGTTAGTTTTCGCTTTAGCGTTAAAATGGTTTTTTCTAAATTGAGGGCGTGGCAGTGAGCGTATGCAAAAAATGTTTACACTTAACCATTTCGGAGCCCTAGGGAATATGTGGTCCAAATTTCAGCTTCCTGGATTAATTTTAAAGGCTTAAAGATTGCGTACTGACGGACGGACGGACATTGCTAAATAGTCTTAGGATTTGGTCCTGATCATAAAAATGTATATATGTATATATACTTTTATGGGTCTACGACGAATATTAAGGGTTGTTACAAACTATGCGTCAAATTTAATATACCCTTATGATAGGGTATAAACAATTGTTCCAAATTTAGGTTTTTTATTGATTATGATTATGGTGGGTGCAGTAGCTTAGTGGTTAAGTGCGTTGGACCATTAAGCGAGAGGTCGCTGGTTCAATTACCACCTGAAAGTTTTTATTCGCTGCCCCACCTCTTGCGAACGTCTGACAAACATCCAAAATTAAGAAATGTCATGAAAAGCTTCCCAAAAATAAATTGCCGTTCGGAACCGGCATTCAACTTTAGGTCCCTCCATTCGTGTCAAAAATATAACTTCGCACAAACAATGGTTGGTGAAGCTAGGCTTTAGGTCCTGTACTGGCCGTTTATTATTTTTATTTTTATTGATTATGAACGAGACTGGTGATTTCGCTTCTACGGTATGTGGTCAACTGAACGGCTTAAGTCCAGGGCTGCCTACTCCTATAGCAGTAGATCTAAATACTACGTTTTGGCCCAAATGAAAGTCTACTGGGTAGTAATCCAAATGTGCTCCTCCTTTTTGAATTATTATAAACGGAAATTTTTTTCATAATTGACGTGTCCTTTATCCAAAGTTTGTTTTGAGCACATCCACCCAGGAATTCAAACGCACATTTATAATTTACTTTGAATGCACCTACCGAAAATTTCAAATTACATTCGTTAGTAGATATCGGCTGGAAAACATCGAACTGGCACTATATACCGTGAAACTGTTTTGATCTAATTGTTTTCTTTTAAGAAAATTTGTTGTACATAATTTTTTTAAATTGGACAAATATGTTCGTAGGTCTAAAAGCCAAGGTGTTATTGGGGCTTCAATGTATTTTATGATTAGTTTCTAATATATTTATGTGCAGCAGCTCCAACTTCATCCGAAAAGAAAGGATTGTCAAAGAAATGCAATAATCAGATCGATCGAAATTGCGATTTGTATAGTTGGTTCGAAAACAGCGGAAGGGGCGGATTCTGGTATGTTCTTGGAAGATACAAAACTGAGAGTGATTATACGACTACCTGACACTAGTGGTGTCTTCCAAGTAGTTCTTTCTTTAGGGCTGCACATATCGCCATCTACATCGATAGCCAGGCCGCAATCAAGGCAATATAATCAACCAACATCAATTCTGATACTGTCTGCAGCTGTCGAGCCATGCTTAAGGCGTTATGCAGTAAGAGCCGAGGGGGACTGTGCTGGCTGTCAGAACACTGCGGTATTGAGAGAAATAAGTAGGCGGATGAGTTTGCAAGAATAGGAGGGCTGCTCATTAATAGCGAGGTTGCAGACATCAAAGCTTCCCTCTCCCTGACAAAAAGCGGTAGGTCTCCCAGTCTAAGTTGTTCAAGTCTTGAAGGACACAGGGTACCGAAAGCAAATCTATGGATTTAATATAATTAAGTAGGGCGTTCTTCCTTTGTCTGCTGCGGAAACACGCAAATAGGCTAGGATTATCAGATACGGATTCTGCGGATATCGGAAGGCTGCTGAGGACATAATACACATATAATGCGAGGCAATAGCGCGTAGTCGAAGAATTTTTTTAGGAAAATCTTAGAGAAAATAGATTGACTTCAAGGTTTTTGGAAAGAAATTAGTTGCTTTACCAGGGAAATTGTTTAGGTTTTGTTGCCTGTTGATTAGATCCGCCTGGGCACCTTTCAATCATAAACAACACCATTTCTCTATGCCTTGGAACTCCAGAAGTCCCACCCTTAAAGATGTTTTTTTTCTAAACTGTGATATTCTGATGGGACATAAACAGATGTATGTATAAAAAGGGGTTATTTAAAAAATATGGGGAAATCATTTTTTGAAGATGTGTATGTATGGAGATGGTTTTTATGCTATTTCCAATTGTTGTAACTTGCCAGCAGTAGATACAAAATAATTGTGAATTGTTTACATTTTGGGAATTTGATTTTCAGAATAATCAATGTAAGACGGGGGTGGAATCGGCTAAGGTGATTTTTTTTGTCGTTTTGGATTATCAACTATCCTTTGCTCTGCGTAAAGCGATCTCTAAAAAATGATTGATTGTTGTCAGCACTCAGAGTTTTTAACGCTACTTCCTCGCAGATGCTGTCATTCCGAGCAGCTGATACAATAATTAATGCTACTGAACAACAATGAATATTTATAAATATGAATTCATTTATCGGGTTTGGAAGTTGCAAAATATTTCCTTCTTCTTAGTAGTTGGAAATTTTTTAAATTATATTATTAATTTTCCCCTCTGTTTGAGCCCAAGAAAAGTTTCAATGAAGTAAACATTGCCCTTTACAATTTTAAAAATTTGACTTAAAGTTTTTTGTTTTAATTTATTTAATATATTCTTTTTTCACTAAAGAATTTAAATTATTTACAGTTGAAGCCGAGGTGCATACCTATAAAAATTACACAAAAGTATGACAGCGACACCTAAAAAGCTTTCGCACGAAATCGATATCAAAAAAGCGATTGTAAATTTGATAATCACCTTATTTGGAGCAAAAGTGATGATTTTGATTGTCAACTATCAAAAATCACCTTATCCGATTCCACAACTGATTTTCTAAAAAACTACCGTTCCTATTTTAATGAAATTTTACGTTTTAACGAATTTAATTTAAATTTAAGAAAATCGTTATATGCATAAAAATTATTGGAAAAATCGATGTGCGCAGATTTGTTCAACTTAAGTTGAAAGTTTAAGTTTAAAGCAAACCCGTCGAACCGTTTTATAATTCGGTTTCCGGAAGACAGACAGCCCGACGAGCGGCATTGGCATACTTTATTTTTAGTGTATAAGAGAAATAATAAAAAAATGATTATTATATAGATTGGGCTTCGGCCAAAGATGATGGAAAAGTCAGAGTAAGGCTCCATCTTCTGCCTAAAAACTACCTTTGGTTGGACTCTAATTATAACACATGATAAGGAATGATCAGAAATTGGTCATAAACTACAACGACTTTTAAGAGCCAAGGCAATAGGAAACCAACCAAACTGCGTTTTCAATTTTTGTCGAATAAGTTTCATAGCCCTCCATCGTCTGCTATCCCGGGCACGCTGCTTCCAGCTATCCAGACCAAGCGCTCTGGCGTCCGCGATGGCTTGGTCTTTAAAATGGAGGTTCAGTCTTCCTTGTCGTCTCGAACCTGGAATTCAAAGATCCTCTTGGATTGAGCGTTGTTGTCCCTGCGCTCGATGTGGCCGAGCAAATGTAGTCGACATTTCTTGGTCTTTTGCCAAGAATCAACATCCACTTCTTCGTACAGCTCATAGAGTTCGCGGTTGAATCTTCTCCTCCATTCGCTCTCCTCGCAAAACTTTCTTTCAAATATTCGTTGAATAATTTTTCTCAAAGGAATCCAGTATTAACTCTCCTTTCCTGCTTATCGTCCAGCACTCGGCGCCGTATAGCAGAACTGGCAGGATAAGGGTTCTGTAGAGCATGCACTTTGTCCTTCGAGTCAGGAGTTTTGCCAAACCGAAGTAGCAGCGGTTTCCTAGGGTAATTCTTTGACGGATCTCCACTAAGATGTCATTTGTGGAGTTGATGTTTACCCCGAGGTAGATGAACTCCTTAACTACGTCGAAGTTGCTGCTATCAACAGTGACATTTTGTCCTAGTCGGTGGTTTATTTGTTGATAGCATATATTTAGTCTTGTCCTCATTCACTTCAAGGCCAACTAGTTTCGCCTGTTCTTTTATAGCCGTGAAAGCCTCTATCACGTCAGGCTGGGATCGACCGATGATATCTATATCGTCCGCATACCCCAGCAGTTGGACCGATCTGTTGAAGATAGTGCCTTACGTGTTGACACCTGCCCTGCGCACTATCTGCTCAAGAACAAGGTTGAGGAAATCACACGACAGCGGTTTTTTTGCCGAAATCCGGTGCATGTTTGAAAGAGTTCAGATGAGCTGCTGTGATAGTGTGGCTCGACTTGAAACTCATTGGTCTTTTCCAGGACTTGCCTTAGTGTGAAGATTTGGTCTACAGTTGATCTGCCGCAGCCACACTGGTACATGCCGATTAGTGTGTTGCAGAAAGGTTTGAGGCGTTCACACAGTACGTTGGATAGGATCTTATATGTGACATTAAGCAGGGATATGCCTCGATAGTTCTTGCAAGACATAGGCGCCTTTCTTGTAGATGGGACATACGGAGCTGATGGTCCAGTCAACGGGCACGATTTCCTCCACCCAAACTTGGTTGATGATTTGGTGCATGCGCCCTACCATAACATCACCTCCGTATTTAAAAAGCTCAGCAGGTAGACCATCAGAGCTTCGGCCTTGTTGTTCTTAAGCTTTTTTATAGCTAAGCCAACCTGTTCTATACTATGTGAAGGGATTGGTTCTTCATTGACTGAACGTGGGTTCTATTTCACCCCATCACTCTCTCTACATTTTGTCCGTTTAGCAGGTGCTGGAAGTGCTGCTTAAATACATCTACTATTCCCTGCGCATCGGTGACTAGGTTTCCATCGCTGTTACGAAGAGCCTGCGTTCCGATCTTAAAGCCAGCAGCCAGTTGCTTGGCTTTCTTATAAAACTTCCGGATGTTGTTTCGGTCGCGGGACTCTTCGATCTCCTTGAGCTTCTTCTCCTCCCTCCTCCTGGCTCGGTACTCATCCCTTGCTGCTCTTGTTTTCCTCTGCAGCGTTCTAATGTGTGCATCTTCTGTCACCTTCTTCCGGTATACATTTACATATATCATCATACCACGGGCTTTTTCTCTGGGTTGGCTAGTTTCCTAGAGTGGTTTCGGCTATCTCCTTGATGATGTCGCGATACTGAGACCACTGGTTGTTGGTGTCTGTAGTAGGTGAATGATAAGTGGAGAGTTTCTCACTCAGGCGCTCTTTGTATGCTCTGGCGAATCCAGATGTGCTAAATCGTCCATCGTCGAATTTCTTCTTTTGGGCAGTTCGCAGCTTCTTCTTGTTGGGCAGTCGAGCTCGGAATCTTGCTGCAAAAAGAAAATGGTCGGAGTCGACATTTGCCCCTCAATAAGTCTGCAAACGTTGAAGATGTTGGATGCGTGCCTCGCATCGATTAGCACATGGTCGATTTGGTTGGCGGTTAGACCGTCTGGACAGCGCCAGGTAGCTGTGTGGATGCTTAGTCGCGGAACCCTTGTATCACCGTATTACAAGCTGTGTATAATTTTAATATTTATATATTTATATATTTTAATATACAACAAAATCGTCTAGAATGGAATTTTAGGTACCTGAATAAGTGTCAATACAAGGACACTCGAACTAATTCGAATTAATTCCAATATTTCCTTAATTGCAGTTAAAATTCAGCTCATGTTTAAGCTAGCAATTCTTTCAATATATCCATCCATCCTATTGTTTTTTTAACTCCAGACATCTAAAACACTATAGTATTAATACTCCATTGTGCATAGCAGACGCTTAGAGCTCACTGCCGAGCTCACTAGTATTTAACGCAAGGGGAATGGAAATTGTTCAATGTCCTTCGCTAATTCCGATCTCTCTTTTAAATGAAGGAAGCCTGACTCATAAAACGTTAACCCATATAGAATTTGATATCACTTCAACTTTTACCTCAAACTTCATGGAAAAAGAGGAACTTTTATCATGGGGGTGACCAATTTCCTATAATATCAGTGGTAAACCTCGGCACCTACCACAATTAAGTAAAACTTACTGGAAATTGCAAATTGATCGTGCAGATTGGAATATTTTCAGTCTAAAGCAACCGAGTTACCGAATTATTCCCAATCAAATAAGAAAAATCAAAATACAGTAAATGACGCTTATAAGAAACATGCATATAAGAAAAGCACGTTTATGAGAAACCTAAACAAAATCACGGTGTACGATCACATTTACACCAATGTTAAAAACATACCTTATGAGAAACACACTTATAAGAAAAACACTGACATTAACCATTTTTTTTAAAACACCTGAGTTCATTTGTAAAATTGAAATAAATAATTGAAAAAAAAAAATGTCACTTAATAATATTTCAAATAAAACGAAACTTATACTATTAGAAGAAGAAGAAGAAGAAGAAGAAGAAGAAGAAGAAGAAGAAGAAGAAGAAGAAGAAGCTGCATATTATTTTTTTAAATTTATTTTTTGTTGTGGAAATATGCATTTTTTTCTGAAAGAATATTTTTATATACGTGTTTTTGTTATACCCGTTTTGTTCTTTTATCCGCGTTAAGGATATAAGGATTAAGCTTAAAAGAAACAAAAATTGGTGGCATTTTAAAGTTTCTTGTAAGCGTTATTTACTGTACCACTATATTAACAAAAAACCCTGTTATTCGCAGAAAATGCGCCCGTTCCCTAATTGAACTCCATAATCGTAACACTGTAATCCAACAAAATTTATTTTAACATTTCAAATCTGATAAGCTACAGTCGAAAGTCTACCACAAACATAATTCCAATTCCAAGCAGTACTGGAAACTTTAAGTGGTAACTATTCGTCAACAATTATCAAAATTATACCGACAGAATCTGAATCATTTACTGAACCATTAAAAATATCGGAACATTTCGCCAAATGTTGGTCTTTTTTTAATTCAATTTCGATGTAAACATATCGAAATTAAAATGCTCTCTTACTTCTTTAAAAAGTACAGGCTACGAACGTATGTATACCTTGCTTACATAATATATCATAATAATATCATCTTACCCCTTCCGACAAACTTGTTGAACTGCCCATAACAATATCGAAATTAAAATGCTCCCTCACTTCTTTGAAATAAACAGTAAACAATCTTACTTACTTAGGCGGACCTACAGTTCAGGATGGACCTTGGCCTCAACTAATATTTAGCGCGGTATTTGGCTAACTGCCTTCAGTTGTGCACTCAAAAATGGCTAAGGTCCTACATGTCCCAGCCAATTAAAACGTCCAATGTGCAGTTTTTTGACCTGGTCGATGTCACACGTTCATCGTTGCATACCGGACCAAATATCTTACGAAGAATTTTGCTCTCGAAGCGACTAATGATATCTTCATCCGCTTTAGAAAGAGCCCATGCTTCGGAACCATAGAGGAGGACTGGGATAATGAGAGTCCTACATAGAGTTTTCTAGTTGTTCGGGAGCAGAGCCGTGGTAGACAAAGTCCCTTACTACCTCAAAGTTCTAGCTGTCGATTGTGACACTTCGACCCATTCGTCACTGTTGGGTGTCCCTTCTTTTGAAAGATCGTACCTCTTGTGCCGCCTTGTTAGTTTTGCACAATTGTTTGAAGTATGATGTTACAGAAGTCACATGACAGCGCGTTGCCTTACCTAAACCCGTTTTGCCATCAAAGGCCTCGGTTAGGTCTTTACCGACCTTGGTGCAGCAGCGTGCTTTTTCCATCGTCATCTTGCACAGATGGACGAGTTTGGCAGGGATGCCAAAACTAAACAAGGGTATGTATAGCTCGTCTCTAAATGCTGTCGTACGTGGCTTTAAAATCGATAAAAAGGTGGTAATTATCGAACTGAATACTTGAGTTTTCTCAAGGATATACATTAGTGTGAATAGTTGGTCAGTTGTGGACCTAAACCGCACTGAAAGGGGAATTTAAAAAAACAAATTTGATAAATGTCTTCAAATAAGTTTTATTTTATAAGGAGTACTATTAATGACCATTATTTTGGGTTGCATTGATTTTGTACCAAAGGCTTGGATCCTTGAAAAAGATCCTCAGAATCTTAAAAAAGGCATTTCATGAAGATGTTCATAGAATTACCTGACAATAAATTCGGCTGCAATTCATTTTACTTTAAAGACATTGGAACCTTAAAAAAGTCATTAGAGCCTTAAAATAGACAATTCATTAAAATTTCATTTAAATCACCTGACAATATTCGGTTGCAAAGATTTTTTACCGTATGGTCATTGAATCCTTACAAAATATTTTAGGTTTGTTTTTTGGTGTACTTATAATTAAGCGTATATGCGTGATCTTAATTAAAAAAATATATATATATATTAGGCGTAAACAGCCCATACAGGACCTAAAGCCTAGCTTCTCTAACCATTGTGTGTGCGAGGTTATATTTTTGACACGAATAGAGGGACCTAGAGTTTAATTTATTTTTGAGAAGCTTCTTATGACATTTCTTACTCTTGGATGTTTGTCAGACGTTTGTAGGAGTTTAACCACTAAACCACTACAATCATATTATTCGCATTTAATAGCACCAATTTCATATTTATAATGTAACTAATTTTTTTTTAAAAAACATTTACATTATTATATCCATTTAAGATGGTAATGTTGCAAAACTTACTGCGCTAATGTCATATTTTTGACATTCAAATGCCTCCCAATGCACGTCTCTCGTTCAAATGTATTCACAGTGCAGATACGAAATTTGAGAGTATTTTGCGGCCATTTTTTTAATTTTTTTTTTTTGCGGGTTTAGGGGAGAGGTGGCTGGCCTTAGTGCCAGCGACAACTGTTTCATCCGGTTGTTGCCACTTGCAGCTTGTGAATTATTCAATGCAGTACTTCCCATTGCTAATTCTTCGTTCTCTATTGGCGGAACGTTGTTTTCAACCTTATAGTAAATGCAAATATTGTGAAGAGCAACGCAAACATTTGCGAAAACAGCCATTATACTGGGGTCGAAGCTGCTCTTTCGCTCCTCAAGAAGAATTCTCCATCGACATGAGGATTATATGCAGAGATGATAGAATCAAAGAGATACCAAACTTTCCAGTAGAAAACACTCTGCCTACAAGCTAAATTCCAGAAAAATTCCAGAAAATTGACGAATTTACCCATACTATAATATTTTTAAAGAAGTATGGGTAAATTCGTCAATTCAACACGATTTCTTCGTCAATCCACCACTTTTTCCCCCGCTGCCTCACAGACCTCGCCGACAAACCAAAAACGAAGATGCCGTAAATAGAATCTAATCCAACACGGAAATGACCAAAATGAAACATACACCACAGATAGAATGCATCTAGCAAATGCACTGGAAAGTATAAACTCATTTAGCAGATACTAGGTATAAAATAAAGATCTTAAATTGTAAAACAATATTGAAATATTTTGGATTGCTTTGATTTATAAAATAATAAAGCAAAACTCAAGAAAACGAGAACTAAATTTGAGTTACACAAATAAACTCATACAATTTCAAAAATTGTTGAGGTACCAATTATAAAAAAAATGTATAATGGTTGTTGCCAACCAATAATTAGATATAATAATTGCTGTATTAAAAAATAATACATTTATTTTCATGCGAAGTTCAAACAAATAAATGAGGTAATACTTCTTTTCATCCTAAAATAATATGAATATTTAGAGATTGTAAAGAAGCCATGTTTCATACAGTTCACTAATGTGAATTCTTTAATTGAAAATTTTTATGATATCAAATAGGGTAGGTCGCAAAGCATTCTTTTTAAAAAGAAAAATTGAAATAGTACGAATTATTTCAAAGAGTTTCTGAACGGCTGGGTAAAGTGAAAACATTAGTTTATGAGCTCTACTTAAATAAAACAACAACTATAATTTTCTCAAAATGCTCAAATGCTCAAGCCTATGCGAAAAGGCAATCAGATATGGTTAATTGTTTTATAATGTTTTTTTTTAACCGAATAATATTTCGAGGCAAGACATGAATAGTGAAAATTGCGTATTAATTTACTGCAAACTTATACACTGTAATTTGAATTTCTATTACATTTTAATAAGTAAATAGTACATGTGTTTTCAAGGGGAACTTTAATTACTTCAAGTAAAGCTGAATACATTCGCTTTATTTCATATAAAATATAAAATTCAATTTTACTGAGCTTTACTGAATACATCCATTGTCATATATGAGGTGATTATTCAAACATATGTTTTTTAAAAATTTTTTAAAGTGAAGTGAGATATGTTCTATGTTCTCTTGTAAATAAGAAAAAAAATTCTGAATGTGTACTGGGGTGGCTTAAATATGAGCACACATATCGGCCAAAGGAAGAGTCAAGGTCATTTATTTTTGCACGAATATTTCAATTTTAATTGTGCATGACTTTGCGGGAAACTGAAAATTGTCCTTAGCTCCATCTATGCTACTCTTGCGAAGCTATATAGTGACGTTTGTAATAAGTTATTAAATGTTTTGGAATTTTATTTAATTCATAGAAAACATAATTTAACATAAAACATTTTATGCTATGTTAATTTATGATGAATAATTATCAAAAATAAATACACATTTGTAATAAAATATCTAGTCTTCAATTTTATATTATGACTATCAAATGACGCATCGTCCTTTAAACATTAAATCCGCAGACGATTGACCTTTCCTTTACCTGAAATTAAAGAAAATAAAAACTAGAAGAAAAACATTTTCTAAATAAGTTAAATTTAATAAAGAAATTACACATTTTACTTACGAATCCACGAGAATACAAAAAAATCTCAAACAACTGTTTACTTTGACTAAGAGAAATGTCAAAATACTTACCACTGATAAATAGGTGCGTCCAGACCAAAAAATTTCGAGTGCTGAATTGATTCTTTCGGGTTCACATATATTCACCGACACGGCCGTCACTGGAAATCGCTTACAATAAAAACAATGTAAACAAATGGGTTTCGAGGGGCAAGGGAGGTAAGAGTTTGGCATCTCTTTGCTTCTATCATCTCTGATTATATGAAGCATTTAATTTTATTGAGAGTTAATTACTGGAATTCCCTACTTTTGTACACACCAATGCATCTTTTAACAATATTTCTTGCTTTTGCGTGTATATCATTGAAATTAGTTTACCTTGGGTCAGGAGAGCTCCTATATGGTGAAAGCAGCCACGGCTCTAGAGGATACCCACTGTCATCTAGAAATAGTTTAATATGATAGTATTAAACATAAAGCGAATCAAAAAAATGCGCTTGATTTCAGTTACTCACCGAGAAGCCGACAGTTGTGGTTTTGCTCATTGAAATCATTTTCAAAAAAAGCCATTTCATTGGAATGTTTCCAAACTAGGAAGTCGTGGGCGGATCCAGCATATATAGCATTAATTGCCATTATTCGCATTTTATGGTCACAGATCTTAAAAAAATAGTACATATAACATAGTTTGAATTGCATGGTGGTATATGTAAATTACTTACAACCATCGCATTCAAGCTGTGTTTACCCTTTCTGTTGAAAAACATTTATTTATCCCGTCGTGGTCTTTGTAAAAATATATGCGTGCCGTCTATGCATCCAACAACTAAATGTAGAGTGAATAAAAATTTAGTTAGATAATGATTTAAGTAGATAAAAGCATGTGTTTAGCTTACCTCCTGGTATTGAAAACTTTCTGTAAAACCATTGTTTTATTGAAGCCTTTTCAGCATCCGTGGAAATTCCCCATTTTATCCATAAAGGACAAATTTTTGTCTCCAAAATAATTGTTGTTGATGTAACAATTTTAGAAAGCGTACTTTGGGCTATAGCGACAAAGTAACAAAATTGTTACCTGTCAACCACTGGTAACCTCCTCCACCAAGAGCCTTCAGCAAAGCCGCGAGTGTTAATATTGGGGGAATGGGTGTTTTACGACAACCGTTTGGCAAGTTTATTGCTTCCAACACCATCAAAACTGCTTCTTTTGATAGACGAAAGCGTTGAACAAATCTGCGATGATTTAAAGTAGATATTCAGAATATATTTTAAGGTATAAATATCGCACTTACCTCTTTCGAACATTTGAGGTTTCTTCCTTCGCTTCGTGAAGCAGCGTTGGACTTTCGACGAGAATTATGTCCTCTAGGTGCTCTTCTTCTTTGAACTCTTCGATCTCTTCTTTTGGAGTAGCGCCAAAAACTGCAGAAAAGACAACCGACACTGCCGAACGAAGCGAAGTCATCTCTATTACCTTTTCTTCCTGCACCGAGATGTACATGAGTTCTGCAGTTCCATCCCCTGTCTTTTTTATTGATAATAAGTTATTGCTGCATTTTTTTGGCTCTGTACTTAAAGTCTGTCCAAACCTTAATAGAATAGACTCCATGTTAGTAATTAGTACAAAGCGAAAAGAAAAGATAGTTTTCCAATTACCTTCCTTCAAACCGACACATTTTAGTGGGCAATCCATCTGCATTTAGAGCTCCAGCCAATTCGTCCCACATTTTGTTTATGTGAGCTTTTCCTTGGACGGAATTGGGCTTGTAGCCCTAGGTCCGGATGCGATTCCATGAAGTCAATCAAAATTGACATCCGCTTTGGAGTAGCTGAACTAAATAAAATAAGTTGGACATTTATTGTTATTAACCAATATTGTGTAATGTAATAACCACAGATTAATAAATATGTACTTACATTTTGCATTTGCAATATTTAATTGAATTTGAGCGCCAACACCAAACACAACAAGAAAAGCCGAATTATTTTGTCAAATGTCATTTATGACAATTACGATGACGTCTAGTGCTTATTTCTACTACAGTTTGTAAGCTTCTGAAGGGTACCGAAAGTTCTCAAACTGTGTGCGATGTGTGCAAAATAAACGATAGACGACACGATGGTAGTAGAGTTTCGTGAGGCAAATAAAAGACGATATTATGCACTACTATCGCTTGGACGGTTATCGTCTTAAATTTTACGGAATGAGTACCCTGAGTGCAGCCAATAATCAATCATTTTTTAATGATCACTTTACGCAGGGCAAAGGATAGTTGATAATCAAAAAAGCGACAATCAACTATCACCTTAGAAGATTCCACCCCTGATTGTAGGCCTTAAGTTTCTCATGCTAGATTTTCCTTTAAAAAAACACAAAAATTTAAACAAAATCTATTCCGCACAAAATGGGAAGAAATATACATGATCAAAAAAACATTGCCCGTCCGTTCCTCATTTAACGTTGATGAAGTTTTATCGGTTTTTGGAACGACGAACATAAACTACAAACTATTTAGTTTATGTCTCATAAGATAATATTTATTGATTCAATTTAAAAAAATGATCTTAACCTAGTTCGATACAAACATACAAATTTAAAAATTTAGCTGAGCATTTCAGTCTATTTAAAATTTACATTTCCGTCAACTAAAGTACGACAAATACGAATATTTTTTTTTTTGCTTTTATTTCAGATGCGGTAGATTTGTATCCCAAAACAAATATTATAATTGGGATTTTATGGTTGACATTTTATATATTTTTAAATGAAAAAATTAATTTAGCCTAAAATTACCTATCATATAAAAACCGTTACTTCAACAATCAAGCCAAGCCTTGGGTATGTATGAGTAAGTTATAAAACCGTTGTCTCATTTTTATTTATTTTAGACAAAATAGATTGGAGTTCCAGATATGATTAGCATTTTAACGTATGGTTTACGTTATCCAAGAAGAATGACAATACAATTCATAGAAAGAGAAAGAAGCAAGTCCAGAAAAGCAAATTAATAATTAAGCAAATGTTGAAACATATGCCACCTATACAACAACCAGGGCAACCTCGTCCACACGCCAGAGTTCTACATTCAAGAGCTCCTCAGCCGCTAAATATATCTACACTCTCTTCGACTACACCATCGAAGGGCATTGCTAATGGCGGACCAAGAATAACAAATTTGTTGAATATTGCTCCACCTACGCCAACTAGTATTAGCAATAACCTTAATCTATTGACAACCAATGGGTGCAACAATCCCTATAGCAATTGTTATAACTTTAACCCGGGATATCACTCAAAGCAAGGTCCTGGTGTACGTGAAGCTCTTACAAGTTTGGGTCTACTATGCTTAGGTATACTAAAAATTTCAGTTTTTCAGCAAATTTATTATTTAACTGAGTATATTATAGTGTCACTTTTGTTAGCGTTGTTGTCACTAATTTTCTTATTGAAAATATCACCCGGAGGAAGGGAACTGCCACTACCCGCGGGACCTGCCTCTTCTGAAGACTACATTATAGTGTATGATGTTACATTAGCCCTTTGTGCTCTGTCTTTATCCCTGAATTTATGCTGTTTACTTGTATGTGCCATTCAATTCCTATTTGCAGTTAAGCTTATCAGAGGGTCTGCATCAAGTGGCCGGTAACTATTCTGTGAAGTTTGAAAAGAAATAAAATATATTTAAATACTACCAAGATTTTGTTACAGAAGCAATAAGTACTTGCAGAAATCTAGTGTAAGCAGAGTCTGTGCCGTTGGAGGATTTTTCATATCAATACCTGTCTTCTTAACAGGTAAGTAATCACAACCCAACCCAACTTCTAATATTAGCTGGCGAATTGCTCGTGTCTTTTCTTGCTGAAATTATTAATGTAAACTTACCCACCGTATTTTATTATTACAACGTTGAAAGAATTCTTATCCTTTTTATCCATCCTCCGTTTATTCGAACTTCTCCTTTATATCTGCCCCGCTCCTTCTTAAGATATACGGTACAATTTTAATTTACTGCCCCACCTCCAAAATCGCTCAAATTTTGTATTCCAGTTGCTTCTCATGCCCTAAATTAAAATCTGCAAAAACATGTTGGCACTCTCTTTCGAAAATGGCTTATGAAATGGTATCAATGTTTCTGGAGCGGAGTGTCGAAATGTTATAAAAAAAGTGAAGTTAATTAATAAAAAAAGTTTCATCAAAATCGGCTTATAAAAAAAGAAGTTATCCAACAAAAAATAAATATTTTTTTTTGGTCGGTTCGCTGTAAGGAAAAATTATTGGGACGTGCTTTTCGCATATGGCAACAGTACCTGGGTGGCATGTTACGCGGCATGGGCTTTAGTATCTTTCGACGACTTTTCCGTCCAGCCAACCGAGCAAAAAAAATATTAGTTTTTCGTTGTTGCATAACTTCTCTCTTTACAAACCGATTTCGATGAAACTTTTTTTATTAGTTAACTTTTCACGAGTAAAATAAAATTAATTTTATAACATTTGGACACTCCGTTCCAGAAATTTTGGTACCATTTCATAGGCCATTTTCGAAACTTTGGGGACGTGCCACGCCCAAAGGGTAAGAGAGCGCCCAAATGTTTTTGCTGTTTTGAGTTTAGGGCATGAAAAGTAACTGGAATACAAATTTTGAGCGATTTTGGAGGTGGGATAGTAAAGTAAAATCTAGCTAGATCTATATGTAGGTAATATACTTCTGCGGAGGAAGTCACAATTGCAACGTTAAAAAAACATTTTAAAAACTGACTAGCATGTTAAGTGGCTTCCAAAAAGTATTTATTTTTGTGTTTATTCTCCCATTTTTACTATTATATGTTAAATTACTGTTAAAAGATCTTCACAGTTTAAATAAAACACAAATATCGGGACTCATTTGTAGATTTTCACCAGAAAAGGTTTTTGAACTCTTAAGTACCGCTGGGCTGTGGTTGTTCAGTTCATAAGCACCTTTTTTTGGATATTTCTTATGCACTTTTTTTGTTATAATTTTTCTACTAATTTAGTAAATCATGTCAGGTACAAATCCATATATGACAATAAAATAAATAAATAAATATAAGGCGTAAATGGCGTAAGCATACATGGCCCAAAGCCTTGCTTCTCCAACCACTATGTGCGCGATTTACCACCACTATGTTTATAATTTAACAGAATTTCTCTTGCAGCGAAAATAGAATATACACGTTGAAATGGGAGCGAACACATGTGAATTCAGCAAGCGTTGCAATACTGCAAGTATTGTAAGTTTATACAAAAATAAAAATAGCAAAATTTTGGAGGTTTGGCATCATTGTGTTTTGTCGTTTATTTGAAATATTTTTGCCTTATCACAACAAAAAACATCAGCTGGCACAAAGGAGGAAAAATTAATTCAATTTAGAACATTAGGAAAATGATATCTTATTATATTAATGGAAAACAGATAGGAACAAAATAATTTTCCGGATTTTTTGATATTTTTTTAAATATTCATTTTATGACAATCAAAATTTTACAAAGAATCACAACGCTCACCAAAAGAATGTCGTTTAAGTATTTGTGACAGATGTCACTTCTGTTCATGTGTCTTTCTTGCTGTACTGTTAGCGTCACTGCATCCAGACTTTCTGCATCTTATTGTTAGTAAATAGTTTTGGATTGGTTTTTTTATATATATTAAACTCTTTGGTTGTTTTATTATGTCTTTATTAAACTTATGAGTTGAATGTATCTACGTTTTCGGAAAGTTCATATGAGAGCGAGCGAGCGAATTGACAAACTGCGAAGGAATAGCTCTTAAATCATTTTTAAACACAAAATGTAAACTTTAATTATTTCTATTGAAAGTATAAGAAAATAAAACATTTCATCAAAAAAATAATAATGAATAATTTCATCGTGATGAATAAATTTCATGACGTTATTATCTTTGAATTGGAATAGTAAAGTTAACATTTTTGTGTTTAAAAAATTCTTGTAAGCAGTAGATAATGGTCAGTTAAAACATAAAAGCTGTCAGTAAAATAATTTTTAAACGAAAGGTTTAATTTAATTAAATTATTGAAATGGTCAGTTAACTGTTCATGCGGTACTCATTCATTTTATTCGTTGTGCTTTTATTTATTTTACCTACAAATTTAGTAGAAACGAATATTAGCTATTCATTGAAATCGATTTCAATAAGTGATATAATAAAAATAGATTTAAAGAAAAGTTTAAACAGAGAATTAAGTAATTTTTTATGTAAAAAAATTCTATAAGTGATTAGCTTAATTTTGATGCGGCTTAAATCTGTCTCAAATTACGAAAACAAAACTTTTAATGATGGATTTCAATGACAGCAATAACAAGCCCCAAGCTACTGCACCCACTGCAAATCCATATTTTATGTTAATTAATTTATATCAGTAATTTCGATAATTATTTACTTACAATTATATTTTCAAAAAATTACGCATACTAACTAATAAAATAATTTGCAAGGTTCCAGAAATCGAGTGAAATGAAATCGAAATCGATATTTCAAATCGAGTGAAATTCGAATTATTTCGAAATCACTTTGCGTAAAATTGAAAACAGCTGACATTTATCATTTACTTTGGGAAATTGTTTGCTGGTTAATTATTTTGTTGTTCACGCGTTTTAAAGTATAATTAATGAGTGCTGTGATAATTGCTGCGGGATTGCAGGCTGAAAGAACACAAGACAAAATAAAAAGACGAAGGCTGAGGGATATGTCTTATCCCTTTGAAATCGAAGAGGCAGCGTATGTTATAAAAGCTGAAAACGATAGTTCAATTGTTATTAATTGTAAAATTAAACATTTATATACTACCGTCTAAATAATTGACCATTTATAATGGTTCTGCAAATTGTGGAAACTCACCTTGAGCAATCTTCTATTCCTGTTTTCTTGACAAAGAAAATTTCCAAAAGTGCTAGGGATTTTGGAGAATCGAATTTGGAAAAAACATCCACTCGCGATCTTCTGTGGTCCACTACAGACTGTTTACATCTTTTTAAATTTTCCCACAAAACTTCTTGGACACTCGATCTCTTTTCCTAAAACCTTTTAAATAGAAGATCTTCAGATTCCTCTGACTTGTTTAAAACTTAATTTCTTACTCTGTTTTCACCATTTCACATCGAATGACACGATCGTTTTCGATTTCATTTCGAGTGGAAGTGAAATGTGGAACCTAGCTGTATATTCTATTTTAATAGAACTATTTTTATTTAATGAATAATTATTCTATTCATAAATATGCGTAATTATTTAGAAATATAAATATTAATAAATAATAATCAAAGTTTATGACCATATAATAACATCCAAGTCATTTTTTCGTTCCCTGCACTAAGTTTCAGTCGACCCAAAACTATTCGGAAACTGAAGGCTGAAATTTGAAAAATAGGTAGATCATGGCGTAAAATGGTACAGGAATATATATTTTTTTCTTAATTTCAAGGCCGAAGCGACATATAGGCACTTTAATGGTTATATAAATCGGAGTTAAATATAAAATCGCGGCCAAATGTAGCGCGAGTAAGGGCGACTGAAAAGCGGTACGAAATTATTGATTTTGTAATATGTTGGAGATAAATAAAAGATTGATGTTGGAGTTTAGTGAAAAATCACTTTTAATAAAGAAGAGTTTCAAGAATTCCCAACAATGTTGTTAGTAGGAGTTAAAGTCACAAGAAAATAAAAAAAAATTGTTAACCTTTAAAATAAAAAAAAGAGGTACTGGTCGAATTAAGAGAATAACTTTTTATCATTCCAAATAAATAGTAACAATATATTCCAACAATATATATCGACGATCAGCGGTCTCCCTACAAAAATATTGAGAATTCATTATAAAATTGTTGGTATAAGTAATTCTCTCAATAATCGAAAATTTGTTCAACGTAGGAAGAGAATAAAAACATGTAAAAGATATAAAATTATATTGTATTGTATGAATACATTTAATAGCTAAAATTCATCATATCAGGTCAAATGTACACAATCTCGAAATAGACGTAACTTTAAAGCGCTGACAAAATTTCTGATTAAGAAATGTCACCCGGTGTAGCACCAGGTAACGAGTAGACCAGTGTTAACGAGTAGAAAGAATTATTATTGTCATTTGAAATGTTAAATGTTCAGTAAGAACAGACAAGCTTTTCCAGGAAGAAATGCACATTTTGTGTTCCCAACTTTTTAATTTCATTTCGGGTCAGTCAGCTTTTTCATTTCCTTCAACTCCTTCGTGTCCGGGAACCCACCAGATTTTGGTTTTGTTCCTGGTACTGAGTCTGAAGGGTTTGAAAGCAGTGTAGTACTGATTTGGAGTCATTAATTGGTAAGCTATGGACTTTTATAGCTACTTAACTATCCGTGCCAGCGTCTTTAATACCTGAGCTGTGAATTAGATTTGCGCATTATTTAGTGGCGTGGAGCTCTGCCTGGAATACACTGGGACTTTTTCCCATGGGTATTGAGAAATTTTTGTTGGGCTCGTAGATGCCAGCTCCCACCCCGCCGTTGTGGTAGTTTGGTGGGTTGTTTCCATGATTTCAGTAGAAAAAACTTTATTAAGTCATAGCTTTTCTTCTATACGATCTGTTTCTCATGGCACCGGAGATACCAATGCATGCGTTGTACCTTAATTAGTTTGATTATTGCTGAATTTTGAGAGGTTTGCTTCCACCATATAATAGAAGCGTATGTTATAATGGGCCTAATCATTGCTGTATATATCCACTGAGTGATCTTTGAAGAAATACCCCACGTTTTTCCATACATGCGGCGGCAGGCCCAGAAAGCGTGACTCTTTGTTACTGCTTTTACTGATACCGAGGTCAATGCTGATGTTGCAGTTATTTTCCGACTCCTTAGCATCGCTCTGATCCACCCGATCGTAGGTTGGTCTATACCTCTATGGATCAGAGCGTTTGATATAGAGTTATATCCTGTGTTGTCAAAAGCATCCTCTATGCCCAGAAAAGCGCACAGTGCAACCTAAAGCAAAACTAAAGCAAAAATCCCACTTTCTCTGTGAGATTCAAAAGTGCTCCTTCTGCTGTGCTGTGCACTTGCCTTTCTGATATGCATATTGATAGAAATGCAGAGCTATGCCCTTGCTTAAGCATTCTCTAATGAGAACGTCTATTATTTTTTCCATCGTTTTTAGGAAAAACGACGTCAAGCTGATTGGACGGTATGATTAAGGTAGTTCGCTGGGTTTACCTGGTTTGGGTATAAATACCACGTTTACCTTCCTCCAGGCTTATGGTATATATCCCCAGTTAAAAGTTAACCTAAATAACGCAATGATGTTTGGCAAAAGGAGATCCAGGTCTTTTTAGGATGAAGGCCGGAAAGCTGCCATCTACACCTGTATGGTTTGAATGAATTTATACCTTATGCGAATTAAAAAGTCAGCCGGATTTTTGATTCTATTTAAATGTTTTGGAGATAAGACTTTAGTGACGTGATTATGAGTCGCCCCTAAGATTTTGGAGCCAGGGAAATAAACTCTAAGAAGAAAGGTCAGAGTTTCAGATTCAAAAGGTTTGATTAGCAGCCCCATACAGTTTGTTTAATCTTTTGAGAGAGTCCTTTGTAGGCGAGCCACTGCTGGAAGCTCTTCGAGCCTTTCACAAAGGCTCCGCCAGGAGGCTCTCTTAAATCTACGCAGTTCTCGGTTGTAAAGGGTAAGAAAGGATCTGTATTGCTCCCACTTACCGGTGTATTTAGCGCTGTTGAAAAGTTTTCTAACTCTTTAACGGATGCCCTCTAGGTTCTCGTTCCACCATGGTGGGCACCTTTTTACACAGTGCGTTTAACCTTACATCTACAAAGATGAAAGAGGAAATGATAATGTCATTTAGATGGCATTGCGCATCTTCCGCCTCGTGTGATGGGTTTAACGGATGCCCTCTAGGTTCTCGTTCCACCATGGTGGGCACCTTTTTACACAGTGCGTTTAACCTTACATCTACAAAGATGAAAGAGGAAATGATAATGTCATTTAGATGGCATTGCGCATCTTCCGCCTCGTGTGATGGGTTTTCTCTTTCCTTTTAGGTTTGGCAGTACTGGACGAGTTCCTGTACTGGCGGTGGAGGTATTTTGTCATCGTCTCCCGCAAAGTACGCCGATGCGCATACGATTTCTTGTAGCTCTCGGCCATTGTAGCCATCCAGTATCGCTACCAAATCTCTAATCACAAAACCTGGAATGGGAGAAAATTTTATTTCTTTTGCAACATAAAGAGCTGCCCTCGGTCTAAAATTTCCTCGGACGAAGATAAGCTCTCTGGTTTTACTATTAAACCAAATATCTTACCATTTGTTGCCCATGGCTCCTGGATTAGTCCGAGAGCGATGTTCCCTTCGGCACATCGTTGGCTAAAGGTGTCCGAGGCACCTTTCGTGTGGTGCAGGTTTTGCCCCATACACCATACGACACCCTGTTAAGAGGCCGTCTTGCCTACCTCGGAGGACGCCTGGCATCTGAAGTTCGCAAACTAACGACTGCACTTAGCCTCAGCATTTGCTGTGTAATGTATCTCGCTTATGCATTAATCGTACGTTGCAACGGATCACAGATTACGGTTACTGCACAAGTGAAGATCCTTGGCTGACACTAGCCATACGAATTTATTAGCCATTTTCAGGCGGGCGCCCACGTGAAGGACTAAAGATGTAGCCAATACAAACATTAGTATACTAAAGAGAAAGTTATTGCGATCGTGCAGAAATTTCGAACACAAACTGAGTATGAGGGAAGATATTAAGACTATACAGAAGTCCAAAAAGTGGGTTCGCCTGTCCGGGCGCCGTATGCCGAAACGGTTCGACGAATTTGCTTCAAAGTTCGTGTATAAGGTTTTTGGGGTTACATCTCGGGGCATATCTTTATTTTTTGTTTTATCGTTTGAAATAACGGTACCGGCCATAACATTTTTTTTAAAAATCACTTATCACTATTTTTCTAGAAAATGATTCCAAGGATTTTGGTCTTTTTGTACTAAGGATACTTGGGATAGGGCAACAAATACTGCGTACTAAGTTTTTTGCAAAAAATGGATTAACGAATTAACTAATAAAGGTAAACACACATTCTTGTTCCAAAAAAAAAAATTGTTTTCTTAATTGTGGGCGTGGTAAGGGGCGTTTCAAAAAAAATTGGATCCTAGGGAGCTACCTAACATAAATGTAAAGGCCTAACAATTGGCGGCGGACGGACATTGCTAAATCGACTTAGATTTTGGTCCTGATCATTAATATATATACTTTTACCGGTCTACGACGAATATATACGGATAAGGTATGAATACAGAAATAATACCTACTACGTATAATACTGATTGTTTCGATTGACTTGGTCTTTGAAACGAATGTTCGGTCTTCCTTGTCGTCTCGAACCTGGGGGCTGGGATTCGAAGATCCTCATCGCTCGAGCATTATTATCCATTCGCTCGATGCGGCCGAGTGAATGTAGTCGGGGTGTTTTGGCTTTTAGGACTACATCCATACCATGGTAAAGCTCATGGAGTTCGCGGTTGTATTTATCCTCCATTCGCCCTCCTCGCACATAGGGTCATAAATTGTTCGAAGAATTTTTCGCTCAAAAGATTTAAGTATTTGTTCTCCTTTACTGCTTATCGTCCAGCACTCAGCACCATAGAGCAGAACTGGCAGGATCAGAGTTTTGTATAGCTTACACTTCGTCCTTCGAGTTAGGAGTTTTGAACCTAGTTGTTTTGCCGAACCGAAGTAGCAACGGTTTTCTAGGGTAATTCTTCGTTGAATCTCCACTAAGGTGGCGTTTGCAGAATTAATGTTAACTCCGAGGTAGGTAAACTCCTAATTTTTGCTGTCAACAGTTACGTGTTGTCCTATCCGGTGGACAGATGTTTCCGTATTTGTTCAAAGCATGAACTTGGTTTTGTCACGGCACGTTGGATAGAATTTTATTTGTGACATTAAGTAAGGATATGCCTCGATAGTTCTTGCAAGACACTGATCGCGCTGATAGTCCAGTCGTCGGGCATGGTTTCTTCCACCCATACTTGGTCTGCCATTTTCTTTCTACGCAGGGTTTTCTTCTCCTCCCTTCTCCTGGCTCTATACTCTTCCCTCGCTGCTCTTGTTTTTCACTGTAGCGCCTGTATATGTGCACGTTCTGCCACCATTTTCCGGTGGATGCACTCATCATCATACCACGGGCCTTTTTCTCTGGTGGCTGGTAGCCTGTGGTGGTTTCGGCTACTTCCTTGATGATGTTGCGATACTGGTTCCACATGGTGTTTGTGTTTGTGGATAATGAGTGCACAGCGGAGAGTTTCTCGCTCAGGCGCTCTCTGCAGACTTTGGCTACTCCAACCGTGCTGAGGCGTCCAACGTGAAATGTATTTTCCTGGGCGATTCGCAACTTCTTTTCATTGGACAGTCGATCTCTGAATCTGGCCAATACGCGAAAGTGGTCAGAGCCGACGTTTGCCCCTCGGTATGAGTGCACGTTGAGGATGTTAGATGCGTGCCTTGCATCGATTATAACGTGGTCGATTTGGTTGGCGGTTCGACCATCTGGAGAGCGCCAAGTTGCTTTGGAAGCCTAATTCTACTTATCACCTTATTACGAGCTGCCGCAAAGTCGATTAGTCCGAAGCCATTATCAGTTGTCGTGCCGTGGAGGCTGTGCTTTCCAACTAATCCGCCAAAGATGTTTTCCTTTAGCGGGACTTTACCCCGAGTACGATTTTGACCACGTAATCCGGACAGGCCCGGAGGCACCATCCTCATGAAACTCCTCCTTGATTGGGACTTCAGATTCATCGGTAAAGGCGTGGGCACATATTATGCTGATGTGGATAGGGTATCACACTCTTCGCCCAGACGGGCGGTAGCCTTTCCTTATGAATACAGATTTCTTGAATAATTTTTGTTTACAACATTTATACAATTGTTTTTCTTAAGTCTAGGATAAATCTAATATTCTGCACTATATTCTGCAATGCACTGATGCGGCTCTGTGTTGGGCAAATGTATTAACATTTTGATTTCAAAAATTATATTTGAAATTTAGTATAAGGGTGTCATTTTAACACATAGTTTGTAACACCCCTTAATATTCGTCGTAGACTAATGAAAGTATATATATTTATGATCAGAATAAAAATCGAACCCTTCTTAAAAATGTCCGTCCGTCCGTCTCGAATTTTTAGGCCATTAGCCTCTAAGCTAGGAAGCTGAAATTTGTTGCATATACTCCCTAGGTTCCCGAAATAGAAGTGTGTGTGAAATTTTGTTTTATACACCCACTGCCATGACCACAATAAAGAAAAAACTGTTTTAAGCCTAAAGTTGATGGAATCAACCACTAACCCTGCAAAAAAATGGAGACACTGACCTCCTTAAAAAAATTCCTTAGAAAAAAAAATTATAACAAAATATTTAGACAATACAATTCTCCACATTCCACACATGCAAAGTTATTAGCCACGTCCACTTTCTGGGAGTGGTTTCTTTTTTATTAAAAACATTTAACATTTTATTTTGTATGTGTTATGTAAATCACCTGACAATTTGCTGTTGCAAAAACTTTCACCGGAAGTTCCTTGGAACATTTAAAAAGGTATTTGAATCCTTGAAAAACGACAACTTAAAAAATGTCATCGCAAATGCACTCTTACACATTAACTTCAAGATGAATGATTATTGCATTTTTTAATCTAAACTATTTAAGTGAATTCAATGAATTAAATCATTTATATTCATTGAGTGAGACCTTTAAGAATGCAATTTCAAAAGATTGCATTCTTTTACAACTCTGAACCGTAAAATATCTCAAGATGAAAACTATGTTTAAAATGACTGGGACTTAAAAGCAACTGCCCACTTTGAACTTGATTTTTCTTATACACTCCAGCTCTCATTTTGCAATTTTACTGAATTTTTTTGTTTTTAAGAACTAGAACAATTCAAAATAAATTAAGGTAGATATGAAATTCCAATCTGAAAAACAGATTTTAATTATTAGTTATTGATGTGGAACTCATATGGAACGTAAAATAAATGATAGCGAAGGCGTTTTGAGAATAGAATACCGACACTACAACGACAATTAAATGAATCGACTCAAAAAACGCCAGCTATCGTTTAATATAAACGACAAGTAGAATAAGGGTGATTATATACTTCTTTTTACAACTTTTAAAAATTCTAAAACTTTATTCAATTTTTATTTTGATTGGTGGACTATTAAATAATTTAAAACCTTTTTAAATAATTGTGTTTTGGGCCGATAAAAAATTGATTGCATAATTTAAATTCGTTCATGTTTCGTAATTGGTACGGCAACGGCTATGCATGTCCAACATGTCTGACCTCGCTTGTTAATACATAGGCCTATTTGATTTTAAAAACATCTAGCCGCGTATTGTATTTTAGTCTTTGCCTTACATTCAGCCATTTTAGTGTGTTCGGCATAAAAATTATCGGCGTAAAACGACTGCACCTCAGGATACTACCCATAGCTCTGTTTTGAAGCTTCTGGAGTCTTTCTATATGACCTTAAACATGAAAAAAGTATTGTAGGACAAAAATCAAAATGATGTTTCACTACAGTATTGTAAACCATTTTACCTGTCATATCATCCATTTGCTTTCAGATTCTTTTAAAGAAACCAATTTTTTACCTATTTTTTTACATATATAGTTCAAGTGTTCATGTATTTTTAGAATCATATCAATTACCATTTTTAGACTTTTATGCTGTTTACGTTTTCAATAAGTTTACCATTTATCTCTATGTTTGTTTCACCTGGTAGATTTATTTCCATTAATTTAGTTTTGTTTTCGTTCAGTTTCAATTTGCTAATATTTAATAATTCGAACTCATCGACGTTCTTTCCCTCAGCCTTAATCAGTGTATTATCAGCGTATAAAAGAATTTGACAAAATTTTACTATCATAGGCATGTCATTGATGTAAAGGATAAAAAGTAACGGTCCTAGAATCCAGCGGAAAGTATTTCCCTATCAATTGTTTCAAAAGCACGTTTGCAATCTAAGAAAAGTGCTATTATTTTCTTTTTCGTTCTGCCATTTTGCCATTTTGTTTTTCAGTTTTTTGGTTTTCAATTCACCTATCGTAATTTCTCGTAATCAAAATCTACTCTGCGCTTCATTTAATACACCCTCGTATTTCTCGTTTTCGATTAATTTAATGATTTTTTCACGGTTACTAACACTATCAAAGTCCCGGCACGGAGATGTTTTTTTTTGCCAAGATGTGTTTATGATAACGTATGCTTAATATAAAAGAGTCCCTTCTTGCAAATATATATATATAGTTTGATTGTGCACATTATGTGATTTTATGTACCTAATAAGAAGCTACATGGCTATAAACTAATAAAACAATCGACGTTTGCAACTTCTTATTTTAAATCAAATTTTTTTTAAAGCCTTTACTTCCTACATATAACTATTTCTATTTTAAATATTATAGAAAATTTGTCGGAGATAGAAAGAAATTTATTAAGAACATCATAGCAGCCACAGTGAAATAAACAGATCAATGATTACTGCCTGAAATTGACGTATTCCGTATGTTTTAGGGCTACCCTAACTTAACTGAAATATTATGGAATGAAAAGAGATTTTTTTTTTAAATTTTGTCGAACGTTTCAGGCAATCATGGACAAATAAAAGCGAATAAACAATTATTGCGTTCAAGTTGCAAGTGCATCGCAAGTCCACTACAACCCAAAAATCTCTATCATATAATTCGCGTGATCATCGTTCAAGAAATCGATAAGCTGACTCTTAGGTGACTTGCAGTTGAAAATCTGTCAATCTCTTGTCAACTGCTTTGTAGAACTTGTAGAATGTGTTAAAAGGGGCGTTTCCTTCGACAACTCACTATTGAAATCAGATTCTGAGGAATACTCCTGATTTCGATATAGGTTTCATGAATTTTTGTGAAACCTCAGATTTCAATGCCGTGTGGAAAGGGTATTAGCTTGGGTTAAGGTAGCATGCTCGCCGAACTTGTTAATGCTCCCTATATTTTTGTTGTGTAGGGGCTGGTTCGCGAATGGTTCGCTATTGGCTAAAAATTTCGATTTTGTCATTTTTGTTAGGGCAATGTTCGCAAGGAAACCAAATTTTTGCTGTATAAATAACCATAAGGGCAACCACATGCGCTTCTTTATTACATATGTTTACTCTTTAAAGAATCAGCATGAAATGAATGTTCGCTAAATGTGTTCGCCGTGTAGGGGATGAACTCATTTTCTTTAGATTTGTACTTTATATTTGATATACTAACTCTTGGGTAAGTTTGATACTCCCCTTGTAATTTTCAAAATGTCAAAAATGCAGAAAAAACGGTGTTCGTGCCGTTTTTGAGAAAATGTACCCCCGTTGGAAAGTCCCCGTAGAAATACGTAGTTCCTACAAAACATGTGAATACTCTAAGAAAATGTCAATCGTATCCATTAATAAATACAAAAACAATGGTCAGGTCTGAGTAATTTTGGTGCTTTTTAATAAGTACACGCATTTAGTCACAACTAATTTTATAAATATAAAATTTCGATTTAAATTTTTGTTTATTGTTTTAGGAATAATACTGTACACGTTCACACAATTCCACTCAACGCCGGCTATTATCACCAGTGTACTTATAGGAATCGGAATAGTTTTTTGTGGCGGAGCAATGGTACACAATGTGTTTGTATGGCAGAAGGAAAAAACTATTTGCGTGCGTAATCACTCATTAAATGTATCCGCGATAAGTGCTGTAATACCGCCAGCTCAGTTTTTAAACCAATCAAACTCAAATCATTTAAATCTTAATTCAACAAGTCATTCGAATGCCCAAATCCACCCCACATCAGTAACACCTCTTTCACCGAATCATTCCCATGGAAGCTGTAACCATTCTTGTACCGCTGGATATTCAATACGTCCATCCACCGCAACTCCACCCACCCCGAAAGTATTGTCAAACGGATGTATTGCTGTAGGTGGTCGCGAAGCAAGCGGATCTGTGAGCCCTGGCTTACCACAAACTTTAGACATGAGCATTGTAACGAGTACATCACAGCATGAACTGTCGACTTTAGTATAAAATAACTACTTATGTTTTAAATTTAAATTATTTTACATATATCTTGCCTTTAATTTTTCTATAGTTTCAAAATTTAATACAATGTACCTGATGTGTTGTCAATATAGTTTTATGCAAAGGGACATTTTTAAGATGTTTGCTAAAGCTTTTCCAGTATTTGTATTATTAAAAGCTCTTATTATTTTTAACATGGTCTATTAAAAGATTTTTTTCTTATTTATGTATGAATAAATTAAAATGGAACTTTTAATCAGCCTATTGACTGTAAGTTTATATTACACATTTTTATCACATACAATAAACTACGCAGTAGGTACTCAGGTTCTGGTATTTGTAAAAGGTGACGCAAAAGTCATCATCCAGGTGCTATAATTGTTCAAAATATTGGGCATATGTCAATTCTACTTCGACTCTTTGAGAGTTAAATTCTTCGGAGAATGTTCTGTGTGCGAGGAGGGCGAATGGAGAAGATACAACCGCGGACTCCATGCGCTGTACCAAGATGTGGATGTAGTCCAAAAAGCCAAGACACGTCGAATACAATGGCTCGGCTATATCGAGCGAATGGACAATAAGGCTTCAGACAAGATAATCTTCAAATCCCAGCCCTGAGTTGAACCTCCGTTTCAAAAACCAAACCATCACCGATGCCCCAGGATCGCAGAGGATGTAAGGCTGTTTTGTCTCAGACTCTTCACGGCTCGGTAGCCCGTTAATTAAGGAAGTAAGTAATCTTTGGAGCAATATTTATAAAAATCATAGAAACTTTCGGAGGGAGCAAAGTAAATTTCTTTCTTGGACAACTTTGCGACACTTTTCAAAAACGGCAGACTTTTATTTCAATATTTAAAATTGTTTTAAAAATTAGTATTTTAACACAAATACATCCCTTAATGCCCTACAATCATATAAGAGCCAAAGAATAAAAATTTGGAGGATTTTTTTTCATTCATTTCGCCCCGATCATTTCCCAGTTTGTTGTCTTGGATTTTATTTCGCATTTCATGAAATCACAATTTCTGTTAGGCTTTCTTTCTTTCATTTCGCTTTGTAATCGTATCGCAAGAACATCACTTCGCATATGTCATCTCGCAAATTTTTATCTCGAATTTGTTTATTTGTTCGCATTGTATAATACATAACGCAAGATAGAAAAGATGAACTATAGTTATAATTGGGTTGGGTACTGGAATGGAATATAGGAGGCATTCTTCCCCTGCACCCCTGCACTGCATGGTTTCATTGTTATATTAGTAGATGGAAAATCTTCCATGAGATACTATGAGAACCGGCCACGCATACTCATAATAGTGTGATATTCTTACTCACTAAAAAACACCTCCCATCAAAACATATTCATACTACATAGTTTTAATATAAATTATTAAATAACATTTGGCAGGAAACATCCCAGCGGAAGCACCTGCTTATTCCGACAATAATATGCGGTTACATCTTATTGTGCTGATTTAAAAGGTTTTACCCTTTGTTTCTGATATACCACGCAGCATTAACTGTTTTTCTAAGAACTTTATTTTGGAAAGTTTGTAAAATTTTCTTTGAACTCGTTCCTGTGTTTAACAGAAAGAGTCTGTCCGCTGAATAAGATCTTAAGGGTATATTAATTTTGACACTCCCGTTAATATTCGTCGTAGACCCATAAAAGTATATATATTTATGATCAGGACCAAATCCTAAGACTATTTAGCAATTTCCGTCCGTCCGTACGCTATTTTTAGGCCTTAAAATTAAGCTAGGAAGTCGAAATTTGGACCACATACTCCCTAGGGCGCCGAAAAGGTTAAGTGCACAATTTTTTTGAATACGCCCACTGCCACGCCCACAATTTAGAACAAAACTGTTTTAAAGCCAAAGTTAGAGAGATAGATTGTTACAACCTTCACAAGATATGTAGGCACTGCCCTCCTTTATAAGTTTGTCATACAAAGTTTTTTCCCGACTGTTTGTGGGCGTTTTTTACTTAAATGCTGTTTTCTTCGAAAATTTTCATAGAAAGCGAAAAAAAATGTTTAACAAGATATTTAGCCAATATATTTTCCAACATATCGCCCATACAAAGTTTTTGGCCACGCTCACTTTTTGGGGGGCGTTTTTCCAAACAAAAACAAATTTGTTTAATTAATAGAATGAAATAAAATGCTATCCATCATCTTCTTAATGCTTTTTTCTTTGGGGAATATAGGGATATGGATAGGATATCATACTGTTCGCCCTCAGCGGTCTGTAGCCTTTCCTTATGTTTTATTATCAGAAATGATCTATATGGATCTTAAATTTGTATGCACTACACAAATACACATGATCTTACTATTTATCGAAATCACACCCCCCTATCATGCTATCCGTTCGGAGAAGAATTTTCTCCGCAACGCAAATATAATCGGAGACTTCATTTACATTCACAGTATCCGTTTTCCGAACGTACGTATTTACCACCAGATGCACCAGATTTCATGACACAGTTTAAACAGCGTGGTTGAACCAGCATCTTTCAACAACGCTTGACCACCAATTGGCTTAAACGTCGCTCCAAGGTGTTTCGCCTTTCGGCCCTTTCCTTGTCTCCTTTCGCCCACAGTGGCACACAGTATGATGTGGTATAGCAATCTTCAGCAAATATTCTCTCAAGTGCCAAATTATTAGCAAATCCGTTGATTAAGACCACAGATGAGCAGTGACGGTGCCACATAGACACATTTTAGACACTGTCTACCCAAAAAATCGAGAATAAAAACCACAAAGCTTATGATAAAATTAAGAGAAAGATTTGTTGAAAACGCATTTCCGTCTTGTCTTCTAAACTTCTCTTTCCACTGTCTCCCTTCGCTTTACGTCACATAAATTAACTCTTCTTTTCAGATTATTCAAATTAGAAACTTGTTTCAGGAAAATATATTGAAATTGAATAAACTGTAGGTAGACACAATCCAGTCTGTCTACTGCCCCTATGCATACGGTGACCATCCGTCCTGTCCTTTTAGAGGACAGTGCTCCTTTTCGCCATCGTGTCCTTTTTTTTCTTTACTTGAAGAGGATAGTAATTTGTCCTCTTTTTACTAAATTGTCCTCTTAATGTCCTTTTTTCTTTTTTTAAACTTTTTTTCTATGATCTACACAGTTTTAGTACTAAATTACTTAAACACAAAATATAGGCGGCACTGGTTTGAATAATTCTGCTCTGTCATCTTGTTTTTGCTATTGTGAAGGAATCGCTAACAGTCATCCAAGTCCATTTGCAATTGCAAAAGAGAGAATTGCAAAAAGAGTTTCCGTTCATTAGAAAAACTCTTAGTGAAAGTGATGTGAGGTGCTCAAAATGTTTTGCATGTTTTTCAATAGCAAACAGCGGCAGGGAAAATGTCAAGCAACATCTGGAAAGTAATAAACATAAGAAGGCTGTTCTCAATTGTTGTATCAAGCAGATAACTACTTTTGTTCGCAATAAACAATTTGATAATAAGGAAAAAGAGCTAGCGGTCATTAAAGGAACTCAGGCTTATCATTCCGTACAACACAGGTTTTAACTCAGATCGAACGACTGCGCTTCTAAGTTAATTAAATCTTGCTTCGATGACAAGTATTTATAACATATTTCCGCTGACTTATCTCAGGACACTTGTATTACTGTTTTCTTAGACTGTTCAAATCATGGATCTCTGAAGCTCTGTCCGATTTTGGTTCGCTTTTTTCTACCGAATAAAGAAGTTCAGGTGAAAATATTAAATGTTAAGGAACTTCCAGGTGAAAACTCCGAAAAAATTTCTAAAAATCTTCAAGATACTTTAAATCTATATGAAATCACAAGAAATATGGTAGGAAGAAACAATATTCTTAACAAAATGCAGGATTTTCTTGACAAAAAGTTAATTGGTGTAAACTGTGTCACACACATTTTAAACAACTACGTCCAAACTGCTTCCGACTTGATTCCCGTTGACGTGGAGGTTCTAATAATCAAAATTTATTCTTTTTTCTATATTTACACGATTAGGGTATTTAATAAATGCACATAATTATTTCGCGATTAGGATCTATAAGGCACGCGTGATCAAGCAACCTAAGGGTGAAAGGCGCAGGAAAATCATAACGTCTTGCCAAGAAATTTTGGTGCCGCACGTCACCGCAGATGATTAATTATACAGACGACTGTATTTCGACGGAATTTAATTAAACCAATTTATCAGTTCATCATCATCATCATCATCATCATCATCATCATCATCATCATCATCATCATCATCATCATCATCATCATCATCATCATCATCATCATCATCATCATCATCATCATCATCATCATCATCATCATCATCATCATCATCATCATCATCATCATCATCATCATCATCATCATCATCATCATCATCATCATCATCATCATCATCATCATAATCATCATCATCATCATCATCATCATCATCATCATCATCATCATGCCGCTGCCGATATGATTACAAATTTAATTCACCTGGGTATGAACGCCTTATCCCCAACAGGATAAAGGTAACCTAAGGAAAACGCGTGGTATGACTTGAGCTGTAAAGAAGCTATCAGGGCTAGAGAGGTTAGTTTTCGGTCATTTAAGGCCAACCCAACTGAGGAAAACCGGAAAAAGTTCAAACGAGCCAGAAATGACTGCAATGCCCACATTAATCGTGTCAAATTCTCCTACGACCAAAAGTTGAGGCAGAAAATACTACAAAGTCCCAGCAGTAGTAAAAACTTTTGGTCGTTTGTTAAGAATAGGACAGATAGAAAATCTTACGCATTGGTTTTGACCAGGGCTCTTTCCGAGAAGATGGAAAACAGCATTTGTCCAGCCCGTCCCAAAAAAAGGCGAATCTTCCTCTGTCTCCTCCTACCGACCAATTGCACTAACGTCCCTTCTTTCCAAGGTCATGAAAACGCTGATACATCGTCAGCTTATGAAATATCTTGAATCCCGAAAACTTCTTAATGACCGGCAGTACAGTTTTCGCAGCAACAGATCCACTGGTGATTTGAAGACATAACTAACCGAAAAGTGGAACCAATTTATTCACCGTGGTGGTGAAAGTAAGGTCGTTGCCCTTGATATTTCAAAGGCATTTGACGGAGTTTGGCATCAAGCTCTCTTGTCGAAAATGCGTGCATTTGGGATCGATGTTACCCTTCTTCAATGGATTAGAAATTACCTTTCGGACCGTTCAATACAAGTTGTTTTGTACGGTTTCAAGTCCGCAATTTACCAAATAATTTCCCAAGGCTCCGTTTTGTCTCCGACTCTCTTTCTCATTTTTATCAATGACCTCCTGTCTGTCACTTCTAATCCAATCCATTCCTTTGCTGATGGCAGTACCCTCAGCTTTACATATTCGTTTTCTGGGCAACGCCCCTCATCTTCGGGCGTTGAACTGGAACGTCAACGTATGTTAAGCTCATTGGATTCCGATCTTAACAGCATACTTAAATGGGGTAAAACCAACAGAGTGGAATTTAATGCTTCCAAAACGCAATGCTGTCTGCTGTCATTGAAGCGAACCTCTAACTCTCCGCCATTATCCATGGATGGCACTTGCATCGCCGAAACCGAAAGACTTTCCATCCCTGGTATGTGCGTTAACAACAAACTTCGTTGGAATGACCACATATTCGATGTCGCCAAGAACGCTGCGAAATGTCTAGGCTTCCTTAAGCGATGCAAGAAATATTTCACCCCTTCTGATCTGGCTAGAATCTACAAGGCGTTCAATCGTCCAAAACTTGAGTACAACGCTCATATCTGGTCTGGTGCACCAATGACATATATGTAGCTACTTGACAGGATTCAAAAACGTGCGGTTAAATTTATTGGCGATCGAGACATCACGAAATCATTTGACTCTCTTAGTCATCGTCGTGATGTCGCCTGTCTGTCATTGTTTTATCGGTACTTCCACCACAAGTGCTCAAATGAAATAGCCAGTTGCATTCCACCCCTACAGCAATTCAACCGCAATACTTGCCATGCTAGGAATGCACATCAGTTAACCCTTAAGCCTGTATTCAGACGTACAGTGAAATACAAGGATTCGTTTCTTAACCGTACAATACGAATGTGGAATGCTCTACCCCGCTGTTTTTCCTACGCATTATAGTTTACAGACATTTAAAACCAACGTGCATCGGTATCTCCTTTTTTCTAATCCTTCACTTTCCTAATGCCCGCACTATGTTACTTCATTATAAGGGTATCCAAAATCCCTTTAGTGCGCGTACATTATCAAAAAAAAATCATCATCATCATCCAAAATTTAATAAAATTTATTTATTTTATTTTATTTTCATAAAATTGTATTAGGTATTATTTGATCCAAGTTTTCGCATTAACTTGTCCTCTTGGTGGTTTTGCAATACGTTCTTAGATGCTTACTTTACGCATTTCCCACTAACATTTATATACAGTGAATTTTATTCACACCTCAACTGACTAATTCAATAAACTTACTTATGAATATTTGGTCCTACATATGAAGAGGGCGAAGATACAACCGCACAACTGGAAGCAGCGTGCACAGGATGAAAGGATGGCGTATCTCAGGCAGGGACTCTTTACGGGTCGGGAGCCCGTTAAGTAAAGTAATATCAACGCGCTTTACAAATATACTTATGTCCTGATATACTTGTATCGTTTTGTGATGGATCTATTGAGTTTAATTACATTAAATTATCAGAAAGTGTATATTATGTAATGCAAGTCCGTTCTTTTCCAGATCTGTACAGATTCGTTTATATATGTGGGAATTTTTCATGTTCCGCCTCAAGAAATCTATATTTTCCCGCCATATGTCTATTATTTTTGATATTTGCTCGCTGCCGAGAATCTTTCTTCTTTTTGTATTTCCTGCCATTTTGGATTCCAAAATAAATATTTGCAAATTACCTTCAAAATGACAGTAAGTTTAAGTAAAACTATGCTCCACGTCATGAGAGTGGCGCTCTTTTCATATGGTTTATCTCGATACCATGGTATCGAAACCACATGTGTGTCACGGGCATTCGGCAGCAAACTTATACCCTATTCACATCGCACTGCTATCTAAGGTTTCGCGAAAACTCTTGAAATCGCCATCAAAATCAGGAGGTGTATGAAACAGAGAAGTGAAATTGTATTGGCTCTAGTGATCATAATGTTACCAGCGACTAAAATTATTTCTTGAATGAAAACAAGAGTTTTGAAGAACTTTAAATAAATGATAATTTTCAAATGGGATAAAATAATAAATCAGAACACCGCATTTGCTACCTTATTACACAAGACGCAGATACTCATTTATAAATGCAAATTAGGGTATGAATATATCACTTGTCCCGCGGTCGATTGCGCAGAGAAAATTCAAAAAGACAAAAATGCAAAACCATCACTCATCATTATCATCATCCAAAACAAAATTTTGTTGGTTTTTCCATTAACAGCTTGACAATTTTTTTTTTAAATAAAACGCAAACAATTTGAGATATCTCAAAATTTTATTATGGGTTGAAGTACAATTTAAACTTTTATGTATGAAAATTCGATGTTCGAAAATTCGGCACGTTTTCAGCGGTCAATTCGTTGAAGAGGAAATTTAAAGCAAATGTTGCAAGAGTATATTTTCAATTTTTTTTTGCCAACCACAAAATATTTATGGTTTTATTTATTAATGCTATTATTCTAAAACTAAAGTATTTCAAATATTACTATCTACTATTGAGTGAATTTAAGAAACATTTACAAAGAGTATCTATAATAGCGTATTTGTGATCTTGTTAATATTAGTGGCTAAGACATTCTTAAATTCTAATATGTAATTTGGTATTATGCTCACCGGTATTGGAAAATATAAAAATTCCCACCTTTTTGTCAACCCTCATGCGTTTGTTTCTGTTTGGAAATAGCCAAGTGCTTTTAAAAGTACTCGAAATAATTAAATAAACTATTAATTAAATTAAAACTTATATCAAACTCTGACACGTTCTTTCCAATTGGGAAAGTTTGTTTAGTTCTTTAAGCAGCATTGAGATTACTTCGATATTAAATCTGTAGTAATGGGCCGTATAACCGACTTGACTATTATCTAGATTTTCTTCCTTGTCCCAATAAAAAAGATGTCGATATTTTAAAAACATAGTCAGTCTATTGGATGTACCATAATGAATTTTCGTGATGTTTTCAAGATTTTGTTTTCTTTCCAGAATGCTTAAAACAGTATCCCACATTTCCAGATGTTTACCTTTAATTCTGTTCTTACTCTCTAACAACATTTCATCTATTGCATTTGCTGTTTCTTCTGATGATGACCTGTTGAAAAACAAAATAAGGACATATTAATATATGTTGACAAAAATGTTAATGCTCTCTTTCGAGTTTGTATAATGATGCATCCGCATTCATTTTTCACAAATATTTGAATTGTTTAATATTTATGTAGCACAAAGATTGGTTTGATCCCGACCTTTCTTTAGAAACTATTAAAAGAGAGAAAAATATCACTTGCTTTTAAACTTTAAAAAACTGCTTGAATAAGCTCAATACTTCTACCGATTTAATGCTTAATACTTTTGGATATGTTTCTTAGAAATATTCCAAGATGTAACCCACATTAATGCAAATAAATACGTAAATACTTTCATAAGAAATTTCATGTAGGGCTTTATTTAAAAAATAATTTTCTTCGTAACTGGGTTTAAATCATGATAAGAATTCATTTCAGATTTTAGTTTTTAATTTACGTGCGATTTTCTGTTTCATGAAAATGTTTGTTTGTATGCATGACAGTTTCGTCAAAAAAAATATAAAATAAGCAAATAGTTTTGTTTGCTTCATTTTAGGAACCTAAAATGTAGGTAATAATAAAGAAAAATGTTTTCGTATGTTTACAGTGAATTTTATGGAAATTGGCAGAATCTGGTTTAAATTGTAATGAATTTTACTAAATATGGCAAAATCATCTTAGCGAATCAATTGTGGATAATTTTGCGATATTTTCATAAAATTGTATTAGGTATTATTTGATCCAAGTTTTCGCATTAACTTGTCCTTCAAACTCTTAAAAGTCCAACTCCAAGCACCTCTTGGTGGTTTTGCAATACGTTCTTCGATGCTTACATACTTTACGCATTTGCCACTACCATTTATATAGTGAATTTTACTCACACCTATTACCTAATTCCCCCTTAACTAACTAAATCAATAAACTTACTTATTGGTCCGACGTACGAGGAGGGCGAAGATACAACCGCACAACAACCGAAGCAGCGTGCGCAGGTTGGAAGGATGCCGTATCTCAGGCAGGGACTCTTTACGTGTCGGGAGCCCGTTAAGTAAAGTAGTATCAACGCGCTTTACAAATATACTTATGTCCTGATATACTTGTATCGTTTTGTGATGGATCTATTGAGTTTAATTACATTAAATTATCAGAAAGTGTATATTATGTAATGCAAGTCCGTTCTTTTCCAGATCTGTACAGATTCGTTTATATATGTGGGAATTTTTCATGTTCCGCCTCAAGAAATCTATATTTTCCCGCCATATGTCTATTATTTTTGATATTTGCTCGCTGCCGAGAATCTTTCTTCTTTTTGTATTGCCTGCCATTTTGGATTCCAAAATAAATATTTGCAAATTACCTTCAAAATGACAGTAAGTTTAAGTAAAACTATGCTCCACGTCATGAGAGTGGCGCTCTTTTCATTCGGCAGCAAACTTATACCCTATTCACATCGCACTGCTATCTAAGGTTTCGCGAAAACTCTTGAAATCGCCATCAAAATCAGGAGGTGTATGAAACAGAGAAGTGAAATTGTTACCAGCGACTAAAATTATTTCTTGAATGAAAACAAGAGTTTTGAAGAACTTTAAATAATTGATAATTTTCAAATGGGATAAAATAATAAATCAGAACACCGCATTTGCTATCTTATTACATAAGACGCAGATGCTCATTTATAAATGCAAATTAGGGTATGAATATATCACTTGTCCCACGGTCGATTGCGCAGAAAGAAAATTCAAAAAGACAAAAACGCAACGCAAAACCATCACTTTCATCATTATTTGTGTATCTTTCAAGATTTAAGAGATGTTCCGAAGTATTAACAAATTGAAAATTTCTTTAGGTTCTCACACAAAATCATTACATTAAATTGTTCTTATATAAAAAAAACTAAGTCTAAATTTATTTAAATAGCGAAATTTACAATTAAAACAACTTTCCTGCGATTTAAAAAATGCTCGTTCGTAGTTTTTTAAATTTTAAATTTTAAATTTCTGGAGTTTTTGAGTACCTTTTTTGGCACTGAGTACTGTACTACTAAGCCGATATGTATTACTTTTTAGAGGAATCAAACTCATTAATTATTTTTCCTAAAGGTACGATCAAACGGTCAACCAAACTTGTCATCCGGATGACATGCTGACGTCAGAAAACTTGTTTTTTCAGACTGGATAACACCCTTTACGATAAATTCTACGTCATAATGACGTCAGGGTGTCATCCGGATGACAAGTTTAAATGACGGTCTAAAAGCACCTTAAGACTTTGATTTCATAAACAGAAGATTTAAATTACAAGAAACAACAATAATTTTTCGCGCTTAGTGTACACGTTCTATTCTTAATAAATAGTTTAACTTATTTTTTAACGTTGTGCTAGTTAACAATTTGAACTCAGTGTGGATTTAAATTTGCAGCACCGCCAACACATTTAAGTGTTTAGCAGAAGGTTGGTGGCCCGAAAGAACGCCTACAGCAGCCCACAGTCGATTTTCCTAAGAGATAGAAGAAAATATGCAGACTTTTTGCAAATATCAGGGCGCAATAGCTTGGAGAGTTTGTATCCATCGCAGTTTCGCCACGAATTTTGTGTTCAAGAGGAACCCAAGGATCAATGGAAGAAAAGGGACATGGGGCCCAGCCAAGATTCACTGTGTGCAGCCTTCTGACCAAATTTAGAGATATCGTAAGTTCTAGTACTGACTTGGACGAGGTAAGAGGGTTTAACAGCGCTACTAAAGCACCTTGGCTGTCACTGCAAATGCAAATGCTTATAGCCCTTTTGTTCACAATATAACAAATCTCTAATCCAAGGTGGAACAGCATACGCCGAGGGATGCGTGGCTTGGGGTGCTTAGTCGCTTTAGGCGGAAATTTTGAGAAAATTAGAGCTAAATGTGGACTGGACGTGACGATTGTTCATGGAAGCGTCACCTTGGCTGTCACTGCAAATGCAAATGCTTATAGCCCTTTTGTTCACAATATAACAAATCTCTAATCCAAGGTGGAACAGCATACGCCGAGGGATGCGTGGCTTGGGGTGCTTAGTCACATTAGGCGGAAATTTTGAGAAAATTAGAGCTAAATGTGGACTGGACGTGACGATTGTGGAAGAAAAACATATAGTCCGAGGGTTCTTTCCACAGAGCCAAGAAATCTCAAGTAAGAAGATTTTGGCTACAATAGCGGCACAGAACGCTGAAGTTAAGGCTAACTCATGGAAAGTCGTACAAAGGATGAAGGATGGTGAACTCCTTCACCTGGTGATGGCCATAGATGACGCTTCCATGAATAGTCTTATCACCCTCAAAGAGAAGATCGCGTACTTGTTCGGCAAAGTTAAGTTGATCCTTAAGCACCGATAAGGTACCAACATCTGGCCGCGGCTCTTCTACAGCAGCAGAAGAAGTTGTTGCTCCACCTGCAAATGTACGCCTTTCCGCAGAGCAGAAGCAACTGCAGTCTGCTTCGACCAGCAGCGCTGATGGGCATGCTAACCCTTCCAACTGGGCGGGAGGAGACAAGACAAAGACCCTGAAGATTTCGGGTTACCGAAATGGGTAATAAAGCCCAGAGTACCAGGTACTCAAAACCGTACTGGTGGAGCCTCTGGGCACAACAAAAGGACGGTCCCTAATAGGAATAAAGGGTCTAATAGGTTCAGACCAACGGGTCGTTCTAAACAGACTGCGCGCCGTAGAGAAAAGGGCCCTAAAAAGGCCCAACTACTCCAGCTCGCCAAATCCTCCATAGATCAATGAACACCGTCAAGGTGTTACAGGCGAACCTACACCATGCTAAGGGTGCGTCCGCAACTCTCAGTAAATGGTTCGCTGATGAAAAAATATCCCTTGGATAAATCCAGGAATCATGGATTATTAGCGGACAAATAAAAGGCCTAAGGAATACGGCAAGTAAGTCCATTTTTAAGTGTGAAGAGCAAGTACCAAGGGCGTCCTGCTTAATAGACATAAATATGAATTTTCTTCCAATTCCAGAATTTATTACAAAAGACCTGGTGGCCTTACTGGTAGAAGTCCAAAGTACAATTCAGACCTGAGACGAGCCAAATGCGCCACATGGATAAAATGCTGCGAAAACATTGCCGACATGCCAGTAGCAGCGCGTATTCATAAAGCGTTTGGCAAAGATCACTCAAACGGTGTAGGACTGCTGAAAAAGCATGTCGGCACCTACACGGCGGACCGAACGAATACTCTTAAAACCTTAGATTCATTTCCCAGGTCCGATCTTTTGTGCAACAAACACAAAGTCTTATGCATCTGACCATAGGGTCTTAAATGCCAACAGAGTAAAGAGTGTATCTGGAAAAATCTTCAGCACAGATAAGGTTAAATGGGCAATTGGCTTCTTTAAACCTTTCAAGGCTCCTAGCGGAGATGGTCTTTTCGCAGCTCCTTTACAGAAGGTAAGCGACCTCATCCTACCGGAATTAGTGGCCATATTTAGAGCTAGTTACTACTGGGGATACATTCCATTGACTTGGAGACAAGTGAATGTGATATTTATCCCCAAACAAGGCAATAGGCCTAGCGAACTACCTAAAACCTATAGACCTATTAGTCTAACATCAGTTGTTCTCAAAACCATGGAACGACTACTCGATGTCCATATTAGAGGTAGATTAGATTCATCCACACCTCTGCACTCGAGTTAGTGCGCGTACAGGAAGGGTAAATCCACGGAAGGGGCTATTCACTAGCTCGTCAAAAAGATAGAAGGAGCTCTGTCCTCTAAGGAAATTGCCCTGTCCGCATTTCTTGACGTCGAGGGCGCTTTCGATAACAGTGGTTATGACTCGATATCTAGAGCAATCAGCATAGTGCAGTTAAAGGCTGCCCCCAAGGAGGAGTACTCTCTTCTCTCTTGTGGTCGCTAGTCATCGACAGTCTACTAGTCAATCTGCATAAATTGGGCTATGTTGCCATGACCTGGCAATCATTTTTAAAGATAAACACAGTACGCCCATTGTAATTGGAATGCAAAGTGCCTTACTTCAGGTAATAGAATGGTGCAATAATGAAGGGCTTTCCATTAACCCTAGCAAAAACCTTTTAGTTCCTTTCACTAGAAAGCGATTAGAATGGTTCAATAATGAAGGGCTTTCCATCAACCCTAGCTAAAACCTTTTAGTACCTTTCACTAGGAAGCGATTAGTTAATCTAGATCCTATTGTCATTAAAGGTACTTCCTTAGTATATTCCAACGAGGTCAAATATTTAGGAGTAATCCTTAATAAAAGGCTTAACTGGAATTCACACATCAAGTCTGCCACAGAACGTGCAATAAGAGCAATGTGCCCGTTGACGGATGTACGGGTGAACTTGGGGTCTGAACCCAAAAATGATACATTGGTTGTATGTCATGATGGTCAGACCCATTATAACGTACGCGGCCATAGTTTGGTGGCCAAAAGTACTTGAACGGACAACGGCAACTAAGCTACAAAAGCTGCAAAGAATTGCCTGTCTAGATGGACTCTATGACAGTGAAGTGCTGCTACCATGCACTGCAATCCCTCGCCAGACTCAACCAGGTTAAACTTGGATGGATCCCCAGCCACCAGGAAATTGCTGGCAATGAATCGGCGGATGAACTAGCAAGAGTTGGTTCAGAATCCGCGTTCTTTGGACCAGAAACATATTGCAGAGTCAATTGGACTGCTGCTTTAAGGCAAATAGATGTTTGGTACATCAACTTCATCTAGCCCACTGAGAAAATGTTCCGGGGCTAAGACAATTCAAACGACTAATCAAACCTTACTCCTACAAGGAATTACTTATCTTAGATAAGGAAAGTATAAAAAGGCTAGTTAGCTTTCTCACAGGCCATTGTGACCTGAGATACCGTCTTAACAAAATGAATTTGTGTCCGGAGACAGAATGAAGGTTCTGTATGGAAGAGGATGAATCCTCCGAACATATTCTCTGCGAATGCCCGGCAGTACATGAGTTAAGAAGACGTATTTTCAACAAAGAAATACGTTCATCAGTAGAACTGAAAAACTCTGCTACTAAGGACGTACTAGCCTTCATAAGGAAGGTAGCACGTCTCTTAGATTAAATTACCCTATGATACAAAAGATCTTTCAGGTCTAAGTGTCAGCCACATGGGCAAAGTCAAAAAAAATCTATTGACCGGGATTCGTGAAATGGTGATTAAACGATTTTTCCCTTACTGCATACAATGCACTGAATTACACCATGATTGATATTTTCTTTTAGGCCTTTGACCAATTCTTTATTTTTAAGTTTCCTTACATCAATAAAATTTAGGTGACTAAATCGTTGGTGCCATTTAATTAGAGCATGCGCATTTGTTTGATAATCACAGAAGTTTACTTCTTCATTCGGCGTAAGAGTTTTTAATACATACAGCCTATTTTTCCTGGCTGCATTAAAAACAAACTGTTGCATATTATTCTTAACAATTGTCCATTGTCTGCGACTTTTGGAACCGAAATCAAATTGTATGTATGCCGTAATTGTGGTATGTATGTACAAGACATCCATAAGCCTTACTTTTGTCAATCTATTTTGATTGTGTACATGCAAAATTATTGTTCCCGATCCATGCAGCTTCTGAGGCTGACCAATTGCTGTATCTTTTCACTTTTTTCACTCATCTGCTAAAATTTGCTGACCTCTTCTTTCTTCTTCATCGAGTAGTTTCGTTTTAAGAGTACTAATTTCTGGCTATACAAAAAATTTCATTATCTTCTGGTAGAATTCAGAACCATTATGCAGAGTAACTCTTTTGGCAACGATATGATAGCTTCTTCTAGGGCATCGCAACAGCTTTGAAACTCTCTTAAATGCTGCGTCATTGCCTTTTCTTTTACATTTGAAAAAGCAGCATGTATACGACTACTTTTCGTGCCGGACATGTGCGTCTCCTCCAGAATTTTCAAGGCTTCTTTTGCAGATTCGCAAATCTCTTTATGTATCCCAACTGATTTTCTTTTACTCCAAGGAAAATCATCGCCAATGCCTTAGAATTCTTGGTCTCCCATAATGCAATTTTGTTAGCGTCAGAGTCCGTCGGTCTGGAAGCTTTCTTTCATATTCTCGGATTGAAAGAAAAACCCCAAAAAGAAAGATCTGAACTAAAACCTTATACCACGCGACGCCGTTTGACACACTGGCCCATAGCCTGTTAGAATTAAATCGACAGTGAAACGGAAAAAGGCTAGAAGAGGTAGTAATTGAAAGACAGAGCCCTTTTGACTACACGTTCGTTTTATTCAATCTCTGAGTAAGACTAAGAACTAAATTTGTTGCATAATGAGTAAAACCATTTATTTAATGTATTATAACAGGATATAGTAAGGATTGTTAGCTTATAGTAAACTTGCAGTGCACTTGCAACTTCAACGAAAAAATATTTTATTAGGTTTTATTTTTCGATGGCTGACTTAAACGTCAAACAAATTCCTGGTAGTGTTCAAATAAATATTAGGTTAGGATAGCATAAAACATACAGACGGAATACGTCAGTTTGTGGCAGTAATCAGTGATCCGTTTATTTAGCTGAGGCTGCTGCACTGTTCTTAATAAATTTCTTTCTATCCCCGACAAATTTGAATAAGAAAGTCATATGTAGGAAGTAAAGTTTTTTTGAAAAATTGATTTTAAATAAGAAGTTGTAAGCGTCAATTGTTTTATTAGGTTGTAGCCATGTAGCTTCTTGTTAGTTAGATAAATTCACATGATGTGCGCAATTAAACTTGCAAAACTTTCTGCCAGTTTCACTCGTCACTCTATGAACGTACCTTCAATTTTTTAATATTTTATTTTGTTGTAAAAGAAATTATTAGCAAAAATTAATGAAAAAATATATTTAATATCTTTTTGGAAAAAGGGACTCTTTTATATTAAGTATGTATTGTCACAAACACTTGGCAAAAAAAAGCCCCGGGCCGGGCTTAGATAGATTTGGTAACCGTGAGCATCAATAGTTCTCAAAACAATGGTACAACTCATTGATGTCCATATTAAAGGTAGATTAGACATATCTACACATTTGCACTAATGTCAGTTTTCAAATCCACGGAAGGTGCTCTTCCAAAACCATTCTAGTACCTTTCATAAGGAAAAGGCTTTCCAATCTAAATCCTATTTCTATTAGAGGTACTTCCCTAGAGTACTCTAGTGAGGTTAAATAGTCCTTAATAAACGACTTAACTGGAACGCACATATGTATCAAGTTTGCACTGAACGAGCTACCAGTGCCTTGTGGGCCAGTAGACGTATGTACTGCCGAGCTTGGTGTCTTAGTCTAAAAATTATATACAGCAGCGGACAAATTAAAGTTAACACCACACTATTGTCTGGTGGTAACTTTTATTTGTCCAATAGTGTACTAGTTGTATCACCATGATGGTATGGTCGCCGAAAGTTCTTCGGCAACAAAGCTACAAAAGCTTAAAAAAATTGCCTGTATAGGAATTAAAGGTGCGATTCGCACCTGCCCAACTGCAGCACTTGAAGCTCTTGTTGGGCTCTGTCATATACTTTACACTTACACTACTCTGAATAAAGTCAGTATTTAGCTGGACGTCTAACAAAGCACACATCTTTAACTACGCTTTGCGTTACATGGTGCAGAAAGCCGTGGATACTCAGTAAGAATAAAGAAAAATAAATTAAGTAGAAGAAAAGTTAAATAGTTAAACAACATAAAAATGATCTAAATCTGAATATACAGGAAGACAAAAAATACACATAATAATAGCTGGGTTGTAACTAATTAAAAGAAAACGATTTACCTACATAAATTCCACAAGAACGGAGAACCGTCTATAGGAAAACCGATAGGGTAACCGTCTATAATAGGGACAATACAAAAGAGAGTAGGATAGAACTAAATGTATAAAAGGCATAATACACATAACAAAAAAAAACCCAGCTAGAGTCTTTTTAAGGCAACTGTCGTACTCGTTACAAATCCAAAATATGTCTTTAAATACACCAAAACCACTCATTGACAACAATGATATAGAATGAAGAATACCCAAACTTTTTCGTTGCAACAAAAATTGGAGTGGAAGAATCATTGATTCAAGTTGCAAATTTTGAAACAGTTTTCGGTCAGGATGCTGTTAAGGTTATTATCAGACGCTGAGAAAAATGATTTGCAAACTATAAAAACTAAATTGACGGAGTACTTTGCTCCGGTAAGGAATAAAACATATGAAAGATGTCAGTTTCACCGCATACGACAGCAAAAGTGTGGATATGGAACAAACATAGATGAGTTCGTTATGGATCAAATTGCGCTTGCAAATAAATTCAAATGCGATACGACAAAAGTTATGGGTCGAGGATGAGCTCACTTTGAAAAAGACCAAAAAGATCTGCAGAGCTGCAGAAAGGACCAATCTCAAATTAAACAAATTTCTGAATTAAACAGTGCAAACGTCAACGTAATTGGAAACAACAAAGTGCATCCTCAAGTGCAAGCTTCAACGTAAAGCGTCGATGCAAAAGTAGCCCAGCTTACAAAAAAATTTGGAGTTCATGAAGAAACAAAGGACAGTTCAAATCAATGTGCAGTGTGTATGCGGAATCTGCATCAAGCAGTGATACAATTAGCTACGGGTCTATCAATTTGTGGGCTTAATACAAACTAAGCGTTTTAATGCGATTGAAAATAAAAAGTGGCAAGCCACTCTTAGAATTAGGTACCATAAACTCTACTTAAAGCTAGATACTAGTGCCAAATGGACCGTTTTATCTGAAAAAAACTACAAAAACGCTGAAACCGAAAATCGTCAACCACACTACTTATTGCTTATAACAATGAAAGCATAGAGATCATTAGCGAAACTCGATTGTAGTCCAAAGCTGAACATTGCCTCTTTTTGTTGCGTCTTCTCCATGTCTTACCAAAAGCGCCTCTATAGATAATTCACTGAAAGCTCATTACAAATGCACCAAACATCGATCAAAACGAGAGCAGACTCTGTTAGCGTTAAAGACTCTGTGGTCAGAGTCTACTGTCACAAATTTGTTATGTTTTCAAAACACTTGTTCAAACTCCTTAGAAAATAATAATGAAGTCGATTGCAAATACAGAATCTTCTCTAAGGCTTTTGACCAGTTATCCCATGAAATAATAGAATTTAAGCTCAGTGCTTATGGTTTTCCACAGCTTTTGGTCAATTGGATTAATCATAATCATATCTTAATCTAACAATCGAGTCAAATTTAGAGGTTCGTTATCAGAATCTGTCTCTGCTCAGTTGGGTGTTCCCCAAGAAAGTCATTTGGAACCCATATTGTTTATGGCTATTAATGATATTAAATTATATATTGAACATAGCAAAATTTTAATTTATGCCGATGATATGAACATTTTTAAAGCTGTCAAGAACCAGGATGACAAAAATCGTCTCCAGGACGACATTAATAGTTTCGCTACTTGGTGTGCTATGAACGCTTTAATCCTTAACCCATCTAAATGTCAACATATGACATTTACAATTTCACGCCACTCTTGGCGTTTATTTTGACCCCAAACTTACCTTTTTAGGACATATTAATTTCATATGTGAATAAGTCAAATTCTATGCTAGGCTTTATAAAGAAGGCTAGGCTTTATAAAGAATTTGATGACCCCTACGTTACTCACGCATTGTACAACTGCTTCGTCCGTTCGCATCTTGAGTATGCTTCACAAGTTTGGACTCCGTACTACAACATTCATTGAAATCGAATTGAAGCCATTCAACGCAGTTTTATAACTCAGTCAACATATTAAACTTCCACAAATGAAACCCCTTTCTCAACGTAGAGTTAATAGTGATATGGTTTTCTTATAGCAGCTTATATCTGGTAATATAGATGCACCTGATTTGCCTTCGTCAATTCACTTTAACTTACGTGGAGGTGCTCACAACTCACGATGTGTGAATTTATTATTCAGTCCTTATCATAGAACGAATTTTGGCAGGAATGAAGCTATTAGTCACATGAGTAGAATTTATAATTTAGATGAACATGTGATTGATCTGCATGTTAGTATACTGAAACTTAAAAATATTCTGCGTACTCATGTTCTATTGTATACTATGCGTCTGTAGTTTTTGTGTTACCCTTTTTATACTTTTATGCCTGTTATATATGTTTAATATATGTATATACTAACACCTGCACTAAGTGATGAAATTTTTCCCTCGTGGTAGTTGCTTGCATTAAGCACACAGATGAGGAATTAACGTGATAGTCAACTCGAGAGCGAATCGCTTACCTTGCCTACAAGCTAAGTCGAACTGATAAGCCCCACATAATTTGCATTTATATGGGCTTTTGCGTGCAAACCAAATGGGAATCACGCACACATGAATCGAATTATATGGGGCTAATGGCCGCCGCCAAGAAATGTCTTTTTTTATAGCAAGAAGTTGGGAACAGTTGATGAATATCAGCAGATTACACCTCACAATTTGGGTGTGTAATTAATAATGTAATAAAATATTATAATATTGAAAATAAAACTATGTTTAAATGAAAAATAATCAAAATAATATTGATTAACGTGACTAATATATAATGAGTAAGTTGATCATACATTTTCGGTTGACAATAAATTTAAGTATAACTTTACAAACACGGATTTTGTTATGGATGGTTATGTTGAAGCATTGAAGTACTTTTATGCTACGTTTCCACCATAAAATTAACCGAGATTAAGCACAAAAAATTAAAAATTAATATTTCCGCGTTTCCACCAAAGAAAATAGATTAATCTGACGTTTGGCTCTCTTTATAGCATTTTTGCTTTAAAATTGAGAACAGATGTTTTTTCTTGAACGACAAACAGAGCGAAAATAAAATTAAAATTAGTTGCTATAGTTTTATGAGTGGAAAAAGAATGAAAATATTATTAACACAACATTTTATTCTTCAAACCAATATCAATGTTTTAATGGTTGCATTGGCAGGGAGAAGTCGCATATACAGAAAACACCGCCATCAGTGCTTAATGAATATTGGGGTAGCTAGAAGGAACCAAATTGCAATTCAAAAAAAGGTATGAGACATGTTGAGAGTAGTATAGAGTCGTATAGAATGTGTTCACAACCCGAATTTTCATGCAAACGAAGTTTATTACCTAGATTTATTTTTAATCTTATGTTCGCCAGATTAAAATTAGTATGGTCAATCTTCAGATTTAAAGTGGATTAAGGGCAAATTAACCTTAATCTCGGTTTAGTGCTCGGTGGAAACGTTGCATTAAACAATTGGGCACTGGTTTAAATCGCTTTTTAATATAACGTGATCCAAATCCTCACATATATTATTTTTGGTACGTGAAAACACTTTTTTAACAAGATTTGCAAATTGTTTGGTTTATTTTCATAAAAAAAAAATTTAACGAAATTACAAAACATCATAACTTGACAAATAAAGTCCTCTGTTAAAAAGAGTGGCTAATTAATTCAATATATATATGTAACATAATGTGCATTCTTATTTATGAGTACTGAGTATTTAATGAGTACTACCAAGCATTTTCGATAGAATAATATTTTTTTGCGGGTTGAAAGTGATAGGGGATTGCAGAGTTGACTATCTGGTTAATTCCTCATCTGTGAATAAGCACTCCACGACACAGATCTGATAGTGTTTAAAAAAAATTGCGACAGTCTAGTTACATTCAAAATCGTTAGGGGTGATTTTCAACGAATACTAGGCCGAAATCAGTGTGAAAAAATGGGGTTCATTGCACGTATACATAAGAGTTTGGGCTGATTTAAAGCATTTGAATATTACATCGATTTTATCGATAACCAACACGCAATACGCTTTAAGATTAAATGCGAAATATAGGGTCTGCCATCTAACGTTTTTTTTTCAACTAGTGCATATTTCGCGAATGGTAACACTTAGCTCATGTCTGATTTGACAGATGATTAGTTTTATCCTTCCGCTATACGAATATGGTTGTGTACACAGATGAGTAATTATACAGATAGTCGACTGAGAGGATTTTTGGCTCTCCTGCCTATCGTTTTTTATTTGCTTCAAAAAGGCGCAGTACTGTGTTCGTATATGTTTTTACAAGCAAATCAAATTGAGCCAGCTCACGCACACAATAGCAGTTCTGCGCCTAAGAATCCATTTTGGAAAAGATCTCATGTTGACATATTAAAAGTCAAAACTGGGCTGTGTCCAATAACATCGTAATAACATGCGACGATTTATAATGAATTTGCAACAGAATAAAATTTTGCTGAATGTTTTTAATTATTATGTAAACTAAAATAATAGTTTTACCAAACAAGCATATAATTTGGGTAAACATTTTTAAGCAGTTTCGTAAACATTTTGACAGTTACGCAAGTTAAACGTAAAATAAGGGTAATCATAATTTGGTTGCCAGTAGTTAAACTAATTTAGCAGTTTTAAATTGTAAGTTTTCAATTGACTTATCGAATGTCGAGTAGAATAATTAATATCAAATAATTTTTAAACGGAAGGTTTAATAAAAATTTCAGCAGTGAATTAATGAAATATATTCTGTAAAATTAATAAAATTGTGGGTAAAATAAATAAAAGCTCAATGAATGAAATTAATGAGTAACACGTGATTAGTTAACTGACCATTTCAATAATTTAACATAGTATTTCATAAATTCACTGCTATTTTATTCACCGCTATTCACTATTCCAATTCAAAGATAATAGCGTTATTTAATTTGTTAAACATGGCGAAATAAATTTTACAACGTTGTTAACTTGGAATTGAAATAGTCAAGTCTACAGTTTGTGTTTAAAAATGCATTTAAAGTTATTTTGTCGCAGTTTGTCAATTCGCTCGCTCTCATATGATCTTTCCGAATATGTAGGTATGTAAATATATTAAACTTTCATATGTTCAATAAAAACATAATAAACAACCAAAGAATTTAATATACATGAAAAACTAATCCAAAACTATTAACTATAAATATTTTGCACCCAAACATTACTAATTTAGTAATATTCATGCAATTATAAAATAATATATACATTAAATCTCACTCAAATAACCAAAATGGAAAAAATATAACAATCCAAGTATGTTTATTTTAAGGCAGATAAAAAATTGAGAACTATTTCTTATAAACACAAAAAATATTCGCATTTAATTGCAACAACTTCATTATTTATTATATACCTGACTATTTTATTTATAAACATTTCAATTATAATATCTATTAAACTTGAACTACGTTAACTCAATACTTCGCAGCACTTCCCCAACACATCCGCTATAATCAGCTGTTTTTTGTTGTCATTTGGAATTCTTGCAAAACTGCCCGCGCTAATGACATATTCTTGACACATCAACGCCTGCGTACTTTATTTGGCTGGCTCACACGTATTCACAGATAGAACATTTGAGAGAGGATTTTTTCTCCATTTTTAAAAATTTTTTGCGGGTTCAAAGGGAGAGAGGTATGCTGAGTCGACTATCTGTATAATTACTCATCTGTGGTTGTGTATACGCTTGAACAACGCTGGGAAATATAGCGGCATAATTGGGCCATTTTTCATTTTTTTTTAAAGAGCAAGGAGTGGCCGTTACAGTTAATGGCGATTGTTATCGGTCCATGTTGAACGAATTTTTGTTCACAAAAATTGAAGAGGAGGATATTGGCAACATTTGGTTTCTACAGGACGGCGCTACGTGCCCCACAGTCGAAGCTACAGTCGATGTTTTGCGCCCTGTTTCAAAAAAAAAAATTATTTGGCGGACCCTATAGATAAACTGGTTAAACTGAAAGTGATATCAGAACCATCGCCAGCGGTAAGTCCAATGGTCACGGTGGAAAAAGCTGGAAAAATTCGTATTTGCATGGAACTGAACTTAACAAGAATATTCGTCGACGACAGTTTCTGATGAAGACGGTGGAGGAAATCGTCGCAAAAGTCAACAAAGCGCAGTACTTCACCATATTGGACTGCAAGAAGGTCTTTTGGCAGCTAAAAGTGACGGATAGGACGTCTAAATTACTAACAATGGGAACACATTGGGGCGTTACTGTTACCATCGACTACCATTTGGAATATGTTCAGCGCCAGAAATATTTTCTGTAGTAATAAACAAAACACTGAATGGAATAAACAAATGAAAAGTAGCTCTGGATGACATTTACATTTACAGTAACTCTATGCAGGAACTAAACAAAATCACACAAGAAGTTATAAGTCATCTCACTGAAGCTGGATCCACATAAGCAAAAATAAATGTGAGTATAATAAGCAACGGGTAACATTTTTGAGACACTTATTTACAAACAAGGGATCTGCAAACATTGCTGGGAATGGTCAACTATCTTGGAAAATTCATCAAAAATCTGTCCGAAATAACCGACCCATAACGCACAAGGACACAGCTTGGTTCTGGGAGCTTGAACAGGATAATTCATTCGAATCGATTAAAAAAACAATAACAACAACACCAGTACTTAGGTATTACGATGTTAATAAAAAGAGAGTTTACGTCAGCATAGAGGAAGCAACCACAAATCGTCGAAGAAGCTTTGGCAGTTATATTTGCCTGTACCAAAATCCATGAATACATCTATTGAAAGAATATAATTGTCGAGTCAAATCATAAACCACTCGAAACCATATTCAAAAATCAACTTCATAATTCGCCTCTCAGATTGCAACGGATTCTTTGGGATGTGCGGCAATATTCTCCAGATGTTTGTTATGTCAAAGGCTTAAAAATACCATTTCAGGTAGTGTCATCTGACATTTGCACATTTCGTGGACCTAACACCCCAACCCATAGAATCCGTTGCGGCGTGCGTCCGTTTTTTTCCTGTCAGCAACATAGAATAAACGTAAACTTGTAGAAGGTGACCTCTAAACAACGCATTGACGGTGACGCAGGAAATTATAGCCCAACATTCTACTTTATCATACTTTGACAGTCTGGCGAAAAGCATTCTGATTGGTTGAAAAACACGAACGAAAACATTTGTCATTGCAGTCAGCATTGCCATATTGGCATATTTATCGTAGCTAATTCTTTTTTTTTATATCAATCAATCAAATTTTCTTTGGCTGTAAAGCATTTTCCAAATTCATTGTAAACAAATAAATGTTTTTTTTATAATTAAAAGTGCAATGTGGACAATAATAATGGATAATCGTACAAAAAAACGAAAGAGAAGTGATAAATCTCTGTAGGAATAACAAAAAAAAAATGTTTTAGTTTGCCTGCTTTACCATCGTTAAACCACCTTCGATGGTGAGTTAAGTTAACTCACAGTTGAAAAACGTGAGTTAGTGTCAAATTTGTTTTATTAATAACATTTTACACATAACTCATGACTTAAGGGTAACTCACCGCTAACTCGTGTTTATTAATACGGTGGTATATATTTAAACGATTTATTTTAATTAGACATAAAATTATAAAACTGAACGTAATACAAAAAAGAAAGAAATCAGAATATTTTGTTTGATATGGCAGCAGTCAAAGTGCGAACGGATTCTATGGGACGGCTTATGCGTTAATTTTAAAGTTTTAACGCACGCACGACAGCGACGGATTCTATGGCTCGGGCCCTTTGGACCTTCAAAAATTAAGAGCATCAGCGACCAATGAAGTTACCATATATTTCCGCCAATGGTTCTCGATACATGGTATACCAGAAGTCTTAGAAACAGAAGGTGGCTCTCAATACACTGCATATAAGTTCACCGAGTTTTCGAAAGGATGGGGCTTTAAGGACCAAATATTATCGCCCGGTCAAATGGGTTCGCTGAACCTAATGTGCAAATAGCGAAAGCTCTATTAAAACGTTGCTGGTTAAATGAAACTGACCCTTGCAAGGCGCTTTTAATGCTACGAAATACCGAACGAAACGAAACATTAAAGCCACCGTGCCAAAGATTATTTAGTCGGTCTGCTCGAAAATTGTTTCAATTGATCAACACATCTTTATTAAAAAGACAGCTTATAGAAGTGCGTTAAAACTGCAACTAGAATACAAGTTTGAACAGGATGACATTGTGGGACATTTGATAATACTCAATTTTCTCCCGTAAAGAGACATGTTCAATACAATCCCGGACACTATTAGGGAATATTGTATAGTCCACTTTATGAAAACCACTTTAATTATACGCCAGGGGGAAGATATCTAGACCAAGGCCAAGCACGCGGTCAAAATTATTTTCAGCGTTGGCAAAACCTGACTTAAACCTTGTTTCAGAATAGCTGGATAAATTCGTCCGGATTGAAAGTGAAACTTAAGGTAACTTAAAACCCTCAAAAGATGCAGTAGCATATATGATAGCATCATCAGTCATCACTCCCGATGCAATATTAACAAGCTCCCGTCTAAACCGTGGCCAGTTCCTTTTTCTCTGATTTTTCCTCTCTTGCGACGGTGAAAATTCGCAGTGGATTTGAAATTCAATGTAACTGTGATCTGATAAGGTGCTACCTGGCGATACCTTCCAATTTATGATAGTCATCGAATGTCTATTAGAAAGGGTAACGTCAATTACTTGTTGTATTCTGGCTCTAACAAAGGTAGGTTGATGACCTAAATTGTTCATGATAATATCAGACGATAAAATTAAGTCCAAAAGTCGATCTCCTCTTATGTTACATTTGCTGCTGCCCCAAACAGTGTTCTGAGCATTAGCAACCTTTCGGATTCACAATACTCTACGAGCTTTGCAACTGCCTTTTGGAGAGGAGAGTTTAAAGAGTCACAGGGGGAGCTGATGCATCGACAAAGGTTTCCCAATTATCATTTGCATGGTAAGTTATAAAAGCACCTACCAAGTCATGGCTAAATCACAAGGCCTTTGGTCACACCAGCTGTGAAGACTTTTGATACAATAAGACCTAGGACTTTCGGATTGCTCATCACAAAGAACGGGGTATAAATAACTCAAACTACCAAGACCACTGATTCGATTTTTTTCATGGGATAACATAACTAATAACATAACACATAACTACCATTAACGTGTCATTCTGTTCACGCGGATTATTCAGCTATAATGCGACTAGGGCTAATGCAAAAAGATATGATGAAATGGAACTAAGAGGCCAGCTATCATTCAAAGTATTTATAATGTCTTAAAAATATTGCCTGAAAATGGGAATTTAATATTTTCTTTTAAAATTTTGGTGAAATGAAGTTGAAACATTACTTAATTATGTAGAATTGATACTTGTATAAAATTAATAAAATTAGTGACAAAAAAAATACGATGAATATTAAGAGACACTATGTGCCAATATTAATATACCCTAAGGATAGGGTATAAACATAAGCAAAGGCCATACCCCCATATGCCCCAAAGAAAAATTCGTTAAGAACGTGATGGATGGCATTTTATTTTATTCTATGAAATTTATAACGGAAAACTATTTTTTAAAAAACCTCCCAAAAAAATGGGCGTGGCCAAAAACTGGAATATGGTATGGGTAATATACTAGAAAAAATATTGGCTAAATATTGATATACATTTTTTTTCGCTTTCTATACAATTTTTTAAAGAAAACCACATATTGATAAAAAACGCACTCAAAAAGTAGGCGTGGCAAAAAACTTTAAATGGAAAACTTGTAAAGGAGTTCAGTGTCTAAACATTTTGTTAAGATTCTTACCCTTTATCTCATCAACTGGCAAGTGGGTGTGGCAGTGGGCGTGTTTAAAAAATTTAGCATTTCGGAACCCTAGGAGTATATTCAGATTGCTAGCATAAATTTAAAGACCTCAAAAGTTGATACGGACGAACGGACGTTGCTAAATAGTCTTAGGTTTTGGTCCTGAACATAAATATATATATTCTTTTAGGGGTCTACGACGTAGTTTAAGAGGTGTTACAAACTATGTGCCAAAATAAATATACCCTTAGGTATGTACTACGCCAGAAACCGTACTTGCATAGAGGAATACGAAATTTTGACATTTCAAAAGAATTGACCAATGAGAAATTTCTAAATAAAGTAGGCGACATGCTTTCTGACAAATTTTTGAAAAAAATATTTTTTTTATACTAGCGATTTAAGGAACAAATACGAATTTGAATTGACATTGTGAATATAAGTTTATGGGAATACGTTTAAAAAAACGAATGCCCAATTCACATTTATTTCCTAATATCCGGAAAAAAATAAACAAATTAAATTATTTTATTTCTATGCTGAGTATGTTGTTTAGATATCAATATTATTATTTATCTATTTTATGAATAAATTTTACAATACATTGTGCAATTGAATAACATAACATAACCAACAATGTTAGACTAACGCGAACAGAACTTTTGCTTCCATTTCGTTTTACAAATTTGTTGCTCGCGTGTTTTGACAAAACAAATTGCAAAGTCGCTGTAAAGCGCCACAGAAATTGTTGGAGCGCGCTCTCCCTAAAGCGTCATTGTGAATTGGTCATAAAAAGTAAAGTCCTTGGGTAAACTTTCGAGTGACAAAAAAAATTAATGAATAACTTTTTGAAAACAGGGAATTAAATAACTAAAAAAAATAACCCTTTGTTGGGTATTTGCTGCCGTATAATAACATCAAAAAAGTAGCTGTTATGCATTTTCTGGGCTAGATTTTACTTTACCGGAACACTCTCCAAAATCACATTACAAAATCACTGGGCGTGCCTGGGGCCAGTTTGGAGAATTACATATAAACTGGTGCGAAAATTTCTTAAGTTGTAAAAAAAAATTAATTCAGTTAATTAATAAAAATTAGTTTTTGAAAAGTGTAGTTAATTGATGAAAAAAGTTTCATTGAAATTGGTTCATAGGTACCAAAGATATAGCACAACAGGTACCTCTTATAATTATTTTACTTGAAACTGTTGTCATTGGCCTGCTTGACGAAAAGCACATACCCCGAGCGGAGCAACAAACCAGTTGCATATCGATGAACGCAACCATACAACCATGTTTTCCTGTCATTTCAGTGCAAAAAGTGTAAATTTGAAATCAATAATTTTATTATAAATATCCATCCCCTTACATTCAGATTTTGGATTTATTATTTTGTACAGTTTTACTATCGAATAAATGTATTCGTATGTGCAAATTCTTGGTACCCCTTTGGAAACTTGAGCCAATTTTGGTACCACTTCATGTCACTTTTGGGGCGAGCCACGTCCAAACTATAAGAAAGCGCCATAAAATGTTTCCGGATTTGAATTCAGTGCATGAAAATGAACAGGTTGCAAACAAATTTGATTTTGGAGTGTTCCGGTATAAATGTTGACTATGTTTACGAAAAACGTTTGCCTGTTTACCGAATTAAATTTAAAATTAACTTTACTTTTAATTTGAATTAAAAACCACTAACCTGACTATGAAACACAACACAATATTTATGATAAGGAAATAAAACATTTTAAACATAAACAGAATTGTAAATAAGAAAATCTTTCCTCAAGAACAGACACACAAATAATAATTCATTTCGCAATGGAATATCTGTGCACTCTTATTTTGCCAACAAAATTAAAAAAAAAAATTCAATGTTATGCTGCATTATCAATGACAAATTAAGATACCCGTGCTACGAACTAACTTAGACCTTCACATCAGTGTTTGCGCTGATAAATTCTAAAAAAAGGGCCATGAGCGAAAAAAGGGGCCGTCAACAAAATATATTAAAAAAAACAATAAACAGTAGAAAAACCGTATAATAAATCAGTACGGAAACGCAATTTTTCTTGCTCAGGCTTGTCAGATATGGCGATTTGAAATTTCATTTGGCGATATATGTAGATTTTTTAAACGAATTCCTTATATATTTCCTTTTTTCTAATTTTCACGCAAACCTTACATATTTTTCATTAATGTTTGTTGAAATCCTAATTCTATACGCACCCAAAAAACAGAGAATAGATGTCTTTCCCATCCCTAATATAATCGACGTTCGTCAATCATCCACTCAAAATTATGAGTTGAGTGATTTTAGTGGAAAATTTTAAAATTTGGCGGATCCAGTTTTTTAAACCTGACCCTGGTATTGCATCGGTCACAGATCGATGCTGCCGTTTTTTGGAGGTGGGGATATTTTTCTTGTTATAATGTCTGTTTCTTTAGCTGCATTACCATTTATATTCATATTAATGGTCCTGCATACACGAGATGAATTCCAGAAAACAGAGTAAAATTTTCCATCAAGTTAAAAGTGGAATACTAATAATCTGCTAAACACAAGATTAAAAAATAAACTTGAACTTGAAACTGGGTTTGCATGTAAGAATCGGTTTGTGAACACACTAAATACCAATTTACCATACCTGTATATGTCAAAAGTGACGTTGGTTACTGAGAATTGAGAGCGAGGAAGCAACTTAACAAGATGTTGGACATTTTGTGCGCATATTTGAGAGCCAGAAAGCGGGTTGGGAGAAAACCCCAATGTTAATCTCCTTTTATTCGGTGGAGACGATAAAAGATTAATTTTTAATCTTTTGTGCTTAATCTCGGTTTAGTGTTCGGTGGAGACGTAGCATAACACAGTGAAAAGAGGTTCATGTATACATTGTATTCCACCAAAACTATTCATCCCATGTACGCTTGGCGAGCTAAAGTAAGGATGAAAACCTGTTCTTCCCGCGGAGGAAACGCAGGCCCAATCATAATAACATTCATATTGTTTGTCCTCGATTCCAATACAATAGGTTTATTGCTGCTGCTGCAATTATCAACACCGATATTCTTTTATACACCAATTTATAGTAGAGGTGTACGAAATAGTTCCAATGAGGGAATGAATCTTTTTTGAAATGGAACTAGTTCCTGGAAACATCTCCACGGTACTATGTGTGCAATAGCATTTTTGCGTTAAAGGAAAAAGAAAGGGTTGAACGAATTTGACGCTATGTTTATAGTTCGATGCCGATTCAGAAAAACAGAAAGAAATAATAATGAGTAGGTAGAGCACTTTTTTATTTGGTGAAATAAAAGCAAACCAAAATTAATTTCATCAAAATTAAGCAATATTTCTTCATATTAACATTAAGAAAATAACAAGGATCAAGAGAATTTTGTATCGCAGTTCGTTCGAATTGGAAAGACTTCAAAAGAACTTAGGGGCCAGCTATCATTCAAAGTATAATAGCCATGTATTTTTTGGTAAGCGTATATACGCTTATTTCCAATTTGCATGTTAAATGCAACAAAAACTTAGCCTATATACGCTCACTTTAGCGCGTATAATTATCGGCGCTAAGTCCCTAAGCGGAGATAGATTAGTGCTTCCAAATACCATTTTAAAAGTTTTCGGTGAAATTTTGCGATGAATTTTATGGAAATGTCAAATTAGAGTATGTATATCTACTTACAGTGAGTAGGGACACTCTCCATGGCTATAAAACTCGTTCTACTACAAACAAAACACTACAACAAATACCGTAAGTGAAAACAGGTAAGAACAACTGATTTTAACCCTTATGCGAAATCACTTATAATAAAAAGAGTACGCAACACATTTTACTACTACTGTTGCAGCCGGCTATAGTGCGTAAGATACATAAATACGATTTTCCCATAATGTTTTTCTAAACGCGGGTCGGAGTTGTTGTCCGTGTAGTAGTATTTCCCCTCAGCCATTTGAGTATGACTTGAAATAATCAGGTAACCAAGTTTGCTTTTTATACCCTATCCTAAGGGTATATTAATTTTGACACATAGTTTGTAACACCCCTTAATATTCGTCGCAGACCCCTAAAAGTATATATATTTATGATCAGGACCAAAATCTAAGACTATTTAGCAATGTCCGTCCGTCCGTCCGTATCAACTTTTGAGGCCCTTAAAGTTATGCTAGGAAGCTGAAATTTGGAACATATACTCCCTAGGGTTCCGAAATGGTAAAGTGTTAAAATTTTCAAAATACGAGCATTTTAGTGAAAAACGCCCACAAAAAGTAGGCGTTTTTCACTAAAATGCTGTTTTCTTCGAAAATTTTCATAGAAATCGAAAAAAAATGTTTAACAATATATTAAGCCAATATTTTTCTCAATATATCGCCCATACGAAGTTTTTGGCCACGCTCACTTTTTTGGGGCGTTTTTTTTTTTTAAATAATTTTTTTTCTATAAATTTCATAGAATGAAATAAAATGCTATCCATCATCTTCCTAATGCTTTTTTTCTTTGGGGTACATAAGGATAAGGAGAGGGTATCATACTGTTCGCCTCAAGCGGACTGTAGCCTTTCCTTATGTTTTAAAGTTTGTTTTATATGTGTCTTTTTTACCGGCTATTTATTACAAAAGCTTAGTTATGGTTCTTCAACATAAATGTTTCGTTTAAGATTATGAAGTTAAACCTTTTGGCATATCTATTACTTTCTTAATATATCATATTGGACGATTTTAAGTATTATTGTCAACACTTTTTAGGTTTTAAATTGTATAGTAGATTGTCACACTAATTAGTTTTGGAAATTGTTTGAATTTTTTTTACCCGTATTTATAAAAGCGTTCCGAAGTTCGGAAGTTCAATTCCATCTTTTTTTCCAAAAAATGGGTGTTCAGAATCGTGTGTAAAAAATGCAAAATGGTTTAGGTGATATAAGATATAGGGTTCGCCATCTAATGTTTTTTTTCAACTAGTGCTTATTTCGCGAATGGTAACACTTAGCTCATGTCTGATTCGACATATAATTAGTTTTATCCTTCCGCTGAACGAATATGGTTGTGTATACGCTTGAACAACGCAGGGACATATTGCGACATAATTAGGCCATTTTTTCTTCGGCAAACTAAAGGGGAAGCCATCTAACGTTTTTTTTTCATCTAGTGCTTATTTCGCGAATGGTAACACTTAGCTCATATCTGATTTGACAGATAATATACCGCTATACCGCTGAACAAATATGGTTGTGTATACCACAGATGAGGAATTAACCAGATAGGCAACTCTGCAATCCCCTATCACTTTCAACCCGCAAAAAATATTTAATAACGGCCGCAAAATCCTCTCTCATTTTTCCCATCTGTGAATACGTGTGAGCCAGATATATGAAGTTAGATCTAATTTATTAGATTACCCGCCAGAAATAATTTTGGGGAGTTTTGCAACATATCCAAATCACAACAACACAACAGCTGGTCACTGCGGATGTTTTGGGAAATAGGATATGCTGCGAAGTGTTGAGTTTATGTGATTCAACTTTTATAGCTATTTGAATACAAATGTTTATATAGAAACAAGAAATTAGTTACCAAATAAAGTTGTTACAAATTAATTGAAACATTTTTTGCGGTTATAAGTAATAGTTCTCTATTTTTTAATGTGCGTAAAAGTAAACATAGTTGGGTTTGTTTTATTTTTTCCATTTTGGTTAATAAACTGAGATAAAAGGCATATTTTATTGTATTATTGCATAAATATTGCTAAATTAGTAATGTTTGGGTGGAAAATATTTATAGTAAATAGTTTTGGAATGGTTTTTTATATACATATATTGTTTGATTGTCTTATTATTTGAATTATTCAACATATGAAAGTTGAATGAATATATGTACATATTCGGGTTCCGTGCATCGATAAAAAAAAGTGGAAAAGAAGTATTTTTAATCCTTTTTAAATTATTAATTTTCTTAGCTGTTGCTTTTCTTAGCGGTTTAGAAAATTTTTTATATAAGTTAATCTGCTTTATTTTAAAATTTATATACTGCATAAATATATTGTTCGTGCATTTTTCTATCGAAAATGCTTGGTAGTTGAATGCAACTCATAAATAAGCGTGCACATTATGCATATATATATTGAATTAATTAGCCACTATTTTTAACAGACGACTTTAGTTGTCAAGTTTTTTTGTAATTTAAAAAAAAAAATGTTATGAAAATAAACAAAACAAATAACTACTATTACTACTAGTAAGTGATTGCAAATGTTGTTAAAAAGTGTTTTCACGTACCAAAAATAATATTTGTATGGATTTGGATCACGTTATATTAAAAAGCGTTTTAAACCAGTGCCCAATTGTGTAATGCATAGTTTCCACTTAGCACTAAACCGAGATTAAGGTTAATATGCCCTTAATTCACTTTAAATCTCAAGGTTAACCATACAAATTTTAATCTGCTAAGCACAAGATTAAAAATAAATCTAGGTAATACATTTTTTGTGCGTAATCTCGTTTTATTTTATGGTGGAAACGTAGCATAAGAGTACTTAAATGCTTCAATATAACCATACATAACAAAATCTGTTTTTGTAAAGTTATACTTAAATTTATTGTCAACCAAAAAGTATGATCAACTTACTTATTGTAACGGGTGATCCAAGTAGAGATACTTTTTTCCATAGCCTTTTTTGACAGATCACGTTTGAGTCGTGTCATGCTGTCATGTTATTTTTGTTTAGTATTGTTTGGCATTTCATAATGGAAAGACTTACGCGTGAACAACGTTTACAAATTGTTCAACTTTATTATGAAAATTCACGTTCTGTGAGGAATGTGTTTCGTGCACCATGCTCAACTTATGGTCAACATAATCGGCCTACTGAGCGTACTATTCGCAACACCATCACCCATTTTGAGACCCAGCAATTATTATTGAATAATATTCGACCGAATAGACCACGTCCAGCACGCTGTGAAGAAAATATAGCGGCCGTAGCTGAGAGTGTACACGAAGACCGTAGACAGTCGATTCGGCGCCGTTCGCAGCAACTCGGACTGACGTATGGAACGACTTGGCGCATTTTACGTCAAGATCTTAAATTGAAAGCGTACAAAATACAGCTTGTGCAACAACTGAAGCCGCTCGACCTTCCCAAACGACATCGCTTCGCTCTATGGGCTCTTGAAAAGTTCCAAGAAGATCCGACGTTTTCGAGGCAAATTTTGTTTAGCGATGAGGCCCATTTCTGGCTCAATGGGTATGTAAACAAGCAAAATTGCCGCATTTGGGACGAAGAGCAACCTGAAGAGATTGAAGAACTGCCACTTCATCCAGGAAAAACAACGGTTTGGTGTGGTTTGTGGGCCGGTGGAATCATCGGTAACCGTCAATGGCGACCGTTATCGTGCGATGATAACCGACTATTTGATGCCTGAAATTGAAGCTCGTGATCTCGGCGACATTTGGTTTCAGCAAGACGGCGCCACTTCCCACACATCGCATCAATCAATGGACTTATTGAGAGAACATTTCGGTGAGCACATAATTTCACGTTTTGGGCCGGTCGATTGGCCACGAAGATCGTGTGATATCACACCGTTAGACTTTTTCCTGTGGGGATATGTAAAGTCAAAAGCTTATGCTGACAAACCCGCTTCGATTCAGGCCTTGGAGGAAAACATCACGCTTGTCATTCGCCAGTTACCATTTAAAATGCTCGAACGAGTGATCGAAAATTGGACTCAACGGATGGACCATCTGCGATGTAGCAACGGCCAACATTTGATAGACATAATCTTCAAAAAATAAATGCCAAAGAATGTTCTTTCAAATGATAATAAACATTCTCCATTAAATTTGAATTTTCTGTGTTTTTTTCTTTAAGAAAGTAGGGAACCTCGAAATGGATCACCCTTTATATTAGTCAATATTATATTGATTATTTTTTATTAAAAATTAGAATTAATTGTTTAAAACATAGCTTTATTCGCAATATTATAATATTTTATTATGTTCTTAGTTGTGTGGTAAGTATGTTTTAAAATATAAATCAATATTCACCGCATATTGTCCATGTTTATTTTACACAACTAAATTATGAGGTGTAATCTGCTGAAATTCATCAACTGTTCCCAACTTCTTGCTATAAAAAATAACATTTCTTGGCGGCGGCCCATTAGCCCCATATAATTCGATTCTTGTGTGCGTGATTCCCATTTGATTTGCACGTAAAAGCCCATATAAGTGCAAATTATTTGGGGCTTATAAGTTCGACTTAGCTTGTAGGCAAGGTGAGAGATTCGCTCTCGAGTTGACTATCTGGTTAATTCCTCATCTGTGATGTATACGTTTGAACAACGCTGGGAAATATTGAAGCATAATTGGGCCATTTTTTATTTTTTTTTAAATGAGCAAGGAGTGGTCGTTACAGTCAATGGCATACGGATACGAATTGAATTGGTTAAAGAGAAGTGAATGTAGATCTTTTCTATATGGATCTTGAATTTGTATGCACTACACCAAATACTGGTTAATTCCTCATCTGTGGTGTATACGCTTGAACAACGCTGGGAAATATTGAAGCGATGCGAAATGCGGATGGATTGTGGTAGCATGCTGCCAGTGTTTGAAGATCCAGAGTTGTATTATCATTGGATGATCTATATAGATCATTTCCTATAATAAAAAACGGCTAATTGTTTCCTCCTATATTGCAGATTTTAAATAATGTGTGGATGCGAAATTAACATGATCTTCGCAGGAATTCTTAAACTAAAGAGAATCTTGAACAAACATTAATTTTCTAGTATGTATTTTCTTCAAAACATTGAATTAACATTTGAAAAATTATTTTTTCATAAATATCTCATAAAATTTTATTTTCGTGTACGAGTTTAGCAGTTTAATGAATACAACAACAAAACTCAAACTATGCGAAGCACACTAACTTGTGAACACATGTTATAAAATGTTTAATAAAAAAATTTGGTAAGTTGATTTTTCCGTTTTTTGTGCGCCACACCCTGTATTACAGTTCGACAAAGTTCACTCCTCTTGTATCTCTCTTTCACTGCAAAACTTTTTTACTGCCGTCTATTTCTCGTGTATGTGAGACTTCAGATTATTTAATTGTCGAGAGTGTCCCTTACTCACTGTAAGTAGATATAGTCTGATGTCAAATAATTGACAAAAAAAATATTAAGGGCCAACCATAATGCACTTGATTGAGCTTAATCCAGCTTAATGGAACGTCCCATTACATGCAAATAGTACTGCCTGCGTATAACGTGATTTAGTGTTTCGTCAAGTTTTCGTTCTGTTTTGACATAACGTTAATCCCACTGAAGAGCATTACAGTTGGCCCTTTAGTTTGTAGAAGGGAATCCGTCCTCTTGTAAAGGGTGTTGTTTTTTTAGAGGTATAGAACTTCGAATTGAAATAAAACACAAGAAAATGGTTTTAATGTCCATGATTTCATGTGGCCGCCGTGGCTGGTTCGAATAAAGACAAGTCTATAGGTCCAATTTTTAACCACTTTTTCAAGCACTTGTGGCTGTATATCGGCAATAACGCCACGAATGTTGGCTTCCAAGTCCCCTAACGTTTCTGGTTTGTTGGCGTAGGCGAGCGACTTCATATATTCCCAAAGAAAATAATGGTGTCAAATACACGATCTTGGTGGCCAATTGACAGGTCCATTCCGCGAAATTATGCGCTCATCGAATGTTTCCTTCAATAAATCGATTGTGACGTGCGCTGTGTGGCATGTAGCGCATGGCATGTTTTCGGCCCATACACCAAAATCACGACGCATTGCATGGTCTCGGGGCTTTAATTCTTGCACAAGCTGGATCTTGTAAGGTCGTAAGAACAGATCTTTGCACAAAATCTTCCATAAAGTTGATGGACAAAGCTCCATTTGCTGTGCACGGTGGCGAATCGATTCATTCGGGTCCTCTTCAACACTTTGCTCTACAGCGGCAATTGTGTCTTCGGTGCGCAATGTTCGACGTCTCTGCTGATGCGTATTATCACATAGAGTAAACGTAGTGCGAAAACGATCCATGGTTAACCGAATTAATTGCTCTGATGGACGATTATGTCGACCATAAAATGAACGGAGCTTGCGGTAAACTTCGCTAACTGAACCATTATTTTCTAAATAAATTTGCACCTTTTGCAAGCGTTCTTCATTTCTCAACCTGTTCATGATGGAATGGCAAACGAAATTGAACATAAATGACATTAGAAATGCCAGATTTGACCACAAAATGTCAGTTTTATCTCTATTCGAAAAACCAACCTCTAAAATACCCTTTAGATACTTTTGTGAAAATAGTTCGTTGTTTCTAACTTTCCCAAGCAAACAACAATAGAAAGACCAAGTGTTGGTCGAATCTTAACTGCGTAACTGTTCGCGCCGGTTTTAATTGATCGAAACAAAAGGGTCAACCATAATAGACTTTCATGAGCTTAAGCTAGCTTAATGAAATATCTAAATAATTGTAAACAGTACAGCATGACCATAATGGGATTATGCTCAGTTTCGTCAAATTTTCGTTGACTTGAGTGAGCTTAAAGGGCCAACTATAATGCACTTCAGTGGAATTGACCTTATGTCAAAACAGAACGAAAATCCCACTCAATTTCTGTCAAACTATCTAGTCACCCATAATGAATTTAGGAGGACTTAATTATCTGTCAAATTGTTTTCTTTCGGTTTGGTTTCGAAAAAATTAAATGGAATATCAGTTAAGAAAATTAAAAGGCGTAAAGGCATATATTTCTTTGTTTAGATTTATGAAATCATACTCCGTAGTTTGTTAAATTTTTTGTTTTCTTTTTCTTCTTTTTTCTTTTGTGTGCCTTATGTCAAATTTCCGTACTGAATGTCCCATTACATTTAGACTTTCCGTAAGCCAGCCAAAGTTAACGAAAACTTGACGAAACACTAATTAATTACGTTATGGGCAAGCAGTACTATTTGCATGTAATGGGACGTTCCATTAAGCTGTCTTAAGCTCATTCAAGTGCATTATGGTTGGCGTTATGGTTGGCTGGCCATTAAGAGAGTGTAAATTAAATGGGACGTTCAGTAAGGAAATTTGACAACTGACTGTGGTGTCAAATAAATAAACAAGAACTTATGAATATATTTTTACATTACATAACTTTATATTGTCACTTTATTTTTTAAATGCATTGTAAGAAAAAATTATGGAAGTTTAAAAGTAAATTTTAAGAACAGAGTGTGTTAAGTTAAATATAATGTAAAGCTCTCACTTCATTATTTTCATTTAAGTAATATTAATTAAACCAATTTGTATTATTAAGTAATAAATAGGTTTTGGCAACAATCAATTAATGTATTTTAATAAATATAATAATCACCCTACAATCTCCCCCTCTGGTAATGAGGTCGTCTCAACGATTGTCCAGTTCAGCGTCGGTTGGGAGGTCGTCTCCTCCTTCGTATAGGTTGTATTGGCTTATTTATATTGCGTGTATCCTTCGCTCGGAATGGAGTTAGAGCAGAAACATGATAGGTTCCAAGAGGTACTTCTAATTTATGCGCATCAGCGTTTTGTTAAAGTGTTTCGCCGAATCGCCGTATAATAATGTATGTTCCATCTTGTCTTAGTGCAAATATGGATGTTATGAATTTACCTGATTTGCTAAGAACGTGTGTTGTAACCAGGACCTTATCACCGATACTATATGCTGGACCCTTTTGGCGCCTTCGATTGGCGTACTGCACACGTTTGTCTTTTTCGCCTTCTTCGAAATGGAATACTCTTTCCAAGACGTTAGGCAGTTCTTTTAGGACAGGAAGTATTGAAGAGCGGAAGTTCGTAACATTAATGCTGCTGCTGAGATCATGGGAAATATGTATTGGTGCTCGTAGCTCGCGGCTAAATGTAAGATAAGCTACTGAAGTTAACAAGCGACAAGCTTATTCGATAGGGTGCTCCTCAGAGCCCTCCCCCTGGACTAAAACTGCTCCCAATGCATAACTGCTGGCGTCTGTCTTCAAAAGATATGGTTTTGTTGAGTCTGCTTGACTCAAAATAGGTGCAGTCACTAAGAGGTCTTTATAGGCAAGAGCTGTCTCAATAAGTTTATATATTTGTTGTATGATTTCGGAAACCTTGATTAGCGATACTGGTCTGAAGTCACCGTATGCAAAATTTGGGGAGGCTGCACCTTCTGTGTACTTAAAGAAAGGAACACAAAATTTTGGCTGATCGGCGAAATACGGTACGTTTTTGGCGGTATTGATTATAATAGCCGCGCTTTCCAAGAAATCTATCCCGAATAGTACTATATTTTGATTGGCTTCGGGTAAAACACTAATGTTAATTTTTGATTGTCGGCGACCTATTGACATATTAGTGGTTTTTGTTAATATATCTTGGTGTCGTGCTATACCGTCTGCCAATCTTATTTCAGCTTTCATTTTATGGAAGTCGTGTTTTGCTTTTTTCAGTTGATCTCTAAGCCTTTTGCTGGTTACACTTGTTTTGGCTGCCGTGTCCAAGTAAGCCACATGCTCTATACCACCGAACTTGACTACCACTGTTTGTATGCTACCACCTTCTCATATATAAAGCCACTGCTGGTATGCTACCTAAGGCTCATATCTAAAGCATTTCTGCTTCCTCCCTCTCTGGAGCTTATACTTATACTGCATTTTGGACAGTTTCTTTTTATGTAGCCCACTGTTCCAAAAACCAAAGCAAACAAGTGGATTTTCTGGACCTCTGTTATTAGTCCCTTGTGGTCGTTGTTGCTTTGTCTGCAAATTTACGGACATTTTCTTTAATATGCCCTATAAAATGGCAGAAGCTGCATTTTGTGACTTCCTTCTTTAATGCTGGGTGGAGTCTCTCAAATTCAAATTTAAATTCTCTTGCGAGGGCCATGAGTTTAACAAAACTAGTGAACTCGCTTCTTCTAACACCCTTCTTTATATTTTTTTTTATAATTTGCACGTGCAAAAGGGATTGTCAGCACGCTTATAATGTTGAAAGTAACACAGCACGGGCATTAAGGAAATAAGGAATTGGAGGACAGGGTGAGAAACCGATGCACAATGATTTCAAATGTTTGCAAATTGTAATGGTCAGGAAAAACAGAGTCAGGTAGAGCATTCCACATTCGTGTTGTGCGGCATATGAACGAATCCTTATATTTCACAGTACGTCCGAATATAGGCTTTAGGGTGAACTGATCAGCATTCCTGGCATGACGGGTATTACGGTTGAAGTGTTGAAGGGGAGGAATGCAACTGGCTATTTCGTTTGAGCCCTTGTGATGGTAGTATCGATAGAACAACAGTAGGCAGGAGATATTACGACGATGACTAAGAGGGTCAAGCGAGTTCGCAATATCTCGGTCGCCAATAAATTTTATCGCACATTTTTTAATGCTGTCAAGTAGCTCCAAATATGTAATTGGTGCACAGGACCAGATATGAGAGTTATACTCCAGTTTTGGGGGAATAAACGCTTTGTAAATTCTAGCCAGATCAGAAGGGGTAAAATGTTTCTTGCATCGCTTGAGGAAGCCCAGACATTTCGCATTTCTTTATATTTCCATGGAGGAGGCTGTAAATCATGTCAATACAATGCACCTCTGGTATGAGTGCCTGCGAAGTTTCCGCCAGTATTGCTTGTTTTGAACTAATAAATCGGTTAATTGAACGTTTTTTTTTTCAAAGAGGAGCACAAAAATGCGTAAGATGGTCGTCGTAGAGCGTATTGGTCTCTCATCATTTCGATGGCATTTGACCAATTATTCGCTTCTGTATGGATACCCTTCCACCATGTCGCTGCTTCATGTTTCAGAAGCAAGGGAAGCTCAATTAATGCGGCGAACCCTTTTAAAAATTTCTACATTTGTGATGAAATTTTTGAATCTTTCTGCGTCGTATTCGTCATGAAAACGCTCTGTGCAATCGCACAGTCTCCCTAAACCACTGGGTTTCTTCGAGAGTGTGGTATTCCGTGGCCATTGAAAGATTTGCTCGACCTTAGTTAGATTTTCTTTCTCTTCTGCTACTTCTTGTATTTGTCGCTGGACAGTCAAGAATTTCCTCATCCAGGTTTAATTTATATCCTCTTGCTCTTCCACGTTCACCTGAGCTTTGCCGTCTGGTCTTACCGCTACTGGTCCTGGTTCTGAGCCTTGCTGAAAAATGGTCTTCTTGTTCTTCCACGTTCACCTGAGCCTTGCCGTCTGGTCTAACCGCTACTGGTCCTGGTGCTACGCCTTGCCGTAATAAAGTCGTATCCGTAGTACTTCGCGCTGTCAGTTTCAGTGAGTCGCGTGAATTGCCGACAAAGGTAAACAAACAAACTTTTTCATTCGCTTTTAATAATTAAAAAAAAAGCACGGCTATTACACAATGCTATGGCACTTACATATGAATATTATTTAAAACTTACCTACTGCTTTTACAGGGAACTGCTTATCCGATTTTTTTTTTGTTGAAGCCAGCTCTATGTTCAGAAATTGTATGCCGTCGAAAGAAGAAACGCATAGAACAATTTTGTGATTTGTTATGAATATTTAAAAGTAAATGCCTGTAGCATCAGTGTAAGAAAATTTATCCAAATTTAAGTCATCTCAATATTCATCCAAATTGTCAATATTTAGGGACCAATTTTCACTTGGAAAATAAGACAATATATTTTATACACCTTCATATTATTGAAATTGAAAATTACCATATAGGCATATAGGAAATAACGACGCCTGGCAAACAATGTTAGTGTAATAGGTAGGAGTGTCCATCGATATAAAAATATGAACATGTTCATAATAATTGCTACCACGCAAATTAACATTACCCACCAAAATACGTGCCACGTAATTTTGCATATTTGGTAGTGCTTTCCCTTACTGGCATTGGCATTCTATTTTTTAGTATTGTGCATCCAACTCATCTTACGAGTTAGGACTGCGTGCCCATGTAAGCCAACCATAAACGAGCATAGGAGTATGTACCACAGATGATGAACACAGATGAGGAATTGACCAGATAGTCAACTCTGCAATCCCCTATCACTTTCAACCCGCAAAAAATATTTAATGACAGCCGCAAAATCCTCTCTCAATTTTCCCATCTGTGAATACGTGTGAGCCAGACACATGAAGTTAGATCTAATTTACTAGATTACCCGCCAAAAATAATTGTGGGGAGTTTTGCAATATATCCAAATCGCAACAACAAAACAGCTGGTCACGGCGGATGTGTTGGGAAATAGGAAATTCTGCGAAGTGTTGAGTTTATGTGATTCAACTTTTTATTTTATTTTAATATAAATGTTTATAAAGAAGCAACAAATTAGTTACCCAATAAAGTTGTTACAATTTAGTTGGAATAGTTTTTGCGGTTATAAGAAATAGTTCTATTCTATTTTCTATTTTTCATCTGCCTTAAAATAAACATTCTTGGGTTGTTGTACTTTTCCATTTTGGTTAATAAAATGAGATAAAATGCATATTTTATTGTATTATTGCATAAATATTACTAAATTAGTAATGTTTGGGTGTTAAATATTTGTAGTAAATAGTTTGCAATGGTTTTTTATATATATATTAAATTCTTTGATTGTTTTATTACTTATTTATTATTTAATTGTTTTTATTCAACATATGAAAGTCTAATGAATATATGTACATATTCGGAACCCAAAAAGTGAAAAAGAAGTATTTTTAATCCTTTTTAAATTATGTTGTGTTACAAGATTTGTACGTTTAGTCAATCAATTTTCTTAGCTGTTTCTTTTCTAAGGCGGTTTTGAAATTTTTTATGTAAGTTAATATGCTTTATTTTAAAATTTAAAGTAAGCGATAGACGGAAGAACGAGAAAAAAAGGTAGCTGGAATGCACTGCGTAAATATATTGGGGGTGCATTTTTTTATCGAAAATGCTTGGTAGTTGAGTACATTTCATAAATAAGCATGCACATTATGTTACATATATATTGAATTATTTGGCCACTTTTTTTAACAGCCGACTTTATTTGTCAAGTTATAATGTTTTGTAATTTTATTTTATATGAAAATAAACAAAACAATTTACTACTACTACTAGGAAGTAATTGCAAATTTTGTTAAAAAAGTGTTTTGATGTACCAAAAATAATATTTGTAAGAATTTGGATTACGTTTTATTAAAAGCGTTTTAAACCAGTGTTCAATTGTGTAGAGTTACTTAACTGCTTCAATATAACCATTCATAACAAAATCCGTGTTTGTAAAGTTATACTTACATTTATTGTAAACCGAAAATGTTGATCAACTTATTATATATTAGTCACGTTAATCAATATATTTTGATTATTTTTCATTAAAAATTAGAATAAATAGCTTTATTCTCAAAATTATAATATTTTATTATGTTATTAGATGTGTGGTAAGTATTTTATTATAAATCCATATTCACCGCATATTGTCCATGTTTATTTTACACACCCAAATTGTGAGGTTTAATCTGCTGAAATTCATCAACTGTTACCAACTTCTTGCTATAAAAAATGACATTTCATGGGCGCGGCCATTAGCCCCATATAATTCGATTTATGTGTGCGTGATTCCCATTTGATTTGCACGTAAAAGTCCATATAAGTGCAAATTATGTGGGGCTTATCAGTTCGACTTAGCTTGTAGGCAAGGTGAGAGATTCGCTCTCGAGTTGACTATCTGGTTAATTCCTCATCTGTGATGATGAATTAACCAGATAGTAACTCTGCACCCGCAAAATGTATTTAATAATGGCCGTAAAATCCTCTCTCAATTTTCCTATCTGTGAATACGTGTGAGCCAGACACATGAAGTTAGATCTAATTTTCTTGATTACCCGCCAAAAATAAGTTTGGGAGTTTTGCAACATCTGTAACGGCGGATGTGTTGGGAAATAGGAAGTGCTACGAAGTGTTGAGTTTATGTGATTCAACTTTAATAGCTATTTTAATGAAAATATTTATGAAGAAACAAAAAATTAGGTACCCAATAAATTTTTTACAATTTAATTGGAATATTGTTTGTGGTTATAAGAAATACAGTTTGTCAAGAAAATGTTTTCACAAGCAAAAATATTCCTTCAGTTTACTTTTTCCTTGCTAATAAAGACTCATCTATACATTTTGTTTATTTTTTTTCTTTACACTACTTAAATTAGTATTCAAGAGTCCAAATACAAAAAAACATATTCATTTTTATTAAAAAAAAAAAAAAAACAACAAACACTAAAACGCAAATATTCCAAGAAACAACAAAACAAATGACAGTTAAGTTGTCATTAAATTTCAGGCAATGTTATACCTGGAACAGATGTCCGAAGGGATGCATGCATCGCTGCTTGCTTTGCTGCACCCGAGACACACGTGCATATTTTTAAAAAAATATGATGCTAGTTCTGTCAAAACACATTTTTCTTTAATTTTTTTCTTTTTTTTTTTTATTACATTTTGTATCCCTCATATATAAATTGTTATATGATGAGCAGGTTTTATCCTATAAAAACCTATTTTTTTACAAACTCAATTAATTCGTCTTTAATTTTTGCAAATTGTTTTTGTTTAGATCAATACAAAAATAAAGAAGGATTCTGTCAAAATCAGTAATATTTACAAGACAATTCACATTTCAAAATACATATTGTCAAATATATGAGTAATTTGAACAAATTGATCTGGTAGACCACACATACAAATCAGTTAAACAAAGTGTGAAATGCGTAAACAAATATTTGTCATATCAGTTTGTTACTTTTATTACAAAACGTTGGCGGCTTTAATAAAGTTAATTTAATTAAAGTGTATTAATTATTATGTTTATAATTGCATTTTAGAGGATATATAATTCACAAAACAACGTCTGTCAGTCAATGTCAGTTTGCATAATAATGTTTTCATCGCTATATCTATATTAACAAATTTGCCGGACGGTCTAATTACCTCATTACCGTGCATCATAACCAACAACGAGAATCCTTCATAAGGAAGCTTGCAAAGATAATCTGGCTGGATTAGCGTATACCCCTGATGGATTTCTTAAAATTAAGATTAAAATGCGGATTAAAACATAAGAAAATATTAAATTTCAAACCAGTTTCTCCAAAACTCAATGGAAAGTGAGATTTTGGCAATCTCTTTTTCTTTAGAAAAAAATTTCAAACTTTGACACCATAAATCGAACAAACCTCGCCGTTGACAACTTCTGAAAATTTTCACTTTCGGAAGCTGAAATATCTAATATACAATTGGCGCGTTGAAATCAATTCTTACAAAAAATTCTTATCGTGATTCTTAATATAACTTACTAAATTCTTTTAAATTTGTTATAAATAAAATACAAAACATAATTATGGATGAATTTGAACGACAGTTACTCTTAAGAAAAGAAGTGCGATTTTCTGGAAGTCGTTCCGAATCACATTCAATCACAGAAGATAATTTTGGTAAATATTCAATTCTACATTCTTTGCCAGAATTTATGAATACACTGTATCCATTTATAGGCGATGTGTTTGGTGGTATTATAAAGGCAGGCCAATGGGGATGGATTACCAAGGGATCGAGTATTCGCATAACAGCATTACGCACTGGGCAATTGATTTCGAAGTTTATTTTTGACGAAAGCTATGGGTAAGGCTTTGATCCAATAAACTTAACTCTTTCTTCTGATATTCCTCTGATGTTATTTTCATGACAGATTTGGAGCCTGCATTATCACTTGCGTTTCGGAAATCCATTTGCCGTATTTGACAGATACAGTCATATGCATCGGTGTTCAATACACCGACAGACCTGGAGGTCTTGCCGTTATATATTGCGTGGAACAATCACAAGTAATCCGGTGCATCGAGTTAATGCACAAAATTACATGCTGTAAATTTATAAGTCTAGAAATTGCACAGCACACTGTGTTACAAAATATGAATGGTTGCATGGCTGTTGGAACCGATGGGGGCAGTGTATTACTAGTGGACCTTAACCTCTGTGGAGGTACAATGAAAGCTACTTCATTGGGATCGGAAATTTCCGTTGTGCCTTGTCACATCGTTGAATATAGTATTAGTGTGTTGCATTTACATCGGCATTTTCAACATTGCCAGCAGGAAGGTGTCCATTTCGGAATTCAGCTAGAAGGTATATTTTTTATATCTAGTATAACTTGTTAATAACGGATAAAATAGAAATCTGTTTCGATGTGCCTACACATATTTGATAAAATTTATATCACTTAGTTTTTTTTTCTTAGAATAGGGATAAACTTCCTGATTACAAATATAAAAAAATACATTTTACTTGTCAAGTCCTTGCCAGACTAACATACTTACTTAACCAGCTAGCGAAGTCAATATAGCCGAAGTGTAACGACTTTTTGGACTACATCCAAGATAAAAAGTCTTACACATTTTAATAAAAGCAGGACAAACGTCAACATTGTCTAAGGTCAACTTAAATTTGTATTATAACGAAGTAATCTAAAGTAAGACTTGATCTGTAGTTACGGTTAGGCTACCCATGTTACTGATGGTATCGCTACATGTAACATTATGTGTTAGATGATAAGAATCCTGAACACAATGAACCTTACCAATAACCAATAAAATGTAAATATTAAATTCGTGGTCCGGTTTTTTTATATTGTATTTTGGAAAGCTCTACATCAAATTTGTTTTTTGTACCGGGCAATAATTGAAAATAAGGAGCAAACTTATTGAAAATACTATTTGTATACAAATCAAAGAGGCTTTCTTTGTGCTTTTCATTGAGTATAAAAAACGCGAAAGTTTTAATCTTCTCTATCTATTTAAAAAAAAAAAAAATTCTTGTTGCACAATATTTTATTAAACAAGAATAACTCAAAGTTCTTATTGGTAGCATTACCGAAAATAAAACTTTCGATTTAAAAAATAACCAATTTGTTGAATTATGAAATTCATCCAGTTGTGATTCAAGTGATAAAAAATGTTTAGAAATAATATTAAAAAACAATAAATAATATGCGCACACATAATGAATCGGGCGCTATTGTATCCATTACTGCAGCAAACTTAAAGGCATTAACTTACGAGTAACATTTCTCCGCTGTATACTTAATACAAAGTAAAAATCTAGATATATAACAAGAGTTATTTGCTTATCAAAATCTATAGTAAAATTCAGCACAGGTACACACAAGTATTTTATATTTTGCATGAATTAAAACTAACAACTGTTAAACTAGCAAAGTTGATAACAAAACCGACTATAGGAAAGACGTTCAGTCAACTTTCAGTTTATCTGATTCTTTAATTCTGTTTACAATGTATATCTTCTATATATTTTATCATTATTTTTGTATTTTAATTACATATTAACAGTTTTGGAAAATGCAGATTTTATTCAATCGCTGCTACCAGTCGATCTTATATTGAGTCTTGCTGTAGGCTTGGCAGATGGTCGTCTTGTATTGTACGATCTTTCGGATATGCAAGTATTCTATGTTGCACCTCCACAAGAGAAATCCTCTCCTCTAGTCAAAATGAATTTTATGGAACCACCGGATGATCCACGCTCTTGTGTTTATATATGGGCATTTCACGAAAATAAACAAAATTCCATGGCTGTTATGCACTCACTCATGTACGAAAAGCGAATGGTTGATTTAAATGGTTTTGGTTTTTTCGAGGTGCGTAACATTTAATCGTAATATAAAAAATCTTTTTATATAACATATTTGTTTAAGAACTTTCAAGTGGCCTGCGTGAGGTTACTTCTGCCACTAGGCTGTCTAAAGAGTGTTCCTATTACATGCCAAGCTATAACAAAGGCTCCATCTAATGGCAACGAAGAAATAATTTCTTTGTGTGCTTTGGCCTGGAAGCAAGATCAAAAACATCAAACCGAAGTGCTATTGTTCGATATAAATCAGTGGTACAAAGAAGAGATGCCATATATCGGTGATTGGAAACAAAATCCGAGTTATCTAGCATCTTTTGTTCTGAAGGACGTAATCTTACTGGAGATGTGCTTTAATGCGAATACAATTTCACTTTTTAATTCTATTCATCGACCTGAAGAGCATTTCTACCCCGTATCGCTAAGTTTTGGTAAGTCTTTTTTTATTTAATTTTTTGTTTGTTGTTTTTAAATGCTTTTTTCACTGAAAGATTCTATCGGACTGACTGAGAATAGTTGCGTACATTTAAACTGGTCAGGTGCACAAAATCAAGTGATCGATGTTCTTCGGTATAGAGGTCCACTGGCGCTAATGAATCCAAATCTTGTTTTCAACGCAGTCGTAAACACCGGGCTATTACCACAGTTCTGTGGATTTAATGCTACAGCTACATTTTCACTGGTAAGTAAAAATATTGGACATACATCATATATTAATTTGTATTAATTTCTAAGAAAGCAAAGCGCGAGATCTTGCTCTCAGTGGCTCTAGAGCAGAATTGCATTGGACTTCTTAAAGATTGTGCAAAAAAATGGTCCGACGGTAGTCACCAAGGAAAATCAAAAGACGAAGGTTTGACCATATCCACACTAACGAACTGGCTATGGGCAAGAGCGTTGAGTATAAAAGATAGGTGCAATGACTTATGTCAAGTGCTATTCGACCATTCAGGCTGTGCACTAGATCAGCGGGAACAAAAGGAACTAGGCTACATTTCTAAACAACTCAAAACTCTAGCTGAACTCTTAAGTGAAATAAATTCCAAGTACAGTCAAAACATTCCCCCAGATGGTGAAATTGCTACTTAATTCAAAAACATTTATTTTAACGAAAGTATTTTCTTTCAGTTTTAACTACCCTCGAATCGCAAAATAAATCAATACGGATGGCGTCTGAGTACCAAGAAATTCTTCTTTGGCTACTTAACATAGGATTGCTACCGGAAGCATCCCGCCTTAGAAAACATAGCGATGATGAATATAACCATGTACCGTACCCATATGAGTCTTTAAGAAGGTTTTACGAGAATCGAAGATTAGAATTCAGCCGACTTAATCAACAATTTTTATTGCTTAAAACAAGAAGTTGTTGTCTTCTTTTCATTGATTCATTTATTGAGCACGTCTTTAAGAGTAACAGTTTATGGGATAGTTGGCAAGAAAGTGGCGGAAATGGACTATATCCCCCGACATCTATTCAGGCTATGTTACGAATTATGCTTATTCCGGAAGTAAATTTTGAAAACAAGTGTGCGTTATTCTTATATTTATTCTTGGACTTAAATATGGCAATTGAAGACAAACAATATGAATCCATCGTTCAAAACTTTATTAAGTTTCCAAGTGTTTTTAAGCTTTCGGCGTCGTTGATTAAACAGATCCAGGCGTTTTGGAATCTCGATCACTGCCGTTTTCAGGTGAGTTAAGGCTATATTATTAGAAATGAATCTTCATGTCGTTATGCAAACTAAAGATGCGATCAGACGTTTATCCAAACATGTCATCCGGATGACATACAGATGACAACCGAATTACACAAAATCTCTGACGTCAGCATGTCATCCGGGTGATACGTTCGTATGACCGTCTGGTCACACCTCAACACCCGGCAGATTGCCTATCCAAAATGTTCAAATTTGTTTATAGCTGAAGGTAGAATAGTAATATACATATCCATATAATATATCAATTCAATCAAAGTGGTTGTGGCATTCTTCTCTTATTGCTTTTTTAGTATATATTCATGTAGACAAATATAAAACATCTATTTTGGCACTGCTCAAAACCCAAGTTGGTGTGAAATTAGATTATTCTAAATTAAATCTGTTTATTCATAGCTTAGTTTCATTATTTTTTTCTCGTCGGGGCATTGAATTTTATTTCTTGAGTTTAAAACTAAATGTTCGTAAACATCTCAAACATTTTCAACGCTTTTATTTATAGAATCCTAAATTTAGACAGCAAAACGAATCTTAGCAATTTCGATGCGATGTCTTACCCCATATTGAGAATTGTTTCCCTGAAGTCGTTAGGGGGGGGCATTTCAATACGCACAATTCTTGTAAGCTTCACTACTCTGCACAGTACACCCGAAGGAAGGTATGTTAAAGTCTTTGCTGAGTTGCATAATCTAACTCAGCTTGTAAACGAGCTTACTCGGATTCCAGACATTTCAAATTATACCGCCATAGATTCTCGCCTCTCATCCTTCAGATAAGTAATCCATTGATATATTATCGCCTTCAGTTATTCTCGTACTCCTCCAACACAGGCCTGCCAACGCTCCTGCCAACCTTTTTATTGACTAAATATCACCCATAGGGTCTTTGGCTAACTGCTTCTAGTTTCGCTCTCCGAGTCTTTTAAGATTCTATTTCACTTATGCGAACACCTAATACGGGCTCGGTCGAAACTAACCAAACACAATATAATATAAAAAAAACTCCCAGTCGTGCTTTTTGGATTCTTTCTTGGGCAAATAGTTGGGATATGTAGACCGAATGAACACCAGCGCTCCACCCCCCAGATGCTTCGACTCTCATCCGAAGGGTGATCGCACTAGAAGAAGACCTCACCTTCAGTCAGCGAAATACTGCGCTTATTGGAGAGGATTGATTGGGGCCCAGGCCCATCGCATTTTTTTCAAAAAATCAGTACGCAAAATTGTTGGCTTGTTGCCCAAGTATTTAAAATACAAAACCTGATCAAAATTGGTTAGAACCCTTTTAATAAACGATTTTTATGGTAGGTACTATAATTTTAAATAATGGCGCAAAAAACAAAACCCGCTCGATGTTGACAAAAAAAGGATCAACAATTGAATACGTTGATGAACTAGGTGTACGACATTATTCAACAATTGGATGAGTTGATAAACTAGGTGTACGGGGTTTGCAACATGTTGAACACAAACATGGTGGAATTTTAACCGAATTGGGTTGCTCAATACGAGCAACGTGAGTTTATGCACTAGTGTACGAGGCTTGAAATATATTTGAGTTGAATTAAGAATTGGACAAAGTTGGTTGAATGAGTTGAGCACGTAGTGGACGATAATGTTAAAACAAACAATTGGTATTTTTTTTACTAGCAACTTGTAATTCGCAATGACTTGTACTCAAATGACCAAATAATTCTGTTACGTTACTTTATTTTACAAGTATATGTATGTATATATAACCTTTTGAATGAAAGCTTAATGGCCAAATGAGTACAAGTCACATTTCTTTCAGTCTGGTATACAGCACTGTTTGAGTTATACAACAAATTTCAAGGTTTACGAGTTTTTTGCATCCTGAAAAATTTAAAATTTTGACTACAACCGCGCACACTGAGATAGGTTATAAAAATGTATCGTAATCGGCCGCGTATGAACCATATCGGGGTTATTTTATATTTTATAATAAAAAATGTCGTCTAAGTCAATGCAAGGTAGAGGAAATATTTGTAATTATTGGACCACGGGTATCCCACACGGCTGAAAAAACACATTGCATTAACACCAAGGCAGAAGTTTCTTAAAGCTTTCCACTGTAAAAATATGAAACGTTCGCCACGATGTTAAACAAACATGTGAGAAAACACTTGCAGATTAATACCCTTTTCACACCGCATTGAAATATGAGGTTTCGCAAAAACTCCTGAAACCCCCATCGAAATCAGGAGGTTTCCAATACATTTTTCAGATTTCCAAACCTTGTTGTTGTATGAGGTTTCGGTGAAACCTCCTCAGAATCTGGTTTCAACGGTGAGTTTGTCGAAGCAAACGCACCTCTTAAAAACACATTCCACCAGTTTCACAAAGCAGTTGACTAGCGTTTGACAGATTTTCAGTGAATTCAAGTCACCTAAGAGTCAGCTTACAGATTTCTTGAACGACGATCACGCGAATTATATGAAGACATAGGCGTTGTTAGCTTATAGTGGACTTGCAATTTGAACGCAATAATTGGTTATTCGCCTTTTCTTCGATGTCTGACTGAAACGTCATACAAAACCCAAACATTTTTTGTGGAACCTCAAATTTAAGTGCGGTGTGAATAGGGTATATATAATTTTTGTAAAATTTTACTTAACTGCACCACCTCCAAGACTCCTCAAATTTTGTAATCCAGTTCCTTTTAATGTCCTTAACTCAATTACATCAACTACAATTTACAGCCACAAATTATTATAGGCCATTTTCTAAACTTTGGGGGCGTGCCACGCCCAAATGGCAAGAGAGCGCCAACATTTTTTCGCAGATTTGAGTTTAGGACATAAAAAGGAACTGGATTACAAAATGTTAGCAATTTTGGAGGTGTGCAGTCAAGTTTCATAAAATAGGCCACAGGTAATTGGAGTAGATACATGTAATACTGGCCACTTAATAATATCAAAACATCAAAGCATATCTCTTAAAATTTGTTTATATTGTAAATATCATAACAAAACGAACTTGCGATAAGATGACTCATGCATGCTTTAAGTTTAATTTTATGAAAAACTTTTCACTATATTATATTCAAAAGACAATGGAAAAAATCAAATTATTATTGTAAATTTCTAATATACTAAATTAAAGTTAATAACTTTACAGGCTGCAATTGATGAATTCATTTCACCATTCAACAAAGATCAAGTATGTCCACAGTGGCAAGTTGAATTGTTCCTGGAGTCCCTTTTAGCTCAAAATGAATCTAATCTTTCTTTAAGAGTTCTGGAAGCAAACTCATCACCCATATCACCGGTACTTCAACTTAATACGTATTTAGCAAATGATTTGTTTTCTGAAGCATTTCACTTTGCTCGATCAAAACAAGATTGTGGCTTGCTAAAACTCTTCTTTACTGGCTGCTTGTGTAACGGAAAATTTGGAGTAATTCGCGATCTTGCCCTTACCGAGAAAGAGGGAAATCTAGTGCAATCACTTTTAAAGCACAGCAAATCTCGAAATGCCGAGAATCTTCACTTCGTTTTCTTACTTCAAAAATATAAATACATTGAAGCCGTATCCTATTTGGATGAGATATCAAAAGAAAGAGGCGTTAAGTTAGCTGTTGACGTGGATACCCCAACATTAGTTTTATCTGCTTATAACACAACCATGACCCCAGTCATGAAAAGCTTTTCAGATGTGTACTTCAAGATGAAAAACAAAATCCGAAGTAGATCAACGGAACAAAATTCGCCGTATCCTTTGAGTTGTCAACTCATTAAGCAAAATGCAAATGAACTTCTTGGTGGTATTTACCACAGCTCTGCGTTGAGTGCTCATTTCGCAAGTCATTACTGGGAACGACATCAAGGGGAGGACGGAAATTTGTTGCACCAATCTACCAATGCGCCATTCCTCCGTAGGCCTCAAGTACCTTCTTCGTATATGGAGTTTATTCAGAAAGAAAGTATATCATATCCAGAGCAGTATACAGTTGCTCAAAAACGCCGCCTGGAAAACATTTTGGTTGAAGAGGAAAAGGCTAGTAAGTTGCGGGACAATCCTAAAAAGCGTCGTAAGGTATTTGATCAATCTAATTGGGGTGCAGCTTACATCTCAATGAGAAAAGAACTATTAGTATCTGACAGCCTAATAACCCACTTTAAATCCCCAACGGTACACGCCCAAGAAATATCTAATATAAGTGGGAATCTACAGAAAACATTACCTCAGGATTCGGTTGTTTTTTTGGAAACACCTTTTGTTAAAAATACAATTGTCGATGCTTTGGGAGGTGTAACTAGCAATACAAATCCGGAAAATAAACAAATTTCTCTACAGGGAATTCTTAAAGTTAGTCACTTAAACCAAACTCCCTCGATAGATGGAAAAGATAACGAAAGATCAGCATCTGCTGATGTTGAATCGGAGAAAAAGGGAAAAAAGGATCCTGAGGACGAAGAAAAGGGCATTCGATTTATTTTACCACCAGTTGAACGTGAGTCTAAGGAACATATAAATGACGAAGATATTCCAATAGAAAGTGAAAATAGAGATAAGAAATTGGAAGAGACACTGTCACAATCGTATCGTAGACATGCTTTACCATCAAAAAGAAAATCATTGCGGTCATGCAGAAATTTCACTTCAAATGATGACTTGTATCAAACTTCAAAGGAAGAATCTTATTTTAAAGTGAATTCTAATACAAATGCTGAAAATCAAAACGTAGATGTTAAAACAATAGGGTCAAGCATGTTATTAGATAACATCAATACTGAGGATTCTTACGGAAAGCCATTCGATTATGGAATGGATAATTCGAGAACGACATCAGACGATTGTGATGGTGAAGCTTCCAAAAAGCAACCGATATCGAAAATGAGTGAAACTAAAATTTTACCAATTAAATTGCACGACCTGTCGGTCAGTCCGGCTAACAAATTAAATTTAGGCACTGAGCATAACCTCCAAACAGTCTTATTCGAAGTTGATGATAAAAATATGAATTTCAAAATTCAAGTTGAAGATAAAAATACAAGCGGTATGCAGAAGACTCAGTCTATATACAATACTTCCAATGAAGCACCCTATTCCTCTAATCACAGTGGAAAAGAACTAAAGGGTCGAGCTTCGATTCATTCTCCCGTAAGCGATAATGCAGTCTATAAAACTTTAACATCATCAGGAACAACTTCGAAATCGTCTTTAGGAAATATTCTGAAATCTGACACCATTATTGATTTTAAGCCACCTTTATCGTCATCAAGAGTTTGTGAGACAGAATCCAAGTTCAACATCGGCACTTCTGAAATCATGAAAACAAGCGAAACCACATCAAAGACAACATTTTCAGAACGATCAACCATATTAGGGGGCTTATCGTATCTGCCTATTTTGGAGTCAACTCAACAATTAAATGAGACAATTAGTGTTACATCGCTATTACCGAGAAATAAAATGCTTGACACTACTGTTGATATGACCCTGTATGATACAACAAATTTTGAAAAATGTGATCAACAACAACCGAGTGAAAATTCAACAAGCGTTAATATAGATTTCGAACAGGAATCCACAAGTTCTGATTTAAATGTTTTTAATGACCCTGCAGTGCAAAGCAAAAAAAACAATGGTGACAGTGATTCTGTAATATTACTTTCGTCGCGTAGCAATTCACCAATATTTTTTGGAGAGAGCTCGGAATATTCCGAAACTAGATCTCAAGAACCGACAACTACAAATATTTTGATTAACGATGAAGAAGATGATGATGTTATAAATATTGTTGAAAAATACAATGATGGTTCAGAAGACTCGTTTTCGAGCCGGTTTTCTGAAGGTAAGTCATCAATTTAACTACATATTGTATATAACTAATCGTCTAAATGCTTTAGTTACGAGGACAAGTACCAGCTGCTCTGTATTAAGTAATCCAGATACTGTCTTAAGTAGTACAGCTGAATCTGTTTCGAAAGAAAGTGACACAACTCAAATGGAAGCGCTTGCAGGTAAACATGAATAAATATGTATATATTAGGCGTTAACGGTCCATACCGGGTTACATAGCTTTTCCAACCACTGAGTTTGCGAAGATATGTTTTTAACACAAGTAGAACATGATTAAGGCCTCTTCCGAAAGACGAATTGGGGAAGCCTATAGGAGTAAAGCAAATGAAAAAATCTTTATCTGGTACTGGAGTAGGTTTAAACATTGTAAATATCATTAGATAAGTTTTATATGAAGTTTGGGATAAAAAAATTCATTTATTTAGGGTGTTACCCCACGTAACGCTTGCCTGTCTTCTCGTACAAAGGCGTTTGATAGTTGTGGATGATGTCATCAAATATGGAACGTGATTCCATATTATTCGTAATCTTCGTGTGGGGTACTTTCAATACAATTTGGTTCCAATATTGTCCTGAGCAGCTTATTAGTGTATTTTCTTCCTTTCAAATGTTGTTGTCGGTGATATGGTGAACCACTTGGTACAAGATGGTAGGTTATCAGTTAGCCTTATTTTGACATTCGAATTCGTTCGAAAGTTAGTCGAACTGGTAGAGTTTGTATTTTCACATTCGAACGAAAAGAAAATTCACTCTATCCATCGACAGTTCAGTTATCATTCCAATGTTTAGTGCATTTTGATATTCGATTCGTTGACACAAATGTCAAATTTTACTCGTATAGATTCTTCATATAGAACAACAACTTTAAATTTTATGGTTGAAAATTTTATTGAATACTTTATTAATTAACATTGATAGATATATTATTTATATTAGGATACATTTTCAGTGGGCAAATATGCTTAAAACTAAGTTTAATTCATTTTCTACTCGATAACTCATAAAGAGAAGAAACGAGTGACACTCAATTTAAAACTCTTCTTTTACATACACTCACATAACAAATTTAGCACAGTTCTGAACACTAAAAATTAACGAATTTAATGTAAATTAAATCAACTTAGCAATCTACTTTTCACTTTTGTTCACAAATTTCACAAGGTAAACAAACCGACCGACCGAAGCATATGTTTTGTTTCACTTAAATTGAAATGCAGGGTGACCAGGTGTTTGTGTCTAGTAAATGAAAGAAGAAGAACAACTTTTTAATTTTGGTTTTTACTTACCTTGTTTGGTTTTAACTATGATTACACTATGCAATATTAAATCATATCATGCAGCAAATTGTTTGGTAAAAGTTTTAATAAGATTTGCATGAAAATGTAAAATGTCTTATTTTAATATTGTTCATTTTATTATTGTTCACGAAAGATTTAGGATAACCTACAAAAACACAAGGCAAAATACGCTTTTTGGTGCTTAAATTGTGTATGTGCATTTATTTAAACAATATGCAATTGTGTTCTTCTTAATATGTTTGAACACAAAGTGGTAATGCTGCATTTCCACCAAAGATAAACCGAGGTTAAAGGCAATAGATTAATAATAAATCTCTACATGTTTCCACCGAACAAAAAGGAGAATAACATAGGGGTTTTCTCTCAACCCGCGTGGAAACATAGCATTATTAAGAGCAAGTCAAATTATCAGAACTGTAATTATACAGATAGTCGAGTTTCTTATACCCAAAACCGGAAAACAACATATGGGCCGAATTCGCTCAAATTTTCTATCTGGGAATACGTTTGAACCACAAACGGCTCTTTTGCCTGTCAAAAATGTGGAATCAAAAACATAGTTTGATATTTTTGTTATCTGCTTGATATTTGATAATTTTTAAAATGAATGCCACCAGTACTGCAGTTGATTGTGTTAGATGGCCCATTTGATTTGTAATCGACTAGTCTATTCATTCGTATCTCAAAAAAAGCATGAGTGGTTAGGTTAAATTAGGTTGAAGTGGCTGTCGGAATAAGAACCGACACATTTATACCAGTGTTGGTCCGTTGCGATACCATAGGGATCTGGGATATCCCTACTCGCTGGATTGGAGCTTCTGACGAAGCGAAATAGACCTTCAATGTTTGTGAGATCATATCTGTCTTCGTAGAAGAAGGCTCCGAGATATTGCTTTCTTTTCCTGGAGAGAGCAGGGCTATAGATTTTACAGACTAATTCCAAGGACTCGATTGCCGCTTGACTGTCCAAGAAAATTCGGATATCCATCGAGGACATCACGTTCCTCTTAAGCCAAGATAAGACTTCTTTTATCGCCATTATTTCGCCCAGGAACACGCTACAATGATCAGGAAGACGGATGGAGAGACTAAGATTTAGTCTGTCAGAGAATACACCCCACCTCACCCCAACATTGCTTTTTGATCCGTCGGTATAAAAATGGATCGCTGTGTCCTCCAAGAAAGCATCCTCTTCCCAGAATTATCGGGATGAAATGGTAACATGAAAGGATTTTTCCGATTTGTAATTGGGGAATGTTGCAATCGATTTTTCTAGGGATATACCCCATTATATTTAGGATGGAAGCATGGCCAATAGCGTTGTCGGTCCATTGTGACATAGCTTTGAGACAAAAAGCTGTGTTAGCCGTTTGTCTGCTTAAAATATCAAGATGGTTAGGTGAAAAAGAATGTCTAAAGTAGCGGAAGGAGTCGGGCTTATTGCCGGTCATCCACTAAGTGCCCAACTCATCAATTTCATGTTCAACGCACTCAAATATATTGTACGAGGCTCTCAACTTTGTCCTACCAATGCGTTGGAGATGGTTTATTATCGTTGTTCAACAAGTGTACGGGTAGTGGACGAGCTCGTGTTACCCGTTAGAGCCAAACAATGTGTTACACATCATCTTGCTCAACTTTTTTAATTCTTCGTTTGGTTGAGTGCGGTAAAATTGCGTACCGCAACGAGTTGAAGGGCCGCCATTGATAAACTCACACATCTGAGTTGCTCAATGGCGTCCACATTTCACTTAAAAAATTACAACTAACCACATTTCCTTTTTTTAATCGGGGGGGTTGGGGGGGGGGGGGAGTACGATAACTTTGGCGCAAAAATTGAAAACTGTTTTTGGTAGAGGGGTTAAATACAAGCTTTTTGTTTGTATGGGTGGGGAGGTCTATCTTGCCCCGGTTAGGTGGGAGGGGCAATGTTAAAAAAATGACTTAAAATGGAAAACAGTGTATTAAAACACAATGACAACACTTACAAAAATGCAATAGCAGTTTTGAAAGCCAGGAATGAGTTCTTTTATATTTCATATTTTATATTCAGTTATTTCGATCAATAGTTTTTGAAAAAGTGACCATCAAACTCAAAAATTTGAAAAAAAAAAATTACTCGTGCCTTTTTTGTATTAAGGATACTTGGGATGGGGCCAAAAAGACGGCAAAATATTGTGCCTTTTTTGTATTAAGGATACTTGGGGTGGGGCCAAAAATACGGCATACTCAGTTTTTGGAAGAAAAATTGATTACCGGTAATTAATAAAAACGCCAAAATGAACTGTTTTTATATACTATTAAATTGAATAAATTTGCATACTTCGATTTTTGAAATAATTCCTTTTTGTCATATAACGATTTTCTTAAATTTAAATTAAATTCGTTTTCTCAAAAATTGCTGTAACGATTTTGATAATTTTTTGTATTTTGAACAATTATGTGAAATGATTGACACCTAAAATTGATTTAAATAAATTTGTCACAATAACAAAAGGTTATTTAACAATTGGATGAGTTGATGAACTACGTTGAACACAAACATGGTGCAATTTTAACCGAATTGCGTTGCTCAACGTGAGTTCATGCGCTAGTGTACGAGGCTATAAACATATTTGAATCAATAAAGAATTGGACAAAGTTGGTTGAATGAGTTGGGAACGTAGTGGACGACCGGCATTAGGCTTCTCCATTGCATAGGCAGGCTGATCTTTGGACTTTGCTTATTTTATTGCGATTGGCCGCTTTATTTAAAGCTCTCCACCATACAGCCACTCCATACTTAAGTATCTGTCTTATTACTGAAATGTATAGCCAATGGCTGAAGTGGGATTGAAGGCCCTATCTGTTCCCAATGGCTTTTTTACAAGAAAAAGGTGCTGCTATAGCTTATTTTTATTCTTTCCTGATAAGTTCGGCTTTGTGAGGGTGAACACTGTCATTACAATGTCATATTTTGTAACTGTCTGCTTCGAGGCATGTTAGTAGTTTATTTTCTACTAATTTCCAATGAAGGGGTATAAAACATTACACTGTGGCGTTCCTTTACTGACCGCCCTTCTCGCAGATGATCCAACCAGTTTTGAGTTGTAAGCAAAAGATTGATTAGTTCACCGATTGCTTCATCTGCTTTCAGGGCCGACAGTGCATTTACGATCGCAGATGTTCGACATTGTTAAAAGCTCCTACTATATCCAGGGTCGCTCGGCTTTGGAGCTCGGCTGCCATCTGGTCTCGCTGATTTGTAAAATTTAAAGCTATGTAGTGCCTAAAGCAATTTGTCCTTCGATGTCAGATATTACGGGTTAATGTGAGCATTCATTACCTGAAATTAAATTTCGTTTGACAGATTAGATCTCATGGTGCTACTTACTGCTGTGCCACCTGGAAAATATACATCTAGGAGCAGATTAAGCGATTCCTCGCTGGAATTAGTCCAAGAACCATTTGCTTTCTTAAGGCAGCTTGGTATTACGCGACATGTCGTAAGGATTTTTTTTAGCCTTGAAGCCTCAGAGATTTCCTCTATTTTACCACAGATGAGTTTGCAAGATAAACGCTTAGCTTTCCTTAATTCCTTATGAGTCCCAGTCAGACTCTTATCTTGTATTGTTAGCTCATTTAAAAAAAAACTGCATGTGACATGGTGAAGATCTATATATCTAGTCCACCAATGCGGCTTCTTATTTCCGCTTAAAAGTTGGCCAGTACTGTTCGATGAGCGTTAGCATCACTTCCGATGATGAGTCCAGATTTTAGCTCTCCAGCTCCTACGACCAACTTCTATAGGTTACCAACAGGGAGTAGTCCTATGTTACTGTGTGCAAAATACACAATGGTACCTTTGGCTGTTTCCAGTTTTGTTTCGGTTATAAACTGGTCGCTGAAATTAGAGAGTAAAATTACATTAAGACTGCGTTTCACTAGTAGGCAATAGCTGGGCTTACCTTTGTCAAAAACATACGGCGTGCAGTACTCTTGAGTCTTTATACCTCGAACATGGTTTTTGACTACTCATGGTTATTGGATTAAGACAATATCTTTCCTATCCTTAGCGAGACGGAGAAGAAGCGCGGCCGAAGCCTTTTTGGAGTGTTGGGGGTTAATATGAACTAACTGCAGCATTTTTGCTACAATCAGGCACTTCGACCACAGTGTTATTCAAATCCTCCGATTCAGAGGACGACGCAAGGAAGTCGTCCTCGCTCAGAACGACTCTGTTCAGACAGTCGTCTGTTTCCATTTCTGACATATTGTCATTGATGGCGACAGATGACAAAGCATGGGCCACTGTCGGCTCATCGTCTTCAATGAAGGGAAACGAGATTGAAAAGCCACCACTTCTATTAATAACTGCGACCACGATTTTGTCCTTGAGAGCATAGGCAAAAGACTGCTGAGATGTCACAGTGGACGGTTGAGTTGTATAGGTAACTCTCGCGCGCTTCGAAACCGGTGTGGCTTCTTCCACAGATCTCTGTCGCTTTGACGTAGAATCTTTGCTGGTCTTTTGCCTGGTCATAACCTCGTTGGCCCATTTAATTCGCTCATTCAGCTCCGGCGTCCTGTCGATCTCTAGATTATCTCCGAATTTCTCCAGTATGCGCATAGCTCTCCTGCCTTCCTTGTAGTTGACCGAAGAGGGACTGTTACTGTAAGTTCTAGCTTTGTCTGAAGGGACTTGTGCTTGGCTACTTCGTGGCTACACACACAAAGTGCCCTGGCTACACGTTCATGGGGATGATCGTCATGTCGCACGAGACAGGTAGATTTTATGTGAGTCAGAAAGAAAAGGGTAGATTACACCAGGAATCCACCGAAAATCCTCTTTCGATTTGAATTTTCGGCGTGGGCATGAACTTTTCGGTTCCAAACCATATCACTTTAGACAGAAAACCTCATTTGAGATTTGTGTTGGAAGAGTGAAGACCGAATACAGGTACTAGAGAGCACAAAAGTATTCGATTTTCCAAGTGAAATTTCGTGTTGTTTTGTGGTTTTTTATGTGTGTAGCCAGGCACTAAAGTAATCTCGACTGGCCTCGTTTCAAATTAGAAATTTGAGAGCTACACAAAATAGACACAGAATTTCAACACTACAACGAAAAACAAAATAATTTGAAATAATGTTAATATTTGCTTGGCCACCAAATCAGACCAAAATCTGAAATTACCAAACAAAAACACCACAAATAGAATGTTTTGCCAACGGATTTCTCCGCCGTGCTTGAAGCTATGAAGTCTACGAAGTCGACAGCTCCACCGAAATAATTTAACATTGACATTCATTTGCTTTATTTGCCGCTTGCATTCACAATACCACAACTGCGTTCCGCCATTTGTATTTACTGACATTAAAAAAATGTATTCATAATTTTTTATACATACATATATGCACTTTTTTCTTTAGGTGATGTCGAATCATATGGAAAAAAAGCTTTCGAAAAAACTGCAAATGATATACCTGTTGTTACAAAGGAAAGAGAAGCAGAAACTTCTGAAGATAAAGTGGAAAATAATGAAAAGGAAATACATTTCGAACCAGAAACTAGTATTGTTTTGTTCGTAAAAGAAGAAGAAATTGTGGGCTGTAAAATGAAAGACTGTGAACAAAAAATGATAAAATTAGGCCATACCTCAGAGAAAGGATCAAGTACTACTGTTATACTGGACCAACCAGAAAAATTGTCTACTAAAGCTATAGAGAAAGCAAAGATTCAAATGGAAAAAGAACAAACAACTGAGAATATAACATCGCAAGATCAAGCAATTCAACATAATAGCAAGATGATGGAAAGCAATCTTGAGTCGGCGAATAATCAAAATAAGGATACTCAATCGAACTCTCTAGACGAATTTGAGTGTAATCCTCAACGGAGAAGATCAAAATCATTTTCTAAAACTCTGATTTCTGAAAAAAATATAACAGACTCGCCAAGTAGACAAAAACTGTCAAGAGGTGGCTCAGTGCCCCCGTCTTCTACTAGTCAAATTGTTACTAGACGGCGCTCTTTGCTTTTAGAAACACTTGACGAAAATGTGACACCTGATTCACCATCTAGTAGAACCCGATCAAAGTTGCGCTCAGATTCAATAGATGTTGAATATGACACTCCATTGGTTTCCAACGTAAAACGTTCCCGATTGTCCTCTATTTCGAGTGTAATGTCGACTGAACTTTCACAGACATCTAAAGCTCGAAGAAAGAGTAATACCTCTGTAGATGTACTTAGTTCTCCTAAAACCGCGGGAACACCAAGACCCATACGTGCAAAAAGTGTCACAGCAGTAACAGTGGCTCTAACTACTTCCCCTATAATGAAACCTAGATTATCTATTTCTAAAATGTCTGAAACAAGCGTTGTTCATTCAATAAAAGATGAACCCATTGAACAAAATTCTGAAAGAGCACTTGAAATTACTCAAAGTGATGGTTTCAGATCAGTACGAAGGCTAACAAGAACACAGTTAGCAGTAATGGAAAAATCTGCTGCATTAACAAAGCGAATTCCAATATCACCGGCCAGAGTAACCAGGCGACGATCTTCACGTGCTAGTGAAACAAGCTCGCCGCCTGAGGTAAAGGAAAGTGATACTGAATCATTGTCTTCGCAGGTCAGTCAGTCATCGCGGAGAATTACAAGGAGTTCTGTTTTAAAAGTAAATATATTTTTCAGCCGTTCGTCGTTTATAAAATATTTTTTTTTGTAGGAGAATGCTGATGAAGATAGAGTGAGCAACGCCAGCTCAACGGAAGGCGTTCGAGCAAAAAGAAAACGAGAAAAGGAAATGAGTTCACCAGCAGCTGCATTAACAGTAATTGCAGAAGAAGGATCTTTAAGTATATATTTATTATTTTGACTTAAGATAACGTTGTTTACTAATTATTTATATTCTATTTTAGATTCAGAGGAAAGTAATGTCAAAAGTGACACATCAAAGAAGTTAACGCGACCAAATAAAAACAAGTCCAAAAATGCCCATACATGAAATTTTGTAAAGTTGATTTGTTTTTAAAATAAAAAACAATTTGATACATAGGAGAATCTTATCCTTATAACAAATTTTTGATTGTTTTTAATGGAGTTTAACTCACGATAGGAACTCAAGGGCTTTATTAGCTTCCCAAATAAGCATCGTCGCTCTTATACAAGAGTTAAGTTAACATATGAAAATATACAGCAGAAAAAGTTATAGCGAAGAATCCGTCGGAGCGGAATACTCTCCAATTTCATCCGAATAGAAAAATTGTTTTTTTTGCTGTTTAAAAGAATAACTCGAAGCAAAAATCCTCCGAATCGTATGAAATCATGCATTTTTAAATTAATAGGATCTACCGGCTTAGGGACCTATCGGTCTAAATATTGAAACGTGGGCTGATTTCCTAAATGTCAACCAAAATGCACATCATACATAACTGCAACTCTGCTTTTTTACTCAAAGTTTAATACGTTTAACGTTTGAAACCACATTTGGCGATTCTTTTTCATCTGTGCTGTTACATTTTTTATTAAATATAAAGCGTCAAAAAGTCTCAAAAGACTGCTAAAATAATACTTATAAATGCATTAATAAATAATAATTTTAAACATATAAATAAAAGAACTCAAATGTCATCGCAACACTTATGTTTGTAATACAAAGGTTGTTTTTTTTTTTGGGAAGTACATGTACATAAGAAACGCTTTACGTTGCAGCACTATAGCAATACTGCATTTACGAATACAGGCATCCTCAAGCCTCTCCAGTTAGACCGGTATTTTACTCCTACTTTGATTCTGCAGGCATTGCTGTTGGTGTATAGCTCGTTCAGTCTGTCATTAAATAATCGTCCTTTCCAACACAACGGGATTAAACATCTTGCGAACAATTTTACTCATGAAAACAAAACAACGAACACTCTAGAATCAAAGTGAATTATTTAATACAAACGAAAAGAAAAGAAGAATAAGAATTGCTTTGCTTTTTACTGTATGCTTCACTTTTAAAATAGTCCTTTTGTGTAAACAACTTCAGATGTGTTTAGATTTCGTTTTCCTAAATCGAATTCAAACTGACCACTACGTTCTATACGAGGGTCGTACAAAATTTCAATTAATTTAATTTAATTTTTTAATTTTGGTGGGCCGGGGAGACCGTTTAATAGGCTTATTACAAGCTATATAACTTATGTATATACTTACTTAAAAACTAAGATTTACGAACTAATATGGGAGAAATTAGGAAGAACATCAAGTTGAGCCAGGCAGTGCTGCGGTTGAAATCAAAAACGGTAAGTTTTGTGTTTACCTTTCCGGTGGGTTGGTAAATAATAAAGAGGAGGACAACGTAAATTACGAGTGTTAGTGTTGAAGAATATTGATTTGTAAATAGACGTGAGATCGATAGAATGTCGTGTGTCGAAAAACGTCGTGGCTACACACACAAAAAAGTCTCATAAGAATGAAAGCAATTTGAATGGCGGGGAGCGCTGAAATCTGAAACAAAACATTTCTCTCGGAAAATCGAATACTTTTGTGCTCTCTAGTACCTGTATTCGGTCTTCACTTTTCCAACACAAATCTCAAATGAGGATTTCTGTCAAAAGTGATATATATGATTCTTGGTGCAATCTACCCTTTTCTTTCTGACTCACATAAAATCTACCTGTCTCGTGCGACATGACGATCATTCCCATGAACGTGTAGCCAGGCACCTACTTCTCTAAAGACAAGTGTTTGGAACCTTGTTACAAATTCGAAAAGAGGTGTTTAGAAAGTAATACCTTTTGGTGGTAGTGGTGCATTACCTCTGGTGGTGCCAAATTTTCAACTTAATTCTAGTTCATTACAGTTCGGCCATTCTGACCAGTCAATCGACCTTGATTATATAACTTAACGAATCCGTCTATTTTACTGTACTACTTTTACTACACTTGACCCATTTCTTTCGTCTACTTGAATGCCGCGATACGGCAACTGCGTTACTTGAAAACCTTCAATATCTTCTATCACATAACGGTCATTTTTTAGCTTCTTCTTTATTACATAAGGACCGCGATACTTAGGTATTATTTTCTTATTAGTCCCAACCGAAGTGTCCACATTCTCGATTAATACAAATTCGCCGACGCTAAACTGCTTGGGCGAGGTATGGTGCTCATTGAAATAGTTCAGGTTGTATAGCTGGGACTTTTCGATTGCTTCGGAGGCTTCATGTCGCAGCCTGTTGTAATCTATTCGCACGTCATCACTCTATTTCTCATCCAAATGCTTAGTCAGCTCGTCGATAACACTTCCCCGTTGTTCTACAACAGCAATTTACTTGGGGACGACCCCGTGCTTGAATGGTTAGTATTATTTATGGCATACTCAACACTGGTCAACTGCTTTTTCCAATCGGCGCACTCAGAGGACTCAACCAATTTCGATAACATTGCCTTCAAAACTTGGTTCACCCTTTCAACCTGGCCATTCGACTGAGGAGACGCTACAGCAACTTTAATATGCTCGATGTTATTTTCCTCCAGGAGTTTACCAAATTCCTGTGACGTGAAACCAGTTCCCCGATCACTAATGATCCTACGTGGACGACTGTAATATTCAAAATATCACTCCAGGGCGCTTTACATTTCTCTTTTTCCGGGAGTGTTGTCAGAATATAATTTGACATGTTTCGTAAAGCCATCTATGATAGCCAAAATATGTTTACTCCTTGAACTTATGGAGGGCAGCGGGCCAAAGTGGTTGATGGACGGTATCCAAAGGCTCGGCCGTTTCGCAATATTATATAGGTTTCGCTTAGTATTTCGCGGGGGCACGGAATGGTAAATACACTAAAGACAGTTCCTGATAAACCGATTTAATTTTTTCTTTACATTCGAGATCCAATAATACTTCTGGATTTGACTTGCGCATTTGTCAATACGCAGATGCCCACATTTCTCGTGGGTACGTGCATGACTTTTACTTCTATTTCCTTGGGGACACAAAGTTGACGTCTGTTCTGCGGACCGACACAAAAAACTAACCCATCTTCTAGCACATTCCACACAACCTAAGTGCATCAACATGAGCCATACTTTCCCCTTTCCGATGTTCAACTTGATAATTGTAGTTCTCAAAAGCTAAAGCCCACTTCGCTATCCGCGGATTTACGTCCTTCTTCTTCAGCGTTTGCGACACGGCTTCACAGTCAGTAACAATGGTAAATGGCAAACGATCACGAAAAGTCTTGAACCGTTCTAGGGCATGTACGAAAGCACATGTCTCTAATTCAAAACTAATTAGCTTCGAATATTCACCAGTCGTCTTTCTTTAAAAAAGGCTACTGGATGAAACTTCTTTTCATCCTGTCCTTGCATAAGTGCGGCCCCAAAACCATGTGCGCTGGCATCAAAGTAGAACTCCGTTTCCTGTTTGGGATCGTATATTGCCAATATTAACGAAGAAACTAGTTTATTTCTTAGCTGCGAACACTATAAGTGCACTCATCAGTCCAAGAAAACTTTGAATCTTTCGCTAGCAAATTTGTCAATGGCCTGGCAATGCATGAGAAGCCTGGGACGAAGTGACGGAAATAGGAAAACAACCCATTACATCTCTGGACCTCTTTAGTATTGCGGGGCATCGGGTAAGTGCCAATCGCTTCTATGTGATTGTCGTTAGGGCGGATTCCATCCGCACTAATCCGATAACCAAGGTAATTGATGTTCCAAGCCGTCTTCTTTTAATACGCGCAGCACCTCGGTGAGAATTTCAACATACGTCGTCCATACGTCCATGTCGAGTGTTGCAATGGAGATGTCATCAATATAAATAAAAACTCTGCCTTTGTCAAGAACGTGGTGCATTCTTAAGTCTGAAAGGCATATGAACGTAATCGAATTGTCCAAAAGGAGTTACGAACGCAGTATATTTGACAGATTCCTTAGACACTTTTATATGATGAAACCCTTCCCTCAAATCTAGCGTGATAAGAAATCGTTTTGTTTGCGAAATGTTCCAAACAGTCTTCGATTAATCGGAGCGGAACGTTATCCCTTACGGTATGTTTGTTTAGGGCCCGATAGTCTACCCACATTCGTACCTCCCCATTCTTTTTCCTCACTAGTACTAAGGCGGAGGCATAAGACGAATTACTCGGTCTGTCTATCCCTTTCTCCAACAACCGATCGACAATATTTTCAACTTCGGTGCGTTCGTAGTACGAAAGTCGCCGTGGCAAACAATATATTAGCACATCCCTGGGTAATATAAGTTTCATTTAATAATCACTAGCTTTCGCTTTAACGATAATAATTTACGATAATGATTTAGAATTAACGTTCGACCACTGCCCTGACAGCACTTGAATGAGCTTCTGGTAATTGTTCATTTATATTTATTTCGTCGTCGTTTTCGTACAAGTCCCAACTGCTTTCACCAGCCGTTCTACAGTATTACTTATTCCAGTTAATTCTATCGGGTCTGTCTTAACACTATTCTCTACAACATCGGGATTCTTCAATAAATCGAATGACACAAGTGCACTGAGAACTTCCTTAGGTAATTCAATATTTTTTTTATTAAACGAAACGGTAAAAAAATTATCTGTCATAATGTAACTTAAGCCTACATAGGTGTATGTTGAATTTTAATAAAATATCGCATCGCAAAAGCAGCGGTACAAAAGTTTCATTATCTGGGATTATAATAAACGAATGAGCTACGGTTTTATCCCGGAATTTAAATTTGCAATCTACGGTGCTACACGTTCTTAAAAACTGGTTTCCCATCCCTCTGAACCACGTTGGCATCTCTTCCCCATAAATAAAAGGGCCTAGGTAACTTTTAGCTTTTGCACCGCTGCTCTTGGGAGAAATTAATACCTAAGTATCGCGGTCCATATGTAAAAATGGAGAAGCTAGATAATGATCGTTATGTGATAGAAGATATTAAAGGTTTTCAAGTAACGCAGTTGAATAACGGCATTTTAGATTCAAGTAGACTAAAGAAATGGGTCGAATGTAGTAAAAGTAGTATAGTAAGATAGACTAAAAAATAGTAAGTTGAAAAGTTGGCACCACCAAAAGGTAATGCGTCAGAGGTGTATTTGTTACAAGGTCCCAAACACTTGTCTTTAGAGAAGTAACAGATTAGTTGTCAAAGCAAAAGGAGCACGTTTTTTTTAATAAATCCAAGTTTAAATTTAAAATCAAGAGACGTTTGCAACATATTTAATTTTATACGCATTTTTTATTGTTTATTATTATAGTCTAGTATTTTTTTTTTATTTTTTCGAGTCATTTTTAAACCGTAATTTTTATTATTTTTAACATGATTAAATAATGTGTAAACCCGTCAGAGAAACCATGACTTTATTTTAAAGGGGTCAAAATGGGATGAGGATGTGCGGAAAGGGAAGGATGGTAGGATGTGAGAAATGGCGAAGAAAGGGGATACGAAGGCGAGTAGAGTAGCCAAGCTAGGGTAGGGTAGCGGTAAAATTCTCGCAGCGTCAACATCACCATAACGCGGAAGCTTGGCATGCATTTGTTTGTTGCACAGACTATAAGGGTCAAGTCCCACACCCGCCGACGAGCTAAGAAAGGGAGCTTGCATGCCAGCAATGACCCGATCCCAAGATCAGTCCAAGTATCAAGAGGGAAGAATGTTTAATGACCCGCTTTAAATCGTTTATTTTAAGGATAAAGAGAAGAAAACCTAGATGGCTAACTTGAGGGACACCCGAGGTTGCTATGAAAGGAGCCGAGAGGAAAGATCTAAAGCGAACACTATAAGAACGGTTTTCTAGGTAAGAGGAAATCCATTTTAACAATATAGGTTCGAAACCTAAGGCAGACAATTTGACGATGATTAATTGATGAGATATGCTATCAAAAGCCTTACTGAAATCGGTTGCAATTACATAGACTTCGTTTCCATTCTCTTAGTCAGTGAGGGAAAAGGAGACGAACTCGATGAGGTTTGTAGCAGTTGATCTGCCTCTCAGGAAGCCATGTTGGCAAGGGGAGATGATGGATTTACATTTGTTGCGTTATAAAACGTTACAAAGATTTGTTTCCCCTCTAACCCTTACACTTCCATACCCAGTCCATTTTTGCACCCTATCTTCTCATTTTTATTTCCGTCGTCCTGCTGGGAGATTGGTTAACTGGTCGCCTCTGATTGACCTCTAATCTCAATCAAGGTAGCTAGTTTTCATGAGACCCAGAAGGTGACAAAAGCAGGTATCGAGCCCAACGGTATGTTGGCGTCTCAACAGCGTTGAGTGGGGGAGGACAGTCCCTTAGCACACCCCAACATGATTCCAAACGGGTCAAGAGATGAAGACCACGTAAGAGCCAAACGGACAGTTGGCCTTAACAACTATGGGTGGGGGGAGGATTATCACTTGAAACACCCCAACGCTGAATCGATGGGTAGTGAGAGGATGATCTCATACAATACTCCAACGAAACAAATAGGTCGGGCAGATGGCCCACACATTAACACAAGAACAAAAATTACAAAACCAAGAAAACATTAATACACAACACTACAATTGAGGGTAGTTGCCCAAATACAACACACAACCATCAACAACAAATACAAAAACACTACGCTACAACAGTACGCTAAACACGGGTAAAGGCACGGTCAAAGACATGTCATGAAAGAGCATGCAAGGGCGTTGGCGAGTGGCATTAAAATATAAACCCCCTGAGGGTAACTTGAAAGACCATATGGGCAGGCGACGCAGGTCTACGAACACAACTCCAACAACAATAACAACAATAACATCAATGACAACTCCAACAACATTAACCAACCATTCACATAACAAAATTAGAACAATTAGAACATGTATGTAAGAAATAGCACGCTATACAGATTCCACATCCCACAAATCTGCGCGAAAGTCCACCGGGTTAGAATAGTTTTTCGGTGATTAATTTTACAGTTCCTTCTCCTCAAAGACTCCTGGGGTTGTACACCAGCAAATGTGGTCCCAAAACTAAAATCCATAATCGTTAAATTCTTCTTTCTTTTTCATTTCTAGTTTAGTTTCGTATAGTTTTGCTATTAACTTTTATTCTTTGGGGACATTTTCGCGTTTCAACTATTTCTCGATTCTTTCAAGCCTTTATCTTGTCGGATTGTTTAAGTGTTTGTCATTCGCTCAGCTTCGGAGTTGCAGCGAATTCGAATGAGAGAATGAGACGGAGGCGGTGGCACACTCCAGTAAAGTAACAGAGTGCATGCTAGAAAAAGCCGCAGTGGATTCCGTAATGGCTGAATGTGGGGGTATAAAAGAAAGAGTGAATGGTTCATCACGGACAAAGAAACCTTGAAGTGGACAACTCGACACTTCTTGGATGACAATTAAAGGTGTAGGAAGTTTTTTCGTAAAGAGAGAGAATTGAGAATGTTTTTTAAAGTTCAAAAATAGTTTTGTAACGGATTGTGCTATTTCAAAATAAGGAAAAAGAGAGAAGACAACAAGATGAGGGATTTAGCAGCTGGATAGGCAGCGGAACTCCCCCTTATACACTTCATAGGAGTCTTGAAGGTGCAGGAATCTTTGTTTAAAGAGCTAAGTATTATGCTTTTACATTTCAAATGTGCGTTTGGTTAGGAGTTGTATTGTAAAAACCCGGTAGGTTTTCGTTACGGAAATATCCCGGAAATCACGGGACACGCGACCCTTCATTTTGTCTTTTTTAATCTTTCGGGAAATAGCGATAGCGGGCTATTTCAAACGGCGATATTTGCTTTTGTTGTTCCGCAATTAACGTCACATTAATAAATCGACCGTTGCTCATTAGAGCTATATAACGTTTTAAAATTTTTTGTTTTCTAATTTCATTCCTTTTTTTTCAGCAATTAACCGTCGAATTCTTCTTCAAAAGGTTTCACAATTCCTTTTTTTAAAGATTATGTGGCGCCCATTTTGCCCACCATTACCTTACCCTTTTGAACGATTTCTATTTCACAATTTTCCTCTTCCATAAAATGTTCTTTTCGAATAATTAATAATCCCATCTCCGAACCCACCCAAACTGAGCAACCGGGACGGTAGCATCCAACAGGCTACCTGCTGCACTTTTCGTCTCTTCAGCAAATTTCTGTTGACATTTCCCTATCCCGACATTTTTCGACTTTTAACCATCGGCGCAGCGGCGGCTGCAAATTTTCTCGCGTTTTGATTTTTCTTGTTTTTTTCTATTTCCCATTTTTTCTCTTCCTTAAAATGTTATTTTCGAATAATTAATAATCCCATCTCCGAACCCACCCCAACTGAGCAACCGGGACGGTAGCATCCAACAGGCTACATGTTGCACTTTTCGTCTCTTCGGCAAATTTCTGTTGATATTTCCCTATCCCTACATTTTTCGACTTTTAACCATCGGCGCAGCGGTGGCTGCAAATTTTCTCGCGTTTTGTTTTTTCTTTTTTTTACGCATTTAAATTCGTCTATGTAATTTGTCCCAAATAAAAGTGCAACACATTGAAAGCTTAAGGCTTCTTAGAAAATACCATCAAACAGTTTGGGTATGTGAGAAAGCTTAGCAATGGGACGATAGTTGGTTACTTCGTTCTTTGATCCTTTTTTGCGTATCGGGGTTATAAAAGAGGTCTTCCAAACCTGACGAAATTCTCCTTGTGAAAGAGATAGATGAAAAAGGTTAGAAAGGGGAAGCGAAAGTTCGAAACATTTTTTTTTTAAGAAATATGGCCGGGTATGAATTCATCATTGAGATTTGGTAACTTAAATTCGATAAGGGCAGGATCAAAGCTTTAGAAAAGGCCCGAAGAATAAGTTCAGGGGGTAATTGAAGTAAGAGGGGTCCGGTACGAAGGATTATCAGCCGAGTCGATAATTTGGCCAATCGCATCTTTTTTTTCTGTTCGCGACTCTGAACAATGTGGACGTGTTTCCAATTCTCTTCCGCTTGCAAATAATTAATATTTTCATTTTCTGCTAACGTCAGACAATAGTGCTCGTGCAACCTAATTTAGCAAGTCGTTTTATGCACTCTGCGGCGGCTTGAGAAAAAGATCCCTCCACCACCTGAAAGAATTCGCGTTTAATTTTAGGTTTTACTGTGACGAATGCAAAGAATTTTCTCTGTCGAATGTTCTTAGGGCAATTCAATGCAGTAATGAAGCCTTTAAATCTCTATTTAGTGACAATTATTCAAAGTTACAACACCAACTTAATAAATTCGCCACAACAATTAAAACTTTTGACGACCAAAATGTCTCTCTGCTCTCTTGTGCCGATTCCAATTTCTCGAAATTGAACTCCATAGAAAAGCAGTTAACACTCACCAGCCGTGCCACAGCTGATTCGTTTGATTCCATTGTCAACCTTACCAACTCTCTCAATAATGATCTCAAAGCAAATTGTTCCGCTCATAACATCTCCAACCTTTTTTGGAAACAAAACAGTGCGGATTTTCGAACAAGTCCTCTTACGTTTTGGTAGTAAAAAGTAAGAGGAAGGCTGTTGTGGTACGAGCAAAGATCTTGAGATGGGACGAAAAAATGTATCTTGGCCCACACGACTCCGTTGAAGGTTTGACACTCAGACAGAGTGAACATAATTACCGAAATTACAACAAGGTCGTCAGATCGAAATTAGGGAAAGTATTGCTAGTGGGGGCATGATCCGGGTGAATGGTTGGGGTTAACTTGAAAAAAAATTAGCTTTAGCGCTATGTAAACGGGGGACTGATGAGGTTGGTTGGGGAATAAGTTAGTTTTAAATATCCAATTAGAGTTGAATTTGGCACGGGAGTTTCGTTATTTTGTTACTTGAACTAGAGCGCTGTTTAGCACGGGATTTGGAAACGGTGATAGGTAACTTAGAATTAGATTTAATACTAAGATTAGTTTTCTCCTGATTTATTGTAGGCTTGTTCATTCATTTACGCATACGCATCTTTCCAATGTTGAAATTAGCACCAGCGGGATTTTTAAATAACCACTTATATCTAGCATGGCGGTCGAATTTAAAATGTCCATTACCTTTGTGGTGAGATGGCAGGAACATTTTATATTGACTGATGGTGATACCGTAATTAATTGCGAATAATTTCGTTATCCAAGTAATATCGGCGTTTGGAGAAGGTTGTTTCTTTGAGGACGATTGAAAATAAACCTCAAAATCTACACGCAAGGCGTTTATGAACTCGCACAATTTTTGGTTGGAGATGTTATATGCGGAACAATTTGCTTTGAGATCATTGTTAAGAGAGTTGATAAGATTGACAATGTAATCAAACGAACCAGTTGTGGCACGGCTGGTAAGTGCTAACTGCTTTTCCATGGAGTTCAATTTCGAGAAATGGGAATCGGCACAAGAGAGCAGGGAGGCATTTTGGTCGTCAAAGGTTTTAATAGTAGTGGCAAATATATTAAGTTGGTACTTTGAATAATTGTCATTAATTAGAGATTTAAGAGCTTTCTACATTGAATTGGCCTGAGAACATCCGACAAAGTATCTTCTTTGCGTTTGTCACAGTAAAATCTAAATTTAAACGCGAATTCTTTCAGGTGGAGGAGAGATCTTTTTCTCAAGCCGATGTAGAGTGCATGAAACGACTTGCCACAAATTCCACTACAAGACACCCAGTCTTTTACATCATCCTTCATTACACAAGATTCATTACCGCAAAGGAAAACGACATAAGGCACAGCAAAGGTAATTGAACCGGGAATTAGTTTTTAGCTAGGGAGTCTACGATATCCGTGACATCGTGATTCACCAACCTGCTCGCGAATCGCTATTCACTTACGTTTTTGTATATGAAAACTATAGTACCTACTGCCAGGGATTAAACATAAAACAACAAACAAACAAAATTGATTTTCCTACAATCCCAAAAAACTATTGGGGATACTATAATTTCCGAGACAACAAGATTTGAAAATGCAACTTTATAGATCTAAATGAAATAATCATAAGTTAATATGATAATATGAGTTAACAGTCTCGCATTTTCAGACCTACTTGCATCGGAAACTATAGTCCCTTTTGCCTATCTATTTTATTCATACACACACACGAATTAAATAAAAAAATGTTTTCTCATTCTCATCTATTTTTTTTTTTGTCGCTTAATTTTATCTTTCTTTTTACAGCCCAAAACTTCATCGCTTCAAGCAAGCCGCGGTTGTTGGCAAGACATTCTTCTTATGTTGTTCTTGTTTGGTAATTTCATATTTTGGTCTGATTTGGTAGTGACTTTGGTGGCCCAGCAAACATTAACAACATTTCATATTAATTTGTTTTTCTTTGTAGTGGTGAAATTCTGTGTGCATGTTGCTAAAGGTGGTGTAGCTATCAAATTTCTAATTTGAAACGCGGCCAGTTAAGATTACTTTATAAAAATATAATTTGAATTTTGTGTTCCAAGGTTGAACAGTTATTGCCGGAAACAAACTATTTTTGAACTTACAGTGTCCAAAAGTGTGCAATAAGTAAAATAAGAGTCCAGTGCAATCAGTAGCTTGAAAACCAATTGAAATAACTGTCAATCATCCTCTATTAAAATCATCGAATTAATTGGTTTTTAAAACTACATTAAAATAATTACATGGATTATTAAATTCAGAATGGAGTAATTATTTATTGAGAAAAAGAAAGATGAGCAAATCAATTTACTTAAATAAGAGAAGATATGTTGTTCGAAATTTATAATTCTGAAACGAGATATCAAAAAACCTTTGGAGAGATGACATATTTAACAGTGTTTTTCCCGTGATTTATGTATACCAAGAGCAAGCAAAAAACAAACGGAAAGGCTACACTCCGCTTGGGGCGAACAGTATGATACCCTATCATTATGCCCCAAAGAAAAAAGCATTAAGAAGATGATGGATAGCATTTTATTTTATTCTATGAAATTAAGAAATAAAATTTTTTTTGAAAAAACGCCCCCAAAACCTTTGTGTGGCCGATATATTGGAAAAAATAGTAGCTAAATATCTTGTAAAACATTTTTTTTCGGTTTCAAAAATCTTTATATGACAAACTTGTAAAGGAGAGCAGTGCCTACTTATCTTGTGCAGGTTGTAACACTCATTCTTCTAATTTGAGCTTTAAAACGATTTTTACTAAATTGTGGGCGTGTCAGTTTTGCACTCTACGGACATTGCTAAATAGTCCGTATTTAATAATGGCCGTAAAATCCTCTCTCATGCGAGCCAGACGGATGAAGTTAGATCTAATTTACTCGGTTACCCGCCAAAAATAATTGTGGGTAGTTTTGCAACAACAAAACAGCTAGTCATGGCGGATGTGTTGGGAAATAGAAAGTGCTGCGAATTGTTGAGTTTATGTGATTTAACTTTAATAGCTATTTGAATGTAAATGTTTATGAAGAAAAAAAAATAGTTACCCAATAAATTTGTCACAATTTAATTGGAATATTTTAATAAACAACAAAAACTAAAACATTCACAAAATTACAGTTACCTTTTTGGTATTTTTACATATTTTCCGTAAGCATTTAAAAGTCCATTTTATCACATAATTTTTATTCAATATTTTGTTTTTCCGCCTTCAGCTTTAAGTTAAGCTTCCTGTGGTCTGCGTTTCATCGATCTTTTTAATTTTTAAGGTCGTATTCGTTAGGTATTTTTGCCCATTCCTCTTGTATAAATTGAATTAATGGATTTCGGGTCTTAGGATTGCGTTTACCAACTTTTTTCACATGTGTATACAAAAAGAAATATTTTTAATGCTTTTTAAATTATTTTGTGTTACAAAATTTATACGTTTAGTCAATCAATCAATCAATCGTTAAGTGATAGACAGAAGAAGGGGAACTTCTGTTCCCTGGAATGCACTGCATAAATATATTGTGGGTGTATGTTTCTATCGAAAATGCCTGGTAGTTGAGTACAACTAATAAATAAGCATGCACATTATGTTACATATATATATTAATATATATATGTCACATAATATGTATATATATATATATGTAACATAATGTGCCACTCCTTTTAACAGACGACTTTATTTGTCAAGTTATAATGTTTTGTAATTTTTTAAAAAAAAATTTTATGAAAAAAGACAAAACAATTTACTGCTACTAGTAAGTCATTGCAATTGTTGTTAAAACATAAGAAAAGGCTTCGGTCCGCTTGGTGCGAACAGTATGATACCCTATCCATATCCCTATATGCCCCAAAGAAAAATGCATCAAAAAGGTGATTTAATTTCATTCTATGAAATTTAAAAGAAAAAAAATATATTTTTAAAAAAACGCCCTCAAAAAGTGGGCGTGGCCGTGTATGGGTGATATATTAGAAAAAAATATATTTGCTAAATATCTTGTTAAACCTTTTTTTTCGATAAATAAATAGTCTTAAGGACTATTCACATGAGAGCGAATTGCGAATAGGCGAATCGCGAACAAATCAATTTGAATGTATCTACGAATAGGAAATTTCTATTGCTTCTAACACAAAAGCATTATATTTATTTGATCTATCATCCTATATAAAAAAAACTGAGTCTTAATTGTTTTAAATAGCAATATTTACAATTACAGTGGGTGCAGTGGATTAGTGGTTAAGTGCGTTGTACCACTGGTCGCTGGTTCAAATTCCGATTTCTATGAAAATTTTCGAAGAAAACAACATTTTAGTAAAAAAACGCACACAAATAGTAGACATATCTTGTGAAGATTCTAACACTATATCTCTTTAACTACAGCTTTAAAACGGTTTTTTCTAAACTGCGGGCGTGGCAGTAGGCGTACTTGAAAAATTTTAACACTTTACCATTTCAGATCCCTAGGCAGTATATGTCCAAAATTTAAGCTTCCTAGCATAAATTTAAAGGCCTCAAAATTTGATACGGACGGACGGACGGACTTTGTCGTGATCATAAATATATTAACTTTTATTGTTCCACGGCGAATATTAAGGGGTGTTACAAACTATGTGTCAAAATAATATAGGATAGGGTATAAAAACTGTTTTCACGTACCAAAAATAATAAAGGGTGATCCATTTCGAGGTTCCCTACATTTTTAAAGAAAAAAACCCAGAAAATTCAAATTTAAAGGCGAATGTTTATTATCATTTGAAAGAACATTCTTTGGCATTTATTTTTTGAAGATTATGTCTATCAAATGTTGGCCGTTGCTACGTCGCAGATGGTAACTGGCGAATGACACGCGTGATGTTTTCCTCCAAGGCCTGAATCGAAGCGGGTTTGTCGGCATAAGCTTTTGACTTTACATATCCCCACAGGAAAAAGTCTAACGGTGTGATATCACACGATCTTGGTGGCCAATCGACCGGCCCAAAACGTGAAATTATGTGCTCACCGAAATGTTCTCTCAATAAGTCCATTGATTGATGCGATGTGTGGATGAAGTGGAAGTTCTTCAATCTCTTCAGGTTGCTCTTCGTCCCAAATGCGGCAATTTTGTTTGTTTACATACCCATTGAGCCAGAAATGGGCCTCATCGCTACACAAAATTTGCCTCGAAAACGTCGGATCTTCTTAGAACTTTTCAAGAGCCCATAGAGCGAAGCGATGTCGCTTGGGAAGGTCGAGCGGCTTCAGTTGTTGCACAAGCTGTATTTTGCACGCTTTCAATTTAAGATCTTGACGTAAAATGCGCCAAGTCGTTCCATACATCAGTCCGAGTTGCTGCGAACGGCGCCGAATCGACTCTTCTACGGTCTTCATGTACACTCTCAGCTACGGCCGCTATATTTTCTTCACAGCGTGCTGGACGTGGTCTATTCGTTCGAATATTATCCAATAATGAATGCTGGGTCTCAAAATGGGTGATGGTGTTGCGAATAGTACGCTCAGTAGGCCGATTATGTTGACCATAAGTTGAGCGAAGTGCACGAAACACATTCCTCACAGAACGTGAATTTTCATAATAAAATTCAACAATTTGTAAACGTTGTTCACGCGTAAGTCTTTCCATTATGAAATGCCAAACAATACTAAACAAAAATAACATGACAGCATGACATGACTCACACGTGATCTGTCAAAAAAGGCTATTGAAAAAAGTATCTCTACTTGGATCACCCATTATTTGAAAGATTTTGGATCACATTATATTAAAAAGCGTCTTAAACCAGTGCCCATTTATGGAAAAGTAATTAACTGCTTCAATATAACCATACGAAATCATAGTTTGTATAGTTACACTTAAATTTATCGTCAACCGAAAATGTATGTTCAACTTATTTGGTGTATATTAGTCACGTTAATTAATATTATTTTGATTATTTTTTAATAAAAATTAAAATAAATTGGTTAAAACAAATCTTTATTCTCAATATTATAATATTTTATTAAATTATTAGTATGTTTTTATAAATCCATATTCACCGCATATTTTGCATGTTTATTTTACACACCCAAATTGTGAGGTTTAAACTACTCAAATTCATCAGCTGTTCCCAACTTCTTGTTATAAAAAATGACATTTCATATCATTTCAATGGGTGCCCCCATGAAAAACCATTAGCCCCAAATTATAAGGGGCAAATTATGTGGGGCTTATCAGTTAGACTTAGCTTTTAGGCAAGGTAAGAGATTCTCTCTCGAGTTGCCTATCTGGTTAACTCCTCATCTGTGGTATGTACACTCTTGTTTAAATATGTTATTAGAAACCTAATAGGAACCTCAGTGCCGATCTGCCACCCGACGCGTGCACACACATTTTTGTAATAGCTCCGCGGTCAGTTTTCGCACAAAATAAACTAACAAAAAGTGTGCAAAAAAAAGAAACTGGGGCATTTCCTCTGGTCTCACTCCCTATCGTTTGCTGCTGCTTTGCTTGGCTATAGCGATTGCGTGCACTGGCTATGGCTGGGTAAAGCATCATTTGGGGAATAGCGGGTCGCGTTGTTTAGATTTTGTTTGTAGACCAAAGCATAATGGGCATAACACCAGCAGTGATTTGGTTTGGAAAGCTGACGTCAGAATCTACACCGTACAGCCTAGCTTAGTCAGCGTCGGATTTGAGTCTTTTGTGTTTGTTTTTTGTTATGTGTAGGAATTTCAGGGTAGACGTGAGCAATATTCGTGGGTTAAGGGGGATTTATTTTACTGTACGCCCACACGAATCTCAATAAACCAGCTGTTTTGGCACTAGGTGAAACACAGGTCAGCATTGATTCTGATCTAACGGAGTTTAACCTGCCTGGATATAACTTAGTGCCATTATTCTTTTCTCATCGCGGTCTCGCCGTCTATATACGTAGTGATGTAGCCTACCATCTCCTACCTCAATACGGCCACTGTTCCAATCCAAAATTTAATTTTATTTGGCTAAAATTTCATGTCCGTAGGCAATAAATTCACTACAGTTTCATTTAGAGAAGCCCTAACCAAGACAGGCATTAAACTTATAATGAGTTTGATGCACTGTCTGATTCCATAACCAGAATTGTTACCCTTTATCTTCATACTGAAATCGTCATTGCGGGCGATTGCAATATACACAATTCAAGTTGACTTCGACATTCTGGACAGACAACACCCGATGGAAGGTATGTAGAGATCTTTGATAAGGTTAATAATTTAACCCAGATTGTAAATGAGCCGACACGGATACCGGACATTAGCGATCAAAACGCCAACACTCTGGACTTGTTTCTTACCTCTCACCCTGATAAATACACTTTAAATGTATTTTCGCCTCTAGGTTCGTCAAACCATTGTATCATATCAGCGAATTTATCATACTCCAGCCACACAGTTAAAGAAAAAGCTCCTACAAAAACGGTATGGTAATACGAGAAAGCCAATTGGGAAGTTTTAAACGGTTTCTTTAGGAGTTTTAACTGGTCGTTGTGCTTCCTCAACAGCGACGTGGATGCCACTGCCGATATGATTACGAATTTAATTCACCTGGGTATGAAACACTTTATCCCTAACAGGATAAAAATCCCTAACAGGATAAAGTGTATCAAATCTAAGGAAAACGCGTAGTGTGACTTGAACTGTAAAGAGCTACAGAGGTAAGTTTTCGGTCATTTAAGGCCAACCCAACTGAGGAAAACCGAAAAAGTTTAATGGAGCCAGAAATGACTGCAATGCCCACATTAATCCTGTCAAATTCTCCTTCGACCAAAAGTTGAGGCAAAAAATCCTACAAGCACTCCGATAGTAAAAAATGTTGGTCGTTTGTCAAGAATATTAAAAATTCGGCTTCGTTATCTATCCCGACACTCATCCAATGCAATGACATCCCAGCTGTCAGCTCTTCGGATAAAGCCAATCTGCTTGCTGCTCATTTTGCAGCAAGCTTAAAGCTGCCAGATTGTGCTTTATCTCCCCCTGTACTCGAGCGCGTAGAATATTCTATGGGACCAATTCATTTTCGCACTCGTAGTTCTTCAAGACCTCAACATACAAAAATCCGCTGGTCCAGATGGTATTTCGCCTATCGTTCTAAAGAGGTGTTCTTCCACGCTGGCAAAACCACGGCGTAAGCTTTTCTATCTGTCCTATTCTTCAGGGCTCTTTCCGAGAAGATGGAAAACAGCATTTGTCCAGCCCGTCCCAAAAAAAAGGCAAATCTTCCTCTGTCTCCTCCTACCGACCAATTGCACTAACGTGCCTTCTTTCCAAGGTCATGGAAACGCTGATAAATCGTCAGCTTATGAAATATCTCCAATCCCGAAAACTTCTTAATGACCGGCAGTACTGTTTTCGCAGCAACAGATCCACTGGTGTTTTGACGACTTATCTAACCGAAAAGTGGAACTAATCTATTCACCATGGTGGTGAAAGCAAGGTCGTTGCGCATGATATTTCAAAGACATTTGACAGAGTTTGGCATCAAGCTCTCTTGTCGAAAATGCGTGCATTCTGGATCGATGTTACCCTTCTCCAATGGATTAGAAATTTCCTTTCGGAACGTTTTGGATGGTTTCAAATCTGCTGGGGAACACCAGCATTTATGTGGGGAACACCGTTTTGTCTTCGACTCTCTTTCTCATTTTTATAAATGATCTCCTCTGTATTACTTCTAATCCTATTCATTCCTTCGACGATGACAGTACCCTCAGCCTTACATATTCGAACTGGAATGGCAACGTATGTTAAGCTCATTAAATTCCGATCTCGACAGCATACTTAAATGGGGTAAAACCAACAGAGTGGAATTTAATGCTTCCAAAACGCAATGCTCTCTGCTGTCATTGAAGCGAAACCCTAATTCTCTGCCATTATCCATGGATCGCACTTGCATCGCTGAAACCGAACGACTTTCCATTCTCGGTATGGGTGTTAATGACAACCTTCGTTGGAATAACCACATATTCGATGTCGCCAAGAACGCTGCGAAATGTCTAGGCTTCCTTAAGCGATGCAAGACATACTTCACCCCTTTTGATCTGGCAAAAATTTATAAGGCGTTTATTCGCCCCAAACTTGAGTATAACGCTCATATCTGGTCCGGTGCTCCAATTACATAATTTGATCTACTTGACAGGATTTTACGTGCGGTAAAAACTATTGGCGATCGAGACATCGCGAAATCACTTGACTATCTTAGTCATTGTCGTAATGTCTCCTGCTTGTCATTGTTTTATCGGTATTTCCACGCAAGTGCTTAAATGAAATTGCCAGTTGCATTTCACCCCTACAGCAATTCAACCGCAATACTCGCCATGCTAGGAATGCACTTCAGTTTACCCTTAAGCCTTTATTCGGACGTACAGTGAAATACAAGGATTCGTTTCATAACCGTTCAACTCGAATATGGAATGCTCTACCACGCCTGTTTTTCCCTCACATTACAGTTTACAGACATTTAAAACCAAAAAGCTTTCAAAGAAAGCTTTCAAAGCTTGGTCAAAGTGCGCCCCTAATAATATAGTTGAAAAAGCTCGCCTTGAAGTGGAATACAGACGTTGCAAAAGTATCGCGAAGAAAAAGTGTGTCCAAATTCAAGCTATGTGTATGGAGAGTGTGTATCAGGAGTTGGAGGAGGTATGTTCTTCACCTGCTGATAGGAACCAGGTAACCCATGAGCTTCGACAAAACACGAACAAGTGAACAACAATTTTTAAGTTCATTAACAATGCTTAAGGCCAATTACTTGTGGACGACGAAAGAATTTTACACAGGTGGCGAGAGTATTGCGAGCAACTTTTAAACGAACAGTTTCCCCGGCTATATTTTCCAGGAGCCGCCCCCAACAATTAAGAAGTGCCCGACATAACAGTCGAAGTCGGGCTCAGATGGCTCATGATTCTTATCTCCAAACTCATGAGAGGTGGTCCAATGCCCAACCAGTGGATGGAAAGTTATCTTCACAAAGGAAATAGAGATACGCGAAACTGTGATAATTACCGTTCAATCAAGTTGATGTCACACACCATGAAAATGGTTGTGCGGGTATTAGATGGTCGCTTAAGACAAATAATACGGCTGTCTGACGACCAGAGCGGGTTTGTCGCGGACAAATCAACCACACATGTAATCCAAAGTATAAAGATCACAATGGAAAAGCATCGTGATTCCTTAAAGGATCTGCATATGATTCTGGTTGATTTTGAAAAATCATTCGATAGACAACCAAGAGATCTGATATGGGTAGCGCTAAGACATCGAGGAGTTCTTGAGACATGTACGCGGGAGCGAAGACAAAAGTCAGATGTCCCTCCTGGATCACCCATGAATTCCCAATTAAAGTCGGTGTTCACCAGGGGAGTGTCTTAAGTCCATTGCTCTTTATTACAGTCCTAGATTATCTGATTGAGGGAAAAGTGACGGGCGGAAAAGTGCATCAGTTATTCTTTGCTGACGATGGAGCCATCATCAGTAATGATCAGACTTCCCTGCAGCGAGCACTTGATGTTTGGGTAGATGTTTTAGAAGGGAATGGGTATCGTATAAGCCAAAAAAAGACAGAGTATCTTTACTGCCAAATCAACCCATTCCAAACATTTATTTGAATGGGGTTCCCAAGTGTGAAAACGTCAAATATCTGGGATGGATGATCAACAGCGAAGCAACAATTTTTGACGACATCAATCATCGTGTAAGCGTAGGGTGGATGAAGTGGCAGGAAAACTCTGCCATCTTTTGGGCCGAAAAACTTCCCCTAAGCTGAAAGGAAGGCTCTACACCCAGTGCATCCGGCGCTCACATACGGTTCACAATGCTGGACAATGTACCAAGGCAAGTTGACAGCGGCTGAGATGAAGATGCTTCGCGTGACAGCAGGAATAACAAAGCTTGATCGAATTAGAAGTTCCTGAATCCGAGGAAGCCTTCACGTCAAAGAATCCATTTGGAAAAAATTGGAGCACGACCGACTCAGTTGGTATTGTTATATTCAAAGGAGGGATCCTACGAACCCCATCAAAAAGGCAATGGCAATCAATGTTCCCTTACATTCACGTAGGAAAAGTAGGCCTATAAAATCCTGGATCACACAAATGCAGAAACACCAGCATTTGATTGGCCTCAATGATGAAGTGATCCAAAATCGGGATGCCTGCTGATAGTTTTTGAGGTCGAACCGGCGAGCCCCACAGGCGGACCAGTAGGTATGCAGTGAAGTGAGAGGGTTATGATCTAATCCTGATCATAATCTCGTCGATAAATGGAGAGAAGATACATTCGCCGAAAAAACAAACTGAAATGGAAAAACATACAACGAAATTACCTATGTATACTTTTTATTTTTAAGGTGTATTAATAGGTAGGGAACTATGTTTTATGTCTTAACTACAAGAAATATTTGCATTTAATTGCTAGAACTTCATACTAATTATGTAACTAATTTGTTTTTATTCATAAACATTTACATTAAATCATTGTTTATACAAATCAAAAGATTCGGTTAACCCATTCTTACTGTTTGCTCGTATAAAGCCTTCTCTCACTTAAAATTAAATTTATATTGTATTTCTTGATTTATAAATTCAACCGGGGTATTATTCGATATTTTAAGAATTTTCTTTTTGCATCTTTTCAATTCCGCTATTTGTGTTTTTGCTTTAAATTGGGAAATTTAAGAATAAAGTTGTCTATTCATTTGAAGTACTTTTTGAGTGGTTCTCTATAACATAACGTCTATTTCTCAATTTGGCCGTCAGTGTATTTTACTCATTTTTCTCCCGCTGAGTTCATTTTTCATATATGTTCTGCCTACTTACAAAGTATTTCGTGCTATCTTTACTCCACCCGCAGTACTGCATCGCTGAGTGATTTACTGATCTCTGTTTTATCTCTTGTCAACTGCTGCCCTGCATCACTGAAGAATCATTGGTCATCCTACTCCCCCGCACGAGCGAGTACAATTTTAAGTACATGTTCTGCCGTTTTGGCAAAGAGATTCTACTCACTTGTAATTTTTAATCATTGCATGTTTAAACCATTACCTACTGCAGTCTACATCTAATACAACAACCATCCCAAACTTCTGCCATCTGGTGTAATAAGAAACTTAGTGCTTAACAATGAACGATTCTGAATGCTATATATGCAAAAAAAACATGTAATGACGTTAAATTATCCTATGCAATATGCCTTGATAATGTGAATACAAAATGTATTAACATTAAAGCAAAAGACGTTGACAAAATTCTTTCGACACATGGCCTTTGTTTTATTGTGATAAACATCGCAGCATATCAATAAAATTGCAAAAAATCTTCAACAATTTATGTGTCTTGTTCTCGGAAGTTCAGGAGTAACTTGTTTCTGATCCATCGAACAAGCAAAAAATGGTAGAAGGTTTCAACAATATTGATCATCTGCTGAAAAATCAACCGCCTGACAGTGATTACCAACAGCTTATATTGGCCCAGCAGAATGAATTAAAGGACTAACATCAACGTATTCAGTCTGTTCAACAAGAAATTATAAAACAACAACGACAATTACTTCAACCACATCTTCAGCCTCTGCTGCCACAACCTCAATAACCACAAATTTATAAAATACAACAATATCACCAACAACCACAACCTCAACTCAACTATATGAACAAGTAAAACCTCAAACACCTGTTAACAACCTGGTTACACAACAATATAATCTGCAACGCCAAGAACATCAAGTTGATATAATAAAACAACAACTTCCCAATCATCAAACAACAACAATATGAGTATTGTGTTCTAGTTCTTACTTGTGTGATTTAGTTATTCCATCCATATCTACACTATCATTGGATATCCCTCCTTCATCACCAGCTTCGCCTAATCTTACCGAGGATACTTTAACCAATGGCTTATCAACTGTTAATCTGGTGGTTGTACGGAGGTCATCACGTAAGCCTATTTTCATTTCGAGACTCGATACTGCAACTACTGTAGATGGTCGGTAGTGGTTCTAAACAGAACGTCAGCAGTTATAGGCCTATATGTAAAATATATTCAATCCCAAAACTGTTTGAAAAAATTGTATCCATAAAATCACCTTGTCCATTCAAAATGTGATTTCTGAACATCAACATGGGTTCGTATCAGGTAGATCTACTGCAACTAATCTTGCACTTTTTTTCAATTTTGTTGTAAAAAATTTTGATTGTGGTAATCAAACGGATGTGATATTTACCGACTTTGCAAAAGCTTTTGACTAAGTGTGTCAAAGCACACTTATAAATAATTTGTCTGCCTTAGGAATGCACTCCAGTATACTTAGTTGGTTAGAGCCCTACCTTATTAATCGCATTCAATTGGTAAAGATTGATAATTATCTATCATTGCCAATAAGTGTTTCATCAGGGGTTCCACAGGGTAGTCATCTTGGCCCCCTTTTGTTTCTACTTTTTATAAATGATCTACCTAATGTAATTTATGTAATTAGATATTCCGAATGTCTTCTGTTTGCTGACGACCTTAAATTATTCCGCGCTATTAAATTAAAAAGATAATGACTGTTGCCTACTTCATGATTATGTTAACGCCGTGGTAAATTGGTGTCAGCTAAACAATCTTTCACTCAATGCCAATGTTTTACTCTTTCCAAATCAAGGGTACCAGTACTCTATCGATACTCTATAAAATCTTACTTACTGGACAGAGTAGACTCAAAAAAAGATTTAGGCGTTATTCTTGACACCCGCCTAACCTTTAAAGACCACATGGACTATATTGTATTCAAAGCTAATTCGATGCTAGTTTTCGTAAAAAGAAATTCAAAGGATTTTACAGATTCTTATACACTCAAATCGCTATATGTATCATTAATAAGACCTCAAGTTGAGTACTGTAGCATAATATGGAATCCGCACTATGAAATTCATTCCAACAGAATTGAGCGTATCCAAGGAAACTTCACTAGATGCCTGATTACTGATTTCAATTAAAATAGCGAATTGATATGCCTACCTAGAAACTAGATGTGCTTTGATTAATTTCAACTCCCTTCTAACCCGTCGTAAATATTTTTCCGTTATGTTTATAAGAGATATAGTCCATTATAAAATTGAATGCCCTAAATTGTCAGCATTGATAAGCTTTCCCTTTCGATCTCGACATCTTCGTAGGTATTTCCACTTCCATAAGGACCTTCACCTAACCAAATTTTCGCATAATGAACCTATTGCTCGTTGCATCAAGGAATCTAATTTAGTTATTACTATGATCGATTTAGTTATGAATTGTAGCAGGTTAGATTTTAAAAACAATCTCCTTTTTATACTTCAGATAAATTCGTTATTTAATACATCGTTATTTATTTTTTATATTGTTTGTTTTGTCTGTTTAACTTTACTCTCCAACTCTCCAACGCCTTTCAACTCCATGCCTTTGGTTCACACGTATTTACAGATAGAAAATATAAACATTTTTTCGGCCATTTCTTAAAAAAAATTTGATGGTTCAAGGGGTACACAAATTTGACTATCTGGAACCCAACGTCTAACAAATTATTCCCTTTAAATGTCTAAATATGAGTACCACCGTGTAGAACAAGAGAACTGCAACTTGAGAGCTAAAGATTAAACTTTTTTTTAGTGTAGATGTTTTACTACTACTGGTCCATTGTACTACCATTCAGATACCTTACATTAGTGTACTTAGTTTTCCCGTCTTTCGAAGAAAGAGCACTCACCTCGTCAGCCCCGTGATGCGAGCAAAGGCCGGGCAACTGCAGAGAAATTGTTCTGCTATGTTATCCTCCTCATCGCAAGCAACAAGGTTCAAGTTCAAAGCCACGGATGAGTAAAGAACCAGATTGTCAAACGTAAACTTCTTTGTTTTCATCCATATTATTAAATATGTGGACTGTTTAACGTCTTCGCAGTTGGTTTATATGCCGGTTTTTTGCGGTGCTTTTAGTTCCGCCTTGTTCTTCGGTCCTGTCATTTCCCAATTATGCACCAACTCCTGGCATACCAGCAAACATTGAATCCATTAGGTTAGGTTAGGTTAAGACAGGGGTGTGATGTAAAAACCATCACGCAACACTAGGCACCGAAGTGAGTTAATAGTGAGTGTTCTTTCGAGCTCCTCACTATCGCTAGATAGTAGTTCTTGCTCCTCCAACGCCTCTACCAGGAGGGAGATGGATGAAGTCGAAAGTTCGCCTTCACTCACCTCTGATTCCTCCTGAACGGGGGTAGTCTTTTGTTTGTTTTTTCCATTTTTTTAAAATCTGATTACCACGAGTTGCGGAGAAATATAGTTCCGTCTGCACAGAGATCCGCCGTATGCAGATAATGCTAGCTAATCCGGAAATCGCCAGAGATCCGAGTACTCAGTTCACGGCTGAGCTGTTTTTTAACTTGGTCCCCCAACCATGCTCATTCTCAGCACGGGTCGTATGACACTTTAATCCAGCCCAGCGGAGAAAGTGCTAGGGATAGAAAAGAGATGGAAAATGGGGATCGAGGAATGGAAAGGACATGGTGGGAAGAGTATTCTTTGGTATTAGGACTCATCCAGAGGGCGGAGAATCCTCAAGAATCTTTGACCTTACTCAGCCCCTACAACTCGTCAAGTTCAACACTCGGGTAAGGGAGTGTTGCACTTGGCGAGTTCTATTACTCATTGAAAGTTCCAAGGAAGAGCATATATTGAACGTTACAATAATACCTAATACAGAAGATTTGCTGCCGCTAGAAGCTCTTGACAGCGAGTTAATTTCGTCTTTGGTCACAAGCATAAACGCGCCTTAAATGTCAGTTGAGGAACTACGAAACAACACTGCTGATAGTCAAAAAGCAATCGAGAGTCTTCGAAGCCGAATCCTTGATATCCTTGCCAAACGAATCAGCCAATGAAAGGCAGCAGGAAGTTGGGGTGAGTATGCCAACTCCAGGCCCACCCCCAAGGCCACAGCCATAATCGTTGTCAGACAATAGCAACGCCGCAATTCACACCATGTTAGTTCCTCAGAACGAGTACACATTATATGATTTGCCAACATTTTACGGAAAAACGGAAGAGTGGCATTTATTTGTTGCTAATTTTAAAGACACCACTGACGCCTTTGGCTATAGTAACAGACAAGACGTAATGCGTCACCAAAAGTGCTTAGTTGGTACTGCCAAAGAAGCAGTTGATTCAATGCTTATATATCCAGATGACGTTCCAAATGCCATCGAGGTGCTAAAGTTTTGTTTTGGCAGACCAGAATTACTTGTGTGGTGCCATTAAGCAAGGTTCAACAGATTCCATCAATTATAGTAGCCAAAATGGAGCATGTTATTTTGTTTTCCACCAGAAACCGAAACGTAGTTGCATTTCTGACATCTGCAAATTGCCAACAACATTTATATAATCCATCGCTTTCAGAAACATTGGTACTAAAACTAACAGCAAGCAAACAATTTGAGTGGGCAAAACATGTTTCAGACTGTTTCCAACAATTCAGGATAATTCTTAACAATTTGGTAAAGTAACCTCGCCAGAATCGTTAGCAGCAACTTCGACGAGTTATGCACATTGATGAAAATGTGACAAAATGGGTTATTAAATGTTTCTACTGTGGAAGTGACCATAAACTTGTTGACTGTAATGACTTTAAATAAATCACTTAGTGTTGCAGACAGCTGGGAAAAGGTAACAAATCAAAAATTGTGTTCTTGTCTTTTGTGTTGTGTTTCTTGTCTGGTTAGAGGTCATAATTCCATGAACTACCAAACTAAAACACAGTGTGGGATCAACAGATGCCTTCGTCATCATAATGATTCATGGGAAGTCTTCGCAGAGAGATACGGTTCATCTTTGCCGCCGTACACCAACAGTTTATGCTGCCAACTCTTTAAAGTCTTACCCAAAACAATATTTGGTCCAAACGGAAGCGCGGAAGTTCGATATGTTCGCTATGTTCGATGAGGGATCCGTTATCTCATTACTGAACCTGGACTTAAGGGCCCCTCTCAGCCGTTGACATTACAGTGGTATGGGTAAAAAGTAACGACAGAACAATCATCACAAGGCAATTTGGAAATTGAAGGAAATGCGGACAAACATCGATTTGTTACAAAAAATATAAGAACAATAAACAATTTAAATATACCAGCACAGTCATTCAAAAAATCTGATTTTGAACACATAGCCTTTGATCCTTTGGAAGATTATGACAACATCAAACCAGTTATACTTATCGGATTAGACCATTTTCATTTAGGAGCATCAACAACAATTGTCCAATCAAATGTTACTTCACCCATTGCCGTAAAAACGAAGTTGGGTTGGGTAGCCTCTGGACCAACATCGGAACCAGCCAACATATCATATCCCATTGTTCACCATATACTGTTGAACGCGTTGCATAAAATGGTGAACGAGTATTTCTCAGCAGATAGCTTTTGAGTAAGCGGGTTTACTTTGGAAAAACTTTCCTTCCGCACTTCTCGAGCTATGCGATGGTAGAAAAATGGCAGAAAAAATGTTGAAAGGAAAATGAGCCGTGAACCTCATTTCGCCATTCAAAATCCTCATAAGCGGGAAAAACAACGCATAGTGTTTGATGCTGCCGCCAACATAAACAATGTCTCTCTCAATTCAGTTCTACTTGATATTTTACTTAAGTTCAGGCAAGGTTTCATAGGAGTTGCTGCTGATATTTGTGAAATGTTTTCTCAAGTTCAAATATGTCCAGAAGACCAGCATGTACAGCGCTTCGTTTGGAGAAACGGAGACACCAGCCAGCCTATCCAACAGTTTGCCATTAAATCTATGATTATTGGAGCAATCTGTTCACCATGTTGTGCAGAGCACATCAAAAATCTAAATGCCGAGGATGGTACCATGCAAAAGATGATTTTTAGGGCAAGCTTGAGTGTAGTTTCCAGGAAAATTTAGAGCCGTAAACAAAGAGTCTAGCGCCATACACCATAGGAGGGGAGACAGAACACCATCTTGAGGGCAGCCGGTATTTACCCCTGTTATGACGTACTTGCCACAATCTGCATCGGCTACCAACGTCCTGTACATTAGCATTGCTTTAATCCACAACACCAAAGTTTCATCTACACCATGCTGTCTGGCTGAGTTACACACACTGTCAAAGTTCGCATTATCAAAAGCACCCTCAATATCGACGAAAATGCCCAACGCGTACTCCTTCCGGTCAAGAGCACTATGAATCCTACCAACAAGGGTTTAAAGCGCAGTCTCGCAAGATTTTCCGCGCTGATAGGCATGTTGCATCTCAGAGAGATGATGTGATCGAAGAGCAACTTCGCGCACATACAGCTCATCCAGTCTTTCCAAACTTTTCAGTAAGAAGGAAGACAGAGTTATGGGTCTACAGCTTTTGGCTAGAGTGTAGTCAGATTTACCAATTTTTGGTATGAAAACCACTTTAACCATTCGCCATGGGGAATTTATATAGGCCAAGACGAAGTTCGCGTTTAAAATTCTTTTCAACATTGGCAAAACCTGACTTTAACCTTGTTTCAGCAAAACTGGATAAATTCCATCCGGACCAGGTGACTTGAAACTCTCAAAAGATGCAACAGCATATTTGATAGCATCATCCAGACCACTCCAGATGCAATATACCAGCTGTGCCGCGTGGTATTAGTCGGTTCAAATGTAGCCACCGTCGTTTGAACACGTAGTAACCTGATTTCCCGGAAAGTGAGTCTCAAGTAGAAGACTAAAAGTCTCCGCCTTTGTCTCAGTGTACGTGTCATCAGGTTTAAGGATTGCATCCAGTTTACTTGGTCTGTTCCTTTGGAGGACTTTAACAAGCCTACTAAATGCATTTAGAGGTTCGACCTCTTTACAAAACTTTTTATAATAGTCATTTTTCCACTTGCGACTTATTCTTTTAAAAACTTTTTGTTTCGATCGATAAAGATTCCAGTCTTCCACTAAGTTGGTTTTTTAAGGACCGATTTAGTAGCTTCCTAGTTTCTTTACGAAGACACTGCAGTTCGGTGTTTCACCAGGGTACCGATTTTCTTCGGGAGTGGCTTAGAAACAGGGCAGGAATGTTTAAATCAGCAGGTGAGGACGTTGCTCAGATCCTGAGCAGACCTCTCCACTCCCTGTTTTGATCGAAGTTTGAGTGGAACATTGACAGAGTTGACAAGCTCCTCTCTAAACAGTGGACAGTTCGTTTTTCTCGGATTTCTCCTCTCTTACGAAGGTAAAAGTTCGCAGTAGATTTGAAATTCGATGTATCTGTGATCTGATAAGGTGAGTCTGGCTTTAATCATAGTAGCTGTAAAAGATTTCAATGAGACAAGTCCTAGGTTTTCGGGTTGCTCATCATAAAGAACGTAGTATGAATCACTCAAGCAACCAAGACCACAGATGCGATTTTTCCACACCCATGGTTCCTGGATGGATATTATGTGTGATTTTGTTCTACAAGCCACGGGCAGCACCAACAATAGGTGCACTTCCTCTACTCATACTCAATGGTGAGTCCACTACAACCGTCCATCAATGCTACTACCTTTGCTGGTAGACTTCCACCGACCTATCCCGTTTCATAGACTCAACCGAAGAGCCGACCGGTGTGCATGCGCCTTCAGCCTGTTGAGCTTCTTTGCGCCGCTGATTACTCAGATGCTTCCTTTTCCACTTCCGCTGCGCCTTAGTGAGGTGCACCTCAAAGCCACTTAAGGATCCCGGTCAACCGTGGAGATATCATGGGTCAAGCTGTCAGCAGCGGTGCAGTGGGTAGCAACCTTACTCATGCTCAGTTTTCCCAAAGAGTCGGACATAGAGCCACAAGAGTCGTTTGTAGGTTTATTGAATGTTGGGGCCTCCAGAATACGAGCCCCAGCCGCAGTCGAGAAGACCAGGGATGGATTTGGATGGGACCGGCATGTTACTGGCGTAACAAGGCGGAGTTATAAGACATGTACTACGCCCCCTGATATCGATCCTAGGTTGGAGCTGCAAGCTGCAGTATTCGGTGTATGCATATATAAAATAATTCGCAAAAGCCCAGAAATTGAATATTGAATCTTTGGAATGATTCTCTACTGGCCTGCATTGAATTTACTCATCCGAAAGAAAATACAAACCTTTTGCCGAAAATATCAACACCGGCCGAAATAATCAACACCACTCACCCAGCTCAATGGCGTTGGTTCCGGTTAAAACCAGAGTCTTCCTTCTTATCCAGGCAATTAACGATTTTATAAATTTTAAAAACTTTTCTTCTTCTTTTATGAGACTTAAGCGGACAACGCCCTGGATGTTACGTTTTGCAAATAAATGGCTAAGCTGTTTGCGCATGCATACAAATTTGAAATTTGTTGAAATTATGGGTCGCGGTGGGCAAACCCTATCGGAGTAACTATCGCCTTACCTGTTTCACTTCCTGGATTCATTAACCTGCAACTAATATTAAATTTGAACACCTTTATTCATTTAACTAACAAAATTACTTACCAAATTAACCAATCCATTCATTTCCTTGGCGATCGTTTGACAGATGTCGAGTTTTGTTTATACCCTATTATAAGGGTATATTAATTTTGACACATAGTTTGTAACATCCCTTAATATTCGTCGTAGACCCACAGAAGTATATATATTTATGATCAGGACCAAATCCTAAGACTATTTAGCAATGTCCGTCCGTCCGTATCAACTTTTGAGGCCTTGTAACACATAGTTTGTAACATCCCTTAATATTCGTCGTAGACCCACAGAAGTATATATATTTATGATCAGGACCAAATCCTAAGACTATTTAGCAATGTCCGTCCGTCCGTATCAACTTTTGAGGCCTTTTTTATGCTAGGAAGCTGAAATTTAGAGCATATACTTCTTAGGATCCCGAAATGGTAAAGTGTTAAAAGTTTTTAAATCCGCCCACTGCCCCGCCCACAATTTAGAATAAACCGTTTTCAGGCTAAAGTTAGAGAGATAGAGTATTGGAACCTTCACAAGATATGTAGGCACTGCCCTCCTTTATAAGTCTGTCATATACTATTTTTTGCCACGCCTACTTTTTGTGGGCTTTTTTCACTAAAATTCTGTTTTCAGCGAAAATTTTCATAGAAACTGAAAAAAAAATATTTAACAAGATATTTAGCAAATATTTTTTTCAATATATCGCCCATACAAAGTTTTTTGTCACGCCCACTTTTTGGGAGCATTTTTTCAACAAATATTTTTTTTTGTAAACTTCATAGAATGAAATGATATCCATCACCTTCTTAATGCGTTTTTCTTTGGGGCATATAGGGATATGGATAGGGTATCGTACTGTTCGCCCCAAGCGGACTGTAGCCTTCTCTTATGTTTTTTTGTTGTGTTCGTCACCGAAATTCTCCCTATTCTCTCTCGTTTCCCAATGAACTTCCAAAGCCTTTATAAATCCACTCCTGTATTTTGTTTTTTCTTTCGAGTCTCCCACTTAATGTTTTCAATGGGTGAGTGTGTACAGGTGTATAATAAGTTATGTATTTTTTTATATACATAAATATTTCGTAGGTATTTTCTTTGTTTCTTTTATTTTTCTATGACGAGAGGCTGATTATTTATTTATCTCTGTGACGACTGCAAGGCTCTTCCCCAGAATTCCAGAATTTGGGAAAGAAAAGTTGGAAAAGGACAGAGGTGGACATAAGAACAAGAATGGGTAGAACAAAGTTAAGAAAACAAGGTCAAATAATCAAGGGCAAACACTCACAGCTGCGTTTGGTTTTCTGCTAAGCGGTCTGTGCCCTCTAGCAATTCGATTATCATTATTGGCATTAACAATCTTTTTAATTCTCGTTATATCGATCGTTTTGGTAAGTAAGAATGAACTTACATTTTTACATATGTATTATAAGTAGTTGTTATAAATTAGGATTTGACTACGGCTGGGAAACAAAAAGAGAAATCTGCGCAAAAAAAAAAAATACATAGAGGTAGGTGGGAAATTGAATTAATGTCCATTTAATGAAAATGGTATATAGAAAGTTTTAGTGCACGTTCTGGCTGTAGTTTGAGCCGCCACTTTGAGGATGGGGTCCCCAAAACCTCAACCTAAAACCTTTTGGGAGCAGTATCAGGGGAGGATACCACCCGTTGGCAACTATCAAATCTGTTAAAACGGTGATTACGTTGATTATGTGAGTTCAGTTTTCTTTTGATGGTGTGTGGACTAAAGTAAAGGCTGCCCTTCTATAGATCACGTGACATAACGCAACGGTACTAACGGTGACGACGTAACGTGACGACATATACTTCTCTTCGTATAGACATAAGCAATTGTGACCGGGAGGGTTCGTCGAGGGGCTATCACTCGCCACATTAGTGCTAGCTAAGGATGTGTCGAAATACTGGCTTACCCCTGCCAACAACAGCTGGCAGGTCATCGGTTTATAACGACCCGGTATCCATGGGAGACTCAAGGCCCCAACCCATAGAATACGACAGCAACATAGAATACACGTTAACTTATGGAAGGTGACCTATAAACAACGCATTGACGGTGACTCAGGAAATTATAGACCAACATGCTACTTTTTCATACTTTGAGATCATACTTTGACAGTCTGGCAAAAAGCATTCTGCAGGAGAAGCACGAACGAAATCATTTGTCATTGCAGTCAGCATTGCCATTTCGGCATATTTATCTTAGCTAATTGGTAGTAAATTATGTTTATTTCAAATTAAAATTAATTTTTCAACTAAAACAGAACTATATTAGTATTTGTTTATTATTATGGGTATATGTTTTTGCCTATACTATATATATTTAAACGATTTATTCTTATTTAAAATAAAATTATAAAACTGAACGTATTACGAAAAAAAAAAGAAATCAGAATATTTTTTTGATATGGCAGTATTGACAGAGATTCTCAAATTGTGAGGCTGTTTCAAACTTCTTGCTATAAAAAATTACATTTCATATCATTTCAATGGCTGCCCCCATTAAAACCAATATAATTCGATTTATGTGTGCACGGTTCCCATTAGATTTGCACGTAAAAACCCATATTAATGCAAATTATGTGGGTATTTTCAGCTCGACTTAGCTTGTCAACTCTCGAGTTGACTATCTGGTTAATTCCTCATCTGTGGTCTAAAATGTCTCTATGACGCACCGTCATTGTGTATATACATATTCGGGTTCTGTTCATCAATAAAACAAAATCGAAAAGAAGTATTTTAATCCTTTTTTAATTATTTTGTGTTACAAACTTTGTACGTTTAGTCAATCAATTTTCTTAGCTGTTTCTTTTCTTAGGTGGCTTTGGAAATTTTTCATATAAGTTAATATGCTTTATTTTAAAATTTAAAGTAAGTGATACACAGAAAAAGAAGAAAAGAAGGTGTCTGGAATGTATTGCATAAATATATTGTGTTTGCATTTGTCTATGCTTGGTAGTTGAGTACTACTCATATATAAGCATGCACATTTAGTTACATTGTAGTTAGTTATATATTATATTAATTAGCCACTTTTTCCAATAGACGACTTAATTTGTGAAGTTTAATGTTTTGTTATTTCTTTGATTTTTTTTTTATAAAATAATCAAAACAATTTACTACTACTACTACTCGTAAGTGATTCCAAATTTTGTTAAAAAAATACTTTTCATGTACTGTAAACGTCTCTTGATTTTAAATTTAAATTTGGATTTATTAAAACACGCGTTCCCTTTTGCTTTGACAACTAATCTCTTACTTCTCTAAAGACAAATGTTTGGAACTTTGTTACCAATTTTAAGGAGGTATTAAGAAAGTGATACACCTGTGAGGCATTACCTTTTGGTGGTGCCAAATTTTCAACTTAATTTTAGTTAAAAAATTCGGCCATTCTGACCAGTCAATCGACCTCGATAGTATAACTTAAAGCTTAAGATAAATGTTGCGTTTCGAATTACTTTTACTACACTCGACCCATTGCTTTAGCTACTTGAATCTTAAATGCCGTGATACGGCAACTGCGTTACTTGAAAACTTTCAATATCTCCTATCATATAACGGTCATTGTCTAGCTTCTTCTTTATTATATATGGACCGCAATACTTTGGTATTAATTTCTTATTTGTCCCAACCGAAGTGTCCACATTCTTGATTACTACAAATTCGCTGACGCTAAACTACTTGGGCGAGGTATGGTGCTCATTGAAATAGTTCAGGTTGTATAGCTGGGACTTTTCGATTGCTTCGGAGGCTTAATGTCGCAGCCTGGTCAAATCTATTCGCGCGTCATCACTGTATTTCGCATTCAAATGCTCAGTCAGCTCGTCGATGACACTTCCCCATTGTTCTATATTTGTCAATGCGCAGATGCCCACATTTCTCGTGGGTACGTGCGTGACGTTTACTTCTAGTTCCTTGGGGACACAAAGTTGACGTCTGTTCTGCGGACCGACACGAAAAAATAACCTATCTTCTAGCACATACCCGGGAACTTCTTCGGCTTCTAATTTTTCTCGGATAGACTGTTTGTTCTCATCGCGCGTCTGGGAAATTTGGATATTCAGATCCAAGTCTTCACTCGTTATTGCCCCGATGACGGGTATATGACTAAGCGCATCAACATGAGCCATTTTTTCCCTTTCAGATGTTCAACTTGATAATTAAAGCTTTATCCAGATGGCTATCCGCGGATCTACGACTTTCTTCTTCAGCGTTTGCGACAAGGCTTCACAGTCAGTAACTTTTAAATGGCAAACGATCAAGAAAAGTCTTGAACCATTCTAGGGCATGTACGACAGCACATGTCTCTAATTCAAAACTAATTAGCTTCAATTCTTCACCAGCCGTCTTTCTTGAAAAAAGGTTACTGTATGAAACTTCTTGTCATGCTGTCTTTGCATAATTGCGGCCCCAAAACCATGTGCGCTGACATCACAGTGGAACTCCGTTTCCCGTTTGTCATCGCAACACGTATGTTTGTAAAGCAAAGGTTGTTTTTTGTCGGACAGTACATATACATAAGAAACGCTTTACATTGCAGTACTACAGCAATACTGCATTTGCGAATTCAGGCATCCTCAAGCATCTCCAGTTAGACTGGTATTTTACTACTGCTTTGATTCTACAGGCATTACTGTTGGTGTATAGTTCGTTCAATATAATCGTCCTTTCCAACACAACGGGATCAAATATCTTGCGAACAACTTTACTCACGAAAACGAAAACTTAACATTTGTAGCAAAAACCCACTGCCACATAGCGCCTCACGCCAGAATCAAAGTGAATTATTTAATACAAACGAAATATAGCAAAGAAGAAAAGAATTGCTTTGCTTTTTGCTGTATGCTTCGCCTTTAAAATGTGTAAAAATCAGATGTCTTTAGATTTCGTTTTCCTAAATCGAATTCAACTGACCACTACGTTTTATACGAGAGGGTCGTACGAAATTTAAATTTGTCTACAGCAATACTGCATTTACGAATTCAGGCATCCTCAAGCATCTCCAGTTAGACTGGTATTTTACTACTGCTTTGATTCTGCAGGCATTGCTGTTGGTGTATAGTTCGTTCAGTCTGTCATTAAATAATCGTACTTTCCAACACAACGGGATCAAATATCTTGCAAACAACTTTACTCACGAAAACGAAAACTTAACATTTGTAGCAAAAACCCACTGCCACATAGCGCCTCACCCCAGAATCAAAGTGAATTATTTAATACAAACGAAATATAGCAAAGAAGAATAAGAATTGCTTTGCTTTTTGCTGTATGCTTCGCCTTTAAAATGTGTAAAAATCTTCCGATGTCTTTAGATTTCGTTTTCTTAAATCGAATTCAACTGACCACTACGTTTTATACGAGAGGGTCGTACGAAATTTAAATTAATTTAATTTAATTTTTTAATTTTTGTGGGGCCGCGGCGTTCATTTATTAGGCTTATTACAAGCTATATTATTTATATATATACTAACTTAAAAACTAAGATTTACGAACTAATGTGGGAGAAATTGGGAAGAACATCAAGTTGAGACAGGCAGTCTTGCAGTTGAAATGAAAAACGGTAAGTTTTGTGTTTACCTTTCCGGTGGGTTGGTAAATAACAAAGAGGAGGACAACGTAAATTAGGAGGGTCAGTGTTGAAGAATATTGATTTGTAAATAGACGTGAGATCGATAGAACCTGACGATAGACTCCTCTACGAATAAAGAAAATGTCTGCTACGTCCCTGCGGTCTTCAAGGATATTCAAGTATATAAGCTTAAGGCGGTCGTTGGGGGTTGTGGAATTCTTTGGACCACCGTTTAACAAAAACAAGTGAAAATTAAGCTTTAAGAATTATCTTATCATTGTGCGAACGGAAATTTAGCTCCCTATTGTACAGTATACCCATATCGCGAATAGATTGTACAAGGGATATTGGCTGACCACGGAGAAAGTATATTCGGGGAGGGGACTGGTTGCGCTTACGAGAAGAGGACATACATTGAAATTTGGCGATGTTAAGCTTTAAGCTATTTTTGAGGCACGAAATCGAAAAATTACCAAGGTCTTATTAAAGAAAGCTAGACTCTTGGGGGAAAAAATTGTTTGCAAAAGTTTGGTTTCGTCAGCATAGAGGGAGAGTGTAACAGAACTGTTTGCCTTGTTAACCAAAGGAAAAAGAAACTAAAAACGAACATACTTAAACGAGACGATACTCGCATTTATGGATATAAGAGTAAGCTTTTAGTCGATAATGGTTGGGAGGGGAGCTGTTAAATGGGGAAAAAAAAGAGTCCAAGTAGCCAGATTTTATATCTCGCGGTAGCACCTGAAATCAGTGCTACCGAGATATTTATCCGAGTGGTCGTGAATTATTTTCAAAAATTTGAAAGCTAGTCCGCCATTAGCACAGCATGAAAAAGGCATCTATAGAAATCTATCAGCACAAGGAGAATCGACACTTGCAGGCCCTTTCCGTAAGGTAAAACGTATATATGAATCTCTCTATATATATATAGTGTTAACGTTCTCTTGATTGAAATTTAAACTTGAATTTATTAAAATAGTATTCCTTTTGCTTTGACAACTAATCTCTCACTTCTTTAAAGACAAGTGTTTGGAACCTCGCTACAAATTCTAAAAGAGGTGTTAAGAAAGTGATACACCTCTGAGGCACTACCTTTTGGTGGTGCCAAATATTCAACTTAATTCTAGTTATTAAACTTTTTGGCGTTTTTTCCTTTGCAATTTGGGCTTTTCCAGTTTTCTTAAATGTTTCCACCCCCAAAAAATTGGCAAACTACGAAGAAGTAACTTTTATTGCATTTTTAAATACAAAATGTAAACTTTTTTATTCCAATTCCAAGGTAATTACGTTATTAAATGTATTTCATCATAATGATGAGTAATAATAATAATGAATATCTTCATCATTATGAATAAATTTAATGGATAGCAGTGAATAAAATATCAGTGAATTCATCAAAGACTATGTTCAATTATTGAAATGGTCAGTTAACTAATAAATTTAAAACTGCTTAATTAGTTTAATTACCGGCAAACAAAATATGATACTACTAATTTTATTTTTAACTTGCATAACTGCCAAAATGTTTATGAAACTGGTTAAAATGTTTACCCAAAAAATATGTTTGTTAAAATAATACATAATAATTGAACACATTTATTCTTTTGCAAATTCACCATAAATCGTCGCATATTATTACGATGTTATATGACATGACATTATTTTTAAAAATGGATTCTTTGGCGCAGAACTGCTATTAAGTGCGTGAGCACTGTGTGTGCGAAGATATAGTTTTTGACAAGAATGGACCACGTATTCCCTAGAGCTCCGAAATGCTTAAGTGCAAAATTTTTTTCACACTCATTTGCAATCATAGGTCCTTTTTGTCTTATTATTTCCTCTGCCTTAACACGTTTTAACCGAAATATTTCGTTGAAAACATAAGAAATTGAAATTTCATAGTTAATTCGCATATGTTAAATATTTCTCTTGTCCTATCAGGCACAAAATCTTCACTTATAAGTTATATCAGTATTGGTGCTATTATGGCTTCGACGTAAGGACATTTTTATGTTTGAAATGCGATTTCTTTCGAAAAATACAAATTATAATTAAATCGACACACGATCTTTCTACTGTAAGAAATTTTCAACAACTGTACAAATGTGTACCACTTTTAGCTTCATTTTTTGCATATATATTTAATAAACTTTTTACATTGTATTGGCAATTACAAATTTTCTTAATTTGCACATCAAATTGTTATCTAAGCAAAACACACAATAACCAATTTGCCGCCACAATTCATCCCGTGAATTTTACCAATATAAAGGGTCCGCCATCTATTAATTGACAGATAATTAGTTTTATCCTTCCGCTGAACAAATATGGTTGTGTATACGCTTGAACAACGAACAACAACGACAACAACAATAACAAGGAGTGGCCGTTACAGTCAATGGCGATCGTTATCGGGCCATGTTGAACGAATTTTTTTTCACAAAAATTGAAGAGGAGGAGGATGTTGCCAATAACATTTGGTTTCAACAGGACTGCGCTACGTGCCACACAGCCGAAGCTACACTCGATGTTTTGTGCCCTGTTTCAAAAAAAAAGTTATTTGGCGGAACCCTATATTTGTATTTACTTAGAACAAACCGCGGCACTGATTGTTCAATGTTGTTACAGTAAAACTAAACCTTTAATTAAAATTATAACTTTTCTGGCAATTGTATAGTAGGTTATCACTGGCCTCTTCCTACAAAGTACAAAAAAACATGATTTAAGATCATGCTAAATCATGATTTCTTTAACTCCAAACTGGACTGGATATGTTATATTTACAATCGACAATCGACACCCTTCGATTATTCCTTTTTAATTAATAATTTTTTTCTTATTGGTAGCAGCGTTGCGGATGACCAAAACAACAAAGAAGCCACGAGACGAGCTTAAAAAGGGGCAAATGACAAATTGTACACAATATTCAGTTTATATTTATAAATATAGGGTCCGCCAAATAACTTTTTTTTTTTGAAAATGCTATAAAAAAAACTACTGAATATTTTCTCAAATTTCTTTTTTTATTTGAAAGTACAATCCTTCCGGTTAATAATGGAAAGTATTTTCATTCAAATGGCTGCCTCGGCTTCCATTTAAATATCTACAACACATAAAAATTAATCACAACTTCAAGTTGTGATATTGTACAAATTACCTTCCACTGTTATTTTATTGTCACTAAATCAAATTGAAATTTAAAACTACAAAACATTGCAAGCCGGTAAAAACAAAACAGAGAACGGTGTACTCGGCGTTGGAAAGAAGCTATGTATCATTTAATTCAATTTTGTTAATGCATGGAAAATGGCAGATTTCTGTTCTAGGATATCTGCTGCAGTAGAGCTAAGTACAAAACTGTATAATTTTTTTTTTTTGAATGTTCAAATCGGCGTTTTCAGCAGCATTCCATAAACGAATTTCGGAACCCTATATTTGTCCGAAAGTCTTGTTATATACGAGTTTAACAGCCCTATTTATAAACGTACTTTCAAGAGTGTACAAGGTTATGCACACTTTAAAATACCTCTAAACGCAAAAATGTTATGTATAAAATCGATGCTACACTGCATAGAGGTTGTTTTACTTAAGGGGTTACATGGGTTTATTCGGAGAATAAAAGGTTTATTTTTTACATTTTTTTTTATATTTAAAATAAAATATTTTATTCAAACTTTTACTGTCGTAAAGATATACATTTGAAAAAGATTTTCTCAAATTTTCAAAGGGAAATATTCAAAACTTCGTCATTGTGACATCATTTCCGGTGATCCCTCGGAAAAAAGGTGCGTCCGCTTTGACAGTAGAACTCGTGACAGTATCATCAGAAGTGAAAAAAAAAAATCGTGTTTTAGTTAAGACCATAAAGTAGAATTTGGATGAAGGGGAAAAAAGTGAAAATTGGGATTTTGGGAAACCCTTTTACATAAAAATGCTAATCTTAGTTAAATGTACTCAACTTTTTTTTTTTTGAATAGTTGTGATTAAAAAAAAGTCCTTCGTCCAAGTCCTCGTGAATTGTATCTCGAATACCTGTGTAAAATTTCATCAAGATGGGGTCAGTGGTTTTCGAGAACTTTTGACAACCGACATTGAAAACACAGTTTCAAGAAATACGCGTTTGGATAACCTCAAATAAACCTCGTGATTGAATTGAGTGTATACCTTTCCAAGGCTGTATCTCCGAAACTTTTATTCGGAATGACTTGAAAATGTAGGATAATATTCTCGAGATATTTCTCTCCTTCTTGATCGAATTTGTGTTAAACGAAAATTTTTGCAATATACAAATTATTTCAAATATTTTCTTCAATTATCAATGATATCTAATTTCAAATTGTATGTGCAACCGATAATGATAAGTAAGAAAAATAATTTGTGCGCAGGGATACGACAGGTAGGAAGAAATGAGAGCACGCAGTCTCCCTGCTCAATGAGATCGACCGAAGCAACATCCGGAAGTTTTATAAGAAAGCCAAGCAACTGGCTGCTGGCTTTAAGACCGGAACGCAGGCTCTTCGCAACAGCGATGGAAACCTAGTCACCGACGCGCAGGGAATAGTAGATATATTTAAGCACCATTTCCAGCAGCTGCTAAACGGACAAAATGTAGAGAGAGTGATGGGGCAAGAGGAGAACCCACGTCCAGTCGATGAAGAACCAGTCCCCCAGTCGCTCAGTATAGAAGAGAGAGGTGATAATATGGTAGGACGCATGCACCAAATCATCAACCAAGTTTGGATGGAGGAAAGCATGCCCGATGACGGGACAGTCAGCTCCATATGTCCCATCTACAACAAAGGCGATCCTACGTCTTGCAAGAACTATCGAGGCATATTCCTGCTTAATGTCGCATATAAGATCCTAACCACCGTACTGTGTGAACATCTCAAACCTTTCTGCAACACACTAATCGGCACGTAACAGTGAGGCTTCAGGCCAGGCAGATCAACTGTAGACCAAATCTTCACACTAAGGCAAATCCTGGAAAAGGCCAACGAGTTTCAAGTCGAGACACACCACCTCTTCATCGACTTTAAAGCCGCATATGACAGTATTTATCGTCAGGAGCTTTTTGTGGCACTGGCCGAATTCGGGATCCCTTCAAAACTGATCCAGATGTGTCGCGTGGCACTAGATAACACGCGGTGAAGTTTGGCAGCAGCTCGTCTGAACTCTTTCAAACGGGCACCGGATTTCGGCAAGGAGATGCGCTGTCGTGTGATTTCTTCAATCTTGTTCTTGAGCAGATAGTTCGCAGGGCAGGTGTCAAAACGGAAGGCACTATCTTCAACAGATCAGTCCAACTGCTGGGGTATGCGCACGATATAGACATCATCGGCTATTGAAGAGATCAAGACTAAATATATGCTATCAATAAACAAACAATTACTGTTGATAGCAGCAACTTCGAGGTAATTAAGGAGTTCATCTACCTCGGGGTAAACATGAACTCCACAAATGTCATCTTTCTTTGTCGGTTTGGCAAAACAAATGGGTTCAAAACTCCGGACTCGAAGGGCAAAGTACATGCTCTGCAGTTTTCACGGGTCGGGAGCCCGTTAAGTAAGTAAGTAAACTATAATGTGTAGGAAAAACAGAGCGAGGTAGAGCATTCCACATTCGTATTGTACGATTAAGAAACGAATCACTGTAGGTCCGAATACAGGCTTGCGGGTTAACTGATGTTCATTCCTAGCATGGCGAGCATTGCGGTTGAATTGCTGTAGGGGTGGAATGCAACTGGCGATTTCATTTCAGCACTTGTCGTGGAAATACCGATAAAACAATGACAGGCAGGAGACATTACGACGACGACTAAGAGAATCAAGTGATTTCGCGATGTCTCGATCGCCACCAGACCAGATATGAGCGTTGTACTCAAGTAGATTGTAGCTAAGATGATGGGATAAGATATTTCTTGCATCGCTTAAGGTAGCCTAGATATTTTGCAGCCTAGATATTTCGCTCTCTCACTCGAACGAAGCTTGTCGCTAACGCACATACCGCGGTTGGAAAGTCTTTCGGTTTCGGCGATGCAAGTGCCATCCATGGATAATGGCAGAGTATAGGGATTTCGCTTTAATGACAGAAGACATCATTGTGTTTTGGAAGCATTTAATTCTACTCTATTTGTTTTACCCCACTTAAGAATGCTGTCAAGGTCAGAATTTAATGAGCTTAACATAGGTTGCCGTTCTACCTCCACGCCGAAAAATTAGGGACGTGAATCGTAATGCGAATATGCGAAGCTAAGGGTACTGTCATCAGCAAAGGAATGGATTGGATTAGAAGAAACAGACATGAGATCATTGAAAAAAATGAGAAAGAGAGAGAACGGACACTTGGGGCGGATTGAATTATGTGTTGTTACGAGAAGTGCACAACCACTTTAATTATATTAAAAAACGTTTACTTCGTTTGCATGTTGTGCTAAATACCAAATTTATGAGTCTTAGTTCAGACATTCAATTTGTTTTTCTACAAACAGCTGAGTTGTGTTTACCGATTCAGACAACTAGATGTAAAAGATTTGGCCTTTTCGGTACTTTTTTGACACACGCACTGTATAACTAATATCGGAAGCAAAATATTTTATAAATAAAGATTTATGCAACATTGTATATAGGCCGCTTTAATACTTCGACTATGTGTTACGGCGCAGTGGATTACCCATTGACTTGTATTGTAAAACATGATCCCGACGTGCAAAATCCAGCAAAACAATCGAACACACTCACCTTGTCCAATTCCTAAATTCTTGTCCTAAAAATATCCAACAATTAATATTTTTAATTATATTTTATTAACACCAAAATACATACCTGCCATTCCATCCAATTTCCCAGTGATCGTTTGACAGCTTTGTTTTTTTTTTGTTGTTCTTACACTTTCTTAATTGCTCCCATTCTTCTTCTCTCCAATTCCTACCAAAATTTTACTTAACCAACTGAATTCGAACAGAGACTTAAACTACCTTTTTAAAAGGTGTTCGTTTATGTAGTTATTGTTATGTAATTTATTGATTTATGTATTAGAATAAATTATTGTTGTGCTTGTTTTTGAGCTTCCACTGGTTGGGGGCACCCAAACCTCTGCCGCCTTTTGGTGCCTTGCCTTGCATAGACTTTCCTGAACCGTATTAAGGGATGAGTTGTGGTAGTACGGTCAAAGAGCCGCAACCAACCTAAATATAAGGGACAGAAACAACTAACAAAATAAATCAAAGACACTATTAAATGTGCAACAAAACAAAGAAAAACACCACAAAAACAACAACAACAACAGTGAACGTTTATTTAGTGGTGCGCGAGTGCTTTGGCTTCGGCAAATTTTGCAGCCGTAAAAACAAACACAACTTTCAAATGACAGTGGCCTCTTAAACTTTTTTGTAAATTTTTTTTATTTTATTGAATTTAATTTTAACTGTTCTGTTAACTGTTTAATTTTAACTGTATTTAATTTTTGAGTGTTTTTTTTTAAGTAAGAATTTTTAGTTCACATTTTTTGTTGGGTGAAGAGTTCTGCTCTTAACTCTTGTTTAGTGCGCGTTGAGGCCGAATTGGCCAAACAGAATTTCGGACCTCTTCAGTGCTGGTACCAGGACTTCAGAGGACGTTCAAAAAAACCGTGAGTAGCCTAAGTTTTCCTATTTTATTTTTGAGTTTTGTCTTTTTTTAACTAGTTTTTTTTAGTGCAGAATCTTTTTTTTTAGTATACCCTATCCTAAGGGTATATTAATTTTGACACATAGTTTGTAACACCCCTTAATATTCGTCGTAGACCCATATATTTATGATCAGGACCAAATCCTAAGACTATTTAGCAATGTCCGTCCGTCCGTATCAACTTTTGAGGCCTTTAAATTTATGCTAGGAAGCTGAAATTTAGAGCATATACTCCCTCGGGTCCCGAAACGGTAAAGTGTTAAAAGTTTTAACATCCGCCCACTGCCACGCCCACAATTTAGAAAAAACCGTTTTAAGGCTAAAGTTAGAGAGATAGAGTGTTAGAACCTTCACAAGATATGTAGGCACTGCCCTCCTTTATAAGTCTGTCATATAATTTTTTTTTTGCCACGCCTACATTTTGTCGGCGTTTTTCACTAAAATGCTATTTTCTTCAAAAATTTGTATAGAAAGGGAACAAAAATTTTTAACAAGATATTTAGCCAATATTTTTGTCAACATATCGTCATACAAAGTTTTTCGCCACGCCCACTTTTTGGGGTAGTTTTTTCAAAAAATATATACTTATTTTAAATTTAATAGAATGAAATAAAATGCCATCCATCATCTTCCTAATGCTTTTTTCTTTGGGGCATATAGGGATATGGATAAGGTATCATACTGTTCGCCCCAAGCGGACTGCAGCCTTTCCTTATGTTTTTCCTCTTCTTTTGTATATTTCTGGATTTCTTTTTTTTGACAGTTTTTAAGTTTTTTTTAATAAAATTTTGAATGCCCTTAGGCTAATTAATTGTTTTGAGTTTGTTTTGTCCACATAATGCTGTGCGGTTAAATTCCTTTTTACGCGACTGGTTTTTGAACGGCTGTGTAGGCCGCCTTCCTGTAGAGGAACCTGACTTAACAGGACGTTACTGACTATGACCCTTATATACCCTTATCGCAGATTTTAGGTAATTGTGACTGGGGGGCCAGAGTGATTGCTATGGATGTGGTGAAAGACATAAGGGTGGGGTGGCTAACCCTTGCCGATAAAATTTGGCATGTCTAAGGTTCAATACGAACCGGTATCTAAGAAAGATATAGGGAAAGAACATTTCGTTTAGGGTTAGATAGTTTTAGGATTGAATTAAGTTAGATTAGGTGTAGCTAGGAGTTAGATTTACCATATAGATTAGTTAAGAATAAGCTTAGGTTAGTTAGGTTAGCGTAATGATGTATTTCCCTTCTCTTTCTTTGGTATTGGCCTAAGTCCGTGGGTACTTTTCATTTTCAACCCTATTACTTGCTCTTCTCTCTTCAACTTTCTTATCTTTTTTAGTCCGCCCGAGGTCTGCGTAAAGTAGATTTCGCCTTCTTGGTACTTTATCTGATATAAGAACTGTGTAACTACTATGCGTAGCAAAATGATTTCAGCTTTATTTATAAACATATTTAAAAGAGTGTTCAAAGCTGTGTACGCTCTAAAATGCCTCTAAATGCAAAAACGTTATTTAAAAAACTTATGCAACGTTGCATAGAGGTTGTCTAACTTAAACGCGGTCGGAGGTTGTTTAGTGTCTGCTTAAGTGTTTTTAATATAATGAAGTAACACAGTGCGCACATTAGGGAAGTGAAGGATTGGGAAAAAGAAGAGTTTCAAGTGTCTGTAAACTATAATGAGTAGGAAAAACAGAGCATGGTAGAGCATTCCACATTCGTATTGTACGGTTAAGTAACGAATCCTTGTATTTCGCTGTCCGTCCGAATACCGGCTTAAGGGTGAAGTGATGTGCATTTCTAGCATGGCGAGTAATACGGTTGAACTGCTGTAGGGGTGGAATGAAACTGGCTATTTTATTTGGGCACTTGTGGTGGAAGTAGCGATAAGTTGAATAGTACTTTTTTGAATCGTGTCTAGTAGCACCAAACGCCTTATAAATTCTAGACAGATCAGAAGCAGCGTAATATTTCTTGCATCGCTTGAGGAATCCTAAGCATTGCACAGCGTTCTTGGCGACGTCAAATATGTGATCATTCCAACGAAGTTTGTCATTATCGCACATACCGAGTATGGAAAGCCTTTCGGTTTTAGCAATGCAAATGTCATCCATGGATAATGGCGCAGTATTGGGGTTTCACTTTTACAGTATACAGCATTGTGTTTTGGAAGTATTAAAATTTACTCTACTGGATTTACCCCACTTAAGTATGCTGTCAGGGTCAGAATTTAATGAGCTTAACATACATTGCCGTTCCAGTTCCAAGTCCGAAAATGAGGGACGCGTATTCCAGAACGAATATGCGAAACGAAGGGCACTGTCATAAGGGAAGGAATGGATTGGATTCAAAATGACAGACAGGAGATCATTGATAAAAATGAGAAAGAGAAAAATGACAAACGACTAAACTTTTTTACTACCGGTGGGACTTTGTAGTATTTTTTGCCTCAACTTTTGGTCGTAGGATAATTTGACTGGATTAATGTGGGCATTGCAGTCATTTCTGGCTCCATTAAACTTTTTCGGTTTTCCTCAGTTGGGTTGGCCTTAAATGACCGAAAACTTACCTCTTTAGCTCTTTACAGTTCAAGTCACACTACGCGTTTTCCTTAGATTTGATACTCTTTATCCTGTTTGGGATATAGGTTTTCATACCCATGTGAATTATATTTGTAATCATATCGGCAGCTGCATCCGAGTTAAAACTCCTAAAGAAATCGTTTAAAGCTTCCCAATTGGCTTTCTCGTATTACCATACGTTTCTTTTAGGAGCTTGTTCTTTAACTGTGTGGTTGGAGTACGAGAAATTCGCCGATATGATACAATGCTCTGACGAACCTAGAGGCGATAATACATTTTAAGTGTATTTCTCAGGGTAAGAAACAAGTCCATAGTGTTTTAACCGCTAATGTTCGGTATCCGTGTCGGCTCATTTACAAGCTGGGTCATATTAACCTCAGCGAAGATCTCGATATGTCCAGAGTGTCGAAGCCAACTTGATTTGTGTATATTGAAATCGCACGCAATGACGATTACAGTACGAAGGTAATGGGTTACAATTTTGGTGATGGAATCAGACAGTGCATCAAACTCATTATAAGTTGAATGCCCGTCCGGGTTATGGCTTCTGTAAATAAAACAGTAGTGAATTAATTGAATACGGACATCGGAATTTTACACCATTAAAATTAACTTCCGGACTGAAACATTGGCCATATTGAGGTAGAAGTTTGTAGGCTACATCACTACGTAGAAAATCGGCGAGACCACGATGTGAAATCGGAATCAATTTTTCATTGAAACATGACACATTTTCGGGGCAATTTTTCATACTTTTTTTTTCATTTTGAAATTGTGGGTAATTTTTAATTTTGAAATTTTAGGGACATTGTTAATTTTTAGTTTGGGGTAAGTTTTCACTTTTTTTCCCAAAGATTGGGGTAATTTTTCATAATGAATTTTGGCTAAACTAAAAAATTAAAAATGGCCCTAAAAACATTTAAATATGGCCCCAAAAATATGAAAAATTGGGCCAAAATCACAGAAATTTTAGTGTTGTTTTTGGGGCCATTTCTCATTTTTGGTTTAGGGCCAAAATTTATGTAGCCATTCGGACAACTAATATTGACAGAATTTGCCTTTTTGGTACTTTTTGGTAAAAGCACTGTATAGCTGATGTGAGTAGCAACATTTTTTAAAAATAAGGAATAATGCAACTTTGTATAGATGCCGCTTAAATACATCGACCCTTTATAACTATGTTTAGAGGCTTTTTACTGAATTCTAATAAATAAGGCTGTTGATAAATAAAGATTTATGCAACGTTGTATAGTAGCCGATTAAATATTTCGACCCTGTATAACTATGCAACTGTTTAGAGGCATTTTAGTGAATTTAAATAAATAAGGCTGTACGTTTTTAAGCCGCGATTTGAGATATATATTTGTCAATAATTATTGCAGGTTAATAAAATATAAATTCATTCGCAGAATATTCAAATCCAGCCAGTTTCTGGTTGGAGTATTCAAGGGGTTCTCTATTATGCAGGGTGATATGGGTAGCAATTAATATTCCCATCGCTATTCGATTGCCATATCTGTAATACTGAATGCGGCGGGGGCAATATATTCTGGAATTGTTGAAAATCTGCATACAAAAGTGGCATGAATTTTTCATAAACAAAAAAGTTCACTTCCACTCAGCATACCCCTGTTTCCTTGAACCCGCAAAAAATATTTAAAAATGGCGAAAAATCCACTCTCAAATGTTCTATCTGTGAATACGTGTGAGCCAGCCAAATAAAGTACGAAGGTATTGATGTGTCAAAAATATGTCATTACCGCTGGCAGTTTTGCAACAATTTCAAATGGCAACAAAAACCACCTGATTAAAGCGGATGTGTTGGGGAAGAGCTGCAAAGCACTTAGTTAACGTAACTAAAGTTTAATTGATATTTTAATTGAAATGCTTATGAAAAAATAATAGTTATATAATAAATATGAAGTTGTTGCAATTAAATGCGAATAGTTTTTTTTTAAAGGGGTTAAGAAATAGTTCTCAATTTTTTTTCTGCCTTAAAATAAACATAACCCAATTATGTTTTTTCCCATTTTGGTTAACAAAATGAGATAAAATGTTTATATTATTGTATTACTGCATGAATATTACTAAATTAGTAATATTTGGGTGTTAAATATTCATAGTAAATAGTTTTGGATTAGTTTTTTACATATATTAAATTCTTTTGTTGTTTTATTATGTCTTTATTGAACATATGAAAGTTGAATGTATCTACATATTCGGAATGCTCAACTGCGAAGGAATAACTCTTAAATTATTTTTAGACACAAAATGTAAATTTTATTGTTACAATTAAAAGTATAAGAAAATAAAATATTTCATGATGATGATGAATTAAAATAATAATGAATAACTTCATCATGATGAATAAATTTCATGACGTTATTTGACGTTATTTTTGTGTTTAAACAATTGTAATAAGTAGTAGATAATGGTCAGTTAAAAAATAAAAGCGGTCACTAAAATAATTTTTAAACGGAAGGTGTTAAATTATTGAAATGGTCAGTTAACTGATCACGCGCTACACATTAATTTCATTCATTTAGCTTTTTTTATTTCACCTACAATTTTAGTAATTTTACAGAATATTTTATTAATTCCCTGCTGAAATATTTATTAAACCTTCCATTTAAAAATCATTTGAGTTTAATTATTTTACTCGACATTCGATAAATCAAAAATTAGTTTATTATTACTGAAAATTTAAAACTGCTAAAGAAGTTTATTTACCGGCAAACAAATTAATATAATCCTAATTTTATGTTTAACTTGCGAAAGTGCCTAAATGTTTACGAAACTGCTTAAAAATGTTTACGCAAAAAATATGTTTGTTAGGTAAAACTAAAATAATACATAATAATTGAAAACATTCAACGAAACTTTATTCGTTTGCAAATCCATCACAAATCGTCGCATGTTATTACGATGTTATTGGACACAGCCCAGTTTGACTTTTAATATGTCAACATGAGATCTTATTCAAATTTGGTTTGCATGTAAACACATATACGAACACTGTACTGCGCCTTTTTGAAGCAAATGGGAATGAAAGTGATTCCCATGAACGTCGTGGGGCTACACACACAAAGTCTCTTAAGAATGAAAGCAGTTTGAATGGCGGGGAACGCTGAAATCTGAAACAATTGGAAAATCAAATACTTTTGTGCTCTCTAGTACCTGTATTCGGTCTTAACTCTTCCAACACAAATCTCAAATGAGGATTTCTGTTAAAAGTGATATGGTTTGGAAATGAAACGTTCATGCCCACGCCGAGAATTCAAATCGAAAGAGGATTTTCGGTGGATTCTTGGTGCAATCTACCCTTTTCTTTCTGACTCACATAAAATCTACCTGTCTCGTGCGACATGACGATCATTCCCATGAACGTCGTGGCTACACACACAAAAAAGTCTCACAACACAAATCTAAAATGAAGATTTCTGTCAAAAGTGATATGATTTGGAACCGAAACGTTCTCGGCGTGGGCATGAACATTTCGGTTCCAAACCATATCAAAATGATTTAAGAGTTATTCCTTCGCAGTTCAGCATTCCGAATATGTAGATACATTCGACTTTCATATGTTCAATAAAGACATAAAACAACAAAAGAATTTAATATATATAAAAAACTAATCCAAAACTATTTACTATGAATATTTAACACCTAAATATTACTAATTTAGTAATATTCATGCAGTAATACAATAATATAAACATTTTATCTCATTTTGTTAACCAAAATGGAAAAAACATAATTGGGTTATGTTTATTTTAAGGCAGAAAAAAAATTGAGAACTATTTCTTAACACATTACCAAAAAAACTATTCGCATTTAATTTGCAACAACTTCATATTTATTATATAACTATTATTTTTTCATAAGCATTTCAATTAAAATATCAATTAAACTTTAGTTACGTTAACTAAGTGCTTCGCAGCTCTTCCCCAACACATCCGCTTTAATCAGGTGGTTTTTGTTGCCTTTTGAAATTGTTGCAAAACTGCCAGCGGTAATGACATATTTTTGACACATCAATACCTTCGTACTTTATTTGGCTGGCTCACACGTATTCACAGATAGAACATTTGAGAGGGGATTTTTCGCAATTTTTAAATATTTTTTGCGGGTTCAAGGAGACAGGGGTATGCTGAGTGGAAGTGAATTTTTTTGTTTGTGAAAAATGCATGCCACTTTTGTATGCAGAAATTCAACAATTCCAGAATATATTGCCCCCGCCGCATTCAGTATTACAGATATGGCAATCGAATAGCGATGGGAATATTAATTGCTACCCATATCACCTTGCATAATAGAGAACCCCTTGAATATTCCAACCAAAAATTATTATTATGCGAATAAATTTATATTTTATTAACCTGCAATAATTATTTACAAATGTATATGTAAAATCGCGGCTTACAAACGTACAGCCTTATTTATTTAAATTCGCTAAAATGCCTCTAAACAGTTGCATAGTTATACAGGGTCGAAGTATTTAAGCGGCCTCCATACAAAGTTGTATAAATCCTTATTTTTAAAAAATGTTGCTACTCACATTAGCTATACAGTGCTTTTACCAAAAAGGCAAGTTCTGTCACTATTAGTTGTCCGAATGGCTACATAAATACAACACGAACATATCTGTGATTTTGGCCCAATTTTTCATATTTTTGGGGCCATATTTAAATGTTTTTAGGGCCATTTTTAATTTTTTAGTTTAGCCAAAATTCATTATGAAAAATTACCCCAATCTTTGGGAAAAAAAGTGAAAACTTACCCCAAACCAAAAATTAACAATGTTCCTAAAAATTAAAAATCCTTTTCAAAATTAAAAATTACCCACAATTTCAAAATGAAAAAAAAAGTATGAAAAATTGCCCAGAAAATGTGTCATGTTTCAATGAAAAATGGCCTCAATAAAAACCTTATTTGACTAACTACTGCAAAATAAAGGCCGCCAGGCTTTATTATTTTTTTAAAATTCTTAATGATTTCGTGATGATAATGCGATTTGGGGGGCATCCTGCCTCCCTGCAAGGTTTTGGATTTGGAGTAGACGCGAGGTTGGTTATATGAAAACTTTGTTTATACCTAATAAATATTTGCATATACCCAACCTCACACATACTTCTAATCTAACAATAAAATCAATCGGGGGGGTTGAACCCCAATATTCCATTCGACTATTCTTTATAATTGAAATAACTTTCAATGGGAACAGTGGTATTTTTTCCCAAAGGTTGGGGTTATTTTTCATAATGAATTTTAGCCCCAAACTAAAAAAATGAAAAATTGTCCCAAAAAAATTAAATATGGCCCAAAAAAAAGGAAAAATGGCCCCAAATCAAATTAATTTTCGTGTTACTGTTTCCCATATAAATTTTTGGGGCCATTTTTCATTGGGGCATGACGCATTTTTGGAGCCATTTTTCATACTTTTGGAGCCATTTTTCATTTTGAAATTGGGGCCATTTTTCATTTTGAAAAAATGAAAATGAAATTCATGTAGCCGTCCGAATTGGTTAACACAACTCAGCTGTTTGTAGAAAAACAAATTAAATGTATTTATTTAAGAATCAGAAATTTCGTATTAAACACAACATTCAATTGAATGTATTTAGTTCAGACTCGGAAATTTAGTATTAAGCACAACATGCAAAATAAACCTACCGTGATTTCTTTGGGAAAGCTGACCTCAGGATCTACACGGTACGGTCTTGCTTAGTCAGTGTCGGAGTTAAGCTTTTTGTGTTTGTTTTTTGATATGTGTAGGAATTTTAGAGTTGACGTGTGTTATATTCCTGGGTTAAGGGCCAATCCTTCCTCATTGCACTCCCACGTGAATCTGAACAAACTAGCTGTTTTGGCACTTATTGAAACACAGGTCAGCATTGATTCCGATTTAACGGAGTTTAGTCTGCCTGGGTATAACTTGGTGCCATTATTCTTTTCACATCGTGGTCTCGCCGATTTTCTACGTAGTGATGTAGCCTACAAACTTCTACCTCAATATGGCCAATGTTCCAGTCCGGAATTTAATTTTAATGGTGTAAAATTCCGATGTCCGTATTCAATTAATTCACTACTGTTTTATTTACAGAAGCCATAACCAGGACGGGCATTCAACTTATAATGAGTTTGATGCACTGTCTGATTCCAACACCAAAATTGTAACCCATTACCTTCGTACTGTAATCGTCATTGCGTGCGATTTCAATATACACAAATCAAGTTGGCTTTGACACTCTGGACATATCGAGATCTTCGCTGAGGTTAATATGACCCAGCTTGTAAATGAGCCGACACGGATACCGAACATTAGCGGTTAAAACACTATGGACTTGTTTCTTACCCTGAGAAATACACTTAAAATGTATAATCGCCTCTAGGTTCGTCAGAACATTGTATCATATCGGCGAATTTCTCGTACTCCAACCACACAGTTAAAGAACAAGCTCCTAAAAGAAACGTATGGTAATACGAGAAAGCCAATTGGGAAGCTTTAAACGATTTCTTTAGGAGTTTTAACTCGGATGCAGCTGCCGATATGATTACAAATATAATTCACATGGGTATGAAAACCTATATCCCAAACAGGATAAAGAGTATCAAATCTAAGGAAAACGCGTAGTGTGACTTGAACTGTAAAGAGCTAAAGAGGTAAGTTTTCGGTCATTTAAGGCCAACCCAACTGAGGAAAACCGAAAAAGTTTAATGGAGCCAGAAATGACTGCAATGCCCACATTAATCCTGTCAAATTATCCTACGACCAAAAGTTGAGGCAAAAAATACTACAAAGTCCCACCGGTAGTAAAAAAGTTTGGTCGTTTGTCAAGAATGTACAAAATTCGGCCTCGTCATCTATCCCGACACTCATTTGCAATGAAATCTTAGCTGTCAGCTCTTCGGATAAAGCCAATTTGCTTGCTGCTAATTTTTCTCTTTCTCATTTTTATCAATGATCTCCTGTCTGTCATTTTTAATCCAATCCATTCTTTCCCTTATGACAGTGCCCTTCGTTTCGCATACTCGTTCTGGAATTCGCGTCCCTCATTTTCGGACGTGGAACTGGAACGGCAATGTATGTTAAGCTCATTAAATTCTGACCCTGACAGCATACTTAAGTGGGGTAAATCCAGTAGAGTAGAATTTAATACTTCCAAAACACAATGCTGTATACTGTAAAAGCGAAACCCCAATACTGTGCCATTATCCATGGATGACATTTGCATTGCTAAAACCGAAAGGCTTTCCATCCTCGGAATGTGCGATAATGACAAACTTCGTTGGAATGATCACATATTTGACGTCGCCAAGAACGCTGTGCAATGCTTAGGATTCCTCAAGCGATGCATGAAATATTACACTCCTTCTGATCTGTCTAGAATTTATAAGGAGTTTATTCGCTCTTGAGTATAATGCATATCTGGTCTGGTGAACCAATTACATATTTGGTGCTACTAGACACGATTCAAAAACGTACTATTCAACTTATTGGCGATAGAGACATTGCGAGGTCGCTTGATTCTCTTAGTCATCATCGCAATGTATCCTGCCTATCGTTGTTTTATCGCTACTTCCACCACAAGTGCCCAAATAAAATAGCCAGTTTCATTCCACCCCTACAGCAGTTCAACCGTATTACTCGCCATGCTAGAAATGCACATCACTTCACCCTTAAGCCGGTATTCAGACGGACAGCGAAATACAAGGATTCGTTACTTAACCGTACAATACGAATGTGGAATGCTCTACCACGCTCTGTTTTTCCTACTCATTATAGTTTACAGACACTTGAAACTCTTCTTTTTCCTAATCCTTCACTTCCCTAATGTGCGCACTGTGTTACTTCATTATATTAAAAACACTTAAGCAGACACTAAACAACCTCCGACCGCGTTTAAGTTAGACAACCTCTATGCAACGTTGCATAAGTTTTTTAAATAACGTTTTTGCATTTAGAGGCATTTTAGAGCGTACACAGCTTTGAACACTCTTTTAAATATGTTTATAAATAAAGCTGAAATCATTTTGCTACGCATAGTAGTTACACAGTTCTTATATCAGATAAAGTACCAAGAAGGCGAAATCTACTTTACGCAGACCTCGGGCGGACTAAAAAAGATAAGAAAGTTGAAGAGAGAAGAGCAAGTAATAGGGTTGAAAATGAAAAGTACCCACGGACTTAGGCCAATACCAAAGAAAGAGAAGGGAAATACATCATTACGCTAACCTAACTAACCTAAGCTTATTCTTAACTAATCTATATGGTAAATCTAACTCCTAGCTACACCTAATCTAACTTAATTCAATCCTAAAACTATCTAACCCTAAACGAAATGTTCTTTCCCTATATCTTTCTTAGATACCGGTTCGTATTGAACCTTAGACATGCCAAATTTTATCGGCAAGGGTTAGCCACCCCACCTTTATGTCTTCACCACACCCATAGCTATCACTCTGGCCCCCCAGTCACAATCACCTAAAATCTGCGATAAGGGTATATATATAAGGGTCATAGTCAGTAACGTCCTGTTAAGTCAGGTCCCTCTACAGGAAGGCGGCCTACACAGCCGTTCAAAAACCAGTCGCGTAAAAAGGAATTTAACCGCACAGCATTATGTGGACAAAACAAACTCAAAACTGGACAAGAATTAATTAGCAGGTAGATTTTATGTGAGTCAGAAAGAAGAAGGTAGATTGCACCAAGAATCCACCGAAAATCCTCTTTCGATTTGAATTCTCGGCGTACCACCATACCACTTTTGACAGAAATCCTCATTTGAGATTTGTGTTGGAAGAGTGAAGACCGAATACAGGTACTAGAGAGCACAAAAGTATTCGATTTTCCAAGATAAATTTTGTTTTGTTTCAGATTTCAGCGTTCCCCGCTATTCAAATTGCTTTCATTCTTATGAGACTTTTTTGTGTGTATAGCCACGACGTTCATGGGAATGACTTTCATTCCCATGAACGTGTAGCCAGGCACTTATTAGGCTGCTATCTGTATAATTACTCATCTGTGTTTGAAACTGGGTTTGCATGTAAGAAGCGGTTTGTGAACACACTAAATAACAATTTACCTTACCTGAATATGTTAAGAGTGACTCTTTCTCTGTCGCTTCAATAACAACATAAATAAAGCTAATATACTCCAAGACAAACATTTTAACTAACGAAATGTCACTTTCCACCTCTTGTGATCTGCTCCGAAGCGAGCACAATATAGATTACTTTTGTGACCCCCAAAAGATACGAACAAATCACAAAATCAATAAGAATTATTTAAATTTGCGAATTGATATAAATATCGCCCTCATGCCAGAAGCATACATGTGCAATTTTTCCCAATTAAAGGTTATTGGTTGATTTGATTAACCTTTTTATGTTATAATTACTTAAATCTAGAGTAGAATATTATTTACAAATGTTTCACAAACCAAACCTATATATTGTACGAGATCAATTAACATTCAAACATTTTTACTTTTTCACATTCAGTTGTTGGCCTTAAGGGTACAATTTATAATTTATAAAGTACGAAGCCATGAAATTCTTGGATAAGTTTTTCTGTCAAAATCTCCAATTTTATGCGAAAGAAATTTCAAAATTTTAAATTTTAACTTTAGAATTTCCAATTCTAAAAATACGAGTATTTTTCTTCGAATTTCACTCGTCTGCTAATTTTTAATTGTTGGCAGTACTTTGTTGGAATACAATTTTCGCAAAGGTAAAAAAAACGTTGTAAAGCTTTGAGCATACCAATGTTTTGCTATGCGAAAATTTCGGGCGCATTTGCTTGTAAACGAATTACGTTATGCGAAATTAGAGAAATGGGGTTCAGATTAATTTTGTATGCCAGGGTTATCCATGGCTCTTGATGTTTAAACGGATGTATACCTGCATAGGTGGAAGCTAATCGAACAGCTTTGTTGTCTTTCCATACAGATGTCGAGATTTGGACACCGAAAGCAGAGATACAAATTTCAGTGGAGTATCCGCGCTCTATCGATTTGAGCACGTTTTCGCAGGGCAGCTTACAGTAAGGAATACGGTTTGTGCGAATCGTCCTCAAAGAATAAATACCTCTAGATCTTAAGTATACAAGTAAGGGCAATGATGTATAAAAATTGTCGAATTATATTATGTGGTTTTGTAGTCGGGAACAATTTGCAACAGGCGAATAACCACATTCGAGGAAACTCCTAAATCAAATGTACCTGGCTGCACTACATTGTCACCTGCAGCGCAATATACTTCGAAACTATAAGAAAATACTTTAGAATCTGACAACACGAAAAGCTTGATGCCCCATTTGTGTGGTTTGTTCTGCCTTACTGACTTAAACTTTTTATTGAAATGTTCGATGATATGTCAAATTTTATACAGCTGATCGTATCCCGGTACCTCTTTACCGGGCAATTTGCTATTGTTGGTGAAATGCAGATTGGTCTGAATTTGGTCAAAACATTGTGTTTTGTATAGCTTGAAAAACATATTCACATGAGAGCGAATCGCTAACTGCGAACAAGCGAATATTCATAAATGCTGACATTTCTTTCACATGACCCGCGAATCTGATTTGTAAATGTTAGCAGCAAGATATGTCAATTTAAAGGTGCATCGCGTCGGCATTATGTGGATTGTAAATAAACAGTTACAGTTCACGGCAAGTTTTTTTCAATTCGCGGGAATATTTTTGTAATTTTAAATATTGCTATTTAAATCAATTTAGACTCAGTTTTTTTAGATAGGAATTTAGATCAATTAAATAGAATGCTTTTGTGGTAGAAGCAATAGAAATTTTCTATTCATAGATACAGGGTTAACTTAATTTTCAAATATCATATGCAATGCTTCAAAAGAAAATGGTTGTTTGGCGCCACACTTGATTTAATGGCTCAACAAAAAAAATTGTGAGGATTTGAGACAGAGCACTATCCCGCGGTAGCTAACTTGTTTTCAGCACATGATCAAGTCAAGGCTTCGGGCAAAATCCGCCAGACGGTACGGTATGCCATTTCTGCAAACTTAACGAACCAGTTCTTTGTGAAATCTTACGTCAGTTGCTCTTTAGCTAAAAAAAAAAGTATCGCCTTCTTTTTCTGACACACTCAGTTTTGCAGAATACCTAGCAAATTTGCCTTTGGTGTAAATTTCCAAATTGCTTAATAAAGGAAACTCGCTAGCACGTGAAATAGTTTCAAGAGCACACTAAGCCCATTATCCAATCGCTGCCAACAAAAGGTTTGTTAAAATTAAATTTCAACAATATATTCGAGTGTTTTTAATACTTTCAAGAAAAATGGAAAAATCGAATCACAACAAGAACAAACAAATTTGTAGAGAAAATCAATAATATACATTCATAATAAAGTTGTGAATTATTAAATTAGTTGATGAAGCAACGGAAAGAAAGTTACTTGAATACTTTTGGAATCTTTAAAGAACGTTTCATTACATCGACATCCATTCAACTATTGTCGAGCACATGTTCGTTTATATTGAACGAATATGTATATATATATATGCGAATGGAATGTTTTCTGCGAAGGAGAACTACTGCTGTAATGACTGTTCGTGACCATGTTGCTGGCACTTCTTGAATAAAGATAAATTTTTTTTAAATCTGCGCAAGGGTTTCGTCTCTGCAAAGGATAATTTTTTTTGTTTACTCTTATTCAAACAGGTCGCCACAAAATCTTATTTATGGAATTAGTCATTTATAATATGTGCATACGTTATAATATACTGTGTTTAAGCTTAAGCAGTTTATATAATACTTTTGTAGAGAATTAATTAGTAAAAAGAATACACAGAATTATTATTAACTACGTCAGATGCAAGCTGCGGAATAACTACTTGCTAGAAATGAAGTTGCACCAATTCCGTATGTTACTGTTGTTAGCTGATATTTACAAACTCTATCAGTTTTCAGAGTTTGTGAAAGTTAAATATCGCAAACGTCTTCATGAATCAGAATTTGTCCACCGTCTTTAATGTGATTAATGTGATTCTTTAAATGTGATAAAATCCGTGATGTTTATCTGTAGTTGATTCCAAAAGTTCGCTTTTGGAAATACTAGACTTCTTAAGTATGTGATGTGGCAAGTAGTAGACGTCACCGCGAATCGTTTCTAGAGCAAAGTTTTCTTGTAAAAAATCAAAGTAAAGATTTTTAAATGTTAAATTCAATGCTAGATTTACTGACATACTTTGTGTAAAGATTATTGTGAAGTTTATGAAAAGGAACAATGACTATAGGTATCGTCTTGATGCTTTCCTTGTGTGCGTAGATAGAAAGTGTTTTCACACTTTTCATCTTGAGTATGATCATGAATAGCTTTTAGCAAATTGTTGTATTTTAAACACGGATAGATCTACATTCTGTTGATCGTAGTATCTGGCTGAGCTAAAAGGAAAACCACGACTGGAGCAGATATTCTACCAAATCTAGTGCCCAATATATAACAAACACATTTTGACATGTATTGTTCTATTGTTTGATAAGATAAGGCCGATGGAGTCTTAGTGCCACCCATTGATACGTAATTAATTGTACCAACTGATGTAGTGGACCGCGTTCTGGACATATTCTTATATATATAAGAATTGCGTTTGTTTTTAAAGACAACAATGTGGGTGATATCACATTATATGCCCCTGAAAAAGTATTTTTTCTATAATAATTCTATAACCCTTATTCTACTTGGCGTAATTTTCTAAGCGTAGTTTTTTTTAAAAATTGAATAGAATAAAACACTCAAGTTTGCATCAAATATTCAAAATTTGTATTGTAATCGATAAATAGGCCTTTGCCATTTACATTTTAAAGACACCTTCATGTAAATGTTGTCCGCGGCTCCGTTTCTAATGGTCCATTCGGAAGGTACAATTTCCCGTCACTTTTTCGAGCATTTCGGCCTGTATTCCACGAATTACGCGTGTTTTGTTATCCTGTAAGGCTTAAATCGTGTTCGGCTTGTCCACATGGACTCACGACTACATAACGACTACAAGAATAATCAAGAGTTAAAACGCATGATCTTGCCGGCCAACTCACAACCTTCAACATTTCCATTGTTTCAAGAGCTGTGTAGCATGTCTTGATGAAACCACATGTCAACCAATTTCAACTCAGCCAACTGGAGCAAAAAAAAATCGCGTATCATGGCTCGATATCGTTCGCCGTTGACGGTAACGTTTCTTACATGGTCGTCTTTAAAGAAAAATGGACCGAATTTTGATAATAAATTTCAATCATTTGCAATCGGGGCTCGTTTGTAAAGGATCATTCACATGAGAGCGAACAAACAAATCATTCGCGGATTTGTAGATTGTGAATAAAGGGTGACAGTTCGCAGCAAGAATTTTTCAATTCGCGGGTAATTTTTTGTAATTGTAAATATTGCTATTTAAATCAGTTTAGACTCAGTTTTTTTAGATAATATGTTAAATAAATTAAATATCAAGCTTTTGTGGTAGAAGCAATAGAAATTTTCTATTCATAAATACATTAAAATTGATTTGTTCGCGAATCGCCTATTCGCAGTTCGCTCTCATGTGAACAGTCCTCAAGTCTTTCCATCATTAAATGACAGAGTATACTGAAAAATATTCACTTTGAAAGATGACGTTTGGACGCCATTACTAACCAGTTCTGCCAATCTGAAAAACTAAAATCTTAAAAAATCATACTTTATTAAACGCCAGCTGGCGTTTTTTGAGTCGATTCATTTAAGTGTCGTTTTAGTGTCGGTATTCTATTTTCAAAACGCCTTCACTCATTTATTTTACGCTCCACGTAAGTTCCACATTAATAAATAATAACTAATAAATTAAATCGGGTTTTCAGATCTACCTAAATTTATTTTGAATTGTTTTAGTTCCTAAAAATAAAACAAATGCATTGTTTAGGGGCAATGAACACGACAATAAAATTGCAAAATGAGAGCTGGAGTGTATAAGAAAAATCAAATTCAATGTGGGCAGTTGCTTTTAAGTGCAAGTGATTTTAAACATAGTTTTCATCTTGAGATGTGTTACGGTTCAGAGTTGTAAAAGAGCAATCTTTTGGTATTGCATTCTTAAAGTTCTCAATCAATGAATTCACATAAATGATTTAATTCATTGAATTTACTTAAATAGTTTAGATTAAAAAATGCAATAACCATTCATCTTGAAGTTATGTATTGGCATTCTTTTAGGAGCATTTTAGAAATGCAATCATATGAGTGCATTTACGATGTCCTTTTTCAATGATTCAAAGGCGTTTTTTAATATTCCAAGGACCTGGTTAAAATTTCCTGCAACAGCAAATTGTCAAGTGATTGAATGGATATTTTCAAAAAATGTCCCTTTCAAGGTCTTAAAGCGCTTTTTTCAAGGTTCAAGGACATATTTCAGGAAATGCTGTCTTCATCGTTAAGAAAATACCCTTCGATTACCCCACGTTTCGTAACATATTCTACGCCCCTTTCGTTTCATGCCCATATCAAGGCGATATGGAATCCGGTATGGCGGATTATTCCAGCAATCACTTTAAATAAATTTTATTCACGGGATCTTCTTCATTTATTTTTTTATTTTTCTTAGGAGATATTCAAAGGAAACAACATTTTGTCATAAATACCTCCAAATAACGTTTTGCATAGGTCATAATAGTTTTTTTTATAATTTTGTCATTATCAAACAAATTTGTACATTCTATTATTTCGGAACTCTTGGGAGTATATGTTCCCAATTTAAAAAAAATATTGATATTGCTTAATTATCAAAACATTTGATGGTGATCATAAATACACCTATGAAAAGTTTGTAATAAACAGTAAGATGGACCGTGCGGAACATAAATCGCAAAAGAGTGGCAAGTCTAAAAAAACCGAAACACACAAATTTAACAACACCGGCATTTATTTGGCCTTAGCGATGCACCTGAAACAACTGGGGGGCATGTCAAAACAGAAGAACTAGTTGTGGTGCAGTTAAAAGTGGAAAATTTATGATCGCTCACTCGTGACAATCGGCCCTAACGAGGTATCCGTCGGAACGGAAAATTCTCCGATTTCCTACGATTCGGAGGATTTTTGCTTCGAGGTATTCTTCGGAACATCTGTTCGGAACATTGTTCCGACAGCAAAAAACGACAACTAATGATCTGCGTTGCAGTGCGATGAAATGCATTAGCAGTGACATTTGTGACAGTTGTATACACCATTTTTTGTCCGATCTCCTCCGACAGCAAGTGGTCGCGGAATTTTTTCCGATTTTCGGATAAGCATTTAAAAAATGTAAGCAAGTATAAATAAAAAAATTAAAAAAAAGAATTAAGTATGAAATACCTCCCCCTGTCAACATATACAGATTTAAAGTTCTGCAAATACAAATATGGGTCGACATATATCGGTACATTTTTTATTTACATCTCTATCAGAATCTAACATTTGTCGCATGTCAGATCAATGCGTCGTCGCATTTTAATTATTTTTTTCCGAAATCGGATACCTCGAATGTAATTAGGGTCTCCGACAGAGTATGCGTTGCGGATAATTTTCCGTTCCGACGGATACCTCGCTAGGGCCGAATAACGTTGTCGACAATTTGAAAGAAGAAGGTGCAGTGGACTCTGAGCTCAATATCTATCAATGTATGAATTGATATATGAGGTCTGTTTCTTTACTAATTTAAACTAATTTGTTCGAATTTTTATTCCTTTTTACTCAATGCCTTTCCCTAACTCGAAAATTTTGTAAAAGATAGCGGCATCGAGAGTTTATGATGTTTTTCACATAAGGCTAAATCCTAATTGGCAGCCATCGCGCGACCGTGCAAAGAGCGATGATTATTGCCACGGACGATCAGAATATACGTCTATACGTATAAACGTCGTTTGTTCGTCAATGGAAAGTGTCAATTAATGATGAGATATGTTTGTTTCGAGATCGCTCAAGCTACATCACACAAGCTATTCATAATCAAACATTGTTCTTAAGGGAACTGTCCTACACACGGACCAACTTTTTGCGACCAACGCTATTTAAATTGTGATTTGTTAAAAGGGCATGAGTCACAATGACCAAGTTTTCCGTAAATTAAAAAAAACTGTCTGTGCTTACGCATAACGGCAAAATCTCATTTCAAAGGATGAGGATTAATTCTTGGCGCACTTACGTAGGGTTTTAGTTAAAAATCTTATAATTAGGATATTTTCCCAATTTAATATGAATTTTTAAATATTAAGGTCTAATGCCCTTATAACAAATTTCGAGTTTTAATCCTATAAAAACTTAATATTTTAATGGATATTGGCTTTTAATCTGAAAATTTTCAAAGTATCTATAGATGTTTCATCGGTCATTTGTACTATAAAATATTTTCTTGTATACAATGATGCGTATGACACATAAAAAAAACGAAGAAATTAATATATTGGTTTTTTAAAATTTTTTTTAATTTAAAAAAAAAAACTAGTGTTAAGGAACATTATTATTTAACTGCAGTTTAAAGGTATGGATAGTTTAAATGTTTCTGGTACACGGCAATGGTACAAGCTGTTAATAGTGAAGAAAACTTTTTCGTCCCTTGGTCTAATCTCGGGCTCTTCTGAGAATTGTTTTTTTGAAAAAAAGGTTCCACCTCCTTCACAATGAAATGTTGCATCGTTATGAAATGTTGAATTTGTTAAAAGTTGTTGAATGGGTCAGTGACTCATGTCCTTTTAACAAATTTCGTAACATTTGAGCGCCTAAAAAACATTTAAAAAATGTATCTTACTGATTTTAGCATCAAATTATAGCTCTATTAATATATGTAAAGAGTTTTTTTTAGAGGTTGGTTTTTCGAATAGAGGTAAAACTGACATTTTGTGGTGAAATCTGGCAACTCTAATACACTTATGTTCAGTTTGGTTTGGCATTTTATCATGAACAGGTTGACAAATGAACAACGCTTGCAAATCGTGCAATTTTGTTCAGTGATGAGGCTCATTTTGGGTTGAATGACTACGTCAACAAGCAAAATTGCCGCATTTGGAGTGAAAAGAATCCACATGAGAACCTTGAAACGCCATTACGTCCACAAAAACGGACTGTTTGGGCTGGTGGAGTAATTGGGCCATACTTCTACCGAAATTATGCTGGAGAGTCAGTTACCGTTAATAGAGACAGGTATAGAGCCATGATAACCGACTATTTTGTTCCCGAATTGGATGGCATGAATATGGATGAGATGTGGTTCCAACAAGACGGCGCTACATGCCGCACAGCGTACGTCACAATCGATTTATTAAAGGAAACATTCGATGAGCGCATAATTTCACGGAATGGACCTGTTAATTGGCCACCAATATCGTGTGATTTGACACCACTGGATTATTTCCTTTGTGGATATGTGAAGTCGCTAGGGGACTTGGAAGCCAACATTCGTGGCGTTAATGCCGACATACAGCCCCAAAAGTTGAAAAACTTGTTGAAAATTGGACCTCTAGATTCGTCTTTATTCGAAAAAAAAATAAAATTATCTTTTTAATAAAGCCAAATTGATGGACATTAAAACGATTTTTTTGTGTTTTATTTCAATTCGAAGTTCTATACCTCTAAAAAAAACCCTGTAGATAGATAATTGATCAAAACATTAAAATCGAAACAAAATGTGACTGATTTTTTTTATTCAACAAATCACCATTCATTCAGTTTGGTAGCTTCAAAACAAACCAGTTTGATTTTTGTCGTGCTGTCGCACTTTGAGGTTACCATAAATCTGATTTCGTTTTTCGTGAACAGTTACTAGAGAAGATGATGACTTTGACTTACTACACAAAGGAAAACTGCAAATTTAATGTTCAAAACTTACTAGGGTCAATACAATTTTGATTTTATTTTGTAAAAAATAGTTTGTAAAAAAAATTAAACAGTACATTATCCGGTCAAATTTTTAAATCACAAGATAGTCCATGAAATTAACATCATTCTGCTTCACAATTTAAACCTCTTCAGACTTTGTTATTTTACTATATATATTGAAAGTTGTTTCGTTGCAGAACATCGTTTTTTGGATGAGGTATTAACTTGACTTAATGTGATAAAGGCGAAGTATAAAAACAAAAATTGTGTGGCAATCACTTGTAACTTTTTTCACCAGTCAAATATAACTTATGTTAATTTCATTTAGCTCAAACCCATAACAACATTGGAAAGGTCATCATAATAATTTTTTTGGTCTTGGACATTTGACAGACTTTCGTCAGAGGTGGGGCATCGAATAAAAACTTTCGGGCGGGTGTCGCATTCGGCCAGGCCAATATAACAATAAAAAAAAAACTAGGCTTTAATATCATAAAGATTTTTTTTAAGCTATCACTCAGTTTTTTTCTACATCCGAAGCCTTAAATACGTGTAAATCTAATAGATACGAACAAATATATAAATTACATCATTTGATAATGAGTATATATAATGGTTAGATTCACGATTACAAAAATAATGAATTTTAAACGTACACTGTGTCAAAAAATTCTCAATATTTTTTCATATTTATTATAATTTCTTATAACAAAGAAGTAAGTGTTCGAAATCACTTACATATTCGTCATATTATTTTAATCGTCTTCCTATTGCATTTAATGGGGTTTAAGTCAGGAAATTGGGGGTGTATGAAGATGTTTCTCGATGATGTACATAAGCCATTCTTTTACAGGCCTAGGAGTGTGACTAGGGTCATTGTCTTGTTGGAATACAAATGATCCTGTTAGTCCAAGTATCTGCGCACTATACATTAAATTATTTTTGTGAATATCTAGGTTCATGCCCATAATACCATCGATAAAAGCAATATTTCCAAGACCGGAATCACTCATACACCCCCAAACCAATATACAAAAAAAAGTGTTAAAAATTAGCTTTTTCAGTGATCGTCAACAATGCCGTCTGATTCTAAGAAACGTGATGCTCAACGTAAAAAGGATGCTCGCAATAAAAAAATTGCGCAAACTTCGTCTTCGTCTAAGGGCGGACCAAAGGCAAATGGCACGAATGGAGTTGTCGAATTGACCGAAGAGGAGAAGTTATGCGCAAAATTAGAAGAAGAGGCAAGGATCAGCGCCGAAGCCAGATCATGTACTGGTTCTTTAGCTGTGCATCCACGATCCAGGGATGTGAAGATTGCCACTTTTTCTATCACTTTCTTTGGCTCCGAACTTCTGCAAGACACTATGTTGGAGTTAAATTGTGGACGCCGTTATGGTTTAATTGGCTTAAATGGATGTGGCAAATCATCACTTTTAGCGGTGCTTGGTAATCGTGAAGTTCCCATCCCAGACCATATCGATATCTTTCATTTGACACGCGAAATTCCAGCCAGCTCAAAGAGCGCTCTTCAATGCGTAATGGAAGTTGATGAAGAACGTATTAAATTAGAAAAGTTAGCAGAAGAACTGGCTACAAGTGAAGAAGATGACGCACAAGATCAACTCATCGATATATATGAAAGATTAGATGACATGTCAGCTGATCAAGCTGAGGCCAAAGCGGCTCGCATCCTCCACGGTTTGGGTTTTGACAAAGATATGCAAAACAAGCAAGCCAAAGATTTCTCCGGAGGGTGGCGTATGCGTATTGCGTTGGCCAGAGCGTTGTTCGTCAAACCGCATTTGCTGCTTTTGGATGAGCCAACAAACCATTTAGATTTGGATGCGTGTGTGTGGCTTGAGCAGGAACTTAAGGAGTATAAACGTATACTAGTATTGATATCACACTCGCAGGATTTCTTAAACGGTGTCTGTACAAACATCATACACTTAACCAAGAAGCGACTAAAGTATTATACTGGTAACTATGAGGCGTTTGTAAGGACAAGAATGGAGCTATTAGAGAATCAAATGAAACAATATAACTGGGAACAAGATCAAATTTCGCATATGAAAAATTATATTGCTCGGTTTGGTCACGGATCGGCAAAATTGGCACGTCAAGCTCAATCCAAGGAAAAAACTCTAGCCAAAATGGTTGCCCAGGGTTTGACAGAAAAGGTTACTGATGACAAGGTTCTGAATTTCTACTTCCCCTCATGTGGTACAGTACCGCCACCAGTGATTATGGTTCAGGTAATGCACATTACAGTTCTTTATATTTTGTTTAAAAAAAGAATCATTTTTAATCCGTATTTATATTGACTATAGAATGTTTGCTTCCGGTACGATGAAACAACACCTTGGATCTACAAAAATTTGGAGTTCGGTATTGATTTGGACACGAGATTGGCTTTGGTTGGTCCTAATGGTGCGGGCAAGAGTACACTATTGAAGCTTTTATATGGTGACCTTGTGCCTTCTTCGGGAATGATTCGTAAAAATTCTCATTTACGCATTGCTCGCTATCACCAGCATTTGCATGAGCTTCTTGACTTGGATCTTAGCCCTCTGGAATACATGATGAAAGCTTTTCCCGCTGTGAAGGAAAAAGAAGAAATGAGAAAAATTATCGGACGTTATGGCTTGACCGGGCGCCAACAGGTCTGTCCAATTCGTCAATTGTCTGATGGTCAGCGATGCCGAGTTGTGTTTGCTTGGTTAGCTTGGCAAGTACCTCATTTACTACTGCTTGATGAACCTACCAATCACTTGGATATGGAAACTATCGATGCTCTTGCAGATGCTATCAACGACTTCGATGGTGGAATGGTCTTAGTTAGTCACGATTTCCGTCTTATAAATCAGGTATAATTTAGCTTTCGTATATATATTGAACATTTTTGCAAATAATGCAATATAATTTAATCCTTAGGTTGCCGAAGAAATTTGGGTGTGTGAAAACGAAACCGTAACTAAATGGAAGGGAAACATTTTGGACTATAAAGATCATTTGAAAAACAAAATCACAAAAGAAACCTCGTCGAAGAAAAAATAGATCAGTTTTGTTAAATACATACATTTTTATACAGCTTGGGTAATAAATTGCTGATTGTGATTCTTAATTTAAATTACAACACATACCGATTTAACGGATAGTTGTTAGCTACAAACATTAATTCTTCGTCTCAACAAATTGCTTTATCTGTTGCAACTATTGATTCATAAAAGCAAGATTTTATTTATTATTTTGAAGTTGAATACAATAAATTTACCAATAGACAATTCACATTTGATGTTTTCTTTTCCTATGGAACATAACTTTTCAAACCACCATGTTACCACGTACTAAAGTTATTTAAATCACTTTTTAAGTTTAAAAACATCGAATGTCTCGAAAACGATTGAAATTGCATTAATTTCACTATTGGACACTTCACTCAATAGTTCGAAATACAAAAATCGTTGCAGCCGTTTTGAAGAATTTAGTGATTAGTATGGTACCGTAATTTAAAATTATAAAGCTTTACTATAAAATTATATAATCTTGCGTTGGTTTGCGTGTGCTTAACATTTGACGTAATGATGCAGTGGTTTTTATCAAATTGTTTGCGATAGTCACACGGGAATTAACTGAATTTTGGAATTAGTTGTCTAAAAAAACATTTATGTAAACAAAATTAAGTTAAAGTATAAGACGATCTCCGAATTGTTTTTATCTATATCAGCCCTAATAATAAATCTCTTATATCACACGTATCATGCAGAGGGACTGCAGGAAGGTTAAGAATACAGAGCTAATCAAATACGGAGGTGATCTTTTGGTAGGGCGCATGCACGAAATCATCAATTTGAATGGAGAAACGCATGCCTGATGACTGGACCAAGAGCTCCATATGCCCCATGATCAAGAAAGGCGATCCACTCGGCCCTAGCGAGGTATCCGTCGGAACGAAAAATTCTCGGAATCGTAAAAGATTCGAAGGAATTTTGCTTCTAGGTATTCTTCGGAACATTGTTCCGACAGAAAATAACGCACAGTGACAGTTTTACACTAGTTTTTGTCCGATATCCTCTGACAAGTGGTTGCGGAATTTTCTTCCGATTTTCGAATGTAAACAATAGAAATAAAAAAAAATTAGAAAAGTATTTTTTTTGCATTTATTGCTTAACTTTGATTTCAGGGCAAGAGCAAATAAAAAACAAGCACCAGGCGATATGATCTTGTGGTGAGTCATATGTAGGAGACACCAATTAGTGACCAACTGTATTTTTTTAGTTTCTCGATATCCTCGTTTTTTGTCTTCATTTTGCGCGCTTAATTCTTTTGATTTTGCTTCCATAAACAAATCTGCGATATCCATATCCATTGTTGATTTTGAAACACACAAATTTTTATTTCTGGAACTTTTTGGACAACACGGTTATTTAAATATATTCAAACACAGAGATGGCTATTTCGAAAATATGTACAAATATCGATATTTTACGATTTCAATATATTTTGAATGTGAATATCGGCAACTCGAAAATTAGTGTCTAACTTACGCTATACTCTGTCCAACATAAATTGCCAGTACAAGGAAGATAGGGATGTTTGCCTCTCATTCGCACTCTTTTGTTTTCCGCAAGGTGCTATTCTAAGAAAAGCTCTTACAGGGTTTCCGCACTAAGGATTTTAAATCAGCAAAAACCTTAAAGAATATAATGTTGGAATTAAAAACTCAGTTTGATTTTTAAAACGGTATGCAGAGAAGACCTGTTCATTTTATTGATGTTTGCATTGCGTCGTACCTTATGCAGTATTTAATCCAGCGTCGTAAGTTCGTTATTTGGAAAAAACTGATGCACAATTTGACTGTTGGCACACTTATTGAAATTATCTACTTTTCGTTTAAATCAATCATGGTTTTTCCTCCTTGGGGGCGAGCTGTCGCCTATTTTTGTTAAGAAGTCTATAAACTGTTCGTTTACCCAGAAAAAAGATCACCTACGTGATTCGCAATAACTGTTTTATTTTTCAAATTTTCATGCATTTTTCTTGTCGCGTCAACAATTTCTTTTTTTTTTCGGCACTTAAGTCTTTGAATGAATTTAAAGCCATTTCTAACAAGCAAAACAAAGGCAAATATTTTTTTCCCTTAAAGAAAACAGATTACAATTTTGTAACTGCATTTGAACATATTCCCCACACATTAAAAGAAATGTCAAAGATCAAAACAAGACCTCCACGATAACACTTATCATTAAGAACTTTTTTTCAAAGCCCTAAAACATAAAGCTCCTCAACAGAAACCCAAGAAAAAAAAGCTGAACGAATTACCAAACGGACATTGCTAACTCTGAATGCACATCAATTAAATGGACGTTAAATAGCAGCAGCCACTGGCAGTCAGATGCAATTGGAAATTTACTGGAGGGTTAACACTTTATGAGGGGTTTCTTTCAATTTATCTTTCAATATGGCACGCTACTGATTTTTAAAAAGCTTCCCCATAAGACTTGTACTTCCAATTTATGTTGGACAGAGTATAGAGTACAGAAGAGTATATTATTGGCATACTTTCTTGTATTAAGTATGAAGTGCCTCCCTCTCCCTTTAAAGATCAGTAAATACAAATGTGCGTCGACATATATCGGTTAATTTTGTACATACCTATCAGAATCCAGATTTGTAAAGTACTGCAGTACATTTGTACTCAGTACTGTGTAAGTACCCAGTAAACAGTACCATGTACTGGTACTTGCTCTTAAAAAATTAAAGTAAACTGTACTGGGTACTTAAAAATCACCAAGCACAAACACTTTTTCAAGTACCTCTTTCAAGTACATTTACTGGGTACTGCAATATTAATCAGTACATATTGAAGTACTTTTAAAGTACTTTCAAGTAAAAGCCATTTTACACTCGGTCACTGTATACATTAAATTATGACCAATAAGGGTTTGACAGAAAAGGTTACTGATGACAAGGTTCTGAATTTCTACTTCCCCTCGTGTGGTACAGTACCGCCACCAGTGATTATGGTTCAGGTAATGCACATTACAGTTCTTTATATTTTGTTTAAAAAAAGAATCATTTTTAATCCGTATTTATATTGACTATAGAATGTTTGCTTCCGGTACGATGAAACAACACCTTGGATCTACAAAAATTTGGAGTTCGGTATTGATTTGGACACGAGATTGGCTTTGGTTGGTCCTAATGGTGCGGGCAAGAGTACACTATTGAAGCTTTTATATGGTGACCTTGTGCCTTCTTCGGGAATGATTCGTAAAAATTCTCATTTACGCATTGCTCGCTATCACCAGCATTTTCATGAGCTTCTTGACTTGGATCTTAGCCCTCTGGAATACATGATGAAAGCTTTTCCCGCTGTGAAGGAAAAAGAAGAAATGAGAAAAATTATCGGACGTTATGGCTTGACCGGGCGCCAACAGGTCTGTCCAATTCGTCAATTGTCTGATGGTCAGCGATGCCGAGTTGTGTTTGCTTGGTTAGCTTGGCAAGTACCTCATTTACTACTGCTTGATGAACCTACCAATCACTTGGATATGGAAACTATCGATGCTCTTGCAGATGCTATCAACGACTTCGATGGTGGAATGGTCTTAGTTAGTCACGATTTCCGTCTTATAAATCAGGTATAATTTAGCTTTCGTATATATATTGAACATTTTTGCAAATAATGCAATATAATTTAATCCTTAGGTTGCCGAAGAAATTTGGGTGTGTGAAAACGAAACCGTAACTAAATGGAAGGGAAACATTTTGGACTATAAAGATCATTTGAAAAACAAAATCACAAAAGAAACTTCGTCGAAGAAAAAATAGATCAGTTTTGTTATATACATACATTTTTATACAGCTTGGGTAATAAATTGCTGATTGTGATTCTTAATTTAAATTACAACACATACCGATTTAACGGATAGTTGTTAGCTACAAACATTAATTCTTCGTCTCAACAAATTGCTTTATCTGTTGCAACTATTGATTCATAAAAGCAAGATTTTATTTATTATTTTGAAGTTGAATACAATAAATTTACCAATAGACAATTCACATTTGATGTTTTCTTTTCCTATGGAACATAACTTTTCAAACCACCATGTTACCACGTACTAAAGTTATTTAAATCACTTTTTAAGTTTAAAAACATCGAATGTCTCGAAAACGATTGAAATTGCATTAATTTCACTATTGGACACTTCACTCAATAGTTCGAAATACAAAAATCGTTGCAGCCGTTTTGAAGAATTTAGTGATTAGTATGGTACCGTAATTTAAAATTATAAAGCTTTACTATAAAATTATATAATCTTGCGTTGGTTTGCGTGTGCTTAACATTTGACGTAATGATGCAGTGGTTTTTATCAAATTGTTTGCGATAGTCACACGGGAATTAACTGAATTTTGGAATTAGTTGTCTAAAAAAACATTTATGTAAACAAAATTAAGTTAAAGTATAAGACGATCTCCGAATTGTTTTTATCTATATCAGCCCTAATAATAAATCTCTTATATCACACGTATCATGCAGAGGGACTGCAGGAAGGTTAAGAATACAGAGCTAATCAAATACGGAGGTGATCTTTTGGTAGGGCGCATGCACGAAATCATCAATTTGAATGGAGAAACGCATGCCTGATGACTGGACCAAGAGCTCCATATGCCCCATGATCAAGAAAGGCGATCCACTCGGCCCTAGCGAGGTATCCGTCGGAACGAAAAATTCTCGGAATCGTAAAAGATTCGAAGGAATTTTGCTTCTAGGTATTCTTCGGAACATTGTTCCGACAGAAAATAACGCACAGTGACAGTTTTACACTAGTTTTTGTCCGATATCCTCTGACAAGTGGTTGCGGAATTTTCTTCCGATTTTCGAATGTAAACAATAGAAATAAAAAAAAATTAGAAAAGTATTTTTTTTGCATTTATTGCTTAACTTTGATTTCAGGGCAAGAGCAAATAAAAAACAAGCACCAGGCGATATGATCTTGTGGTGAGTCATATGTAGGAGACACCAATTAGTGACCAACTGTATTTTTTTAGTTTCTCGATATCCTCGTTTTTTGTCTTCATTTTGCGCGCTTAATTCTTTTGATTTTGCTTCCATAAACAAATCTGCGATATCCATATCCATTGTTGATTTTGAAACACACAAATTTTTATTTCTGGAACTTTTTGGACAACACGGTTATTTAAATATATTCAAACACAGAGATGGCTATTTCGAAAATATGTACAAATATCGATATTTTACGATTTCAATATATTTTGAATGTGAATATCGGCAACTCGAAAATTAGTGTCTAACTTACGCTATACTCTGTCCAACATAAATTGCCAGTACAAGGAAGATAGGGATGTTTGCCTCTCATTCGCACTCTTTTGTTTTCCGCAAGGTGCTATTCTAAGAAAAGCTCTTACAGGGTTTCCGCACTAAGGATTTTAAATCAGCAAAAACCTTAAAGAATATAATGTTGGAATTAAAAACTCAGTTTGATTTTTAAAACGGTATGCAGAGAAGACCTGTTCATTTTATTGATGTTTGCATTGCGTCGTACCTTATGCAGTATTTAATCCAGCGTCGTAAGTTCGTTATTTGGAAAAAACTGATGCACAATTTGACTGTTGGCACACTTATTGAAATTATCTACTTTTCGTTTAAATCAATCATGGTTTTTCCTCCTTGGGGGCGAGCTGTCGCCTATTTTTGTTAAGAAGTCTATAAACTGTTCGTTTACCCAGAAAAAAGATCACCTACGTGATTCGCAATAACTGTTTTATTTTTCAAATTTTCATGCATTTTTCTTGTCGCGTCAACAATTTCTTTTTTTTTTCGGCACTTAAGTCTTTGAATGAATTTAAAGCCATTTCTAACAAGCAAAACAAAGGCAAATATTTTTTTCCCTTAAAGAAAACAGATTACAATTTTGTAACTGCATTTGAACATATTCCCCACACATTAAAAGAAATGTCAAAGATCAAAACAAGACCTCCACGATAACACTTATCATTAAGAACTTTTTTTCAAAGCCCTAAAACATAAAGCTCCTCAACAGAAACCCAAGAAAAAAAAGCTGAACGAATTACCAAACGGACATTGCTAACTCTGAATGCACATCAATTAAATGGACGTTAAATAGCAGCAGCCACTGGCAGTCAGATGCAATTGGAAATTTACTGGAGGGTTAACACTTTATGAGGGGTTTCTTTCAATTTATCTTTCAATATGGCACGCTACTGATTTTTAAAAAGCTTCCCCATAAGACTTGTACTTCCAATTTATGTTGGACAGAGTATAGAGTACAGAAGAGTATATTATTGGCATACTTTCTTGTATTAAGTATGAAGTGCCTCCCTCTCCCTTTAAAGATCAGTAAATACAAATGTGCGTCGACATATATCGGTTAATTTTGTACATACCTATCAGAATCCAGATTTGTAAAGTACTGCAGTACATTTGTACTCAGTACTGTGTAAGTACCCAGTAAACAGTACCATGTACTGGTACTTGCTCTTAAAAAATTAAAGTAAACTGTACTGGGTACTTAAAAATCACCAAGCACAAACACTTTTTCAAGTACCTCTTTCAAGTACATTTACTGGGTACTGCAATATTAATCAGTACATATTGAAGTACTTTTAAAGTACTTTCAAGTAAAAGCCATTTTACACTCGGTCACTGTATACATTAAATTATGACCAATAAGGGTTTGACAGAAAAGGTTACTGATGACAAGGTTCTGAATTTCTACTTCCCCTCGTGTGGTACAGTACCGCCACCAGTGATTATGGTTCAGGTAATGCACATTACAGTTCTTTATATTTTGTTTAAAAAAAGAATCATTTTTAATCCGTATTTATATTGACTATAGAATGTTTGCTTCCGGTACGATGAAACAACACCTTGGATCTACAAAAATTTGGAGTTCGGTATTGATTTGGACACGAGATTGGCTTTGGTTGGTCCTAATGGTGCGGGCAAGAGTACACTATTGAAGCTTTTATATGGTGACCTTGTGCCTTCTTCGGGAATGATTCGTAAAAATTCTCATTTACGCATTGCTCGCTATCACCAGCATTTTCATGAGCTTCTTGACTTGGATCTTAGCCCTCTGGAATACATGATGAAAGCTTTTCCCGCTGTGAAGGAAAAAGAAGAAATGAGAAAAATTATCGGACGTTATGGCTTGACCGGGCGCCAACAGGTCTGTCCAATTCGTCAATTGTCTGATGGTCAGCGATGCCGAGTTGTGTTTGCTTGGTTAGCTTGGCAAGTACCTCATTTACTACTGCTTGATGAACCTACCAATCACTTGGATATGGAAACTATCGATGCTCTTGCAGATGCTATCAACGACTTCGATGGTGGAATGGTCTTAGTTAGTCACGATTTCCGTCTTATAAATCAGGTATAATTTAGCTTTCGTATATATATTGAACATTTTTGCAAATAATGCAATATAATTTAATCCTTAGGTTGCCGAAGAAATTTGGGTGTGTGAAAACGAAACCGTAACTAAATGGAAGGGAAACATTTTGGACTATAAAGATCATTTGAAAAACAAAATCACAAAAGAAACTTCGTCGAAGAAAAAATAGATCAGTTTTGTTATATACATACATTTTTATACAGCTTGGGTAATAAATTGCTGATTGTGATTCTTAATTTAAATTACAACACATACCGATTTAACGGATAGTTGTTAGCTACAAACATTAATTCTTCGTCTCAACAAATTGCTTTATCTGTTGCAACTATTGATTCATAAAAGCAAGATTTTATTTATTATTTTGAAGTTGAATACAATAAATTTACCAATAGACAATTCACATTTGATGTTTTCTTTTCCTATGGAACATAACTTTTCAAACCACCATGTTACCACGTACTAAAGTTATTTAAATCACTTTTTAAGTTTAAAAACATCGAATGTCTCGAAAACGATTGAAATTGCATTAATTTCACTATTGGACACTTCACTCAATAGTTCGAAATACAAAAATCGTTGCAGCCGTTTTGAAGAATTTAGTGATTAGTATGGTACCGTAATTTAAAATTATAAAGCTTTACTATAAAATTATATAATCTTGCGTTGGTTTGCGTGTGCTTAACATTTGACGTAATGATGCAGTGGTTTTTATCAAATTGTTTGCGATAGTCACACGGGAATTAACTGAATTTTGGAATTAGTTGTCTAAAAAAACATTTATGTAAACAAAATTAAGTTAAAGTATAAGACGATCTCCGAATTGTTTTTATCTATATCAGCCCTAATAATAAATCTCTTATATCACACGTATCATGCAGAGGGACTGCAGGAAGGTTAAGAATACAGAGCTAATCAAATACGGAGGCGATCTTTTGGTAGGTCGCATGCACGAAATCATCAATTTGAATGGAGAAACGCATGCCTGATGACTGGACCAAGAGCTCCATATGCCCCATGATCAAGAAAGGCGATTCACTCGGCCCTAGCGAGGTATCCGTCGGAACAAAAAATTCTCGGAATCGTAAAAGATTCGAAGGAATTTTGCTTCTAGGTATTCTTCGGAACATTGTTCGGACAGAAAATAACGCACAGTGACAGTTTTACACTAGTTTTTGTCCGATATTCTCTGACAAGTGGTTGCGGAATTTTCTTCCTATTTTCGATGTAAACAATAGAAATAAAAAAAAATTAGAAAAGTATTTTTTTTGCATTTATTGCTTAACTTTGATTTCAGGGCAAGAGCAAATAAAAAACAAGCACCAGGCGATATGATCTTGTGGTGAGTCATATGTAGGAGACACCAATTAGTGACCAACTGTATTTTTTTAGTTTCTCGATATCCTCGTTTTTTGTCTTCATTTTGCGCGCTTAATTCTTTTGATTTTGCTTCCATAAACAAATCTGCGATATCCATATCCATTGTTGATTTTGAAACACACAAATTTTTATTTCTGGAACTTTTTGGACAACACGGTTATTTAAATATATTCAAACACAGAGATGGCTATTTCGAAAATATGTACAAATATCGATATTTTACGATTTCAATATATTTTGAATGTGAATATCGGCAACTCGAAAATTAGTGTCTAACTTACGCTATACTCTGTCCAACATAAATTGCCAGTACAGGGAAGATAGGGATGTTTGCCTCTCATTCGCACTCTTTTGTTTTCCGCAAGGTGCTATTCTAAGAAAAGCTCTTACAGGGTTTCCGCACTAAGGATTTTAAATCAGCAAAAACCTTAAAGAATATAATGTTGGAATTAAAAACTCAGTTTGATTTTTAAAACGGTATGCAGAGAAGACCTGTTCATTTTATTGATGTTTGCATTGCGTCGTACCTTATGCAGTATTTAATCCAGCGTCGTAAGTTCGTTATTTGGAAAAAACTGATGCACAATTTGACTGTTGGCACACTTATTGAAATTATCTACTTTTCGTTTAAATCAATCATGGTTTTTCCTCCTTGGGGGCGAGCTGTCGCCTATTTTTGTTAAGAAGTCTATAAACTGTTCGTTTACCCAGAAAAAAGATCACCTACGTGATTCGCAATAACTGTTTTATTTTTCAAATTTTCATGCATTTTTCTTGTCGCGTCAACAATTTCTTTTTTTTTTCGGCACTTAAGTCTTTGAATGAATTTAAAGCCATTTCTAACAAGCAAAACAAACGCAAATATTTTTTTCCCTTAAAGAAAACAGATTACAATTTTGTAACTGCATTTGAACATATTCCCCACACATTAAAAGAAATGTCAAAGATCAAAACAAGACGTCCACGATAACACTTATCATTAAGAACTTTTTTTCAAAGCCCTAAAACATAAAGCTCCTCAACAGAAACCCAAGAAAAAAAAGCTGAACGAATTACCAAACGGACATTGGTAACTCTGAATGCACATCAATTAAATGGACGTTAAATAGCAGCAGCCACTGGCAGTCAGATGCAATTGGAAATTTACTGGAGGGTTAACACTTTATGAGGGGTTTCTTTCAATTTATCTTTCAATATGGCACGCTACTGATTTTTAAAAAGCTTCCCCATAAGACTTGTACTTCCAATTTATGTTGGACAGAGTATAGAGTACAGAAGAGTATATTATTGGCATACTTTCTTGTATTAAGTATGAAGTGCCTCCCTCTCCCTTTAAAGATCAGTAAATACAAATGTGCGTCGACATATATCGGTTAATTTTGTACATACCTATCAGAATCCAGATTTGTAAAGTACTGCAGTACATTTGTACTCAGTACTGTGTAAGTACCCAGTAAACAGTACCATGTACTGGTACTTGCACTTAAAAAATTAAAGTAAACTGTACTGGGTACTTAAAAATCACCAAGCACAAACACTTTTTCAAGTACCTCTTTCAAGTACATTTACTGGGTACTGCAATATTAATCAGTACATATTGAAGTACTTTTAAAGTACTTTCAAGTAAAAGCCATTTTACACTCGGTCACTGTATACATTAAATTATGACCAATAAGTTTACGGAAATACATACATACATAATACACTCCTTGATACACGGCCTTCATGAATGAAAGGGTTTGACGAGTAGAATCGAATGCGCTATATGACGTCACTATCAGTCAAAATGGTGGGTTGACTTTTTCGTTCCGACCTCCATTGATATGGGCATCATATAAAAGGGTTTGACGAGAATAATTACTTGAAAAACAAAAATGCACAGAAGTTTTTAGGGACATTATGACGAAATAACTTTTGTGTGAGTTTTTTCATGTTAAAATACTTTTGGGTAAAATATCCTTAAAAGCATAAATACTCGCTTACTTCAGATAACAGTTCCGAAGTGTTTTTTTTTTCCAAGAACCTCCTCTTAAATTTCATTTAAGGATCTTATTCGATGTTCCAAGCACCTCCGAATGAAAGTTCATAGCAACAGCAATTCGAAACTCCGCCTTCTTACGCCAGTAGCATGCCGGTCCCAAGCCCGGATAAAGGAGGAGGTGTTGGAAGCAACGGTTTTTAACCTATCCTCTGTAAAATAATCCGTTAGTGTACTCTAACCTACAGGAGTACTCAAAATATCGACGAATGAACAACCTTAAGGATGTTAATACTCCAGGTGGTACTGGCAATAGCCGAAATCCATCCGTGGTCTTCTCGAAAAAAAACCCTAATCGCGCGCGCGCTGATAGGCAAAGAAAACGTGTGCTGTGCTGTGGTGTACTGTGTGCATAAACAATACAAAAAAGAAAAGAAAAGAAAAAACAAAGTGCATTGTGTTAGGGCAATCCCTCTCGCCCCACTCCCATTCGTTTGGTGCTGCCTTGCTTGGCTATAGCAAGTGTCGTTTGCTTTTGCGTGCACTTGCTATGGTTGGGTGGGGTATCATTTGGCGAATAGCGGGTCGCGTTGTGTAGATTTTGGTGGCCGACTAAAGCAATTCATTGTATGGGCATAACACCTGCAGTGATTTATTTTGGAAAGGTGACGTCAAGATCTACACGGTACGGCCCAGCTTAGTCAGCGTCGGAGTTGAGTTTTTTTGTGTTTGTTATTTGTTATGCGTGGGAATTTTAGAGTGGACGTGAGTAATATTCGTGGGTTGAGATCCAATTTTTTTTCATTGTACGCCCATGCGATTGACAATAAACCAGCTGTTTTGGCACTACGCGAAACACAGGTCAGCATTGATTCCGATTTAACGGAGTTTAGTCTGCCTGGATATAACTTGGTGCCATTATTCTTTTGCCATCGTGGAATAGCCGTTTATATACGTAGTGATGTAGCCTACCAACTTCTACCTCAATATGGCCAATGTTCCAATCCGGAATTTAATTTTATTTGGCTAAAATTCCATGTCCGTAGGCAATTAATTCACTACTGTTTTATTTACAGAAGCCCTAACCAGGACAGGCATTCAACTTATAATGAGTTTGATGCACTGTCTGATTCCATTACCAGAATTGTAACCCATTATCCTCGTACTGAAATCGTCATTGCGGGCTATTGCAATATACACAATTCAAGTTGGCTTCGACATTCTGGACAGACAACACCCGAGGGAAGGTATGTTGAGATCTTAGCTGAGGTTAGTAATTTAACCCAGATTGTAAATGAGCCGACACGGATACCGGAAATTAGCGGTCAAAACGCCAACACTCTGGACTTGTTTCTTACCTCTCACCCTGATAAATACACTTTAAACGTATTATCACCTCTAGGTTCGTCAGATCATTGTATCATATCGACGAATTTCTCGTACTCCAGCCACACAGTTAAAGAACAAGCTCCTAAAAGAACCGCATGGCAATACGAGAAAGCCAATTGGGAAGCTTTAAACGGTTTCTTTCGGAGTTTTAACTGATCGTTGTGCTTCCTCAACAACGACGTGGATGCCGCTGCCGATATGATTACAAATTTAATTCACCTGGGTATGCAACGCTTTATCCCTAACAGGATAAAGTGTATCAGACCTAAGGAAAACGCGTGGTGTGACTTGAGCTGTAAAGAAGCTATCAGGGCTAAAGAGGTAAGTTTTCGGTCATTTAAGGCCAACCCAACTGAGGAAAACCGAAAATTGTTCAAACGAGCCAGAAATGACTGCAATGCCGATATTAATCGTGTCAAATTCTCCTACAACCAAAAGTTGAGGCAAAAATTACTACAAAGTCCCTCCGGTAGTAAAAACTTTTGGTCGTTTGTTAAGAATATTAAAAATTCGGCCTCGTCATCTATCCCGACACTCATATGCAATGACACCCCAGCTGTCAGCTCTTCGGATAAAGCCAATCTGCTCGCTGCATAAGCTTCTAACCCGCAGTGACCTTTGGGGAGCATACATATTTAAAAGAAAGATCAATTCTGGTGAATTAATATGATAATTAAGAATATCGCGAATAAACATGACGGAAGTTGCATCGCTTCTGAAACTTAAGGTTTGCAGACCAATTAAATTGCACCTTCTGCAAACGAATGCAATCAAATACATTTTTTATCCGCGAAAATAATTTCAAATCATCGGCGAAAGTCAAAACATTACAAAATTGAAATATTTCATGAACATCATTTATAAATAATATAACTTACCAAATAAATGCTGGTGTTCCATAAGGCTCCGTTTTGTCTCCGACTCTCTTTCTCATTTTTTTCAATGACCTCCTGTCTGTCACTTCTAATCCCATCCATTCCTTTGCTTATGACAGTACCCTCAGCTTTACATATTCGTTTTCTGGTCAACGACCCTCATCTTCGGGCGTCGAACTGGAACGGCAACGTATGTTAAGCTCATTGAATTCCGATCTTGAGAGCATACTTAAATGGGGTAAAACCAACAGAGTGGAATTTAATGCTTCCAAAACACAATGCTGTCTTCTGTCATTAAAGCGAAATCCCAATACTTTGCCATTATCCATGGATGGCACATGCATCGACGAAACCGAAAGACTTTCCAACCTCGGTATGTGCGTTAACGACAAACTTCGTTGGAATGACCACATATTCGATGTCGCCAAGAACGCTGCGAAATGTCTAGGCTTCCTTAAGCGATGCAAGAAATATTTCACCCCTTCTGATCTGGCTAGAATCTACAAGGCGTTCATTCGCCCAAAACTTGAGTACAACGCTCATATCTGCACTGGTGCACCAATGACATATTTGGAGCTACTTGACAGAATTCAAAAACGTGCGGTAAAATTTATTGGCGATCGAGACATCACGAAATCATTTGACTCTCTTAGTCATCGTCGTGATATCTTCTGTCTGTCATTGTTTTATCGGTACTTCCACCACAAGTGCTCAAATGAAATAGCCAGTTGCATTCCATCCCTACAGCAATTCAACCGCAATACTCGCCATGCTAGGAATGCACATCAGTTTACCCTCAAGCCTGTATTCGGACGTACAGTGAAATACAAGGATTCTTCGTTTCTTAACCGTACAATACGAATGTGGAATGCTTTACCCCGCTCTGTTTTTCCTACGCATTATAGTTTACAGACATTTAAAACCAACGTGCATCGGTATCTGCTTTTTTCTTATCCTTCACTTCCCTAATGCCCGCACTGTGTTACTTCATTATAAGGTTATCCAAAATCCCTTTAGTGCGCGTACATTATAAAAAAAAAAAGAAACCCAAGCTCGTTAACAGATACAACCCTCCTCAAGCTCCTGTGTCTGCCCACGCCCTGTCTCCAAATGAAATCGGTGCTTCTACCAGCAAAGGTAGTAGCATTGATGGACGGAAATTGGTTGTAATGGACTCACCCTTGAGTATGAGTAGAGAAAGTGCACCTATTGTTGGTGCTGCCCGTGCACTGGTAATGGATGATGCTGGTGTTGTGACCAATACTGGGTGCAGCACTAGTGGGCAGAACTTTGTCGACGCGGACGGCTCTGATGGTAGGTGTGCGTCTAAAAAACCACGTGTTGAACACAAAACAGCTAAAGTGCGAGTTAAGAAGCATTCCTACAAGGATGCTGCTATCTCCTCTTTAGCAGTTCGCATTGGGAAAGCGGGCAATGATAATAGCATGACTGTTGCAGAGTCCGAACACTGCAAAACTCATCTTTTGGAGCTGGCTGCTGCAACAAATGCTTGCATTCAGGTGGAGGGCTGTGTATTAAAGGACGGAACTCTCATGGTGAAAACCTCATTACAGAAAACCCTTGAATGGATTAGCAGTATGGTGCTGAAAATCCCTTCGCTTAGGACTTTATCATTTAAGGTCTACAAACCACCCAAGCTTACGCGGGCTGTCTGCTGGCGGATGTGCTTAAGCGATTGCAAACCCAGAATCCTGGTCTCGACACAAAAGTCTGGATTGTCCGTTCACACAAGAGGAGTAAAAACCGCCACAATGAAGGTGGTAGTTCTCTTGTTGAGTGTAGACATGGCTGCTGCCGAGATTATCAAATCTAGGTACAACATGCGACCCTATCTGCATCTTGGCAGAATCTATTTCCATTTCAATGTCAAACAGTGCTAATAGTGGACGTTACCCAGAGTATTCATCCATCTTGTTTAGTCAAATTAACCTACAGCACTGCAAGACTGCTACCGCCCATTTAAGTGGCAGGCTTGTGGCTTGTAGAACAAAACCACACATAATATCCATTCCGGAACCATGGGTGTGGAAAAATCGCATCTGTGGTCTGGGTTGCTTGAGTCATTTATACCACGTTCTTTATGATGAGCAATCCGAAAGACATAGGACTTGTTTTATTGTATCGAAATCTTTTAAAGCTACTATGATCAAAAGCTTTTGTAGCCAAGATTTGGTAGCTGTTTCTACCCCCTACCATGCAAATGTTAATTGGGAAACCTTTGTCGCTGCATCGTCTTATATCCCCTATTACTCTCTAACCCCTCCTCCACCAAAGGCTGTTGTAGAGCTCGTAGAGTATTGTGAATCCAAAAGGTTGGGTCTTGTCTTGTGCTGCGATGCTAATGCTCAGAACACTGTTTGGGGCAGCAGCAAATAAGGGGACTTCATTTTATCGTCTGATGTTACCATCAACAATGTAGGTCATCAACCTACCTTTGTTACAGCCAGAAGACAGCATGTAATTGATGTTACCCTATCAAACAGGCACTTGAAGTCTATCATAAATTGGAATGTATCGCCAGATAGCACCTTAACATATCACAGATACATCGAATTTTAAATCTCCTGCGAACTTACACCTTTGCAAGAGAGGAGAAATCCGAGAAAAACGAACTGGTCACGGTTTAGAGAGGAGCTTGCCAACTCTGTTCCACTCAAACTTAGATCAAGACAGGGAGTGGCGAGGTCTAATCAGGATCTAAACAACGTCCTCATCCGCTGCCTTGAACTTTCGTGCCCTGTTTTTAAACCCCGCCGCAGAAAATATACCCTGGTGGAATTCCGAACTGCAGTGTCTTAGTAAAGAAACTAGGAAGCTACTAAATCGGTCTTTAAAAACCAACTTAGTGGAAGACTGAAATCTTTATCGATCGAAACAAAAAGTTTTTAAGAGACTTATTCGCAAGTCGAAAAATGACTCCTATAAAAAGTTTTGTGAAGAGGTCGAATCTCTAAGTGCAACTAGTAGGCTTGTTAAAGTCCTCCAAAGGAACAGACCAAGTAAACTGGATGCAATCCTTAAACCTGATGGCACGTACACTGAGCCAAAGGCGGAGACTTTTAGTCTTCTACTTGAGACTCACTTTCCGGGAAATCAGGTTACTACGTGTTCTTCAGCCCTTCAAACGACGGTGGCTACATTTGAACCGACTAATACCACGCGGTAACAGCTGGAATATTGCATCTGGAGTGGTCTGGATGCTGCTATCAAATATGCTATTGCATCTTTTGAGAGTTTCAAGTCACCTGGTCCGGATGGAATTTATCCAGTTTTGCTGAAACAAGGTTTAAGTCAGGTTTTGCCAATGTTGAAAAGAATTTTCACCGCGAACTTGGTCTTGGCCTATATAAATTCCCCATGGCGAATGGTTAAAGTGGTTTTCATACCAAAAATTGGTAAATCTGACTACACTCTAGCCAAAAGCTTTAGACCCATAACTCTGTCTTCCTTCTTACTGAAAAGTTTGGAAAGACTGGTTGAGCTGTATGTGCGCGAAGTTGCTCTTCGATCACATCATCTCTCTGAGATGCAACATGCCTATCAGCGCGGAAAATCTTGCGAGACTGCGCTTCAAACCCTTGTTGGTAGGATTCATAGTGCTCTTGACCGGAAGGAGTACGCGTTGGGCATTTTCGTCGATATTGAGGGTGCTTTTGATATGCGAACTTTGACAGTGTGTGTAACGCAGCCAGACAGCATGGTGTAGATGAAACTATGGTGTTGTGGTAAAGGGGTAAATAGGGGCTAAAGGTGGTATTCTGTCTCCTCTCCTATGGTGTTTGGTGGTAGACTCTTTGCTTACGGCCCTCAATTTTCCTGGAAACTACTCTCAAGCTTATGCGGATGATGTCGCCGTTCTTTCTGTCGGTTCAAATCTAGGGGCTATCTGCTCTCAAGCGCAGAGATCCCTTGATTTGATCGATATCTGGTGCACTAGTAATGGGCTTTCAGTGAATCCTCTTAAAACCACGGTTGTTCTCTTTACGAGAAGGGGAATCGTCACTGGTCTGTCCCATCTTGTGCTTAAAGGTGTCACCATCCCTATATCCGATGAAGTCAAATATCTGGGTGTAATCCTCGATAAAAAACATTTATGGTCCAAACATGCCGAATCGAAAACCGATAAAGTGCTGTTGACTTTCTGGCGGTGTAAAGGCCCTTTTGGTAAGACATGGGGCTATCTCCGAAACGGGTTCTTTGGATCTATACGGCCATGATTAGACCGCTACTCTCATACGCATCAGTTGTTTAGTGGAACAGGCTTTCGCGGAAACGTGTTACTGCTACCTTTGCCAAACTCCAAAGAACGGCATGTCTCGGTTGCACAGGGGCCTACCCTAGCACCCCGGGCTCTGCTCTAGATGCTCTGATGAATCTCCCCCCCCCCCTCTTGATTGATATATCATGGGGTGTACGCTAAAAACCATCATTCGTTTAAAGAGAGGTGGATTTTGGTACCATGCGCACTGGAATTTTAAAGAACTTGCTCCAAAACTATCCTTTGACCCCTGTCTTATGGATATGCCGTCTGATGCAATGACACCATAAGATCCTTCTGTAAAAAAACTACCACGTCAACTTTCCACAGGTAACGGAATGGCTTCGGTCAGACTCTAAACCATGGATTGAATGCCATCGTATTTTCACTGATGGCTCCAAAACCGGATAGGGGTCCGGTGCTGGAGTCTTTGTGGAACGCGATGATATACGAGTTTACTACCCCTTGGGTAAACAAGCATATGTTTTCCAAGCAGAGATTTTTGCAATCCTAATGGCTATTCGCTATATGGTAAACAACAGGTGGAGGGCTAGAGGCATTTGCAGTGATAGCCAAGCTGCATCAAAAGCGCTGCTAAACCCTCTTACCTCGTCCTAGTTAGTGCTAGAACTCAAGCTTTCACTGAATTTGTTTGGAAGACTGAACACAGTGTCTGGGCACCAGGTCACACTGGCATCCAGGGAAATGAGATCTCGGATGAGCTTGCTAGGCAAGGTTCAGAAGAAGTTTTCTCAGTCCCCGAACCTGTTTTGGGTCTGCCTGCATCTTTAGTCATGTCTTCTATCGATTGTTGGGTTTCTCGTGAACATAAGATTCGGTGGGGCAATTGCGGTAGATGTAGACAGACAAAACTACTGCGCCCTAACATTTGCAAAAGGTCAGCATCTTTTCTTCTATCTCTGAGGAGAATCGACTGTAGGCTGGTTGTACTTAAACACTTAAATGTGTTGGGCTTAAGCGACACCACTACCTGTCCTGCTCGCGGTGAGGAGGATGACACAGCAGAACACTTTCTCTGCAGTTGTCCGGCCTATGCTCGCATCAGGTGGCGGATTTTCGGGGCTGACGTGGTGAGTGCCGAACATCTAAGCTCTTTATCACTGAAGCTCTTTCTCGTTTTTCTTCGAAAGACGGGAAAACTAAGTACATTAATGTAAGGTGTCTAAATGGTAGTACAATGAACCTGTAGTTGTGTCTGAGCGCTCCATCGGATAGTAGCAGTCCTTTTTTAAGGAATAAAAGACCTTTTTCGATGTTCCAAGGACCTCCGAGTGAAAATTCATAGCAACAGCAATTTGTTACGTAATTTCATAAACATTTCCAAAAAATTTCTTTTTTTAAGGATTCATGGAGCTATTTCGATGTTCCAAGGACCTCCGAGTGAAAATTCATAGCAACAACAATTCGTCAGATGATTTTACAGATATTCTCAGAAAATGTGTTTTTTTACGGATTCAAGGACCTTTTTCAATGTTCCAAGAACGTCCCTGTGAAAATTGATTGCAACATAGCGCACTTGATTCTACTTGTCAAACCCTTTCATTTGATCTCCATATCATGAAGGTCATCAAGGTGTAACAAGGACTATATTATGTATGTATGTATTTCCGTAAACTTATTGGTCATAATTTAATTTATACATTGACTGAGTGTAAAATTGTTTTTACTTGAAAGTGCTTGAAAAGTATATGTACTGAGTAATATTACAGTACCCATTAAATGTACTTAAAAAAAGTACTAAAAAAGTGTTTGTAACTACTTGGTGGTTTTTAAGTACCCAGTATATTTTACATTAAATTTTTTAAGTACATGTACCAGTTTATGGTACTGGGTAATGGACTTGTACTGGTACTCTAAAGTTTACAACTTTGTGAGAATCTAACATTTGTCGCATGTCAAATCAATGTGTCGTCGCATTTAATGAGTATGATTGCTAAAAAATTTCCTTTCCGACGGATACCTCCCTAGGGCCGTATGTCTCGCAATCGAGAGGCATATCCCTGCTGAGAGTTGAATAAAAGATCCTATCCAAAGTACTGTGTGAAAGTCCTAAACTCTTTTTTTTAATTAAAAACTAATTTCAAACTTACATAAAATACAAGTCGTAGTTTCGGCATTTCTTTAAAAGCGGTACAAGCTTCCATCACGGCACATAAGCTGGACTGATCCGTCGAGGATAGTGACTTTCGGGTTGACATTATGCCTTTTGCCCTATCTGCTCAAGAACAAGATTGAAGAACTGAAATAAAAGTGCGTCACCTCGCCGCGATCCGTTGCGTGATTTTAAGGGGTGAAATCAGCAAAGGTGATAGTTGGTAATCAAAATCATCACTTATGCTCCATGTAAAATTATCAAATTGATAATCTCGTTTTTGATACCAATATTGTGTGACAGCTATTTAGGTGTCAATTTCACACATTTGGTAATATTTTTTTTTTACCTGGCATTTACGTTTGTTGAGATTCAAAGAGCAATAACCTAAAGTCCAATAATATATATTGTTAACTATTCGTTTTTAATTAGTTATCTGAAATATTCTAACAGTTCTTCTCCTAGAAAGATGAGAAATTTGCTTCTGGCTTTGAATTTAGAATCAAAACCACAAATTCTAATACCACAATAAATAATATTAGGTAGATATAATAAAAACATACAAAAATATTTTACTTCATTGGAGTCATCCTCATCGGTTTGCCAGTGAGGCGATTGGAAATACAGATACTGAAATACAACGACGTTATTATTGATTACCAATTGTCAGTTGACCAAGTCAAATCAAATCAAAAAACTTCAGATGAGGAATTAACCAGATAGTCAACTCTGCAACCACAAAAAATATTAATACTGTGAATACATGTGAGTCAGACACATGCAGCTACATCTAATTTGTTTAATTACCCGCTAAAAATAAGTGTGAGGAGTTTTGCAAATTTTCCAAATGACAACAAAATACAGCTGGCCTCGGGATGTGTTGGGAAATATGAAGTGCTGCGAAGTGTTGAGTTTATGTGTTTCAACTTTTATAGTTATTTTAATGTAAATGTTTATGAAGAAACAAAAATGTAAACTCTGTCCAACATAAATTGGCAGTACACGTCTTATCGGAAAGCTTTTAAAAATCAGTAGCGTGACATATTTTTCTACCATACTAAATTCAAAGAAGCCCCTCATAAAGTGTACCCTCCAGTGAATTTCCAATTGCATCTGACGTAGATTCAACACGTCTTATTCAGCGCACATTTGAATGTGGACTGGTCTGTGGCTGCTGCTATTCAACGCCCATTTAATTGATGTGCATTCAGAGATACCAATGTCCGTTTGGTAACTCGTTAAGCTGTTTTTGTTGGGTTTCTGTTGAGGAGCTTTAGGTTTTAGGGCTTTAAAAAAAAAGTTCTTAATGATAAGTGTTATCTTGTCTTGGTTTGATCTTTGACATTTCTTTTAATGTTTCATAATCTCGTCGTTAAATGGAGAGAAGAAGAAGGTTTGGAATGGTTTTATATACATATATTAAATTCAGTTTTTATACTGCATTCTAGACATACGACGCTATTTGCAAAAGTCATAACATCTTTCGATAGGGTGATTAATTTTGCGCCACCTTGTAAATACTTAAATTTATTGTCAACCGAAAACGTATGATCAACTTACTTATTACATTTGTTCGCGTACCTCGATAAATAAAGACAAAAAGCAATTCTACTAACAAAAAATCGTTATTATCAAGTTCAACGTAAAAAAAGCACAATCACGATCCGAACTGCACACCTTTGCACACCTAGTAGAATATCCTCTTCCGGTCGAAACAACCGCTACTCAACTCACTACTGAAATGGGTGTGGCTTATGCACATGCATGATGTTGATTATACGACGACCGTCGCTTCGGTGCCGCCGTTGACGATGACGTTGACAAAGGGTTGATGTTGTTGTTATTTTAGCAGGTAGAGTCTACTGGAATTCGATTGTACTGTGTGTACAAAACGGTTGTTTCCTCGCACTGGTGTTACAAATAAAAATTGTATAATTTCTAACATTCCCCCCCCCCCCCCCCCCCCAATCGAAGGTCTTTAATTGCTCCGCTAGGTTCTTCCAGAGGAAGGACGCACAATTTGTGGATTGCCCTCTCCAACATTGAATGCTCAAGCCGTACTTCCGCACTGCGCACCAGCCCGTCCTTCCCCGTATGAACAGCTGTGACTCGGCCTTATGGCCAGATCGTAGGTGGTGCATTTTCTCATTTGGCCAGTACCAAATTACCTGGCTTGACATTTCTGCTCTTCTTGCTCCATTTCTAACGCTGCGGTAAGGTATGGACATATTCTTGACTCCATCTGTTGCAAAAATGTTCCTGCATCTGATTAATGACCCCCACAGCTTGAGTCGTCCTTGAGGTACTTGGTAAAACCGTCTGCTCTCTAATTAGGAAGTGCCCGGGTGTGAGCGCGTTTAGGTCATTTACGTCATCTGAGAGTGCGCAAAGTGGCCTGGAGCTGCTGTCCTTCCACTGCTCGCCGCTTCTCTTCAACTCCGCGTCTGCTCCGACGAAAGTTGTAGCGTTGTCGCTCCTAAGGACTGAACATGCGCCCCGAAGCCGTGAAGCACTGGAAAGCAGCCAAAAATGCACTGTTCGTCTGATTGCTCACTAGCTTTAAGTGTATGGCCTTAGTGAACATGCACACAAAAACTGCAATGTAGCCTTTTTCAAATATCTTGGTTTGCCCTGATCTGGCCTTTATTTGAAATGGGCCAGCATAATCCACTCCAATATGCTTAAATGCTCTTGTTGGCTGGACACGATCTTGAGGAAGGCTGTCCATAGCGCGCCGCTGCTCCATCTTCGCCCAATATGCGAGTGCCCCATCACGCTCTTCTAGTGTCACCAGACCCCCTTGTATTGCTTCGTGCTCGTTCCCGCATACTTTCGTGAATCTCATTACGATCGCTGTCAATCTCAGCATGTTCTAATGCCAGCTAACCGCTAGCTTTGGAATTATGAGACCAGCAACGACTGGTGGTTTTAGCTCCTCCAACGATTCTTGCCATAACTGCCAGCCCGGCACCTGCTGGTCAATTTTCTGCATAAAGGACCCTGTGATGCTTCTTGTTGCAAGCCCCGCCCCGACAAGATTGCGCAAAATGTCCTGCACGTAAGCAATTTGCACATAGCTTCCAATTACGCACCTTCTCATTCCTAGTTTGAACTGAAAGCTCTAGGAAATCTCCGCACCGATATAGAGGATGTTGCTCCTTGTACAGAGGACATTTTGGTGCCGACGCTGCTCTTGATGCACTTGCTCCGGGTACGCCATTTACCACTTTGTAAATTTGTCTCTCCTTCCCGCATGCGCTCTTTTCGGTGTCGAAGAAGGCCGAGTCCAAAGCACTCGCCCTACGCTCCAGAAATTCAAAAAATTCCTTTAATGTGGCAAGTTGTCGCATATCATTTCTTGTCATTTGCCACGCATGGTTCGTCTCGTAGTCCAGCCTGTTCCTTAGCATGTTCACGATTATCGGGTCCAACTACGAAGTAACCGGCATTTCAATTCGTTTCAAAGCGTTTTTTCAGCTGATCACATAACTTGATGAGAAGGTTTTCTTTAATACTAATGAGATTAGTTTCACGAAAATATTTATTTACATGTTCCTCAAACTCTAAACCATAAAACATTTGTAAAAACGGTAAGTGCAAATTTTCATCCTAGTAATTTGTTGATAAGTTTATATAACAACATCGATTTTAAAAAGTGTCGCGCGCGAACCTATTAACAACTCGAAATTGAGTAAAAAAAATAATTCTGGGCTCACTGTTTAACAATACTTTCCCTTCACTTGGTATTGTTGTTGGCTAACTGTTGCATTTTCAACATGTGTTGATAAACATTAATGACACAATTTTATGACTTGGAGTTTTGTTTAAGTCATTCTATGTTGCACCGCCTAACGGTATACTTAAATTTGGGGCGCAATGAATATTAGCTGTGTAATATCGAATAAAAATAAAAATAAATTGGTGTGGAGAAAAAAAAAGGTGATATACATCGGTGGTGCTGTGAAAACAAAAAGAAAATGTCTTGCAAAGGTCGAGTAAGCACTAGTATTGTTAACAGTAAACACACTATTTGCAAAAGCACTTCGATTCATTCCCATGACCCTCTGTTTCATGAACAAAATGTGTACAAAACAAATGCGTTGCATAAAGATCTTGCAGATAAGACAGAAAATGTGCCTGTGAATATTATATCAGAAAGTGTCGTCAAATGTCAAAAAGACTGCCGCCTTATTTACGGTATACAGAAAATTAAAAGAATCAGATGTAAAAATTTAAATAAAGAACCGCAAATTAGTTCTTCTCAGTGATAAAACTGTAAATAATAATGAAAGACTTCTGATTTTCGGAAGTATATCCAATTTAAAAATGTTGTCGAAATATAAAGTGTGGCTTTTTGATGGTACATTTGAAGTTTTACCATCCATAATGCGACAATTATTTACAATCCCGTCTCAGACAATCAAGCTTTGCCGTTAATTTTTTGTTTAATGAGTTCCAAAAGTAAACTCATACATATATGAAGAATTCTTCTATGAATTATGTCGGATTGGGTGTGATAACAATATTTCATTATCACCTCAGTTCTTTATATCCGACTTCGAGAAAGCAAGTGCTGCCGCTGCTCATTCGTACTTCCCAGAATCTCAAAGCAACAGATGTTTCTTTTATATTGAATCTATTATTTGGAGAAGAATTCAGGTACAAAAGCTTACAACCAAATATCGAAACAACAAAACGTTAGCATCGACGATTATTAAGATGCGCTCGTTTTTTCGGCGAGTCCTGACAAACGGGCCCAAATGGTCCATATGAAACGCTTCAAATTGTTGTCTGGGGATCTTCATACCATATAGTTGACACTCCTTTATGTGTGGTTCTCGACTAAAACAGCAGTCGATGCATGATCCAACGTATCCTTTGACATAGTTCCTGGTACGGGGAAACCAGAAGTGCTGGGAAATTCTTTTGACTGTTCCTTCAATTCCCGGGTGACGAACGTCATGGTGGCATAATTTCACAATACACATCGTATGCCACGTCCACGTCCACGTCCGCCTCCCACTATTTTTCTGAAAAAACGACTATTTTTTTATCAAGTACTCGCTAATAAACCTCTTCCGTTGGTCAGAGATATTCTGAAGGTTGACGATTTGTATTATTTCCAATGGCTTGGGTTCTTGTTTCTGCAAGGATACCAACCAGTCATCAGCTTGTACTTTTACCGCTAACGTCGTCGGCTACTGTCCAAACAGGAGCACGGTTCATGCCATCCACATGTTTCATAGCCTCTTCAGGACGATGAATGATACTCGAGGTACTCGAGTAACTTCAGAAACCATCGAGCTATACGGGGAACTATTGGCTTTGTTAATCTTAGACTGGATATAGCAGCACAGTTGGTCACGATGGTAAAAGTCTTTTCTGAAAGATACATTCGGTAACGATGACATCCTTCTGCTATGGCTAGAACTTCGAGTTCGAAGCTGTGATAATGACGTTCGGCATCGTTGCAATTCCGGCTGAAGTATGAGACTGCATTGAATTCTCCGTTGTCTTCGTTTTGATTTCGTACTAGGACGATCGGAGACGCGTTCGCTGATTTTGACGGACGAATTATTTCGTACTCCAACATTCCGTCTATTATACGCTCTACCGTTTGACGTTTCGGTATTGGGATTGTCACCACTTGTTGTGAAGAAGAAAATGCGACGTTTTTTTTGTGTCGAATACTTTACTTAATGACGTAATACGCACAAACAAAGCGAAGCGCACTCAAAAATTTCGTCTTCTTTTCCGATGATAAAAAAGGAATGTATCTTTTCGAAGAAGTTGGGTGTGTTTAGATCTTCGTCGAATGTACGTTTGTGTTTACATCGAATGGATGCGTTCGGCAGTGGCAACGTTGCGATGACAGTCCCCCCTGGTATGACGATGGAGGTCGGATTACCACCTTGCAAGTCGAGAACGGCTATCTTCACTGCTGGTCTGTGCAGTAACTTTCCTTACTTGTCCATCACTTTTCCTTTTACTCTCGCAGCAGCATCCCAAATGATTCTGGTTTTGCCTGGCTGATTTGGGTTGACAACCGTAAATATCGGCAAGTACCAGACGCGAAGATGATATTGCTTTAACTCTGCTGTTGTCCAACCATGTCCAACCATGTTATGTCCAACCCATCAGCACCCATCTTGATCTTACCAGCAATCCCAACTTCTAATTATCAAGGCCAATCAATATGCGTGTAGATGCCATCTCATGAGGGGATACTAGCTCCCTCATACAAATCGATTGGGCAGGAAGATCAAGTGACGCGACAGTTCGAACGTTGGACATGGAAAGTCTTTTACTGGGGTTTCTTTCTGGTGCCACCTGCACCGAGACAATTTTTGACCGATCTTCATTGCTATGGAATTTGCCTGTCCATTGTAGACAAAGATCTTTTAGTTGACCATGCAGTTGGAGCTCCTCAGCCAATGATTCGTCCATCAAAGTGATCGAAGACACTTCGTCGAGAAACACAAATATATTGATTGGACCACTTTTTCCATACACTGTGACTGGTAGAATCCTATAAATTGTACCTTGTTCTGTTGCATTGGGCTATCGCAACGTTGTTTTCGTCATATTTGTGCAATAAACGATGGTGTTTGTATGTGCATCCATTGATCCCACATTGTGAGTTTATTTTACACCGAGATCGCAGATGTGGGAAAACATACTGCAAGCTTCCATCGTTGAACATTTGTCGAAAATTTGACCGCCAATGCGAATGACACGATTGATTCAAGCTTCTCAGGTTTTGGATTGGGCTCGTCTCTAACTTTCTGCAACAGTATCTTACAGTATCAACGTCTCAATGATGCTTGGTACATTGTTTGGAAGAAGCAATCGGCTACGGACTTCTTCCAAAGCTGTACCTTTTAGACATCTCTGTAGACGGATGAGATTTTCGGCATGGGAAGTAATGCTGCAGTAGTGCCTTCAAAACAGCTAATAAAGATAGGCCAATCCTCTGCCTATCCATTGAATATTGGAAGCTCTTTTGGTAGAGCTTGTCTTGCCGCAATGTGGTTGGAGGTCAACAGAATGGGTTGGGGGTGCATTTTTTTATCGAAAATGCTTGGTATTTGAGTACATATCATAAATAAGGATGCACATTATGTTACATATATATTGAATTAATTAGCCACTTATTTTAACAGCCGACTTTATTTGTCAAGTTATAATGTTTTGTAATTTTATTTTATATGAAAATAAAAAAAACAATTTACTACTACTACTACTAGGAAGTAATTGCTAATTTTGTTAAAAAAGTGTTTTGATGTACCAAAAATAATATTTGTAAGAGTTTGGATTACGTTTTATTAAAAAGCGTTTTAAACCAGTGTTCAATTGTGTAGAATTACTTAACTGCTTCAATATAACCATCCATAATCTACGAAATCCTTGCTAGTATAGTTATACTTACATTTATTGTCAACCGAAAAAATATGATGAACTTACTTATTACATATTAGTCACGTTAATCAATATTATTTTGATTATTTTCCATTAAAAATTAGAATAAATTGGTTAAAACATAGCTTTATTCTCAATATTATAATATTTTATTATGTTATTAGTTGTGTGGTAAGTATGTTTTTATCAATCCATATTCACCGCATATTGACCATGTTTATTTTACACACCCAAATTGTGAGTTGTAATCTGCTGAAATTCATCAACTGTTCCCAACTTCTTGCTATAAAAAATGACATTTCATGGGCGCGGCCATTAGCCCCATATAATTCGATTTATGTGTGCGTGATTCCCATTTGATTTGCACGTAAAAGTCCATATAAGTGCAAATTATGTGGGGATTATCAGTTCGACTTAGCTTGTAGGCAACGTGAGAGATTCGCTCTCGAGTTGACTATCTGGTTAATTCCTCATCTGTGCTCAGACCTTCGGCGAATGTGCGTTTGTTTACATCGAATGGATGCGTTCGCTAGTGGTACATTTATTTTGCTCGTTATCGACGACAGGGATAGAGTATGGCTTTTTAACAATAGGTTTTGATGGTGAACGCGATATTGTCAGTTTAATTAGCCCAAATTTCCCGATCCGATTCAAGTTTTCGCCAAAACAGTATACTAATCAGTTTAGTGATTAGTCAATGCTTTTGATCAGCACTCAACTTATCACCAGCGTTATGATCACCACCATTCGCTGTTACCGAGCAGTTACCATTCTTGATAATTACTCGACCTTGTGACAAAACGTTGGTCCCGTTCACCGCCGAAACTATGTAATATTTTGTTACACGAAATCATGTCACTTCCGCATTGAACGGCAAAACTGCGTTTGATTAGCGGTGTGCAGCTGCTTGAATCGATGAGTGCGCGACACTTCAGACCGTTTAAATGAATATCTTTGGTTAGTTTGTTGTTATCGTTTTCGATTACTTTTACTGGAGCGACGTTTCGCAACCAATTCCAGCCAATTCGTGACCAATTACAGCACACCTTTGGCAACACGGTCTCCTTTGCGGTTGTGGACAGTTTCTGGAGATATGCCCGAATTCGTGACAATTGTAGCACCTCGGTCCCGGTTGAGATACTAAGTTTTGGTTTCTGTGGAAACCCGATTTGCGCGATAGAGCTTGTTCATTGTGTTCTGACGCCGGCAGATGCGACAACGTGTAAGATAAGGTTTTTAGCAAATCATTTTTTCAAAAAATGTTTGTTCAAATTGCCCTTATGATAAAATTCCATAATAAATGGTGATCCATTTCGAAGTTCCCTACTTTTTTAAAGAAAAAAACACAGAAAATTCAAATTTAATGGAGAATGTTTATTATCATTTGAAAGAACATTCTTTGGCATTTATTTTTTGAAGATTATGTCTATCAAATGTTGGCCGTTGCTACGTCGCAGATGGTCCATCCGTTGAGTCCAATTTTCGATCACTCGTTCGAGCATTTCGACTGGTAACTGGCGAATGACACGCGTGATGTTTGCCTCCAAGGCCTGAATCGAAGCGGGTTTGTCGGCATAAGCTTTTGACTTTACATATCCCCACAGGAAAAAGTCTAACGGTGTGATATCACACGATCTTGGTGGCCAATCGACCGGCCCAAAACGTGAAATTATGTGCTCACCGAAATGTTCTCTCAATAAGTCCATTGATTGATGCGGAAATGGGCCTCATCGCTAAACAAAATTTGCCTCGAAAACGTCGGATCTTCTTGGAACTTTTCAAGAGCCCATAGAGCGAAGCGATGTCGCTTGGGAAGGTCGAGCGGCTTCAGTTGTTGCACAAGCTGTATTTTGTACGCTTTCAATTTAAGATCTTGACGTAAAATGCGCCAAGTCGTTCCATACGTCAGTCCGAGTTGCTGCGAACGGCGCCGAATCGACTCTCTACGGTCTTGGTGTACACTCAGCTACGGCCGCTATATTTTCTTCACAGCGTGCTGGACGTGGTCTATTCGGTCGAATATTATCCAATAATGAATGCTGGGTCTCAAAATGGTGTTGCGAATAGTACGCTCAGTAGGCCGATTATGTTGACCATAAGTTGAGCGAAGTGCACGAAACACATTCCTCACAGAACGTGAATTTTCATAATAAAGTTGAACAATTTGTAAGTCTTTCCATTATGAAATGCCAAACAATACTAAACAAAAATAACATGACAGCATGACACGACTCACACGTGATCTGTCAAAAAAGGCTATTTAAAAAAGTATCTCTACTTGGATCACCCGTTATTACTCGATTATTGTTTGTGTATGTGAATGTCCGCGGTGGTGCATGGAAAATCAGTTAAAAAAGATGCTACGAACTCTGACCATTCATGGAAGATTGAATGTGCGTCCACCCATAACTTGGCTGGTCCCCTCAAATTTACTTGAGCCGCGAAAAGAACAAGTTTCGGATCCCACCCTTACAAATTTCGTAGCTGCTTTATACGCTCGATAAACTGTATGGTTGTAATATCACTAGCAAACGGATCGGCAACCGGCAACATTGTTATAAATTCGCGCACACTTATTTGCTGGTCCACACTAACATATGTGTTTACGTTTTGCGGCGCACTAATACTTGGTGAATTTGGTAGACCAGCTAGCAACACACTCGTTCCGCACTGTTATTTCACGAAACGGAACTGTTGACGACGTTCCTGTTGGTGTCGTGTGTACAAATGAATCGTTCAGCGTCATCTGGGTACTGTTTCCAACGAAATAAATCATGGCTGACACTATATTATTTCCGCGCGTCGTTGAACAGACAGTCGGCGACAACGAAAACAAGTCCTGCACTCTCCTTTAGATGTCACAAGCTGTGATATCTTTGAAGTGATCGGTTGTGTTTTTTTTTTTGCTCTCTCAAGAAGTGATCCCAATTTCGGTGACAAAAGTTTATCCCCTTTTAAGAAATTCAAACTAAATTGTTGTGAATCAAAGACAGTGACTTTTAACCCTATATCCAAATTAAAACGCATAAACCCCTCGCTAAATCAATTAAAGTTTATTCCCTTTGAATTTTATTAAAAACAGCAATTTGCTTAACTGCATTAATACCCCTCTCTCTTTGTCGTACACACATATATTCATATATTTTACTTACGAGAATTGATAATATGTTCAATATGGATCCATGCGTCGAATGCCTCTCCGACCTCCCCCCCCGATGAATTCTTCGTAACATGTTTCAGATGTGAACGAAAGATGCATTATGGATGTACTACGATTTCCGAAAAATCCTATCGGAAAATTACTACGGTTAGAAAGGAGGAATGGAGGTGCTCAACCTGTAGGAATGAACTCACTGCGTTTTCTGCACCCAAAGCAATACCAACTGAAATAACTCCAATCCAACCTCTGTCCAAAAGAATGCGAAGCGTGAGTTCTCCTGAAGCTCTACAACAACAAGCCATAACACCAAACGCTGAGGCAATATCACTGGATAATAATAATCAGATAATCTTAAATGAAATGCGAAAAATGAGGAAATAAATGACAGAAATAAATAATAGTTGTGAATTCGTTGCAAGCAAGTATGAAGAAATAAAACAACACATGACATCGAACAATAAGGCACTACAGAAACTGTCAATCGAAATAAAAGAACTTAAAGAAAGTAACATGAAAAAAGACCAACAAATACTCTTACTGGAAACAAAAATCAATACATTTGAACAACAACTATTAAAAAACAACATTGAAATTAAAAACATTCCACCGACACAAAATGAAAATTTGATTGAAATTGTTCAAGCACTTGGTAAAACAATTGACTATACAATAAACAACTCTGATATCACTGATATGTACAGAACAAACAAAAAAAAAATCCAAACAGAGCAACAATAATAGTTTCGTTTGCGAGCCACACGTGTAAAACAAATATAATTAAAAAGGCGAAAATCATTCGAAATATTTCCCTAAAGAAAGTTAGGGAAAATACTTGCAATGGTCAAGTCGCAGCGACAGAAAATGAAGCAAATAGTTTTGTCAACAATCAACTCACACCAACTAATAAAAACCTTCTATGGCTAGCAAAAAACAAAGCCAGAGAGTGTAACTGGAAATTTGTGTGGGAGACAATAGGCAAAATACTTGCAAAAAAAATTAAAACGGCGAAACAATACATATCGGAACTTGCAACGATGTAAACAAGATGAACAACTGATCTTGATGCATCGCTCGAACTAGAAGAATGAAATAAAAAAAAAAATAAAAATGGAAAACCTATATAGTGAAGCTGATGTCAACTTAAGGGTAATACATGTTATTACCGGCATTGAAAAAGAATTTTTAAAAAAAATGAATTTTTGTTGTGTAAGTTTTAACATCGATTACAAAAACATGGGATACTTTTATGGCGGAAATTGAAAATGTATTATGTTATGTAGATATATTAGTGCTGAATGAAATAAATGTACCCAAGAACAAAAATGATTTCTATAATATTGGTGGATTTAAGCCTGAATTTATTAATCGTGATGCAATGAAAAGCGGAGGTGTCGCAATTTATATTAAAAACGATATAACGTATAAAATAATACCAGCAAATCCAGTTAATTACGAAGGCATGCACCAAGAAATCACTCATAAAGGTGATACAAAACACATACACGCAATTTATAGGCCACCAAGTTCTAGTGTTTCAAGGTTCATTGATGAGTTAAATAAAATCGTCAAAAAAAAGAAGGAAAATACTTTGTTAGGTGATGTCAATATAAATATCCAAGATGAGAATAACTCCCTTGTCCTCAAATACATGAAGATGATGGCTTCGAAAGGACTGACAAACGTCATCAAACGACCATCGCGTGTAGATATAACAAATAACACTGCAACGCTTATAGACCATATCTATGTAAGCGTCACTAAGCTGGATATATTCTCTGCAGTAATTGAACCTGATCTTTCTGACAATTACACCATTTTATATGCAACAAAAAGCATAAATAATACAAAATCATCCGATAAAGTTGAAGTTAAACACATTAACCAACAAAAGTTGATGAGCTAATAGAGCACACAAACTGGCATAATATGCTAAAAGAAAGCGATGTTGAAAAACTCTATAGTAATTTTGTAAGAGTAATTAATAATATATATACCGAAGCAAGCAATACCAAATCAACCAAAAGAAAACGGAAACGTAAATCATGGATTACGACCGAAATAGTGGCAATGTGTAAAAAAAGAGGTGAGCTTCATAGGAGATAGAAAAATAGCCCGAGGAGTCAAACGTATGAAAACGTGTATAAACACTTTAGAAATGTTGTTAATAAGAATATCCAACCCTTAAAAGCCAATTTCTATAAACAGCAGTTTGCAAATGCTAATAATGATCCGAAGAAAACATGGAGTATTGTTAATGAACTTCTTGGAAGAAAGAAACGTTCAATAGATGCAACTATTAAAAACGACTTTCAGAATACTGACGAAGGTTTAAACGACATTGTGGATAAATTTGCAGAGCAATTTTCGAACCAAGCGTCAAAGATTATACATGTTTGCAACACAAACACATCAAACCATGAGAGCTGGCAACTTCAACAAAACATATACAAACTTAGAAGATGCAACAGAATCAGAAGTCTATATGATGCTGTGTCGATTGAACAGCAAAAAAGGTCCTGGAGCAGATAACATTAGACCAGTTGATCTTAAAATAAATGCTATGCATCTTGGTCCAGTAATTACAAAAATTATAATCCGAAGCATATATCAGGGCTATGTTCCAAAGCTGATGAAAACTTCGATCATTCGCCCAATATATAAGGGAGGAATAAAAAATAACACGGCAAATTACAGGCCAATCGCGATATTATCATTGGTTGAAAAATGCATGGAGGAAGTAATAGTTAGTCGACTAAATAGCTTCTTGAACAAACACAAAGTGATACACCCAAACCAGTGCGGTTTTCAAAAAAGTAAGAGTACCGGATCTTTATTGGGGGAGTTCACCAATACGGTTAATGGTGGGCTAAATAAAAACCATCACGCCCTTGTACTATTTATCGATTTCAGCAAAGCGTTCGATACTCTAACGCACGAAAAGCTATTGGAAAGTGTCAGCAGAAATAGTTTGAGAGGAGTATTGACAAACTGGCTTAGGAGCTACCTGACAAACAGAACTATAAAGATGAAGGTATTTGATACGGTGAGCAAAGAAAAACCAAGCGAATATGGGGTACCACAAGGTTCCAATTTGGGCCCTATCTATTCATCCTGCATACCAACGAACTTATGCGGTTATTTAAAAAATGTACTGCCTATGCCTATGCCGATGACATTGCGATCGTGGTAAAACATAAGAACTTAAATTCTGCCGTAGAGATATTGCAAGAAGAATTCAACGCTGTTTCCAACTGGTGTCATGATAACGGACTGGTTATAAATGCTGACAAAACAAAGGTGATGCACATACGCACCCCATCCAAGCGAGTGGAAACTGTCCACATTTATCACCGAAATGACTGCTCTTTACTAAAAACCAACAGCAAACCCAATGTGGGTAGTTAGAAGCATCAAATATCTTGGAGTAA